>JALAZF010000070.1:0-1330000 GCA_022829125.1 Lathyrus tuberosus | reverse complement strand
TGAAACCAACAAACTAGACTAGCAGTCTTCTTATCCAAATCACGAACCAAAGGTGGTCTAGCGCACAACACCTCAAGAAGCACCACACCGAACGAGTACACATCAGATTTTACAGTCAACCTTTGAAGCATATAGTATTCGGGATCCAAATACCCCTAGGCTCCCCTTCACCATTGTGCTGACGTGGGTAGTCGATATCCCTGAAGGTCCCACCTTGGATAATCCGAAGTCTGAAACTTTAGCCACCCATTTCTCATCCAACAATATGTTAGTGCTCTTCACGTCACGGTGTATTATCTTGTGTTTCACCTCCGCATGAAGATAATTCAGCCCTCTTGCTGCACCCAATAGAATCTCAAGCCTCAACTTCCACGGTAGAGGTTGATTATTCGAACCATAGAGATACTCACAGAGAGTACCATGTTGCATAAACTCATAAACCAGAATCATCTCAGTGCCGTCATTGCAATACCCGACAAGTGATACCAAGTTAACGTGGCGAAGTTGGGAGAGTAACTCGATCTCGTTCATGAACTCGTTGGAACCTTGTTGAGAGCCTTGTTTAAGGCGTTTTATCGCAACTTGTGTGGA
This sequence comes from Lathyrus tuberosus, assembly GCA_022829125.1. Lineage (NCBI taxonomy): Eukaryota > Viridiplantae > Streptophyta > Magnoliopsida > Fabales > Fabaceae > Lathyrus > Lathyrus tuberosus. Next base: position 1,329,409 of record JALAZF010000070.1, on the reverse strand, counting down.
TCCATCAATGAGACCTTTGTAGACGTTGCCAAATCCTCCAACACCAATGATGAAAGCATCACTGAAGTTTTTTGTGGCTGCTTTGATCTCCATGATTGTGAAGTATCGACACAAATGCGGCGGCAAAGATGGTGACCCTCTATTCTTTGTCTTCGACCAGTTATCTTCCTTGGCAGTCTGAACCCTTCTCCTTAGCCAAAACAGTATTCCCGCAACAACAAATGTTAGCAAGAAACATGCAACTCCAACCACTATGAATAACTTCTTTGACTTTGGTTGGTTATTTGGAGATAAATATTTGGGATTCAATCCTGCAAGATTGTTACTTTTATCATTTACTTTTAAAATCTCAATTCCATTCAGTAAAACATCAGAGTATTTTGTCATGATATAATATGGTACTCGTTGAAGCTTGATTGAAAGATTAGCTCTCTCAATGATTCCTCCTTGAGAGTTCATAGTCACAGCATAATCCTTATATACAGGAACCATAGGAGCACCACTCCACCTTATCACATCAGCAGTTCGCTCAGCCATAATATCATTTATAAAAATCTGAAAAACTCTATCACCTTTATTCTTGATATTCAGATCAAATTCACAAAAGTGCAACCGTACCATATAAGTAAAATTAGAATCAACTTCAAAATTCCAAGTTACATTATAATCCTCTGTGGCATCCATTCCATAACTTCTTGCAGTTCTGTAAACAGCTTCTGGTGCAGTATAGTTTGGAATGGTATTGCTTGTATAGTTTATATGATGCTGAAATTCACTTAATATACTATTTGGATATTGTTTCTCCAAGTAAAGAGGAGAATCAACCTCCCAATTACGAAACATACCTGTATCAGCATTTGATGAAACTTGACTACCACCGACGTTGACTCTATAAACCATCTCCAATGCTATATCTTTAAGAATTTGGTAATACTCGTTGTCAAAGTCAAGAAAATTGATACGGTAGTTTGAGTCATTGAGATCAGTGTAATAGAGAAAAGGAGGCATAGACACAACTTCGATTGCGTTAACAAAAGCATAATAAACATTTGATTGGTTTATGTTGTTGGGAATGAAAGTTATGCTTAGCTTCTCAGTTGGTTCGATTTGGATGCAATATTCCTTCGTGATTAGTTTCTCATCATCATCATCACGAATCCAAAGTGAAGGGCTGAAGTCTTTAAGAAGGGTGAGGTTGTTGTTTATTTGGACAGAGAAAAGTGCATTTTTGGCTTCAAAATTTTGATAAGATGTTGGGTAAAAATGTAGTCGGATAAGAACTGGCGAAGTAGTGATGTTAGAAAATGAGTATGTGAAATTTGAGAGAGAGAAACGCGCAGTTCTATATGGAATATCGGTATATAAAAGGCTACTATTAGGTGGTGGTTCTGTTTCAATGAAGGAAAAGAGATCTGTGTTATCAATAATATCACCGACCCAAATCCGATTATCTAAGCCGGTAGTGGTTGTTGAACCACAATTGATGGCTAAATTGTAATCAGGCTTGTATGAGTGAACAACTAGAGGGAATAATAGGATAATGAAATACAATATGATGGTTATGGTGTTAAGTTTTTTGTTTATGGAGTTTGCCATGGTTGTGTGACAAGAGAGTGAAGCAGAGACATTTATTTATTTATTGTTAGTCAGGAAGAGAACTTTCTATGAAACAACACAAGAGACTAAGTAAACATCACATGGTTGTGGAGAAAACACAATTATTTTTTCAATTAAAATTAAAAATGAAATAATAGAAGGAAATTAGAAATAATGTCCTTCATTCATCTTAGAAGACATTTATTTATTTTACTACATATAATAAATACATAAAAGAGGGACTTTTTATAAAGAAAACTAGCATAATATGTGCGTGTGCATATCAAAATATATTTGATATGATATAAAATGTATTTAGATATACTTATAAATTTTAAATGATTTAATTAATTGTAAAATGAATAATGATCATATAAACTCAATTATATAAAATATGTAATGTGTTGATAATGAGTCGTGAGATGGAAAATTAATGGTTTATATGACTATTCAATATAATTTAATTTGATAATGTATAAAATGTATAAATATGCACATATAAATTTGAAATAATTACTTAATTGTAAATGAACAATGATCATATAAACTCAATTGATGTTGATTAAAAATAAAATAGATATTGTGCTGATAGTGACCCGTGAGATAGAAAGTTAGTTGTCTGCACGACTGTGAAGTATTGTTCAATTTAATCTAGTATAAAATTTATTTAATTATATATGTAAATTTGAAATGAATTATTTAATTGTAAAATATACAATGATCATATAAACTCAATTATATTAAGTAATCGTACAAAAATAAAAATGGAGCTCCTGAGATGGATAAAGGAAAAAAAATTGGCATTTGAAACTAAATATTTTATCTCTTAAATAAAGATAATTATTGATTAAATAAAATAGATATTGTCTTGATATTGATATGTGATATGTAAAGTTAGTTGTGTAACACTGCTATTGAGTATTATTCAATTTGACGTGGTATAAAATGTATTTAGATATACATGTAAATTTCAAATGAGTTAATTAATTATAAAATAAACAATGATTATATAAACTCAATTAATGTTGATTAAACATAAAATACGTATTGTGGTGTTAGTGACCCATGAGTAGGGTTGGAAATAGGCTGGGCTGAGTTAGGCTTTGTCAAACCTGAGTCTGGCCTGCTAAAAATTTTAAAGCCTAAGTCTGACCTGTAGCCTATCATAGGCTTATTTTTAGGCCTGAGTTTGGCCTTTTCGAATGCCTGATTAGACTACTAGCCTATTTAAAAGCCTACTTCATTTGAACATTTGTAAATAAGAAATTCAACTAATGTTAAATAGACTAACAAAATAAAAGATCATTGAGATTAAATTTTTGTTTTCATTGTCTCATTCAAGTTTTCCTATTATCATAAGTTTGGTGATACTATTAGTTGGAGTGAACATATGAAAAAAAAACTTATGATAACAACTTATGACATTGTTTATAATAATTTTTTAACTTATTTTCATAAGTTTTTTAAGATAACTAAGCTTTATTTTCGTATTTTAACTATAAGTACAAAATACAATATAGTCATAACAAATTTGTTGAGTTTTTTTTAAATAAGCCGACCTAATAGGCTTAAAAGGCTTTTCTTACGGCCTGTGGCGTAGCCTCTTTAGCTAAATAGGCTTATAAAAAAGCCTAAGTCTTTTCTATTCAAGAAAAAGTCTGGCCTGACCTGGGCCTATGTAGGCTAGGCCGTAGGGCCCTGTTAGTTGGTCTGGCCTATTCCCACCCCTACCCATGAGATAGAAAATTAGTTGTTTGCATTACTATTGAATATTATTTAATTTGATACAATATAAAATATATTTAAATATACTTGTAAATTTAAAATGAGTTACTTAATTGTAAAATGAACAGTGATGATATAAACTCAATTAATGTTGAGTAAAAATAAAATAGGTATTGTGTTAGAAAAAATAAAAAGGGAAAGAGAAAATAGAAAGAGGAAAAAAAAAGTTAAAATAAAAGTGAAAAAGTTTGGGAAAATCAAATGTAATAGAAATTTGAAATTTGAAAAGTAATTTTTCTACTTATCAAGTTGTGGTTGATTTAGAAAGAGAATAATTGATTTATTAGATAATTATCGAATAGTCCTCAATTTAGTGTAAATAGTATTAACACCAAAGGACAATTTATGATTTTTGCTAGTATGTTATTTTAATGGATAAATAGTTGAAATGCTAAAAGAGAATATCCTTTTTATAAGCGTTATTGAGTTTTTACTACAACGGTTTAAGGGGTTTTATTTCGATTTATTGATCAAAATAAAGAAAAATGACATGAAAAATATGTTACAATTTCCTAAAAAAACTTTATTGGTTATAGGTTCGATTTATATCAACTTTACCTATCGGTTTATTTTAATATTTGAGGTTGAAAGTTAATAATTCCAAATGAGAGAAAAAACATTTTTCTAATATTACATTATATATATATATATATATATATATATATATATATATATATATATATATATATATATATTCTATGAGAATGTCATTTTTATATGAGAACATGAGAATGAATATGAACCATTAGATTTTAAAATAAATTATGGAGATTATGTGTGGTTTTTTGTCTCTCTCCTCCATTATTAAAATAAATGGTGGAGGAGGGTGAAAAATAAATGATACATAATCTCCACCATTTATTTTAAAATCATATGGTTCAGATTCATTATCATATTCTCACATAAAAATGTCATTCTCATATGATACGTCCTCTCTCTCTCTCTCTCTCTCTCTCTCTATATATATATATATATATATATATATATATATTGTTGGAGCGGTAAAGCGGCAAGAAAAAATATTTATTTTTGGAAGAATTTCCTCCGGGATTTATGTCGTGTCCACAGAGATCGGTTCGAGGGAAAGAATGTCGTTCGACAATCTCTCGCGTTTATGAGTTTGGATTAAAATGGTTTCAAACAAGAAAACAGAAAAGTAAACATTAAAATAAAAAGAAATCATTCTTCAGAGAGAAGAAACTTATCCCGCATGCACATAATCGACTCCTCACAAACTTAAACTTACCGACCAGTTATACTCAACCTACAATACTCCTCAATATCACCTAACATCGCTCACAACAGTGTTCATCTCTGACACACTGAGCTGAGAGAACAACCGTGTTACCATCGTCGGGACTCTCGCACCCGACTCAAATACGGAGGCATTAAGTTTTGACGCTTTTAAAGATTGTTACCTCTAAATCTATCTCTAGCATCCAGAAACTAACAGACAATCATCCCTAATCAAAGTTTGCGATGTTTATCTCTAACACAACTCAAACCCCGCGCATAAAGCAAAAATCAAAGACAATCACCGATAAAGACTTGTAAAGCAAATATCATACAATGCCATGGGCGACAAATATACATGAGTTCAAAGTAAATACATATACACAAACCCAACATAGAAGAAAAACACAAAGAAGAAGAGAAATAAACCAAACATCTCGCGGTTTGTCGGCGCCGATCGATGAGAAATCCACCCCGGATCATCCGTGTGCAAGCTCCAATGTTGTTTTCTAAGCTAATGCTACTGAAAAATGAAAGTTTGATGCATTGGGAACAAATATTACCCAACCATCCTCTAAAAATTATGTTTTTGGCCCTTTAATGGTGTTTCTGCCCGTCCAGTTTCGCCCAACGGTATTCTGGGTCGCCCGGCGGCGTAAGGCGGCTTATTTTGTAAGTTATCCAGCATTGTTCTGGTTGCCTGGCCCTGCAATGTACCGCTCGGCGCTGCATCGCCCGGCGGAGCAGAGGCGCAGTTGATAGTAGACAACAAAAAACCAGCACTGTTTTGGCCATAACTTTTGAACCTTAACTCTGTTTTTCGTCCGGTTTGAAGCGCTGGAAAGCTTATTCAATGCTCTATACAACAATTGCAAGATATCCTTGATTGAATACCTGCAAAAATAAATGGAAATTAATTAAAACCAATGATATTTACACGATAACGTAATATATACGCTATAACGTAAAGTAAACGTATTTACAAATAAAACGGGGTTTATTCGAACGATATCAACAAAAAGTATCGATAAGTGCAACAAAACTTATATACAAAAATAGCTACAATTTGCACTTATCATATATATATATATATATATATATACACACACTACTACAAAACGCACAAACAACAATGCTAGGTTAACAACGGCATCCTATACACCGTTGTAATAGTGTGTACTGGATGCGCGTATTTTTTTAAGTCTTATTAAAATGATTTTAATGACGGTTAAAATTCCATCCGTGGTGAAATGTGTGGCCTTTCACCACGGTTATTTAAAACACCGTCATTATAGGTAGCGTCTCGTTATGGGTTCAAGTCCCATCACCAGCATTTTTTTGTTTTTTACATATTTTTTCAAACACCGTGGTGATACTTCAAAACTCATGTGCTAACATTTTTTTATATTATTTTAATTAGAAATTTCAAGAGTATAATAACGGTTGTTATGAACACCGTGGTGATACAATCAAGCTTTCATGGGTTCGAACCTCATCGTCGTCAAATAGTTTCTTCCTATGACGTAAATGCGCCCCTTTTTAGTTTTATTTATAATTAACTAAAAAATAATAAGGATATCACTACGGTTATTTCTTAAAACCGTTGTTACAAACTGAAGCTTCTTTATGTATTTTAAACACCAAGTATATATCCATTTATCCACTGAAAAAAGAAACAAGACAAAATAACCCTAACACCAACGCCGTCACAACCGTCGAGAAGAAGACAACAACAAGAAGAAAGTGTTCTACTTTAAGGTGTTTCAATGTCGCATTTGAAGACAAACTCATCCAAATGTGTTTCTATGTCTTCTTCCACTGTAAAATCTCGATCTGGAAATTTCTGTGGTTGTGATGGTCGTGTGGTTTCGTACCAATGAAAGAAGAGACAAAATAAAGGAAGGCTTTTTTGGAGATGTCCATTTTGGAGGAGTGATGAATCATGTAATTTGTTCATATGGGATGAAGACATGGGAGAAAGAGGTGGAAATGAATATGAGAGCATTATGAAGTCAGAGTTGGAGGTTGTGGGTTGTTTGAAGGTTATGTATAAGGATTTAAATAAGAAGAACAAGGATTTGAAGAACAAACTGAAATCAGAGAGATTTTTTGGAAATCTCAAGATGTTATGTTTTCTTGTCTCCTTTATGTTTAATGTTTACTTTGTTATGAAATGTAATAGTTGAATTAGGGATTGAATTACATTGTTGATGTTTAAACTGCAGATGCATTGTTGATGTTTGAATTACATTATGAAGACAAGAATACAACCAATAAAAGACAGTTTCTTACGAGTAAGTTCAACGCAAACTTTTGAACTTTCAATTAGTTATCTGTTTGTTACTATATTAGTTGATAGATATTATAGCTGATAGTTTAAGTTGTTAAACAAAAAGATTAAAATTTCATTAGATAAATTAAGTTTCATTACATAAACTTAATCATCAAATCTAAATGCTCTGGATGAGAGGAAGTTTGACCAACAATAGTCAGCCTCATCATCATCAGAATCGAAAACAACCATCTACCTTCTCAAAAATTTTCTCCTTCTTCCCCTCACCCTCAGAGCTCTCATTCTTTCCACAACAGCCCCCTCTACAGTAGCAACTAGTTGATTATGAGGAAGGTTTTGAACGACAACCCCCTCTACAACAACATGTTGATTTTGAGGAAGGTTTTGAACTACATCTCCCTCTACAGCAACATCTTCATTCTCAACATTTTTGGTAGCTTGAGCAGTAGAACTCATTTTGATTCTTTTGGATTAAGTTGTTTTTATGTTTTGGCTCTTACGCTTTTATATTGTTTCTTCTGATTCTTCATCTTCTCTTGGAAGTTGGATAAGTTTCTGCCAACCTCGAGCTGTTGAATTAATGATTATATCTCTTTGTCTTTTGAAATTTCATTTTTCATCCTTTGATATTCCTTCGTAATTACGTACATTTTGATGTAATAATGGTTTTGATATCTGTTCACAAATGGTGTATTGTTGATTCTGGTATGATACGTTTGTTTTATATTCATAAATAATATCACAACGGTTATTACTCTTAACCGTTGTTATAGGGCACGCGCTTTCCAATTTATTACAACAAACACAAGACCGTGATTGTAAGTATCATATATACAACAACACTCTACATAATAACGCATGTGTCCGCGTCATTATATATCTTTCCCAACCTTTGTTAAATGGGTCTTCCGTAGTAATGATATATATATGGCATAATTACTCCCCAAGTTTTGTAAGTTAATTTTGAGTTCCTATTTAGTCCCTCAATAAAAAATCATTACAGTTTGATCTTGTAATATTAGTTATGTTAGCATAATCTATCACTTTCGTTAGTTCATCTATGAAATCGTAAGTAAATGCCAACGTGGCGTGCCAACTGTGTAATGACACATCAAAAGGATAAATAAACCATTATTTAAGGGTTCCAATTGTATCAATGGTCCTTATACTTTCTAGAAAAGTTTTTGTGCGTATCACATATTCATTGTGTTGGTATGTTTTCTTGCTTTCTTAATCTCTTCGTTTTTGTTGTCTGGGATTTCAGAAAGGGTTTCGTCAATTTTCCTTCATTTCATCTTGTCTTCATTTCTAAGGTTTTAATATTCTCCAATGTCTAAGTTATCAAGTAGTGCTTCCATTGGAACAGTTAGGTCGGTTATTCGCAGAAACAAGAGGAGGAATTGTTATTGCCAAGATGAATGTATCCTTCTGTTAGCTGGGATTTTCAACCATTGAGGAAAACCCAGCAAACAAGGGAAAAATCTTGGAAAAGCAGCGGTTCAACCGCGCTCTGGGACTTAGAGAATTTTTTTTATTATTGATGTGAGTAGTTTGAGACCAATTGCTTCGACCAGGCAGGCAGCGTTGCAGTAAAGCTGGTCAAAGAAGCGGTTGTTTAGGCGCGATTTTGTCACGTTCAAATCTTGGTAATTGCTTGTGTTCTTATCTCAAAGGGACACGTGGAGAAAATTGGAAGGAAAATTACATGCAGACCTACACGTGGCAAACCAATGGGGAAGGAACGTTAGAGGGTAGTTATTTTAGACTTTTATATATAGTAGTTCATTTTATTGGATTGGGGGTGTTCATTTGTATTAAAAAAAATCTCACAAAGAAACTCAAAGTATCAACGTTAAGAGAACTGAGCGAATAACTGAGAGAATGTAAGCGCGGATGAAACATCATATTTATTGTTCAATACAAAGTTTCCTAATTCATTCAATTTACATTGATTTCCTCATTTTCATCTTTTTCCTAGCCTTTATTTTTCATTTGGGTGCTTTCAGCATTGTTATTTTTACTTTACACTTTCTGCAAGAAGTTTAGACACTCACTATCACATTATCCTCACACATCCCCTTCGACATAGTCGAAGCCAATAATCTTAAGACATAAATAAATTAACAACGAACAAGTCCTTAAGCAATATGTCATAAGGATTCACTAGTTGATCCTACTAGTAAACCATATATTTGGAGATCAGCAGTTGTTTACCTTTTTTCAGGGTAAACAAATTGGCACGCCCTGTGGGACCTGTTCTAAGTGTACTTTATTTATATTATCCTTTGTTTTTCTTACGTTAGAAAATCGGGCTATATTCTTAAGAATTTTTTCTGGGCATTTTTGCATGCGTTTAAGGAGTGGAAAAGCGTTATCCAGTATGTCGCGTCTTCCTGCAGACAATAGTAATCCACAGAATAACCTACAAGATGTGGTGCAACAGTCAATTGTATCGGCCAATGAAGAGCTAGTTCTTTCTACGCCAGTTAGAACGACGACTCCATCGACGTTAACAACACCAGTCGCAACAATGTCATCCCAGGGGAATACACCCCCTCCATAGCCAAGAAATTCCCTAAACAGTTCTGCGCTGGCGAGACCTTTGTTTGGGTTCTCAATGCCACCCCCTGGCATAGATTATCCCTATCGAATGCCAACATCTATTATGGTAGGCTTGCAACCAAATGTGTCCACTTTTAATGACAACGTAATGGCCATAGCGCCATTACATAACCCGTACAATGCCTCAATGTCGACCATTAATAATATGGCACGACCAACAGGGATAAATTATTTCCCTCAGAATACGCCATCATTAAATACCACTTCTATGATGGCTATGAGGCAAGACATGGACGAGAGTAATCTGGAAATGGTAAACACTCTCACCCAACAAATGAGGACCATATTTAATCTATTGATTGGTAATACAAACCAAACTTATGAAGTGTTGGCAAGTCAGATGGGGCGTATTGTTGATTTCTTTGGCATACCCCAGTACCAATTTGACTAACTCCACAGATATCTAACATTAGAACGGTCGTAACCCATGAGAATACGAAAACACATGTCACATTGGCCCAAAACCAAGGGTTGCAAAAACATCCTCCCTTAAATGGGGAGTATATAGAACAAAATAACCGCACCCCTCTGATAGTTCAAAGAAATCAAAATGTTGACCTGGTACTTAGGCAAGTCCAGCAGAATAATCTTGCAGGGAAAAACAATATAACGAATGTGGTCAAACAAATCCTGGCCCATAATGACTTGAATGTGGGACTCCACTGACCAAATTTTATCTCCCCGCTGCTTGAATATATTCGACAGTTGGAAGTACCCAAGGGATTGAAGATCCCAAAATTCACCAAGTTCGCTGGAGACACTAATGAGTCGACAATTGAACATGTCGTTGGGTATCAAACAGAGGCTGGCGATTTAGCTAATAATGAGAACTTAAAACTAAAATAATTTCTAAGTTCTTTAACCAATAACGCCTTTACATGGTTTACGACTCTCCCTCCCCAGTCTGTCCGAACATGGAGCCAGTTAGAAAGGTCATTCCATGACTAATTTTATATGGGACAATTGAAGATTAGTTTGAAAGAATTAGCAAGTTTTAGGCGAAAGATCCCTGAGTCAATAGAGGACTATCTAAATAGGTTTAGATTTCTCAAATCCAGGTGCTTTACACAAGTACCAGAGCATGAGTTAGTCGAGATGGTCGTGAGGGGCCTAGACTATTCAATTAGAAAGAAATTGGATATCCAATATCTAAGGGATATGGCGCTGTTTGTAGATGGAGGAAGCACATTATGCTGAGCCTCTTGAAATCCTGATGGTAGACGCTACTGATGGCTCCAACATGGAAGTTGACAAGGAAGAACGGATCCCTTCAGTTGATGACTCTGACTTCCAAGAAGTTTACCCCTAGGCTGAAGAGGGGTTAATTGACTTCCTGGAGCGTTGCAAGTTGAACGACTCCAAAACTATGTTATGCCCACACTACAGTGTTGTCTTCGACGAAGAGGCTGCAAAGAAAGTGGAAAGATCCCGAAGGACCAATCCCGGTCGTGGATGCGGTGGAGGTCGAACGCCAAGGTTTTCTTCTAAAAGTGGGGGAAGGTCCCGTCGAAATATGGACTACAGTAGGCCGTTCCAGCAGCCTCGACAGAAGACCTTCGGTTAGAAGCAAAAAGGAATCCAATAGGTTTGGAAAACAATGCAAATTTTCAAGATCTTTGATGCATGTATCGACCTATGTAAGTCATGAGCCGACTTGAACAAGCCATGTGTCGACCTTTACAGGTTATGTTTCAACATGTAGATGTGGCACATCTAACATAGCCTACAAGCTTTAAAAATGCAGTACATGTGCAACTTGAAAAACGGATGTGTCGACACATATAATTTTTCTTTCATGTGCCGACCTGAAAATCGTATGTGCCGACCTGTGCAATCAGCACATGCTACATGCTTTAAAATTACTTACATGTGCTGACTAGGGGTGTGCATGGTTGGTTATTTTTAGAAACCAAACCATAACCATTTTTAAACTAGTTCAATGGTTTGGATTTATAACCATAACCACATTTCAATCAAAATTGGTTATAAAATCGGTTATAAATTTGGTTATAGCCATATAACCGGTTATTAATATTTTTCCAAAAAAAAATTAAATTTTTTTCTAAAAAAATAATTCTTTTTTCAAACAAAATTTGATTTTTTTCAAAATATTAATTTTTTTAGTCGAAAAAAATAATTTTTTTCAAAAAATTAATTTTTTTTTCGGTTGCTTCCTCTTTTAATCTTTCTGTAGTTTTGAAGAAAGCAAAATTTTCTTGCGAGTCAACATGCATTTGATTCGAGGTGGCTCTTGAAGTAGATAATTGATATCATTACTTGGTGGAAAAGAAAAATCCTTTACGGCAAATGAGAAGAAGTAAAAGCTGTTTCAGAACCATAATTTACCTATACATCATAGGCTATATTGTTAAATGATAAATCCTTAGTAACATGTAAATAATCATAAATAATCAATAGCAAAAACAATAATTGAAAACCAAAAGTATACAACAATTAAAAGATAATATAACTCTGCTCAGAAAATAGCAAAAAATCAGAATTAAAAATTCATGTCCAGACATATTGATGTAACATCATCATAGGAGATATAATATACAAAACTAGAATAGGAAACTTAAAAAAAAATAGAGGAATTGATATGAATCTCAGTGAAATTCCATAATTAGGAAGTGACAAACAATCAACAAGGCATCAGTTCAGTTCGCCCGTCTGCTTTTCATCATCCTAGATCAATCAATCACAAAATTATTCATACAAAATTGAAATTAAAATTATCCTAAAAAACTTTTTTTGAATTGAAATATTTGGATTTTTTTTATAATAATCGGATCCAAAAATAAACTATGGTTGGATAACCAACCATTAGTAATTAAACTGTTTAATAACCATTTAATTATATCCGAATATTTTAAATGGATTTGGATCTAGCAACCGGATTTTTTGCACACCCTTAGTGCTAACACATAACTCGTATGTGCTGACACATAACTCTGATTTTCACATAAAAACTTGTTTTTATTGCATGACACCTTTTCTAAAACATTTTTGAATGAAATTTCCAAATGCATAAACCTTTTTATACTTCCTAATGCTAAGATGCACATTAATACTCAGAGGACATAATCCAATATACATAAGCGCTAAAATTTCCTAGTTTTGACATCATACAAAATACATCTAACAAAAAGTTTCACTCACATGTTTAAAACCAAACCTTCCCAATAAAAAATCGCAACCCAAATCGAACCAAAACGAAAACCGCAAAAAACTACATTTGGTTCAGATGTGTGTTGGGCCAGTTTTTAACCAAACCACGTGGTTCTGTTCAGTTTGCAGTTTGTATTTTTCAAACTAAACCAAGCCGAATCAAATCGCACTTTGTTAAAAGACAAACTTCACTTAACCCACATCTAACGTATACTCAAACTTATTATGCATTAGCCTTATAATTACAAATAATTTCCTCTTCCTCATATTTATAATTTCATTTTCAACCTTCTCAAATCTCTCTTAGCTATATCGCGCCTTTTTCGCTAGGTACATCTTGCCGCTTCTTCTCAAATCTCTGTTCTATTATATTCTTTCTTTTTCACCATCTTATTTTTATGTTACTTTTCTCTCTTCCGATTTCATTTTTTTCACACCTCTTTTTCTCTAGTCTCTCCTCTCTCATGTTATTTCTTTTTCATATTCAATAATCTCTCATCTTCTATTTTTTTGTTTCTTTATAATGATTTTGATATAGTTTTATGCTATTGTTTTATGTTTATTATTCAACTTTTGTCTAATATGATTTTTATATATTGAATGCGAAATTGTTTTTCCAAATATGATGAGTTTTGTTGTTATTTGGTAATGTATGAATGACTAAATACAAAGTTATATTGTCCTCTATATATGTATGTAAAAAACTGAATCAATCGAACCGAACCAAGCCACATTCGTTTGGTTTTATTTTAAAAATCAAATTGAACCAAACCAAACTACACACTTTTTTCTTTTGTGGTTTAAATGATTTTTAGCTTCAAAACCACCCAAATCGCACCGCGAACACTCCTAATCATGTTGTATGGACTTCGGTCAAGTTTTGGTGTGCTCTGGTCCAATGGTGTGGATTCAGGAGCGAGTTGCTGGATCCAGATGGGAGTCGATGAAACGTTACTTATGGTGATAATAGTGAAATGGTGTGGTTTGGTTCTATGGTGGGGATTCAGGAGCGAGGTGGACATGTGTTGTCCATAATGGGACCACATTCATTATAGAGTCATAGTGTTGAGTACATTGCATCCATTGTTTGCATATGTATTGAATGATTACATTGATATTGGTGATTGAGAATACTTTGGTGGTGTATGCGAATGAGTTGTGTTGAATGATTGTTGATGTTTGTTTATGCTACCCTTGTATAATTTTGCACCATTATATATTATGAGCGTATTTTCACCCCTTTGTTGTTTTTGTGGTTCTATGCTCCTTCTTGGGATACATACGAGCAGATAAATGAGTAGCTGCTCTGAAGCTGAAGGATGCTATTGAGGTTGTTCTTCTTTGTACCATTTTATGCGATATTTAGAATTTGTTGCTCTGGTCTATTACATTGGGCGGGTCAACGATTTATTTTATTATTTGTGAATTTGCTATTGTTGAAGGAATTTTTCCATAACTATGTTTTATGTTTGGAGACTTAATTGTTTGTTGAGTTACTTTAATTGAATTATTTCCACTACGATTAGCCTATATATGGGAGAGCATGTGATTACATGTGTTTAAATAATTGCAGATTTTATCTAAATCGTGTTATGGAGTAGGTTTATATTGTATTTGAGTGACACCCTATGTGTATGATTGTTTTATATTCGTATTATTTCGCGTTTCGGAGCTTAGGGTGTTACATACGAGTCTTCATGATCTAATCCTACAAAAGGAATAATATAAAGAATTTGCAATAATCCTGTTTTCATCTAAACTTAGCAGGTATTTCTTTGTGGTCTAGTTATATGAGCTATTCCTCTTGAAATGTTGTGGCATGGCATGCCACCACCATTGTTGTTGTTTCCATTGTCATTTTCTTTGTTATCGTTGGTGGTGGTGTTGTTATTACTGATGTCTCCCATTGTTTCGAGTTTTGAGATAGAAGAATCTTCTAGATCGTGTTTCTTGGCTAGAAACTTTGATTCAATTTGATTCAAAATATAAAAAAAAAACGTTGTTCTTCAAAAACCTTACCTTGGATAAACAAATATCAACACACTAGAAAATATTGATTAATAGGTTTATGACTATAAACCAAATAAATACATATATAATCAGAATACTTAAAGTGATAAAAACTATCGCAATGTCTTTAAAATCTAACACTAGTCCCTAGAAACTGCGCCATTTTGTTGTAACACAAAAGTAAGTATGTTTGTATCGCCTCCACAAGGACTGATTTTGTTTTAAGGACCGTTCAATAGTTTCTATGAGTTTATGAATGGTTTATCAGATGTTTAATTGTTTTTAAAAAGGAAAATAATTGAGAAAACTTGCTAGGGTTATATTTCTTCAAACTATTCTCATATAATATCCTTGATCAGTAATATGCAATTCTAATTAGCTATTACTATTAGTGCCCACTAGACTCATTGCTACTCTTGTTTGAGTCTATAATATGAGATCAATACGTTAACATTAGGCTTGAATAGTTCATTTGAATACTGAACCTATATATGTTTATATTTTAGCATATCCAATAGATGAAAAGCGTTGATATAGTAATGATCAATACCTTTTTCATATAAATTCATACCATGAAAACATGTTTTAGGTAGCTAATATAAAAAAAGCATTGAGAACAAAGAATTCACCGATATTAAAGCATAAGAAGAACTACATAAAACACTGTGATCGAGATCAAGACGTGAGCATTGGGACGACTACATATAACCCCCAACAAAAGAGAAATTAACTAAAACAACTAACCAAAGCTTTACAATTATGTCCTAGAAGAAATATGTTTAAAAGCATTTGTTGCGATTCCTTGGGCAAAACATCCGCCATTGATCTTTCTCTCTTTTCCTCTCCCGTTGTTTCTAGTCCACAATGGAAATTTTTCACTTCCTACTAGGAGAAATACACAATTTTCTACAAGGTTATCTAAACTAAACCGTCTGAGCCCCTATTTATAGTGTTATGGCCTTCCATTCTTGATTAGAGAGGTTCAGAGTTCGCTTAGTGCGCCAACAATCTTCCCAATTAAAAAATGGTAGCTCATTCTAAAAGTGGTGTTGACCGCCTTTTTTTGCTTAGCATGCCTCAAGCTCTCCTAGAGAGTAAACCCATTTTTTTTACTTGAAGTAACTTAGCCTTGTAGCTTTCTCAACTACCATACATTGCTTAGCTTGTCTACTAGTGAATTTTGGTGCCTAACTTAGGTTTCTTGACTTTTAAACATGTGAGTGCAACTTTCTGTTCGATGTGTTTTGGATGATGTCAAAACTAGGATAGTGTAGCATCAATGTATATTAGACGGTATCCTCTGATTCTAAATGTGCATCTTATCAGTAGGAAACATTAAAATGGTCTGAAAAAGGTTCATGTATCATACTGTAGCGCGGTTTTTTGTGGTTTCGAATCACTATCGCTTTGGTACTACAGTTCGATTCATTTTTTTATCCTATTGAGTTGATTAAGGAAGGGAAATAGATGTCTCCAATTAACCCTACTTGCAAACTAAGTTTAAACAGTAAAAACTGTTGGTTTACAGATGGTATAAAAAATGAGGTCTCTCTCTGGGTTATTTGTTTAAGAACGCAAGTGTCGGGATTGTTTATGGGACTTTTGGTTAAGATACTGCACCAGATTGATTGATGTATGGGGGGTACCAGATTTGGAGTATTTGATTAGTATGGGGGACCTGAGCTTTTTGATGTGGTGTGCTCGCTAAGATTTTGCAATCTTATGCGTACGTATTCCTGTTTAAAAGACACAGGGAAATCAGAGCAATCGTAGTTCCTCCTATTCTATGGGAGGAAATGGTGTTTTGGTGTCTTGTTCAAAGCCCAAGATGGAAGCTATAGGTGGTTTATATCTTGTTCAAAGCCCAAGATATGAAGCTAAAGGGTTCCTGACCGAGAGGGAATTTGTCATCTCTAAAGAGGAGTTGTTGATGTTTGTATGTTGTGAGCAAAGCATGATTTGATGCTAAAAGGTTGATTGACTCAACAGGGGATTTCTTTATATAAAGCCTAAGATGAGGATAAAAGGTTGACTCTTCCGGGGAAAATGTTCTTTTTATCTTGTACAAAGCCCAGGGTTGAGGCTAAAAGGGTTCAATTGACTCAATAAGAGAGTCTTTTATACACAACAAGAGAGTGTTTTTATCTGTCTTGTACAAAGCCCAAGACGAAGGCAAAAAAAACGAGGTTTGACCCTACAAGAGGGTCTTTTATACTCAACAAGAGAGTGTTTTATGTCTTGTACAAAGCCCGAGACGGAGGCTAAAAGGGGTTTGACTCAACAAGAGAGTCTTTTATACTCAACAAGAGAGTGTTTTTATCTGTCTTGTACAAAGCCCAAGACGGAGGCAAAAAAAAAGAGCTTTTACCCACTAAGAGGGTCTTTTATACTCAACAAGAGAGTGTTTTCTGTCTTGTACAAAGGTCGAGACGGACTATAAAAGGGAGGTTGACTCAACAAGAAAGTCTAAAAAGGTTAGCTCCGTTTAAGGATAATCATTGTATAAAGCCCAAGAGGAGGTTGACTTCCTGAGGAAGGATCATTATACAAAGCCTAAGAGGAGGCTATCTTACTGCTGAGGATCATTGAAATCCCTAGGCAGGTCCAAGTAGAGCGCTCTTCTGAGATAGGCTAGGTTTCTTCCTACGTTTAGAAGGGAACTTGAGATTGTCTCTGAGACTCAAGGGGATTAGACTGTCCAAGTCAAGAGTTTTATCTTCTGTACTATGCCCAGGAAAAAGTACGTTTACGAGAGAAAGATCTAGACTCCTTTGAAAGACTGCTCTATTAAGATGACTAATTTCTGTTCCTATACCTTTAAGAGGTCATCGGGACAATTTGTACAAAGCCCAAGAGAAGGCGAGAAAAACTTTTAAGAAGCCGAAGGGACAATTTGTACAAAGCCCAAGAGGAGGCTATCTTCACTGAGGAAGAATCATTATACGAAGCCTAAGAGGAGGTTGTGAGTACTTCTAAGAAGCCGAATGGTCCTTGTACAACGCCTAAGAGGAGGCGGGGATGCTTTTAAGAAGCCCGTGGGTCCCAAGCCAGGAAAGTTCAAGAAATACTATTCACAGAGAATAGATCATTTAGTGAGAGTTCCGGGTTTGAGGAATTCAAGGGAGGCCACTCACTGAGAATAGATCAACTCCGGGGAGTACAATTCCTTTGACAATTTCTAGGGTTACAGTCTGAGAAAAGGTTCACCGAGAATACTGCCTTTCTCTTTGTTCCATATTGTTTAACCCCAAGAGGAGGGAAGACTGTATCTGGAAACCTGTGGGGGATCTATTGTTGTTTGTATTCAAGAGTGACCAACGAGGCTTTACCTAGTACTAGACGTATTTGCCGGGGAAACTCTAAATAACTATACTAGTATTACACAGTGGGTATGTGACAAGTATATAAAAGGATGTAAAAGAATACTTACAGTGAAACAGCCCCACAATACAGTTATATACATATGAAAGCGGTTAAATAAAGCACGTAAACACTTACTCGATTGTAGAGCTTCCATGCTGTTTTGTTAGTTGTTCAACAAAGAAAAATTGAAAACAACAGTATATTTCAAAATCAAAGGAGAAAGTACTTTGAAAAGAAATTGGGGCTTACAGCTGAAGGAGATGCCCAAATCTTAACAGTGATTGCACTGTTGTTTTGAATTTGTACAGGGACTTATACAAGTGACTGAGGCCCAAGAAAGATTTTCTGTACAAAGGGATGGGTCTTACACTCTATTAGAGGCCCAAAAGTGTTTGAAAATGAATAAAGATGGGTCTTACAGCTCAAGGAGAAGCCCATTGGGTTTTGGTAAAAAGGTGACGATCGCACTGAACTTTTTGACGGTATCGGGACTTATACAATACACTGAGGCCCAAAAAGTTTTATTCACAGAGGGGTGGGGCTTACACTCTTTCAAGAGGCACAACAGATTTTAAAGAAAAGAGATGGGACTTACAACTCGAGGGGAGGCCTATATGAAATTTATTTTAAACTGACGATCGCGCCGAGATTTTTTTAACACACCGTAGGTCTTATACAATGACTGAGGCCCAAAGTATTTTGGTTTCAAAGAGGGATTGGGTCTTACACTCTATTAGAGGCCCAAAAGTGTTTTGAAAAAGTTTGTTAGGGTAAAAATCAACTAAACCCTAATTTCATCCTTTTTTAAAGTAATTATTCAAAGAAAATTAATTAAAATGATAAAAATACCAAATAAGTTCTAATAAACAACTTATGATTTTTGGTTAAGGTTTGAAAAATGATGTCTTAATCACAAGATGAATTAAAGCTCATTTGGTTTTGATTTTTCAAGATGAATATCCATTTTAAAATGTTTAAAAAATAATAAAAATGAATTTATTCACAAAAATACTAATTATATTAAATAAATAATATAAATCTAATTTTTTGGTGGAATAAAATATTTCAACATTTTTGTGATTTTTTGCAAAAAGATACAATAAAAAATAATTAAAATTGAGTGAGTTATTAATTTTTTAAATCATTAAAAATAACATGAAAAATAGCAAAAAATAGGAAAAAGTGGTAAAAAGAGGATCTGGGGCGAGGGGGATTCGAACCCCAGACCTCTTATGTGCAGTGCGCGCTTCCTACCACTGGGGGTGGTGATACATCCGTGTATTGAAACACAACCACAAATATACAAGGCTTGCCTTGTTTTTGGCCTGGCCCAAGGCAAGGCAAGGCAAGATTTTGGTTAGAAACGTGAAGGCCATAACTTTCTCATTTCTCCATGGATTGAGACAAAATTTATATGCATCTGGCCTAGAATTTCACAAGGAATCCAATGGTGGTGGTGGTTTTTTCAGATCATGCTCCTATTGAAAAAACCGATAGTGGTTTTGAGATAGGCCATGATTTACATTTTCTGTGTTATCTCTTGTTACAGGCATGAATTACATGATGAATTGGTTCAAACACAACATATATAACATGTATGTGATGTGTATGATCAGTGGACTTCAAAGCAATGCATATTTCAAAGAGTTCAAGTTGTGGTGCACTTACCTCTTGGAGCTTTTTGTGCTATCTGCCAAGTTCCTTGTGCCAGAAGTAATTTAATGCTTAAGACACTCTTAATTGATCCCTTAGAAGCTTTTAGGATGATCAGAACCAGCTGGAATCCTCAGAAACAAGTATAGGCCTTTTCTTGCAAAAGGGGAAAAAGTGACCAAGATAACAACTCTCTCAAATGGTGTTCCAAATGAGTGAAACCAATTGGGACAGTTTAAGGGTGAAATTTGGAGGGTGTTTGAGGCTTTATCTGGTTTGGAAAGTGACTGGATCAAGACATGGCTTGAAAAATGCAAAATAGCCCCTTTTTGAGGTTTTGAGAGGTGACTTTTTGATTTTGGTGTTACAGGTCACTTATGAGAGTTTGGACAACTTAGATATGACATATTGGATGCGTTTGGATCATGAGCTATGATGGAAATGCTCTCTAACTCAAAAACTCAGAGTTACCTTACTAAAGAAGGTATTTTTGCCTAGAGAAAGTGATTTTAAGGAAAGCATCTGTTTGATGGCTTTGGTGTACTTAAACTGAACACAAATGAGCTCTATTTATAGTAGAGCAAGTTTGTTTTGGCTGCAATAGTGAATGGCAACTGCAGCAGAGGTTTGGCAAATGTTGATCAATGAGAAGCGAAGTCTCCTCTAGCCATTGACTAGAGGTTAGAGCACAGAGCTGTGGTTCCATAGTTGTTGGATAAGTCTTGACTGAATTCAGTTGGAAGAGGCTCAGTCCATGCCACCTTGGTGCATCCATTGAATGCTCCAAAACAAAATTGGAGTCTTATCCCTCTTTTAGGCATTTCTAGGTTTGGCATGCTACTTTTGGTTCCAAAGACTTGGGAGGCTTGGATCAGTGTTTGTCCCCCTTAGATTTGATCCTCAGATGTGTCCAAAATGATGACAAGGCTTGGAATTATCTGATCTTGCCAAATCGAGCCAAAGTGTAAAATTCTGCCTAGCCATGACAGTTGCAGCTGTCATAACTCTCAACTCAAGTGGAATTTCATGGAGTTCTTGGCCATTTTGGAAAGCCCTCATATGATACAACATATGTGTGATCATATTTGGTCTTGAAAGTTTTTGAATCCAAGTGAAAAATGCCCTTACTTTTTGGAAAAAGTGAAACAGATTCTGACTTAGTGAAAATTTCACTAAGTGTTGGAAAAAGCGACATTTCATGTTTTCAGCCATTTTGATCTAACCATAACTCAAAATCCACGATGAATTGGAATGAGGTGTAGTTGACACTTTTAAAGTATGCCATGAGAGCTACAAATCCATCTTTGGATCAACCCAAATGGTTGCTTGGATCTCAAGTTATGATCCTTGGAAGTTGGTACCTAGCCACTTCGTTCCATAACTTAGAAAATTTCTAAGTTTTTTTTTATGGTTACCCCTTTTACAAGTTATCCCACTTTTCTTGAATTTTCTTGATGAATGATGATTCAAATCACACATTAACATCATTTTAGGGTCAAGGAACCATAATTGTGAAAAATCTCAAAAAGTCAAAGTTAACTTTTGTGCACAGTTGACTTTTTGTCAGATGGATTCCAAACGGTGCGATCCTCTATGAAATCATGTCCTTGACCTAAATCAAACTTTATGGACATGTTCCATGGGTGTTATAGGGTGTATTAAATCATGTCCCAAGGTTTGGGAGTGTAACACCCCCAATCTATACCCCCAAAAATAATGATAAGACAATAAACACTTAATAAAATTTTCGTCAGAGTATAATTAAAAACATGGCATAGACGGGGAGAATCACATTATATTGAAACAAAACATACAACACCTGCTTATAAAGATATGCAACAGTGGGGTAGCAATCAACAGAGGAACTCAGTTCCTTACACCCACATTTCAGAGTTTTTAGAATAAAAGCGAAAAATCTAAAAACCGAATATCATACATATATATCACATAAAAATTTATCTGTTATCAACAGAATCAGGTGTATATCCAACTCCAAAAGATAAAGATGCATATACACAACACCACAAAACAATCCTAATCGATCTCCCGACTACCCGGTGCTACATATCAGAGCCGACCGACAAAAGAATGAAGACATAAGCTTCACAAAAGACCTCCAGCATCTAATCTGCAATGCCTCATAGAGCATTATAAAACAGCAGAATGGTGAGAAACACAATCATAATATAAATGCATATAATTATATATATCGACATAAAAATACACATATCAAGTATTCTCACCACAATTATCACATGCCAACACATAGAGCATATATAGATTATATTCACATCATCACATATTCACCCATAATGCATACGTTTATACACAAAACATATCATTCATAATTACATGCATTTAACACAAATGCACATCAATTCACCAATGCTATCACAAATCTCAACACATACTCAATCAATTCACAATTCCACGCATAATCACATAATCAGTCCATTCATGATTTCCAAACATAATCACATACTCAGACCATGATTTATGCAAATGCACAGAGACCGACACAACGACTCTATGCAAATACCATGCGGTACCGACTCCAAATATTTCTCATCACTAGTTCACTCAGGAACTACAGGAACCATCGCTCGTTACATCACTGTAACTCCCCGTCGGGCATACGATGTTCACCCGTCGCTTGCAGTCCTCTTTGTATAAGGCTCACGACGTTTATGGATCGCTTGCAGTCCTCTTTGTATAAGGCTCACGATTCGATCGCTTGCAGTCCTCTTTGTATAAGGCTCACGATCGTCTATAATCATCGCTTTCGGTCCTCTTATTTTTAAGGCTCACGATCCAATTAGATCGCTTTCAGTCCTCTTATTTTTAAGGCTCACGATGTTATAGTAGATTCACTCAGGAATCAATCCGTCGCTCACACCCCACATGGGCACACGACGTTTATGGATCGCTCACACCCCACATGGGCACACGATCCGATCGCTCACACCCCACATGGGCACACGATCACACAAGATGCATATCATGATGCTTGACACACAAGAACTCATGACAATCAAATGCATTTTCACACATATAAGCAACCATCATCATGCATATATTTCAACTCATCAA
Organism: Lathyrus tuberosus; assembly: GCA_022829125.1. Lineage (NCBI taxonomy): Eukaryota > Viridiplantae > Streptophyta > Magnoliopsida > Fabales > Fabaceae > Lathyrus > Lathyrus tuberosus. Next base: position 1,306,596 of record JALAZF010000070.1, on the reverse strand, counting down.
TTCCATACATTCACAGTTCAACCATATGAATTCATCAACATCAGCACACTCATGCATTGCAAATCAATTCAAACAATGCATTTCAAACCATAAAGGCCACCACACAACATACATTGAATTTCACATAAACAATGCATTTCACCACAAACCATAAACCACAACAATCATGCCATCACAATTACTTCCACAAGGGATTCACACCACAAAGGCTACCCACAACACATCATAACAACATACATTGATATTCAATCAAACAATGTATTTTACCACACAACAACATCATTAATCACGCATCGAAGGCTAATTCAAAACAATGCACATATTTTCCATAAAGCCACAACACAACATTCCATCATGTATATTCACATCATATAACGGCACACAAGCTACACGTTACATATCAAAAGCATATAGCATGATAACACATCAATCGCACACAATTAACGCGATAAAAACCCGACAACCCGACTATTTTTCCAAAAACACGAATTAATTAAATCATATTTTACCCTCCAAACCATTTTTAATAGAAAGAATATTTCATTAGCTTCCAACGCTTCAAACGGGGGTCAAAACGGACTTACGGTTCAAAAGTTATGAAGAAAACAAAATCGGACATTTTGGAAAATTTGCGTCACTCGCGAGTATGCACAGGTCGAGTCTTTAGGTCGACGCAAAAGTCCTTCAGGTCGACGCATACTGCGCAGAATTTGATAAAAACTCAATTTTCGATCGTTAAATGACTTCCGGACCTCCGATTTCGATTCCGTAAAAAGCTGCGATCTCAGAATTCAACATACTACAATATTTCCACCATTTAAAAGCCATCTAACACATTTTCCATTTTTGAAATATTTTGAAACATAATTTTATCAGTTTAACCCAACTCCAAACTCGCTCAAAACCACTCGAAAACACACAAATAACCATTCCCGATTAATTTCTATCCTTACCCGATTAAACATCAACCCATACCAATGTTACCAGACCTATCTAACCACATTTACTCGATCACAACATCAATTTCCACAAAAACATCGATATATATCAAAAACTCAAAAGTTACAAATTCAACTCGATTCAATCAAACGATCACACTAAATCACGACCCAACATCACTCGACTCTACTACGCGATTTATTCCGACTTTCATCCGTAAAAACATCGATTTCTACTCATTTATCTCATTTCGACCTATATTTGAAAAACCAACAAAATTTCCACACAAACATACATAATCATACACAAATATAGTATAATCGAGTTTCGCACCCTTACCCGATTAATTCGCGTTTGAAAAGTCGGTTGAATCGGTTCCTAAATCCACAAGTATTTCCCCTTTTTCTTCTTTTTCCTCTTCTCTTTTCTCTCTATTTTCTTTTCTTTCTACTTTTCTATTTTTATAAAAAAAAATCAAAATATCTAACCACCCAAAAAGACCAAAATACCCCTACACTCAAATTTCTCGCAAACGTTCCCAAAACGCAATAAAATATAAACACAATGCCAAATATCATATTATTAAACCAAAGTCATAACTAAAAATAATATAATACTCAAAATAATTAAATCGACTTGATTAAATAAAATGATCAAAACTGGGGCGTTACAAGGAGCATGCCTGGGTCAAAAGTCAAAGATACAGTTGACTTTTCCCGCGAAACCCTAACTGTGGTTCAGATGAAATTGAAACTTGTTGATCAAGCTCCTTGGATTAATCCATTATTGTAAATGGATCAATGTAGTGTGTTAGAGACCCTCAAATCATGTCTTGAGGTCTTGGCTCATGTTTTGTCCCAAAAGTCAACTTAGGGGTGAATTAGGTCTAGAAACCCTAATTCCTGATTTTTAGTGAATGTATTCCCTGAGGTTAAATTAACTTGATGATTGGGTTCATGATGTCCCTTGGAGTATTTTGGGTTGTACTTTGAAGCATTGGCTCATGCCCAGAGGAAAATTTCCATCTGGAGGCCTTGGTCGACCAAAACCCTAATTTGGTGACACTAGCGATCTGGAGGCTTAATCCACCTGGAATGTTGCAACCTTGTGCTTGATTCTTGATGTGGGAGTCCTCTTGATCCTTTATGGCTGTTTGAGAGGCTAGACAAGTTGAAGATCATGTCATTCCTTGATTGATCCTTTGTCTAAGTGGCCTAAGGGGGCTCAAAACCCTGATTCTTGATTGTAGGGAATGCTCAACCATCTTTGAGGAGATTGATGAGGCATGTAAGTACATCCATATTGTGATGATGATTTTCACAATGATGGGAAATATTAATGGTCAAAATTTGGGGTATGACAGATGCCCCTATTTAATCTTCTTGGACCCGAAGGTGTGAATGGCAAAGGTATTCGGGTATTCGGGGTGCAAGAGGATTAAATATCGGAATACCCGAAATTTTGATGGTGTTTATGAACGGTAGTTTGCGCATCCATCTTATTTTGCTAAACAATGATGCTTAGAAAAGGTAGAAACTTCCCCCTCGATCCTGATCTTCAATCAAGGAACTGGTCTCAATTTCTGATATAAACTTCCCCTCGATCCTGGTTTCCTACCAAAGAACTGGTCTTAGTTTCTGAAATTAACTTCCCCTCAATCCTGGTTTCCTACCAAGGAACTGGTCTTAGTTTCTGATATAAACTTCCCTTCGATCCTGGTTTCCTACCAAGGAACTGGTCTTAGTTTCTTATTTAAACTTCCCCTCGACCCTGGTTTCCTACCAAGGAACTAGTCTTATTTTCTGATTTAAACTTCCCCTCGATCCTGGTTTCCTACAAAAGAACTAGTCTTAGTTTCTGAAATAAACTTCCCCTCAATCCTGGTTTCCTACCAAGGAACTGGTCTTAGTTTCTTATTTAAACTTCCCCTTGATCCTGGTTTCCTACCAAGGAACTGGTCTTAGTTTCTTATTTAAACTTCCCCTTGATCCTGGTCTCCTACCAAGGAACTGGTCTTAGTTTCTGAAATAAACTTCCCCTCGATCCTGGTTTCCTACCAAGGAACTGGTCTTAGTTTCTTTTGTCAATAACCTTTCTTGACAAGGGACGCTATGTGTAGTGGTTTTCATCAAACTTCTCACCGATTTTTCCTGGGGAGATGCCATTTGATGGGAAAAAGTTTTGATGTCAGACTGGCTCGGGAAATCCATTCGTCTGAGTTGTAGAGGTGTGCAAACTTCTCTGGTGGAGACACCATTTGTCGACTCTACTGGGGAAAACGAGTCTCTTGAGAGACTGCTTTCTGTTTGGGAATATTACATCATACTTTTCCTCGAGATCTTCTCGGAGAAATGCCATACAATGTGATCCCGTTTGGAAGGTGCTGATGACTTCATTAACATTGATTTTCTGGAGAGAAGAACCAATGTGTTGCTGAGAGTCTTTAGTTGAGAGGCTTTCTCTAGGGATTTTTCTTAATCAGAGAAAGCGAAGACTTCATCTTCAATGGCGAAGAGTGACGTTCGTCGAATGCCTTCTGGATTTTTTATCAGAGGTTCAAGTTATCAAAGTGGTCAAGGACCGGCTTTAATCCAGAAATAAACTAGAAGAGAAATTTCTCAGATGTTTCACTTCTTGACGAGGAAAGAACTGACAACTCGATTGACAAGAAGACTTTACCACTGGGGGACAAGGCCGACCAAAGTGATAGTGATGTGATATGAATATGCATGTAAAATAATGATGTATGATGTATATATGTATATGCTGACAAAACTGACACGACATACATACTTAATGGAAGAACACGACTGGATACTCGGCCACAGCGGGAGATGCAAAGTATCACGGGTTCAGGGTAGCAATTCTGCCTTACTTAGGAGAGATGATCCCTGTATGGACCAACGATGGTCAGGCTTATGAGATAAGAACTCTGTCGGTGATGTCAGACAGAACATTCGTATCTGACACAGCTGATCCTTCATTCAGGCGTACTGGTTTAGAAGGAATACGTTGATTCTGCACTTTGAGGTTCGATTACTTCTGGAGAAGCGATCGATGATCTTCTGATATTCAACAGTCAAAAGAAATTGCCATCTTTATTTTAAAAGCAGAAAAAAATTAACAAGTAAATTCATTTTTCTTTTATTTCAAGAATCGTTAATCATATTAAAATTTCGTTCTGTAAAGCTAAAACAAATAAGAATTATAAACAAAAGCACAAGGGCTCAAATTTTATTGATAGGATGGAAATCATCCAAACGCGTGATTCCAAAGAGTATATACAAAGTTAGAAAATGGTAGTTTACAGGGAAAAGGGCTACGTTGAAACATAACGACCGCTATCCTTCTACCAACTTTGAATTCTGGACATCCTGAGCTTCCGTCAAAGATGACCGTGATTGGAGTTTTCCTGACTGATGGTGTAACTGCTGCTGAGGGATTTGCGCCTTTGTTGAACGTAGTTACTTGCCAATTTCCCTAACTTTTGCCTGGATTGTACTTTGAGGTTTCCAATCCATCGGGATGATTTTTGGATCATGTATCTAATTTTTACCTGGACCGCCCTTTCGGGTTTTCAATCCACCGAGACGTTTTTTTTAATTTTTTTTATTTAGGCGAAGTATTTCTTGACTACGTCAACATTTGTGGGGTAGGCAAATTCCTCTCTGTCCATGGTTGTGAGTCTCAAGGTGCCGCCTGGGAAGGCTTTCTTGACCACATAGGGGCCGTCATAATTCGGAGTCCATTTACCCAGGGAATTAGTGAGAAATGATTGTATCTTCTTGAGCACGAGGTCTCCTTTCCTGAAGATGCGAGGTCGGACCTTTTTGTCAAACGTTTTCTCCATCCTTTGTTGATACAACTGACCATGGCATAAAGCCGTTATTCGCTTTTCTTCGATCAGATTCAGTTCGTCGTGTCGACTTTGACACCATTCAGCTTCTGTTAGCTTGGCTTCCATCAATACCCGGATTGATGGGATCTCGACCTCTATGGGGAGCACTGCTTCCATGCCATATACTAGAAAGAAATGGGTTGCCCCTGTTGAAGTGCGGACAGATGTGCGATAACCGTGAAGAGCAAAGGGTAGCATCTCATGCCAATCTTTGTAGGTTACAACCATCTTCTGAATAATCTTCTTGATGTTCTTGTTAGCTGCTTCTACCGCTCCGTTCATCTTGGGTCGGTAGGGAGATGAGTTATGGTGTTCAATCTTGAACTAAGCGCACAACTCCTTCATCATCTTATTGTTCAAGTTAGATCCATTATTAGTAATGATCTGGCTCGAAACACCATAGCGGCAGATGAGATTATTTTTGATGAATCAGACCACCACCTATCGGGTTGCCCATTTGGTGAAGTAGTCAATGGCTACCAGGATGAATCGATGTCCGTTTGAAGCCTTGGGTTCAATCATGCCAATCATGTCGATTCCCCATATGGAAAAAGGCCATGGGGAAGAGAGAACTTTGAGATGCGTTGGCGGTACATGGATTTTGTCTGAGTATATCTCACACTTGTGACACTTCCGCATGTACTTGTAGTAATCGAATTCCATTGTCAACTAATAGTACCCTGCTCTTAGAATTTTTCTCGCCATTGTGTGTCTGTTGCCATGAGTCCCAAAGGATCCTTCATGAATTTCTTTTATCAGCATGTCTGCTTCTGGTCTGTCTACACATCGGAGCAAGACCATGTCAAAGTTTCTCTTATAGAGTGTATCACCGCTCAGAAAGAAGTTTCCAACCAGCCTTCTAAGGGTTTTTCTATCTTTTCTAGATGCCCCAGGAGGGTACTCTAGTTTCTGAAGGAAGCATTTGATATTGTGTTACCAAGGCTTATTGTCTGTGACAGCTTCAATCGTGAAGATGTAAGCGGGCCTTTCAAGGCGCATTATGTCAATCTTAGGTATGTCATTCCATTGACCTACACTAATCATGGAAGAGAGAGTGGCTAATGCATCAGCCATGTGGTTCTCTTCACGAGGGATATGGTGAAACTTGACTCTATCGAAGAATGGTAACAACCTTCTCGCATAGTCTTTGTAAGGAATCAATTCTGATTGGTATGTGTTCCAATCTCCCTTAATCTGATTGATAACCAGGGCTGAGTTGCCATATACATCCAAGTGTTTGATCCTTAAGTCAATCGCTTCTTCGAGTCCCATGATACAAGCTTCGTATTCGGCCTCGTTGTTTGTACACTTGAATGTTAGTCGGGCGGTGAAAGGAATGTGGGTATCCAGAGGTGTTATGATAATTGCCCCAATCCCGTTTCCATAATGATTGATAGCTCCGTCAAAGATTAGTCCCCATTGGGAACCCGGTTCTGGCCCTTCACTGGGTAGCGGTTCATCACAGTCTTTCATTTTCAAGTAGATGACATCTTCGTCTGGGAAGTCAAATCTGACTGATTCTTGATCATCAATCAGTTGATGAGCCAAATGATCGACTAAAACACTTCCCTTGACGGCTTTCTGGACGTGGTACTCAATGTCATATTCTGATAACAGCATCTGCCAACAGGCAATCCTCCCCGTGAGAGCAGGTTTTTCAAAGACGTACTTGATCGGATCCATTTCGGAGATTAACTAAGTAGTGTGACGAATCATATACTGGCGAAGACGTTTGGCTTCCCAAGCTAAAGCACAACAAGTTTTCTCGAGCATAGTATACCGAGTTTCACATTCGGTGAATTTCTTGCTCAAATAGTAAATGAGGGACTCTTTCCTTTTTGTTTCATCTTGTTGGCCAAGTACACAACCCATTGAGTCCTCCAGGACAGTTAAGTAGATGATCAGTGGTCTTCCTTCCACTGGAGGTGATAGAATCGGTGGGTTCAACAGGTATTCCTTGATACTGTCGAAGGCGGTTTGGCAGTCTTCTGTCCAAATGCAGTCCTGATTCTTTTTGAGTAATTTGAAGATTGGCGCACATGTCGCGGCCATGAAGAATATAAATCTGGAAATGTAGTTCAAACGTCCCAGGAATCCTCTAACTTGTTTTTCAGTCTTTGGAGAAGGCATTTCTTGAATGGCCTTGACTTTGTCAGGATCAACCTCAATTCCTTTTTGGCTGACGATGAACCCTAACAGTTTTCTCGAGCGAACACCGAAGGTGGACTTGTTGGGATTCAAGCGGAGTTTGTATTTTCTCAGCCGCTCGAATAGTTTTGACAGGTGGGTCACGTGCTCCTCCTCTGTTTTAGATTTTGCAATCATATCATCAACATATACCTCTATTTCTTTGTGTATCATGTCATGAAACAGAGTAGTCATGGCCCTTTGATAGGTTACCCCGGCGTTCTTTAAACTGAACGGCATTACCTTGTAACAAAAGGTACTCCACGGGGTGATAAATGAAGTTTTCTCCATGTCTTTCAGCACCATTTTGATTTGATTATAGCCCGAGAATCCATCCATGAAGGAGAAAACTTTGAACTTTGTTGTACTGTCTACCAGCATATCAATGTGTGGTAAGGGAAAGTCATCCTTTGGACTTGCCTTGTTCAGATCCCTGTAGTCTACACGCATTCTGACCTTTCCGTCCTTTTTCGGAACTGGTACTATGTTGGCTAACCATTGAGGATATTTTGATGTGGTGAGGAAACCCGCGTCAATCTATCTCTGTACTTCCTCTTTGTTTTTGATAGCCAGGTCTGGATGAGTCTGTCTCAACCTTTGTTTTACTGGCGGACATTCTGATCTCAACGGTAGGTGATGTTCCACGATGCTGGTATCCAACCCTAACATATCTTGATAGGACCAAGCGAATACATCAGGAAACTCTTTGAGAAGCTTTGTCAAGTCTTCCTTGATAATTGGACTGAGCAGTGCCCCAATCTTGACTTCTTTTCTCTTTTCTTCTGAACCCAAGTTGACCGTTTCCAATGGCTCCTTGTGAGGTTCAATGGACCTTTCCTCCTGTTTGAGTAATCGGGAGATCTCTTCTGGAATTTCGTCGTCATTTTCTTCTTCTGCCTTGAATACCGGAGATTCAAAGTTGGGAGAAGGCATCAGATCTTATGTTTGAACGGGGTTTAAAACAAGAAATTTGCATGACGTGATGATTTGTGTTTAGAAGAGAAAGAGAGAAATGCGAGAGTGTGTGAAGTGTATTTAAACAATGCTTGTTTTTATTATTTGTTTTGTTTTTTAGGATTACCATTTTCTAGAAAAATAAAAAAGATAAAACAGCAATAAATGAGGAAATTACAGAACGACGTTATTTTATTTATGATCAGTCGATTCTTGAAACTACAGCCCTATAAAACAAAACTCTGTCGCTTTGGGCAAAGCGAAGAGAGACATTTACAGAAAGTGAGCCCTATCAAAACATCTGTTTCACCTGGGCAGGGTGAAAGGTTAAGATAAAGACGACAATTACTTTGACTTATGGACGATCTTCGGAACATCCACTGCAACCCATTGGCGGCGAACTCCTCGGTGAATCACAAAGTCTGGTACCTTCTTTCTTGGTATGTCCTCAGAAATGACGCTGATTTCTGGCAGAGTAGGATCGTTGGAATATGTCTCCCAGGCAGAGTTGTCGTAGGAGGATTCCTCTGTTGTATCTTGCACAGTATTTGTACTCTCATATATATCTCCCCATCCAGTCGGTTGGATGTCTTCGAACCTGATACGAGAACCTTCAGGAGCGGTGTACTTGACCATGTAGTCGTATTTACCACTCAGTTGTCCCAAGGTGTCCCACACTTCTTTGGAACTGGATGAGTCACCCCTTTCGATGACGTTGACCTCAGGAAAAGGATAGTTGATGAATTCTAATCCTGCCAGCTTTGCAAATTCATCGTCGTGTTGGGTATTTTCAGAATACCCTGAGCGTTGGTCCCATGACATGGTGGGGACGCAGGTATTCTTTTTAAGGATGCTTAACTGATTTTCATTGTTCGGCTGATTCTCCTACCCTGAGTCTCCTGGGTACGGCTGCCACATTGGCAGGCCATCCATCGGGCCATAATAGTCTTGGTCAAAATTATCTTTCATCAGAGTGTCCTCCTCTAATGTGTTTGGTGGAGCACGGCATCCTTCCGGATCATAATCTCCGTATATCACTTTGACGTCTGACCTTGGTATAAATCGGGATCTGTACAGGAAAGCAGAAGGGAGTCTGCGTTTCGTCCTGAGACATATAACCGTCCTTGTTGAGATAGGACTTCTATTCTTCCTCTATATCAGAGGGATCACCTTCATTGATGGTATGTACTTCTTGAGACACTGGGTGAAGGAAACCTCCACTGTGGAAGAAGTTCTGAATGGGATGAAAGCTTTCATTGTTGGTAGCAGTCTGGGTATAGGTTAAGGAAAAGCCAAGACCTTTCTTCGCTCTGTTATCAGTAGGAATGACAAGTTGTCCCCATCCTTTTGCATTGTTACTTTTGATCGCTTCGAGAGCATCTTTATATGAGGAAATCGGGGTTCCTTTTTCTGATTGATTGTCATTGCTCACCGAAAGTGCTTGGAACTAGGTTCCAACAACCTCCTCTGGTTCGACACAAGTGGACAATGAAAGGTTACTCACGATCAAGGCCTGATCTCCACAGACCGTGACGAGTTGGTCATTCTTGACAAACTTCAACTTCTGGTGAAGTGTCGAATTGACTGCCCCAACCTGGTGTATCCAAGGTCTTCCCAACAAACAGCTATATGTTGCTCAGATGTCCATGACTTGGAAAGTGACTTGGAACGTGTGAGGACCGATAGTTATGGGAAGGTCGACTTCGCCGATAACTATTTTTCGGGATACGTCAAATACTTTGACTACGACCTCACTGCCTCTCATCGGAGATCCTTTGAATGATAGTTGCATTAAAGTGGACTTCGGCATAACGTTGAAAGTCGATCCGGTATCTACCAGTACACTGGTTAATGCATCCTCCTGGCAGTTAACTTTGATATTGAGCGCCATGTTATGATTCGGTCCCTCTCCTGGTAATTCCTTATCACTAAATCCCAAGTTGTTGCAGGAAGTGATGTTAGAGATGATGCTGTCGAATTACCTTATCGACACATCCTGTTCTACAAAGGTCTGCTCTAAGACTTTCTGTAGAGCCTCTCTATGAGCTTCGGAACTGAGTAAAAGTGATAGCAGTGAGATTTTTGAAGGAGTTTGCAACAGCTGATCAACAATGTTGTATTCACTCTTCTGGATGAGCTTCAGAATCTTATCATCATTTTTTGAAAGGCCGTGATCACTGGATTGACCGACTGGTTGATCTGGAACTTCGATTTGAGGTTCCTTTTCTTTGATGGGTTCTCCAACTTCTCAGTTGAAGATCCGACCGCTCCGTGTTACTCGACTGATGTCTGCAATATTCACGACGGAGGGTAATGGAATCTCCTTTCCATTCTCAATTGTTGTTGCACCGTATTTGTAAGGGATAACCTTAGTTGATTCATACGGTAGCGGTCCTGGCAGATAGATAACTATAGGAGCCTTCTGATTTTTTTTACCATCGTAAGTAATTTCAATCCATTCCTGATTAGGAGCTCTCGATTCTTCAAGTAGAGGGATGATAGCACAAACATCCTTAGTCCCCTTATGATCAGAGATTACGACGACATCTTTGATATGGTCAGCGAAATAGTCTGGCGTCAAATTGATTGACCCAGAACTTGACCATGGTTGAATCTCTTTGTGGTCCAACTGACTTTGAAGGGCTGCTCGTACAAAGTAGCATCCTTGATTATCTTCTGAGCAAACCCTACAGCGCTCATAGTTGTGTGGTGGCACCTGGCCACGTCCGCTTTGTATATAGTGTAGCCTTACTAGATCGGTTTCCATCGATCGAACATCCTGACTTTGGTATCTAGTAGGATTCCCGTTAATGATACTAACTTGCTGGATGTCTTCATCCATATAGATTCGAAGCCACCAGTGGTTCAATAAGTGCTGAAGTGTTTCCTGGACAAGGGCACAGCCTTGATCGTTTTCACATCCCGCTTTACAGCCTTGATAATCATGTGATGCCAGGAAGCCGAGTCGGACCTGTTTAGCATGTAACTCCACCAAGCTGGTATTCATCAAGCGAATATCAAAGATTTAAATCATGTTGATCTGATAATGATTCCTATCATGGTAGTCTTGGATCCACCCAAGATCCATCTGACGCTGGAGGGCCTCTTGTACAAAAGAGCATCCCTGTTTATTTACCGAGTAAGTCAGACATGAATTATAATCATGCCGCGGCAGATTATGATACTGGCTTTGCCTTGAGTGCATTGCCACGAAGTTGACATTCATCGCACAGATGTCGTGGTTTTGAATGATGTTGGAATTCGTATAAACCATGTTGACCCCACGAATTCGGTGTTCCTGGATCCATCCGAGATCCAATTGTTCCTGTTGAGCTGATTGCACCACAGAACATCCTTGATTGTCTTTAGAGCAGATATCACACTGGTGATAATTATGAGGCGGCATATGGCCGTATCCGCTTTGTCTACAATGCATCTTGACCAAGTTGGCCTTTAGTAAGAGTACATCGTCAATTTGATAGCTTTTGTTAGACTCTCCCTCTATCAAATTGATTGCAGCTTTCTCGTGTTGAGGCAGCGGGTTTGTGAGAACATTGGGATTTGTATCCTTGAAGGATAAGACCCCACTCCTGATGAGCTTTTGGACATCGGATTTGAAACTGAGACAATTTTCTATGTCATGCCCTGGTCCTCCTTGATGGTAAGGGCAAATCTGATCTGTTTTGAACCAAAAAGGCGGATTCTCTGGTATTGCAAGAGGAGCCTTGGTCTGGACATGCCCCTTGACCAGTAGTAACGAAAATAGTTCTGCGTATAACACTGGTATAGGATCGAACCCTGGTGGTCGCATTGTATGATTGTTATTGTACGGAGGACGAGCCCGCTGAAGAGGCTGTTGTGTCCTTTGCTAAAATTGTTGAATTGGTTGGCTTTGAGCAACCTGAGGTTGATACATAGGAAAAGGCGTAGTGTTGATAGCAGGAGTTACAGCTGCTACTGGTTGGTACTGTCGCCTTTGCTTACCAAGAGAGATATTCCCAATATCCTGCTTTTTTTTCTTAGGGAGGGCACCACCGTATCGTTTTGTACTACTGAATGATCCGGCATCTTTAACTAGACGTCCCTCTCGAACCGCTTCTTCGAGACGAACTCCCATACCGACTATCTCGGTGAAGTCGTTGGGCGCACTGGCGACCTTTTTGTCGTAGTAAAATAAGCTCAAGGTTTTTAAGAAGATCTTTGTCATCTCTTTTTCCTCAAGAGGCGGACAAATCTGAGCGGCAATTTCACGCCATCTCTGAGCGTATTCCTTAAATGTTTCCTTGTCCTTTTGTGACATTGATCTGAGTTGATCTCTGTCTGGTGCCATGTCCAGGTTATACTTGTATTGTTGAACGAAGGTAGCGCCAAGATCTCTGAAAGTGGCAATCTTAGAGCGATTTAATCCCATGTACCATTTGAGTGCGGCACCGGTTAAACTATCCTGGAAATAGTCGATCAGTAGTTCCTGGTTCTTCGTTTGAGCTGACATTCGCCGAGCGTACATCACCAAATGACTTTGAGGGCAAAAGTTGCCCTTGTACTTTTCAAAATTGGGCACCTGGAATTTGTGCGGAACTTTCACATTGGGGACCAAACAAAGGTCTGCGGCGTCCTTTCCAAATAGATCCTGACCGCGAAGGGCTTGCAGTTCCTTTTGCATTTCCAGGAACTGTTCCTGGAACTCCTTCATTCTCTCATCCATACTTTCGTTTCCACCAGAAGGTGTCTGTGGAATTTGTCCTTCCGGGACAGTGTGTACCACGGGTGGCGGTATTGTCAATACGGTGGAGACTCTTGGTGCCTTCTGAAGTTTGTAACCTTCAGGAGTTGTTGTCATACCCTTGGCATCTTCGCTTTCCCGAAGTTTGTAACCTTCAGGCCCAGCGATTCCTGATGCGGTTTTTGGATCTTTCGAGATCGGCGGAATATATCCTTCTAGGATATAGTTAATAGGCATGCCCCAGGGACGATCTTTCGGCATCTTATACCTATGATCATAATTCTCCACTATGGGCGTTGATGTGATCTCTGAGATCACCATCCTATGTAGCTGGGCTTCTGCCATGGTTTGCATGTCGTTACAAAGCTTTCTCATATCCTCTTTCAGAGTGTCAATCTCTTCCTTCAACTCTCTGTTCTTTTCCTCGAGATCATCCATATTTTTCTGACGATTGGCACGAATGAGACAGTTTGACTCTAGAACTGAGACACAAACGTGAGATTCATAGGTAAGAAGAATACGTTACGTGAGAATGATGAATGATATGCAATGATATTTAATTATTATATATTTTTTGTTTAATCAAAATAAACTTTGACAATTGGATTGCAAATATCAAACAGTGGGGAAACCCCATTTTATTGAATTCAAAGATTGCGGAAATGGAAATACAGTAATTTACATAGTGCTGCAAAAGGAAATCTAAACTTATGGATCCTGAGTCCTCTCTGAGGAGAGCTCAGGTGCTGGTTCTGGTACTTTCCTTTTCTTTGACCTGGGCACTTGAGCCGTTGTCGGGTTGTCATTCCTTTGCCAAGTGAAAGGAGTGAGCAAATTCCTTTGGTCATCCTGATTTTCTACAGCATGTTGCTCCAAAATCTCAATCAGAGCATCCTTTTCTTTTAACAGTTGCTGTAGCTGGTTACACTCCACATTGAGAATACGGTACTTGTTCTTCCAAGACCTTCTCTCCTGTTGGACTTTGTTGAGAGTAACCTGAAGTTTTTCCGTATCAGACATAAAGTACATGGCAGATTCCTTTAGCGGAAGAATTCCGTGATGAGGGTAAGGCATCTTCAGCTTGAGAGCTCTAGTTTATACCCAGCGGAGTTAAGGTTCCACCGAGACACAGTCTGGTTTTCCTAGAGACTCTCGTCCTTACTTATGAACATGTTTCCAAGCGTGCACTATTTCTATCTTTAGTGCCCTGTCATTTTCTCCTTCCTTGAAGAAAAGACCTTCCAGATGAACATTACGCGGGACATGTCTCATCAGGTATCCAAATTGACGACGAACTAAAACTGGATAATAGTTGATTCCTCCTTTACTTCCTATAAGGGGTATGTTAGGGAAGTTTCCACAACGGTCAGTGATCTTGATCCCGTCATAAATCCTATTGTACCAATCTATGTCAAAGTTGGTAAGAGACATGATTCTCTGCGACCAACGTAAGGCACTCTTATGATCCCAAAAAATGGCAGACTTAGGTAAATGGGAAGTGAACCATTTGAATAGCAGGGGTACACAACATGTGATCATTCCTCCGCTGTACAAATTCCTTAAATGCACAGAATGATACGCATCTGCGAGTAAGGTTGGTACAGGGTTTCCAATGAGAAAAACCTTAATGGCGTTGATATCAACGAAGTTATCGATGTTGGGAAACAGAAATAACCCGTAGGTGAGTAGAACAAAGACACTCTCGAAAGCAGTCACGTGCCCTATACTAGCAAAGTATAGAGCCTTCTTTACTAGAAACTTGGCTGGTAAACCTGGGATTCCACCCATAGTGGTCATGTGAGTCTTGACTTCTGACTCGTCCAAATAAATTGCTCTTGCAATGGTTTGATCCTTTGGAATTTCTTCCAATCCAGAAAAGGGAGCTTGATCAGTAATGGGTAAATCAGTCAAGTGAGAATACTCCTCCAATGTTGGTGCTAGCTGGTAATCCGGGAATGTGAAACAGTGATAGACCGACTCGTAGAACTGAATGAACGTAGCCAGGATTCCCTCAATTACATGGACCCTTAACAGAGATAGCAGACCTCCGTACTTAGCTCTGAAAGCCTCGGGGTTGTTGATCATCCTTGCCAACCCTCTTAAATCCTCTAACTTTGGAACCTTGAAGGTATACTTGTGAGTTTTCCTTCTACCGAAATCCATTAGCGCGATCTCTTTATCTGACATTTGCAATCATTGTCTTAGTTTAATTTGAAAAAGAGAGACTAGAAGAGAAGATTTTATTTGTTTAATGTTTTTTAAATGAATGCCTAAATGCAGCACACAAAAACATAGAAAAAACATGGGGTCAAAGGGTCGGTGTCATGAAGTCAATGCTCTACCCATCCCCAAAGGTTTATACTGGTGATTTTTTATACCTGTCTCTCAAAATCATTGATTCCTCTCGAGATAACATCAGCGGGTCGGGAACCGTGCTAGGTGATGTATCTTAGAGTAATCTTAAATAAGGGTAGTATCGCGTGACATCTATTTCGGATAGCTTGCGTACTACTCAATGGTTTAAGTCTACTAAAACCTCAGCTTCTCAGATAACCCAATCGACCACACTATATTCAACAACTGAAGTCGTATAGGCAATGTATCTGCAAAGGGAGTCTCGACTGAGTTTGATGGTCGACCGGGGACTCTTAATTGGGATTCACTCCCCGCAAGATCACCTGTATTGCCATCACCTATCTTAGGTGTATACTTAATCTTTCCTCATGCGGCATCACACGCATTCCCATTAGCAGAAAAATAAACACGGATATCAATTAGGAAAAGCAGTATATATATTTGTCCTAACATCCTAGACCTTTTAAGAGCTATAAATCCTATGATCCTAACAGGAAATGGCTCCCCGGCAGAGTCGCCATTTCTGTGGCACCTTCCCAACTTTAAAGGTTTTCGACCTAAGATCCTAGTGATGACAGATCCTAGCAATAATATTGGTCCCTGATGCAGTCGCCATGCCTATGACACCTTGTGAACTCAAAGGTTCACCCCGAGAGAAGCAAGAAAGAATGCCTCCCACTGTGGTCGCCATTTTTCTGTAGCGCGGTTTTTTGTGGTTTCGAATCACTATCGCTTTGGTACTACAGTTCGATTCATTTTTATCCTATTGAGCTGATTAAGGAAAGGAAATAGATGTCTCTAATTAACCCTGCTTGCAAACTGAGTTTAAACAGTAAAAACTGTTGGTTTACATATGTTATCAAAAAGGGGGTCTCTCTCTGGGTTATTTGTTTAAGAACGCAAGTGTCATGATCGTTTATGGGACTTTTGGTTAGGATACTGCACCAGATTGATTGATGTATGGGGGGGTACCGGATTTGGAGTATTTGATTAGTATGGGGGACCTGAGGTTTTTGATGTGGTGTGCTCGCTAAGATTTTGCAATCTTATGCGTACGTATTCCAGTTTAAAAGACACAGGGAAATCAGAGCAATCGTAGTTCCTCCTATTCTATGGGAGGAAATGGTGTTTTGGTGTCTTGTTCAAAGCCCAAGATGGAAGCTATAGGTGGTTTATATCTTGTTCAAAGCCCATGATATGAAGCTAAAGGGTTCCTGACCGAGAGGGAATTTGTCATCTCTATAGAGGAGTTGTTGATGTTTGTATGCTGTGAGCAAAGCATGATTTGATGCTAAAAGGTTGATTGACTCAATAGGGAATTTCTTTATACAAAGCCTAAGAGGAGGCTAAAAGCTTGACTCTTCCAGGGAAAATGTTCTTTCTATCTTGTACAAAGCCTAAGATTGAGGCTAAAAGGGTTCAATTGACTCAATAAGAGAGTCGTTTATACTCAACAAGAGAGTGTTTTTATCTGTCTTGTACAAAGCCCAAGACGGAGGTAAAAAAAAGAGGTTTGACCCAACAAGAGGGTCTTTTATACTCAACAAGAGAGTGTTTTCTGTCTTGTACAAAGCCCGAGACGGAGGCTAAAAGGGGTTTGACTCAACAAGAGAGTCCTTTATACTCAACAAGAGAGTGTTTTTATCTGTCTTGTATAAAGCCCAAGACGGAGGCAAAAAGAAGAGGTTTGACCCAACAAGAGGGTCTTTTATACTCAACAAGAGAGCCTAAAAGGGAGGTTGACTCAACAAGAGAGTCTGAAAAGGTTAGCTCCGTTTGAGGAAAATAATTGTATAAAGCCCAAGAGGAGGCTGACTTCCTGAGGAAGGGGATTAGACTGTCCAAGTCTAAAGTTTTATCTTCTGTACTATGCCTAGGAGAAAGTACGTTTACGGGAGAAAGATCTAGACTCCTTTGAAAGACTGCTCTATTAAGATGACTAATTTATGTTCCTATACCTTTAAGAGGTCGCCGGGACAATTTGTACAAAGGCCAAGAGAAGGCGAGAAAAAATTTTAAGAAGCCGAAGGGATAATTTGTACGAAGCCCAAGAGGAGGCTATCTTCGCTGAGGAAGAATCATTATACGAAGCCTAAGAGGAGGCTGTGAAAACTTCTAAGAAGCTGAAGGGTCCTTGTATAACGTCCAAGAGGAGGCGGGGATGCTTTTAAGAAGCCCGTGGGTCCCAAGCCGGGAAAGTTCAAGAAATGCTATTCACAAAGAATAGATCATTTAGTGAGAATTTCGGGTTTGAGGAATTTAAGAGATGCCATTCACTGAGAATAGATCAACTCCGGGGAGTAGAATTCCTTTAACAATTTCTAGGGTTACAGTCTGAGAAAAGGTTCACCGAGAATACTACCTTTCTCTTTGTTCCATATTGTTTAACCCCAAGAGGAGGGAAGCCTGTATCTGGAAACCTGTGGGGGATCTAGTGTTGTTTGTATTCAAGAGTGACCAACGAGGCTTTACCTAGTGCTAGACATATTTTTCGGGGAAACTCTAAATAATTATACTAGTATTACACAGTAGGTATGTGACAAGTATATAAAAGGATGTGAAAGAAGACTTACAGTGAAACAGCCCCACAATACAGTTATATACATATGAAAGCAGTTAAATAAAGCACGTAAACACTTACTCGATTGAAGAGCTTCCATGTTGTTTTGTTAGTTGTTCAACAAAGAAAAATTGAAAACAATAGTATATTTCAAAATCAAAGGAGAAAGTACTTTGAAAAGAAATTGGGGCTTACAGCTCAAGGAGAGGCCCAAATCTTAACAGGGATTGCACTGTTGTTTTGAATTTGTACATGGCCTTATACAAGTGACTGAGGCCCAAGAAAGGTTTTATGTACAAAGGGATGGGTCTTACACTCTATTAGAGGCCCAAAAGTGTTTGAAAATGAATAAAGATGGGTCTTACAGCTCAAGGAGAAGCCCATGGGTTTTTGTTAAAAAGGCGACGATCGCGTCGAACTCTTTGACGGTATCGAGACTTATACAATACACTGAGGCCCAAAAAGTTTTATTCACAGAGGGGTGGGGCTTACACTCTTACAAGAGGCCCAAAAGATTTTAAAGAAAAGAGATGGGGCTTACAACACGAGGGGAGGCCCATATGAAATATGTTTTAAACTGGCGATCACGCCGAGATTTTTTTAACACACCGTGGGTCTTATACAATGGCTGAGGGACAAAGTATTTTGGTTTCAAAGAGGGATTGGGTCTTACACTCTATTAGAGGCCCAAAAGTGTTTTGAAAAAGTTTGTTAGGGTGAAAATGAACAAAACCCTAATTTCATCATTTTTTAAAGTAATTATTCAAAGAAAATTAATTAAAATGATAAAAATACTAAATAAGTTCTAATAAACAACTTATGATTTTTGGTTAAGGTTTTAAAAATGATGTCTTAATCACAAGATGAATTAAAGCTCATTTGGTTTTGATTTTTCAAGATGAATATCCATTTTAAAATGTTTAAAAAACAATAAAAATGAATTTATTCACAAAAATACTAATTATATTAAATAAATAATATAAATCTAATTTTTTGTGGAATAAAATATTTTAACATTTTTTTTATTTTTTGCAAAAAGAACCAATAAAAAATAATTAAAATTGAGTTAGTTATTAATTTTTCAAATCATTAAAAATAACATGAAAAATAGCAAAAAATAGGAAAAAGTGGTAAAAAGAGGATCTGGGGCGAGGGGGATTCGAACCCCAGACCTCTTGTGTGCAGTGCACGCTTCCTACCACTCTGGTGGTGATACACCCGTGTATTGAAACACAACCACAAATATACAAGGCTTGCCTTGTTTTTGGCCTGGCCCAAGGCAAAGTAAGGCAAGATTTTGGTTAGAAATGTGAACGCCATAACTTTCTCATTTCTCCATGGATTGGGACAAAATTTATATGCATCTGCCCTAGAATTTCACAAGGAATCCAATGGTGGTGGTAGTTTTTTCAGATCATGCTTCTATTGAAAAACCCGATAATGGTTTTGAAATAGGCCATGATTTGCATTTTCTGTGCTATCTGCCAAGTTCCTTATGCCAGAAGTAATTTAATGCTTTAGACACTCTCAATTAATCCCTTAGAAGCTTTTAGGATGATCAGAACTAGCTAGAATCCTCAGGAACAAGTATAGGCCTTTTCTTGCAAAAGGGACAAAAGTGACCAAGATAGCAACTCTCTCAAATGGTGTTCCAGACGAGTGAAACCAATTGGGACAGTTCAAGGGTGATATTTAGAGGGTGTTTGAGGCTTTATCTGGTTTGGAAAGTGGCTGAATCAAGACATGGCTTGAAAAATGCAAAACACCCCATTTTGAGGTTTTGAGAGGTGACTTTGTGATTTTGGTGTTACAGGTCACTTATGAGAGTTTGGACAGCTTAGATATGACATATTGGATGTGTTTGGATCATGAGCTGTGATGGAAATGCTCTCTAACTCAAAAACTCAGAGTTACCTTGCTAAAGAAGGTATTTTTGCCCAGAGAAAGTGATTTTGAGGAAAGCATCTGTTTGATGGATTTGGTGTACTTAAACTGAACACAAATGAGCTCTATTTATAGTAGAGCAAGTTTGTTTTAGCTGCAATAGTGAATGGCAACTGCAGTAGAGGTTTGGCAAATGTTGATCAATGAGAAGCCAAGTCTCCTCTAGCTATTGATTAGAGGTTAGAGCACAGAGCTGTGGTTCCCTAGTTGTTGAATAAGTCTTCACTGGATTCAGTTGGAAGAGGCTCAGTCCATGCCACCTTGGTGTATCCATTGAATGCCCCAAAACAAAATTGGAGTCTTGTCCCTCTTTTAGGCATTTCTAGGTTTGGCATGCTACTTTAGGTTCCAAAGACTTGGGAGGCTTGGATCAGTGTTTGTCCCCCTTAGATTTGATCCTCAGATGTGTCCAAAATGATGACAAGGCTTGGAATTATCTGATCTTGCCAAATCGAGCCAATGTGCAAAATTCTTCTTAGCCATGACAGTTGCAGCAAGGCATGTTGCAGCTGTCATAACTCTTAGCTCAAGTGGAATTTCATGGAGTTCTTGGCCATTTTAGAAAGCCCTCACATGATACAACATATGTGTGATCATATTTGGTCTTGACACTTTTTGAATCCAAGTGAAAAATGCCCTTACTTTTTGGAAAAAGTGAAACATATTCTAACTTAGTGAAAATTTCACTAAGTGTTGGAAAAAGTGACATTTCATGTTTTCACCCATTTTGATCCAACCATAACTCAAAATCCATGATGAATTGGAATGAGGTGTAGTTGAAACTTTTAAAGTATGCCATGAGAGCTACAAATCCATCTTTGGATCAACCCAAATGGTTGCTTGGATCTCAAGTTATGATCCTTAGAAGTTGGTACCCTAGCCACTTTGTTCCATAACTTGGAAAATTTCTAAGTTTTTTTTATGGTAACCCCTTTTACAAGTTATCCCACTTTTCTTGATTTTTCTTGATGAATGATGATTCAAATCACACATTAACATCATTTTAGGGTCAAGGAACCATAATTGTGAAAAATCTCAAAAAGTCAAAGTTGACTTTTGTGCACAGTTGACTTTTTGTCAGATGGATTCCAAATTGTGCGATCCTCTATGAAATCATGTCCTTGAACTAAATCAAACTTGATGGACATGTTCCATGGGTGTTATAGGGTGTATTAAATCATGTCCCAAGGTTTGGGAGCATGCCTGGGTCAAAAGTCAAAAATACAGTTGACTTTTCCCGCGAAACCCTAACTGTGGTTTAGATGAAATTGAAGCTTGTTGATCAAGCTCCTTGGATTAATCCATTGTTGTAAATGGATCAATGTAGTGTGTTAGAGACCCTCAAATCATGTCCCAAAAGTCAACTTAGGGGTGAATTAGATCAAGAAACCCTAATTCCTGATTTTTAGTGAATGTATTCCCTGAGGTTAAATTGACTTGATGATTGGGTTCATGATGTCCCTTGGAGCATTTTGGGTTGTTCTTTGAAGCATTGGCTCATGCCCAGAGGAAAATTTCCATCTGGAGGCCTTGGTCGACCAAAACCCTAATTTGGTAACACTGGCGATCTAGAGGCTTAATCTACTTGGAATGCTGCAACCTTGTGCTTGATTCTTGATATAGGAGTCCTCTTGATCCTTTATGGCTGTTTGAGAGGCTAGACAAGTTGAAGATCATGTCATTCCTTGATTGATCCTTTGTCTAAGTGCCCTAAGAGGGCTAAAAACCCTGATTCTTGATTGTAGGGAATGCTCAACCATCTTTGAGGAAATTGATGAGGCATATAAGTACATCCATATTGTGATGATGATTTTCACAATGATGGGAAATCTTAGTGGTCAAAATTTGGGGTATGACACATACATGCATAAAAAACAAGGTTTGGGTGAAAAATGCATTGAAAAACAAGTTTTTATGAAAACAACACATCATAGGTAGACACATACGTGTTTAGGTCGACTTACAGAAGTTTAAACTTTAGTATAGGTCGACATATAACCATCTTAGGTCGACACCCATGCATCAATAATGAAGCATGTAGCCACTGCCTATGGGCTAACTAACATAGGCCGATACGTGGTCGACACAAGACATCAATCAGTCAATCTAAGACCTTCCCAGGTCAACCCATTTGCTTTGGTAGGTCGACCTATAACTTTTATAGGTCGACACATGCGATGCATTTCTTCACAGTTTCATAATGTTTTTCATTCCTTTGCGTTCCTTTTTGCTTCCAAACTTGCATACATATAAATACTATTACATGCATCTTATTCTAGTAAGGTTCTTGTGAAAACCTATACGAAACCAAAATTTCAAAGCATACTCATCATCTTCAACCTCTCTTCTATGCATAAACACAATCAAACTACACATAATCATTTTTGTTTGGGTGACCATCAGGATTAGGGTTGATAACGTCCAATTAGGTTGGTGTACCTAGAATATTGGGCTAAGTACTTTGAGTGTTTCAAATAAGAAAACTGAGCTGGATTTTTCCTTCAAGATCGTGAGGATTTGAAGGTTTTGGACAAGATTACACAATTCGGATCCGATTAAGTGAAAACATTGGGATAAGGTGGTTCTTTGCAAGGGAGTAGCGTGAGACGGTGAATAGTGTTAGTAAATCTTGGGTTCAACAGGTGCGCGTTTGGGATTAATTTGACCATGTGAAATCCTTTGGACAAGGTCGTTCCTTGCAAGGAAGTAGCAAGGATTGGTGAATTGAAGCGGTATTGATGGTGACTTGATCAACCTTTGATCAAGGGTTTTGGAGGTGGTAGAATCAACAATAAACCGTAGGGTTTGTAGGGTTAGAGTTCTTCATATCTTGTATATACATTGTTTGCAAAGGTTAAATGTAGGAATCACAATTCAAATTCAATTGAGGACAGACGTACCCATAGCGAGGTCAATTGAGGAACTATCTAAATAAATCCTTCTCTCTCTCTCTCTCTCTCTCTCTCTCTCTCCTATCTCTCTCTCTCTCTCTCTCTCTCTCTATCTATCTCTCTATCTATCTATCTATCTATCTATCTGTCTGTCTATCTCTTTAATTTTTGATTTGCAAATTATTGAATTCGTGGGTTGTTTGATCAATTCAATAGGAAGATATTTTTTATCATATTTTCAAATTAAGTTTTGTTTATAGAATCATAATCCGGTTGATTATGATTTCTGAAATTCTGGTACCAGACGTGTGATGTTAAGGTGCGATGTCACAACAACACACTCTGCAATGGACAACAATAACAGAACAAAATAACACAAGGAATTTTTCACCCAGTTCGGTCTAACTACCTACGTCTGGGGGCTACCAAGCCAGGGATGAAATTCACTACTTGTAGATATAATTTACAGACTCAACAACCCGTTGACAATCTCCTAAACTTATACTCTACTAGTGACTTTCTACCTAAGAAACCACTTAGATATGAGAACACTACTCAATCCCTAAAACACTCAAAGAACATCCTCTTTGAGAATCCTTGATCTTGCTTCCTAGCTTCGACCAAGAAACAACTCTCTATTGCTTCACAGCTTCTAGAGAGGACAGAAATACAACACTTATGCAAACCCTAGAATAGTGTAAATACAAGCACTCTAAACAAACTCTAGACACTAAGCCTCCAGCTCCTGATCTTCTGAATGTTTTCTGTACTTTTTCCTTTGGTCTTGTGCGCTTTATATAGCTCCTTGAATTGGGTTTGGATTTGTCACAATATTTGATCAGATTTGTTAATTAAAACTGAATCTTCAAAACAAATTTTATCCCCAAAATCTTTTTAAATCTTCAACCTTTTAATTCTCCAACAAACCTGCAATCAAATCTCCCATCTAACAGAAAATATCTAACCCAAGATATTCTCATCCAATGAGTCAACCACTCTCCACAATTCCAGCTAATACGCGTACCCTAACAACATCACAACATGTTGTTGTTAATTCTGCAGATCTGATGTCACAACATCACCTATGTGACATCAGACATCCAACTTCAGCAATTGACTTACTTAACACAGCCGAGTGTTAAGCACCCTGTTATGACATCAAGCCCATGACATCAAACATTGTTAACCTTCATAACTTAGTACAGCCCAGTACTAAGACTCAATGCTGCAACATCAACACCATGGCATCAACATTGAACACCTTGTTGTTTTACCAAAATTCCAGCCAATCCATGGAACTTAAAATCTCCCCCTTTGGCTAATTTTGGCTAAAACAATCTCTGCATCTTCAGAGACTTCAGCAGCGGAATATCTTCAATATTATGAAACCCTCATCAGCAGCAGTTTGACAATCTTTGAAACTCTTCATAGTCTTCATCACTTGATCTGCTGCAGCACCATCTTCATTATTGACAACAGCCAATTGGTGCTCCCCCTCAAAAACATGAACCAGCATCACAGCTGTTCAGTAGCTCACAATGTGCAGCACTTCTCCCCCTTGATGTCTGCTTGGCTGCACTCTTCAAATGCTATGAAATTATCTTCACTAGCAGCTCAGTCTACACTGTCTACATTCCCCCTCAATAACTGCATCAGCACTTTTCAACTAAACACCTTATTCTTTTAGCAGCATCAATATCTCTTCTTTATGGCATTTATTAACTCTCCCCCTTTTTAGCCATAATTAGAAAAATTATGCCAATTCATATGACCTACACTTCATCACATGCGACACAATCATCCACAAGATCTGAAGCACACACACAATGCCTTCCACTGAACTCTAAGTCAACTCCTCACACTTAGACTAACACACACCAAGACAAGTGTACAATCTATTCAAGGTCATGATTCAATTTTGTCTTCAGACATCTCCTCAGAAGCATGTGCGCACAAGATTCAAACAATTTGCTTCATATGACTAGAACCATTCATGGCCACACCAAAACACCAATCAATAGACCAATCTCCACAAGCTTGATCAGCATGCAATCTTCACAATAAATGCACCTTTGCTGCAAAATCCATAGACAAGTACTCCCCCTGTCATGATTAACAAATGCTCTAGATGGAGATGAACATTTGAGCACATTTTCTGAGTACATGCATTTTGGTACCACTGTCCCTTTCTCCAAAGGCTATCATACAATTCGTCTTCACCATCCAAGGCAAACCTTCTACTTCATCATTCTCCCGTATGACTATGTAGATGCTCCTTAGATATAATGTAAGCACTAAGCTTCAGATCCAGAACAAAGACATCCTTCACCAAGGATAACCAACACAGAAAATGTTCTAACATCAGTTAGGACACTCTTGACACCACACACTATGGTATTACATATGCTCCACCACTGGATTTACTATCAGCAAAGTAATCCAATCTCAACACTGTGTCACAAACTCCACAGATTCTCAGCTTACTTAAAAGCTTTACTGAGATCCAGTCTCTTCAAGAGATAATGATCAGATCATATCACAATACCTCTACCATTACATCCACCAGTAGTTGTTGATACTAGTGAAGTCTTAAACTTCACATTCTAACAGAAACACTTCGTCCACATGTCCAATCTTAATCATCTTCCAGATATAACCACCAGCAAAGATGATGTTACAACATCTTTTGGGACATCAACTTCACCATCCAAAGGACTCATTGCACAAAGAAGTCCTTCAAGAAGCTCCAAAAAAAAAACATAATCAGAGCAACTTATTCAGGTTAACATACACACCTGAATACCATAAGTTCCCACACCCTCTCTGAACCATATCTTAGCAAACTCAACCATATCCAGAGTATCTATACCAAATTCTTTTTCCAGAACATACTTCCACCATTTTATGAAAAGCACAGAAGTTCTAACAACAACGGCTTCCTTCATTTGAGAGATATCCTGGACATTATCATCAGACTTATCTCTGATCTTCCTATTTCTGGAAGAGATGAACACTATACTCCTGGATTTTGTAGTACCATCCACATAGATCTTCTGCTTATCAGTTCTCATCTTTGGAGGTGACTCAATAGCTTTCCTCTTCCTTGATTTCAGTCGTTTAGTAACCCCAGGAACCACTTTTGCAATTAGTTCATCATCACTCTTCTTTATTTTAAGGCTAGAAGTACCTCTCTTGACTTGAGATGTTTTAACATCAGCTCTGACCTCTGCATCTTCCAACCTAAGGATTGTCAACTTGTGAAATTTTTCTTCTGAACTAAAGGAGTCATTAGTCAGGTTGTCATCTTTCTTGTCCTTGCAAGTATTCAACTCCCAACACTTCGTAAGGTCATAGCTTTTGATCCTTCCATCAGCATTGTTGACTTCTTCATCTTGCTCACATAACTGACTACTCAATTTGGCTTTTAACGCATCATCCAACTCACACGTTATTAACCCAGATTGACTTTTCACCATACTTTCACACTTGATGTCACCATCTGATGTTACAACATCAACTTTAACATCACTAGATAAGCTGTCCACTTGAGGTATCCACTGATAGTAATTATCTTTAGATCTTACTCCCTTCATCACTGCCTCATTCTGCTCATCAGCTACCACACATTCATCTTTGGTGTAACTTACCTTGTAACCTTCATCACAAAATTGACTTATGCTAATTAAATTAGCATTCAACCCTTGAACAAGGAGCACACTATCAAGAGTAAGACCATCATGATCCTTCACTCTTCCAACTCCTTCTACAACTCCTTCTTCTCCATTGCCAAATACAACCTTATTAGTATGGCAAGGATTGAACTCTACCAAATGCTTATTGGATCCAGTCATGTGCTTTGAACATCCACTATCAAAGTACCATGCATCTTTAGCAAAATGTCCATCTGAGGTGTGAGCCAATAGACATTTGGCCTGCGGTTTAGGAACCCACTGTTTAACAACTTTGGGCCTGTTCTCTCTCCATCTGTTTTGAGGCTGAGGGTAACCGTGCAGCTTGTAGCAAGTGTACTGCATATGTCTAAACCTTCCACAATAGAAACATCTGATTCTATCATCTCTGAAGTGGTTATACCTTCTCCCACCTTGATGATAATGCTGTGGTTGCCACCCATAATGTTGTCTTCTCCTTCCAGAGTTGGCCTGTCTACTATAGTGCTGAGGTCTTTTACCATAGGTAGACTGTCTCCTGAACTGAGGATGCTGTTTCCTGGATTGTCTCCCATGATGGTGTGGCTTCCTTCTTCCATAATGATGAGGCACAACATTGTTATACCCATACATGTTTCCTTGATGTTGAGACATCTGATGGAACATGTTCTGTTTGAACCTTACCTCCTGCATGCTCTTGTGATATTGGGGAGGCATATACTGACTAGCTCCTTTAGGCTGCATCTTCCTCTGTTGGGGACCATCGTTTTTCTCAACACTCTGAGACTGAACAACCTTCTTAGGGGTAGAATCCTGTCTCTTTTGCTGAAGCAGAGACAAGGGTTGTGACACTTCCTTCTTTGACCCTGAAGTGCTTGCTTCTGAGGTTCCCTTGTCCTCAGCCACATAACCTATCCCAGCTTTGTCTCTAGCAGCTTTTTCTGACTGAAGTATCTTGTCAAGAGTGGTTGTCCCACTGTTCAACATTCTAACTGATTTAGTCATATGATCAAGATGAACTTTGACACATAAGACTTCTTTCTCCAATTCAACTTTGTCATTCTCTAGCTGATCAATCTGTCTCTTCTGTTGATTCCTCTCCTGACATAGTTCAACACTCTTTAAGCACAGCTCTTTGTAGGTCGAAGCTAGCTCATCATAAGTGACTTCTCCATCACTATCATCATCAGATTCAACAATTCCTGTCAAAGTTGTAACATGCTTTGCTGACTCACTTTCACTTTCACTGTCAGAGTCAGACCAGGAAACTGTCATGCCCTTATTCTGCCTCTTCAAGAATGTGGGACACTCTTTCTTGACATGTCCATACCCTTCACATTCAAAGCACTGAACTCCTTTATCTTGGGCAGTCTTCTCTTCATCTTTCTCTTTTGACTTACTGATGTCAGAAGAGATGTTCTTGACACTAGGCTTGTAGTTATAGTTCATCTTCTTGAACACTTTATTGAACTGTCTTCCTAACATAACTATGGCCTGAAGCAGATCCTCATGGGACTCAAAACTCTTTCCCTTTTCTTCTTGATTATTTGACACCAAGGCTATGCTCTTTGGCTTCTTTTCTGGTTCTTCCTCATTCAAGCCCAGCTCAAAAGTTTGAAGAGACCCAATGAGCTCATCAACTCTCATCTTGCTGATGTCTTGTGATTCTTCAATGGCCGTTACCTTCATCTTATACTTCTTAGGAAGGGACCTGAGGATCTTTCTTACAAGCTTTTCTTCTGTCATCTTCTCACCAAGAGCACTGGATGCATTTGACAGCTCAAGAACACTCATGTGGAAGTCATGAATAGTCTCATCTTCCTTCATCTTTAGGCTTTCAAACTTAGATGTTAGAAGCTGAAGTCTTGACATCTTAACTCTAGATGTGCCTTCATGAGTAGCCTTCAAAATATCCCAAGCAGCCTTAGCAGTTTCACATGAGTTGATCAACCTGAATATGTTCTAGTTAACTCCATTGAAGATAGCATTTAGGGATTTTGAATTTCCCAGGGCAAACTCATCTTCTTCCTTGGTCCATTCTTCTTCAGGCTTTAGCTTAGAGGTGCCTTCTTTATCCTTGCCAGCATCATCTTTTTCACACACAACTGGAGATTCCCACTCTTTAATGACAACCTTCCAAGCTCTGCTGTCTAATGACTTTAAGAAGGTAGTCATTCTAGGCTTCCAATACTCATAGTTTGAGCCATCCAATATAGGGGGTCTGTTGACAAATCCTCCAACCTATTTGTCCATCTTTACACCAGAAAGTAACTTCCCTAGATCTCACCCAGAGACAGACAGGGTGCCTGCTCTGATACCAATTGAAATTCTGGTACCAGACGTGTGATGTTAAGGTGTGATGTCACAACAACACACTCTGCAATGGACAACAATAACAGAACAAAATAACACAAGGAATTGTTCACCCAGTTCGGTCTAACTACCTACGTCTGGGGGCTACCAAGCCAGGGATGAAATTCACTACTTGTAGATATAATTTACAGACTCAACAACCCGTTGACAATCTCCTAAACTTATACTCTACTAGTGACTTTCTACCTAAGAAACCACTTAGATATGAGAACACTACTCAATCCCTAAAACACTCAAAGAACATCCTCTTTGAGAATCCTTGATCTTGCTTCCTAGCTTCGACCAAGCAACAACTCTCTATTGCTTCACAGCTTCTAGAGAGGACAAAAATACAACACCTATTCAAACCCTAGAATAGTGTAAATACAAGCACTCTAAACAAACTCTAGACACTAAGCCTCCAGCTCCTGATCTTCTGAATGTTTTCTGTACTTTTTCCTCTGGTCTTGTGCGCTTTATATAGCTCCTTGAATTGGGCTTGGATTTGTCACAATATTTGATCAGATTTGTTAATTAAAACTGAATCTTCAAAACAGATTTTATCCCCAAAATCTTTTTAAATCTTCAACCTTTTAATTCTCCAACAAACCTGCAATCAAATCTCCCATGTAACAGAAAATATCTAACCCAAGATATTCTCATCCAATGAGTCAACCACTCTCCACAATTCCAGCTAATACGCGTACCCTAACAACATCACAACCTGCTGTTGTTAATTCTGCAGATCTGATGTCACAACATCACCTATGTGACATCAGACATCCAACTTCAGCAATTGACTTACTTAACACAGCCCAGTGTTAAGCACCCTGTTATGACATCATGCCCATGACATCAAACATTGTTAACCTTCACAACTTAGTACAACCCAGTACTAAGACTCAATGCTGCAACATCAACACCATGGCATCAACATTGAACACCTTGTTGTTTTACCAAAATTCCAGCCAATCCATGGAACTTACAATTTCTTTTAAGATCAACAAAACAAAGTAAATTTCCAAACGATATCGATTGCACACAAGGTGTTCGATATATTGCATTGGTATGTTTTGTTCATTTTTTATCATTGGAAATAAGCTCTATGCATAGCTTATCATTTGATTGTGTTGTGATTAATCGTTGTTGAACAATTTGTGTTCATTATCATTTAAATTGTGTACCTTTACGCTTATCCAAGCTTTTCGATAGTTGGTTCGGTTAGACGATTCAATACAGGTTGTTTCTGCTATGCCATAAAACATTTGAAAACCATTTTGTGCAAAAGTTTGAATTTTAAATTTGTGATCTATTCACCCTATCTAGACCAAAGTCTATCGTCTAACAAAACATTATTTTTCTGCCATTTTCTAACTTAGCGAGGTCATATTCATGGCTAAGGGAGCCTTGGTCCTTTTTGCCTGTACTTAATAGACATGCAATTCAAAAGTTCACACAGGTAATTTATCACATTTTTCTAATTAGTTGAGATTTTTTTCATTGATTACTCGTAAAAGAAGTTAATAAGTACTTATGAATTTTACGTATTTTTAGCATTTATCATACATCAAATTTCATTCCGGATTTGCTTAAAAATACTAAGATACGTTGTTTGATTAAAATATATGGTATTCCTATTCAATATTGGAGACCATTAATTCTTTTTCTATCCTAAGAGGTATTGGTGTCCCTCTATCCTTAGATAAATCAACTAGTAGTGAAAATTTTGGTTATTATGCTAGAATTTTGGTGCACCGGTTTTTTAGAATTCTTGCCCAATTTTCTTCTTGCTGAAGGGGAGGGTTATGCTCTTAATGTTGATGTTGAGTACAAAAAACTCCATTCATTATGTTCTTTTTGTTATATTATAAGTCACTTATTAGAATATTATCATGCAAAAAAATGTTGCAAAATCAGGAAAAGAAAGAGAATTTCTTAATACACCCCATAAGTTTCTTAGGCACCACACGAAATTTATTTTTTACCCCCTGCTTCCGGATATGCACATCCAGACGCAACATTATTTTTAAAAACGTTGATTTGTTCCGGATGTGCATATCAGGAATAATTCCTGATGTGCAAATCCGGAACCATTTTTTATAACTTCGCGCCAAAACTTCTCCCCCCTCATTCTTTAGCTTTTCACATTCCAAACAATCAAACTCTCTCAAACTCTCAATTTCTCATTCCCACAAATCCCAACTTTTTTCACTCGAGTTTGGTGCAGAGCAACTTCTACAACGATCAAGACACTCCAAATCCTCTGCATCTCAATTTAATTGGTAAGTTTTCAAATTTTAGATTTTCAGAGTTATTTTCGAGTAATCGATTTAGAGTAGACATTTAGGTGTAGAAATTGTTAGGTAGTATGAATAACATAGGTTAGAGACAATGTAGGTATTGTTTGCTGCTTCAAACGGACGATCAGGGCATTAAAATGCCCTTTTCTATGGTACAGTAGCCATGACTGTGTTTTTTAGAACTTGAAATACGTACCGGATGTGCAGATCAGGAAAAATTTTAACGTTGATTTCTTTCCAGATGTGCACATCCGGAAAAACCCAACGTTAAATATTTTGAGTACTTCCGGATGTGCATCCACAGAAGTTTTCCTGATGTGCAAATCCGGAAGTAACTTGGTTTCTATTTTTGTTTTTTTTTGTTTATTGTTTATTGTTTTTTTAATTATTTTTAAAAAATTCTAATTTATTTATTATGCTTTGTAGATTACATGGCTGCCAGAGACGATCGTATGATACATGGACGGACAGCTCAGGATGCCTCTGTCCGATGTGAGCGGACCCAGTATACAGCCGAGGGTTTCGGCGCAGAGGCAGTTCTAGCAGCCCCTACAGCTGAGGGACATCCTACACCACAGCCTTCCACATCACAGGTTCATGGCACTCCCCCGTCAACCGTCGTTTCTACATCTCGGAGGCGTCGGGTTCCTACTGCTGGTTCATCAAGGGCTCCGCCAGCACGCAGGCGTCGTAGGGAGACTTCAGTTCCATCACCTGCTCCTATTCCATCACCTACTCCTGTCCCATCACCTGCTCCTGTTCCATCACCCGCACCTCAGGAGCCTGTTCTTGTTCCAGTTCCTGTTCCTGAGGGTGATCACGCAGCATATGAGGGTGGTGACGACGATGACGATTTCGATGAGCTGGAGGGTTACCCCGGGGACCGTCTGATATGTCCCTACTCCTGGGGTACTCTGAGCATACTGCCACATATGTCTGGCTAGGATAGGTAACTTTTCTCGATTTATTTATAGAATTGTTTTCGTTGAAAATATTTTCATTTGTAACATTGTTTTATTTGTAAATTTTCAGGAGAAGGATTCTGAGAAGTTCTATAACCATAGGGGCAAGGTTATAGACATGATTGCGGAGCTGCCAGAGGATGAGTGGTTCCAGTCTGCACTTGCTACCTCTGGTCTCGGAGGCCTTTCTAGGATTGGGTATCCCCAAATCAGCTACGGTATGCTGATGGCCTATGTTGAGAGATGGCACCCTGAGACATCCTCATTCCATCTACCATACAGCGAGTTCACGATCACACTCGGCGACATGCCGTGCCTTTTACTTCTACCAATCACGGGTACCCTTCTCTGTCACGGTAAGATATCGAAGGTAGACGTGATAAAGATGCTGACTGAGGAGCTTGGGGCTACCCCAGATGATGCACTTGCGGAGGTGACCCAGTTGAGAGGCACACACGTCCGATTCTCTTTTCTGACACGCAGATTTCGTGACGAGCTTGCAGAGGCAGGATGAGCAGCAGGTGATCCAGCTGAGGTGGAGAGCTATACACTATACGTGGTAACAATCTTATATTCTAAGTCTTTTTTTCATTTCTTTTCTTTCTATATTCATTATAATGTTTGACACCGATGTTATGTTTTTCATTTCAGGCGTGGATATTACAGCACTTTCCCAAGATTACTGGTTGGGGGAGTTTTCGGGGGTACACTAAGGAATGCCGCGTGCTGCTGCATTTCTCCTGCTCAGAGGGAACCAGGCGCCCGAGCCTTACAGAGTTTATCTTGATCGGATGGCTGCTGAGGACATTTTTTATGACGCCTATGCCGATCACCGTGTGACGCGCCAGTTCGATGAGGTTTCACTGTTCTCATGATGCTTGGCATGCAGTTATCCCATTACTGCTCAATACCTGCCGGAGCGCGTCTTGCGTCAGTTCGGTTACACGCAGACGATCCCTAGGATGCCTCATGAGTCTGCTCCTCTAGGCTTGACCCGCACGCAGATAGGTGAGAGATATGTTGACTTCCAGTCCCACTTGGTACCGGAAGAGGCTCGGGCGACCAGAGCACCGAGAGACTAGAGCGTTGCTGTCGGGTACATCATGTGGCTCTATACCGTCTCACACCCATGCATGGTGCCCACTACTGAGGGATCGCCATCCAGACCTGCTCATAAGGAGATATTAGAGGAGCAGCAGTCTCAGCTGGACCATACTCAGGATGTCCTACCTCGTTGTCGTGAGATAGAGGAGATAGCGAGGGCGGCCATTGCGGACGGTCACCTCCCTGAGGGCTCTGGTGGCAGACTTGCCATGGATAGGATTATTGAGATTGCTCGGGGGGTACTTCAGTACCGCAGACATCGAGCCAGGACGGCGGGTAGGGGCAGAGGAGCAGGGGAGCCAGGAGAGATCCTTCGGCATACACAGTAGTTTTTTGTTTGATGTATTATATTTTTATTACATTTATGTACTGTATTTTGACAGGAGTATGTATATATATCATTTTATTTTATATATGGATGTTTTCGAATGTATATTAAGTTGCGACGATATTTTAACATCTGCGACCAACCAACAAAACTGAGTTTAAAAAAAAAATAAAGTTCTGCTATTTTTCCTGATCTGCACATCCGAAACAAATCAACGTTTTTAAGAAAAATGGTGCGTCCGAATGTGCATATCTGAAAACTGGGGGCAAAAACGGAAATTCGCGTGGTGCCTAAGAAACCTTTGGGGTGTAATAAGAAATTCTCAAAAGAAAAGATAACAAAGAGGACACTTAAATGTTACTACAGCAATAGTAGATAAATTATTAGAAAAGATACAATCATTATGAAGAAAGATCTGTTTGTGAATGAGACTAAACAAAAAATTTTAGATGATATTAAGGGCCCAATATAAGTTATATATATATATATATATATATATATATATATATATATATATATATATATATATATATATATATTCCTTAGTAGATTAATGTCAAGATGTTGAGAAAGCACCTATAAAGAGCTAGAAGAGTAAGAAGAAGCTCTTCAACAAGAGAGATCCATAATCTTCAAACGATTAAGAATTTAGTGAAGAATTAAAAAAATGAAACAAACATAGAAACAACAAGGTAGTTTAATTAATATGCATCATGATTGTATTCATAGATATGAATTATTTGATTGAATAAAACGTTATACACACTAAGCATACAACTCACATCGAAGAAAAAAGAATCATTTTACGAAAGTGTTCACTTCAAATAAGTTCAAGTAATATAACACAACAATAGCCATAGCTTACTGTCAAATTTGTGATTGAATTATTTATATTTAATAATATATTTTTACAATATATGTATTTATAAAATAGTGTTCCATATTAACTACTAAATATAGACTTTGAGGTTGTGACTAGAATGTGATCGTGGCTTTTGTTTTCCAATGTCAATGAAAGAATAATTTTGAGTACATAGCCTCACTGAGGTTGTGCTTTCCTTGTAGGATTGCGATCAAGCAAAATGAATGTCACTCTCTTCATCACTCATAAATTGTAGAACCTGTTGGAACTAGGGTTCAAGAAAGATGAGATTTATGAAGAAGAAGATGATAACGAGAGAGAGAGAGAGAGAGAGAGAGAGATAGAAAAAACTATATTGCAGAATCGTTAAAATGTATTAACTGTATCAAGCTGTGTGTGTGTGTGTAAAAATTACAAACTAGGAAACCCTTTATATAAGTCTTCACGGCCCAGGCCCAAACTACATTTCGACACAACTCTTTATCAGCTATATTCGACTCTGTCGAATACAGCTGACTTACAATGTATTACAACTATTCGACTAACATACACTACTTTGACCAAACCTATAAACCTTCGACTTCGACACAACACTGAATTACAATTTCAACACACCCCCTAATTCATGTTGTCGAGACTTCTTATCCCGATGCTTCTCTTCAATTCGTCGAATCTGATTCTTCCCAGAGGTTTGGTGAGTATATCAGCTAGTTGAACTTCTGTCTTGCAATACTCCAGTTCCAGCTTCCCTTTGTTGACTTGATCTCTCAGGAAATGATACCTCCTCTCAATGTGTTTGCTTCGACCATGGCTCATTGGGTGATTCGCCAGGTTGATAGCTGACTTGTTGTCTACAAGTAACTTTGCTTTCTTCGATTCCATTACCTTGAGTTCTTCAAGCAACATTTCGATCCATGCTGCCTGGCACGCAGCATATGATGCAGCTACATATTCAGCTTCACATGAGGACAAAGCTACAATGCTTTGTTTTCTTGAGCTCCAAGATATTGGGGCTCCTTCGATCATGAAGATGTAGCCTGCAGTACTTTTCCTTTCGTCTTGATCTCCGCTGAAATCAGAATCAGTGAACCCATAGACTTCTGCCTTTGTATTATCTTTCGACTTCCTTGGCATCAACACACCATGATCAATCGTTCCCTTTATGTATCTCAGCACCCTCTTCACAGCAATAAGATGACATTCTTGGGGTTTCTCCACAAATCGACTTAACACTCCAACACTTTGACATATATCAGGTCTAGTGTTGCACAAATATCTCAAGGAACCAATGATTTGTTTGTACAGAGTTGCACTTACAAACTCATCATTAGTTTCCTTCTTCAACTTTGCTCCAGTTTCTAATGGTGTGGTTGCTGCATTACAGTTGCTCATCTTGAATCTTTTCAAGATGTCTTGAGCATACTTCTTCTGGAGTAAAAATATTCCTTCACCTGTGTCCTTAAATTCCATCCCTAAGAAATATGACAACTTCCCTAGGTCGGACATTTCAAACTCTTGCATTAGCTTCGACTTGACTTTCTTTATCTCAGCTTCGTCTGCTCCAGTGATTAACAAATCATCGACATAGAGACATAGAATGATTCGACTGACACCGTCAACATCATTCACATACACTCCATATTCAGAGACACATTTTGTGAAACCTGCTTCATTCAGAAAACTATCTATTCGTTTATTCCAAGCTCTAGGAGCTTGTTTCAAACCATAGAGAGCCTTCCTTAATCTGTACACCTTCGACTCCTGCCCTTTGATGTCAAATCCTGGTGGTTGAGTAACGTAGACCTCTTCTTCTAATGGTCCATTCAGAAATGCTGACTTTACATCCAACTGGTGTATCTTCCACCCTCGATAAGCAGCTGTTGCCACAACAATTCTGATTGTCTCCAACCTTGCAACAGGTGCATAAACCTCGTCGAAGTCAATGCCCTGTTTCTGCAGAAAACCTCTAGCCACTAATCTTGCCTTATACTTGGCAATCTCACCATTTGGTCTTCGTTTCAACTTGTAAACCCATTTTACATCAATTGGCTTCTTGTTGGATCTTTCGACAAGCTCCCAAGTCTTGTTCTTCTCAATAGCTTTGAGTTCTTCTTTCATAGCTTCACACCACTTTGAATCACTCATGGCTTGATCCAAATCAATTGGTTCTGCTTCAGCCATCATCATGGCTTCTTCGATTAAGTCACCATCTGCATCAACTGCTTGGTCTGGAAATCTCTCATATCCAGATAGTCTTGTCAGCTCAGTTCTTGTTCTATTCGATCTTCTTGCACTCTGCTCAGGTTGTTCTTCATTTCGACTGGTTGAAGCTTTATCCTGTTCACTTCGACTAGTTAAAGCCTCATTCTGTTGATCTTCTTCAAACACAGTTGTGACTGTATCTGACTCCTGTCGAACTAAAGTTTGACTCCAGTCCCACCTTTTGCTTTCATCCACAAGAACATCTCGACTGATCACTAGTTTATCATCATTTGGTGAATACAGTTTGTATGCACCAGTCGAATGATAACCTATTAACACTATAGCTTGACTTCGATCATCTAGTTTTGTTCTCAATTGTTCAGGTACATGCCTGAAGCATATTGATCCAAAAACTTTAAGATGACTAACATTTGGTTTCGACCCTGTCCAAGCCTCATGAGGAGTCTTCTCGACTAACTTCTTCGTTGGACATCTATTCAGAATGTATACTGCTGTCGAAGCTGCTTCAGCCCAAAATCTCTTTGGCACCTCTTTAGCCTTCAACATACTTCTCGTCATATTCAGTATACTTCTATTCTTCCTCTCAGCTATGCCATTGTGTTGAGGTGTATAGGGTGCAATAACCTCATGCTCTATACCTTCCTCTTCACAAAATCTGGCAAACTCTCGAGAGGTGTATTCACCACCACCATCAGTTCTCAGTTTCTTTAGCTTTCAGCCACTTTGCTTTTCGACAAGCAACTTAAACTTCTTGAACTTTGTGAATACTTCACTCTTACTTTCAATCATATAAATCCACATATGTCTGGTGAATTCATCAATGAAAGTTAAGAAGTAACGTTTACCACCATTCGACCTAACTTCAAAAGGTCCACACACATCAGAATGAACTAACTCCAGTTTTTGCCTTGATCTCATGGGCAAGTCATGTTTGAATGCTTTTCTGGCCTGCTTTGCTTTGCAACATTCTTCACATACCTGCTTTGGTTCCTTCACCTGCGGTAAACCAAACACCATTCTTTTCTGGTTGAGCATGCCTAAACTTTTGAAGTTTAGATGTCCATACCTGTGGTGCCATAGCCAATTCTTGTCTTCTTCAGTCATTGAAGCAAGACACTTATGATCCGATGTGTTGAGTTCAACTTTAAAGGTTTTGTTTTCTGCCATAGGTGCTTTCATTATCAACTTCCCATCAGCCCTATGTACCTTCATGTGATTCTTCTCTAACTTCATATTGAAGCCTTTTGCAAGTAATTGACCTACACTTATCAAGTTACTTGTCATTGCTGGTACATACAATACATCAGTGATAGTTGCTTTTCGACCATCCTTTCTGACAATCGAAATATCTCCTTTACCACCTGATTTGATGTGCCTTCCATCTGCGAACTTTATAACCTTTTCGACTGATTCATCTAAGTTGGTAAACCAGTTTTTATTGCCAGTCATGTGGTTGCTGCATCCTGAATCCAGATACCACATGTTAGTTCGCTCAGTGTTCAACTGAGTATTGACCATCAGCAACACATCATCAGAATCACTATCTCCAGCTCGTGCATATTGGGCTTCATCACTATCTTTTGCTTTTGCCTTCTTTCTTCTTCGACAATCTCGAGCATAGTGACCAAAACCTTGACAGTTGTACCATTGCACGTCCTTCATGTCTTTCTTAGTCGAATAAGTCTTCTTGCTTGACTTCTCATTATTAGCAACATTCTTTGACTGCTTCGATTTCTCTTTTCCAGATTTCTTGGTGAATCTTGATTGCAGCGCCTTTTCAGTCACCTTCTCTCTTTCTGAGTTCCTCTGCTTCAATCTCATCTCATGAGCCTCTAAAGAAGCTTGAAGTTCTTCTAACTTCATCTCAGAAAGGTTCTTGGACTCTTCTATTGTCACTACAAAGTAATCAAAGTCTGCTATTAAAGACCTTAATACCTTCTCAATCTTTTGCAGATTAGTGAGTGATTCACCACATGCCTTCATCTGGTTTGTTAACATCACGATTCTTGAGAAGTATGCCGAGATTGATTCATCTTCTTTCATCTGAATCATCTCGTATTGCTTCCTCAAGGTCTGCAACTTCACCTTTTTCAATTTCTCATCTCCACCATACAAGCTCTTTAACTTTTCCCAAGCTGCTTTTGCGGATTCTTCTTCAATAATCTTTTCAAACACATTTGGACCCACGCACTGGTGAATCAAGAACAATGCTTTGCCACCTTTCTTTCTTTGATCTTTGTGCACAGCTTTCTGCGCCTCATTTGCATCTGCCCCCAATTCCGATACTCCATCATTGACGATTTCAACAACATCTTGAAATCTGAAAATGACCTTCATCTGCGCCACCCACCGTTGATAGTTCTCACCTTTGAAAACCGATAAATTTGCTGGAAATTGCGTAGATGTTGTTCCGTTTGCCATTAGATTCTCTCAAAATTGCAATCGTAATCGGGCTCTGTAATACCAATTTGTTGGAACTAGGGTTCAAGAAAGATGAGATTTATGAAGAAGAAGATGATAACGAGAGAGAGAGAGAGATAGAAAAAACTATATTGCAGAATCGTTAAAATGTATTAACTGTATCAAGCTGTGTGTGTGTGTGTAAAAATTACAAACTAGGAAACCCTTTATATAAGCCATCACGACCCAGGCCCAAACTACATTTCGACACAACTCTTTATCAGCTATATTCGACTCTGTCGAATACAGCTGACTTACAATGTATTACAGCTATTCGACTAACATACACTACTTCGACCAAACCTATAAACCTTCGACTTCGACACAACACTGAATTACAATTTCAACAGAACCGTGGTTCTTCTTTTTGCGATGTATCAAATTGGCTATCTTCTTCACTCACCACCAATTGCAAAGTAAACTCTAACTCATCAACCACTTGACTCATTGAAGGTCGTTGAGTTCCATCATCATGCAAACAATTCAACGCCAACTTGCAATAGCATTCCAAACACTCACCTTTGATAGAACCTCTTAGGAATGGATCCATAATTTGTTCTATTGCCACACCTTCATCGTAACAACTATGAAACCAACAAACTAGACTTGCTTTCTTCTTATCCAAATCACGAACCAAAAGAGGCCTAGCATATAATACCTTAAGAAGCACCACACCAAACGTGTACACATCAGATTTTACAGTCAACCTTTGAAGCATATAGTATAAGGGATCCAAATACCCTAGGCTCCCTTTCACCATTGTGATAACATGGGTAGCTGATATCCCTGTTGGTCCCACCTTGGATAACCTAAAGTCAGAAACCTTAGCCACCCATTTCTCATCCAACAATATGTTAGTGCTCTTCACGTCACGGTGTATTATCTTGTGTTTCACCTCGGCATGAAGATAATTCAGCCCTCTTGCTGCACCCAATAGAATCTCAAGCCTCAACTTCCACGGTAGAGGTTGATTATTCGAACCATAGAGATACTCAGAGAGAGTGCCATGTTGCATAAACTCATAAACAAGAATAATCTATGTACGGTCGTTGCAGTATCCAACTAGGGATATCAAGTTAACATGGCGAAGTTGGGAGAGTAACTCGATCTCGTTCATGAACTCGTTGGCACCTTGTTGAGAGCCTTGTTTAAGTCGTTTTCTTGCAACATGTGTGGATCCATCAATGAAACCTTTGTTGATGTTGCCGAACCCTCCAACTCCGATAATGAAATCATCATCGAAGTTGTTTGTGGCAGCTTTGAGCTCCTCGAATGTAAAGCAGCGGCTCAAATGGGGCGGCAAAGATGACAACCCTTTTTTTTGTCTCAGACGAGATATCTTCGATGATATTTTGAAAACGTCCTCTTAGCCAAAAAACTGTGACTCCCACAACAATTACTAGGCCGAGGCTTGAAAGTGAAATCGCAACAGCTATTGATGTTGTGATCCTAAATTTCTTTGACGATTCGGTTGAAAATACTGGAGTAGGGTGAGATAGATCAATTGATTTTGATATTGATCCTGCAAGATTTTTATTGATGTCACTTATTTTCAAAATCTCGATTCCATTCAGTGTGACATCACAGTATATTGTGAACATAGATTCTGGTAATCGTTGAAGCTTGACTGAAAGAGTGACTCTTTCATTTGGAGAGCTTCTTTCAGGAGGGAACATAGTCACAACATAATCCTTATGAACAGGAATCTTGTTACCACCACTCCACCTTATCACATCTGTTAGACCTTATGTTGGGGTCTGATGCAAAATATGAACCAGAAGAAGATGATGAAGACGGTACGATGAAAGTTGCACAAAATAATTCCAAAACGTGTGTTTACACTAAGCTTTAGGTTCGATTTGCCGCCACTAATTTATGCAAATTGGATTCAAAATGGTTAACCGGCGAATCCCCTTCAGGATACTTTGGAAACCTTAACATAAATCGCACATTCACATTAAGCATATCGATCAACGATATTTTACAGAATAAAATTCTCTCATTTATTCTCGTGCACTAGAAAAATAAAAGAATGACTTAGATATAATTTTTGGTACTTGGAACAAATAATTTTTGTGTCTATTTTATGGCTGACAAGTATATCTATTTATAAGAAAACTTGTATCGATTAGTGTGGAAAGACAATGTTTCATTTGATTCCAACATGACCATTCACGAACCATTGTAATCAATAACAACAAACTTTTTCATGAAAAGTTGTGTTGATCTGGTGGTTGCACCTTTTGACCACGCACCCAATCATTATAGGATTTCTGGTTCTATTTTAGACAGTTACAACTTTTGGCCATTTATTTTATTAATTTAACCATTAATATTTATCAATTTAATATATTGAAAATTTCTCCAACAACATCTGCCTTTTCCTTAGCGAAAGTGTTATCTATGAAAATCTGAAATACTCTATCACCGATGTTCTTGATAACGGGATCAAACTCACAAAAATGTAACATTACCATATAAGTAAAAGCAGAATCAACTTCAAAATTCCATGTTACATTATAATCCTCTCTCACATCTCTTCCATAACTTCTTGCACTTAAGTAAACAGCTTCGGGTGCAGTATAATTTGGAATGGAGCTGTTTTTATAGTCGAGATGAAAACCAAAACCAGTCGAAACACTTAGTGGATATCGATTCTCCAAGTAACGAGGAGAATCGTTGTCCCAATAACGAAACATACCTGTATCATTATTTGGTGGAACTTGATTGTCACCAACGCTCACTCTATTAACTGTCTCCAAAGCTTTATCGTTAAGAATTTGGAATTCGGTTTTGTCAAAGTCAAGTAACTTGAAATGATAGTTAGTGTCATCCGGATTAGTGTAATAGAGAAAAGTAGGCATGGACACAATCTCGATCCCGTTGATAAAAGCGTAAGAGTTTGGTTGATTTATAATGGTGGGAATGAAAGTTATGTTTAGATTCTCGCCGGGTTGTGTTGTGAGGCAGTATTCTTTGGTGATAGTTTTGTCACCATTTTGAAGCCAAAGTGAGGGGTTAAAGTCTCTCAGAAGGGTAATGTTGTTTCCTGCTATGACTGTGAAGAGAGGGTTTGAAGTTTCATAATTTTGATACGATGTTGGGTAAAAATGAAGGCGAAGAAAAACAGTGCCGGGGACTGTGGTGAGTATGGAAGTGGGAATTGAGAATGTGAAGTTGGAAGATGAAATACGTGCAGAGGTAAATGGAATTTTGTTAACAGAATCAGAGGTATGATGATGAGTTGGTTTTGCTTTGACAGATTTGTATTTGGTTTGCGGCTCTGTGACAGAAAACAGTTTGGTACCTTCTATGTCACCAACCCAAGTTCGGTTTTCATAGGTAGTATCAATGGAATCGCCACAGTTCACGGCTAAAATATCATATGATGAGTTAACCAATAGAGGGAACGATAGATAAAGGAGAAACAAAACTAAATATAAGAGTAATGTGATTTCAGTGGGAACAATGTTCTCGAGGGACTTGGCCATATCTAGAGAAATATTTGTTGTTGGTGTTTGCTATGCTCCCAAGTTGAATATATTGAGGTGTGTAACGTGTATTAGAAGGGACAATAATGTCCATGAACATGATCGCTATCTCTATTTTTTTTTTAATGACAAAATCAATCATTTTAAAATAAACATTTCTTACTTGAGACAAAATAACTATATATGAACATTTCATTGAGAAAAGTACTAGACTGTACATTTTTCTATCAAATATCATCGATTTAAATTCTATGGTTATTGAGAAAAGTAATAGCCATCAAAAACGAATTATTTTGCAAATGAAAACGAATTGAAAGGGAGGAAAATTGCTGGGAAACAACATCAATAGGAACTGGTCACAAAAATTAGTAGAAGTTTGAAATCGTCAAACTTTCGTTCGGGGGAATACACTTGAGCGTAGAAAAATTTACTTTACAAATATGCCTTATTCACTAGGACTCAAATCGTTTTCTCTAGTTTTTTTCTTTCTTTCTTTGTTTTATTTCTTTTTATTTGTCTTATATCCATACTTTCCTTATGTCTAGGGTTTCTTCTAAAAAGAAATAATATTATGTGTTAGAGTTTAGTAGAAAACGAAAGAGAAAAACTCCTTTTTAATAAAAAAATTGACACTATTTTGGATTTGTATAATCCAATATGAAGGAAACAAAATGATGTAATAATAGAAACGAGGTAGATCCGAAATAATTTAAATATAGTTTAAATTTTGATCCATCAAATAAATTATTAAACTTAATTTATAAATCAAAAGAGTTGAACATACGAAAAAACTAAAATTGTTAACTAAATAAATTTAACTTAAACTTTGTATAATTTGAATCGTTAAATTCATAAATCAATATATATATATATATATATATATATATATATATATATATATATATATATATATATATATATATATATATATATATCAAATGAGAACTTTAACCATTAAGACAACTGAGAATTTTTAATCATAATCATATAATTTGAATCAAATCAATGCCTCATATTTTAAAATATTTATTTAATGGTTAGGAGAACAAGATGTTTATGTCTTTATGTATTTAAATCTGAATCCATTTATTAATTATTGTCTCTTAAAATTTGAATCATTGATTTAAATTTTATGGTTATTATGAAAAGTTTTCAATTCTCATAATAATTAAAATTCTTATTTGATAAGTCCCACACACACACATATATATATATATATATATATATATATATATATATATATATATATAGGTAAAGATACCAAAATGCCCCACATTTTCAAAAAAATTTCCCAAATACCCCATGTTTCAAAAAAAATTTCAAACTGCTCCAGTTATGGCAATGCTTTGTACATTGTCGTCAAATGAAATGGCGACACCCTTTTAAGGCTATAACCTTGTCGCCAATTGTATTGGCGACTCCCTTTTGCCTTTGTACAGGGGCGCCAATTGCACTGACAACTTGATAAGCAAGAGAGTCGCCAATACAATTGGCGACAGAGTTGTAGCCTTAAAAGGATGTCGTCATTTCATTTGGCGACAATGTACAAAGCCTTGCCCTAACTGGGGCAGTTTAGAAAATTTTTTGAAACGTGGGGTGTTTGGGGAATTTTTTCGAAAATGTGGGTTATTTGGGTAAAAAATTCATATATATATATATATATATATATATATATATAAGAGTAGGGTGATTTCAGTGGGAACAATGTTCTTGAGGGACTTGGCCATATCTAAAGAAATATTTGTTGTTGGTGTTTGGTATGCCCCCAAGTTTAATATATTGAGGTGTGGAACGTGTATTAGAAGGGACAATAATTTCGACGAACATCAACGCTATCTCTTTATCTTTTTAGATGACAAAATTTATCTTTTTAAAAACTACATCTCTTACGATACACAACATAACTATATATGCAAATTTTATTTATGCAAATTTTATTTATGCAAATTTTATTGAGAAAAGTAATAGACTATACTTTTTTCATCAAATATCATTGATTTAAATTCTAGCCTTTGGTCTCTATAAATATCTCATATTTGTAGTCCCTATATATATTTTAGTTCCTACAAAAATTTTGTGCATGCAGTTTTAATACTTGGTATTTTTTAAAATTTTAAAAACTATTTAATTATCTCTAAACTTTTAAATATTTG
Organism: Lathyrus tuberosus; assembly: GCA_022829125.1. NCBI lineage: Eukaryota > Viridiplantae > Streptophyta > Magnoliopsida > Fabales > Fabaceae > Lathyrus > Lathyrus tuberosus. Next base: position 1,262,242 of record JALAZF010000070.1, on the reverse strand, counting down.
AATAATTTTTTTCATACCTATAAAATATTTCTTTTTTAAATTATATAATTTTTTAAAATAAGAAAAATTAAATATGAATTTTTTAAACTTCAAAAGATAATGATAAAAGCAATAAAAATCTCGCCATATAAATGAAATTTTGAGTTATTTTTTTTCGAGAAACTTTTTATAACGTTCTAAACATATATGCAAAATAATCATTCAAAAATACATATTGATTTAACAGTGGAGACTAAAACTACGTGCATAATTATTTTGTAAGAATCAAAACACGTTATTTGTTTTACAGGGACTAAAAACAAAATTTGGTAATTTTATAGAAATCAAAAAGCATATTTAACCCTAAATTCTATGGTTACTATGAAAAGTAATAGCCATATGAAACGAATTATTTTGCAAATGAAAACAAATTGAAAGGTAGGAAAATTGCTAGGAAACAACATCAATAGGAATTAGGGATGATAGACAGACCCAAATCCGCGAGATCCATCTACATCCGAACCCGAGTCAACGGGTGAAAACTCGAGTTGATTAGGTTCGGGTTCGGGTTCGGGTGCCACCTGATATTTCGGGTGCGGATTTGAGTAGTGTAAAACCTGTGCCCGAAACCACACCCTTGCTACAGGTTCGGGTTTGGGCGAAAAAACTCAAACACAAAGTGTGTGAGTGTGAGTGTTATTTTACCATCCGAATAATCTTTAGGTTCGAGTTCGAATTCAGGTGGTGATTTCAGGTACAAATTTGAGTAGTGTAAAACTCGCACCCGACCCGAGTCGTTTCCATCCCTGATAGAAACTGGTCACTAAAATTAGTAGCAAGTTTGAAATGTCAAACTTTCCTTTGAGGAGTACACTTGAGCATAGAAAAATTTATTTTACAAATATGTCTTATTGGCTGGACTGAAATCGTTTTCTCTAATTTTTTTTCTTCTTTCTTTTATTCCTTTTCATTTGTCTTATGTCTATACTTTCCTTGTGTCTAGGTTTTATTCTGAAAAGCAAATAATATTATGTGTTGGAGTTTAGTTGAAAACGGAAGAGAAAAAATCCTTTTTAATGAAAAAAATTGACACTATTTTGGGTTTGTATAATCCAATATGAAGAAAACAAAATGATGTAATAATAGAAAAAAGGTAGATCTTGACAATGGATTGAGATCCTCTAACTTCCTACTCTCTAACTTTGCCTAACTTTAGGCATATCTTGTAGAGAGAGAATTGAAAAACAGAGAAAAAAAGGAGGGAAAAGAGAGGTGAGAGAGTGAATTTTTAGAGAGATATAGAGAGGAAGTTAGGGTGCAGTTCCCTCCACAAAGTCAGTGGATCCCCTCCCCTTGACAATAGACCGAAATAATTTAAATAGAGTTTAAAATTTGATTTAACAATTAAATTATTAAACTTAGTTCATAAATTAAATGAGTTGAATATACGAAAAATAATTAAGGTCGTTAACTAAATAAATTGAACTTAAACTTTATATAGTTTGAATCGTTAAATTTATAAATCAACTTTATATATATATATATATATATATATATATATATATATATATATATATATATATATATATATATATATATATATATATATATATATATATATATATATATATATATATCAAATGAGAACTTTAATTATTAAGACAACTAAATTTTTTTAATAATAATCATATGATTTGAATCAAATCAATGCCTCATATTTTAATTTTTTTTAGTAAACGAGAATTATATTAAAAGAGTACTGGGGGGTACTTTAACTCGATTACAAAAAAGCCCGATACAACGAAAATTACAAACTAAATGGGACTTAAACAAGATAGTGTAAATGATTTTTACAAAAATCATAGAAGTTGCATGTAGAGTTAGTAATTTTACCAATAAAGGGCCATCTCCAACAAAGCAGTTTTATATTCCAAACCAGATCGAGAACACAAACATTTTCGCCTTTGAATTGGACGTCATTCTGTAAGTTCCATAAATTTCAACAAGTTGCAATCCAAATGATACCTTCCCTCCCAACTGCAACTTTCTTCTTTTTGAGGAAATTCATCCAGATAATAAAATCATTGTGAACATCAACAACAGTTATCCTATCCTCAAGACCAATCCATCTTGCCACATTAGTCCAAACAAGACTAGAAAATTCACAATTGAAGAACATGTGAAGTAAATTTTCCGGGTTTCCTTCACAAAAATAACAGTACGATTGATTGAAAGTGATAATACCTCTCTGCACTAGAAGATTCTTCACCGGTAATCTGTTCAAGAGCAACCTCCAACCGAACGCCTTAATCCGAAACGAGATCTTACTTTGCCACACCTTCACGAAAGAATGCTTGTCTTCTACACTATGCTGCTGCAAAAATTCATCACACAATAATTTATAACCCGATTTAACCGTGTAATTAGAACTAATGTCGGATTTCCAAGTCACTGTGTCGTTCCTGTTCCGAATGGGATTGAATTGCTGCAGGATGCAAACCAAAGCCTCCAATCTGTCCCGCACAGCAGAAACGGAAGGAGACGGGATACTGAGATCCCTCCACAACCAGCCTTCCTCTTTCCACGCTCCCATTGCACTAACCTTCAAAAGCTTTGAATTGCTGATACGGTATACGTCGAGAAAAGTCTCACGCAACCTTATTCCACCTGCCAAGTATCCGTCCCAAAACAAAAAAGAATCGCCGTTTCCCAAACTGAAAAATAATTATCCTTAAGAATACTGTAGGAGTACCGATTTTCCAATTTGAATATGTCTTTCCACCAATGAGAGCCCTTGTTGTTACTGCTGCTAATATTTGACAGGTTTCCCAAATAATCTGACAACGCGAAATCTCTGTATTTAGCACGAAGCACCTTGATCCATAAAGCATATGTGTTCTGTAGGAGACGCCGTCTCCACTTCAGCAACAAAGAGGTATTAAACTCTTCGATCCATTTGAATCCGAGCCCTCCCAACTCGATCGGTAAACAAAGACTCTCCCAACTCACCCAACGAACTCTTCTTTTTCCATCTACCTCTCCCCACAAGAAGTTGTTTTGAATCTTTGCTAACTTTCTGCAAATCGAAATAGAGACCTTATAAAAATACATCAAAAACACCGGTAAGCTACTCCAGATAGATCTTAATAGCGTAATTCTTCCTCCAAGGCTAAGGATCCTCCCTTTCCAACAAGCAAGACGAGATTCCATTTTGATCAATAAGAATTTCCAAGAAGAGATTCTTCATGGATTCAAGCTTAAAGGAATACCAAGGAAGCTAAACTCCTTGTTGTCAATCCAACACGACAGGAAATTCGAAGCCGCATCCAAGAAATGAGGATTCAAATTGATACCAATGAGCTTACTTTTCAAAAAATTAACCCAAAGACTCGATACAACTTCAAAGCCTTTGAGAACCGACTTCAGAGCCCACAAGTGCTTCCAGCTACCATCACCCACTAACAGCGTATCGCCCGCAAATTACAGAATGTCTACAACACAACCTTCCTTGATGTTAAAACCTGAAAACTCACCATTTGAAATGGATCTTCTGACTAAACCTGTTAAATATTCCGCAATGAAAACAAACAAGAAGGGGGAAAGCGGATCCCCCTGTCTAAGCCCCCTTCTAGCCTTAAATTCCTTTGTCGGACTGCCGTTAACCAAAACCGATAAATAGCTAGTAAAAACCAAAGCTTCCATCCATCTTAACCATTTGTCCCTAAATCCCATTCTGTTTAAAATATATTTAAGAAAAATCTAACTCACCTTGTCATACGCCTTTTCGAAGTCGACCTTAAAAAGCATACAACCTTTCTTCTCCTTAACGGTGCTATCCACTGTTTCGTTGGCAACCATCACTCCTTTTAATAAACTTCTTCCCGGAACAAACGCAGTTTGGCATCTAGAAATGATTGAACCAATCACGTTTTTAAGCCTAGAAGCAAGAAGTTTAGAGAAGGCTTTATAAATGCACCCGACGAGACAAATAGGTTGGTAATCGTTTCAACTCAAAGGAAAATCTTTCTTAGGTATCGAGGTAAGAAAGGCAGAGTTGAAGGCTTTCGAAAGAACAGCTTTCGCGTGAAAATCCTTAAAACAGCAGATGATGTCCGGTTTCATAAAATTCCAGCATTTTCTAAGAAAAAGAAAGTTGAAACTGTAACACCCCCAATCTATACCCCCAAATAAATAAAGCGGTAAAAGAAAATTCAAAAATTCATCAGAGTATATTTAGAAATTCACAGCATAGACCGAGGGGTCACATCAATTTGAAACAAACACAATTAACCTGCCCATAAAGATATGCAATACTCGCAGGTAGCAAATAAACAGAGGAACTTAGTTCCTACTACCCACAATTCAAATGCAGAATAAAGCGGAAAATTTGTACTGAAATCTCATATATATATATATATATATATATATATATATATATATATATATATATATATATATATAGATATCATAAAAAGTTTGTCATACATCCAGTCATACATGCACAAGCCAAAATATATATATACATATACACATCAAACTACAAAACGATCCCCTTGACTACCCGGTGCCACATATCAGAGCCGACCGACAAAAGAATGAAGTCCTAAGCTTCACAAAAAGACCTCCAGCAACTCTAATCTACAATGCCTCATAGAGAATTATAAACCAACAGAAGGGTGAGAAACATAATCATCATATAATTGCATACAATTATATATAACAACAAAAATACACATATATACTGTTCTCACCACGACTCATACCAGAATTCAAACACACAACAACACAATGTCTAATTCATTTTTCCATCACCAAGGTATACCAACCAAGCACAATACAAGTATCACCAACCATATACATATATCAACTTATCAATTTCATCCACAATTCCACACATAAACAAACCATTAATGATCTATGCAAATGCAAGAGACCGACACCACGACTCTATGCATATGCACATGTGGTACCGACTTCCATCAATTCTCAACACCAGTTCACTCAGGAACTATTGGAACCATCGCTCGTTACTTAGTGTAACTCGCCGTCGGGCATACGACGTTCCCCGTCGCTTTCGGTCATCTTTGTATAAGGCTCACGACGTTTATGGATCGCTTTCGGTCCTCTTTGTATAAGGCTCACGATCCGATCGCTCACACCCCACACGGGCACACGATTGTCTATAACCATCGCTTTCGGTCCTCTCGGTATAAGGCTCACGATGTTATAGCAGATTCCCTCTGGAACCGATTCGTCGCTCACACCCACTAGGGCACACGACATCACAAGAATGCACATCATGATGCTCGGCATACAATGACTCATGACATTCAAATGCACACATATATGCAATCATCTCATTCAACATTAATCATGCTTTGCAATTCAAGCCCAAAACAATGCATTTATACCATACAACAACACGCAAATCATACCATATCCATATCAACAGCACATTGCATGATACACACCAATTACACACAATTATAACGATAAAAGTCGACAAAACAACACTATTCCAAATTCCCGACATAATTAATTCAGCTAACAATCTCAAATTTATTATAATAAGAAAGTGCGGTTCAACAGCTACTCAACGATACCAAGAATGTTAAAAACGAATAAACGGAACACAAGTTACGGACTAAACAAGAAAAGACATCGCGAAAAACCCCATTTTGCAATTTTCCTGACCATACGCGTATTTCCCTGAGCCATACGCGTATTACCCTGATTCCTCGCCCATTCCATACGTGTATTGCCCAAGGTCATACGCGTATGAGCAGAGGCCCATTTTTCCCCAAAATTCCCATTAAAACTCCAATACGCGTAGTGCCCTACACCATACGCGTATTGCCCTAAACCTTACGCGTACCATTACGCAAATGGATAGATGGTCGAGAAATTGAAGCTCCATACGCGTATTGCCCAGTTTTCTTCAATGCCATACGCGTATTGCCTTGACCAATACGCGTATTGCCTTGAGTGATACGCGTATGGGCAGTGGAAACCTAGAATTTTTCTGCAGAATTTTGTTCTGCGTTTTCCAACCAAAATCAACCCAATTTACCCTATACACCAGAAAAATTACCAATACAAGACCTAACAACATGTATCTATCATGTATCAACAATAAGGAACACTAAAACATGATTTTCAAGCCCATTTAATCGATTTCTAATCAATTTTTACATAATATGGTTTTTACTATATATTTCCATTTCAATCCAATAACAACCAAAAACATACATACATAATCATACACAAGCATATAATAATCAAGTTTCGCACCCTTACCCGATTTAATCGTGTTTAGAAAAGTCGGGAGATTGTTTTCTTGATTTCCAAGTTTTCTCTTTTTTCTTCTCTTCTTCTCTTTTCTTTCCCTTTTTTCTTCTTCTCTTTTTCTTTCTCTCTATTTTTCTCGCTTTCTATTTCTATTTTCTAACTTAAGAAAAAATAAGATGAAATGACCAAAATACCCCCACACTTAAATATCTCGCAAACGTTCCCAAAACGCGATAAAATATCACAACATTGAAAAATAACATATTTCCAAATAAAAGTCGAAAATAAAATAATATAATAATTAAATAATCAAAACGACTCAATTAAATAAAAACTGACAAAACTGGGGCATTACAACTCTCCCCCACTTAGAAATTTTCGTCCTCGAAAATATACCTGAGACGAATAACTCTGGATACGACTCCCGCATCCGACTCTCTAACTCCCAAGTCAAATTGCCCTCAGCAGCGCCTCCCCACGCCACTTTCACAAGTGCAATATCCTTGCCCCTCAACCGCTTCACCTCGCGATCCAAAATCCTAACGGGTAATGCCTCAACCGTAAGGTTCTCCCTTACCTCAACCTCATCCATCAGAATCACATGCGACGGATCCGGAACATACTTCCGATGTTGTGAAACATGGAACATATCGTGCAAATTCGACAGATTCGGCGGCAACGCCACCCTATAAGCCACAACACCCACTCTCGCGGATATCTGGTAAGGACCAATTTCTTCGATTTCAATTCACGACCCACACCCATTACCGGCGTAACTCTCAAAGATACATGATCGCCCTCTTGGAACTCAAGATCTTTTCTTCTCCGATCATGATAACTCTTTTGCCTACTCTGAGAAGCCTTCATTTTCTCACGAATAAGCTTCACTTTTTCCGTAGTCTGTTGCACCAACTCTGGCCCAACTACCGAACTCTCACCAGATTCGTGCCAACACAAAGGTGTTCGACATCTTCGTCCATACAACGCTTCAAACGGTGCCATTCCAATACTCGAATGGAAACTATTATTATACGTGAACTCAATTAATGCAAGATAACTATCCCACACACCACCTTGTTCAAGAACACAAGCCCTCAACAAATCTTCCAACGACTGAATCATCCTCTCCGTCTGTCCATCTGTTTGCGGATGATAAGCCGAACTCAACCTCAATTTAGAACCCAACGCCTTCTGTAAACTTTCCCAAAATCTCGAGGTAAACCTCGGATCTCGATCCGAAACAATGCTCAACGAAACCCCATGCAACTTCACAATCACACTGATGTAAATCTCAGCTAACCTCTCCAAAGAAAAACTGATGTCAATCGGAATGAAATGAGCCGATTTAGTCAGCCTATCCACAACCACACAAATAGCATTATGCCCTCGCTGTGTATTCGGTAACCCTGTCACAAAATCCATGGAAATGTTGTCCCACTTCCACTCAGGAATACCCAACGGTTGCAACAAACCACTAGGCCTCAGATGTTCTACCTTCGATTTCTGACAAGTTAAACATGCATAAACAAACTGAGCCACATCTCTTTTCAAACCAGACCACCAAAAGATCTTCTTCAAATCCTGATACATCTTATTAGCTCCCGGATGTATACTTAAATTACTCCGGTGTCCCTCCTCCAAAATCATCTTTTTCAACTCCACATCATCAGGAATACAAATTCGACCTCGGAACCTCAAAACACCATTAATATCCACTTTAAAATCACTATTCGCATCTTTTTCTCCAACCAACATCAAATCCACAAATTTCACATCCAGCTTCTGCTTCTCAATAACCGTCATCAGAAAATCATTAGTAATTGTTAGCATTCCAAGCCTCACGCTATCCGATGTCACTTCACATACCAAACTCAAGCCCTAAAAGCTTCCAAAAGTTCCCACTCCTTAACCATTAAAGCGGACATATGCAAAGATTTTCGACTCAACGCATCGGCTACCACATTAACTTTACCAGGATGGTAATTTAAGCCAAAGTCGTAGTCCTTCAAGAATTCCAACCATCTCTGTTGCCTCATATTCAACTCTTTCTGATCAAACAAATATTTCAAACTTTTATGATCACTAAAGACTTCAAACCTTGCACCATAGAGATAATGCCTCCAAATCTTTAACACAAAAACCACAGCCGCTAATTCGAGATCATGAGTAGGATAATTTTTCTCATGTACTCTCAACTGCCTTGAAGCATAAGCCACGACCTTACCTTCTTGCATCAGAACACCACCTAGACCAATCAAAGACGCATCACAATACACCACAACGGTTCATTAGGATCCAGTAAAATCAAAATCAGAGCTGTCGTCAATCTTCTCTTCATCTCATTAAAACTTTCCTCACACCGAATATCCCAAATGAATGCTTGCCCTTTGCAAGTCAACTGGGTCAAAGGAAGTGCTAGCTTAGAAAAACCTTCAATAAACCTTCGATAATATCCGGCCAAACCCAAAAAGCTTCGAATTTCAGTAAAAGATCTCGGAGCCTCCCATTGTAGAACTACTTCTACTTTAGATGGATCCACAGAAATACCATTACCTGAAATCACGTGCCCAAGAAAACACACCTCCGACAACCAGAACTCACACTTGGACAACTTGGCAAAAAGCTTTCTTTCTTTCAAAACCTGCAAAACAATACGCAAATGCTCCGCGTGCTCCTCCCGAGACTTAGAATAAATCAAAATTTCATCAATAAACACAACAACAAATCGATCCAATTGCTCGTGGAAAATACGATTCATGTACTTCATAAACACACCTGGCGCATTAGAAACCCCGAACGGCATCACAGAATATTCATAATGGCCGTATCGTGTCCTAAAAGCCGTCTTCTGAATATCTTCCTCTTTCACCCTAATCTAATGATACCCGGATCTCAAATCAATCTTACTGAACACACACGCACCAACTAACTGATCCATCAGATCATCAATCCTTGGAAGAGGATACTTATTCTTAATCGTCACCTTATTCAACTGGCGATAATCAATACACAATCGTATACTTCCATCTTTCTTTTTCACCAATAAAACTGGAGCACCCCAAGGAGAAATGCTTGGCCTCACAAACCTCTTTTCCTTCATTCAACTGTTTCTTTAACTCAACCAACTCAGATGCCGGCATACGATAAGGTGCCATAGAAACAGGTCTAGTACCAGGTACTAGATCTATAGAAAACTCCACCTCTCTCTCTGGCGGCAAGTCTAAAATATCCTCAGGAGACACTTCAGGAAAATCACACACAATAGGAAACACATCAAGTGAAACTTGACTCTCCACAGTCAATTATGCAAACAACCCAAACAACTGAGCTTCATCCGCCAAAAGTTTCTTCAACTCCTTGGTAGATAAGAAACTCGAGTCTTCGTCTTCCTCAAGAGAAGGAAACCTTACCAACTTATGATAACAATCAATATGAACCCTATTGAATTGCAACCAATTCATTCCCAGAACCACATTTAAACCCTCCAACGGCAAACACACCAAATCCATCTCAAAGTCTTTACCATAAATGGTCAAAGGACAACTTAAACAAACCAAAGAAGTAGTTACTGACCCCATTGCTGGAGTATCAATAACCATCTCACCACCCATCGAAGACAACACAAGATTCAAACGCTTTACGCACTCAGAAGAAATAAACGAATGAGTCGCTCTAGTATCAATAATAGTAACTAAATGAGTAATATTAATAAAACAAGTACCTCTGATCAGACGATCTGCACTTAAAGTCTGAGTTCCTGCCAAGGCAAAAACTTTCCCACCAGCTGGAGCTTGCTTCGGTTTCGGACACTTCGTACTAATGTGACCAGGTTCCCCACAGTTGAAACACTTCACCACATTCTTCCTTGCACAATCAGCCGTGACATGTCCTAAACCTCCACAATTAGAACACTTCCTCAAATCCTTCCTACATTCAGACTGACGATGTCCCACATCACCACATCTATAACATCTCAGAGGACCAGACATTCCTCCTCCACTTGACCTTCTCTCAAAATTTCCCCTTTGTTTACCCTTGTCAGCTGGTGTTACATACAGACCACCCCGGAACTGTTGCTTCCCTTTCCTCTCACTCACACTCTTATAGTGAGTAGAACGAGCCTTACTATCCTCCTCATAAATCCTACAACAATCCACCAAATCAGAGAACCTCCGAATCCTTTGATAACCAATGGTCTGCTTTATCTCAGGACGCAATTCGTTCTCAAACTTTACACACTTAGAAAATTCCGCAGTCGCTTCAGCATAATGTGGATAAAACTGCACAAGCTCCACAAACTTAGCAGTATAATCAACAACAGACATATTACCTTGTTTTAACTCCAAGAACTCAATTTCCTTCTTTCCTCTTACATCTTCAGGAAAATACTTCCTCAGAAACTCAATGCTAAACAAAGCCCAAGTGATCACTTCCTCTGCAGCTTCCAACACATGACGTGTACTAACCCACCAATCATCAACTTCTTCCAGTAACATGTGAGTACCCAGTCTCACCTTCTATTCCTCAGCACAATCCATCATTCGGAAAATTCTTTCAATCTCTTTCAGCCATATCTGAGCACCATCAGGATCATATCTTCCCTTGAAGACAGACGGTTTGTTCTTCCTGAACTCATCATTACCTGCAGCATTAGGTGCACCCTGCACAGCCCGAGCCATAGCTTGCATAGCAGCAGCCAAAGCAGCGTTATTCCTACCAGCCATATTCTGTTCATTTCCAATAACAACAACTATGGTTAAACAAACAGCTCATCCAAACACCAAGACTGACAAGTACTGACACAACTGACACGGACTGGCTCTGATACCACTTAATGTAACACCCCCAATCTATACCCCCAAATAAATAAAATGGTAAAAGAAAATTCAAAAATTCATCAGAGTATATTTAGAAATTCACAGCATAGACCGAGGGGTCACATCAATTTGAAACAAACACAATTAACCTGCCCATAAAGATATGCAACACTCGCAGGTAGCAAATAAACAGAGGAACTTAGTTCCTACTACCCACAATTCAAATACAGAATAAAGCGGAAAATCTGTAGTGAAATCTCATATATATATATATATATATATATATATATATATAGATAGATATCATAAAAAGTTTGTCATACATCCAGTCATACATGCACAAGCCAAAAGATATATATACATATACACATCAAACTACAAAACGATCCCCCTGACTACCCGATGCCACATATCAAAGCCGACCGACAAAAGAATGAAGTCCTAAGCTTCACAAAAAGACCTCCAGCAACTCTAATCTACAATGCCTCATAGAGCATTATAAAATAGCAGAAGGGTGAGAAACATAATCATCATATAATTGCATACAATTATATATAACAACAAAAATACACATATATACTGTTCTCACCACAACTCATACCAGAATTCAAACACACAACAACACAATGTATAATTCATTTTTCCATCACCAAGGTATACCAACCAAGCATAATACAAGTATCACCAACCATATACATATATCAATTTATCAATTTCATCCACAATTCCACACATAAACAAACCATTAATGATCCATGCAAATGCAAGAGACCGACACCACGACTCTATGCATATGCACATGCGGTACCGACTTCCATCAATTCTCAACACCAGTTTACTCAGGAACTATTGGAACCATCGCTCGTTACTTAGTGTAACTCCCCGTCGGGCATACGACGTTCCCCATCGCTTTCGGTCCTCTTTGTATAAGGCTCACGACGTTTATGGATCGCTTTCGGTCCTCTTTGTATAAGGCTCACGATCCGATCGCTCATACCCCACACGGGCACACGATCGTCTATAACCATCGCTTTCGGTCCTCTCGGTATAAGGCTCACGATGTTATAGCAGATTCCCTCTGGAACCGATTCGTCGCTCACACCCACTAGGGCACACGACATCACAAGAATGCACATCATGATGCTCGGCATACAATGACTCATGACATTCAAATGCACACATATATGCAATCATATCATTCAACATTAATCATGCTTTGCAATTCAAGCCAAAAACAATGCATTTATACCATACAACATCACGCAAATCATACCATATCCATATCAACGGCACATTGCATGATACACACCAATTACACACAATTATAACGACAAAAGTCGACAAAACGACACTATTCCAAATTCCTGACATAATTAAATCGGCTAACAATCTCAAAATTATTATAATAAGAAAGTGCGGTTCAACAGCTACTCAACGATACCAAGAATGTTAAAAACGGATAAACGGAACACAAGTTACGGACTAAACAAGAAAAGACATCGCGAAAAACCCCATTTTGCAATTTTCCTGACCATACGTGTATTGCCCTGAGCCATACGCGTATTGCCCTGAATCCTCGCCCATTCCATACGCGTATTTCCCAAGGTCATACGCGTATGGCAGAGACCCATTTTTCCCCAAAATTCCCATTACAACTCCAATACGCGTAGTGCCCTACACCATACGGGTATTGCCCCAAACCTTACGCGTACCATTATGCAAATGGACAGATGGCCGAGAAATTGAAGCTCCATACGCGTATTGCCCAGTTTTCTTCAATGCCATACGCGTATTGCCTTGACCAATACGCGTATTGCCTTGAGTGATACGCGTATGGGCAGTGGAAACCCAGAATTTTTCTGCAGAATTTTGTTCTGCATTTTCCAACCAAAATCAACCCAATTTCACCTGTACACCAGAAAAATTACCAATACAAGACCTAACAACATGTATCTATCATGTATCAACAATAAGGAACACTAAAACATGATTTTCAAGCCCATTTAATCGATTTCTAATCAATTTTTACATAACATGGTTTTTACTATATATTTCCATTTCAATCCAATAACAACAAAAAACATACATACATAATCATACACAAGCATATAATAATCAAGTTTCACACCCTTACCCGATTTAATCGTGTTTAGAAAAGTCGGGAGATTGTTTTCTTGATTTCCAAGTTTTCTCTCTTTTTCTTCTCTTCTTCTCTTTTCTTTCCCTTTTCCTTCTTCTCTTTTTCTTTCTCTCTATTTTTCTCTCTTTCTATTTCTATTTTCTAACTTAAGGAAAAATAAGATGAAATGACCAAAATACCCCCACACTCAAATATCTCGCAAACGTTCCCAAAACGCGATAAAATATCACAACATTGAAAAATAACATATTTCCAAATAAAAGCCGAAAATAAAATAATATAATAATAAAATAATCAAAACGACTCAATTAAATAAAAACTGACAAAACTGGGGCGTTACAGAAACCATCGGCCCCTGGGCTCTTCGAGCCACCGCAACTCCAGAAAGCATCCTTTATTTCCTGCTCCGTAAATTCCGCTTCGAGCGAATCACTCGCTGTCACAGATAATCTATTGAAAATAATTCCGTCAGGACAAGGGCGACTATAATCAGGTTCTGTGAAGATCTCAGAAAAATGACTAAAAACTTCATTCCTAACATCCATCACTTCTTCTGCAACACTGCTATCAGTTTGCAGATTACCAATAAAGTTACGACGCCTTCTGTTTTTCAAATAGGCATGGAAAAATTTACTGTTAGAGTCCCCTTCACAATCCCACCTCAATTTGGATTTTTGAAGGAGTAAATTCTCTTTGAGTTTCAACTTCTGCCAAAAGCTGACAGTCGCTTCACTTCAAATTCTAACAACATCCTCCACCATATTTTCATCAAGTTCGATTAAAAACAAGTCAGCTTCGTTAATCGTCCTAGTTGTCTCTTTAATATCCATATCAATCCTACCAAAGACCTCGTCGTTCCATTTGCGAAGATCAACTTTTAGCAGCCTGAGTGTCTCTTTCAAAATGTAATCACTTCTACCTTCCACCTTAATGTTGCTCCAAGTTTTCTTGACAAACGGAAGGAATTTGTTGTCCTCAAACCAGCTGTTGTTGACGCAAAAAGGTTTAGGACCCCAATCTAATTTGTTCACCACCAACCAGATTAGACAGTGGTCTGAAATATCCCTATCGCCGATGAATTGACCGACTATGCCCCACAAATTGATTAAAGGCTCCGAAATGAGGAAGCGGTCGATTCTGCTCATCGTTCTCCCATCTTACCACTGACAAGAACATCTTTAAGATCCATTTCAGCAATGAATTCTGAAAATTCAGCCGCCTCCGAAAATCTGCTACCTGCAGTGCTTCCTTTCCTCTCAGCACAATTAGCAATGGAATTGAAATCTCCGCCAATGCACCACTCACCGTCATCATATTTATCTCTAAGAACCAAGATCTTTTTCCATAATTCCCTTCTCAATGACATCGAACAAGGCGAATATATGTTCAAAACGTAAATAAAAATACCTCTCCTGGCCAGCTTAATACCAATATACCCTTCTCCCTTGAAACTGAAAACTACTTCAAACAAGCCTTCCTTCCATAGAGTAATGATACCACCCGACTGACCATTGGATTTAAAGTAAGACCATCCTACCTTATCAAAGTTCCAAAGACTCCTCGCAACTTTATCATCAACTGCAGTCATTTTAGATTCTTGGATGAGAAATATGTCCGCCTTACTTTTGGAAATAATCTTGCCAATTCTCTTCCTTTTCAGAATGTTACAACACCCTCTGACATTTAACGATCCAATAATCATTTCAACTTAGAACGATTCGCCTTCTTAGATAGATTCTTCTCTAAATCTCTTCTCTCCATTTCCTCAATCTTGCTTCTATAATCTCTATCTGACCCTTTCGAAACAATGCCCAAGTTGACGACCTCATTCCACACCTTGTTACCACCGTTAGAGTCCAAGTTCTTCTAGAAATGGTAATTATAACGCAGCAAATCAGACTCATAAATGGACTCACAGCATAAAATATCCCCTCCAGAAAAACTATTCACTTTCTGGAGCTCTTTAGATTTATCAGCAGATGACACACTCAAAGAAGGAATAACACTTGCCTCTTGGGTCTGAGAAGGTCTGGTACAAATAGGCCCAGCGTTTAATGAGTGCATAAAAACTGAACCACTTCCCTCAAGAGTTTCTTCTTGGGCCTTTTCCTTCTGGTGGAAATCGGCCCACTTATCTCATAAATGCTTCTAGCTTTCTTTTTAAACATATCTAATTTTTTACAGTTATTTCCTTTACTTTTGTCCACCTTGGAATTGACAAAAGAACACTTTACAAAAGTGCCTGAGGAATGGGATGGAACGTCCGCTACCCTGGGACTCACATCTTCCAAAGACCTAAGGATGATGGCCTCATTTGCTGCAGCAACATCTTAATCGAAGCTTGAACCGTTCAGGTCGTAATCACATATATGCTTAGGATTCAAATCGCTATTCCTACATATCCCTTCACTCCTTTCATTGACCTTTGGATCTTCAACATATACATTGGGCAAACTGATCTCCCATCTCTTTCCAGAAAAAGAATCAACAGAAGAAAGTTTAACAATATCATCTTCTAAAAAGCCAACATCAGAATCTCTCCAAACCTTCACAGAATCAGTTGAAGAAGACCTAAACGACTGTTGAATACCTTTATGATTTAGCATTAAACGTAAAGGACCATATGAGTCTTCAAAAAGCTTAATGGTGAAGCAAGCTTCATCGATAGCCGCCTGAATGACCTTATCAACCACACCCTCGCATGGAGTACGAATCATGACCTTAGCAATATCCATGTTAGTACCTTTCAAGGTGTTTTCATCTGCATAAACGTAACAACCTATCGAGTTTGCAATCTTCTCAAAGAATTCCAAATTCCAGGCATAACATGGAACTATATGGATCCTGATCCATGTCACCCTTTCATTATCCACGTCGGTTTCCTTCCATCTCCTGATTTCAAAAAACCATTGGGTCCACCGAGATTAAACTTCCTCGATTAAGTCATTGATGGCTTCTTCTTCTAATTCCTCCAACAACAGAGATTACCACCAAGTGGAGTACCCTTAACTGATAAATATCCTTCGGTTTCGAAACAAGTTTGAATATTATACGGCATACCCAAATTAATCAACATACCAACATAAGACTATTTGAATCTTGACAAGTCTTCCTCCTTAGAATCGTATTTCAGAATAACTTTGGCATTAAGTGATTCATCAATGGAATCGGCCTTACCTCCCTTAATGGCCACGAGAACAAGATATTTTTGTTTTTATGTATTAAAATCCGAATCTATTTATTAATTATTGTCTCTTAAAATTTGAATTATTGATTTAAATTCTATGGTATTATGAAAAGTTCTCAATTCTCATAATAAGTAAAATTCTTATTTGATAAGTCCCACATATATATTTCCTACATTTCATAGAATTTACTTTCTACAAAGAAAGGTAAATTACATTTGTTTAAGGTGTAAATGACCTTAAGTGCTTCGTGAAGCCATGTATGGCTGCTTTGTTAATGAGCGCGTCGCGTTAGAAGTTACTCGTTGTCTTGGTAAAATGTTGGGCCAGCCTGATGTGGCTATAATATGAGTATGTTTGTGTAGGTGAAACATTGGCTCGACTGGACGTGTATGTACGTTGGATACGTAATGCTGAGGCGTGAGCTCATCTTCGGGAATTTATGCTTTGAACATCTAGATCTCCCTCAGGAATGGAGACTTGCAAAAGGCAACCCTATCCAGAATGTCATTAGAGATATACCCAAGGAAGTCACTACTCGACGTTCTTTGAATAAGGTATGTAACTTTGTGGTTTTGTTTCATAAATTGAACCGATGGGAATCAACAAAGTTATAATTGATGAAAATTAGTTTCTTCCTATGCAAGAGGAGTTAAATCAATTTGAAAGAAACGACATTTGGGTACTCGTTCCCAAAGCTTCAATTAATCTAGAAACAAGTTGGGAACTCTTTCACAACAAGTTGGATGAAGATGGAAATGTTTTAAGAAATAAAGTCCGACTCGTTGCAAAGGGATACAATCAACAAGAATGAATATATTTTGATGAAACATATGCTATTGTAGCTAGATTAGAAGCCAAAAGAATGTTATTAGCTATCTCCTGCATCAAGAATTTCACATTATTTCAAATGGATTTAAAATGTGATATTTATAAATGGTTACATCTAAGAGGAGGTATTTTTTGATCAACCTACAAGTTCTACCAACCCAACTATTCCAGATCATGTTTTCAAACTTAAGAAAGTAGTATATGGGCTGATATGCTTGTGATCTTGATGAGATGCAAATGATATGATAAGTGAAATCTTAGGGGTAAAAATTAGGGTATGACAATTGATTAGTAGGTTAGTGACTAAGTACAAAATATGCACATATATAATTAGAATACTTAAAATGATAACAACCATCGCAATTCAGCCCCCGGAAGCTGCGTCATTTTGTTGTAACACAAAAGTAAGTATGTTTATATCGTCTCCATAAGGTAGAGTTTTGTTTTATAAAGCGTTCAATAGTTTCTATGAGTTTAAGAATTGTTTATCAGATGTTTAATTGTTTTTGAAAAGGAAAAAATTGAGAAAACTTGCTAGGGTTATATTTCTTCGACCTATTCACATGTAATATCCTTGATCAGTAATATGAAATCTGAATTATTACAAATAGCGCCTATTGCATTCATTTCTACTTTTGTTTGAGTCAACAATATGAGATCAATACGTTAACATTAGGCTTGAATAGTTCATTTGAATACTGAACCTATATATTTAGATTTTAGCATATCCAATAGATGAAAAGCTTGGATATAGTAATGATCAGTACCTTTTGCATATAAAGTCATGCCATGAAAACATGTTTTTGGTAGCTAATCTAAAACAAGAATTAAGTGTTAGAACAAGATTTGTTCATGACATATATCCTTGGTTTTGATGATAACAAAAGTATTAAAAGAACAAGAGTGTTATCGAATGTGTGTTCAAGTATGTAGGTTCTTATGCTAAGAGAAATATATTCAGAATCAGATATGAAGGCGCACTTGAGAGAAGTTGAGTTCCTTGCTTCTGGTGGTACAGAATCTGAAGAACACTGTGTAGACTCTAAAGTTGAAGGCCTCAACATCAGAAGAAGCAACATATTGTCTCTACACTTGATGATTGTATTAGCTTCTGGCGATCGTTCAGAAGTAGTAGCAAAGCTAAAGCTGTCCGTACTGTAGAAAGCAAGTTGCATTGTCAAATTAGTTTGTCAGCTAGAGTCTAAGATCACAAGGCTCAAGAAGATTTGACAAGATTTACAAATAAAAACTCTCAACGGCTCTATAGTACAGGATCTCATTGAATACGTAACGGTTTAACATGTTACACAATTGATCAATATCTTTTAGTGTATCTATCTTTAGCGTCTCTTGTACTATGGAGAAAACAAAGACACTTGATCAAGTTATCTCTTCCAACAGCTAGTCTTCTTAAATAGCTATATAAGTAGCTGAAGGTTCAATCTGAATCTTTAGTAAGTGATAAGAAAGAGAAGGAATGCCAATATGATTATAAGTGTTCATCATTTCTATCTATATAAAGACATAACAAAATCAACAATGAGCAACACTATTGAATATGAAGAATCTTCATTTACTTGTTGTAAATTGTAACAAGCCTTAAGATTTCCTAAACATTAAATATCTTGGAAATCTTAAGTGATTAAGGTCTTTGTTAAGGTGATTACCTTGTACCACTGATCTTGGTATCAAGTACACATTGTTCTCTATTCTGCTCAACATGTTATTTAGCAGTTTAGATCAAAATCTCTTGCTAAGTGCTTGAGCATAAAAGTATCCAATTGAAAAGGTTGAGCCAAGTAAGTCTCTTGCTATGTGCTTAAGAATTGAAAGTCTTGATCTATTTAGATTAAGCAAGTGAAGTCTTGGATTGAGAATCTGAGCAAAGAAGTCTTAGACGTTGCATCTGAGAAGTGAAGTCTTATATTGAGAATCTGAGCAAAGGAGACTTAGACGGTGCATCTGAGCAGTGAAGTCTTGGATCGAGGATCTGAGAAAATAAGTCTTAAACAGTGGGTCTAGAGAATGAAGTCTTGAACCAGGAGGGTTTAAGCAATGGAAGTCTTAGGATCTGAGGATCTAAGCAGATAAGCCTTGATCATGTGCTAATTGAGCAAGAACTCTTAGGCTGTAGGTCTGAGCAATAAAGGTCTTGTGCTTAAGTGCATAAGCAATTGTAATCATGAGTTTATTATAATGGAAAATCTCTTGCGCTGCAAGGGGACTCGACTACGCTCAGTTTGAGAGGAACCAGGATAAATCTGTTGTGTTCATTGTTCTGTTTGGTTTACTTCTGATATATTTTCTGCTGCGCTTGTTATCAGGTTCTGAACTAATGTTTAGAATATGAATTTTATTCAGAAGCATAAACTTTTTTAGTGAACACAATTCAACCCCCCTTCTTGTGTATTTTTCTCACCTTTAATTAGCATTAGAGCTTGGTTTCTACATAACACTTTATAGTGGTACAGACAAAGATCTTGTAGGGAAAGTATGTTTTCATCTTAGTATGAATAAAAGGGTGGCAAAAAGATGAAGGAATATATTGAAAGCAACTAGTCTCTTTCTCAATGGTGTTAACCTTTTGAAGAAGATAGTTCAATATGCTGGCTCTTAAACAAGTCAGAAATACTTCATCAAAACAAACTGGAGATCCTAAATCAGAAATTTTATCCAGGTAAGTTCTGTTAATTTTTTTCTATTTCAAGCGTAATTTTCTGTACAAGGTAGTTCAGTGTGTGTAATCTTTACGCTCAGATACCTTAGAAGAAATTATCTTAAGAACTTTTAGACTGGTAAATTGGGTAATATCACCATTTGTGATAACATCATTGTCATGTTGAAATAAAGAGTTCTCTTTAAACATTCTTGAAGAAAGACTTCTTGCTACTGATTAGAAGAAACCTATATATGTTATGTTTTTCACTGAACTAACAGTTGAGGTATAACTCATAATTATTCCAAGAATTATTTAGTCAAAAATGGGTTCTGAACATAGTAATGTATGCTTTACTCTGAATGAAGAATCTGAATCAGATGTTAGTCAGAAGCTGTCTTAATCAAAGTTTGGGTAACAAACTTTTGATCCAAGATAATCTCTGGAAAAATGTCTGATTCAGAAACTTGCATAAAGAAATCTTTCCGTCTCACATGCATAAGAGTGGAAATTCCTTTGACACCTATACCACTCTTTACACCTGTCTAAAATGTCTTCAGCACGCTTGAAATTATTTATGCCTTGAATTTGAAGGGAAATGAATTTGTTTTAAATATTTTTGTGTTTAAACTTTCTTTAATGTCATTTAATTCTCTCAACACATTCTCAACACATACAACCTTTATCACTGTCCTTTTCGTGCTTTAACTGTAACCCCTAAAAAATCCCTAAAACCTGTTCAATGGCATCCTCATCACCAACCCTTTAATGATAGATTCCACAAAAACTCTTAAGATGAATCTGAAGACAGTTCTGCTCGACCAAGATGATTTAAAGCTTCTCATTGAGCAAATGGTGGATTTTAACAGTTTAAAGAAAATGGTTGTGCATTAAAAGGTTATTTTGAATTCCAAGGATGTATGAACTTCTTTGATATGATGAATGGACCAACTTACTCAACTTTGGTAAACTATTTTTGGGTTAGAGCAGAAGTGTATGATGAGTACTCAACACAAAATGAAGAGAGAAATGTCGTAGAAAAAGACAGAAATCTGAAAGGGAAATCAAGAACAAAAATGGGTCTGAAGGAATTCAAGGGTGTGGAAATTAGATATGTTGTGATGGATCTGGATATTGCCACCACTCAAGAAAACTTTGCTCAGCTAATTGGGGCTGAAAATAGAGGAATGGTGATACTCAACAAAAAGGATGAAGGTGATTTCGCTAGGGAAATTAAGAAGACTTTGTTTGAAAAGAAAGATGATTATGGATAGGTGAAGAACATGCATCTCATGCAAAAGCTTCTGTTCAAGATTCTTATTGGTTGTCTAATCCTTGGGAAGGAAGTTCTGATCAAATTTCATGGGATCACAAGATATTCCTTTGGTATCTGTCAACTGATCAAAGGTTAAATCTTCCAAGTTACATCTTTCATCATTTGTGCGAATCCATCAAGGACTCAACTAAGAAGCTCAAAAGAAAAGTACCTTATGTTAGGCTACTTTATGAACTTTTGTATCAATGTAAATTGATTAATACATTGATAGATTATGGAGTTACTCAAGCCCTGGATGTTACTTATGGATGTGTGTTATCTGCATCAGTTCTGGCTCATATGAAAGAAAGAGGGAAAAAGGATGTTTTTGTGATTCCTAATCCTATCAGAATCAGGAAAGAAGAGAGAAGAAAGTTTCTAGATCACTTTCCAATGCTGACCAAGGAAGACTCTCCTGATGTCATCATAATTCTTATTGAAAAAGCTAAGAAGGAGTGTGGTGTGACTATAACCCATGACCAACTTCTTGATATGGCTCAAAATGAGTATGGCTCTAAGAGAAAAGGAAAGAGGATGGTAATGACACATGATGAAGATGAAGAATCTGATACTCCTGCACTTTTAAGAAAAAAACTGTTAGGAGATGCTAAAAAAACAGTTCAAAAGGAGGAAGAAATATTTGTTCATAAAACTGGAAAGAAAAGGGATCTTCATAGCTCCAAGATGGCTCTACAACATGAAGTTAAAGAACTCAAGGAAACCACTGAGATTCTTCCCATCAAGACTAGAGGAGGAGGATCTGGCAGCCATGTAGACAGGGAAATAGATGTATTCAAGAAAAGGAAATTGTCAAAATTAAGTCAGATAGAAGAAGAAAAATAGGAAACAAAAAGGGCTTATGTCTTGAAAGAAGTTGACAATTTCTTTATAGCTTTGGTTAATACTAGTACGTATGTTATGACATAAGAATTGATTAAGAGAAACCGTGCTGAAAGAAGTTGACAATTTCTTTATAGCTTTGGTTAATACTAATACTAGAAGAAGAAAAACCTTGATTGATCCTTTGTCTAAGTGCCCTGAGAGGGTTGGAAACCCTAATTCTTGTTTGTAGTGAATGCTCACCCATCTTTGGGGAGACTGATAAGGGTGAAAGTTCATCCACATTGTGATGATGATCTACACAATGATGGGAAATCTTGGTGGTCAAAATTTGAGGTATGACAGATGCCCCTATTTAATCTTCTTGGACCCGAAGGTGTGAATGGCGAAGGTATTCGGGCATTCGGGGTACAAGAGGATTAAATATCGAAATACCCGAAATTTTGATGGTGGTTATGAATGGCAGTGTGCACATCCATCGTCTTTTGCTAAGCAATGATGCTTAGAAAAGGTAAAACTTCCCCTCGATCCTGGTCTTCAGCCAAGGAACTGGTCTAAGTTTCTGAAATAAACTTCCCCTCGATCCTGGTTTCCTACCAAGGAACTGGTCTCAGTTTCTGAAATAAACTTCCCCTCGATCCTGGTTTCCTACCAAGGAACTGGTCTCAGTTGCTGAAATAAACTTCCCCTCGATCCTGGTTTCCTACCAAGGAACTGGTCTCAGTTGCTGAAATAAACTTCCCCTCGATCCTGGTTTCCTACCAAGGAACTGGTCTTAGTTTCTTTTGTCAATAAACTTTCTTGACAAGGAACGCAATTTGTAGCGGTTTTCCTCAAACTTCTCGCCGAATTTTCCTGGGGAGATGCCATTTGATGGGAAAAAATTAATGTCAGACTTGCTGGGGAACCCATCCGTCTGAGCTGTAGAGGTATACAAACTTCTCTGTTGGAGACGCCATTTGTCGACTCTACTGGGGGGAACAAGTCTCTTGAAAGACTGTTTTCTGCTTTGAGGGATACTACATCATACTTTTCTCGAGATCTTCTCGGAGAAACGCCATGTGACTTAATCTGATTTGGAGGTGCTGATGACCTCATTTGATAGCAAATTTTCAGAAGGAAACTGCTGTGTCGCCGAATTTTTTATAAAGGGGCTTCCTCTGGGGATTTTCCTTAATCTGGGAAAGCAAGAGTATCATCTTCATTGGTGAAGAGTGACGTTCGTCGAAGGTCTTGTTGTTTTTCAAAGGTTTAAGTTATCAAAGTGGTCGAGGACCTACTCTAATCCCGAAATAAACTGGAGGAGAGACTGTTCAGACGCAACATTTCCTGAAAAGGACGGAACTGACAACTCGAGTGACAAGAGGACTTTTATCACTAGGGGATAAGACCGACTAGAGTGATAGTGATGGAATATGAGTATGAATGTGAGTCAATAATGCATGACGTATGTATGTTTATGCTGACAAAACTAACACGACATACAAACTGACGGACGAACACGACTGGATACTCGGCCACTGCGGGGGATGAAGAAGTACCATTTGTTCATGATAGCAATTCTGCCTTGCTTAGGAGAGATAATCCCTGTGGGGAACGACGCTGGTCGGGCTTAGGAGGTAAGAACTCTGCCGGGGATATCAGATGGGAGAACCACATCTGATACAGTTGATCCTTCATTCAGGCGTACTGGTTCGAGAAGGAGTACTTTGATTCTGCACTTTAAAGTTTAAACGCCTTTGGAGAAGCAATCAATGTTCTTTCGATGTTCAACAGTCAAAAGAAATTGCCATCTTTATTTTAAAACGCAGAAAAATTTGACAAGTAAATTCATTTTTGTTTTATTTCAAGAATCGTTAATCATGTTAAAATTTCGTTCTTTAAAGCTAAAACAAATGAGAATTGCAAACAAAAGCACAAGGGCTAAAATTTTATTGATAGGATGGAAATCAGCCAAACGCGTGATTCCACGGAGTATTTACAAAGTTAGAAAATGGTAATTTATAGGAAAAGGGCTACATTGAAACATAACGACCACTATCCTTCTACCAACTTTGAATTCTGGACATCCTGAGCCTCTGTCGAAGATGACCTTGACTAGAGTTTCCTCTGATGGATGACATGACTACTACTGAGGATTTACCTGTGTTGGACGTAGTTACTTTCCATGAATCCCTAACTTTTGCCTGGATTGTACTTTGAGATTTCCAATCCATCGGGATGATTTTTTATTATGTCTCTAATTTTTGCCTGGACCGCCCTTTCGGGTTTTCAATCCACCGAGACATTTTTTTTCTTTTTTTTTAGGCGAAGTATTTCTTGACTACATCAACATTCGTTGGGTAGGTAAACTCCTCTCCGTCCATGGTTGCGAGTCTCAAGGCGCCGCCTGAGAAGGCTTTCTTGACCACATAAGGGCCGTCGTAGTTCGGAGTCCATTTGCCCCGGGAATCAGTGAGAAATGATTGTATCTTCTTGAGCACGAGGTCTCCTTTCCTGAAGACACGGGGTCAGACCTTTTTGTCAAACGCTTTCTTCATTCTTTGCTGATACAACTGACCGTGACAGAGAGTCGTTATTCGCTTTTCTTCGATCAGGTTTAGTTTGTCGTGTCTGCTTTGACACCATTCAGCCTCTGTTAACTTAGCTTCCATCAATACCCAGATTGATGGGATCTCTACTTCGATGGGGAGCACTGCCTCCATGCCATATACTAGAGAGAAAGGGGTTGCCCCTGTTGAAGTGTGGACAGATGTGCGATAACCGTGAAGAGCAAAGGGCAGCATCTCGTGCCAGTCTTTGTAGGTCATAACCATCTTCTGAATGATCTTCTTGATGTTCTTGTTGGCCGCTTCTACCGCTCCGTTCATCTTAGGTCGGTAGGGAGATGAGTTATGGTGTTCGATCTTGAACTCTGCGCACAACTCTTTCATCATTTTGTTGTTCAAGTTAGATCAATTATCAGTAATGATCTGGCTTGGAACACCATAACGGCAGATGAGATTATTTTTGATAAAGCGGACCACCACTTGTCGGGTTACATTGGCGTACGACGCTGCTTTGACCTACTTGGTGAAGTAGTCAATGGCTACCAGGATGAACCGATGTCCGTTCGAAGCCTTGGGTTCAACCATGCCAATCATGTCGATTCCCCATATAGAAAAAGGCCATGGGGAAGAAAGAACTTTGAGATGCGTTGGTGGTACATGGATTTTATCTGAGTATATCTGACACTTGTGACACCTTCTCATGTACTTGTAGCAATCGGATTCTATGGTTAACCAGTAGTACCCTGCTCTCAGAATTTTTCTCGCCATTGTGTGTCCGTGGGCATGAGTGCCAAAGGAACCTTCATGAATTTCTTTTATCAGCATGTTTGCTTCTGGTCTGTCTGCGCATCGGAGCAAGACCATGTTAAAATTTCTCTTATAAAGTGTATCACCGCTCAGGAAGAAACTGCCAGCCAGCCTTCTGAGGGTCTTTCTGTCTTTTCTGGATGCCCCAGGCGGGTACTCTTGTTTCAGAAGGAAGCATGTGATGTCGTGATACCAAGGTTTGTCGTCAACGACTGCTTCGATCGTGAAGATGTAAGCGGGCCGTTCTACGCGTATTATGTCAATCTTAGGTAAGTCGTTCCATTGACCTACACTAATTATGGAAGAGAGAGTGGCTAATGCATCAGCCATGTGATTCTCCTCACGAGGGATGTGATGAAACTCGATTCTGTTGAAGAATGGTAATAACCTTCTCGCGTAATCTTTGTAAGGAATCAATCCTGATTGGTATGTGTTCCAATCTCCTTTGATTTGATTGACGACCAGAGCTGAGTCGCCATATAAATCCAAGTTCTTAATCCTTAAGTCGATTGCTTCCTCGAGACCCATGATACAAGCTTCGTATTCGGCCTCGTTGTTTGTACACTTGAATGTCAATCTGGCAGTGAAAGGAATGTGGGTACCCTGAGGTGTTATGATGATTGCCACAATTCCGTTTCCATAATGATTGACAGCTCCGTCAAAAATTAGTCCCCATTGGGAATCTGGTTCTGGCCCTTCACTGGGTAGTGGTTCATCGCAATCTTTCATTTTCAAATACATGACATCTTCGTCCGGGAAGTCAAATCCGACCGATTCTTGATCGTCAATCGGTTGATGAGCCAAATGATCAGCTAACATACTTCCTTTAACGGCTTTCTGAGCGTGGTGTTCGATGTCGTATTCTGATAGCAACATCTGCCAACGGGCGATCCTTCCCGTGAGAGCAGGCTTTTCAAAGACATACTTAATTGGATCCATTTCAGAGATTAACCAAGTATTGTGACGAATCATATATTGGCGAAGACGTTTGGCTGCCTAAGCCAGAGCGCAGCAAGTTTTTTCAAGCATAGTGTACTGAGTCTCACAGTCAGTAAACTTCTTGCTTAAGTAGTAGATGGCAAACTCTTTTCTTTTTGTTTCGTCTTGTTGACCAAGCACGCAACCCATGGAGTCTTCCAAGATTGTTAAGTAGATGATCAGTGGCCTTCCCTCCACTAGAGGTGACAAAATCGGTGGGTTCAACAGGTATTCCTTAATACTGTCGAAGGCGGTTTGACAGTCTTCTGTCCAAATGTTGTCCTGATTCTTTTTTAGTAATTTAAAGATTAGCGCGCATGTCGCGGTTGTAGCGAGCGATTTTTTTCGGTGACGCGACCACCTTATCGCTGAAGTTTGGGTTTTCCTCCTCGCAGAAAAAGGGGTGTTACTTTCTGATTTCTTATTTATCCCGTGAAGCTGAAAGGGAAAGGGAAGGTATCTAAAACAAACCTTGCACGCGAATGTTTAACTGAACAAACGCTTAAGAGATTCGGGGAGTCGGGGTCAGGTTATACAATGGGTAGTTGTCAATTACCCATCCTATATGTGGTTATCCACAGGATATTAGCATTAGGTTCTATCGCTTTGTACTTGATGGTGTTTATCTGGTAATGGGTTGGGAAAGTTTCTTGGGAAAGTGTGACAGGGAGAGTGAGTTTTTTGTTGATGTTTTTGGTAAGGTGATAGACCTAAGTTTTGATTGATGTGTGAAGGTACTTGACCTAAGGTTTTTGATTAGTATGCTCGCTAAGATTTTGCAATCTTATGCCTGCATATTCCCGTTTAAACGAAACAGGGAAATCAGAGCAATCGTAGTTCATCCTATTCTAAGGGAGGAAAAAGTGTTTTGGTGTCTTGTTCAAAGCCCAAGACAGAGGTTAAAAGGTTAAGTATTTGTGTCTTGGTCAAAGCCCAAGATTGAAGCTAAAAGTTCGACTGAGAGAGAATTTGTCATCTCTAAAGAGGGATCGTTGATTTTTGTGTGCCTTGATCAAAGTCCAAGGTTGAAGCTAAGAGGTTGATTGACCCCACTAAGGAAGTCCTTATACAAAGCCTAAGAGGAGGCTGGAAATGACTGACTCAACAAGATAGTGTTTTTATATGTATCTCGTACGAGGCCCAAGATAGAGGCTAAAAGAGACTGACTCTTTGGGGATATCATTATACAAAGCCTAAGAGGAGGCTAAAACGGGAAATTTGACTATGGTGAGGATAATTTTATGTATCTCGTACAAAGCCCAAGATGGAGGCTAAGAGTTTAGACTATGCGGGAGAGTATTATCTGTCTTGTACGAAGCCCAAGATTGAGGCTAAAATGAGTTTGACCCTGCTTGGGAATTTATTTCTCAAAGTCCAAATGAAGGCTCGGAGGAATTGATTCCATTGGGGGAGGATATTTGTCCTGAGCTTAAGAGAAGGTTATGGAGATTTATGTCTCGTACAACGTCCAAGATAGAGGCTAAAAGGGTATTGACTCAACAAGAGAGTACTTTTGTCTGTCTTGTACAAAGCCCAGGATTGTGGCTGAACAAGCTGGAGAAAGCCTGAGCGTAGGGTAACTTTGCTAGGGGAAATCATTATTCAAAGCCTAAGAGGAGGTTATCTCTGCTAGGAAAATATTTATGCCAAGCTTTAAAAGGAAGCCGAAAAAGACTGTCTCAACAAGAGAATGGTTTTTATCTGTCTCGTACAAAGCCCGAGACTGAGGCTAAAATGTTTGACTCAACAAGAGAGTGTTTTTATCTATCTCGTACGAAGCCCGAGATTGAGGCTAAAGTGGTTGACTCAACAAGAGAGTACTGAAAAGGGGTTTTGACTCAACAAGAGAGTCGATAAGAGTGATTGATTGACTCAACAAGAAAGTCTGGCAAGGTGATTGACTCAACAAGAGAGTCTGAAAAGTCATTGATTAATTAACTCAACAAGAGAGTCTGAAGAGGTGACTGACTCAACAAGAGAGTCTAAAAAGGTTAGCTCCGCTGGGGAGAATCATTGTACAAAGCCCAAGAGGAGGCTGACTTTCCTGAGGAAAGGGTCCTTATACAAAGCCTAAGAGGAGGCTAACTTCTGCAGGGGATTCTTGAAATCCCGAGGCAGGTCCAAATGGGGAATCAACTCTTTCAAGGGAATGCAGAAGCGTTGATAGATCAGAAACCTTGAGGCTCTGATAGTGTTATGATGACTTGATCCTGGTTGAGGAATTTTGGGAGAGAGACGGGGTTTAGAACCCACAAGTTTAAACTCGACTGGAGATTAATCCAGAATCCGGGGTTTCTCCTATACTTTGTAAGGAACTTGAGAATGTATTTGAGACTCAAGAGGTTTTAGACTGTCCAAGTCTATTGGAAGAGTTTTATATTTTGTATGATGCCCAAGAGGAGGCCGACTCGTTTAAGGGATGAATATCAACCCTAAATTGGTCTGAAGGTTTTGACTCTCTTTTAGAAAGACAGCTCTAACGAAGGATGACTAAGTTCTGTCCTATACCTGTAGGAGGTCGTCAGGGTCCTTGTACTAAGCCCAAGAGAAGGCATGAGAACTTCTAAGAAGCCGAAGGGTTCTTGTACAACGCCCAAGAGGAGGCGGGGATGCTTTTAGGAAGCCTGTGGGACCCAAACCAAAGAAAGGTCAAGAGATGCTATTCACCGAGAATAGATCATCTAGTGAGCAGTTCTGAGATTTGAAGAAATTCAAGAGATGCTATTCACCGAGAATAGATCAACTCTGGGGAGTAGAATTTTTTTGACAATTTCTAGGGGTGACAGTCTGAGAAAAGGTTCACGAAGAATACTGCCTTTCTCTCTGTGAGATTCCAAGTTATGTTGTCCATTCTGATGTAGCTCACAATGTTCCTTACTTCCATGATTGGGTAGCAAACAATATTTTCTGCTCGAGTGCGAACTAAGCATTATTCGCTAAAATTTACCAACACACAAACATTTGCTACCCAAAACTACGTAGCTTTGAATTCCTCAACGCACCATAGGATACACAGGAGTGAGATTCAACTTCTCCTCAAATACTATAACAAAAATCCAAAAATATCATTTTCTTGCCCAGAACCACGTAGCTTTAAATTCCTCATCGCACTTGAGGATACGTAGGAGCAAGACTCGCAATCTTGTCATGCACCCTAATAAAAAAAATATTTTACGGCCCTATTCTTTTTCCTCTTCAACATTTTAATATTTTGAAGAAATAAAATTAACAAAAGCTAACATTCTTTTAAACAATTTTTATTTTAAACATTTCCTTTTTCATCCTATTTTTGGCATCATGCTCTTTAAATGAAAACTTATCTTTTAAACATTTTTCCCATAAAACACTTCAAAATCCTTCACCATCACAACTTATAGATTACCGAGATCCCACCTACAAACGTCTACGAGTTTTCGATTGTCTATGTTATCCTTTATTTTTGTCTTCTAACATTCATAAGTTACAGTCTCGCTCTACTTCGTGTGTCTTCTTGGGTTACCTGCTAAATCATAGAGGTTACAAGTGATTTAATTTGTCAAACAAAAAATTAATAATTTCGCGGCATTATATATTTGATGAAACCTAATTTCCCTTCACCAAGATACAATCCCTTTCCCCTCACTCTTATGACTTCCTAAATGATGAAACCCAATTTTGTACATTAGTGGACAAATGAAATTTTACCACCTGTTACAGATAACCAAACAACATCAGCAAGCATAATCGACCAACCACCCTTACCAAGAAGTCAACAACCTCTCTCTGATCCCTCCCTGGACAGCTCATCAACCGCGACATCCTCTCCCACACCACCACTAATCCATCCAACTCCACCTCCACCTACACGAACAATCATTACCCGAAGCATGAAATACATTGTCAAACCTCACAAGATATTCACCCTATCAGTTTCTCTTCCTGACCATACAATCTTTCCCATAGCTAAAAACACTAAGATAGCCGTATCTGACCTGAATTGGAAATCGGTACTGCAGTTTGAATTTTACGCTCTTATTAAAAATAAGACATGGGATTTAGTCCCCCGACCTTGTGATGCTAATCTTTTTCAATGTATGTGAATTTTTAGACGTAAGAAAAATTCGGATGGCCCCTATTTTAGCGTTATAAGAATCGTGTTGTAGGTTATGGCATGTCACCTGTTGCATGTGTGGATTGTGATGAGACTTTCAGCCCTGTGGAGAAACCCACTACCATTCAAACAATGCTCACCATCGCCCTATCAAAATCTTGGCCTTTTACATGGTGATCTTCATGAGACTGTTTGTATGCATCAGTCATTGGGTTTTCGCGATCCCCATCTCCAGATTATGTGTGTCGTTTGAAGAAGTCACTTTATGGTCTAAAGCAAGCGCCTAGGACATGGTACCAACGCTTTGTAGACTATGTCACCACCATTGATTTCTGCCATAACACATCAGACCACTTTCTCTTCTTGTATATCGACAAAGTTTTGACATGGTCTACATTCTTCGCTATGTTCAAGGAACCATACATTTTGGATTACATTTAACACCCTCCCCCATTACAAAGCTTATATCCTACACCAACACTGATTAGGGTGAATGTCCTGACAGCTGACACTACATCTGGTTACTATGATTTTTTAGGTGACAACTTTATTTCTTGGCCTTCTAAAAGGCAACCTACTATCTCCCATTTTAGTGCTGAAGCCAAATATAAGGGTGTTGCCAATATTGTCTCTTAATCGTGTTTGATTCATAATATTCTCATGGAGCTCCATTTTCCTATTCCTCATACCACTTTGGTGTATTGTGAAAATGTCAATGTCATCTATTTATCTAGTAATCATGTGCAGCTTCAACGTGCATATTGAGGTGACAATAATTTGAGAAAGAACAGATTTCTAAGAAAACTGTTTCAATTCTCGTGCTTTCTAGCTCATCTTCAACAAATATCTCAATCTCGTAATTGAGTGGGATCAATAACTAATTAAAAAAAAAAAAAAATACACACAAAACCTCTCGCAATACATATGTAAAGAGACACTCTCCCACTATTATACTCTAGTGTACAAATAGTGTTACTATTAATGTGTTACAAACGAAAAAAAACATAATAGATAAGGTTTTTTTTTTATGGGGAGTGGGATAATATGTATTTTCATTGAATGCATTAATTTTTATTTATTTATGAAATTAGCCATGCATTTACATACGAGTATTTCATGTGATTTTGTGTTTTCCTAAGTTTTAGCTGATGACCAATATTAGCAAGTATATACAATTCCTTTTCCTGCGGATTTTAGTCAACATCCACAAAAAACGCTGAAGGAAGAGTATTAATCTACTATCTATCCATTACTAAAAGGTTGCATGAACTGCCCAAATTGTCCTTCCACCAAAAATAAAATACACTATGAAAAGGTTATTTCGGTAACTAACAAATTCATCCAAAATCAAAAATAGCTTTTCACAATTGCCTGTCATGTGTTGACTTAACATTGACTACTATTTACTATCTTCTAGTTACCCGTTCAAATTAAATATTACATACACTTATTCTCTCTCTTCATTCAAATTTCAAATCATTTTCACTTTTTTTTTCCCACACTTTCTCACTTTCATTTTAATTTTTTTTCACTATATTTTTTCTTATCGCTAAAAATACTAATAATCTATTTTTTAATTTTAATAAAATAAAAAACTTATTTATCTCATGGGTCACTATCAACATAATATTTATTTTATTTTAATTAACCATTATCTTATATTTAAATCTACTAAAAAGGTTGCATGAACTGCCCAAATTGCCCTTCCACCAAAAATAAAATACACTATGAAAAAATTATTTCGGTAACTAGCAAATTCATCCAAAATCAAAAGTAGTTTTTCACAATTGCATGCCATGTGTTGACTTAACATTGACTACTATTTACTATCTTCTATTTACCCGTTCAAATTAAATATTACATACACTCATTCTCTCTCTTCATTCAAATTTCAAATCATTTTCACTTTTTTTCCCACACTTTCTCACTTTCATTTTAATTTTTTTTCACTATATTTTTTATTATCGCAAAAAATACTTATAATCTATTTTTTTAATTTTAATAAAATAAAAAACTTATTTATCTCACGGGTCACTATCAACATAATATTTATTTTATTTTAATTAACCATTATCTTATATTTAAATCTACTAAAAAGGTTGCATGAACTGCCCAAATTGCCCTTCCACCAAAAATAAAACACACTATGAAAAAGTTATTTCGGTAACTAGCAAATTCATCCAAAATCAAAAGTAGCTTTTCACAATTGTATGTCATGTGTTGACTTAACATTGGCTACTATTTTCTATCTTCTATTTACCTATTCAAATTAAATATTACATACACTTATTCTCTCTCTTCATTCAAATTTTAAATCATTATCACTTTTTTCCCTCACTTTCTCGCTTTCATTTTAATTTTTTTTCACTATATTTGTTATTATCGCTAAAAATACTAATAATCTATTTTTTAATTTTAATAAAATAAAAAACTTATTTATCTCACGGGTCACTATCAACATAATATTTATTTTATTTTAATTAACCATTATCTTATATTTAAATATTTTTTTTTCTTTCTCCATCTTATGATTCTTTTTTTTTTCTTTTTATGTAATTATTTAATACAATTTAATTTATATGATTATTGTTCATTTTACAATTAAGCATATCATTTTAAATTTTGCATTTGTATCTAAATACATTTTATATCGCACCAAATAATTTATTTATCTTACGGATCATTATCGCGTCAAAATTTTCTTTTTGTCTTTCTTCATCTGACGAGTTTTTTTTTGCATTATTATTTAATACATCTGTATATAAATACATTTTATATTGTATCAAATAAACTTTCTATTTCACGAGTCACTATAAACACAATACATATTTTACTTTAATTAATAATTATTTTAACTTGAAAGATAAAATCCTTATGATCAAATATTAAATATTTCTTTTTTTTTTATCTCAAGAATCTTTTTTTTTATTTGTATTTTAATACAATTTAATTTATATAATAATTGTCCATTTTATAATTAATAGCTAATTTAAATTTAAACACGTATATAAATACATTTTATAACGTTCCAAATGTACATTTAAATATATTTTATACTGTATCAAATAATTCCGCACGGGTATGTTACTAGTACAAACCTTAAAAATATGTTTGTTCTTACCAATAACACATATAATTTAACGTTCTTTTCTTTTGGTAACAAGATCCTTCAAACTTTGGCTGTTTACCAATTTATTGTTTTTAAAGTCTTTCATATCATATTTTAGAAAAAAATATGTTAATTTCTTTCAAACATTAATCAAATCATAATCAAAACTTAAATTAATCAAATATAAAAAGCCATAACTTAGTAAAAACTTTAAGCAACAATGAAACAACATTTTTCTGCATTGCTAAATATAAACTTTGAGCTTTTAACATGAATATGATCCCAACCTTGAATTCTCAATATAAGAGAAAAATTGTTCCCGAGTACTTAGCCTCTCAGTGACTGTGCCCTCCTTGTAACTGTGAGATCTTGTGAAATGCAGACAACTTTCTTTATCACTTATAGATTGTGATAACTGTAATTCTTTCATATGTGTTCCGCCTTTTTGGGCCTTATCAAACTGACTACCTTCTTCACTCACCACCAATTGCAAAGCAAACTCTAACTCATCAACCACTTGACTCATTGAAGGTCTTTGAGTTCCATCATCATGCAAACAATTCAACGCCAACTTGCAATAGCATTCCAAACACTCACCTTTGATAGAACCCTTTAGGAATGGATCCACAATTTGTTCTATTGCCACACCTTCATCGTAACAACTTTGAAACCAACAAACTAGACTAGCAGTCTTCTTATCCAAATCACGAACCAAAGGAGGCCTAGCACACAACGCTTCAAGAAGCACCACACCGAACGAGTACACATCAGATTTTACGGTCAACCTTTGAAGCATATAGTATTCGGGATCCAAATACCCTAGGCTCCCCTTCACCATTGTGCTGACGTGGGTAGTCGATATCCCTGAAGGTCCCACCTTGGATAATCCAAAGTCTGAAACTTTAGCCACCCATTTCTCATCCAACAATATGTTAGTGCTCTTCACGTCACGGTGTATTATCTTGTGTTTCACCTCCGCATGAAGATAATTCAGCCCTCTTGCCGCACCCAATAGAATATCAAGCCTCAACTTCCACGGTAGAGGTTGATTATTGGAACCATAGAGATACTCACAGAGAGTACCATGTTGCATAAACTCATAAACCAGAATCATCTCGGTGCCGTCATTGCAATATCCGACTAGAGATATCAAGTTAACGTGGCGAAGTTGGGAGAGTAACTCGATCTCGTTCATGAACTCGTTGGCACCTTGTTGAGAGCCATGTTTAAGGCGTTTTATCGCTACTTGTGTGGATCCATCAATGAAACCTTTGTAGACGTTGCCAAATCCTCCAACACCAATGATGAAAGCATCCCTGAAGTTTTTTGTGGCTGCTCTGATCTCCCCGATTGTGAAGTATCGACACAAATGCGGCGGCAAAGATGGTGACCCTCTATTCTTTGTCTTCGACCAGTTACCTTCCTTGGCAGTCTGAACCCTTCTCCTTAGCCAAAACAGTATTCCGGCAACAACAAATGTTAGAAAGAGACATGGAACTCCAACCACTATGAATAACTTCTTTGACTTTGGTTGGTTATTTGGCGATAAATATTTGGGATTTAATTCTGCAAAATTGTTACTTTCATCACTTACTTTCAAAATCTCAACTCCATTAAGTATGACATCATGGTATCTGGTGAAGATAGATTTTGGTGCTTGTTGAAGCTTGATTGAAAGATTAACTCTTTCAATTTTAGAGCTTCCTTCTTGGGAGTACATAGTCACAGCATAATCCTTATGAACAGGTATCTTGTTACCACCACTCCAATAAATCACATCAACACCGTTTTCAGCCATAACATCATTTATAAATATCTTAAAAATTCTATCCCCTTTATTCTTGATTTTATAATCAAACTCACAAAAATGTAACCTTACCATATAAGTAAAAGCAGAATCAACTTCAAAATTCCAAGTTACATTATAATCCTCTTTCACGTCTCTTCCATAACTTCTTGCAGTTAAGTAAACAGCTTCTGGTGCAGTATAATTTGGAATGGAGTGTTTTTATAGTCGATATGAAATTCAAAACCAGTTGATACACTTAGTGGATATTGTTTCTCCAAGTAACGAGGATAATCTTTGTCCCAATTACGAAACATACCTGTATCATCATTTGGTGGAACTTGACTACCACCAACGTTGACTCTATAAACCATCTCCAAAGCTTTGTCGTTTCTAATTTGGTATGGGTTAGGGCTGTTGTCAAAGCCGAGTAAGTTGAACTGATAGTTTGTATCATCGAGATCAGTGTAATAGAGAAAAGAAGGCATAGACACAACTTCGATTGCGTTAACAAAAGCATAATAAACATTTGATTGGTTTATGTTGTTGGGAATGAAAGTTATGTGTAGATTATCATTTGCTTTGATTTGGATGCAATATTCCTTGCTGATAATTTCCTCATCAGGATGATGAAGCCAAAGTGAAGAGTTGAAGTCTTTAAGAAGGGTAAGGTTGCTGTTTACTAGGACAGAGAAAAGTGCGTTTTTCGCATCAAATTTTTGATAAGATGTTGGGTAAAAATGAAGGCGAATAAACACAGGGGATGTAGTGGTGATAGGAAATGAGTACGTGAAATTTGAGAGAGAGTAACGTGCTGTTCTGTATGGAATATCGGTAGATGAAGGGTTACTATTAGGTGGCGGTTCTGTTTCAATGAAGGAAAAGAGATATGTGTCATCAATGTTATTACCGAACCAAGTTCGATTATTTAGCACCGTAGTGTTTGTTGAACCACAATTGATAGCTGAATTGAAATCTGGGTTGTATGAGTTAGCGAGTAGAGGATACAATACGAAAACGAAGGACAATATGGAGATTGCCATGGTTGTATCAGAAGATAGTGAAGAAGAGTACATTTTTTTTATTGTTGGTGTTTGGAATGTTGCAAGTTGTATATACCTCAAATGCATTATAGAATTCTTTAAATCAAACTTTTATAACAAAAAATTAGTTTTTTATACCATAAAAATATATGTTATTAATTTTTAAATAAACTACATTTAACCTATATTACTTTTATATATTAAATATAAAATGGTAGGAAGGGAAATTTCTATGAAATAAGATTATTGACTAAGTCATGAAATCAACTACTTTGAAATGGACAAAGGATGGCTTTGGCAAGCATTTAAAATCACATGATTTCTGAAAAGTATAAGAAAAAAAGACAAAAAGAGTGATAGAAAATAAGAAGATGAGTGGGGAGAAAAAAAGAGACTTAAAATGTATAAGTGTCAAAATCTAAAATGAGCTATATTAATTTATTTAAATTAAATAAAGGATATATATGGTGTTGGAGAAATTTTCAAAATATTAAATTGATAAATAATAATGGTTAAATTAACAAAATAAATGGCCAAAAGTTGCAACTTTCTAGAATAGAACCAGAGACCCTATAATGATTGGGTGCGTGGTCATAAGGTGCAACCACCCTATCAACACAACTTTCATGAAAAGGTTTGTTGCTATTGATATACAATGGTTCGCGAATGGTCATGTTGAAACCATTGAAACATTGTTTCTCCTCACCAATTGGTACAGGTTTTTCTATATATAGATATACTTGTTAGGCATAATAAAAAATATACCAAAATTATTTGTTTCAAGTGCCAAAAATTATATCTAAGTCATTCTTTTATTTTTCTAGTGCACGAGAAAAAGTGAAGGAACTTTATTCTGTAAAATATTGTTGATCGATATGCTTAATGTGAATGTGCAATTCATGTTAAGGTTTTCAAAGTATCCTGAAGGGGATTCGCCGGATTACCCATTTGCCTCCAATTTGCCTAAATTGGTGGGGGCGAATCGAACCTAAAGCTTCGTGTAAACACGCTTTGGAATTTATTTTGTGCAACTTTCATCATAACACCTTCATCTTCTTCTTATTCAAGTTTTACAGCAAACCCCCAACCCAAGATCTAACAATCTTTAGGTTCGAATTTCGATTTTGATTCATACTTTATTTATAATTAGTATTAAAGTATGCAATTTTAAAGTAAATGGTAACAACTTTCAATGACGGTGAAAGGTACACAGTTAATTCATATAATTTTTAAAATTATGGAATTTTGATTTATAGATCTTTTTGTTTGTGGTTATTTTGTGACTACAACGAAGAAATGAACATTCATGCTTTCTTATTCATCAATATGGTGAAAGGTACACAATCATATTAAATAAATATGTCATTTATATGATGTTTTAAATTCATGTAAAATATGTTGAAAATAATATTTATTTATGTTAAGTTTAACATGTGGAATAAATTTATATATGCATGATTTAAAAATTATTCAAGTATGTGAATTTGAATAATTAAGAATATGTTTGGTTTATGGTGTATACTTGAATATAAAATACATGTTAAATATTATTTTTGGTGCAAGTAATTTGTTTTAATTAATAATGCATTAATGTTGGATAAAATGATTTGGTGAAAAAAATCATGAATTTGAATGTATGGTGTATATATTGGTAACATGAAATGATATAAATAAAATGTTAGAAATATCAAGGACATGTTTAAATTGCATTTTAGTTTGTTCAAGAATTTATTAAATTTAAAATGATTTATCTCATATTATATGTGTATCATAATATGAAAGTATTATTTCTTGTTCATTTTGATATTAAAAGTAATGTTGGTATATTTTAGATTATTGTAATTTGACAAATATTTATGGAGAAAAATTATAGAAAATATTAATGATGTGAATTCATTGTTTACTTTGTATTGTGATTTTTATTTGGATATACCATAGAACATTGTTAAATATGAAACATGAATTTATCACATAAAATTTGTTATGCATATTAGTTATGCAAGAAAATTGTTTATTTCAAAAGAATAGAAATGAATTCTATGGTGTTGTATTTATATGGAGTTTATGAATTACATGTTTGAATTCACTTCATGAAATAAAAGTTTGTCATGACAAATTTGTTTGATCGTGGTTGTCGATTGCTATAAATGTTCAATGCATTAAATATATTTCAGATATATTTAAGTGGAAGTAAAACTTCAAATTAAAAAGGTTAGCAAATAAAGAATGACATAAAATTTGTGTATATGACAAAATGAATGACAAAAGTGTCATGATGATAGTTTATCGAAACTATCAAGAATATAGAACATATGTTGTATATGAAAATTGTATTAATATGACAAAAGTGTTATGATTTGATGATAGATGACAAATACTATCAAGAGTACATAAAAGTGATCATATGCATGATTAGTTGAAAAATTGAATATTCGGAATTTATTAAAGTTTGGAAAAATCTTGCAATTCTTTGACGAAAGGATTGACAAAGATATGATGTCTTTGGATATAATTGAATACAGTGAAGACATCATTAGGGGTGTGGAACAAGGTCGTATCTAATTAATCATCAATAGTGGAAACTCAACTCACACTTGATTAATGTTAAGTCTTGAGTTCAATGATGAAAGTATACTATTAGAGTGATTGAAGTACTTAATGATAGATACATCCCAAGGGGTAAAAGTACTTGGACCATAAGAATAAGTGTGGTAGGATGATGTTTTCCTCTTAATAGACATATACCATATGTTTGCTGGAATGCATAATTATGGGTGCATTTCTGATATAGTCTACCTATATGAGAATGAAGTGGTGCCGCTTCATGGAGTTCAAGGGCTTGACTCTTAAATTCTCATTAAAAGGATATGAGACACAAGGCCTTATTAAATGTGTCATATTGATAATTCGATCAATGGTACCGAGATTTCATGTGTGAGTTATGCACGCTTGTTCTAATGAATAATTGGTTCAAAGCTTGTCTACCAGTCTATTCGGGAATGAGTGAAAACTTAACTTACTAAGTATTGGTTCAAATCGTAAGATACCTTTATCTGAAACCATGATATTTCCTGAATAATGGATTTAGATATATTTTGAAAATGGTGGGGGATTGTTGGAGAAATTTCAAAAATATTAAATTGATAAATAATAATGGTTAAATTAACAAAATAAATGGCCAAAAGTTGCAACTGTCTAGAATAGAACCAGAGACCCTATAATGATTGAGTGCGTGGTAATAAGATGCAACCACCATATCAACACAACTTTTCATGAAAAGGTTTGTTGCTATTGATATACAATGGTTCGCGAATGTTCATGTTGAAATCATTGAAACATTTTTTCTCCTCACCAATTGGTACAAAGTTTTCTATAAATAGAGATACTTGTTAGGCATAAAAAATACACAAAAATTATTTTTTTTAAGTGCCAAAAATTATATCTAAGTCATTCTTTTATTTTTCTAGTGCACGAGAATAAGTGAAGGAACTTTATTCTGTAAAATATTGTTGATCGATATGCTTAATGTGAATGTGCAATTCATGTTAAGGTTTCCAAAGTATCCTGAAGGGGATTCGCCGAATTACCATTTGCATCCAATTTACCTAAATTGGTGGACGCGAATCGAACCTAAATCTTAGTGTAAACACACGCTTTGGAATTTATTTTGTGCAACTTTCATCATAACATCTTCATCTTCTTCTTATTCAAGTTTTATAGCAAACCCCCAACACATATTTCTATTTAAAGACAATTTTGACTACTTTTTTGAAGTTCTGAAATTTGGAGATAAAGTGACGGGTAGGGATATTCAATGGGAGAATTTGGAGCACACTGGAGTCATTAAAAAGCAATTCTTCCATAAATTTTGATGATGAATACTTATCAACTCATGGTATTTGTTAATTTATCAATGAGTAGCTAATTTTCTATAGATTAGTTCTTTTAGATGAACCTTATTTTTACGTTGTCGGATCATATTCCTGTTTGAGATTTATTGAGACTCTTACTACTATTATCGTTATTTAAATTGTTCTTGAGTTTAATGTTTTTTTCGCTTACGGGCGTACAAATTGATTTAGATACATAGGATTTTTGACTGTTAGTTTACTTATATGATCTAGGAAATTTATTCGGCTTTGTAACTTACTAGGGATTGGTAATTAGAAGTCATTGCTTATGAATTAACGCACTTAGAACGTCTAATTTATCTTTGAATTGACCTAAGGAATCAAGGGATTATCGTATAAATTAGTGAATTGCACACCAGAGAATTGGGTGCAGTGGTGTAGTTAATT
Organism: Lathyrus tuberosus; assembly: GCA_022829125.1. NCBI lineage: Eukaryota > Viridiplantae > Streptophyta > Magnoliopsida > Fabales > Fabaceae > Lathyrus > Lathyrus tuberosus. Next base: position 1,221,531 of record JALAZF010000070.1, on the reverse strand, counting down.
TACAGTGAGATAATAACTTTGAAACTCGATAAGTACGCAGTTCATCAACAAGCTTGAATATGGGGATTCGATATAAAAGAGCTAATCACTTTTCTCATCTTGAATTTCATCATTTTAAGTTCTCGTTTTAGAACCAATTTTCTAACGAAGATCCACCATTTAATTGCTTAAATCCGCGCATAATTATCTTGTTGAATTGCAATCTGCGTGGAGACGATCTTTTTACTTATTACTTTGACAATATCGGTACAATTGTCGAAAGGTTATCAAGTTTTTGACACCGTTGACAAGGATTGTTGATTTCAACAAGGCAATATTTGTGTGAATTTTGTTATTTTTAAATTATATGTTTAATTTTGAATTTTCTTTATTACTACATATTTGTTGTTTTAGTATGTTTTAGTTTTTATTTTTTAGTAAGTGATTGAAAATATTTAGAATTCTATCTTATTTTTTATTTGAATTTTTATTTTCTATTTTTTATTTTTGTTAGTATTTTAATTTTAATTTAGTTATTATTAATAATTTTTATTTTTGTTATTTTTTTAATTTTCCATTTCATTCTACTTTTCACTTTTTGTTTTTATTTAATTTTTATCTAGTTCAGAACTATGTATGATGGAGTCAAAGTTGCTTTGTTAACATAACTTCAAGCCTTATCAAAGCAACTTGTTGCCTCAACTCTAGTCCTAACATATATTAATCCGGATAGGGCTTTACGATGTGATTTATGTGGTGGAGGTCACATAAATTGTTATTCTGTGTTATACGTTGAAGTAGCACAATATACAAGATACTATTAAGATCCAAACCATTATGTCAACACCTATAACCTATGGCAGGATGATCATTTAATTTATAATTGGATTCACAATCAAATTTAAAATTTCAAACAAGAAGCTCCTTAAGATCCACCACCAAGAAAGTCACCCCTTATAAAATAGACTTTTAACGAATTTACGAGGTATGCCCAAAATAATTTTAGAATAAGTGAGTTCACTCAAGAAATTCTTGAAAAGGAGTTATCTCCTCTAGAATAAGAATCAATTCATGTCGACTCAACGCAACTTGGAAGTAAGACACTCAGAGATTGAAGCATTCCGAAAGTTAGATATATGTGTTACGAATCTGCCCTCCAAATTTGAGCTCTATCCAACGGTTAACGAATTGAGGATCGTCAATTTAGTGAGACTGGTTGCAGAAAAACATGAATGAGTTTCTCTCCTATTTTCTCTCTTTTGAATCCTTATTTTTTCTCTATCTCTCTCAAACCTAAATTGATTCTCTCCACTTAAATAAGTGAGACAAATGGGCTAATCATATTTGGGTATTTCTCCATATAGGAAGGGAGCCCAAACCTTACAAATCACCCCCTCACAACTATGTGGAGGAAATCGCTAAATCAACGATATCACAACAAGCTTCAAATTTCCCTCATGGTAATACTTTAGTCATCATATCAGAACCATTATCATATGTATGAACTTTAGCTAACTCCAATAACTTAGCATCCAAAACATCACGTATCCAATGATATCTCAAATCAATGTGTTTGGACCTAATATGAAAAGTCAGATTCTTACTAAGATGAATAGCACTTTGACTATCAACAAATAACACATTTGTCTTCAACAAGAACCAAGCTCCTGCAAAAATTTCTTCAACCATAGTAACTCTTTGCATGCTTCGGTAATTGCAATGAACTCAACCTCTGTAGTAGATAGTGATACACACTTTTGCAATCTGGACTGCCAAGCAACGACTCCCCTTGCAAATTTAATCATGTAGCTCGAAGTGGACTTTCTGGAATCAATGTCTCCAGCCATATCAGAGTCAGAGTACCCCACTAGAGTAGGCTTATCTCCTCCAAAACAAAGCCTCGTAGAAGTAGTACCTCGAAGATATCTTAAAATTCATTTTACAACATTCCAATGCTCTCTACCTGCATTTGACAAAAATCTACTAACTGTACCAATAACATGTGCTATATCTGGTCTTGTACACACTATTGCATACATCAAACTACCCCCGATAGACACATAATGAACACGTTTCATATCAAACACTTCATCTTCACTTGGTTACACTTCCCTAAATTACGGAGAAATTGGTTACACTTTCTTCTAATCCATTATAATAAGGCACGTCATTTTGCAAGTCCGCTGGGCAAGTGGACGGTGAAAATGAATCCAGGCGGACTAAGCCAAACCGGCGGGCTGTTACTAAGACTCAGGAGGTCTCATGGTCCATTTTAGACGGCCTATGACTTCGCAAGGCCACTCGCCCCTTGCTAGTGTGCTTTGCCTTACTTACATAGACTATCCCTCTTAAAACCCAGTAAAATTATACTGATATATATTCTAGATAAATAAAGATATTAATTTCTTTTAAACTTTAATCGAATCATAATCATAACTTAACAAATATAGAAAGACTTAACTTACTAGAAACTTTACATCTTTTCTGCATTGCTAAAACTGTTTACATTATATTTGTGTATAAGATGGCATTCCATATTCATTGGTAAATATAAACTTTGAGGTTTTGACATGAATATGAGCACAACCTAGAATTCTCAATATGAGAGAAATATTGTTCCCCGAGCATCTGGCCTCGCAGAGACTGTGCTTTCCTTGTAGGTGTGAGATCTTGCGTAATGCAGGCAACTTTCATCATCACTTATAGTCTGTGAAAACTGTGATCTTTTCATATGAGTGACATCTTTTTGGGTCTTATCAAATTGTCTGCCTTCTTCACTCACAACCAGATGCAATGCAAACTCTAAATCTACAACCACTTGATTCATTGATGGTCGTTGAGTCCCGTCTTCATGCAAACAACTCAACGCCAACTCACAGTAACATTTCAAACAATCGCCAGTGATAGAATCCCTTAGGAATGGATCCACTATTTGTTCTATTGCCAATAAAATCTCAAGCCTCTGCTTCTATGGTAAGGGCTGCTTGTTGGAACCATACAGATACTCACCGAGAGTACCATGTTGCATAAACTCATAAACAAGAATCATCTCTGAACTGTCATTGCAGTATCCAACTAGGGATACCAAGTTAATGTGGTGAAGTTGGGAGAGCAACTCGATCTCATTCATGAACTCGTTGGCACCTTGTTGAGAGCCTTGTTTAAGGCGCTTTATTGCAACAGGTGTGGATCCGTCTATAATACCTTTGTACACGTTGCCAAACCCTCCAAGACCGATGATGAAAGAATCATCAAAGTTGTTTGTGGCCGCATTGATTTCTGCAATTGTGAAGTAGCGGCACAAATGGGGCGGCACAGATGATGACCCTTCGTTCTTTATCTTTGATAAGTCATCTTTCATGAAATCAGGAAACCTTTTCCTTACCCAAAATATTGTGATACCCATAACAATTGTTAGAACGAGGCCTGAAACAACAACAACAACAATAACAAGAGTTTTGGGGGTCTTATGTTTTTCTGATAGATTTCTGAATTTTGGTATAGCTCCCGCAAGATTGTTACTTATATCACTTATTTTCAAAATCTCTATTCCATTCAGTAAGACATCCCGGTATTTTGTGTAGATATATTCTGGTACTCGATGTAGCTTAATTGAAAGAGTAACGCTTTCGATTTGAAAGCTTCCTTCTTGAGAGTACATAGGCACAGCATAATCCTTATGAACAGGAACCATGTTACCACCACTCCAATAAATCACATCAGCGCCTTGTTCAGCCATAACATCATTTATAAATATCTGAAAAACTCTATCCCCTTTATTCTTGATTTTATAATCAAACTCACAAAAATGTAACCTTACCATATAAGTAAAAGCAGAATCAACTTCAAAATTCCAAGTTACACTATAATCCTCTTTCACATCTCTTCCATAACTTCTTGCAGTTAAGTAAACAACTTCTGGTGCAGTATAATTTGGAATGGAGTTGTTTTTATAGTCGAGATGAAATTCAAAACCAGTCAATACACTTAGTGGATATTGTGGATATTGTTTCTCCAAGTAACGAGGATAGTCTTTGTCCCAATAACGAAACATACCTGTATCAGCACTTGATGGAACTTGATTATCACCAACGTTGACTCTATAAACCATCTCCAAAGCTTTATCATTAAGAATTTGGTAATCCTCGTTGTCGGAGTCAAGTAACTTGAAATGGTAGTTTGTGTCATGGAGATCAGTGTAATAGAGAAAATAAGGCATAGACACAACTTCGATTGCGTTAACAAAAGCATAATAATCATTTGATTGGTTTATGTTGTTCGGAATGAAAGTTATGTTTAGCTTCTCTTTTGGTTTGATCACGAATCCAAAGGCATAGTTACAATATTCCTTCGTGATTAGTTTCTCATCATCATCATCACGAATCCAAAGTGAAGGGCTGAAGTCTTTTAGAAGGGTAAGGTTGTTGTTTACTTGGACAGAGAAAAGTGTGTTTTTGGCATCAAATTTTTGATAAGATGTTGGGTAAAAATGAAGGCGAATAAACGCAGGGGATGTAGTGGTGATATGTGTCATCAATGTTATTACCGAACCAAGTTCGATTATTTAGCACCGTAGTGTTTGTTGAACCACAATTGATAGCTAAATTGAAATCTGGCTTCTATGAGTTAGAAACTAGGGGACACAGCATGATAAAGAAATACAATAGGGTGATTTCAGTGTATATTTTCTTGTTTATGGAGATTGCCATGGTTGTATCCCAAGATTGTGAAGAAGAGTAGATTCTTTTATTGCTGTATGAATGTGGAAGTTGTATTTAATTTTTTATTTTATATACGTCAATTGCATTATAGAATTCTTTAAATTAAACTTTATCACAAATTATATATAATAAAGATTATATATAAACAAATAGAGGGTAAACAAACAACAAAACTTGTACCACTATTTTTTACATGAATTATTATGCATGAATTTTTCAATTCTCTGTAACAGATTTATTACGTTGATATTGAGATCGGAAAAGTAACAAAGGTAAACGGTATGAAAATATGTTTATTTATTGTTAGAATATATTTTTTTTTTTATGTTTAACCACTTTAATTAAAACGGAGTTGAGAATCCTCTGTCTTATAAAACCTCTAGTCCTCAATCTCAACAAAAAAAATCATATACACGTCTACACATGCATGTTTCTATCGTGTCTATCGCATACTAGAATATATATTGATCTAAGTGTCGATCTTCCTTCATATAAACTAGTCAAAAGATTTATAGATGTCCTTAACAAAATCATGTTGACCTTCTACTACTAGAAATACTCCGTTTTCCTGCGGATTTTGACAAAATTTCTACAGGAAACGTGTTACCTGCGATTCTTCCTGCTATTTTCTGTTCTCAGCTAAAACCTTCGTGGGTAATTAATTTAGCAGGTAAAGCCGTAGGAAAAAGTCGCAGGTAAAACAGCTAAATTCGCAGATAATACCGCAGGTAATTGAACTTTTCGCAGGATAAATTCGCAGCAAATTCAGAATCCGCAGATAAATTCGCAGGTAATTTCTCTCTAAGGTTTTTAATTTTTATTATTAATTGTGTTTACTTGATATTTAAAATATTATACTTAATGTTAAATATCAAAGTAAGAATAATATAAAAATAAAAATCTAATTTGAATAAGCCAATGCAACACTAATCACATTCAAATTTTTAAAGCAACCAAACATTACTATAAAGTCAATAACAAGTACTTCTATAGTTTACATTACTAAAAATGACATAATCAAGTTACTAATAATGACTTGTCCAACCAAATTAATAAGAAAAAACAATGCAAATTTCAAACTAGTTAACAAGAAAACACAATCCAAATCAAAATTCACTACTAATGTGTTCACTAATGTCTTCATCTGATTCATCAACATCATCTTTACTTAGATTATCAGTTTCATTATTGGCTTGAGGTGGATGAGAAGAAAATGCAGCAAATCCTAAATGATTCATTAACAATGAAAGTTTATTGTTCGTTTCAATCATCTCTTTTTCTTGTCGTTGTAATTGTTGCTTCGTCTCCAGCTTCTCTTGTTCTTGTCTTTGCAATGATGCATTGAGAGCATGGACATGACTTCTCAAATCATCAACCTCTTGAGAGTTACTCGAAAGACTTGGTTGAGTTGATAATGGAACCAGAGTCTTGGCAATGGTTCCAAGACCAAATACCCTCAATTTCTTCTTTCCAAATGACTCTACCAATATATTCAAATCAAAATCAGTCGGCATTTCAACAGTAGGTTGACTATCAGCTTCATCCTCTCTTGGAATAGTTGAATTTTGAGAAGAAATCTCCAACTTTTTCCGTTCAGATTCATCCTAAAAGAAAATTTTAAAAACATAACAAGGAATTTATATTTTACAGACATAACAATAAGCAAGAAAAATTGTGAGAAAGTACAGAGTACTAGCATCTCAATGAATCCTCTACACATTTTGATTGAGGTTGATTAACCTGCTAATATTGTTGAAATATGGCTAAGACAGGCTCAGGAAATCATGTAAGAACTGCTCAATCATGTGTTGTGTTTGTTCACCCTTATGAAACTAAAAGTAATTCTATACAGATAAACTTGATTCCAAGTACTTAGATATGCAGATTCAGCATGAACACCCACTTAACTTTGATCTTTTTTTCAATAAATTGAGAAGGGATGGGTCGAGATTGAGGTTGATTAGTTTGAGGTTGAGAAGGTAGAGTGCAAGATTGGGTGGGTTTAGGCCATGATCGAGAATGATTTTGAGGTTGAGGTTGATTGTGTTAGGGTTGAGTTTCTAAAGGGTGAGATTGGGTGGATTGAGGACGAGGTTGATTAGGTTGAGGTTAAGAAAGTTAAGTGCAAGATTGGGTGGGCTTAGGCCGTGATCGAGGTTGAGGTTGATTGTGTTGAGGACAAAGTAGAAGATCAAATAATTGATCCGAACATCCCTAAAGTTTATGACACCACATGCTACACTAAAAGATTAGTAAAGCAATACCAGAGCCAGAGGATTGAGAAGTGTTGGCACTTGCAGTAGGAGATTCTGGGCTGAAAATCATGGCTTACACGAATTTTGAAATCCCTATCAACACTGATAATTAACCGATTATCTAGCAAAAACACCTGCAGAAATCACAAATTTAAAAGAAAGAAGAACAAAATAACAAGTTAAACAAAACAGGAACAAACATAAGTTGGAACTCATCAAGCTAGTGACGATACTGCAATAATGAGAAAGAAGCAGCGTTGGTGTTGGTTTCTTATCTCATGGGAAGTTTGGTTAAGACCCACAACCCAAACTAGACCGAATTTATCTGCGAATTTATCAAATATTTGAAATGAAAAGATACAAATTTCAGGAAACCTTCCAATAGCAGAGGCACCATACCACATACTTCTCAATATAACCAAGTTCACGTGTACTGCAGTTAATGAATATATAGAGTGATGGAGGCTCATTAGACAAACAACCAACGACCTGCATTTCTAAAAAATTTAATTGTCAAAATATGATTTTTATCATACATGTTTTACGTAGAAACAAAGTTTAACCAATATATTTCTTAAGTAATTCTCCCCAAGGAGCTAACCTTTATTCTCATTGAGGCTTCTTAAGAAATTAATAAAATATTGTAAGCATGCTAAGATCCACTCAACAAACAAAATCTTGTGATAGATATATTACATATCATACTGTAGAAAAACTAATTCGGGAATCACCATTAAACCAAATCCCTTAATATAAAACATGAATCAGTTATGATTCGTGTCATAAACATATCAATGTATTATACAATTATACCATCAAATCAGCTAAATCAAACAACCGGAACACAAAAATTACCCTCATGAGTTGGTGCCTAACTGTCATAAGGCACAACCATTTCATCAGCAGGTGTCTGGATCTTACTCCATTCAACAGGAGTTGGTGCAAACCAAAACATATTCGATAGTAGAATGAAGATCATGAAAAGTGCTAATAAAAAAGCGATTCGCACCTGAGATAACGAGCAGTGAGGTTGATGAATCCACTCTTCTCGTTTTCGTGCATGTGACACATATTCAAAATATATGAACACATTAACAGTAAGAAATTCCGATTCGCGATGACGAGAATCGTTCGATTTAAACGAGAAAGGACATGAATGAAGATTGAGGACCTGATTTGGGACAATACCGCGGTGGCATTGCATAAAATTAAATAACATATATTAGTGAATATATATACTCTTACTTGTATCAATAAATTTAGAAAATACATAGTTAAAACCATATTAAATAAACAAAATTGTTTGACACTTGAACGCCACTTCATTCTTTTTGTTTTTCAAGGTGAAAAGTAAGATTAGCTGAAAGGAGATATGACTGCTACCTTCTAGATAAGCCAAGAACTCCAAGATAGATTTGTAATTTTTCAAGAACTCTGTGTGAGAGCAAGAATTGTCTCTACAAGTCGATCTATGTTTTGATGATAACAATATGTATTGGTGAAAGAACCATTTTATGTTCTAACGTGTGTTGTGTGCAGATCATAATTATAGAATATATCAGATCCAACAAGCACCGGCCAGATGAGCGTAATTGATAATATACGAAGTTACTATGTGTGACACAAGTCGCAAGAAGCAAGAACGCTTCTGTATCTGATCGTGATCAGTCAGATCCAAGGATACCGATATTGCTGATGCAATGCTCTTGTGGATGCTCTCTGAAAGTGGTCAAGATTCTGAAGATTGCGAAGCTTCTGAAGAAGAGAACCGAAGTGCTGAAGACTCTCATGACTTAAAGTTCTGAAGGCGGAAGCTCTGAAGACCAAGTGCAGAAAGACTCTGAAGACTTATGTTTTCTGAAGATTAAGGTTCTGAAGATCAAGTATTGAAGACTCTGAAGACAGATTCCTAATGGACAAGTTCTGAAGTTTCGGAAGACTTGAAGAAGTAAAGGATAACGTGCTTAAAGACAAGTGTTAAAGTTCTGAAGACTGATTCCTAATGGACTTCTTCAAATAACTGAAGACTCTACTCATGCTTCATCAATTAACCATCAGAAGCCTCTGAAGTTCAGAAGTCACATGTTACTGTTGTGAGTAACTGTACACGGCACCCAAGAAAGATATATCCCGTTACTTTTCCCACTGTAAAAAAGAGATGTGTCAGTATAGCTAGTTATTACGCAACGTCTCTTTTCCAACAACCAACAATATTTTAAACAACTATATTTCTACTGGGCTATTTAAAGGAAAGAGTATTCGCTTCTAAATGACGACGAAGTCCACAGATTTATTCAAGTCATTGTGTAAAGATAGCAACAACGATGAGTTCTCGTTGTAACACTTAGAATATCCAAAGTTGTCATCAATTTACACATGGCCATTGTTGTTGAAGCTTAAAGATTAAATCAATACAACAACAATCAATTGGTATAGAAGTTGTTGATGAAGAAGACAACATTGCAAATCAGTCAAGTCATCAACCACCTTCTCGTCAGCGCTACATTGAAGATCTGAAGCAAGGAGTTGTTGCTCAAAACTTGCTCACCCAAGAAGACGAAGAAGAAGATCTACAAGATGTCAACAACTGTCAAATCATTATACATCCTTGTAGTTTCTTAGAATAGCAAGGAGTTGTTGCTCACATCTTGCTTGAACACTTGTGTGTTCTTTGTACTTAAACTTAGGAGTAATCTGCTTGTTAAGAAGCATTATTGTAATCTCCAGTTAAACTAATTCTTGGTGAATTAGGAATCCTTGAGTGGTCAGTGTGACCGGAGACTCGAGAAGACAATGGCGAGATGTCATTGTGGAAAAGCCTGAAATAGGGTCAGTAGCGTTATATTCATTGCGATGAATCCCTGAACGTCTAGCTGTGAAAGCCTAGCAGTAGATCTTGCGAGATTGGAACCTGCAGGTCAATGTTTGTTATATTCATTAAGTTGAATCCCTGAACGGTTCATTGCATGTTAGTCACAGTGCGGCTGTGCAAGTCGTTAGTCACCGGCTGTTGCCCGTGCATCTGTAATCGAGATTGATTAAAGTGGATTAAGACCTTGTGTTCAAGGCAAAATCACCTGAGGAGGGTGGACTGGATTAGCCTTTGTGGTGAACTAGGATATATCATGTGTTCTTTACTCTTATGCTTAACGTCTTTATTCATTCTTCTATATTGAGTATCAGAACCCTACACAAGCAAGTCAGAACCTTGCAGCTTAACTCTGATAAGCTTCCGCACTGCAAGTTTTAAGGAGTGTAGTTTATGTTCAGACTCATGATGGTTCTTAAGTTTCATACCTATCAAGTCTGAATATAATTGCGCTAGTCAGAGTCTCTCAACGAACTCTGATGTTATCCTAAGTGCCTTGACAATAAGAAGCGAAAAGTTGTCAAAATAGCAAATACACAATTCAAACCCCCATTTCTTGTGTCTTTCTCGCACCTTCAATTGGTATCAGAGCTCCGGTTCTGTTATTAATGGATATCAAACACTTAACAGTGTTAGAAAAAGATCCATATGCGGTGTGTATAAATACTCTGGGTGAGATTAAAATCCACTTACAAATTCTGTACCAGTTCAGAAGATGACTGTGTACAAATTTGTAATCAATCTAAGTACCTGAGCAAATCACTGATTCTGGAAGTATTACAGTTGTTAAACAGCAAAACCTCTCTCACTTAAAGCCTTATTGTAGATTGAAGAATCAGCTGATAAGATAGATTCATCAGATAAGAAGTAGTATCTGTTGAATGCTAATCTTGGAAGATACGTGTGAATGAGCCACGCATTTTGCTCAAGGTTGAATCATCAGAAAACAAGAAGATGTGTTTGCAGAAGAATAACTCTTTATGAGCTCCTGAGATGTTTTTAAGAAATGGATAAGGTCCACCCTTGACTTTCTCGTTAAAGCTCATTCAGAACCTCTTCATGCAAGAAAGGAAGAGTGTGTTCTATGAATTTGAATTTCAAGAAAAGTCTGTTGAAGTCAGAAATCTTAAGAATTCAGACTCTTAAGAAATGATCCAACATCTGAATCCTGAATGATCAGAGGTCAATCAAATTTTAGTGATCAGATCACTATTTGATAAGTCGTTCAGAACCTCTCATGCACTGGAATCAGAAGATGTCAATCCAAACACTTGAATTTTCCACTTAGAGTAAAAAAGGATTCAAGCTGCTGACGTCATTCAGAATGAAGAACTCGGAAGCAGATGTGTTATGGACTATTCTCAAACAACCAGAGGAAGAAGTCATAAAATGCTATGAGATCCTAAATGCCACTTCCGTCAGACACTGGTAAAGTCATGAAAAGATCTAAGAAAAGAATCTCTACAAAAGACTTCTGTATCCCTAAGGTATGATTTCCTTTATTCTTTAATATTTAGATCACTAACTATTTAAGTTTTATAAAAGAAATTTATATATATATATAGTTCCTCAAGCATTTATGATTAGGTAGTTTTCAAGAATTAAAATTACGTATGTCAGCTACTATTCCCCTAACCATAGGTCTGTGGCAATTTAAGTCTATCATGTGTCCCTTCAACTGACCGCCATAACTATTCATAGCTTATCTAGGAAATGATGACCTCGCGTGCTCCAAGCTTGATAAATAGCTATCATTCCACAGTTTCTTTCACAACATTACTCCTCCTCTAGAATAGAATCACTATCTAGTAGCCTAGAACTCCCTTCCATCTACTATCTCGCTCAAGATGACTTCACACAACATCAGAGGAGAAATTTACAATCTAGAACTTCTGAATGAATTCACATTAAATTTAAACCTTCTGCCACAACTCAAAAAAAATAGTATTCTCTCTGGAATTATATTTCAGAACTAGGAAGACTACTTCAACATGCTTGTTGGACCTGTCTTTCCTTCACTTGTAACTGAGTTTTGGGCAAACACACGAATTCTAAAATATGATTATGGAAAAAACTCTATTTTATCCGTAGTTGTTGGCTGCCCAGTCTTGATCAACCCCTCCATCATAGCTAAAGCCATTAGGTGTGTCGAAGATGGTGTAACTGTGGAAAGAAATATCAACAACCACAGCTTCGACAGGCATTTGCACGTAATCTTCAAAACAGAGGGGCGTCCCACTCAACCATGCACCCTCACTCCAGTTGCTAAAGATTGGTACAATCTAATGGTAACTAATTTAAGACCAAGAGAAAGAGGAGGAGGATGGTTATCTGACAAAGAAAGACTATTCATTTTCTTTTTGGTGTCTAGGATAAAAATTAACCTACCTCAAACCATGTACAATCATCTGAAAGAAGAAATTATTCTGTCTAGGGAAGACACAATCTACTAAGTTCCTTATTGCAGAGTTATCTCACATATTCTTGATCTCCAAGGAGTTGTTAGTCACTGCAGAAGAAATGGAATGACTGAGAAGATCCTTCCCGAATTCTGTTCACCAATGACGTTCTTAGTCTAAGAAAGGAATTTAGTTATTTATATTTAACTAAGCTTATGTTAAATCTTAATTTTTTTTGTATATTTGTTTCCCTAAATATGATCTGTATGAATGTTTCAAAAGATCAAAATACACTAATTATCTAATTAAAATAAAATAATGAGTGCTGCTTAAAATTCACACGAAAAGGCTTAGGATTGTCTAGAGACCATAAATCACTCATAGGTCATGATTAAGTAACGGTTTCATTACCACTTATTAAGATTATGTCACGATTCTTGATTAAAGAAATTAATCATTAATCTACCTTCCCACGATACTTATTGCTTCTAGGAAAATCAAACGTTGCGGTTTCAAACTCTCAACATAAATAACCTTACTTCTTAATCTATAAAAGCATCAAACCCTAAGACAGCAACACACTCTTACTCATCTGAATCCTCGGCTTAATTATCTTTTATTTTCCTCCTCAATCCCTAAAAATGGCCTTCGTCTCACAAAATGCTTCAACTCTCACAACCATACAAAATACAGTTGATCATCTTGTCGTTTTGTCAGAAACGATTAAAAACTTCAACAATCTAAATTCGAACAGATGTAATATTACTCCTTCAATGGAAGCACAAGGATGAAGTAACTACTTCAAGAGGTTGGAAGGAACAACCTATGGATGTTTGGTTAAAGAGTTCTGGATTCATGCTAATGCAGGCTAGACTCTCATTAGTTCTTTGGTCTTTGGAAGAAGAATCTACATATCTGAAAAGACTATTGCAGATCTCTTGGAGCATGAGAATAATGGATTCAGAATTACCAAGGATCTAATTAGTGAGGAGAGAGAAGCCAAGGTCATAGCCTCTATTTTCAAAGAAGGAATAGCAGTTGAGAACCAAGTACTCTCAAACCTGAAAGAACCACTACAAGTTTGGTTCAGAATCTTGCAGGGAAGCATTTTTCACCATCTTCCTGCAAATCAACTCAATGACACTTAGAAGTGTGTCTTGTACCTTCTCCTTAAAGGAATTAAGATCAATCTCCCCTGTGTTCTCTTCAAACTTCTGAAGGAAGCCATAAGAAACTCCAGAAGTGGTTCTAATCCGGAGATCAAACTTATTCCGTACGTAAGACTCATCTCTGACATTTTAGTTGAATCAGGAGTAGTTGATGACATTTTAATCGATGAAGGTGAATCAAGAAAGCTGCTTAAAAGCGCTGGGAAGATTCTCAAGTTTAAGGATCTTATGAAGGAAGACACCACTCTGGATAATACATTCTTTAGAGAACTAACTCTGACTCGCTGGGTTCCAGTTAAAGGTTTTCCAAATTTTGCCACTTACAATCAGGCAGAAGTCAGAAACTATCTGAGAAAATTTAAGGATGAAGATATCAGTGTTTGGATCAATATGAAGAATATTACTGATGTACTTCTAGAACTCACAAATTGGAAAGAAGGAAGTAAGAAGCAGAGAATGGTTAGGGATGAGGAACCCTTATCTAAAAGATCAAAAACCGTGAATGATGCATTAAAATCCTTTAAGGATAATGCAATCACAAAAATCCAGAGCTTAGTAGAAGCTTCCAGTTCCTGTGTGGACTCCATGGAAATAAGAAATATCTGGACTGAGTTCCAATAATGGATCTCAGAAGAAATTATGAGGAGCAAGAGGCTGGCAATTACTCAAGTAGAAGAAAAGTTGCATGTCTCAAGAAATGATGTTTCTGAAAACCTTCTCTCATCTTCTTCATCATCTTTAGGCTCGCTCTAGTCTAACTCGTAAGGACCCATGAAAACCCAGTTTTATTAAGACTACGATTACTTAAAACGTTTTTCATTAGGAATCTGTGTTTAAATTTTCTATGTTTTGATTATCTTGAACTTTTCAAGATTAAGCTCAATCTATGCTCTGCATCTTAAAACTATATGTTGATGCTTCTATCTGACTGTTCATAAATGAAACGCTATAATTAATCTCTACAGATGATCTAAAACCTTCAATTGATAATCAGATAATTCCATCTAATTGTCCTTAAAATGAATATGCTATGATTATAGATGGTTATCACTAAATGACTCAGATTGTTCTTAACTGCTCAAATACTGGCTCTATGGTTCTATGTTGCTTATCATATCCAATATAGATATGATGATGTTGATATGCTTAAATGCTTAAATGCTTGACTGATAAAGGAATTATATGCTTAAATGCTCATATGCTCTAGCACTTTTTGATGATGTCAAAAAGGGGGAGAAATATAATGATTTTGATTGAGAAGAGGAAATCTGAAAGAAGAAGAAATAATGCAACACAAACAAGTAATCAATCATATAAAATGTGTTACTACTAACGTTTGTTATTTGATGTTATCCGAGGAACTCTAAACAAGTTCACTAGGCATTCTAAGAACAGGAACAGTGTTATGAATTATCGGTCATATGATAGAAGTTGTCTAGGAATCAAAGGAAGAAGCAAATCAGAAGACAAAGAGTTATCTGAAGATCTGGATTGAAGATCCAAGAAGAAGTAGTTCTGATGTTTACTAGGAACCAATTAAAATGAAAACGATTTGGTATCAGACTAAATCAACAATTGGTAATTAGACTCAGTACACAAAGATTAGTATCAGACTTATCAATCAGAGCAAAGTTGTGGATTATTGTCAAAATACCTTCATTGGTATCAATCTCAGCACACTAAGGAAATACCTCTCAAGCGGTATGAGAAGAAGTGATTCACTTGGTATCAGACTCAACATACTCTGGTATAAGACTCAACACATCACGTGGTATTAAACCAGAATCAAATCATGAGTACCAGATTCAGATTCAAGCGTTGATTGATCACTATAATTAAACCTTCAATTGGTATCTGATAAAAAATCAAGCCTTGATGAACCACTGAGTTGTGAGAGAAAGAAGGTTCTGAGATGAAGACTTGTGCTCAAAGTCAAACTCGGAAAAGTCATGATCTACATTGGTGATTAAAATCTTACCATCCTGAATTATGATTCTGAAGATCCCAATATCTGACTTATAGAAATTAGGGGGAGACTACCCTGAAGATCAAATTGCAAAATCTCAAATCTTTACAAAGTTTGAAACTCAGGGGGAGTTTCTTAAAAGACAGTGTCTGTCTCTGATAGATAGCGAGGCTATGTTATCGGACAAGAACTGATCTGCTTGTGCTTAAATAAATCTGCTGAAAGGTAGAAATACTTCAGAAGTCTCTGAAGATTACAAGCTCTGATACGACTACAAAGGAACTGAGCTCTGAAGATCTGAAGATGGAAGCTCTGATGAACTAGTCCAGATGCTAAAGATTCTTTGTTCTCTTAAAGACAAGATAGAGAAGTAGTCATTTTCTAGTCTTCGTTCTGCCAACTCAAGTTGTTACTCTGTATGTCTTTGGATCATATAAGATTCTAGATGATCACAGATAAAACTTTGAGGATAACACATTCAGGGGGAGCTGTTGTTCCAGACTCTGAATATGTTTTGTTTGGTGATTACCTTGTATAAAATGTTCAATCAAAATACTTGGTTTTGTCATCATAAAAAATGGGGAGATTGTGAGAGCAAGAATTGTCTCTACAAGTCGATCTATGTTTTGATGATAACAATATGTATTGGTGAAAGAACCATTTTATGTTCTAACGTGTGTTGTGTGCAGATCATAATTATAGAATATATCAGATCCAACAAGCACCCGCCAGATGAGCATAATTGATAATATGCGAAGTTATTATGTGTGACACAAGTCGCAAGAAGCAAGAACGCTTCTGTATCTGATCGTGATCAGTCAGATCCAAGGATGCCGATATTGCTTATGCAATGCTCTTGTGGATGCTCTCTGAAAGTGGTCAAGATTCTGAAGATTGTGAAGCTTCTGAAGAAGAGAACCGAAGTGCTGAAGACTCTCATGACTTGAAGTTCTGAAGTCGGAAGGCTCTGAAGACCAAGTGCAGAAAGACTCTGAAGACTTATGTGTTCTGAAGATTAAGGTTCTAAAGATCAAGTATTGAAGACTCTGAAGACAGATTCCTAATGGACAAGTTCTGAAGTTTCGGAAGACTTGAAGAAGTAAAGGATAACGTGCTTAAAGACAAGTGTTGAAGTTCTGAAGACTGATTCCTAATGGACTTCTTCAAATAACTGAAGACTTGACGTATCAGATATCCTGTTAAGAAGACTCTACTCATGCTTCATCAATTAACCATCGGAAGCCTCTGAAGTTCAGAAGTCACATGTTACCGTTGTGAGTAACTGTACACGGCGCCCAAGAAAGATATATCCCGTCACTTCTCCCACAGTAAAAAGGAGATGTGTCAGTACAGCTAGTTATTACGCAACGTCTCTTTTCCAACAGCCAACAATATTTCAAACGGCTATATTTCTACTGGGCTATTTGAAGGAAAGAGTATTCGCTTCTAAATGACGACGAAGTCCACATATTGATTCAAGTCGATGTGTAAAGATAGCAACAACGACGAGTTCTCGTTGTAACACTTAGAATATCCAATGCTGTCATCAATTTACACATGGCCATTGTTGTTGAAGCTTAAAGATTAAATCAATACAACAATAATCAATTGGTATAGAAGCTGTTGATGAAGAAGACAACATTGCAAATCAGTTAAGTCATCAACCACCTTCTCGTCAGCGCTATATTGAAGATCTGAAACAAGGAGTTGTTGCTCAAAGCTTGCTCACCCAAGAAGACGAAGAAGAAGAAGATCTACAAGATGTCAACAACTGTCAAATCATTATACATCCTTGTAGTTTCTTAGATTAGCAATGAGCTGTTGCTCACATCTTGCTTGAACACTTGTGTGTTCTTTGTACTTAAACTTAAGAGTAATCTGCTTGTTAAGAAGCATTATTGTAATCATCAGTTAAACTAATTCTTGGTGAATTAGGAATCCTTGAGTGGTCAGTGTGACCGGAGACTCGAGAAGCAATGACGAGATGTCATTGTGGAAAAGCCTAAAATAGGGTCAGCAGCGTTATATTCAATGCGATGAATCCCTGAACGTCTAGCTGTGAAAGCCTAGCAGTAGATCTTGCGAGATTGGAACCTGCAGGTCAATGTTCGTTATATTCATTAAGTTGAATCCCTGAACGGTTCATTGCATGTTAGTCACAGTGCGGCTGTGCAAGTGGTTAGTCACCGGCTGTTGCCCGTGCATCTGTAATCGAGATTGATTATAGTGGATTAAGACCTTGTGTTCAAGGCGAAATCACCTGAGGAGGGTGGACTAGATTAGCCTTTGTGGTGAACCAGGATATATCATGTGTTCTTTACTCTTATGCTTAACTTATTTATTCATTCTTCTATATTGAGTATCAGAACCCTACACAAGGAAGTCAGAACCTTGCAGCTTAACTCTGATAAGCTTCCGAACTGCAAGTTCTGAGGAGTGTAGTTTATGTTCAGACTCATGATGGTTCTTAAGTTTCATACCTATCAAGTCTAAATATAATTGCGCTAGTCAGAGTCTCTCAATGAACTCTGATGTTATCCTAAGTGCCTTGACAATAAGAAGCGAAAAGTTGTCAAAAGAGCAAATACACAATTCAAACCCCCTTTCTTGTGTCTTTCTCGCACCTTCACTCAGTTGGTCTTCCAGGAGAAAAGCACTTGGTTTTCCCTTCTGAATAGCAAAGAGAACCTCTCTAAGGATTGAATTGGCCAAGTAAAAAACGTGTAAACTTGAGTTTTCTGCACCAAATACCAAACTTTAGATATGTAAATATAATGGTTTGATATGTAAGCATGATATATGTCGGCACAGCATAACGGCAAACATGGCCAGCACTGTGCTTCAAAACAATGCCCAAATTCTAATAGTAAATATGAATGAGTTACCTATGGAATTTGACGCCGTAGAAGGAAAATCAGTAACAAGACCATCAACAGATTCGTCTTTTGCTATAAACTGTAGGTACTCAGCAGTAGGATCATCACTCCTTTTCATTTTCTCCAGAACATTATGGAAAAACTAACACAACAATTACCTATGATAGAAAGGATTATCACTCCTTTTCATTTTCTCCAGAATATCTAGAAAAACCTAAAGCTTAAAACTACACACAACAATTCCAAAAGATAATCAAAATGCGGCAAACTTATAGATTATTAATTATGAGACAGATCTAAACTAGTGCCCAATAGACTTACCTTCAATGTTATGTTGCAAGCTTTATCTGTGGTAGGATTCTGAATGTAGACTACCTTGTCTGCAATATTACTCAAGTTGTCTGACTCATAGCCATGCACAATTTCAACAACCTGATAGAGACAAGAAAATTAAAGTAATAGCTGGCATAAAATGTATCATTAAGTATAGCCATAAACCACATGTCTAACAGAAGTGATTAAATATAATTTCTATCTTTATAATTATTAATCATATGCTTAATAGAAATGAATAAATTCCAACATTATCCGTCACACCAAATTAGTATTTACTAGTATGAATTTATTTTAGTACATGCACTTATAATGAAAGAGTTTTATTTGATCTTAATTTTATAAAATAATTACCTTATAGAAGAAACATGAGTTAAATATGGAAAAGGGTAATATTTTAAAGGAAAAATTAAAATTAGTAAAATATAATAGTGAAAAGAATTCATACTTTCCAATTTTTAGTGGTTCTCCAAGTAAGACAACTTCTGATATCTTAGCTTCATCATGTCATTGTCTGCAGTCCACGATCGCGAAGTAAGTTGAGGTTTCGTTGCCAAGTGCCGTTCGCGAAGTAAAACTAAAATCTGCCAAGTACATTTTGTTTCGCTGCCATTGCTTCCTTGTAGGTTGTGCTATACATTTCCATTGTTTGCTTTAGCTCTAATCTCAATCTCCTCATTTCAGCTTCTACTTCATCCTATAATTTCGAAACACACATTTATTAAACTCTGTTTTCCTCGGCACACAGGTCAAAAATAGGTATGTGATCGCAATATGAACGATTGATAGGTTAGACGTAGAATAAGCTTACCGAGCTTGATATCCTTAGTTGAGGTGACATTAGTTGTGTTGTGCAATTTGCAGATCCTGTAACACCCCCTTCTATACCCCCAAATAAACACATATTAATCATTTAGGCATATATTAAAAATTTCATCAGAGTGTAATTACAAAGCATGGCATAAAAGAAGCATGTCACCTTATACTTAAAATTAAAACAATCAACACCTGCTCAACAACGATATCATATTCATTTGCCTTTCGGCCACACTTTATCATCACAACATGTCATCACATGCACTATCATTACACCACATCATACAAGGCATACACATTAATATCAATGTCACATTGTATGTTACACAACCAATATACACATTTAAAACGACAAAAGTTGGTAAATGACACTATTCCCAAATTCTCGACTTTATTTAATCGGCTAACAATTTCAAAATTATCATCATAAGAAAGTACATTTCATAAGCTTTCCAACGATATAAAGAACGTCCCGATCCGAGTTACGGATCAAAAGTTATGCATTTTTAAAGAAAATAATTTAGTGAGAAACAGCCAGATTCGCCTGGCCACTTCAGAATTCGCCTGGCCAAACCTCTTTCGCCAGCACTTCGCCTGGCCAATCACCATTCGCCAGCACTTCGCCTGGCCAATCACCATTCGCCAGCAGTTCGCCTGGCGAGCTAGTGGAGAGTCACCAAATTAGAAAAACCCCAAGAGTTACAGAAGCTACCCCATTTCTGTCATTCCAAATTCGCCTGGCGACTTACGATTTCGCCTGGCGAATCACCCTTCGCCAGCACTTCGCCTAGCGAACGAGTGGCGAGTCCTAATCCGCCTGGCGAATTCCCAATTCGCCTAGCGAATTGCACCAGGACCAGAAAAATGCTGTTACGGGTTACACTATTCCAAAACCCCCCAAAAACCTCATTTTTCATTCCAAATCAATTCCAACATCAAAACAATTATCAGCAATGATTCATAAACACATGGTAATCATACAACGCAAATTATATCGATTTCCGACCGTAAAAACATCGATTCCTAATCATTTTATCGTTTTCGACCTAAAACTCAAAAACCATGGAAAGGCAAGAAACATCCAAGCAAACACATACATAATCATACACAATCATACAATAATCGAGTTTCGCACCCTTACCCGATTAAATCGATTCCTAGAAGTTGTTTTTCTTTGATTTCCAAGCTTTTTCTTCTTTTCTCTCTTTTTCCCTTCTCTTCTCCTTCCTTCTTCCTATTTCTTTCTCTCTATTTTCTCTCTTCCCCTTATATTTCTATTTTCTTTCTTTTCTAACTTAGTAAATTATTAGGAAAAGACTAAAATACCCTTACTCTCAATTGTCCCGCAAACGTTCCCAAAACGCGATAAAATATAATAACAATGCAAAACAACATATTATCACACCAAAGTCATAAGTAAAAATAATATAATACTCAAAATAATTAAATCGACTCGATTAAATAAAACGATCAAAACTGGGGCGTTACAACTCTCCCCCACTTGGAAATTTTCGTCCTCGAAAATATAACCGATTCCAACAACTCCAAACACGGCCCTCGCATCCGACCAAACAAACATAGACCGATGAAAGGCACACCATGAATAACACAACTGACAAACCACCTAGCTAACAGCAACAACCACGACAACACGACCACGATGACAATAACGACAAGATGCAAAGCCCATACAATGCACTTGACGACCGACTCGCAACTCAAAGAATACACAAACACGACTTACAGGTTCACTCTTGAACCGAAACACAACAAGATCGTTACCATCGCCGTAGGTAACACAACACTAATTCCTCACACAGGAATTAACCACTCGCACTCGAACCAATTCAATGGAGACGAGGCAACAACACCAACAAGGACAGGAAGTTCCATGACACAACATCGTTCACGAACTCCTACATAGCCACAAGAACAACCTCTTTGTTCACATATCTATGCTATGATTCACCAATCGAACATATTACCAACACATCCATCTACCTTGTAGTCCACGAAATAAATTTAAACCTTTCACTTAACATTTCCATTCCGGAACGTCCAATAATTTCATCATTCCAACATGTCTCCAATGTCTAACTTATGTACTCTTACAAGTATCACACATTCATACAAAATGGATCACATCACGCTTTCACTGCGCACTCTGATTGCTCAAAACTATCGAGTCCATCAATCTCGCTTCCAAAGTCTAACCCTCTCTCACTAGGTACAAGTCTCTGAACTGCTCAACGATTCTAGCTCTCTTGCCATCAAAACCGACATACATAAAGATTTTCGACTTACACACCAGGCCTAACAACTGCCTTTTCCAAGACCAAACCAAATCCATAACTAGCCATGAATCTTAATCGTCTTTGTTGTCTCATACTCTATTCCTTCGGACCAAACAAGTACTCAATACTCTCGAAATCACTAAACACTTCGAATTTCAAAATTATAAAGATAATACTTCCAATACTCCAACACAACACAACCGTAACCAATTCCAACTCCACAATAGCACTAATCCTTTCATGAATTCTCCGCTTCCCAACATACTAAAACTTCTAATCTGCCTCGTCTTCAAATATGAAAATCTTCATCAACTCATCAAAATCAATCCATAATCCTTCATTAATTTCCGAACAATGTATTCCATTTCACTATTAAAGCCGGAAAGATACGTCTATCCCATCCAACACAATTCCCATCTGCTATTAACAATAAATTAAGGGTGATCAGTTCCTCAATTTGTCAATAGACAGCCGACAACTATGATGGGGCATAAACCATCTTCACTAAACTATAATAGCCTTTCTTGCATCCCGTGCACAAAACTACTTAAGGCACAAATCCTTAGTCGACATAAATTTTACCTCTGTATCCTTCCTGAAATCGGAAATTACTCTGTCCAAATAACACTTACGATCTCACAATCCACAACACACCGACTTAACGCCCCACACCCGAGGAAACACGGAGAAGTACCAGCTTCTCCCCCACTTGTCTCATCCTAACACCTGCTGACCACCGAACAGGAAAACCAAAAAGTACTGACGGTGTTTCACACACCCATTTGGTACTAAGGAACAAACAACAAATTCAAACGCTTCACTCACTCATGTGAAATAAACGAATGAGTCACTCCGATAATGACAATAGCAACTAACGGTCTACCATTAATAAGACAAGTACCTGAAGTCTAACGATCCGCATCAGTAGTATCCGTGCCCGCCAATGCAAACACTTTTCCGCCCGCTTGAGCTTGTTTCGGCTTAGCACAATTAGTACTAATGTGACCCGATTCCCCACAATTGTAACACTTCACCTTGTTCCTTTTACAATCGGCGACAGCATGCCCCAAGCCTCCACAGTTGGAACACTTCTCAAGAGTCTTCCTACATTCCACTGATTTATGACCAATCTCTCCACATTTGAAACATTTCGGAGTACTAGCACCCCCTCCACTCGACTTCTTCTCAAAGTTACTCTTATGCTTGTCCTTATCAACGGGTGTCACATAAGGACCACCACGAGCTTGTTGTTTTCCTTTTCTCTCATTCATACTCTTGTAGTGAGCAGAACGAGTTTTGCTATCTTTCTCGAAGATTCTACTACATTCCACCAAGTCGGGAAACCTTCTTATCCTCTGATAACCAATGGCTTGCTTAATCTCAGGGCGTAGACCATTCTCGTACTTCACACATCTGGAAAACTCAGCAGTAATCGCCGCATAGTGAGGATGAAATTGTACTAATTCCACAAACTTCGCAGTATAGTCCACAACGGACATACTACCTTGCTTTAGTTCTATGAATTCCATCTCCTTCTTTCCCTTAACATGTTCAGGGTAATACTTCCTTAGAAACTCAGTACGAAACAAATCCCAAGTAATTCCCTCCTCATCAATCTCAAGAATTTGACGAATACCGACCCACCAATCGTCGGCTTCTTCCTTCAGCATGTGAGTTCCTAACCTTACCGTGTTCTCTTCCGCACAGCCCATAACTCGGAAAATCCTTTCAATTTCCTTCAACCATATCTGAGCACCATCCGGATCAAATCTTCCCTTGAAGACCGGCGGTTGATTCTTTCTAAACTCATCGTTCGCATTCACGTTCGTTGCACCTTGCACAGCTCTAGCCATAGACTCCATAGCAGCAGCAATAACATTGTCGTTCCTACCAGCCATATTCTGATCATTCTCAACAACGACAACACGGTTAAACAACAGTTCAACCAACAACAACAACAAGACAGACACAAACTTACTCAACACTGGCTCTGATACCACTTAATGTAACACCCCCTTCTATACCCCCAAATAAACACATATTAATCATTTAGGCATATATTAAAAATTTCATCAGAGTGTAATTACAAAGCATGGCATAAAAGAAGCATGTCACAAAAGAAGCATGTCACATTATACTTGAAATTAAAACAATCAACACCTGCTCAACAACAATATCATATTCATTTGCCTTTCGGCCACACTTTATCATCACAACATGTCATCACATGCACTATCATTACACCACATCATACAAAGCATACACATTAATATCAATGCCACATTGTATGTTACACAACCAATATACACATTTAAAACGACAAAAGTCGGTAAATGACATTATTCCCAAATTCTCGACTTTATTTAATCGGCTAACAATTTCAAAATTGTCATCAAAAGAAAGTACATTTCATAAGCTTTCAAACGATATAAAGAACGTCCCGATCCGAGTTACGGATCAAAAGTTATGCAT
Organism: Lathyrus tuberosus; assembly: GCA_022829125.1. Lineage (NCBI taxonomy): Eukaryota > Viridiplantae > Streptophyta > Magnoliopsida > Fabales > Fabaceae > Lathyrus > Lathyrus tuberosus. The sequence goes on along the minus strand of JALAZF010000070.1, from coordinate 1,197,382 downwards.
TTTTAAAGAAAAGAATTTAGTGAGAAACAGCCAGATTCGCCTGGCCACTTCAGAATTCGCCTGGCCAAACCTCTTTCGCCAGCACTTCGCCTGGCCAATCACCATTCGCCAGCACTTCGCCTGGCCAATCACCATTCGCCAGCAGTTCGCCTGGCGAGCTAGTGGCGAGTCACCAAATTAGAAAAACCCCAAGAGTTACAGAAGCTACCCCATTTCTGTCATTCCAAATTCGCCTGGCGACTTACGATTTCGCCTGGCGAATCACCCTTCGCCAGCACTTCGCCTGGCGAACGAGTGGCGAGTCCTAATCCGCCTGGCGAATTCCCAATTCGCCTGGCGAATCGCACCAGGACCAGAAAAATGCTGTTACGGGTTACACTATTCCAAAACCCCCAAAAACCTCATTTTTCATTCCAAATCAATTCCAACATCAAAACAATTACCAGCAATGATTCATAAACACATGGTAATCATACAACGCAAATTATATCGATTTCCAACCGTAAAAACATCGATTCCTAATCATTTTATCGTTTTCGACCTAAAACTCAAAAACCATGGAAAGGCAAGAAACATCCAAGCAAACACATACATAATCATGCACAATCATACAATAATCGAGTTTCGCACCCTTACCCGATTAAATCGATTCCTAGAAGTTGTTTTTCTTTGATTTCCAAGCTTTTTCTTCTTTTCTCTCTTTTTCCCTTCTCTTCTCCTTCCTTCTTCCTATTTCGTTCTCTCTATTTTCTCTCTTCCCCTTATATTTCTATTTTCTTTCTTTTCTAACTTAGTAAATTATTAGGAAAAGACTAAAATACCCTTACTCTCAATTGTCACGCAAACGTTCCCAAAACGCGATAAAATATAATAACAATGCAAAACAACATATTATCACACCAAAGTCATAAGTAAAAATAATATAATACTCAAAATAATTAAATCGACTCGATTAAATAAAACGATCAAAACTGGGGCGTTACAGATCCCTTCCATCCCATACAAGTAGTATGAAGTATGAAAACTGAATTGGATCTGATCATTATCTCCCTTCAGAATGTTTCATAACTAAGCTTCATATAAAGCTTAAAACATCAAACACCACAAGAAACAATATCATTTGTTTGGTTAGATAGATAGAACATGAACAAGTGTAGCTAAAATGAATCATCACTCACGTTTTCTCGCTGAAGACAACACGCCTAGAACATGAACAAGTGTAGCTAAAATAAATCATCACTCACATTTTCTCGCTGAAGACAACACGCCTTAGGCACTCTTTTTTAAATGTTTTATAGAAAAGGTGACTTTATGCTATCACAAAAGTACTCTTTCATTCAGACGGTGACTTTATGCTATCACAAAAGTATACTTTTGTGCTGCATAAATGGACATGAATTAATATGCTCCCATAACATTGCTAAAAGAGAACACGAGCATATATTATAATAGGTGCTCTTTTCTATAATAGGCACTCTTTTTTAAATGTTTTACAGGAATTAATATGCTCCTATAACTATTTTTGAAGTGCTGCTTAAGTGTGGTTTACAGAAATTTTAATAACTGAAAATTGTTAAAATTGCATTAGATTTTGAAATTCCAAATAAATTAGAACACAAATTTCAAAATAATGGCAGCTAATAAGGAACAAAGGGAATAATAAATAATGCAAGTAAGGACTCATTGAGGAATCAAAGCAAGGAAGTTACCTTAACATCTCAAGAACCTTCCCTGTCTGGCCGGTATCCATTGAATGTAGCTTCCATATTAACAGTTCACCTCCTGAAAAGAGGAAAATTATGATTAAGAAACATTACATACTTACATTAATTCAATCTAAAAAAACATCAAAAACATTCAACGGTAGGGGTCAAGACAGTACCATCAGAACAAAGTTGTGCATTTATATCCATAAGCTGTAGTTCATAACAAACAAATTCTATGTTTATAAGAATGCATTACAGAGTTCATGTGGCTTATTTATTATTTGATGCATACCAAAAACTAGAAACCACTTTCAGTTAATTTTGGAGCTTCTCTGTTTCTGCATTGGTACATAAAAAATGGCATCAAATATGAGATACATTTACAACACCCACATATGAACATAGTGCAAACAACTCTTACAAATGAGAAGTAACATTGCCAAATAAACAGAACTTCTGACTCAGAAGACAAATGAAGTTTTGTTTAAGTTGTGCATTTCATCAAACAGCTTGAAGTCATACAAAAAAACCCTGATGCCAAGCAAATGAATAGCTAAGAAATCCAAACTGTTAGGCAAATCATAACAAGCTCTGTTTGGTGTCATCCAAAAGATCTAACCATAGGATATATAATGAGGTATAGAGCAAAATAGAGCACATGTTTTTTTCAACTGGGTGGGTTTAATGCATAAAAATGAAACTGTTTGTTAGTGTTGTCATTTCAATACTAACCATAATTCATTTCATATCATCATAGCATAACATAAGCATATCATAAACTATATACTAAAATTAAATTCCATATTTCCCCAACGACAACCACCACAATGAGTAGCATTAAGTTTTTAAAAGCTACAACTGTTACAGTACTGATATTAATACTATCACTCACCGCCTCCGCTCAGTCGTGTCCACCGTCAGACAGGGTGGCGCTACTAGCCTTCAGAGCAGCTTTCCACGATCTCTACCTCGGCATCTTCAACTCATGCACCGACACCGATTGGGAGTCATGGTGGTAGGAAAGTGGTGAAGGAATGAGTAGCGGCGACGGTAGGGTTTCAGGGGAAGGAAGGTTTGTCTCGTTTGAATGGAAATTTGGGAGGTCCAATCTTCAAGCCCATATTCAAAGTAAGCTAAAATAAAATTTTTTAACATTTATTTCTCAAAATCAATTTAAGAGATCAAATAAATATTTTAAATAAAATAGTTTAAAGGAAAATAATAATATAAATAAAATAATTTTAATATTTATTAAATAAATTCTATTTCTAATAAAATATAAAATAAAATAAAATAATCTAAAAATAAATTAAATATAATATAATTTATTTTAATTAAAAATAAGCAATTCTATATATATATATATATATATATATATATATATAGAGAGAGAGAGAGAGAGTAAAATTAATTTATAAATTTAAAAACTCTTTATAAAATTTAATATTTTAACTAGAGATAAAAAAATATAACTTCCTTTAGCACATTATACTTAAAGTAGGATTTTTAAAATTAAAATTTTATAATAATTAACAAGAGATCAAATATAATTTTTTATAAAACAAAATGTATATAAAATCAATGAGATTAAATTTAAATTTTAAAAATAATTCTAAAATATATCCTTAAAGTTAATGTATCAAAATGGAATAAGTGTTTTCTTTTTAAATTAATACACAACACCTATTTATATTTCTAAACAAATATTTAAAATTTTCATTTGTTTTAACAGAAATATTTAAATATTTTAACAAGGCTTGAAGATTGTGTAGATTAGAGATTTTTCATTTGAGCATGGTTTTACGAATCGACATACCCCCATAGTCTTGGAAATGTACATCTTAGGGACTTACATACCTAATCATACTCCACCCTTTAAAAAAAGTTTAATTTTTCTAATTTTCACAACAATAAAAAATATTAAATAAATAAATTTTCTTTAAAAAACTAACTAAAAAACTCAATTAATATAGTTAAATTTTTTTTAAAAAAATATAAGATTTAATATAAATTAAAAAATGTATCAAAACATATCTTTTGAATTAATATGTCAATTATGTTTTATAATTTTATTTACTAAGAGAAAAATATAACTAATTTAGAAAAGGGGACAACTTCTCTACCCACCATAAAAAGTTGGGTAGTGTACCTTCAACCAATCAATCAATGCCATATCATTTTATTATATTTAATTATTTATTTAATAGTTTAAATTTTGTATTTTTCCAATGCAATTTACTCTAATTTACTCTATGGGTAACTCTACTCAACTTTTTGAGGTGGGTAGATAAGAATTCACAAAAATCTGCAGTAAATATCGCAATAAAGTTCCCGGCAAATTCCGCAGCAAACTTCGCAGCAATTCTTGCGAAATTTCCTGAGAATTTTGAGATTTCAATGGATAACCAATTTCTGCGAAAGAATCGCAGTTAAATCCGCAGAAAGCTTGATATATTATTTTAAAATCATAAATCGAAGGTAAGGTCTCAGGAATTCCTGCGAAATTTGCTGCAACTTGTTTTACGCAGGAAATATTGTTTCGCAATATAGATTCGCAGGTAAAGTCGCAAGTATATCTGCAGAATATTTTCCGCAGGAAAATCTACAAGTAAGTCATGTATTTCTAGTAGTGATACCACAACAATAGCCATTGCTTACTCTCAAATTTGTGATTGAATTATTTATATTTATTAATATATGTTTACAATATATGTATATATAAAATAGTGTTCCATATTAACTACTAAATATAGACTTTGAGGTTGTGACTCGAATATGATTGGCTTTTGATTTCCAATATCAAAGAAAGAATAATTTTGAGTACTTAGCCTCATTGAGGTTGTGCTCTCCTTATAGGAGTGTGATCTAGCAAAATGAATGTCACTCTCTTCATCACTCATAAATTGAGAGAACCGTGGTGTTTTTACATGTGCTTCTTTTTGCGACGTATCAAATTGGCTATCTTCTTCACTCACCACCAATTGCAAAGCAAACTCCAACTCATCAACCACTTGACTCATTATTGGTTGTTGAGTCTCATCATCATGCAAACAATTCAACGCCAACTTGCAATAGCATTCCAAACACTCACCTTTGATAGAACCCCTTAGGAATGGATCCACAATTTGTTCTATTGCCACACCTTCATCGTAACAACTTTGAAACCAACAAACTAGACTTGCTGTCTTCTTATCCAAATCACGAACCAAAGGAGGCCTAGCACACAACGCTTCAAGAAGCACCACGCCGAACGAGTACACATCAGATTTTACAGTCAACCTTTGAAGCATATAGTATTCGGGATCCAAATACCCTAGGCTCCCTTTCACCATTGTGCTAACATGGGTAGTTGATATCCCTGTTGGTCCCACCTTGGATAACCCGAAGTCAGAAACTTTAGCCACCCATTTCTCATCCAACAATACGTTAGTGCTCTTCACATCACGGTGTATTATCTCGTGTTTCACCTCGGCATGAAGATAATTTAGTCCTCTTGCCGCACCAAATAGAATCTCAAGCCTCAACTTCCACGGTAGAGGTTGATTATACGAACCATAGAGATACTCACAGAGAGTACCATGTTGCATAAACTCATAAACCAGAATCATCTCAGTGTCTTCGTTGCAGTATCCAACTAGGGATACCAAGTTATCGTGGCGAAGTTGGCAGAGTAACTCGATCTCGTTCATGAACTCATTAGCACCTTTTTGAGAGCCTTGTTTAAGGCGTTTTATCGCAACTTGTGTGGATCCATCAATGAAACCTCTGTAGACGTTGCCAAATCCTCCAACACCAATGATGAAAGCATCACTGAAGTTTTTTGTGGCTTCTCTGATCTCCCTGATTGTGAAGTATCGACACAAATGGGGTGGCAAAGATGGTGGCCCTCCATTCTTTATCTTTGACTTGTTACCTTTCTTGACATTCTGAACCTTTCTCCTTAGCCAAAACAGTGTTCCCCCAACAACAAATATTAGCAAGAGACATGAAAACCCAACCACTATGGTTGATTTCTTTGACCTTGGTTGTTTATTTGTTAATCCAACTTGCTTTGGAGATAAATAATTGGGATTTATTGCTGCAAAGTTGTTACTTTTATCACTTACTTTCAAAATCTCAATTCCATTCAATAAGACATCACTGTATCTTGTGAACATAGGTTTTGGTAATCGTTGAAGCTTGATTGAAAGATTAACTCTTTCAATTTGAGAGCTTCCTTCTCGAGAGAGCATTCGCACAGCATAATCCGTGTAAATAGGAACCATACGAGCACCACTCCACCTTATCACATCAGCGTATTCCTCCGCCAAAATGTCAGCTATAAAAATCTGAAATACTCTATCACCTGGATTGTTTACACTCCAATCAAACTCACAAAAGTGTAACCTTACCATATACATGAAAGAAGAATCAACTTTAAAATTCCAAGTTACGTTATAATCATCAGTCGTATAATTTCCATAACTTCTTGCAGTTAAGTATACAGATTCTGGTGCAGTATAATTTGGAATGGTATTGTTTTTAAAGTTGAGATGATCCTTCAAATCTGCTGATACACTTTGTGGATATTGTTTTTCCAAGTAAAGAGGAAAATCCAATTCCCAATTACGAAACATACCTGTATCTTGATTTGGTGGAACTTGAATATCACCAACGTTAACTCTATAAACCATCTCCAAAAGTTGATAGTCAACCCCAAGTATTTTTGAATGGTAGGTTGTGTCATTGAGATCAGTGTAATAGAGAAAAGGAGGCATAGACACAACTTCGATTCCGTTAACGAAAGCGTAATAAGGGTAATAAGGGTTTGATTGGTTTATGTTGTTGGGAATGAATGTTATGTCAAGATTCTCATTTGGTTTGATTTGGATGCAATATTCTTTGGTGATTGTTTCCTCATCATCTTCTTCATCACGAAGCCAAAGTGAAGGGTTGAAGTTATCAAGAAGGTAAAGGTTATTGTTTACTTTGACAGAAAAATTTGCATTGGAGCGTTCAAAGTTTTGATAATATGTTGGGTAAAAATGAAGGCGAATAAAGAGAGGGGAATTAGTGATGTTAGTAAACGAGTATGTAAAATTTGAGAGAGAGATACGTGCAGTTGTGAATGGAGTTTCGACATTTGAAAAGATATTAGGCTGTAGTGTACGAGATGGGTTAGTGGATTTTGGTTGAATGAAGGAAAAGATGTTGGAGTTATGAATATTATCACCAACCCACATTCGATTGTCTAAGGCAGTAGTGTTTGCTGAGTTGCCACAATTGATTGCGTAGTTGTAACCAGGGTTGTATACGTTAGCAACCAGAGGGGAAAATAGCAAAAAGAGATATAGTAGGGTGAATTTAGTGTGAAATATGTTGTTTATGGAGTTTGCCATGGTTGTGTGAGAAGAGTGTTAAGAAGAGTAGATAGCTTTGTTGTTGTTGAGGTTTGGTTTGGGATTTGTATAAATTGCATTTAATTATTTTTGTATGAATTATGAGGTATAATGGGAATTTCCTACGAAACAACACTAAAGACTAGTCATAATGTATACTACTTTGAATTGATCAAAAGATCTTTTTGTGATGTAGTATTAAAGATCACATATTTGTTGATAGGAAAAAAGACTTTTCTTTTCCAAATTGAAAATAAGTCACCAAGGAAAGAAAAAGTCGTCCTTGTGTTGAAAAGTATATTAGGGAGTGTTTTATCGTATCCACAGAGATTGTGTATATTGTCGTCGTTCGATAGTTAAAAGCGTTTCAAAATTTAGTAGTAACAAAGGTTTTGGGTAATTTTCAATCGGATCGTTTGCATTCGAATTTTAGAAATCAACGGTAAAAAGATTGATTTTAGAGTTTTGGTAAAAACATGTCAAGATTAGGTTTCGGTGATCCGTTTCATACATATTTCCTCGATTAAGCGTGTTAACTTGTTAACGACAAATATAACCACCTCTTAACAAGTTTCTCTCGAACACTTGTTGTGGGATTTATCATATTGATCGTTTGATGATCTCTCACCCAAACTACCAATATGATAACATTCATGAACAATATTTATGAACATCAACATTCAAAACTATCTCTAGCCTTATGAATATTGATGGAATGAAACTTAGGTCCGGTTTTATTGCATTTCTCTCGAACATGAAATAAAACAAAATAAACAATGTAAACAAAGTTTTTCTTCTATATATATCATCAACAAAATTCACAAGCTTAAAATCAAGAAATAATGGATCACCTACCACTAATCTTGACACAATATGTGTTTAGCTACACATATTCATGGTTGCTTGCTTGACAAGTATCCGGAGGAGATGAAAAAGCATCCGCGACGAAGAATCGAAATCGGATGCAAATTCAGCTTCTCTTTGTGAAAAATCACCCTTGGATGATCAAAACTCAAAAAATAATGTTTTGGTGTGAAAATATGAAGTTATGATCCCAAGAAAAAGTAAAAATCACTTTATATTACACTTGGAATCTGATGCATTCGCCTAGCGAATGATGTAACACCCCTTTCTATACCCCCAAATAATCAATTAAATCATTTAGGCACGTATTGATAATTTCATCAGAGTATAATTGTAACTATGGCATAAAAAGAGAATGTCACATTATGCACGAAATTAAACACATACAACACTGCTCAAAAAGATATGCAACAGTGGGGTAACTTTCAACAATAAAGGATCTCAGTCCTTATACCCACATGTCAACATTTAGAATAAAAGCGGAAAATCTAAACATTGATAACATCAAACATATATACATTATATATATATATATATATATACATCAACAATTATGATACAACAACATCATTCATGTTTATATACACAATTTCATCAGCAAGATACATACACGAATGTATCACAAAAAGGAATCAAACATAAGCATCCTAGCTACCCGGTGCTACATATCAGAGCCAACCGACCAAAAAGGAAATGAAGCCACGCTTCACAAAAGACCACCAGATACCTAATCTGCAATGCCTCATAGAGCATCATAAAACAGCAGAAGGGTGAGAAATATTATCATAATAACAATGCATATAATTATATATCTCAACATAAAAATACACATATACCACATATTCTCACCATTCCATCATACCACATAAACATACATATTATGTTTACTATGTCACAATCATCACATCTCACTCAATATACATCGCAAGGCATATATATATAAAACCAAGCATATTCCTCATAATGCTTATCATTCAACATAAACACACATATTCATGTTTATCCATCCATGCACACCTGCACAATTCTACTCATTCCACATCAACATATACATATATATGTTTATTCATCAATGCACAAATACAATGATGACAAATGCAACTCATAGAGACCGACTCACGACTCTATGCAGATGCATGCGGTACCGACTCATCACCCGAGCTCAATTGAAGAACTCAATGGAAATATCCTCTCTGCCGGGCCTACGATATTTCCCCATCGCTCATACCATCATGGCATCCGATGTTTCTGGATTGTTCACGCAGACACAATCCGATTGCTCAAACCCCACAAGGGCACACAATCATTCTGAAGATTCCCACGGAATCAAGTGTAACTCATCGCAACGATTACACCCATTGACTACGCAATGTTCAGAGGATCCTCAAATGATCATTTGTGTAATCAATCACTCATACCCAACAGGGACGCGATATTACACCCGATTCTCCACGAATCGCGACACATGAATGCATATCATGATGCTTCACATACAAAATGAACCAATACACTTATGCAATGCATACTTATTCACAACATAGTCATGCATTCATCACATATAATCCATCTACATTCACAACAATTGTATAACAACATACACATTTATCCAAACAAATCAATTTACGGTTTACCAGAAAAGTCGGCTAAAAGTCGGCTAAAAATAATATTTTCCATCATCATCAAAAAGTACTCATCCACAGCTTCGATTCGATATAAAGAACACTTAAATCCGATAAACAACGAAGAAGATATGTATATTTCAAAATAACGCAAAAACATAAACCGGAGGCCTGACACTACGAAACGGTTCAAAAATACTGTTCCAATTGGACTAGGTTTAGACCTCAAAACCATTTTTCCTAGAAAGAACATCTCGTTAGCTTCCCAACGCTTCGAACGGGGGTCAAAACCGACTTACGGATCAAAAGATATGAATTTCCGAAGTTTCCCCGATAAACCAGAATTTTCTGGTACAGCTCAGTATGTATCAATACATAGGCTTATGTATCGATGCAAAAAGGCAACATGTATCGATACATAGCACGCATGTGTCGACGCATGCTGTAGTGAAAATTCTGTTTTCTTAAAATTCTACAGTATGTATCGATGCATAAGGGTTATGTATCAATACATAAACCATTTCGTATTGATACATGGCTGTTATGTATCGATACATAACTGTTTTTCTCAAAAACCAGATTTCTCAAATTACACCCTTGCTGTAACTTTTCCGAAATGCCCGAAAACTCGACTAAATCGAACATTTTCACCGAAACAAACATATACGCGCAACCACCAAATACATAAGAACAATTTAGAACACATAAACGAAATTTCTACGACGTTCGATTTTTCGATTAAATTTCAACCTTTCAAAAACCAGAATTTTCAAACATCACCAAATCGAATAAAAAGCACGCTATACGACGACCTAACCTTACTCGATACAACTACGTAATTTATTTCGAAATTCATCTGTGAAAACATCGATTTCTATCGATTTCCTACAATTCGACCTAAACGGAAAAAAACAACGGAAACATAACGAAAACTAACCAAAACATAACCAAACTTCATGAAACTTTAAACAACAGCTCACATACATATAGCCAACCAACACATGTATTTATACGGCTTTTCAACCGTAAAAACATCGGTTTCTATCGATTTCGTCAAATACGGCATAAACGGAAACATATGGAAAACCAACCAAAACATCCACACAAAACACATACATAATCATACCCAAAGTTAGGATAACAATGTTTCACACCCTTACCCGATTAAATCGATTCCTAGAAGTGATTTTCTTGAGTTTCCAAGTTTTTCCTCTTTTTCTCTCTTTTTCTCCTTTCTCTTCTTTTCTTTCTTCCCTTTTTCTTCTTCTATTTTCTTTCTCTCTATTTTTCTCTCCTTTCTATTTCTATTCTCTTTTCTTTACTAACTTAGTAAATAATTAGGGAAAAGACTAAAATACTCTTACTCTCAATTATCTCCCAAACGATCCCAAAATGCGATAAAATATAATAACAGTACAAAACAACATATTATCACACCAAAGTCATAAGTAAAAATAATATAATACTCAAAATAATTAAATCGACTCGATTAAATAAAACGATCAAAACTGGGGTGTTACAAATGATCCATTCGCCTAGCGAATGGTGAAAAAGGCACCTGAAGTGCCTCTGAAAGCCTAAACCGCCCTTGGTTGTTATCGCGGGTTCGCTAAGCGAACGTTTCATTCGCAAAGCGAACCACTCGCCAAACATTCGCAAAGCGAATTTTGGGTCCTTTCGCCTCTGCCTCAGCCAAGAGTTCTTCGCCAGGAGCTTCGCAAAGCGAAGGAAGCAGCGGACATCCGCTGGGAGTTCGCAAAGAAAACTTTACTCCCTTTTCCTATTGTCTCATTCTGGAACCATTCGCTGGTTGCTTCGCCACAGGTCGCAAAGCGAACGTTCGCTGGTGAATTCGCCAGAGTTCGCAGAGCGAACCTGCTGTTGTTATCCTCTTTCTTTGGCAGCTTGCATCATCTTTTTGTGTCTTACTTCTTTGATCATTTAGTGCCTTTTCCTGCACAATAGCACACATATTACAAGCACCAAAGGTATAATTGTAATGTTTGAAGAACAACAACAATTCACACTAAAATTCACAATTAAAACAAGAAAGTGTTGAAAAATGCCAAGTATCTAATACAAATATAAAGCATGTTTGACATCTAACAAACTCTCCCCAACTTACTCTTTGTTTGTCCTCAAGCAAAGTATGTCTCTCATTGAAAACAAGAGGATTTGCTCGAGCATTTAATTCAACCAAGTTAAGATAAACGGCTCAAATAAACAATAATCGCAACAAAGCAACAATTACACAATCCTAGAATCGATAATGTAAAAGAACTTGATTCTTAAACAAATCTCGGATGATGTATCAAGAGACAACTAAACATCATGCTCATGTCACTCTAACACTCCTCTTCGAAAAAGGATTGAAGGAAAACGCGCATACAAATGCGATACAAAATCACTCAAATGACAAATGATGCAAATACTAAGCAATTCATACAATATCTAAACCGATCACAAGAGAAATCACGGAAGCAAAAGATCACTAAGGGCTTTAAAGTTGTAGCTTGGTCAGGTTTTCAACAAAGGGACATTTCTAAAGGCCATTGAAACGAAATTTGTGATGCACAAGTACATTCACTATACAAGGTATTCACAAACATCTCAACTCCATTCACCAATTTCCTTCCTTTATCACCAACCTTCTCAAACTTCCTTATGCACAATTATTGGATTCTATTTTTCTCATTCAAGCAAGTATTCTTTTTCTCTTGTTTTTTATATACATATTCACATTTTTATTTTTCTTTTCATACTTGCTTGAATTTTTTCAAAAGTTTGAGCATTTCATCAATTTTATTTTTTCATTCTCCCCAACTTTTTTTCAACTCAACCTTAAGTGAATGTTCAATAAAAACAAGGTTCAAGAAATTTTTTTTAGAAACTCTACAAAATTCAATGATGAACTTGATTTTAAAATTATATACAACACAAAGTTCATCACTAAACGAGATCTAAACTATTTGGGCGCAAAGGGGCTAACGAATTCTTGCTACTCACGGGTAAATTACTGTTTGGGCATGGTTGTGCTCAATATCAACAAGTGCCTTGATCATTTCTAATACTTCCACAATATCACACAAATCGCAAGATAAAGTATGAATTAAAAGTATAAACAAAATTCATCATCAATCCAATGTATATAGTAAAACATGGAGGTTTTCTCACTTTTGTAGTTTTGAACCTAAATGACACAAGCACTCAATAAAGTTGTAACAAGAAACACAATTTTCAATTGTACAAAGACAAAAAGTTCTACACGTTATAAACTCTAGAACTAGGTAACTATGTACCTTGCCAACAATACCATGCTTAAGTTACTATCATCGCCATCCAACTTGGAGGAATCTTCTTTGATGATCAACAATCACCAACCTAAAATTCTTTCCATCACAACCAAAAGTTGAAAATATTAAGCTTTCACAAGCACCAATAGTAACACAACTCAATAATAAATAAAAAAACTAAACTAAAAATGAAATAAAAATGAAAACATAATACTAATAATAAAATAAAAGTGCTTTGGTGTAGAAACACCAACAAAAGTCGTTAGTACCTCAATGGGTACAAGTACATCATAAATCCCAAAATAATCCAACAAAGTGGACAAAGTACAATACTACAACTGAAGCATAAAAAAATAATACATTAAACATAAGAAAAACTTCACTTTGTCGAGCAAAGGAAGTACAAAATCAAAACAACAGAAATCAGTCCTCGTCGAACACCTCAATCTCCTCATCCTCCTCAGAACCATTGACACAGCCAGTTACCTCATCATCATCAGCATCACCAACCTCCTCATCAGCGTCATCACGACCAGGTGCATCCTCTCCCCCTCCGAATATTGGCCTGGCCTCAGGCCAACCAGCATGTGCAAGGAACTGCTCCCTTGACATCAAAGAATGCTCAGCGGCGGTATCGCGAATCTGCAGCTGAAGAACTTGCATAGAGTCATGTAAATCACTCATGGCGCGTTGAGAAGCCTCCATCCAGTCCCAGTTGTACTGGCATATCTCCCGGTGATAAGGGTAAAAACCATGAGAGCCAGAACCAGAAGCATCACCACCCCCTGTGCTGGCATCAGAACCAGTATTAGATGTCTCTCCCCTTGCCCTCTTGGGCTTACAGAACTTGTCCACGTACCGGTTGTCAATTGCAGAAGGAATAGTGACCTGACAACGTGCAGGTATATTAACCCCATCATGAGCACACAACGTCGTGATGAGACAAGGAAAAGCAAGCATGGCATTCGCCCGAGAAGCAGCACCTCCAAGGCCACTCAGAACAATATTCTTAATCTCATCAGCAATGATACGGGCCACATCGATCTGAACATTCGTAAGAATGCTATGGATAAGGTGGGCAAGTGGTATAGGGATGGTAAAAGAATGCGACTTCGGCTTGATGTTGTTATCACGAAAAGTAGAATAAGTTGAGCCAAAGGTTGCATATCCACACGCCGGTATCTAATGGAAACCCCGGATGGGTTGAGTTCTACAGCTTTTCCCGAACGTAGCAGATCATTGGTCATTTGTGGAATATCACGGTGGAGATGTAAGTCACGATGGTAAGCATCTAACTGGCTTCCTACCAATGGCAAAGGGTCTCCAAGAATGGTATTTATGGTTCTCGGGTCTAATCTCACCAAAGTCCCCCTAACTTGAGATGTCCAACTAAACAGCTCCCCATCATCAGGAAGTACGTTAGCATAAAATTCACAGACAATCTCAGTATTGTAGCCATCAAGAGGATTCATCAAGCGTCCCCATTTTTTTCTTCTAGAGAGAGCAGCCACCGTCCGATAACTCCCACGGTCGCTCAAGTTAAATCTCTTTTATACTAAAATCTTTCTCCTTTCCAAGGTCTCATACCTCGCAGCCCGCTTGGCTCCCTTAAACCGATCATTATCAAATGGTATTGGAACCCATCGTGATGTGGTGGCTTTTCGCTTCTTTGCGGGGTTAATCTTGTGAGCCATCTGCACACAATAACAAATAAAACAACACAAAACAACAACACAACACATTAGTAATTGGATCCAAAACAGAATCACAACTCAAACATCATAAAAAAAATTTCAAATTCTGATACGTTCACTCCAGGGTTCGCAAAGCGAAAGCTTGCGAACATTCGCCCAAGATTCGCAAAGTGAAGTATGGCGAATGCTCGCCCAGGTTCCCAAGGCGAACAGAACAACGAACCCGCGAAAATTCAGAAAAACAGCAGCAGCCAACAATACAACATCAGACTTATTTCAATAAGCAACCCTATTCATAATGCTTGATCAATTGAAAACATGCAGCAACATGGAGCATTATGAACAGAGGTAATTGAAAACTTTGAAAGCATAAGTAGTTTGTCTCTAAATGTTCAATCCAAAGCTCTAAACACAATGTGTAAACAGAAATTAGAACGAAAGTGAGATTCAAACATGGACTTGCAATTGAAATTTGGGGAAAAACTGGTGAAATTTAAGATGGAACAAAAAACAAATCGTGAAAGAAATGTGTTCTTGAGAGAGAGAGAGAGTTTTGAAAATTTTAACAAGAGGCAAAGTGTCCAAGGAACTAGGGTTTTCCCCTTTCAAAATTCAGAAACGAGGGAAAAGGTTCATGGGCCCAAAAGTCTGGCCCACCCAAAAAAATTAGTCCCTTTTTTAAATGAGGTGGCAGCACAAACATTCCCCTGTCTCGCTACGTTCGCAAAGCGAACTGGCTGGCGAATGCTCGCCCCAGGTTTGCAAAGCGAACGCCAGCGAACATGACAGGTTTTTGAAATTTTTTGCCTACATACTGCCACTTCCTAAACCAGTCCTAAATGTAACGCCCCGATTTGTTTAATTGTATTTATTTATTTCATTTATGTGAATTTTGTGAAATGTGTGAATTTATTGTATTTTACCTGCTAATTGAGTTAATTGGCTAATTTCCCTGATAGGTAAAATATTTGCAATAAATTATAATTTCTTTTCAACTTTTATTTCCCGAAATATATTTCATCGCTCTTTATGTTTTATCGCGTTTTGAGAGCGTTTGCGAGATATTTGAGCTGAGGGGTAAAATAGTCTTTTTAGGGGTTTAGATATTTTATAAATAGAGAATTGAGAGAAAAAGAGAGAAAAGAAAGAGAAAGGAAAGAAAGGAAGAGGGAGAAAAAGAGAAGGAGAGGAAAACTTGGGATAGAAGAAATCATCCGTTCAAGCACAATTAATCGGGTAAGGGTGAGAAGTTTTGATTATATCATGCTTGTATATGAATATGTATGTATTTGTTTGAATGTTTGGTTGAAAGATACATGTTTTCCATTTGGTTGAAATAGTGAACAATTGATAGAAATCGATGTTTTCACGAGTGAAACTCGATATAAACTGCGTAGAATACTTGTTGTTATGTTTGGAACATGTTTTGGTTGATATATTGTGATTTGGAAGTGTTTGGGTGGAAGAAATGAGGGAGTTTGGTCCCGAATTACCTATATTGACGCTGCTGTGAATTTCTGGGTTCGCAGGTTCGCTTTGCGAACCACAGCGAAGGGGAAAGCGAAGGTTTGCCCAGAATTTCGCATTGCGAACTTTATGCTATTTTTTCTCTGCCACGGTTCGCTAGGGGTTCGCATTGCGAATAGGAAAGCGAACGTGACATATTTTCCATTTTGTTTCCTTCATAACTTTTGATCCGTAACTCGGATTGAGGCACGGTCGGATGCGTTGGAAAGCTATTTCAATGTTATTTATGATAGTCAAATAGAAACATATGTTTATGCCATGGATTGATAAGAAAATATGGAAAATTAATGTAGGCGTGAATATTGTAGTCCCCGTTTCCACCAAAATTAATGAATCGGGAATCCGATTGATATGGGACTTGAAGCCTTGGAAAGAGAATCCAACGTGCTAGTAAATTTTTATGTGATACCATGTGTTAACTAAGAATATTTGGTAGAGGATGATTAGTGGTTTGTAGATTTTGTTATGTTTGTTGGTGTCCGATGCGATATGCTATCGTCATATAAATGTTGGGCTTTTGTGCTATCTATATGATGTTGATGCATGTGATAATGATGTTGTTGTGTGGTAAAATACATTGTTTGATTGAATATCAATGTATGTTGTTATGATGTTGTTGTGTGGTAAAACACATTGTTTGATTGAATATCAATGTATGTTGTTATGAATGTTGTTGTGGGTAGCCTTCGTGGCGTGAATCCTATTGTTGTGAGTATCATTGTATGATTGCAGGATTGTTGTGGTTTGTGGATTATGATGAAATGCATTGTTTATGTGAAATTCAATGTGTGTTATTTGGTGGCCTTATGGCAAGTAAATGCATTGTTTGAATTGATTTCCAATGCATGAATAATGACGATGAGATAATCCATATTATTGATTTGTGAAGATGCATTTGATTGTCATGAGTCATTGTATGTCAAGCATCATGATATGCATCTTGTGATGTCGTGTGCCCTTGTGAGGTGTGAGCGACGAAACGATTCCAGAGGGAATCTGCTGTAACGGTCATGAGCCTTATACAAAGAGGACCTAAAGCGACGTCATAGACGATCGTGAGCCTTATACAAAGAGGACCTAAAGCGATCGGATTGTGAGCCTTATATAAAGAGGACCTAAAGCGATCCATAAACTTCGTGAGCCTTATACAAAGAGGATCTAAAGCGACGGGGAACATCGTTTGCCCGGTGGGGAGTTACACTAAGTAACAAGTGATGATTCCAATAATTCCTGAGTGAATTAATTATGAGAATGATGGATGAATTAGTACCGCATTGCATTGCATAGAGTCGTTGTGCCGGTCTCTGTGCATTTGCATAAATCATGAATGGATTGATTATGTGTGGGAAATTATGAATTGATTGAGTATGTGTTGAGATTTATGATTGGATTGGTGAATTGATATGCATTTGTGATAAATGCATTGGTTATGGATGATATGTTTTATGTATAGACATATGCTATGTTTTGTGGAGATGTTGTACATTACAAGGATTGTATTAATTATCTATGATATGCTATATATGAATATATGTGATGTGGTGGTGTGTTTCCATATGCCATAACTTTGGTATGCATTATGTGTGAATATGTTATTATGTTGGATTATTAGAAATATGTTATGTATTTGTGGCATGCTATATGTATTAGTATGTGATGCTTGTGGTGAGAATAATCATGCATGTGAATTTACATGTGTTTGCATATTATTATGCAATCTTGATTTAGTTGTTATTTATCACCCTTCTCCTGTGGTTTGTTGCTCTATGAGGAAATTGCATATTAGTATCTTGGAGGCTTTTGTGAAGATTAGTTCTCCATCATTTTGTCGGTTTCTCTGCTCTGATACGTAACACGGGAGTCGGGGAACGCTTTTGTTATATGTATACATTTGTTGGATCTATTTTATATTACCTTTGTATGAATATTTTGATGTTATAAAACAATTTATTTTGTAAACAAGTCAATTATGGATCTTTCCGCTTTATACCAATAATTGAACTTTCCTTTTGTTGGAAAAATTTTCCCTTTTAGGTTTATTCCATTTTGTGTTAGGTATCAAATTTATGAGCAGGGATTGTGTTTTCTTTCTTTAAATGTGGAATCCTTGTTTCTGTCTAAAGATAAAATTATTTTTTATTCACTTTGATTTATTTATGTATTATTTATCCGCGATGGGAATTGGGGTGTTACATTAGTGGTATCAGAGCAGGTCGGTCCGTCCGGCCAAGTTGTTGAGTCAGTTGGTGTGACAGTTGAATACTGTCGATGTTGTTTGTTCCTTAGTACGTGATATATGTGTGAAACACTGTCAGTGCTTTCTGGTTTTCTAATCCTTAGTCTTCAGGATTGAGAGTGAGATAAGTGGGGGAGAAGCTTGTGCTTCTCCAAGTTGCTTCAGGTGTGGAGCGTTGGCTCAGTGTGTTGTAGATTGCAAGATTGTAAGTGTTGTTTGGACAGTGTGGTTCCCGGTTCCGGAGGGAATGCGGAGGTAAGGTTTATGTCGACTAAGGATTTGTGCCTTAGGTAGTTTTGTGCATAATATGCAAGAAACGCTATTATAGTTTGGAAAAGATGGTTTATGCCCCATCATGGTTGTCGGCCGTCTATTGACAAATTGAGGAACTGATCACCCTTAATCTCTTGTTGATAGTAGACAGAATTATGTTGGATGGAATAGACGTGTCTTTCCGGCTTTGATAGTGTGTGAAATGAATTGTTTGGAATTAAGAAAATCATTACAGATTGTTTTGACGAGTCGATGAAGATTTTTATATCTGAAGGTGAAGCGGATTCGAGGTTTTTGTATGTTGGTCAAGTTGGGATGTCTCTGAGGGAGAATGATTGGGTATTATTAATGGCTGCTTCTCAGAGAGTAGAGAGTGAACTTAAATTGGACGAAGGTGAATAGTTGAGGTTTATATCTGCTAAGTAAGTAGAAAACTCTCAGGGGATGAGACTAAGATGTTTGTTATGTTTGTGATGATAGTTTTCTTGAAATTGGCAGAAAGGCCACAGTGATGGGCTGCCAGTTGTGCGTGATTCCAGATGTGTTTCCGGATGGAATATTGGATGTTAGCGTTAGAGTTACTTTGATTGAAAGAGTGGTTGGAAGATTTACTGGAAAAGGGATTTGTGAAACCAAGTGTGTCGTCTTGAGAGCTCCAGTATTGTCAGTAACAAAAGGGAAGAATGATTAAACGAAATAATAACAAGCATGATGTGTATAAGGGTATTGAGACTATGGAAAGTAAAACTTAGAGTTTTGGCGAGTTTTGGAGTTTTTAAAGTTTTAGGGCATTAATGGAAATCTTGAGAAAACTCTTAGGTGTGGATGTAATATTTGAGAGTTCTTTTTGGTTGGTTGTTGCTACAAGTTGGGATTTATGGAACTTGGACTGTCAAGAGAAGAAATTGTGTATGGATTACTGACAGTTGAATAAGGTAACGATTGAGAATAAGTGTCCACTTTCATGAATAGATGACTGGAATGGTTTGGTTGAGTTTGAGTGAAATTACAATTGTTTGGAATGTTTGATAAGAGTGGTGAATTGTGTGAGTTGAGGCTTTGATCGATTTAATGTGATTGGTTATGTTTGTTATCATCGGGATAGACTGTTATTTACTCGGTTAAGCTTGTATGTGAGTAACCAGTTACCCAGTGAAATTTTTTGCAAAAGCTTTAAGAATTTATACCTTTTGGAATTTGGTTGGGCATTACAACGTACAGTGATGTTATTTGGTGTTAGTAATGCGTATGTAATGTTTGTGGAGTAGATGAATCGTATCTTCCATATTTATTTGGATAAGTTCGTAGTGGTTTTGATTAAGGATATTCGGATCTGTTATAAACTCAGAAGAAGAACAGGTAGAGTGTTTGAGATTTGAATTACAAGTGTTGAAGAGAGACGAAGTTTTATGCTGAGTTATTCAAGTGAAAATTTGGGTTGAAAAGGTTAGTTTTCCTGGATATGTTATTTCAGATGAGAGTATGGTTATGGATCCATCAGAAGTAGATGCAGTTCTACAATGAGAGGCTCCGAAGTTGGTTAAGGAGATTAAAATCTTTTTGGACTTTAGTTGGTTATTACCGGAGGTTGTGGAAGGCTTTTCCAAGTTAGCGTTTTCGTTACTTCGATTGACTTGCAAAAGGTAAGTCGTTTGTTTGGGATGTTCGTTGTAAGGAAAGTTTCAGAGAGCTAAAGTAGAAGTTGTCTACGGCTCCAGTTTTGATACTGCCTGATCCTAATAAACCGTTTGTGAGGTATTGTGATGTGACTTTGATGAGTTTAGTCAGTGTGTTAATGTAAGAGGGTAAAGTCGTAGCTTATGCTTTACGACAATTGAGGATTCATAAGAGGATCTATATTATTCAGGATTTGGAATTGGTTGCGGTTGTATTGTATTGGAAAATGTGGAGGTATTATCTTTATGGTTTTAGGTTCGAAGTGTTTAGTAATCACAAGAATATTGAGTACCTGTTTGGTCGGAAGGAATAGAGTATGAAACAACGAGGATGGTTAGAATTCATGACGAGTTATGAATTTGGCTTGGATTATCCTTTGGGAAAAGCTAATGTTGTGCTTGAAGAGTTAAGTCGATAGTCTTTGCATATGGCTGTTTTGATGGTCAGAGAAATAAAATTATTTGAGCAGTTCAAACACTTGTGCCTGGTGTGTGAGATAACACAGTAGAATGTGAGGTTGGGTATATTAAAAGTGAATAGTGATTTTTGGTGAATATGAGAAAGAGTTAGACTTTGGACGTGAAATTGGTAGATTTGATGGTTACGAGTAATTAGAGTACGCAGCGAAAGTGTGATGTGGCGCATTTAGTATATGAATGTGTGACTTGTAAGAGTTCATAGGTTGAACATTGGAAACATGTAGGAGTGATGAGACCATTGGACGTTTCAGAATGGAAGTGTTAGGTGAAAGGTTTAAATATTATTCATGGGCTACTATGTAGATATATGTTTTGGTTATATGTTCGATTGGTGAATCGTAGCATTGTTGTAATATTGTTGTGTGACAAGGATGTTGGTATTGTGGTTATGTAGAGGTTGTTGAAATGATGTTGGGTCGTGGAACTTTATGTTCTTGTTTGTGTTGTTGCCTCGTTTCCATCCTGATGGTTCGAGTGTGAGTAGCTAATTCCTGTGTGGGAGATTAGGGGAGTGTTACCTAGGTGTTGGTAACATGGTTTTCTTTGAGTTGTGAGTTGGTCATCAAGTGCATTGTATGGGCTTTGCATCTTGTCGTTGTAGTTGTCGTCATTGTCGTGCCGTTGTTCTAGCTACTGTTAGCAAGGTGGTTTGTCAGTTGTGTTATTCGTGGTGTGCCTTTTGTTAGCATGACAATTTGTTAGTCGGATGCGAGAGTCGTATCCGGAGTTGTTTGTATCAGTTATATTTTCGAGGACGAAAATGTCTAAGTGGAGGAGAATTCTAATGCCCCGATTTGTTTAATTGTATTTATTTATTTCAGTTATGTGAATTTTGTGAAATGTGTGAATTTATTGTATTTTTCCTGCTAATTGAGTTAATTGGCTAATTTCCCTGATAGGTAAAATATTTGCAATAAATTATAATTTCTTTTCAACTTTTATTTCCCGAAATATATTTCATCGCTGTTTATGTTTTATCGCGTTTTGATAGCGTTTGCGAGATATTTAAGCCGAGGGGTAAAATAGTCTTTTTAGGGGTTTAGATATTTTATAAATAGAGAATTGAGAGAAAATGAGAGAAAAGAAAGAGAAAGGAAAGAAAGGAAGAGGAAGGAAAAGAGAAGGTGAGGAAAACTTGGGATAGAAGAAATCATCCGTTCAAGCACGATTAATCGGGTAAGGGTGAGAAGTTTCGATTATATCATGCTTGTATATGAGTATGTATGTATTTGTTTGAATGTTTGGTTGAAAAATACATGTTTTCCATTTGGTTGAAATTGTGAACAATTGATAGAAATTGATGTTTTCACGGGTGAAACTCGATATAAACTACGTAGAATGCTTGTTGCTATGTTTGGAACATGTTTTGGTTGATATATTGTGATTTGGAAGTGTTTGGGTGGAAGAAATGAGGGATTTTGGTCCCAAATGACCTATATTGACGCTGCTGTGAATTTCTGGGTTCGCAGGTTCGCTTTGCGAACCCCGGCGAATGGGAAAGAGAAGGTTCGCCCAGAAGTTCACATTGCGAACTTTATGTTGTTTTTTCTCCGCCACGGTTCGCTGGGGGTTCGCATTGCGAATAGGAAAGCGAACGTGACAGATTTTCCATTTTGTTTCCTTCATAACTTTTGATCCGTAACTCGGATTGAGGCACAGTCGGATGCGTTGGAAAGCTATTTCAAAGCTATTTATGATAGTGGAATAAGAACATATGTTTATGCCATGGATTGATAAGAAAATATGGAAAAGTAATGTAGGCGTGAATATTGTAGTCCCCGTTTCCACCAAATTTAATGAATCTGGAATCCGATTGATATGGGACTTGAAGCCTTGGAAAGAGATTCCAACGTTCTAGTAAATGTTTACGTGATACCATGTGTTAACTAAGAATATTTGGTAGAGGATGATTAGTGGTTTGTAGGTTATGTTGTGTTTGTTGGTGTCCGATGCGATATGCTATCGTCATATAAATGTGGGGCTTTTGTGTTATCTATATGATGTTGATGCATGTGATAATGATGTTGTTTTGTGGTAAAATACATTGTTTGATTGAATATCAATGTATGTTGTTATGATGTTGTTGTGTGGTAAAACACATTGTTTGATTGAATATCAATGTATGTTGTTATGAATGTTGTTGTGGGTAGCCTTCGTGGCGTGAATCCTATTGTTGTGAGTATCATTGTATGATTGCAGGATTGTTGTTGTTTGTGGATTATGATGAAATGCATTGTTTATGTGAAATTCAATGTGTGTTATTTGGTGGCCTTATGGCAAGTAAATGCATTGTTTGAATTGATTTCCAATACATGAATAATGACGAAGAGATAATCCATATTGTTGATTTGTGAAGATGCATTTGATTGTCATGAGTCATTGTATGCCAAGCATCATGATATGCATCTTGTGATGTCGTGTGCCCTTGTGGGGTGTGAGCGACGAAACGATTCTAGAGGGAATCTGCTGTAACGGTCGTGAGCCTTATACAAAGAGGACCTAAAGCGACGTTATAGACGATCGTGAGCCTTATACAAAGAGGACCTAAAGCGATCGGATCATGAGCCTTATATAAAGAGGACCTAAAGGGATCCATAAGCGTCGTGAGCCTTATACAAAGAGGACCTAAAGCGACGGGGAACATCGTTTTCCCGACGGGGAGTTACACTAAGTAACAAGCGATGATTCCAATAATTCCTTAGTGAATTAATGATGAGAATGATGGATGGATTGGTACCGCATTGCATTGCATAGAGTCGTTGTGTCAGTCTCTGTGCATTTGCATAAAACATGAATGGATTGATTATGTGTGGGAAATTTTGAATTGATTGAGTATGTGTTGAGATTTATGATTGGATTGGTGAATTGATATGCATTTGTGATAAATGCATTGGTTATGGATGATATGTTTTATGTATAGACATATGCTATGTTTTGTGGAGATGTTGTATATTACAATGATTGTATTAATTATCTATGATATGCTATATATGAATATATGTGATGTGGTGGTGTGTTTCCATATGCCATAACTTTGGTATGCATTATGTGTGAATATGTTATTATGTTGGATTATTAGAAATATGTTATGTATTTGTGGCATGCTATATGTATTAGTATGTGATGCTTGTGGTGAGAATAATTATGCATGTCAATTTACATTTGTTTGCATATTATTATGCAATCTTGATTTAGTTGTTATTTCTCACCCTTCTGCTGTGGTTTGTTGCTCTATGAGGCAATTGCAGATTAGTATCTTGGAGGCTTTTGTGAAGATTAGTTCTCCATCCTTTTGTCGGTCTGTCTGCTCTGATACGTAACACGGGAGTCGGGGAACGCTTTTGTTATATGTATACATTTGTTGGATCTATTTTGTATTACCTTTGTATGAATATTTTGATGTTATAAAACAATTTATTTTGTAAACAAGTCAGTTATGGATCTTTCCGCTTTATTCCATAATTGAACTTTCCTTTTGTTGGAAAAAGTTTCCCTTTTAGGTTTATTCCATTTTGTGTTAGGTATCAAATTTATGAGTAGGGATTGTGTTTTCTTTCTTTAAATGTGGCATCCTTGTTTCTGTCTAAAGATAAAATTATTTTTTATTCACTCTGATTTATTTATGTATTATTTATCTGCGATGGGAATTGGGGTGTTACACTAAACATCTAAAATCAGTAAAAACAGCAAAGAAAGCAATAAATACTTACAATGTTGGGGTGCCTCCCAACAAGCGCTTGTTTAACATCGGCTAAGCTCGACGGTCTAAGATGATTCAACGATCATCAAGAAACAAAGCACAAATCTCCCGATCAAATTCTCCTCCAAGATAAACTTTCAAACGTTGGCCATTCACCGTCCAACTTTCCTTCTTTTTTAAGTCCTCTATGACTATTGCTCCATAATGCTTGACATCTTTGACAAGAAACGGTCCAGACGACTTGGACTTGAGTTTTCCCGGAAACAACTTCAAACGGGAATTGAACAAAAGTACCAACTGACCAATCCGAAAATCCTTCTGAGAAACCTTCTTGTCATGATATCCCTTCACTTTTTCTTTGTATATCTTACATGAATGGTAAGCATTATTTCGCATTTCTTTCGATTCATGCAATTGGACTTTCCTTTTCTCACCGGCCAAACTTGGGTCAAAATTCAACATTTTCAGAGCCCAAAGAGCTTTGTGCTCCAATTCAACGGGTAAATGGCATGACTTGCCATAAACCAACTGAAAAGGAGTTAGACCTATTGGTGCTTTGTAAGCGGTGCGATACGCCCATAAAGCCTCATGTAACTTTTGTGACCAATATTTCCGAGAGCTCGACACAGTTTTCTCCAAAATTCTTACCACCTCTCTATTAGACACCTCGGCTAGACCATTTGTTTGTGGATGGTACGGAGTTGCAACTTTGTGCTTTACACAGTAATGCTCTAAGACCTTTTCGAGTGGTGCATTGCAAAAATGCGAACCTCCATCACTAATTAACACACGAGGGGTGCAAAAACGGGAGAATATGTTTTTCTTTAAAAATTTTATCACCGTTTTGCCTTCGACCCTCGGTGACGTAATTGCTTCCACCCACTTGGAAACATAGTCAACCACAACTAAAATATACTCGTTTGAAAAAGATGGTGGGAATGGTCCGACAAAATCAATGCCTCAACAAACGAAAACTTCAATTTCTAAAATTGTGTGCAAGGGCATTTAATTTATTTTTCCAATCCCGCCACTTCTTTGGCATGTATCACAACTTTTTGCATGGAGGTTAGCATCTTTGAACAATGTAGGCCAATAAAAGCCCGATTGGAGGACTTTAGTTGCCGTTCTTAAACCATTGTAATGCCCTTCATATGGCGAGTTGTGACAATACCCAAGGATACTTTTGGCTTCATCAAGAGTGACACATCTACTTAACAAATTGTTACCTCCTAACTTAAACAAGTATGGCTCATCCCAAACATAGAATTTAGCATCCGAGAGGAATTTCTGTCTTTGATTCCAAGTTAGGTCCTCCGGTATAAAACCGATTGCTTTGTGGTTAGCCAAATCTGCAAACCAAGGCCTAACTTGTACTCGAAAAAGTTTTTAATCCATAAATTCTTCACGGACCTCATTCTCACGGTGAGTTACCTCTACATTGACCAACCTAGACAAATGATCTGCTACCAAGTTTCCTGACCCTTTTTTTGTCACGGATTTCCAAATCAAACTCTTGTAACAAAAGGATCCACCGGATAAGCCTTTGCTTAGAATTCGGCTTGGTAAGCAGATATTTAATTGCCGAGTGGTCAGTGTAGACTACTACCTTAGAACCAATTAGATGAGACTGAAATATCTCAAGAGCGTACTGTAGTACCCCAAATTTTGACCGCTCTTAAAATTTAGATCATTAACGTATCCAGCGTCTATACAAGTCCTCTGGTCACTCTCAATGACCCAAATAGTCAAAGGGGCCCCTTTCTTGTTTTCTTTTTCTCTCTTAAAGAGTTTGATCTTACATTAAGGGTTTGGTTGTTATATTAGGATTTATAGTTTTTTATTTAATTTTTAGAAAGAATCAATATGATTGGTACAAAAAGTCATAAAATCAAAATCAATTAAAATTGAATTTTGGGCTTTTGATTATTGTGTTGATTAAATTGATTTCTTCCTTTTTAATTAACCCTAATTTTCCCTATAAATAGAGTCTTTTCTTCTCATTATTTTTTTTTTGGTGTGGGTGGGGGGGGGGGGGGTAAGGGGGACCATTATATAGGATTTTGTACACAAAAATTTTACAAAGCTGTAGAGTGTTCCAAACATAAAATTCCTAACTTTTTCAGAGATTTTTAGTATTTTTTTTCAGAATTCTTATGTTTTGTTTTCTAACTTATCTTTCAACCAGATGATGATGATCTGATGGTTTTGTTTTCTATTTTGTTAATTTTGTTTAAACTATTTATCAATAGAATATTTTTATTAACAATTTACTAATAATTACTTGGATTGTAATTTATAATTTTTGTAAATAATATCACACCACGAATACGTTTCTATAGGAATTAACAAGCAAACATTTTTTCATGCATACAACAACAAAACCCTAAACCCTCAACAATAAAACTCTAAACCTTCAACAACCCTAGACCTTCAACATCCCTCCGAGTCAAAAGGGAAAAGGAAAGGAAAAGAGATCTCAGGGAAAAGGAAAGGAAAAGAGATCTCACACAAGGATACAAGGAAATCACCACCAAGAGGAAAAGGCAAAGAAGAGGAAAAGGCAAAGAAGGGAAAAAGACACAAAGGGAAAAGAAGGGGAAAGGGCACAAAGGGAAGGGAAAAGGGAGTGGGAAGCAACTTAAATGGGTCACGGCATTTCAGGTTGGTATCTCTAAACCGTTGATTATCTATCGTATATAATTACACTTGAATTATTATTTGGATTGCGATTTGGATTCTGATTTAATTATTGTGTATTTTGTTCTTAATTAATCATGTATTGGTGTATATGATTAATCTGACTTGAATATATTTAATTTTGCTTTTTGTATACGATTAAAATTTACTTAAGTTTCTTATAATTTTGGATTTATAATAATTTTTTTTTTAAATGTGGGTTTTTTTTATGTTTGTTATTAATTTATTTTTAATAATTTTGGGTTTTAAAATTGGTTTGTTTATTTGGAAATTATTATTTTAAAAGGATAATTGGAATCAAATCATTTTTCTTAGGAATTTTTAATTTGGAATAAAAATGCTAAGGGATGTTTAAGGGATTAAAAATCATTTTAGTTTTTTTAACAATTAAATTAATTACTTAATTTAAGTTGTTAAAATAGGTTTTAATTTTTTAGTTTTTTAACAATTAAATTAATTACTTAATTTAAGTTGTTAAAATAGGTTTTAATTTTTTAGTTTTTTAACAATTAAATTAATTACTTAATTTAAGTTGTTAAAATAGGTTTTAATTTTTTAGTTTTTTTTTACAATTAAATTAATTACTTAATTTAAATTGTTAAAATAGGTTTTAATTTTTAGTTTCTTTTTAGCAATTAAATTAATTACTTAATTTAATTTGTTAATTAATTTTCACTTAGAGTTTTGTTTTTTTAATAAGTAAGGTTTAGGAATTAGGATTTTAAGGATTTTAATATTAAAATAAATAATTACTTTCTTTTATATTTTTTATGATGGGTTTATATACTTAGGTTAATTTTTTATAAAATCTATACTTAGGATTTATTTCAAGGAATTTACTTTTTATAAAATATAGGGTTGGGATAAAAATAAATTGAATTTTTATTTAACTTTACTTTTGGGATATAAATATTTTTTTTAGGAATTATTTGGAATTTAGATATTATTCTTTTATTTGGATTAATCTGGATATAAATTTTGTTTTTTATCATAATGACATGTTTAACTTTTTATTTCTTTTTTCTGTGAAAATTAGAAATTTGCTTTCTAAAGGATATTTAAGGAATTTTTCTTTAAGGGATTTTAACTTGGGATAAAACTCTTGGTCCGAGAGCCTAAATAAAGGATGGGATAAAGGATAGAACTCTTGATATCCGAGAGTATAAATAAAAGGATTAAGGGATAAAGCTCTTGGTCTGAGAGCCTAAATAAAGGATGAGATAAGGGATATAACTCTTGATATCTAAGAGTATAAATAAAAGGATTAAGGGATAAAGCTCTTGGTCCGAGAGCCTAAATAAAGGATAGGGGATAAGGATTTAGGGATAGCACTCTTGATATCCGAGAGTATAAATAAAAGGATTAAGGGATAAAACTCTTCCTCCGAGAGTCTAAATAATGGATAGGGACTTAAGGGATTTAAGGGATAGAACTCCTCATCTAGGAGTATAAACACTAGATTTAAGGGATAGAACTCTTTATCTAAGAGTATAAATAGTGGATTGGGGTTTAGGGTTAAGTTTTGGGATTTAGGAATAGGATTAGGGGGTAGGAATAGGGGAGGTGAACTACGGTTACTCTGATCCTTCAAAATTGAAGGTACGTAGGCATAGGATTGTAAACCCTAGCGAGTATAATTAATAAAAAACTTAGGTTTCTTTTGTAAATAAATCATTTAGACAAACAAACAAGCATACCCTAAAATCTAAGGAGGATCCCATTGAGTACAATGGAGGTGAGGGGTGCCTAACACCTTCCCCTCACTTAACCGACTCCCGAACCTTAGGAATCTCTACCCTTGGGATTAAGGATATTAGGTTTATCATTATTTTCCTTAAAAAACATGATGGCGACTCGGATATTTTTAGCCGGCCGTGACACATACATAATAGCGAGTAATTCTTATTAGACGATGGATAGGATCTAGAGGGGGGGTTGAATAGATCCCATAATTTTATACAGGCAAATGGTTACCAAAAATTGGTTTTAAAAGTTTCACGGAAGCAACCACTGAATCACACGTCTACAACGAACCTCTACTAAAAGGATCGGATATGCACGACATTATTGGGAATGAATTATGAATGAGAAAATTTTTAGATTGATTGACACATTTTAAACGCAATCAACATTGTTTTATTTGCTTGATAGTTAATCCAACCCAACGAGGTAAATCGACAAACAATTAATTGCGAATGCGTTCGATTTTACGTTGAAACAAATTATCGAACACTTGGTGTGCGTTAACACACTAAGTGCAGATTTCAAAGTAATGTGATGTTGAGCCGTTCCTAAATACAATCCAAGGGATTGTAACAAATTTACAAAAAAATTTAAGAGCCCAATATACCACTAGCTCAAAAATTTCGATCAATTTAAACTTCGCAAATTCAAAGGATATTAAACGTAAAGAGTTAAGGGAAAGAGAGAACAAACACGATTTGATTAGGCACTTCCCCAATCGTCCTCGCTATGGGTACCTCTGCCCCAATTCCACAAATGGAATTGAGATATATTTATTACCGTTGTAATTGAGTTTATACAAGAGAAAAACAATGAACATCCAAACTTTCAAACGTCTTTGATTGTTGATGTCGGGTCTTCTCTTTCCTTGATTCAAGACGAATCAAGTGCCTCAAATTCGGTTGAACAAATCACCGTCCCACGCTACTAAACTGAGAGAAACCATCGTTCTTCAGTTACCTTCACTCGGTCGATTTCGATCTTCCGTAATTCGATCCCCAAACCTTTCTTCCACGATCCTCCGACTATAGCTACTAAACTAAATGAACACTTTGTTCTTCGGTTTCCTTCGCACGGCTGAATATTTGTAGAACGAAATGGTTTGTGCCAAAAACCCCCAAGATCTCCTTGATTCTTGGAGGACAAAACCTAGAGTTTTTTTCAAGAAACACCTACCAATTCTCAACCCAGAAATGAAGATCACACACTTCCAAATTTTGAACGTTATCACTTCAAAACAATGAACGACACAAACAAAAATGATTATGTGTAATTGTTTGTTTACTCAATGATGAAGATGAAGATGAAGAGAAAGATTGGTATCAATTTTCACGTTTCTTATTCTGCATGTAAAAAATGAGCTAAAACAATATATATACTATCCTAGAAAACATAACAGGAATAACATAAAATTTAAGTGAACAACACATCAGAAAATTGGTGGAAAACAGTGAACGGTCGACCTATACAGGTGAGGAGGTCGACCTGAGCAAGGCAGTCAGCACATCTGCACAAAAACAGCCTATGCGTCGACCTAAGCAGGGTATGCGTCGACGCATTGTTCCCAGTTTTAGACAATGATAAACTCAGGATGTATGAGTCGACCGGAGAGTCGACGTGAGCATTCCGCAGTTGACACTAACAAATGCTACCTATCTTGGTCGACCAAAACAGGGTTGTGAGTCGACTCACACCCTTGAAACATGCAAAAATCATATTTTTGACTTTCCTAAAGGTTTTTAACCATATCTAATGCACCTAGAACATTGCCAACATGATCAAACATCCTTAGAACACCTAATGTGTGTTGCATACGATATTCTTCATGTGAATTCTATATATGCTAAGCATGATAGTTTTGACATCATTAAAATCAAGTGTAAAGAGATCTTCCCTTCACATACTTCCCCTTTTTGATGATGGCAAAACAGTGGCGCAGGGTCAAACTGAGGTATCATCCTCCCCCTGACTTTATGCATCCATCGTTGTTTGATCATTCTCAATACTTGTTATTTCCAGTTTCTTCTCCCCCATTGACAACATCAAAAAGAGAGAAAGATAAACATATCAAGGATAGCAAAAAAAAACGAAAGCGACTTTTTTTTACATAATTACAACGCGTAACCATTAATGCACATCCACATACAATGCAAGTTAATGAACATAATGAAGGATAAATAGAAACAGAATACTAACAACCAAACCAAAATGCTTAAGGAACACAAAGGTTAGAACATTACATTGGTACGACATAGAGAATCCAGAAAGTAGCAGTACAAAATTACGAAAATGAAGCAAACATAGCGAGAGAAAAAATATAGTGGAGTCATAAACAAAAAACGATGCAAGAAACAAAACACTAATAGATATGATGAGCGATGTAATAAAGGTCCTCAAGGCCTCCTCCCCTAAATGAGTGGCCTCTTTTGCGGAACTGATAAACATGGGGAGGTGGTGGAGGTTACATGTCCAATTCCTCAGTCAGCTCTAATACGGTTCGATTCAAAATGTTGAAACTGTTTGTAAGAGCATGATTTTGATTAGTAGATGTCTCAGCCATAGTGTTGGATCTTCTCATCACATTAGTGGCAAAAGAATCAAAGTTGTTAGTGTATGTTTGAAGCTCGTTGTGCAAAGACTTGAACCGTTCCTCTTGAGTTATGGAAAACCTCTATTGTTCAAGCTGCATATTTCTGATGAGTTCAAGAATATCCTCATTGTTTTGTTGAGGACGCGGAGGTGATGGAGGAGTATAATAAGAGTCTTGATATTCCAAACCTTGAGTTGATGACACATAGTTAGAACCAAGAGTGGCCCAGCCAGTATATTGCCATTGACCCCAGCCTTGGTCAATCTCAGCTTCCATTGGAGAAGATTGAGGAATGTAAGTCCCTATGGATTGCCATTGATTCCATACTTGGTCTTCCTCAGACGCCATAGCAGATGAGTGAGGCATCCAAGCACTATTATCTTCAACACCAATATCCATTTGATTTCCTTGGTCATTCTCACTTTGTTTTTCCTCTTCATCGCTTTGTTCTTCCTCTCCTTCTTCTTCTTCCTCTTCTTCTTCATCCTCATCTTCTTCATCTGATTCTTCCAAAACAACAGTGTTTGATTTCACAAGATACTTATAATTTTTATCTTTGACATCCCAAATGTGACCCATCATAGTCAATGTCTTCTGACAGAATTCTTCATTTAGGGTGAGTGATTTATACAGAATACCAGGAACATGGATCTCTGCATGGTTGATTATCTTTTGAATGAAGGAGGCGTAGGACAACGCGGTCCCTCTACCAGAATCATGTAGGGAAAACATTCTACTTGTAACATAATAAGGCCAGCTGATTCTTATTTTATTCTTCAGAATGTACATCAAGTGAACCTCAGGCTGATCCACCCTGCAGTAGCCGTCTTTCTTAGGTCTAAGAATATGAGAAATGATCCATTGTAAAATCCTATCAACGGGATTCAGTTTCCCTATTGTCACTGTTTTAGGGAATAGATTGCTCGCCACAATCTGATCTGTATATGGTCTCCTCAACATAGAATTCAGTGCTTTCTTAAAATCATAATCTTTAACAGTACTTGTATCAGTTGCATGTTGGGTAGGCTGAGCATTGAGCACATGCATATGGAATAAATCTCTCCAAGTAGAATCATTGATAGCAATAACCTTATTCCCTAGCTTGCAATTAAACATGTAACCATCAAATTTACCAATTAAACCAGAATAAAAGATCCTAACCAAATCCTCATTGTATTTGGTGTCACATTCCAAAAAGTCTCGAAAATTCTGAAAATCCAATAAATCTATGACTTCTTTTAAGTGCATGCATTCAACGGTACGACGATAGTACACAAATTGCTTTATAACAAACCTTTTACTCAACTTCTTCTCATATAGATCAGCAAATTCATCAGATACAAGAGTGGAAAGTGTTACCGGTCGATTAGGAGGAGGTTGAGAAGGACCCGCTTGGGATGAAGGCTCTCTTGTGGCTCTTTATCGAGTGATTCTTCGAGAATCCATTGATGGTGATGCTAGAGAAGGATGAATAGTGATGAATTTCTTCAAATTGTGTGAAACCCAAATGTTGTTGGTAAGAGAGGTGAAGTTAGGGTTTGGTTAGAGAGGATTTAGGGAAGAGGAGGAGAAGAGAGAAACGATGTAATAAATTGATACAATGCATATGTTGTGTTAATGCCACATAAAAGAATCATAAAAAGCATAAACATCACTTAAATGGGTCAAAATACACACATCCCAAGAGTTTCTCGCAGTCTGTTAGCGAGCGGTCGACCGTTAAGTCTGTGTGCATCGACGCACACTATAACGTTTTCTATAATTTTGAAAAATGAAGCTGTGAGTCGACCATAGAGTCGACCTGAGCATTCCCGGCTTCAATCGTGAACAATGCAATGAGATAGAGTCGACCAGAAGCATGGTTGAGTCGACTCCAACAGTAGAAAATTGCAAAAATCAAATAATTGTGTCATTTAGGCAATAATATTGAATAAATAAAAAGCCAACACAAACAACACACATTCAAATAGATAGAATAGGCTTAATATGTGCAATAAACATCAATTTTATCACTCAACATGGTACATTTACTTAGTGAAATTTTTGAAGCGGAATGATTTTACCTTGATCATGATAAATGATGAGAACCCTCACATATAGCTTAATGACTATTTGCATTGTTAGTTACAAAACATAACCAAGCATATATATATATATATATGTGTGTGTGTGAAGGACAACTATTTTAGAGGAATATCAAACACGATCCGAGATATCGAGAACACCAAGTTCCCTACAGATGTGAAAGAAAGGCTTTGTGGCTAGTGGTTTTGTGAAAATGTCAGCAAGTTGAATTTTAGTATCAACATGCTCAAAGATCACATCACCTTTCTCTACATGATCCCTAAGGAAATGATGACGTATTTCAATATGCTTAGTGCGTGAATGTAATACAGGGCTCTTAGTTAGGTTAATCGTACTAGTGTTATCGCACAAAACGGGAATACGCTCAAGTTTTAAATTGAAATCAAGCAATTTTTGTTTAAGCCATAAGACTTGAGCACAACAACTACCGGCGGCAACGTATTTCACCTCAGCTATTGACAAAGCAACGAAAACCTGTTTCTTACTATGCCAACTCACCAAGGAATTTGTGAAAAAGTGACAGGTGCCACTAGTACTTTTCCTATCCAATTTGCACCCGGCAAAATCGGAATCGAAATAACTAACTAAGGAACAAACACTACCTTTGGAATACCATAATCCATACTTTGGAGTACCGAAAAGGTATCGAAGTATGCGCTTAACCGCTTTTAAGTGGGATTCCTTGGGACGTGCTTGATACCTCGCACACATGCATACACTAAACATAATATCGGGACGTGATGCAGTAAGATAAAGAAGCGATCCAATCATACCTCTATACCTTTTTACCTCTACATCTTTACCATTCTCGTCACGATCAAGACTCGCACTAGTAGGCATTGGAGTATCTATTGCTTTTCAGTTTAGCATGTCAAAACATTTAAGAAGCTCAAGACAATATTTTGTTTGACTCACGAATGTGCCCTCTTCGAGTTGTTTGATTTGCAATCCGAGGAAATAGTTGAGCTCCCCCATCATGCTCATTTCAAACTCCTTGACCAAGGTCATGTTAGTAGACCCAAAGATAATATCGTCAACATAGATTTGTACAAGATTAAATGTTTTCCTTGACGTTTAATAAAGAAGGTTGTGTCAACCTTCCCTCTTGAATACCCTTGATCAATTAGAAATTTGCTTAGACGTTCATACCAAGCTCTATGGGCTTGTTTGAGTCCGTACAATGCACGTTTGAGTTTATAAACATGATCAGGATATTCATGGCACTCAAAACCCAGAGGTTGGGCAACATAAACCTCTTCATTTATATATCCATTAAGGAAAGCACTTTTAACATCCATTTGAAATAATTTGAAGTTCTTAGTGCAAGCATAAGCAAGTAAAAGGCGTATAGCCTCGAGTCGGGCAACCGGCGCATAAGTTTCCTCATAGTCGATTCCTTCCTCTTGGTTATAGCCTTGCGCTACAAGTCGCGCTTTGTTATGTGTTATTACTCCATTTTTATCAAGTTTATTCCTAAACACCCATCGGGTGCCGATTACTCGATGACCTCGTGGAGGATGGACAAGGTCCCAAACCTCATTACTCCTGAATTGATTTAGTTCATCTTGCATTGATAGAAACCAATGCTCATCGAGTAAAGCCTCCTTAGCGTTTTTAGGTTCTACTTGTGACACAAAAGCAGAGTAATAGCAAAAATTACTAAGTTTAGAGCGAGTGGTTACTCCCTTAGAGATATCACTGAGAAATTTGTCAATTGGATCGTCTTTAGAAGACTTCCAAGCTGGATGAAGTTCATCTTTATCAGAATGATGATCCTCCTCACTCTTCAATGGTTGGTGATCCTTTTCCTCCTCAATATGCACTGCTTCAGGCTGATCAGTTCCCTTATCAGTGTCCTTGAGTATGTATTCAGAAGGTACACCTGCACCATGAAAAGAACTACCTTATCCGACATTTCTCGGATAAGACTCATCAAAAGTAACATGAACTGACTCTTCAACCACACATAACCTCTTATTATAAATTTTATACGCTTTACTTGACTGAGAGTATCCAAGAAAAATACCCTCGCCGGCCTTGGCATCAAACTTGCCAAGTGTTTCTTTTCCATTGTTTAACACAAAACATTTGCAACCAAATACATGAAGGTGAGAGATATTTGGCTTACACCCTTTTAAAAGCTCATACAGTGTCTTGTTTAGAATAAGACGGATGAGCACCCTATTCAAAACG
The DNA here is from genome assembly GCA_022829125.1 of Lathyrus tuberosus. Lineage (NCBI taxonomy): Eukaryota > Viridiplantae > Streptophyta > Magnoliopsida > Fabales > Fabaceae > Lathyrus > Lathyrus tuberosus. Next base: position 1,161,628 of record JALAZF010000070.1, on the reverse strand, counting down.
TAACAAGCCGTACTTATGGCGTCGGCCCAAAAGTATTTTGGAAGTCCACTTTCATTGATCATAGTCCTTCCAAGTTCCTCCAAAACTCTATTTTTACGTTCCACCACCCCATTTTGTTGAGGGGTACGTGGTGCGGAAAAATTATGATCAATTCCATTGGATTCAAAAAATGCCTCAAACAAATGATTTTCAAACTCACCCCCATGGTCACTTCTAATTGACACAATGTTCGTGTTTAACTTGTTTTGAGATAACTTAGCAAATCTTTCAAAGGCCGAAAAGGTATCACTCTTGTTTGCTAAGAAAATAGTTTAGCAAAACCTAGAAAAGTCATTGACTATTACAAAACCATAATAGTTACCACCTAGGCTTTTAACTCTAGATGGTCCAAAGAGGTCCATATGGAGGAGCTCAAGGGGACTCAGTTGAAAAAATGTTTTTGGATTTAAAAGAGATCCTTGTTTGCTTCCCCATTTGACATGCATCACAAAGGTGATCCTTTGTGAATTTGATTTTGGGCAAACCGATGACTAGGTCTTTAGAGACTATTTTGTTAATCAAATCAAAATTAATGTGCGCCAACCATCAATGCCATAACCATGAATCCTCATTCATAGTGACTAGACACTTATCGCCATTCAATGATACTTCATTTAAGTCTAGCATATAGACGTTATTCACCCTCAAGCCCTTAAACACATCCTTTTTTGTCACCATCTTCAATTATGCAACAATCTTTCGAAAATGATACTTTATAATTTTTGTCGCATAGTTGACTAATGCTTAAAAGGTTGTGTCTAAGGCCTTCCACAAAAAGTACATCAGAGATAGTAGTAGATAAGGGGTTACCTACACTACCTTTTCCGAGAATCTGTCCCTTGTTGTTATCTCCGTAGGTGACTGTAGCACCCCAAAATTTGCCCTAACTCTTTCTGGCTTTTGTTTCACAATCATCTGCATTTTCCATTAGGTCATAACTCATTCCCTCATTTGAATTGGGTTCCTAAGACGTGTGATCAAGGCATCTTCCTTTGGTTTGAGCTTTCTGTATTCAGAAGATTATCAGTGTACATCAAGAGCCTAGGGTTTTCTTATTTTAGAGGATTCATCAGAAGCGTTGGGTCAGGTTTTCTTGGGTGTGAATCAGGGTTTGGTTCTTTCTCTGTTCGGGACATTTATTTTATCAGTGTATATCTGAGTGATTTAGGTTTTTATTCATGGCTGAGCTTGTGGACTCTTTATCGGTTGAGATTCTTCAGTGGATCATGTGAGTGGCCAGATTGTTCAGTGGTAGTTGTGACCATTTTATCAGAGGCTTGCGAATAGTTTGTGATTGTTTTTGAATTCTTTGGGTTATCCATTTTCTATCCATCATGACCATTTTCAACCATTTTAACCAATTTTCTTTCCACATCCAAATTTAGTTCAATATCCATTCTTTACCATTTTCAAATCCAATTTTTATCCAAGTATCCATTTTAAATCCACTTTTCAAATCCATACTCTACTATCCATATTCAAAACTACATTTTTAGTGCATGTCCACATTTTAAACTGTCTTGTTCACTAACCCACACTTATTCTTGTTAATCCATATCCACTTTTTTTAAGTCCCTATTCCAATCCATATCCATTTATGAAACTCACTTTTAATTATCTTTAAATAACCAAAACCATTTTTGTAAAACCACTTTTTTTGGTCCATATCTATATCACATTTTATCCATTTTTCTAACCAATTTCAAAATCATGTTCAAATATCCAAAACCATATCTTCTAATCCATACCCAATTTCGAAATCAATTAAAATCCATTTTAATATCCACTTATTTCAATTCTATATCCATAAAAATCATTTTGATATCCATCCATATCTCCAATTATCCAAACTTCAAAATCCAAGTCAAATATCCATGTCCATTTTTTTTCCTCTAAACCATTATCCAATAATCAAATAACCATTCTTATTCATTTTCATTATCCAATCCAAACGCATTTTTTTGTCCATGTTTCTAAATTCATTTAATTCAAAATCTCCTTTTGTTCATATCATAAACCACTTTTGTCCAAGTTTTATGTTCATTTACCATAAGTCCAAGATCTATATTTTTCCTAATCAACACCAATTCATGGACGTCTAGGGAGGAAAATATACAACAGCAGCAGATTATTACCCACAGTCACAAACTCATCTCACAGTACAAATCAAGTTGATTGTAGAAAAATTTAAAGCCACCAAACAGGACTCAGCATAATAGGAAAAGAATTCACAAGGGAGAATGATAACAAGAATACATGAGTGCAAATCCTGACGACTCATAGCAAAGAAAGAACTCATAACAGAAATGGAAAAAGCAAGTTCAAATTTAAAAAGTTCAAGAACAGAGTTGCACGGCCGTTTTCTCTAACAAATTTGTAACAAACTTTTTCTTCTGGATCATTCCAAACTCCTCTATAAATTCACCTCTTCTTCACTCTTGAGCTCTCTCTCTAAGATTCAATCTCCAATTCTTCACTCTCTGTATAATCTCACCATTTTTCAACCGACTCTGCAATTTTTCAGTTCATCTCCAATTTCGATTTCTACTTCATCACTGCATCTTCATCTTTCTCAACAATTCTCGGCATCGGTTTCAAAATCACCATTAAACCTGCAACAAAATTTTCATCGGTAGTTTTTCGCTACTACATCGATTCAATCGCAAGAACTCAGAGCTTCAGCAACAAAAAATGATGATACACAAGAAGAAGATGGAGTAGATAAAGCACGGAACCGACAACTACTCGGACACGGAAATCGCAAATCAGAGGCAGAGTGAAGGAAAAGTTTACCTCTGGTTTTCTGTTCATCGTCGTCAATTTGAAGAAGCACCGGACTGTCTCCGGTCAGTAAGCTCTACAAACTTCTTTGTTGCTTCATCCTTTTTCTGCGAATCGGTAAATAGTAATAAATAGCTCGCGATGTGATTTTGTTTTCACTCCGCCGTCGCCGGCAATGAGCCATGGCGTGGCGGAGTCCTTTGTTCGCATTTTTTGAGAGAATGTAAGAGTGAGGCTCCGGCAACGAAGATGAGGAAGACGGCGTGGCGGAGAATGTCCCTGACGCGACCGAGTGCGGCGATTTGGAATCATTTTGAGGTTGAAGGTTTGATTGACTGAAGAATCACGGCTCAGAGGAGATGTTCGTGTGAGGCGAAGAGAAACAGACAAAGTTTGACGGCGAAAGGAGATGAACACCGATGACGACGTGTCCGCGGCGACGCCATTGATGGAGGAATGGTTGTGGTAGTTGAGAAAGAAGAGAGCTCCTCGTGGCGGTGTGTCTTTCTGGCGATGTTGCTTGCGAATGATGGCGAGAGATTGTTGTGGTGACGGCGTAACATTGAGGAAGGTACAAGGGAGAAGGAGAAAGAGGGGGTGGGATGGGGAGCGGCAGCGTATGAAGGGTGTTGTTTCCTGAGAATTTCATTCTCTTTTAGGTAATTAGGTTTGGAACGTTTGGGGCCTTAAGCCCAAGTGTATTTTCTTTTTTCACACCTCAGTATCACTCGCACCCCCCCTTGAATTGATAAGAATTCTTGGGCCTGTTGTTTCAAGTCCATTCGCTTGACATGCTTCTCACACACACCCAGCTCTGTGCACCACCTTCTTGGTTGAAGAAGAAGCTAATGGGCAAAGGCCCTGGGCCCAACGCCTGGAGTGGTTCGTCCACCTCCTAGAATGCTGCCGTACCCTTTTTTTAGTTTGATTTAGTTTTATTTTTAAGATAACTTCACCTTTTTAATTAGAGTTTAAATAGATTATAGTTTTGGATTTAGTGTGACTTTAGGATTTGATTTTAATTAGAAGCTAGTTTCTTAATAATAGATTAATATTAGAATTAGTTTCTCTAGGAATTAATATTAGATTAATATTAGAGTTTTTTTAATCAGAATTTAATTGGAATTAATTTTAGGATTAATATTAGTTTTAATTCTAGAATTAACTTTAGGATTAATGTTTTTTAGATTTAGCTTAGAATTACCTTGAACTAATTTTAGGATTAATTTTAGAATTAGACAAATTAACTTTTCTTGTTAGATTTTAATCTTCTTTCTTTTATTAGCATTTTAATTCTAGCTTGGTTATTCCTGACCATGATTTTAATTGCCTATTCTTGGATTAATTGTTGATTAATTTCTGTTGAGTTCATGATTAAATGCTTCTTTGTTTGCTTAATTCTCTTCATCCCTCGTTAAGATCAACTTAACTTCCATCTTGGAAGTAAGTTGCTTCTTATGTTCTTCTCCTTTCTTTTAGGATTAGATTCTCATACCACACTTAACCTTAAGACCTCCATGTATGATAACATTAGGTTGAGTCTTAGTTTCCCCCACTTAGATTTTTTCCTTTGATCCGCTCTTGAGTCTTCCATCTTCTCATCTCAAAGAAAATTCAAAATATTTAATAAAGGTAGGCATTTATTGCATTTAGGCCTTTCATATAAAGAAAAGATTATAAAGGGGTCTTCTCTTGTAATCTTAGAATGTGTAGCATATGCCCTATCTTGGGTCAATGTGTTAAACATTTGATCTTGTATGAGGGACTTAAATGCAATACTTATTGGAGATACAGATCAAGAAAAACACTTCTTCATTTCATAATCAACAAAAACACTTAATAAATACAAGTATGCTAGTATGTTTGAACCTTATGAATTGGAACTAAGTGCGAGGGTCTTCTTCACACTTAGTGTATTTTCTTACTCATTCCATCTTGGAATGTGAGGATGTATACATTCCAATGATTAAGATTTAGATACACTATCATATGCAAACAAATAAAAAAAAACTCTTAAAAGACAAAAAACAAACATTAACGTCTTTCCTTCGGGAATTCTTTTCTCATCTCACTCATTCTCAACGTACGAACGTGCTCCTTCTCGTTCTCTTGCAAGATGGTAACGCACTCGGACCAGCGAGCCTGCAACACCTGAGCTAGAACGTCGGTCGTTCCCTAAAAAACACAAACAACTTTCCCTAGGTTAGGGGAACTACGTCGCTCTGATTCTCATGTTCCCGATGAGATACGTAGGCAGTGGGGTAGGGCCCATTCGAGCACTTCTTTTATTTTCCCTACATTTGTTTCTCGTTCCTTTTCCATTCTTTCTCCTTTCTTTCTTTTAGTTCCTTTTCCAGTATCCTTTTCTATCACCCTTTGATCGAGACAAGCAAGCGTGGATCCCATCGGGTACGATGGACGCGTGGGGGGTGCTAATACCTTCCTCTCACGTAACCGACTCCCTTACCCTTTCTCTTGGTCGTAAGGCTATGCTCTATCCTTTCCTTCAGGTTTATGCAGTGTTTCCTTTCCCTCTCTTGGGATAAATACACATTGCTGGCGACTCTGTTTCGGTGCCACTTTCGCGTTTGTACTAGGATGAAAATCCCGGGAGCGACAGTTGGCGACTCTGTTGGGGACAGGTTAACCTATTGCTGGTCCATCCTAAGCGAGCCAATCCTAGCGCTTGTTTGCTTTTCTTTCATTGGGTGTTTACTGTTGTATTGTATTTGTTGTTTACTATATTTTATTACTTGTACCATATTTACAGCATGTTAGTATTTATTATACGGTGTTGCACTATTCTGTCTGTTTGGCGGGATGGGATTTCTGAGAGATGAGCCCAGTACACAGGCTTGAGTATACACTTAGATTTAGAGTGGAGAGTAGTGGGACCTACGTGCCATCTGTGTACGTTGGGTAATCACGAAATTCACAGCTAGACGAGGCTATCTTGGGACCCATCATGGCGTACGCATCTTGCATATTCCAGGATGTCGATCTAGAGAGCTGTTGACTCTAGTGATCGATCATGAGGACCTTAGTGGAAACATCTCTCTTTAGTGGTGACAGTGGCAGACCACATTCTGTGGCAAACCCACTCGCACCCGAGGGCCCACTTTGGAACTTGCATAGGATGACCTTTATTTTCTAAGGTGAGTCAGTGGACGACCTCTTTGATTGGCTTAGCATTGTATCCTACGGGCTGAATATGCTATTGCTTCTCAAACCTCCGAAGCTGACAAGCCTTGTTTTCTAGGAACCACATGTGAGTATGGGTGGGATGTTTACAGGTTTGCAGGTAACCTAACCTCCTAGACACCTTACTTGTGATTCTATGATTGTTACAGACAGTGTATCCTATGACATGGGTTTGAGTATTCATCTCAAATATATTGCCAGATTCAGTACAGAGACACAGTGCACACAGTTCAACACAGACACAGACACCTGAATACTTGATCACATGTCTTATTGCATTCATATTATTGCATTGCATTTGCATCTTGCATCATTTTTGCATATCCTTCTCCAGGCCAGACCAGAGAGCTCATCCATCCTCTATCTGAACTGCAGTTTGATTTCCCGACTTTCGTATTGGACTTGAATCAGCTTCTGGAAGAATCATGAACTCTGGGGAACATAATCAGTTTGTGACTAGGGCCGATGTTGAATTGATGAAGCATCAGTTGGATCAACTTATGGAAGCTATGGCTGTCATGACAAGGGGAGAGGCCAATATTCGAAGAAATGAGAATGTTATTCCACCTCCGGCGAGCAATGTTGCCCAAACTCAGCCGGTGCGGATCCCTGTCGAGAATCAAGTTGAGCAAGAACCTCCTTTTGTCTGAGATGGACATTCTTCTTCTCTTGATGCCACAGATTATCAGAGTTTTGTATTCTCTGTGCCAGATGTCCGAGAGGTAGTTCCGAAGATGAACCCTAAGGATCCACGATATATTGATGACGAAAGATACCGCGTGTTGGACGAGAAAATTACAGCCCTGGAGAGGCGTGATACTCTTGATTTGAATGCTTCGAGCATGTGTTTGGTGTCTGGCCTGGTAATGCCTCCAAAGTTTAAAATACCGAAGTTTGAGCAATACAAAGGAGATAGCTGTCCGAAGCTACATTTGGTGATGTTTTGCAGAAGAATGACCTCACATGTCGACAATGACAAGCTCATGATCCACTGTTTCCAAGACAGTCTGAGTGGGGCATCTTTGTATTGGTATATGCAGTTACAGAGTGGTAGCATCCGATCATGGTCAGATCTAGCCAACGCCTTTGTGAAGCAGTACGATTATAATCTTGACATGGTTTCGCTCCCAGGATTTTCATCCAGGTACAAACGCGAGAGTGGCGCGGAAAAAACAGAGTCGCCAGCCGTGTAAATTTATCCCAAGAGAGGGAAAGGGAACACCGCATAAACCTGAGGAAGAGGGAAAGGAATAGTCATCGCAACCATAACCTGGGTTCGGGAGTCGGCTACGTGAGGGGAAGGTACTAGCACCCCACGCGTCCATCGTACTCGATGGGATCCACGCTTGTTGTCTATTCTAAGGGTGAGTTATCCTATCATCTATGGCTGTACTAAGACGGGGAAGGGGAAAACAAAGACAGACTCGGTAGGACGTCGACGTCCTAGGCCTACGTACTCCCTTTGTGCAATGGGAAATTCAGAGTCAACGTAGTTCGGACCAAGTTCTTTTTGTGTTTTTTATGAGCGACGTTAAGTTCGCGTCCGGCAGTTAGGGTCGATGCCTGTTTGCGTCTCAGACGGAAAATAACGTGCCCTTTTTGAAAATGGCCTTTAAGTTGAAGGTCCCGAAGGACAAAAAGGTTTGAAGTTGGTTTGTGTTTTTTAGGACAGAAGTGGCTTAAGTTAGTTCCTAAGTTGCATTGCACCAAAGTCTAGGGCACAGGGGCGAATACTTAACGCATCGTCCCAAGACAGGACGCTCGCTAAGCACTCTAGAGAGATGAGAGGAAACTCCTCATTTCTCATTCCCTACGCTTAAGGCTCGTGCGCAATACACCTTATTATTATTAAGTGTTTTAAAGAAATTTGAGATGAGAAGAGAGAAGACACAAGGGTAACTCTAAGGGGGATTATGAATCCTAAAGTTATCATGCATGGGTGACCTATGGTTAGTGAGGTTCAACCTAAATCCTAAAGAAAGGAAAAGAGAAGGAGAGAATAGTAAAGGTGAATATGGATGCTTATCCACACCCTTAAAGAACTTACCTTAGACCCTGCATAAAAGATTAGTACAGAATAGACATAAGTAAGAGAGATGAGGTGAATGAAAATCAAACAATGGCAAACAACAATAATTATCACCCAATCATGAATCAAAGAAACAAAGAAACGGCCCCAAAGCAAATGGCACAAGTGCCTTTTCAAACAGAAAATCATACAAGGTCAAAGATGCGCCTGCAAGAAAATCTCAAGTGAAAACAAATCAGATAATTAGAAAACTGACTCCTAAAATTCCCAAATTAAACATTAAGGTTCCTCAACCAGAGGCAAACAACATATCAAAAGTCCCTGCAAAAAATCAAGATATCAGTCATTCAAATAATTAGGCAGAGTTCAGGTAGGAATTAGGGCTCAGTGTGCCAAAGGGAAGGACCTATATGCAATATGAAATAAATTTAAAAATGAAAGAAAAATATTTTTATGCAATTTAGGATGTTAGTGAACAAATGCAAAAAGAACGGGTAAAAAATATTTTATGAATGCAGAGAAATAAAATAAATAAATTGTGTATGCATGGTATGGATAGTTCAAGAAGAAAATAGATTAAACAATTAATTTAAATGATAAAAATAAAATAAAAATAAAAAATTAAATTTGTAAAAATTTTATAAAGTAATAAAGATGATGTATGAATTTTTTTGTAATTTTAAAATGCAATTTAGTAATTTTAATAATTAAAATATGAAAATGATAAATGAAATAAAATAAAACGAATTAATATGTAAGGGGGGGGGGGGGGGTGCGAACAGTAAAAAATGAAGTGGAAAATGGGATTAGGCTGAAGAGTGGGGGTGCGAATAGCAACCCAGCCCACTAACTCACCAGAAAAAAAAAATAAGAAAGGGAGAGTGTATCCGTGTTCCCCCATGTGCCATGCGTGTGACTTTTTTAATGCGGTGGCATGTTTCTGTTCGCTTGATGCATCAGACGGTCCACATACGGTCAACTTAAAATAAAAGTAAAACAAAGAAATAAAGTGGTTGGGTGGTACACGGTAATGGCGTGGGGTTATAACCACAGGATCATTAATTTAAATTCAGAAAAAAAAATAAAAGGAAAAATAGGTGACAGCATCGTGGCCACACGATCCAAGCCATGGACGGCCCAGATTGCGTCTTCAACCTCCAGCCACCCTCCTTCGCCGGACCACCGCCAGCCGCCGGAACCCTACCACCGGCCACCACCTGCAACCTATATTTTTCCAAAAAATGCGTATGGGTACACTATCCGACCCAGAATTTCGTCAGGAATCCAAATATGGCATCAAAAACCCCAAATTGTTAGTGTATAATAAAAAACGAATAAAAAACCATTAGGGCACAAAACTTTAAATCCATATTACAAGCAAACCACACGTCCATAATTAAAAATAATTACATCAGGATAATCACCATTCATCACACTTCAATATAGACATAAAAAAGGAGAGTTTTAGGAGCACGAAAAATTCACCAACCTGAGATGGCACAGCTCCAATCCTTGCTTTTGGCTGCGAATGGTGGTTGGGTTGTGTTCTAGAAATCACCAGGAAGAGATTTGTGGAAGAACTTTGAAGAAAGACCTTGTAATTTGTGAGATCCAAGGAAAGAAAGCTTTAGGGTTCCAAATTGTGGTTCTCCTCCAAATGCACGTGAATGAACCATAACCAGTGCATGGATAGGTTTAAATAGCCTAGGGTTTGTCACTGATAATGAATTGGGCTTGGGTAATTACTTGTTTAATGATTTTTGAATTATTTTGGAAAATAGCATAATATGGAATACACCTCTCTCCATGCATGTTCTCTTAAAATTTCCAAGATGGATCACCTTCATTTGGATTGCTAATCACACCATAATTGAACTTGGGCCTTGAAAACAATTGATTCATGAGTTTTTAACATTTTGGCAATTTTGAATAATGGGAAAAAGGTGAATAATAATCCATGGAATTTCTTCATTCTTGGGCCCAAAATAATCCTCAAGGAATGTCTTTTAATATTGGAAAGTGGCATGAAACAATGGAATTGGTTATAGGTCATTATGCCCAAAGTTGTGAAAATGGCACCATGAAAAACCCTAAAAACCACTTTGCCTTCTTTTGACCATAAGTTGAGTTTCACAAATGATATGGACACCCACTAGTACTTGTTGGAAAGAGGAGAAAAATACCTTCAACTTTTATGTTGGAGAAAAATTCATTTGAAGCTTTCTTGATGATGAAAAGTCAAGTTGAATGCAGTGCAGGAACTTGCCAAAAAAGGAAACTTTTCATTATAGGTCACTTTCCAAATTTAGAAACTTTGCACCAACTCCTGATTCCTGACAAATATGTATGAGACTTGACCCTTGAAGACCATATGAGGATGTGAGACTTTGAAAACCTTGGAGAGAACCTCAAAATTTCACAGTTGACTTCTCCTCTCACTGTTGACTTTTACCCAATTCAACTGATTTTCAATCCATTGGCCAATTGAACTTCTCCTGAACTAAACTGATGGACAACCTCCCATACCTAGATACTTGGGGACCCAAGGAGTACCATAGAATCCAGTCTTGCCCAAAAAATAAGAAATAAACAGACTTTATAGCAAACCCTAGTTGTGGTACCCTCAGTCTAGGAGGAAATAACATAGTCTCCGAATCCAAATTCCTCTGAATATGATGTGTATCCTCTCCAACAAAGATAAGATATGCCATTTGATGATGATAAAAACCCAAGGAGCTTGCCCATTGAAGCAATAAACCCAAGAATCTCAAAACCCTAATCTATGCACTGGTTAGGAGAGGATGATCCACCTGAGCTCTCTTGGACAATACCAGGACTCTTGCTTGACCCTCTGAAGCACTGCCTCAGGCACCTTGACCCCATGCTAAGAACCAATGATATGCACACATGATAATGCAAAATGCAATGCAACATAAGCCAGTTAGTAATAAAGTAAGGAGAGCAAATTTTGGGGTGCAACAGCTGCCCCTAAGGTGTGATAGCAATCAACTTGGTCCTGAAGGTGTGATAGCAACGGCTCTCAGACATTCCAGGGTACACGGGGATTGAATACCGAAAGAGCCCCGAAAATTTGCTTATGGTAAGAATAACGAGAAAGAGTCTGCTAAAAAATAAGGAATATGACCTCAACCATATCCACAAGGAAAAAACAAATACGACCTCAATCGTACCCAAAAGACGAATACAACCTCCAAGGAAGACTGACCTCAATCATTATGCCTACAAAGAAAAAACAAATACGACCTCGATCGCACCCACAAAACGGATACACCCTCAATTACATCCACAAAGAAAACACGAATACGACCTCAATCGCACCCACAAAACGAATACAACCTCAATTGCACCCGCAAAGGAAGACTGACCTCAATCACTCTACCCACAAAGAAAATACGAATACGAATACAACATCAATTGCATCCACAAAATGAATACAACCTCAATTGTACCCTCAAAGGAAGACTGACCTCACTCACTCTACCCGCAAAGAAAACACGAATACAACCTCAATCGCACCCACAAAACGAATACAACCTCAATTGCATCCGCAAAGGAAGACTGACCTCAATCACTCTACCCACAAAGAAAATAAGAATACGACCTCAATCGCACCCACAAAACGAATACAACCTCAATTGCATCTGCAAATGAAGACTGACCTCGATCACTCTACCCACAAAGAAAATACGAATACGACCTCAATCGCATCCACAAAACAAATACAACCTCAATTGTACCCTCAAAGGAAGACTGACCTCAATCACTCTACCCGCAAAGAAAAGACGAATACGACCTCAATCGTACCCACAAAGGATAACCAACATAAAGTGGACTTCACTGGGGATAACGTGAAACAAGACTCACAAAAGAAAAAGGCCAAAATGAGGCAAACATAGAGAAACTTCTAACGGACTCCTGTTCCACAGATATGATGACTCCGTTGGGGAAGGTGAAGTCTAAATAAAAGACTCTACCGGGGAGCACAAGTATGGGGAACGCGTCCCTCCAAAATCTCCTGAGTTATGCCATCTCTGCTGAGAAAGAGAACTGGCAAGGAAAGTATCAAACCTGGCTTATGCTTTGGAATGCAAATGTTTGAATTTTGCCGTAATGCTTCACACGAAGTGGAAATGCTACGCGTTTTGAGGATGCAATGCTTATGATATGTAAAAAGGGTCCCTCCAGCAAAATAAATGCCAGAGAGAAAAGACCAATTCAGCTGGGGATGACAAAAATAAATTGTCCTCTGAATCCAGAAACTCCGCTGAGAAGGATCACACCGATCGACTGCTTGAATCAACAACTTCTGCTGGGGATGAAGTCCCAAAAGAATATCCATACCACCGGGGATTACACATGTCCTCTGCTGAAGGCGACATGGAACCTGAGATTCCTCCTCTGCTGGGGAAGTTGAGAATGAATACCAATAACGGAACCGGAAGTCTGTTACTGAGGGTTGGCAAAAACCAATTGGGCTCAGAACCTGCTAGGGGATACCAGCCCATAATACCATCCTGCTTGGGGATACTGCTGATCTTAACCTGCTGAAGGGGAGAATGACTTTACTCCCACCTTGCTGTGGATTATAATATGACATTGTTGGTGAGGGCACGCTTCCTGACTGGATGGGGAAGGTGATCACTATGATTCTGTGGGGAAATAACGTCTTGATCCGGAGAAAATACTTCCCTGAGCCTCCTGCTAGGGAAAGTCCGCCCTGCTGAGGAAAGTTTTGTCCTGCTGGGGAAGGTCTGCTCTGCTGAGGAGAGTTTTTCCTACTGGGAAAAATAGTCCATGATACAAGCCTGCTTGGGGATACTTCTGAACTTAACCTGCTGAAGGGGAGAATGCCCTTACTCCCACCTTGTCGGGGATTAGAATATGACATCGTCGGTGAAATCACACTTCCTGACTAGATGGGGAAGTGAGCGCCATGATTCTGTGGGGAAATAACGTCTTGATCCGGAGAAAATACTTCCAGGTCTCCTGCTGGGGAAGGTCTGCTCTGCTGAGGAGAGTTTGTCCTGCTGGGGAAGGAGCAATCTCAATGCTGGGGAGTACAATGCTGTTGCCCTGCAACCTGACTTGTCTTTATGGTCATAAACAGTTTTTTGAACTTTTCATCTCAAGAGGATTTTACAGAAGACCGGGCGCTCACACTGCCCCAGGGTCTTCAAACTCTTGGAGAGATTTATCATATCTCGACATAACTGCCCCAGTCTTCATAATCCATGACGTACATTACCTCGAAGGGGATCGTAATGACTTGACAATACTCTACTTTAGCATCTTGAACCTTGAGGAGGTGTCTTCAATTAACCATTTTCAGGAGTGGACGATCTCCCATGCTCTAGAGGTGACCTTCCCCATTATGGGTTTTGAAGTGACTTTGCCCCTGATCTTAGAATGAATGCCCCAGAATAACTGAATTTCGGAGAGTTTTCTCGACGTGACTTCCCCAGATTGGCTACACCTCAACATGACTTACTGGGGGAGCCCACTATATTCTGAGTCTCTTGGCAGCATGCCCTTTGATACGATTGTCCTTCAGAATTTTCAAGCAACCCAACTTGGTAGGATCAAGCTTCTTGACTGACTTTCACTGTGTAAGCTGCCATTGATGTTTAGGCACATACATGCAAACAGAACGAGTTATTTATGAGAATGATAATCCTAATGCAACGCTTATGTTAACCTTGAAGTTTATTGAGAATACGTCACAAAACCCGGTGAACGAATCACTAGTTGGGATGCGACCTTGATTTTTTTAAATGGCAAAACAATGCGCACATGTAATACCAACAAGTCTTATTAGCACCACTTATAGGAGTCAGGAACGCTATCCTGTTGAAGTACGTTTTCGGAATAAACCCTGTTTCAATTAGGACTTTCAAGGGTTGTAACGTGGTCTGGTTCACGGTTTCAGAAAAAAAGGATTTATGGCTCAAAATTTATTGGTGCCCACCCACTCTCTGTGATGTTCTCCAGTCTTATGTTCAGCTAATCTGACCCAAACGCTCATCTCCCAACAGGTTTATGATTTTCAAGGAACCTATGCCCTTAATGGCTTGGCACCTGAGGAGGTTTTGGAATGACAGTCACCCCTTTTTATCTTTTGTGTCTGTAATCACAAGAATTTGTTCTTATCGAGGATTTTCTCTTGTATTGCTCTTCGCTTTTTTCTTTCTTTTACCTTTTTGATCCCTAATTTCTGCCTGGACTGGCTCTTCTGAGTTTTTTCGATTTTTAAGTCCAGCGGGATGCCCTAACTTTTGCCTAAGTCACTTGTTTTCAAGTTTCGACTTAGCGGGCTTTTCTTTTTTATTCCCCTTTTTCGAACAAAGCGTGTGACACTGGTTGTCTTACTTGCTTGAAAGGGTTGTGACTGCCTCACTCCTTGATTGTTGATGGATAACCATTGTGGTTTCACATCTCTTGACCTCTTGATGGTGGGATAGAAGGTAATGGATCCTCAGATGCACAGTCTCCTTGAAATTTGAACGCTTGGTCAAACTAACTGACGTCTACCCTGCCCCTGGGTTAAATATGAGGGTTTTTTCGTACGAAGGAAACTCCTACTCCAAGGCTCAAAGGGGTTAACGAGGGTCTATCTCCCTTATATCTCCAGCGTTTAGGGGTTTGAAACAATGCCTGTACATCCTCAACAGGGTTCTACCCAAAAGCGTACCATTAGAAACCTGCGTTCTCATTTCGTCATCCTCCCTCAAGAGTTCTAAACAAAGAGAATTGGTATTGCAGTGCATAAAACATTTAAGAGTGAATACGAATGGATTACTTCAAGGAAAACATACTCATTGCATTAATATCATCATAAAAAAAAACAAACAAGTCTTGCGTACATACGATGTTTTAACAAGAAATGAAAAACTACAAATGAAAATGATGTAAAGAAAGCTGAAGATTGCCATTGCTGAGGAAGCTTAATTCTGTCTGGACGTACTTGCAGACTGGGTGTTCATTTGAGAAAGGAGGCTTCCATTGATGTACATATCATCTTCAGTGAATACAATGATCTCGGAGTCTACTAGGTCTTGCACCTTGTGTTGGAATGCCTTACACTCATCAATCGTATGCCCAAATGTTCCCGAGTGGATCTCGCACCTAGTAGTCATGTCATAATCCAGAGGAATAGGGTACGGTACCGGCGTGGTACTCCTCGTCTGAATCAGAGAGTTCTCGAGCAGACGAGCAAACAACTGACTATAAGGGATGGGAATAGGATCAAATATCCTGTTGGGCCTTCTTGGTCTCAGTTGCCCCTGTTGCTGATGATTCTGCCGTCGGTGCTAATTTGGGCACCTAGTCTGGCCCTACACTTTCCTTTCTACATTCGGATGAGGCACAAACAAGGGTTGTGGAAGAGATCCCTGACGCGAGGTGGATCCTTTGGCAAAAGAGGGAGTCCTCAGTCCCTTTGCAACACTGAGAGTAACATCACTTTGTTTACCAGTGCCAACTGATGTAAACTTGATTGCCCCTGAATCAATGAGCTCTTGGACTTTGTACTTGAGCATCTTACAATCTTCAACATTATGACCGGGTGCCCCTGAATGGAATTCACACCTATCATGGACATTGGAACCCATACAAAACTTGGTGTGTGGAGGTCTTGTAGCAATCAATTCAATTAGCTGAAACTTGAGCAAGTGCTGAAGTAACTGAGCGTATGGTATCAGAATCTGATCAAACTTCTTATCAAGCTCTTTTGGATTAAGACCCTCAAGAAACGGTTGTTGATGAAAAAGCTCTGACGGTGGAGAGGATCCACGAGGCAATCCATGGTCTATAGGAGACCCCAAAGAGATGGGAAGAGTAAGGACCTCTGTTGTGGAAGCGGGCACAGGACTGTCTTCCTTCTTCAACACTGTTTTCAGAATCTCCGTGATTAAACCCATCTGATTCTTCATCTTATTTATCTCCTCCCTCAGCATCTTCTGCTCCTGGAGCATGTCTTCCCCAAATTGCCTCATCTGAACCTTCAGTTCACTCAACTCAGCTTGAACTCGCTCCATGATCAACTCTTGAATGGCCTGAGGAGTTAAGTCTGCAATTCTGAGATGAGAACAAGATAAGAATACCGAAGATAAACACCTGTCATGCAAAATGATTATGAATATGCAAATGCAAATGGACGTGTTTGAAAATTCACAGGGCGATCCACCCCTTGATTCCGGTTTAATAACAAGATATAATGGAACTTCTGCTCATATATTAAGAAAACCAGAGGAAAGCCAAATGTCAACAATCACCAATCCAAGGTAACAAGTCTGAATATAAAAACCATAGGTCCCAACCAACAAGCCTGGTGGTGATCCACATACAATGAAAGAAAACAGAAAACTATGGCATGTCATCAAAGTTTACAAGTGTCAATCCTCCCCATCCACTATGCTTTCTGCACCAGTCTTGAATTTCCTCGAACAGCTTTCTGGTGTCGGGATGCTTGGGTTTTTGAATTAGTCCTTTAATGAGAAGGTCTCTCCTGTGTATGATCCCATCCAAGTATCTGCAATGTAATTCCCAAGCGTCTTCTCCAGAAACACCCTCCACGCTAGGCCCCTCATGTCTAGGTTTCTTCACTTCAGCTTGGACTTTCAGTTCTTCCATAGAGGCTATGGCTTCATTGAGTCGACCCTCGACTACTTGTCTCTTGAATATCCCTGATAAGATCTCGGCGTCTTTCTTCTTGAGCGTCGACTTCAACTGATCAATCTTAGCTAGGTAAGCGTCTTCCTTGCTTTTATTCTCGGCCATGGCAGTTTCTTGGTGATCATTGAACCTGTGGATTTTCAGCAAAGCCTTGTCTAATTCCTCTTTCTTAGATTCGAGAACCTTACTGGTACCATCCAAAGCTTCCTTCATCTTTTCTCTGGATGCGATCATGTCAGCAAGCTCTTTTTCTGCTTTAGCAAGGAGCTCTGTCTTCAACTTGGCGGTATGAACAACTTCACCCCGCTCATGCTTCCACTGATAAATCTCTCTCTTTAGCTCACTATTTTCTTCCCGCAACCTTTCCTTTTTAGCCCATAATTTGTTATACTTCTCCAACTCAACGGTGGTAGGAGGCTCGATTGCCAAAGGGTACAAAGGTGGTTCCACCGGGAATGGAAGAAGCTCCTCTTCTGCTCTCTTCTTAATCCACTCTTTAGAGGAAGGGAAAGCCCGATTGTTACTTTTTCCGAATGGAATCTTACCCTTCTTAGTCACCTGTTTCCAAGCATTCACAACTTTCCTTATCAACCCTTGATCCTCAATACCATTGAAGAACAAGGACTCACGGACATCTCGCTCTTCGGGCGGACCTTTCAAAGGATAGCCAAACTGTCTGATAGCTAGGGAGGGATTATAGTTAATTCCACCTTTCCTCCCTATCAAGGGAACATTAGGGAATTCTCCGCATTTGCAAATAATCTCCATTCCTAGCAAGTCACGATTAATCCAAACGATGTTATCAGCAGTCAAGCCCATAACCCTCTTAGACCACTTCAGAGAATCTTTCGTATCAACGAAAGCGCCAGACTCAGGGAGACGACTCAAAAACCAAGTAGCTAAGAGTGGTGCACAGCAACTTACAATTTTCCCACGTCTATTCTCATTCTTATAGTGAACTGAATGGTACACATCACCTAGCAAGGTAGGTATAAGATTCTTCGAAATAAAGATTCTGACGGCATGCATATCCACCAGATCAGGAATATTCGGAAACAAAACAATCCCATAGATACACGTAGCTAGGATAGCTTGGAAAGCAGTCCAGTTCTTCTCTTTGACATGTATGCAGGCTTGATCAAACAGGAACTTCAATAGGAAACCCTTAACTCCTTGTTTTTCTTCAATATTACTGTTCAGGACGGATTCACTAATATGAAGAGCCACAGCCATTTCTTTTATACCGGGGTGTTCTTCAGAAAAGAAAACTATATCTTGACTGATAGGAATTCCTAAAATAAATGAGAACTCCTCCAACGTTGGAGCCAAGATGTAGTCCGAGAAAGTGAAGCAACGCAGAGACGGATCGTAAAACTGAAGAAGCGTGTGAATGGCATCCTTATCATACTTGGAGATATTATAGACAAATTTCAGAAGTCTTCCATACCTTCCACTGAACTCTGTACGAACTCCAGAACCAGCCATATTAATCAGTTTGTGAATCAGTGTCAAAGTCGGTTCTGGGAATGAATAAGCAACAGTCTTCTTTCTCTGAACATCCATACTGAAGTAACCTCAGAAAACCGGAATCAAGAGTAATATGCAAGCCCTAAAAAATGTCAAGCACGTCAGAATGCAAGAAAAATGATATGCTCATGCAAACATGGGGTCAAGGCACACTGCTGGATGTGTTGTGCTGTTAGCTGAATGAGAAACCAGAAAACCAGAACTCTGAACCACTGAGGAACCCAAATAATCATACATTGATGAGAAATCCAGAAAAATAGGGTAGGTTGAAGGTTTCGGTTACCTGCAAACCTGCAAATGCCCATCCCCTCTCACATGTGGGTACTAGGATGTTCAGTATCCCGGGCTCTCAGGTCGAGAAATGATGATACGTTCACCATTTCTGGTTTGGCATCATCATCAATCGAGGAGGCCTCAACTGATTCTCCAAAGCGGAAGGTCCTCAGCATTGGCACTGAGGTCGAGAAACAATAGTACATTCATCCCTCGGGGTATAGTACTAAAGTCAATCGAGGAGTGCCTCCACTGATTCTCTTCAAAACGTAGGGGAAGTCCTATGCGAGTTCCAAAGCGGGCCCTCGGGTGCGAATGGGTTTGCCACAGGATGTGGTCTTCCACTGTCACCGCTAAAGAGGAGTGTTTCCACTAAGGTCCTCAATGATCGGTCACCAGAGTCGACAGCTCTCTAGATCAACACCCCAACATGCGCAAGACACACACGTTAGAATGCGTCCCAAGATAGCCTCGTCTGGTTGTGAATTTTGTGAACACACAAACGTACCAAGTGGGCACGTAGGTCCCACTACTTTCCACTCTAGTCCTAGGGTATTCTCAAGCCTGGGTATTGGGCTTAGCTCTCAGACCCACCCAACCCGCAAAACAAAGACAGCCAGCACAGCACAGCAGCATGACAGTAATAAAAATGAAATGCAGAAAATGCGGTAAAAATAAAAATAAAATACAACACGTAAAGCAAATCAAAACAAAACACCCAAAGAGAACAAAGACAAGCAAGCATTAGGATTGACTCGCTTAGGAATGGACCAGCATAGGTCAACCAGATTCCCCAGCAGAGTCGCCAGCTGTCGCTCCCAGGATTTTCATCCAGGTACAAACGCGAGAGTGGCGCAGAAAAAACAGAGTCGCCAGCCGTGTAAATTTATCCCAAGAGAGGGAAAGGGAACACCGCATAAACCTGAGGAAGAGGGAAAGGAATGGTCATTGCAACCATAACTTGGGTTCGGGAGTCGGTTAAGCGAGGGGAAGGTACTAGCACCCCACGCGTCCATCGTACTCGATGGGATCCACGCTTGTTGTCTATTCTAAGGGTGAGTTATCCTATCATCTATGGCTGTACTAAGACGGGGAAGGGGAAAACTAAGACAGACTCGGTAGGACGTCGACGTCCTAGGCCTACGTACTCTCTTTGTGCAATGGGAAATTTAAATTCAACGTAGTTCGGACCAAGTTCTTTTTGTGTTTTTTATGAGCGACGTTAAGTTCGCGTCCGACAGTTAGGGTCGATGCCTGTTTGCGTCTCAGACGGAAAATAACGTGCCCTTTTTGAAAATGGCCTTTAAGTTGAAGGTCCCGAAGGACAAAAAGGTTTGAAGTTGGTTTGTGTTTTTTAGGACAGAAGTGGCTTAGGTTAGTTCCTAAGTTGCATTGCACCAAAGTCTAGGGCACAGGGGCGAATACTTAACACATCGTCTCAAGACAGGACGCTCGCTAAGCATTCTAGAGAGATGAGAGGAAGCTCCTCATTTCTCATTCCCTACGCTTAAGGCTCGTGCGCAATACACCTTATTATTATTAAGTGTTTTAAAGAAATTTGAGATTAGAAGAGAGAAGACACAAGGGTAACTCTAAGGGGCATTATGAATCCTAAAGTTATCATGCATGGGTGACCTACGGTTAGTGAGGTTCAACCTAAACCCTAAAGAAAGGAAAAGAGAAGGAGAGAATAGTAAAGGTGAATATGGATGCTTATCCACACCCTTAAAGAACTTACCTTAGACCCTGCAAAAAAGATTAGTACAGAATAGACATAAGTAAGAGAGATGAGGTGAATGAAAATCAAACAATGGCAAACAACAATGATTATCACCCAATCATGAATCAAAGAAACAAAGAAACAGCCCCAAAGCAAATGGCACAAGTGCCTTTTCAAACAGAAAATCATACAAGGTCAAAGATGCGCCTGCAAGAAAATCTCAAGTGAAAACAAATCAGATAATTAGAAAAATGACTCCTAAAATTCCCAAATTAAACATTAAGGTTCCTCAACTAGAGGCAAACAACATATCAAAAGTCCCTGCAAAAAATCAAGATATTAGTCATTCAAATAATTAGGCAGAGTTCAGGTGGGAATTAGGACTTAGTGTGCCAAAGGGAAGGACCTAAATGCAATATGAAATAAATTTAAAAATGAAATAAAAATGTTTTTATGCAATTTAGGATGTTAGTGAACAAATGCAAAAAGAACGGGTAAAAAATATTTTATGAATGCAGAGAAATAAAATAAACAAATTGTGTATGCATGGTATGGATAGTTCAAGAAGAAAATAGATTAAACAATTAATTTAAATGATAAAAATAAAATAAAAATAAAAAATTTAATTTGTAAAAATTTTATAAAGTAATAAAGATGATGTATGAAATTTTTTAGTAATTTTAAAATGCAATTAGGTAATTTTAATAATTAAAATATGAAAATGATAAATGAAATAAAATAAAACGAATTAATATGTAAAGGGGAGGGGGGGGGGGGGGGGGGGGGGGGCGAACAGTAAAAAATGAAGTGGAAAATGGGATTGGGCTGAAGAGTGGGGGGTGCGAATAGCAACCCAGCCCACTAACTCACCAGAAAAAAAAATAAAAAAGGGAGAGTGTATCCGTGTTCCCCCATGTACCATGCGTGTGACTTTTTTAATGCGGTGGCATGTTTCTGCTCGCTTGATGCATCAGACGGTCCACATACGGTCAACTTAAAATAAAAGTAAAACAAAGAAATAAAGTGGTTGGGTGGTACACGGTAATGGCGTGGGGTTATAACCACAGGATCATTAATTTAAATTCAGAAAAAAAAATAAAAGGAAAAATAGGTGGCAGCATCGTGGCCACACGATCCAAGCCATGGACGGCCCAGATTGCGTCTTCAACCTCCAACCACCCTCCTTTGCCGGACCACCGCCAGCCGCCGGAACCCTACCGCCGGCCACCACCTGCAACCTATATTTTTCCAGAAAATGCGTATGGGTACACTATCCGACCCAGGATTTCGTCAGGAATCCAAATATGGCATCAAAAACCCCAAATTGTTAGTGTATAATAAAAAACGAATAAAAAACCATTAGGGCACAAAACTTTAAATCCATATTACAAGCAAACCACACGTCCATAATTAAAAATAATTACATCAGGATAATCACCATTCATCACACTTCAATATAGACATAAAAAAGGAGAGTTTTAGGAGCACGAAAAATTCACCAACCTGAGATGGCACAGCTCCAATCCTTGCTTTTGGCTGCGACTGGTGGTTGGGTTGTGTTCTAGAAATCACCAGGAAGAGATTTGTAGAAGAACTTTGAAGAAAGACCTTGTAATTTGTGAGATCCAAGGAAAGAAAGCTTTAGGGTTCCAAATTGTGGTTCTCCTCCAAATGCACATGAATGAACCCTAACCAGTGCATGGATAGGTTTAAATAGCCTAGGGTTTGTCACTGATAATGAATTGGGCTTGGGTAATTACTTGTTTAATGATTTTTGAATTATTTTGGAAAATAGCATAATATGGAATACACCTCTCTCCATGCATGTTCTCTTAAAATTTCCAAGATGGATCACCTTCATTTGGATCGCTAATCACACCATAATTGAACTTGGGCCTTGAAAACAATTGATTCATGAGTTTTTAACATTTTGGCAATTTTGAATAATGGGAAAAAGGTGAATAATAATCCATGGAATTTCTTCATTCTTGGGCCCAAAATAATCCTCAAGGAATGTATTTTAATATTGGAATGTGGCATGAAACAATGGAATTGGTTATAGGTCATTATGCCCAAAGTTGTGAAAATGGCACCATGAAAAACCCTAAAAACCACTTTGCCTTCTTTTGACCATAAGTTGAGTTTCACAAATGATATGGAGACCCACTAGTACTCGTTGGAAAGAGGTGAAAAAGACCTTCAACTTTCATGTTGGAGAAAAATTCATTTGAAGCTTTCTTGATGATGAAAAGTCAAGTTGAATGCAGTGCAGGAACTTGCCAAAAAAGGAAACTTTTCATTATAGGTCACTTTCCAAATTTAGAAACTTTGCACAAACTCCTGATTCCTGACAAATATGTATGAGACTTGACCCTTGAAGACCATATGAGGATGTGAGACTTTGAAAACCTTGGAGAGAACCTCAAAATTTCACAGTTGACTTCTCCTCTCACTGTTGACTTTTACCCAATTCAACTAATTTTCAATCCATTGGCCAATTGAACTTCTCCTAAACCAAACTGATGGACAACCTCCCATCCCTAGATACTTGGGGACCCAAGGAGTACCATAGAATCCAGTCTTGCCCAAAAAATCAGAAATAAACTGACTTTATAGCAAACCCTAGTTGTAGTACCCTCAGTCTAGGAGGAAATAACACAGTCTCCGAATCCAAATTCCTCTGAATATGATGTGTATCCTCTCCAACAAAGATAAGATATGCCATTTGATGATGATAAAAACCCAAGGAGCTTGCCCATTGAAGCAATAAACCCAAGAATCTCAAAACCCTAATCTATGCACTGGTTAGGAGAGGATGATCCACCTGAGCTCTCTTGGACAATACCAGGACTCTTGCTTGACCCTCTAAAGCACTGCCTCAGGCACCTTGACCCCATGCTAAGAACCAATGATATGCACACATGATAATGCAAAATGCAATGCAACATAAGCCAGTTAGTAATAAAGTAAGGAGAGCACATTTTGGGGTGCAACACATGGCTCCCAGTCGTATGCATTTGCAAGACTTGTCTCAGGCAGATAATGAACCATTCCGAGAGTATGCTCAGAGATGGAGAGAGTTAGCATCTCGTGTTCAACCGCCACTTTCGGATAGAGAATTTGTTGATTTGTTCATGGATACCTTTCAAGGGCCGTACTCAGAAAAGATGATTGCCAATGGGGCAGCAAAATTTTCTAACCTGGTGATGGTGGGAGAACGTATTGAGAGACTGATCAAGTGTGGAAAGCTCCAAGGCGTCTCGAACTTCCAAGCTAATGAAAATGAATCAGTTGTCAGTTCTCAGGAAGAATTCGAGGAAGAAAATAGTTTCGTTCAGGAATCTCTACCACCTCGTTCTCAGTGTTCAGACATATCAACTGTTCAGAGTCAACAATCTTATGGGTCTTCGTATTAGGGACAATATTCTTCTGTAAATCAGAGACCTTCTCAGAATCAACGGTCATATCGCCGCCAGCCGCGTCAGCACGCCCGACAAAGGCCAAGAAAGCCAGAGAGGCAGTTCACTCAGTTGCCAACGTCGTACAGTCAGATGTTGCCAGATTTGATCAAAGGTGGATTGATAGTGCCGAAGGAGTTGAAGCTGGTGCCTTTTCCGTATCCACAAGGTTTTGACGTCAACGCCCGTTGTGACTATCATGCTGGGGCACATGGGCATTCAACAGAAGACTGTAAGGTGCTCAGGAGCAAGGTTCAGACTCTTCTTGACTCCAATATGTTCTCATTCATGCCTCAGGGTATTCAGATAAACATTTCTCCTTCATCCAGTCAGGTGGGTTTATCAGTCCAGGTTATGGAAGAAGTCACTGAGAGCAGTTGTGCAGATGAGTATCAGAATGACTTCGATGAGCAATTCTGAAGATGGCCAGCTCATTAGCAAATCAAGCTCGGAAGGCCCAGTTCCTCAAAGCTGGCGACCATTTAGATCATGTCATTTCTTTGCATTTGTAGTTTCTTTTTTGCTAAAAAGTGCAAACTCATTTGTAAAACTCGTCTGTTTTTGATTGATAATGATAATGAAATGAATATGCATGTTTTGGTTAAATCCAGTGGTGTTCACTCATACTTTTCTTTATTGGTATCTAACATTTGTTTAAGCAGGATTCGAGGGAGGAGGATGATATTCAAAGACGCAGAACTTCCAATTGTATGCTTTTGGGACAAAACCCTGTTGATAATGTACAGGCATTGTTTCAATTCCTCAAACACCAGAGACATAAGGAAGATAATCCCTTGTCAACCCTGTTGAGCCTAGTAGCAGGAGTTTCTTTCTGAAAACGAAAAAACCCTTTATCTTAACCCAGGGCAGGGTAGGTGTCAGTTAATTTGACCAAGCGTTCAAATTTCAAAGGAGTGTCTCATTCAAGGATCAAATCACAACGGTTATCCCTCACCAATTGAAGAGTGAGGCAGTCACAACCCTTTCAACAAAGTCAAGACAAACCTGTGTCACACGATTAGTTCCAAAAAAAAAGAAAAAAGGAAAAAGCCCGCTAAGTCAAGACTTGAAAACAAGTGACTTAGGCAAAAGTTAGGGCATCCCGCTGGACTTCGAAATCGGAAAAAAAATCAAAAAAGAATCAGTCCAGGCAAAAATCAGGGATTTCAAAAAACAAAAAATGAAAAGCAAAAAGGATTACAAAAGAAAAATCCTCGAATAAAGAACAAATCGTGTGAATACAGACACCAAGGACAAAAGGGGTGAATGTCATTCCGAAAATCGTGCGGGTTCCTTCTATCCTCATACCATTCACTAACCTTTTTGAAAGGTGAGCGCCTGTGTCAAGTTAGCTGAACTTAGGACTGGAGAACATCAAGGAGAATAGGTGGGTTAAAACAAAACGTTGAGCCTTATATCCTTTCTTTCTTAAACCGCGAACCAAACCACATTACAACCCTCAAAAGACCTAATTGAAGCAGGGTTGTTTCGAAAGCATACTTCGGTTAAAATCGCGTCAGTTCTGACTCCCAAAAGGATTTTCTTACCATTCATGTTGGTATCGATGTGACATTCTGATCAGTGATTCGTTCACCACATGTCATAACATTTTTCCAGTGAACACACTTGGATTTCAAAGCTGTCATATGCATTGCATCAAAATTATCTTTTCAAAATGAATTGTTTTACTTGCAAATCAGTACTTGACATCAGGAAAGTTTCTACAATGTAAAGATTGATTAATCTAAGGTGCAAAGTGCCCGAGTACTTCGTTGAGCCGAGGCAAGTCATTTTAAATGGGCAATTCATTCCAAGATTCAGCCAATCTGGGGCAATCAGGTCGAGATTCAACAAATCTCTCAAAGGTCAGTTAAAGGTACTCCTTCACAGATCAGCCAGACAGGGGCACAAATTATTTCAAAGCTGGGGCAGGCCACCCCAAAGACCAAGAGGTTACTCTCTCCGAAGGACGGTTAATCAAAAGCCATGGGGCAATATATGTCAGATCTTCACGAGACATCCTGAAGACATGTTCATTTACAGGTTATGCTGCATCAGGGCACCTCTTTTGGTCATATCATAATTGGAGGTTCATGTTGATAGTTAACACGTGACGTCCCCGGTAGAGTTTCTCGCCTCGGCAGAGATGGTTGAAGTTTTATCATTCAACAGAGCATTATGAAGATTGTGAATTATTCTCCTCAGCAAGAGTTCTGGAGTTCGCTCTCCCCTAGCCAGGTTGGTGAAGTTTGTGTCTCGTCAGCAAGGGTTCATATTCCCGTACAGGATAAGAGTGTTGGATTGGTGCTTCCTCAGTTTGCTGTAAAGTTTTGTATCCCCAACAGAATAAGGGTAAGAGGCAAGCATCAAACAAAGGAGTAAGTCTGATCTTGTCCCCTAGCAGAGCTGATATCATCAACCATTGTCCCCCAAGCATATTTTTGGGTGGAGGTTATCTTTCCCCAGCAAGTCAAAGACCGATTTTCATTGGTACTTTTCTTCAGCAGATTCCCGGGATGTTTATCCAGCAGAAGTTTGTTATTCACACTTTCCTGCAGAATGGAGGTTTAGTCGGGATCTCGAGCAGTTTATGACCTTGAAGGCGGTTCAGTTTGTTACCCCCAGAGGAGTTGGTCTCGTCTCTTCAGCATTTATTTTGCTGGAGTGGTCCTTTCGTATATCATTATCATAGCATATCATGAAACCTTGTAAAACCAAACAGAAATCCATAGCCCAACCTTGCTCACCTTCATCCACAACCCACTTTGCTGGCCTTTTTCAAAACTTGAAGCCCTATCCATATTGGCGACCCCTTTAAAACCAGAAGTCCAATCCCTATTGGCACTTATTTTCAAAATCCAATCCTCATTGGTACCCAGAAAGATTTCGCCTTTGAAAAAACAATCACCATCAGGTTTCACCTGTTCCTGCCAGCAAAGTTCAATTGTACTTGGCACATCCTTCTTTTCCCGGTAGCCCGAGCATGCGTCAGCATTTTTGCATATAGTAATCATTGCATCCTCAAATTGCGTAGCATTTCCATTTTGTATGGAGCATTACACCATAGAAAGAAAATTCAAACATATGCATGCGAAGCATAAGCCAGATTTGGTACCTTGCGCGAGAGCCCAAATCAATGTCCAGTCAAGACGGTGACATATCCCCAGCAGGCATTTCAATCAACCCCTCTGCTTACCTTTCTTTTGGGTCGTAGATCATACGTCGATCTTACCCTCGACCAGGCATTGTCTATCAACCCCTTGATGACGACATTTCGGTCAGGTTTCCTTTCTGTCATCCCTATGACAATGTGTTATCTTCGTTTGGACTTTCTTTCTGTCATCCCCAGGACAATGTGTTTCCCTCGGTCAAGTGTTCCTTTCGTCAACCCTTTGACGATGTGCTCCCTAAATCGGGTTTTCTTTCCATCAAACCCTTTTGATGATGTGTTTCTTCATATAGTATTTCTTCCCGCCAACTCTTTGACGAAGTGTTCTTTCAGTCAGGTCTTCTTTTTGTCACCCCTTTGACGATGTGCTCCCTAAGTCAGGTTTCCTTTCTGTCATCCCTATGACAATGTGTTTCCTTTGGTCGAGTCCTCTTCCCGTCAACCCCTTTGACGAGGTGTTTCTTGGGGTACATCTTCTTTCTGTCATCCCTATGACAATGTGTTCCTTCAGTTGAGTCTTCCTGCCGTTAAATTACTTTGACGATGTGTCCTTTCAGTCGGGTTCCATTCTTCTTTCCGTCAAACCCCTTTGACGATGTGGTTTGCTGGGTATGTTGTCTTTCGGTCAGATTCCTTTGCAAAGTGTGACTGGGCTCCAGTATTATTTTCTCTCCTCGCAGTTAGCAAATTTTGTGGTTCTTTTTGTATTCAATCACCTTCTACCTTGAAAGTCCGACAACCGTTGCTATCATCCTTTCAGGTCCAAGTTGATTGAATAGGGGCAGCTGTAGCACCCCAAAATTTGCCCTAACTCTTTCTGGCTTTTGTTTCGCAATCATCTGCATTTTCCATTAGGTCATAACTCATTCCCTCATTTGCATTGGGTTCCTAAGACGTGTGATCAAGGCATCTTCCTTTGGTTTGAGCTTTCTGTATTCAGAAGATTATCAGTGTACATCAAGAGCCTAGGGTTTTCTTATTTTAGAGGATTCATCAGAAGCGTTGGGTCAGGTTTTCTTGGGTGTGAATCAGGGTTTGGTTCTTTCTCTTTTCGGGACATTTATTTTATCAGTGTACATCTGGGTGATTTAGGTTTTTATTCATGGCTGAGCCTGTGGACTGTTTATCGGTTGAGATTCTTCAGTGGATCATGTGAGTGGCCAAATTGTTCAGTGGTAGTTGTGACCATTTTATCAGAGGCTTGCGAATAGTTTGTGATTGGTTTTGAATTCTTTGGGTTATCCATTTTCTATCCATCATGACCATTTTCAATCATTTAAACCAATTTTCTTTCCACATCCAAATTTAGTTCAATATCCATTCTTTACCATTTTCAAATCCAATTTTTATCCAAGTATCCATTTTAAATCCACTTTTCAAATCCATACTCTACTATCCATATTCAAAACTACATTTTTAGTGCATGTCCACATTTTAAACTGTCTTGTTCACTAACCCACACTTATTCTTGTTAATCCATATCCACTTTTTTTAAGTCCCTCTTCCAATCCATATCCATTTATGAAACCCATTTTCAATTATCTTTAAATAACCAAAACCATTTTTGTAAAACCACTTTTTTTGGTCCATATCTATATCACATTTTATCCATTTTTCTAACCAATTTCAAAATCATGTTCAAATATCCAAAACCATATCTTCTAATCCATACCCAATTTCGAAATCAATTAAAATCCATTTTAATATCCACTTATTTCAATTCTATATCCATAAAAATCATTTTGATATCCATCCATATCTCCAATTATCCAAACTTCAAAATCCAAGTCAAATATCCATGTCCATTTTTTTTCCTCTAAACCATTATCCAATAATCAAATAACCATTCTTATTCATTTTCATTATCCAATCCAAACGCATTTTTTTGTCCATGTTTCTAAATTCATTTAATTCAAAATCTCCTTTTGTTCATATCATAAACCACTTTTGTCCAAGTTTTATGTTCATTTACCATAAGTCCAAGATCTATATTTTTCCTAATCAACACCAATTCATGAACGTCTAGGGAGGAAAATATACAACAGCAGCAGATTATTACCCACAGTCACAAACTCATCTCTCAGTACAAATCAAGTTGATTGTAGAAAAATTCAAAGCCACCAAATAGGACTCAGCATAATAGGAAAAGAATTTACAAGAGAGAATGATAACAAGAATACAGGAGTGCAAATCCTGACGACTCATAGCAAAGAAAGAACTCATAACAGAAATGGAAAAAGCAAGTTCAAATTTAAAAAGTTCAAGAACAGAGTTGCACGGCCGTTTTCTCTAACAGATTTGTAACAAACTTTTTCTTCTGGATCATTCCAAGCTCCTCTATAAATTCACCTCTTCTTCACTCTTGAGCTCTCTCTCTAAGATTCAATCTCCAATTCTTCACTCTCTGTATAATCTCACCATTTTTCAATCGACTCTGCAATTTTTCAGTTCATCTCCAATTTTGATTTCTACTTCATCACCGCATCTTCATCTTTCTCAACAATTCTCGGCATCGGTCTCAAAATCACCATTAAACCTGCAACAAAATTTTCATTGGTAGTTTTTCGCTACTACATCGATTCAATCGCAAGAACTCAGAGCTTCAGCAACAAAAAATGATGATACACAAGAAGAAGATGGAGTAGAAGAAGCACGGAACCGACAACTACTCGAACACGGAAATCGCAAATCAGAGGCAGAGTGAAGGAAAAGTTTACCTCTGGTTTTCTGTTCATCGTCGTCAATTTGAAGAAGCACCGGACTGTCTCCGGTCAGTAAGCTCTACAAACTTCTTTGTTGCTTCATCCTTTTTCTGTAAATCGGTAAATAGTAATAAATAGCTCGCGATGTGATTTTGTTTTCACTCCGCCGTCGCCGGCAATGAGCCGTGGCGTGGCGGAGTCCTTTGTTCGCATTTTTTGAGAGAACGTAAGAGTGAGGCTCCGACAACGAAGATGAGGAAGACGACGCGGCGGAGAATGTCTGAGTGCGGTGATTTGGAATCATTTTGAGGTTGACGGTTTGATTGACATAAGAATCATGGCGCGGAGGAGATGTTCGTGTGAGGCGAAGAGAAACGGACAAAGTTTGACGGCGAAAGGAGATGAACGCCGATGACGACGTGTCTGAGGCGGCGCCATTGATGGAGGAATGGTTGTGGTCGTTGAGAAAGAAGAGAGCTCCTCGTGGCGGTGTGTCTTTCCGGCGATGTTGCTTGCGAATGATGGTGAGAGATTGTTGTGGTGACGGCGTAACATTGAGGAAGGTACAAGGGAGAAGGAGATAGAGGAGGTGGGATGGGGAGCGGCGGCGTATGAAGGGTGTTGTTTCCTAAGAATTTCATTCTCTTTTAGGTAATTAGGTTTGGAACGTTTGGGGCCTTAAGTCCAAGTGTATTTTCTTTTTTCACACCTCAGTATCACTCGCACCCCCCTTGAATTGATAAGAATTCTTGGGCCTGTTGTTTCAAGTCCGTTCGCTTGACATGCTTCTCACACACACCCAGCTCTGTGCACCACCTTATTGGTTGAAGAAGAAGCTAATGGGCCAAGGCCCTGGGCCCAACGCCTGGAGTGGTTCGTCCACCTCCTAGAATGCTGCCGTACCCTTTTTTTAGTTTGATTTAGTTTTATTTTTAAGATAACTTCACCTTTTTAATTAGAGTTTAAATAGATAATAGTTTTGGATTTAGTGTGACTTTAGGATTTGATTTTAATTAGAATCTAGTTTCTTAATAATAGATTAATATTAGAATTAGTTTCTCTAGGAATTAATATTAGATTAATATTAGAGTTTTTTTAATAAGAATTTAATTGGAATTAAGTTTAGGATTAATATTAGTTTTAATTCTAGAATTAACTTTAGGATTAATGTTTTTTAGATTTAGCTTAGAATTACCTTGAACTAATTTTAGGATTAATTTTAGAATTAGACAAATTAACTTTTCTTGTTAGATTTTAATCTTCTTTCTTTTATTAGCATTTTAATTCTAGCTTGGTTATTCCTGACCATGATTTTAATTGCCTATTCTTGGATTAATTGTTGATTAATTTCTGTTGAGTTCATGATTAAATGCTTCTTTGTTTGCTTAATTCTCTTCATCCCTCGTTAAGATCAACTTAACTTCCATCTTGGATGTAAGTTGCTTATTATGTTCTTCTCCTTTCTTTTAGGATTAGATTCTCATACCACACTTAACCTTAGGACCTCCATGTATGATAACATTAGGTTGAGTCTTAGTTTCCCCCACTTAGATTTTTTCCTTTGATCCGCTCTTGAGTCTTCCATCTTCTCATCTCAAAGAAAATTCAAAATATCAAATAAAGGTAGGCATTTATTTCATTTAGGCCTTTCATATAAAGAAAAGATTATAAAGGGGTCTTCTCTTGTAATCTTAGAATGTGTAGCATATGCCCCATCTTGGGTCAATGTGTTAAACATTTGATCTTGTATGAGGGACTTAAATGCAATACTTGTTGGAGATACAAATCAAGAAAAACACTTCTTCATTTCATAATCAACAAAAACACTTAATAAATACAAGTATGCTAGTGTATTTGAACGTTATGAATTGGAACTAAGTGTGAGGGTCTTCTTCACACTTAGTGTATTTTTTTACTCATTCCATCTTGGAATGTGAGGATGTATACATTCCAATGATTAAGATTTAGATACACTATCATATGAAAACAAATAAAAAAAAACTCTTAAAAGACAAAAAACAAACATTAACGTCTTTCCTTCGGGAATTCTTTTCTCATCTCACTCATTCTCAACGTACGAACGTGCTCCTTCTCGTTCTCTTGCAAGATGGTAACGCACTCGGACCAACGAGCCTGCAACACCTGAGCTAGAACGTCGGCCGTTCCCTAAAAAACACAAACAACTTTCCCTAGGTTAGGGGAACTACGTCGCTCTGATTCTCATGTTCCCGATGAGATACGTAGGCAGTGGGGTAGGGCCCATTCGAGCACTTCTTTTATTTTCCCTACATTTGTTTCTCGTTCCTTTTCCATTCTTTCTCCTTTCTTTCTTTCAGTTCCTTTTCCAGTATCCTTTTCTATCACCCTTTGATCGAGACAAGCAAGCGTGGATCCCATCGGGTACGATGGACGCGTGGGGCTGCTAATACCTTCCTCTCGCGTAACCGACTCCCTTACCCTTTCTCTTGGTCGTAAGACCATGCTCTATCCTTTCCTTCAGGTTTACGCAGTGTTTCCTTTCCCTCTCCTGGGATAAATACACATTGCTGGCGACTCTGTTTCGGTGCCACTTTCGCGTTTGTACTAGGATGAAAATCCCGGGAGCGACAGCGACAAACCCCTTTTTCTTTGCCACAAAATCGATGAAAAGAGATATGTCTCCGGTCATATGTCTCGAGCACCCACTATCCAGAACCCATCTTCTTTCGGTGGTCTCAAGACTTTGTACCTTCAAAATAGTCAAGGGATAGTAGGTACCCAATTCTCGTTGGGTCCTTTACGGTGAGTGAAACCAAGATCGCACTTGGGAAACCATTGATAGATGCCTTTTGGAACAAGAAATCTTCTAAAATGGCATTTAGCAATAGTATGACCAGGCTTACCACAATAGAGGCAATTACGGTTCATTTGGAATTTACCTTTGCTATCACTATCTCGAATCACATACGTATACTTTTGATACGGGTTATTCACACTTTCTCGATAATGTGATCGATCAATAGCAAACATAACTTTTGGCTTAAGAGCTTTGTCCAATTTGGCCTTAAGGGTTCTCACCTCTTTTTGCCAAATGTGACAAGTGTCACAACCCCAATTGAACCATGGAGACTTATTCTCATCAATATCAATTTTTGATATATCCACCATGGAGTTTTTAAGAGCTTCTAATTCCTTTTCGGAATCGGAAACCTTTTTCTCCAAATAAGAAAAAATCTTTTTGTTAGAAGCTAAGCGTTAAAATGCTTCCTTAGCTTCGTGGTGCAACATATCAAAAGCTCTTTGCAATTCTAAATGAAAACATAGTATTAGAATGATCATATTTAAAATGTTTTACCTCTTTCTTTTTGTTGTGACGTGCCATAAGACATAGCTTAACCGATTTTCTTTCGTCACTTGAGCTGTCCTCCTTTTCCGACTCACTATCGCTCTCCCAAGCGATGTATGCTTATTGAGATTTGTTAGACTTTTTGTGTTGACGAGTTTTGTCTTTATCCTTATCCTTGTCCTTCTTAAGTGATGGACAATCTGGCTTGTAGTGTGTAGCGAGCGATTTTGGACGTGGTTGCGAAGCACTATCGCTTTGGTACTACAGTTCGATTCATTTTTTATCCTATTGAAGCTGATGAAGGAAGGGAAATAGATGTCTCCAATTAACCCTGCTTGTAAACTGAGTTTGAATAGATGACTGTTGGTTTACAGATGCTACAAAGATTGTGGGTCTCTCTTAGGTTATTTTGTTAAAATAGTACCCGGGTGGTTGGTGGGAGTTTAAGACTGATGCTTTTTGATTGATATGTGAAGGTACGGGATTTGGGCTTTGGATGAGTCTGCTCGCTAAGATTTTTCTTTCAATCTTATGCCTACGTATTCCCGTTTACCGAAACAGGGAAATCAGAGCGATCGTAGTTCCTCTTATTCTATGGGAGGAAATTGTGTTTTGGTGTCTTGTTCAAAGCCCAAGACGTGAAGCTAAAGGTGGTTTGTACCTTGTTCAAAGCCCAAGATATGAAGCTAAAGAGTCTATTTGTATCTTGTTCGAAGCCCAAGATGTGAAGCTAAAAGGGTGTTGACTTTAGAGAGAATTTGTCATCTCTAAAGGGTTATGTTTGTCAGAATTGTTTGGGTGACTGGTTATAAAGGAGGATTACTTTAACTGGGATATGTGAATCCAGCAATGCCATAATTTCCTTTATAAGGGTTTTTTGACCTGAAGGAAAAGACTTTAACTCAGTGTAGAGCAATGCCATCTTTCCTTAGGAATTTCTCATGCTAAAAGAGGGACAGTGGCATGGATGTAGATGATTCAGAGGCTTGCCGCTTACAAAAATTAGATGAAGGGAAAAGAGTTGTTGATGTTTGTATACTGTGAACGAGACACAACTTTGAAGCTAAAAGGTTGATTGGTTCAACCGGGGTTTCCTTATACAAAGCCTAAGAGGAGGCTATCGACCCAACAAGAGGGTGATTTTTGTGTGTCTCGTACGAAGCCCGAGAGAGAGGCTAAAAGGGTTGACTCTACAGAAGAATCTTTTATATGTGTCTTGTATGAAGCCTAAAACGGAGGCTAAAGGTTGGACACAGCAAGAGAGTCTTTTATACTCAACAAGAGAGTGTTTTGTATCTCGTACAAAGCACGAGATGGAGTCCAAAAGGGTTTTGACTCAACAAGAGAGTCTTTTATACTCAACAAGAGAGTGATTTGTATCTCGTACGAAGCTCGAGATGGAGGCTAAAGGGTTTTGATTCAACAAGAGAGTGATTTGTATCTCGTACGAAGCCCAAGATGGAGGCCAAAGGCTGACTCAACAAGAGAGTCCGAAAAGGTTAACTCTGCTGGGAGAATTATTGTACGAAGGCCAAGAGGAGGCTAAGGTTACTGTTTTAGTTGAGTGACAGGTCCAACATGCTGATTTAAAGAGAAAATTAGTTCTTATATGAGTAATGTTTGCACCCAGGGATTTGATTTGAGGATCAGGGTTATTTCCTGTTCTTTAAGGAAATGGGAAATCCAAAGGGTATTGGGACTGTCCGAGTCTACGGGTTTCATCTCCTAGTTTGGAAAGGAGCTTGAGAATGTCTTTGAGACTCAAGGGAATTAGACTGTCCAAGTCTAGAGTTTCATCTTTTGTACTACGTTTAGGAAACAGCGGTATCAAGGTCTAGACTTTTTGAAAGACTGTTCTATTAAGATGACTAATTTCTGTTCCTATACCTCTAGGAGGTCGTCGGGACAATTTGTACGAAGCCCAAGAGGAGGCTGGAAGCTTTTAAGAAGCCGAGGGATAATTTGTACGAAGCCCAAGAGGAGGCTATCATTCCCGGAGGAAGAAATCATTTATACGAAGCCTAAGAGGAGGCTGTGAATACTTCTAAGAAGCCGACGGGTCCTTGTACAACGCCCAAGAGGAGGCGAGGATGCTTTTAAGAAGCCCGTGGGTCCCCAAACCCCGAGAAATTCAAGACAGGCTATTCACAGAGAATAGATCAAGCCAGGAAAGTTCGAGAATTTGGAAGAAACTCAAGAGATGCCATTCACGGAGAAAAGATCATCTCTAGGGAATAGAGTTTCTTTGACGATTTCTAAAGGTGACAGTTGTGAAACGGTTCACCGAGAATGCTGCCTTTCACGTCTCCATATTGTTTAACCCCAAGAGGAGGGAAGAATGTATCTGGTAATCCTATGGGGATCTAGTTTTGTCTATTTTAAGAGTAATCAACAGGGCTTAGTGCTAGACGTAGTTGCCGGGGAAACTCTAAATATCTATACTATTATTACACAGTCGGTATGAGTTTATGAAAGAAGACTTACACTGAAACAGCCCCACAATATAGTTATATGTATATGAAAGCGGTTAAAGAAAGCATATAACCACTTACTCGGTTGTAGAGCTTCCATGCTGTTTGGTTAGTTGTTCAACAAAGAAAGATTGAAAATAACAGTATATTCAAGATCAAAGGAGAAAGTGCTTTGAAATGAAATATTGGGGCTTACAGCTCGAGGAGAGGCCCAAGGTTTATCAGTGATCGCACTGTCGTTTTGTACAGAGGGACTTATACCAGTGACTGAGGCCCGAGAAACATTTTCTGTACAAAGGGATGGGTCTTACACTCTCTCAAAATGGCGATCGCGCCGAGATTTTTGAAAACTCAGTAGGTCTTATACAATGACTGAGGCCCAAAATGGTTTGGTTTTCAAAGGGGGTTAGGTCTTACACTCTAATAGAGGCCCAAAAGTTTTGAGTGGGTCTTATAGCTCGGGGAGAGGCCCAGATGGTTTATTTTTAAACGAGTGACGATTGCGTCGAACTTTTATTTTAACGCAGAGGGACTTATACAATATCTGAGGCCCAAAATTGTTTTGGTTAAAAGGGGATTGGGTCTTATACTCTAATAGAGGCCCATGAGTGTTTGAAAATGATTTGTGAGGGTTGAATTAACCAAAACCCTAATTTGTTTCCAAAATGTATTTTAATTGAATAAAAAATTCAATTAAAATGATCAAAATTGTTTAACATGTGGAAAACAAATTGTGATCTTGGATTAATGTTTCAAAAATCATGTTTTGACCTACAAAATGATTAGAAGTCATTAAGATTTGCAAAATCAAGAAGGAAAAAATATTTTAAATGTCAAAAACAATTAAAATATTAATTCTTTGCAAAAATATCAATTATATGAAATAAATAATATTTTTGGGATTTTTTGGTAAAATAAAATATTTTAACATTTTTGTGAATTATTAAAAAAAGAATCAACTCAAAATCATTAAAACTCAGAGAGAAATTAATTTTTGAATCAATTAAATAAAATCACAAAATTCAAATATTTGAATTTTCAAAAAAGGGCGCCAAGAACGCGCATGTTCTGAGTTTTGCCCAGATTTTCATTTTCTCTCCAATCTCACTGAATACTTGATGGAATCATGCAAACCACACATCAATCTGCTCGTTTCAACCTCACGATCATGTCTATGGTCTTTAATTTCATTTATTTTTAACATTGAATAAGAAATCAAGACAAAACCTCAAGAACCCTAAAATTTGCATGAAGGCTGAGAATTTTGATACACGATTCAAACAAAGCAATTAATTGAGGGGAAACATTCTATGCATGATTATGAACATTTAGCAAAAGTATTGTGCGAGGAAATATGCATAGATTAAGAGATGACCAAGTTTAGGCTTACTTAAAGGTCGTGACAGCAAGTGCAATGTGATTTTTGAGTTGGAGGTGTTACAGATGAGTTGTGATGATTTGAACAGCTTCCCTACACCCTATGGAGTGTGTTTGAATGCTTGGACTTGACTGGAAATGGCTGGATCACTTCATGGCATCTCAGCTGCAACTTGGTTAAAACCTTGAGCAACTGGCTGGTGATTCTGAGAAATCAGTGTTCCAGATGTTGTTTAAGTGTTTAGATCACTTCTATATGATGTTTATGAGGTGTGTGTGATTGGTTTAATTAGAATTGCTCTCAAACTCAAAACCCGATAGTGGCTTGCCTTAGAAGGAAAAATTCGAAGTGAGAAGGTGATTTTGAGGAAAGCATCTGTTTGATGGCTTTGGTGTACTCAACCTGATCACAAATGAGCTCTATTTATAGTAGAGCAAGTTTGTTTGGAATCAATAGTGAATGGCAACTGCAGCAGAGGTTTGGTCAATGTTGGCAAATGAAAATCCAAGTCTCCTCTAGCCATTGACTAGAGGTTAGAGCACAGAGCTTTGGTTCCCTACTTGTTGGAGGAATCTTGACTGAATTCAGTTGCAAATGTGTCAGTCCATGCCACCTCTAAGCATCTATTAAATGCTTCAATCCAAAATTGGAGTCTTGTCCCTCTTTTAGGCAATTCTAGGTTTGGCATGTTACTTCTTGTTCCAAGGACTTTGGAGGCTTGACTCAGTGATTTTTCCCTATAGATTTGATCCTCAGATGTGTCCAAGATGATGACAAGGCTTGAAATTGGATGATTTTGGCAAATTGACCAAAAATGAAAAATTCTGCCTTGCCTTGGCAGTTTTCAGCAAGGCATTTTGCCACTACCATAACTCTTAGCTCAAATTGAATTTGGTGATGTTCTTGGCCATTTTGGAAAGCCCTTATATGATACAACAACTGTTTGATCATATTTGGTTTTGATACTTTTTGGATCCAAGTGAAAAATGTCCCTACATTTGGAAAAAAGTGAAGGCAGATTCTGACTTAGTGAAAATTTCACTAAGTGTTGGAAAAAGTGACATTTTCACTTTTTGTGATTTTGATTAATCCATAACTCAAAATCCATGAAGAATTGGAATGAGGTCTAGTTGAAGTTTTTGTAGAGGGCCATGAGATCTACAAATCAAGCTTTCGATGGGGAAAAATGGCTTTGTGGTTTAGGAGTTATGATCCTCCAAAGTTGGTACCCTTGCCACTTTGTTCATAACTTAGAAAATTTTCTAAGTTTTTATGGTTACCCCTTTTACAAGTTATCCCACTTTCTTTGATTTTTCTTGATGAATGATGATTCAAATCATACATTAACATCATTTTAGGGTTAAAAATCCATTTTTGTGAAAAATCTCAAAAAGTCAAAGTTGACTTTTGTGCACAGTTGACTTTTTATCCGATGAATTCCAAACTGTGCAATCCTTTAGGAAATCATGCCCTTGACCTAAATAAAACTTAATGGACATGTTTCAAGGGTGTTATAGGGTATATTGAATCATGTCTTAGGGTTTGGGAGCATGTCCTAGACAAAAGTCAAAGCTACAGTTGACTTTTTCCTCAAAACCCTAACTGTGGTACTGATGAAATTGAGACTTGTTGCTCAAGCTTCTTGGATAAATCCATTATTGCGAATGGATCAATGAGGTGTATTAGAGACCTTCAAATCCTCTCTTGAGGTCTTGGCTCATGATTTGTCCCAAAAGTCAACTTAGGGGTGAATTAGGTCAAGAAACCCTAATTCCTGATTTTTGATGGATGCATCCCCTGAGGCCAAATTGACTTGATGATTGGGTCCATGAGGTTCCATGGAGTATATTAGGTTATGCTTTGAAGCATTTGCTCATGCCCAGTGGAAAATTTCCAATTGGAGGCCCTGGTCGACCAAAACCCTAATTTGGTGACACTGGCGATCTTGAGGCTTGATCCACCTGGAAGGGAGCAACCTTGTGCTTAATCCTTGATGAGGGAGTCCTCTTGATCCATTGTGGATGTTTTAGAGGTTCAGACAAGTTGAAGATCATGTCATTCCTTGATTGATCCTTTGTCTAAGAACTCTGAGAGGGCTTGAAATCCTAAGTTTGATTGTAGTGGATGTTCACCCATCTTCGGGGAGACTGATGAAGCATAATGACACACCCATATTGTGATCATGATTTGCGCAATGATGGGAATCTTAGTGGTCAAAATTTGGGGTATGACATAGTGCCCGAAATTTCCACAATTGTAACACGTCCCTTTAACCTTGCCATTCTTATTACCTTCATTTTTAAATTGCCTCCGAAATTTGCCTAGATTTTTATCCGAGTGTTGAATATCATTCTTCCGAACGTATCTATTGTATCTCTTCACAAATAGGCCCATGTCATCATCGGATTCATCATCTTCGTCATTATTAGTTTCTACATCACTTTGCTCTTGATATGTGGACTTTGACAAGAAGGCTTAAGAGCAATCGACTTCTTCTCCGAATCTTTTGTTTTCTCTTTATTCATGCTCTTTTCATGTTTATCTAAGCTAATGAGCATTTGCTCATGCTCATCGAGTTTACCAAATAGTGTTGTGAGGTCTAGTGTAGCTAGATTACTGGCCTCCTTGATCGCGGTGACCTTCGGTTGCCATTCCCTGTTAAGACACCTCAAAATTTTGTTAGTAGCAACCTCGTTTGGAATTGGTTTACCAAGTACATGCAATTTGCTGATAATGTGAGTAAATCGTTTTTGCATATCCGCAATGGTTTCCCCTTGCTTCAGGTAAAAAAGATCAAACTCTTGCGTTAGTGTGTTAATACGGGCCATTTTAACATCATTAGTGCCTTCGTGGGCTACTTGTAAAGCATCCCACATGGCTTTGGCCGTTTCACAATGAGAGACTCGATAATATTCGTCAACTCCCAATGATGAGATCAAAATATTACGAGCCTTCCAATCATAGCTGTACTTTTTCTCGTCCTCCTCATTCCATTGAGATTCGGGTTTTGGAACGACAACACCTTTCGCATTTTTCATAGTAATTTCCATAGGTCCATTTAAAATAACGTTCCAAACCTTCTGATCCATGGAATTTATATGGACGCGCATACAATCCTTCCAGTAGTTTTAATTCTAGCCTGTAAAAACTGGAGCTCTATTATAAGCCCCTTTAGGTTCGTTCGCCATGATCCAAGAAGTTTTACCGAAGCACCAGATAAATCGGAGCTCGTGATACCACTTGTTAGATGATGGCTAGGATCTAGAAGGGGGGGTTGAATAGATCCCACAATTTTATACACGCAAATGGTTACCAAAAATTGGTTTTAAAAATTTCACGCAGGCAGCCACTAAATCACACGTCTACAACGAACCTCTACTAAAAGGATCGGATATGCACGACAATATTGGGAGTGAATTATGGATGAGAAAAAATTCAGATTGATTGACACAATTTAAATGCAATCAACAATGTTTTATTTGCTTGATAGTTAATCCAACCCAACGAGGTAAATCGACAAACAATTAATTGCGAATGCGTTCGAATTTGCGTTGAAACAAATTATCGAACACTTGGTGTGCGTTAACACACTAAGTGCAGATTTCAAAGTAATGTGATGTTGAGCTGTTCCTAAATACAATCCAAGGGATTGTATCAAATTTATAAAACAATTTAACAGACCAACATAACACTAGCTCAGAAATTTTGATCAATTTAAACTTCGCAAATTCGAATGATATTAAACATAAAGAGTTAAGTGAAAGAGAGAGCAAATACGATTTGATTAGGCAGTTCCCCAATCATCCACGCTATGGGTACCTCTGCCCCCAATTCCACAAATGGAATTGAGATATATAAAGATGAAAATGATAATAAAATGTTATCTCACTAAGTAGAGTCAGCTACATATAGAGCTGTTAAAATGGGCTATTCTATATGGGTCGATTCGTTAGATCCGAAAAATTATATGACTTGAATCTTAAAATTAGAGTCCATATTTTCAGGGCTTTTTTATTGCGGCCCTAAAAAACCTAATTCCCATTAGGATTAGCCCGTATGAGCCGTGGGTAGTCCTTTAGGCCCACATAACTATAAAATTTTAAAAAAATTATACTAATACTTATATTATCTTACTCCAAAATAACACATTTATTTTTCTTATTTTACTATATTTTATTTCTATTCTATTCAATATTTCTATTTTAAATCTTATACATTAATATAATCAACACTATTTCCTCATATTCTATTAGTTTTTCTTATATTAAATATTCAAGTATTATTATATACAATTTACACATGTGTTATATTAAAAAAAACATTATAGTATTTATAAAAGATAATATAGTACTTAAAAATGTATTACAATTAAAATAATATTTTTAAATTTCATTTATAATAAATATTATGGGATTTTTCGAGTCCATGTTACAACAGAGCATTTTTGGCCTAGCCCTAAAAAGCCTGAGACCTGCCAGGGCCGACCTGTTTAGGGTCGGGTAGTCCATTTTGAAAGTTGTAGCTACATGGATCAACTTTCGCTGTAATGTTATATCAAGAACCATGTTTATATCCAAATCATTAATCTCGAGTTCTTTCTCAATAACTTCTCTGATAGTCTTTCTTGGTCTTCCCCTTCCTCTAATTGTTTGTCTTAGCTCCATCTGCTCTACACTCCTTACTACAAAATCTATTGGTCTTCTCTCTACATGCCCAAAACACTTAAGTCTATTTTCTACCATCTTCTTCACTATAGGCGCTACCCCAACAATCTCTCTAATATTTTCATTTCTAATTCTATCTTGCAGAGTCTTACCACACATCCACTACAACATCTCAATCTCTACTACACTTACTTTATTATTGTGTTAATTTTTAACCACCCAACATTTTATCTGATACAAAACCGAAGGTCTTACTGCAGTCCGATAAAATTTTACCTTCAACTTGAGTGGTACATTCGCATCACATAAAATACCTGACGCCTTTCTCCATTTCAACCACCCAGATTGAATTCGATGGTTTACATCCCTTTCAATTTCTCCATTATTTTGTATTATGCACCCAAGATATTTAAACTGTGTTACTTGATGATGGTCTCCAACTTTCACCTCTAGGTTAGAAACGTTGTTTTTGTTGAACTTACATTTCATATACTTCGTCTTACTTCTACTTAGGTAAAGCCATGTGTTTCTAAAGTCTGTCTCCTAGTTTCCAACCTCATTTAAATCATCCTTCGACACTCAAAGAAGAACTATATCATCTAAAAATAGCATGCATCTCGGTGCTATCTCTTGCAAGTGTTCTTTGAGTACATCCGAAATTAAGGTTAAAAGGTAGGCGCTTATGGTTTAACATTGACGCAAACCAATTGTAATGGAAAAATCATTTGTCTCTCCACCTTGTGTCTGCTAGTCAATACCCCTTCATACATATCTTGGATAGCTCGAATATATGCA
This sequence comes from Lathyrus tuberosus, assembly GCA_022829125.1. Classification (NCBI taxonomy): domain Eukaryota; kingdom Viridiplantae; phylum Streptophyta; class Magnoliopsida; order Fabales; family Fabaceae; genus Lathyrus; species Lathyrus tuberosus. The sequence continues at coordinate 1,119,405 of JALAZF010000070.1, read as the reverse complement.
TTCCTAACCCCTTTCTTCTTTAGGAATTTCCACAAAATCTCTCTAGGAACTAAATCAAGTTCTGGAATGCTCTTAGAAAACGGTTCTGATGAACGTTTGTGCTAAAGCTTCTGAATGTGACTCTGATAGAAGAGCTTCTGAAGATTTGTCAAAGCTCTAAAGATTCTGAAGAACATGTTCTAAAGAATCTGAAGACCATGTTCTAAGGAATTATGTCAAGACTTTAAAGACAAGGTTCTGAAGCTTCTTTCAACCAGTTTGTTGATCCTTCTAAATAGGCATGGCAACAGGGCGGGTCGGGGGCGGGTTTAGCTAGCCCCGCACCCGCACCCGCCTTCCTGTTATAGACCCGCCCCCGCCCCCACACCCAGTAGTGGGTGAAAATTTACCACCCAGACCCGCCCCCGATAGAAACGGGTTTGCCCGCACCCGCACCCGCAAAAAAAAATATTTTTTTAAATAGTAATAAAAATTAATAATTTTATTAAAAACTTAACTATTTTAATAATAAACTTGTTTTTAAAGATGCGAGTTTGAGTGAATGGTGAGAAATGACTAATGAGGATTTTTAATTACTTATTCAAAAGTGAATAAATGTGATATAAAATAATTTAAATATGGGTATTAAAGTAAATATTATAAGACCGGGCGGGGGCGGGGGCGGGTCCGGGCGGGTAGTAGCATCCCCCCGCCCCCGCACCCGCTCCCGCAATTACAAACCGGGTTTTACCCGCACCCGTACCCGCACCCAATCAAATCGGGTTTCCCCCGTTAATTTTGGGCGGGGTCTGGGCGGGCCCCGGCGGGCCCGGGTTTTCTTGCCATGCCTACTTCTAAACATGGTTTAACATAATTTACTTAGAAGCCTCTGAAAATTAGACAACAAGATCAAAAGGTTTTATGTGAGAAAAATAGTACACATTACAAAATCAATTTTCCTTCCACTATGCTGAATTTGTGGAGTAAGGACTGTACTATTGTACCATTTTGTATCCTACTTTTGTAGACCGTTATACAACGCGACATATCATATATGAAGATGTCTATTTTACCCTCCAACGGGTCTTTTCATGCCTATATAAATGAGACTTGGAAGAATGAATGAAACTGCTAATTATTATTGTGAATAGAGATAGAAAACACACAAAGAGCTTTTGTTCGTTATTGTGTGATTATTTCATTGTACTTAAACTTTGTGAAATCTACTTTCTTGAAGAAACTTTGTAAACACAATACTTGTATCTCTTTGTTTGAGATTGTATTCCTTAAGAGACTAGGGTTTTAGTCAGGATTCTCGAGAAGACAAAGACAAGTAGTATTTATATGTCTGTAATCTAGTGATTATAGTGAATTAAGTCCTTATTGAAAAGGAAAAATCACCTTGGCGGGTGGGCTGGATTAGCTTCGTTAACAGTGAACCAGTATAAAAATAATTGTGTTCATTTATTTTTACTCTTGGGTAATAAAAAGATTTAATCTTGGAAACCCAATTCAAACCCCCATTTTCTTGTGTTTCTTGCCACCTTCACTTCCACGGTCAATCTTCCAAGCATAAAATTAAATTGATTCTCAGAGACTTTAGTGTATTTTCTTAATCTATGTTCAATCACTATTTCCCATAACATCATGGTATGACATATAAGCTTAATCCCCCAATAATTTGCACCATTTTGTATATCCCCTTGTTCTTATAGATTGGAACTAAGGTGCTTCCACTACTACAAAACATGCAAACAACAACGCCAGGTTTACAATAGAAGAAATATACACTGTTGTAATATATTAAATTTTCGCACCCAGTGAGTAGCTGAATATATAAACAGTGATTTAATGACGGTTGTCTATAAAAACCATAGTTATAAATGATGTGTGACAAGCTTCGATTATTAGCAACTTCATTTTTTTCCATTTTTTAGAGTATATTAAGCGTGTGTCACTTAAGTCCTATATTTAAAAAATAAAATGTAAATTATTTTACAACGGTTAGTTGAAACAATCGTTGTTATATGCTTGTGTCAATTAAGTCCATTATTTAAAAAATAAAATGTAAATTATTTTACAACGGTTAGTAGAAACAACCGTTGTTATACGCTTGTGTCAATTAAGTCCATTATTTGAAAAATAAAATTTAAATGATTTTACAATGGTGAAGAAAGTCAACAGTTGTTAGAGGACTTACATTTCCACTACGGTTGCGTTGCACAACCGTGATTTAAAGGTTTAATAATAAATTAAAAACAAAACTTAATCTGTATTTCTTTCATAAGACGCCCTAGGCGAACAAGCTAGCCAGAGACGACAGTCGTGGCATAACTTTTACTTTCTTCGTATCCATTCATTTGGAGCTCAAATCTTCAGCTTTCTCAGTATGGTACTATTCAACATCTTCATTCCTTTTATCTTTGTTTATGTTGTATATGCTCAAATATTCACTCTCTTCTTTCATTTGATTCCTCAGCTTCGAAGTACGATATTTTTCAACATCTTCATTCTTTTTTTTCTTTGTTTATGTTGTATATGTACTTAGGTTATGTTTTAATGCCTTCAAGTTGTTTCTGTAACAGAAAGAATGCTGAGGAAGTTATTCAGGTATTGAATGGAACAATGACATCAAAGCAGACCATGCGTCTTTTTTAGGTAGCAGTCCGAGAAATAAGCATGTCAGTTCTATTTTCTTCTACTTCAAACTTAATTTATTCGTAATCTGGTCCAGTTTGATGTTTGTGAACTAAAACTTCTAATCTAAATTTTGTCATCGTAACTATGTACATGCATCATCAATGAATGTTTTTATTTCATCATTATTTAATGTTTTGTTACATGTTATTTTAGTAATGTTTTATACATAACAAAAATTTATAGGAACATCATGGTGTGGCATCTTAGGGCCCATTATTCCTTAAACACACATTACCACTTCTTATGTAAATAGCATTAGGGCCTATATTAAATTATTTAATGTTTTGATTTCTAAAGCCCCGTCTTAAATAAGATTATAATAAAAAAAGAATGAGGAAGATGAAGAATCAGCAATGGTTTTTGAATTAAAGAAATAATAATGACTTTCAACTAAAACAATTAGATTTTCAATGTAGAGAGAAGATGAAGAATCAGAGAAATCATTATAAATACGTTATACCTCTTCTTACCATCACACAAGCAGCATCATTGAAGAGAATTAATCAAAATGAGTTCCAACAATGCAGTCCAGGTCCAACAAACTGTAGATGTTCAAAAAGTTGTCCAACAATTCCAACAAACTGCGCGTGTGGTTAAAGATGTTGTAGTTGTCCAATAAGTTGTCTAGGTCGTAGATGCTGTATATGTCAAAGAAGTTGTCCAGGTCGCAGAGGCTGCAGAGGTTCAACCAGTTGTCCAGCCCAAACAAGTTGTACAGACCCAACAGGCGGTCGCCTTGCAAGGAATACAAAATAGGAGGAGAATAAGGAGATAAAGAAGAAAGGGAAGGAGGACAACTACGGTCGATTTATATGATGATGACCAAACACCGTATAGTTGGAGTAATTTTATGTCAGCTAGGGCATTTAGATTTGATAATTAAAACTTAAAAGTATCTCTGTTGTCTTCAATATTCAGGAGTTTAATTTAAATGTATTAAATATGAAATTTTATATGAAACTTGCATTTTGTTGTCTTCAATATGACACACAATTCTTATTAAACGTATTTACATATATGGTAAACTCATCACATAACCTTGAATATATGAACTTGAATGAAAACTTTATCACATATGTGGATTGTATTTTCTGCTGTGTTATGATGAACAGTAAATAGGTTAAAAATGGGATTATATATAAAAGCAGAATGATATTTGTTAATCCAACGGAATATATAACAACGGTTATACATCATAACCATTAAATTATCTAGCACGTTGTCCAGAAAAAAAATCAAAACGGCGCAGATGGGAATCAAACCAAGGTCCATTATATTTATCACAACGATTCGATTGAAAAATCGTTGTGATAGGGCGCGCTGTTTCCAGGTTATTACAACGGTTAATGGGCCGTCATAGCAGGTATCATTTTACAACAACACTCTACATAACAACGCCAACGCTTGCGAGATTATACATCTTTCACAACCGTTTTTAAATGGGTTTTCCGTAGTAGTGTTCTTCTCCATTCCCCCGACATGCGTTTTTACCTCATAATTTCATCAAAGAGTTTAGTGAGCCACTTAATACTTATATCTCCAGATATTTTCCACTCTTCAATAGGTATGTTGTCTAGTTCAATCACCTTACTGTTTCTCATTATTCTCAATGCCTCCCTTACTTTCTTTTTCTGGATCCGTTGGTAGTAATTAAAGTTCTGATCTACTTCTCTAATGCCGAGTCTGTTAGAGTCTGGTGTGTAACACCCCGAATTAAATTAAATTATTTAAATGAATTTAGTTTTATTTTATTTAATTATTTAAATTAATCTATATATTTTATTTGTATAATTGGTGAATATATGTGTCTTGGTGGGTATTGGAGAGAGTTAAGGGAATTGTAGAAATTAATTAGATTAATTTTAATTAACTTAATTTGAGGCGAATGATTAAAAATAATATTGGAGAGAGTTAAGGGAATGGTAAAAATTAATTTGAGAAATTACTAGAGATGTTCAAAATGCTAAAAATCAACATTTCATTCTCTGAGGCAATTGAGCAGAGGCCTAGATTTGCCTAGTTAATGAAAGACATCATCTCAAAGAAACACACCATTGACATTGAGCCCATACTTCTAACTAAAAATTGTAGTGCTATCTTGCAGGGTATAAAGATTCCAGTAAAGAAGAAAGATAGAGGTTCGGTCACCATTCCATGCACCATTGGAGATAGATCATTCAAAAAGGCACTTATTGATTTGGGAGCTAGTGTAAGTCTGATGCCTTTATCTATCTACAAACAATTGGGTATTGGCACGATCCAAGACACGAGGATGGCACTAAACTTTACTGATCACTCAGTTAAGCGACCTTATGGAGTGGTAGAAGATGTTCTAGTAAAGATATACAAATTTTTGTTCCCAGTAGACATCATGATTATTGAGATGCCTGAAGATGAAGTGATTTCTCTCATTTTAGGCAAACCATTTTTAGAGTCTGGAAGGTGTATGACAGACATAGAGGAAGGTACGATGACTATAAAAGTCTATGATGAAGAATTAAAGATTAATGTCCGAAACACTATGAAATACAAAGATGGTGTTGGTACAAGTCATACAATAGAGGTGATAAATCAAGTGATTGCTCAGAGTGGTCTGATGAAGACACCATAGTTACCTTTGGAACGGGTCTTGAGCCTGGAAATTTTTTAAAGTGATTAAGAGAATGACGAGAAAGAGTCAGAAGTCCTAGCCATGATGGAAGCACAACCTCAGTGGATTAAATCTAAACCACACAGGTGGGAAGATTTAAAACCATCGCAGTCATCAGAAAAAAAGCAAGAAGCTAAAAAGGGGACGAAGTTGAAACAACTGTGTGAGAATCTCAAGTATGTTTTCCTTGAAACTGAAGAGAAGTGCCCAACTATAATAAATTCTAGTCTCAAATGTTTCTAAGAGGAAAAACTAATCCAAGTACTAAAAAAATACAAGAGTGTTATTGGATGGGGCATTGAAGATTTGAAACGTATTAACCCGACTGTTTGCATGCACAAGATACTGATGGAGGATGATCACAAGCCAGTTCTCCAACCACAAAGGAGACTTAATCTCACCATGAAAGAAGTGGTTCACAAAGAAGTTGTGAAGTTGTTAGATGCAAGTCTTATTTCCCCTATATCTGATAGCTCATGGGTGAGTCCCGTGCACGTGGTACCAAAGAAGGGAGGAACTACCGTCATCATGATGAAAAAAATGAGTTGATTCCTACAAGGATTGTTACCGATTGGAGAGTATGCATTGACTACAAAAGGTTAAACACCACAACAAGAAAAAGCCATTTTCCTTTTCCATTCATTGATCAAATGTTGGAGAGGTTGGATGGTCACGATTACTATTTTTTTCTTCATGGATACTCAGGGTATAATCAGATTGCAGTAGCTCCTGAAGATCAAGAGAAGACGACATTCACATACCCATATGGTATCTTTGCCTACAGAAGAATGCCATTTGAGTTGTGTAATGCGCCAGCTACATTTCAAAGGTGTATGACATCCATTTTCGATGACATGCTTGAAATGCATATGGAAGTGTTCATGGATGATTTTTCTTTTTTTGGTTCTTCTTTTGATAATTGTTTGACTAACTTGTCCCTTGTTTTAAAAAGATGTTGGTAAACCAACTTGATTCTCAATTGGGAGAAATGCCATTTCATGGTGCGTGAAGGCATAATGTTAGGTCACAAAATTTCCCATAAAGGAATAGAAGTTGACAAAGCAAAAGTGGAGGTAATATCAAATCTTCCTCCTCCTGTGAATGAGAAAGGTATCAGAAGTTTCTTGGGACATGCAGGTTTTTACCACAAGTTCATAAGAGGCTTCTCTAAAATAGTCAAGCAATTAACGAGTTTGCTTGTGAAGGACAAACCGTTCGTGTTTGATCAAGAATGTATCGATGCCTTTGAAACATTAAAGAGTAAGTTAATGTCGACACCAGTAGTGATTGCCCCCGATTGGTTTTTCCCATTCGAGATCATGTGTGATGCCATTGATATTGCAGTACGAGCCGTATTATGATAGCGAAGAGATAAGCTGTTACATGTGATTTATTATGCTAGTCATGTTTTAAATCTTGCACATATGAATTATGAAATTATCGAGAAGGAGTTGTAGCAGTAGTTTATGATTTTGACAAGTTTATGTCATATCTTTTAAGATCCAGAGTAGTTGTTTATACTGACCATGCTGCTTTGAAGTATTTATTTGCTAAGCATGAATACAAGTTGAGGCTACTGAGATGGATACTACTCCTCCAGGAGTTTGATCTGGAAATCAGGTGCAAAAAGGGGTGTTAAAACACAGTTGCTGGTCACCTATCTCGGATGTTCCCAATTGAAGAAACATAAGAAATACCTCCAATTAAGGATGAGTTTGCTGATGAACACTCCTGGCTATTTCTGGCATTCCCTGGTTCGCAGACTATATAAACTATTTGGTAGGTGGTGTAATCTTTGACGATTTTGACTATAACAAAAAGAAAAAGTTCTTTCATGATTGCAGGTTCTATTTATGGGATGACCCATTCTTGTACAAGAAAGGAATAGACAGATTGGTTCGAAGATGTGTTCCAGAGGAAGAACAGCGGGACGTTCTGAAAGCGTGCCATGAATCAGAATATGGAGGACACTTTAGTGGGGATAGGACAATAGTAAAAGTCCTTTAGTCTGGGTTGTACTGGCCTACACTTTTCAAAGATGCCCATTTCATAGTTAAGGAATGTGACAGATGTCATAGAACAGGTAACATTTCAAAGAGAAATCAGATGCCTCAAAATGCCATGTTGGAGGTAGAGTTGTTTGATGTGTGGGGAATAGATTTTATGCGACCATTTCCATCGTCGTTTGGATAAAATTAAATTTTAGTGGCGGTGGATTATGTATCTAAACGGGTAAAAGTTGTGCCCTTGCCCACAAATGATGCTAAAGTGGTGGTTCAGTTTATAAGGACTAACAGGTTTGGAGTGTCAAGAGCAATGATAAGCGATGAAGGGACACATTTCCTAAAGCAGCTCATGGAAAATCTGCTCAAGAAGTAAAATATGAAGCATAAGATTCCTACTCCTTACCATCCTCAGACCACTGGCCAAGTGGAAGTTTCTAATCAGCAATTCAAGAAAATACTAGAAAAGACCGTGAACTCCTCTCAGAAGGATTGAGCAACCAAATTGGATGATGCATTATGGACATACAGAACCACATTCAAAACACCAATAGGTATGTCTTCTTATCAGTTAGTTGATGGAAAAGCTTGTAATTCCCCCATAGAGTTGGAACACAAAGCATTGTGGGCCTCAAAATTCCTGAATTATGATCTCTCAAAAGCGGGAGATTCCAGAATCCTTTAACTCCATGAGTTCGAAGAATTTAGGAATCAAGCCTACGAGAATACCAAACTTTATAAGGAACAAATTAACAAAAAAATGGCATGATCGAAAGATTCAAAGGAAGGAATTTTGGGAAGGACATTTGGTTATGTTATTAAATTCCGGGTTGAAGTTGTTTCATGGAAAGCTGAAGTCTAGCTGGTCGGGGCCATTTATTGTTAATAAGGTGTTCCCTAATGGTGCAATAGAGTTGAAGAATCAGGAAAATAGGGACACTTTTAAGGTCAATGGGCATAGATTGAAAACTTATTACCAGGGACAAGACATTGGCCTGGTAGAGGATGTTCGTCTCAAAGGATATTGTGGTAAACAGTCGAGCCATGCGACATTAAACGAAGAGATATATGGGAGGCAACCCACGCATTTAATTACCTAGATATTTTCTCTTTGTTGTTTGTTTTATTCCTTTGTCAGGTGATAAACAGATTTTTACATAGGAAGCAGAAGCATGTGATAGAAAAGGATGGAAGATGCTTCGAGATAGGAATTGGGAACCGGAATGAACAATCCCCTCCCTAAAACCAACAAAAACCATGTGAAAACAACACCCTACTACGGTCGCCCGTAGCAGGAAAAAGCCATATACCTTCAAATTGCAATGAAACAATTTTTTTCCAGCATCCTACTACGGGTACCCATAGCATGCGCTACGGTCCGTAGCAGGTCAAGCAAGGGAAATCCTGATTTTTTTTTTCAAATTTTTTTGGAATGGTTTCAAAATATTCACATTCTCTCACCTTGGGATCACCCACTAACAACCACCCATTAACTCCAATCAAATCCTATTAACCTTCATAATATCCAACTTTTTAACACTCATTCTTTCACTTTCTCTATTCAAACTTATCATCTTCATCTTCCACCTTCACTCTCTCTCTTAAATACACCTAAAACTCCATTAAACCTAAATCCTAAAGCTTCCACCTTTACCCTCACACCCACTCTAAACCACAAACACCCTTCACAAAACCTTCCTTGTTTTTCATCCTCATCACTATTCTAGGTACAAATTTCTCATTATTCAAAGTTCAAAATCGTCATCTTTTCACAAATGCAAACGTGGCTCCAAAAAGGAATGTCAAAGGAAAACATGTGGCATAAAGATCAAGAACATGGAAGTGAAGCACTCGGGTGCCCAATCCTCACAACATTGTCTTTAAAGACGATGATCAAGCATTAAGGTACTCGGTTCTCGCTCAGAGAAAAATAAGTCATACTAGGTATATGTGTGAGCAAACCTTAAATGATTTAGGTTTGAAGTATAAAATTGACAGGATGTTCCACACGATAAGATTGTTAGAGTTTATGTATTTTAAAGCACCAACCTTTGAGCGCATAACCCTTGAATTCCTGAGTACGCTTGATTTTCGTTTGCAGAGAAAATGGCTCGGCGATATGAGGTACTACTTTGGTACTTTCAAATTCTGCCTCTTTGATCAAAGCCACGAGTTTCTGTTGAGGATTTAGGAAGTATCCTCTGACTACCAATTCACGGGCCCAGTAATGTTCCGGACCCATTATCGGTAGAATAATTTTGTACTGATATTATTAGTAATTTAGAGTACGGGTCCGCAACCGCCAAGACCTTGTGTATTCAGAATCCTTGCTTTAGGTACGCCCAAAAAGGCCCTGCGTACACTTTATTCGGTAGAGGTGATATTATTGGTATTGCTTCGCAGAGAGAATTATTGTTCCTGTATGCCATGGCTAATTCTGAGAAAGTCAATGCTTCTGCATTTGCGGCCAATTATTTGGGACGAGTTGCTCATGCACCCAAAGGTGGCATTTATGTAGGGGGTATGATAACCCATATTGTCGAGTATCTCGGATATGGCCCTGCTTTGTTTCATGATTCTCCAATTGCAAGTAAGAACAAGATTGATATGGAGTCCATTTTCCACCATGGGATGATTACTGTCTCGGGTAACACCTACTTAGTGATGATCTGCAACCGCTTTATTCTTGAACTACCTGACCCGGGCAGAGCAATCATTGCCAATAAAAATAATTGGTTCTACACAAGGGCTGACCAACTGCAGGAGTTGTCCGACAAAGAGGACGACCAAAATACTAATAATTTTGCTACAGGTACCACTATGGAAGAAGATGTTCCTTTCCAACAGCAGTTTGTACCTCCACACCTGCATCATACCCAACAAGAAACTGGACCTTCCACCATGGATCAAGAACGGTGGGAGTGGGTACAAGTCGAGCTCGGCGCCGTGAGAACCAAGAAAACTAGGCAATGAGCTGTGTTGGATAATGTGCAAGCCATGATGTAGGAAATGATGTTGCACTTCCCACCTCCCCCTTAGTAAGAATCACTGTGAGTCACCCCTCTCTCGCTTGTTAGAAAACATTGAGGCCATTGTTAAGTTCAGGTTTGGAGGAGGGTTACCGCTTTTGTTGTTTCCTTTCATTTTCTTAGGTTTGTTGGTATGTTTGTTTGTTTTTGTTTGTTTGTGTTTGTTTTTTTGTTTTGCAAAAAACCGCACTTTGAAGTCGTCCCAAATTTTGACCGGAAAGTTTTTTTTACAAGAGCTTGGATTCAAAAGAAATCAGTAATAGTATATAGAGATAAAGGGATGAATGGTCGAGGGTAGGAAAACTGGAATAATGTAACAAAAGGGGTTTTTGTTTGAATACCCTGGGTTTCCCAAAAAATGATACAAGTCTAACGTATAGATTTGTATCATAGTACTTGGATCCTGAGAAGTACTCCCAGATTATTTTCCTTTACAGTCGAGCATAATTTAGATTCACATGCATGTATGATTGGTTGAGAAGCTAATGAACTTGACACCTGAATGATGAAAAGACGATAAAATGCAACCAACCCTCTAAGTTGGGTAACCAGCACCCGATTATTCATCCCAACGGTGGTTGAACCCTAAACGTCGTCCAAATAAGGACAACATAGAAACGTAAAGTTTTGAAAATTTCATCGGAACAAGTGCTACGTATCGGGTGTCTGAACAATAAATCTTTATTAATCTTGTGCATGTGATGATTATCATAATTCCGATTGTCTTAATGTGATTGTCTGAATGAAAAGGGAGGAAAATCAGAGATGAGACTTAGGTACAAAGCATAGTTAGATAGGTATCCAAAAGGGGAGCCCGAGTGTGATGTTCTAAAAAAACTCTTCACGTCAAGTGAATTCCAGAAGAACTAGTCCTTGACCTTATTCGAACAAGAGTCTCACGTATAAGTACGGGTATACTTTGTTTTTCACGCACTCTTTTCTTTGCAGATATGCTTGGTCCAAAAACTGATTATGCAAGCTTAGTTGCTTGTGGTCAAGCAACAATCTAACTTTGAGGGAGTTTGATTAGTGGTTTTTGCACCGTCGTTTACCGTTAAGTTGATTTAATCTTGTCATTGTTTTTTGAAATCCTGGCACGCAGATACCAGATGTTGAGACAGATGTCACAACACTGGGATCAAAACACAGTTTGAACACACACAACCAAAAATTGTAAATTGCTGAAAGTAAATAACACCAAAGCCTTGTGCATCCCATTGTAAACAAGTAAGTTTCAAAACTTTTAGTTGTTAATTGTTAATTTTTGAGCATGCCATTATGTTTGTTATATCGAGTAGATAAATTTACATTATAAATTTGTGAAATTTCGTCAAAATTTGAGACAGATACATGTTGATTTCTAGGAAAACTGTTTCTCTTACTTTTTAGTTCATTTTCAACAAATATCTCAATTTCATAATTAAGAGGGATCAATAACTAATTCCAAAAAGAAAAAAACACAAAACCTCTCGCAATCCTTTTGTGAAGAAAAAAAAAACTAATTCCCACTATTATATTTTAGCTAGTACAAATCGTGTTACTATTAATATGTGTTACAAACGCAAAAAAGAAAAAAAAAATAATTGATAAGGTTTTTTTTATGGGGAGAGGAATAGCATGTATTTTCATTGAATGCATTAATTTTTATTTATTTATTTATTTATGAAATTAGCTATGCATTTACATTCGAGTATTTCATGTGGTTTTGTGTTTTCCTACTATTTTACCTACGGATTTATTTGAGGTGCACAAAATTTTTAACTGATGACCTATATTAGCAGGTATATACGTTGGAATTCCTTTTCCGGGGGATTTTAGTCAATATCCCCAAACAAAACGCTGAAGGAAACGAGTATTAATACAAACCTTAAAAATATGTTTGTTCTTACCAATAACACACATAATTGATATATGTAAAAAACGTTCTTTTCTTTTGGTATCAAGATCCTACAAACTCTGGTTGTTTACCAATTTATTGTTTATAAAGTCTCTCATATCATATTTTAAAATAAAATATGTTAATTTCTTTCAAACTTTAATCAAATCATAATCAAAACTTAAATTAATCAAATATAAAAAGACATAACTTAGTAAAAACTTGCAACATGAAACAACATCTTTTCTGCACTGCTAAATATAAACTTTGAGGTTTTGACATGAATATGATCGCAATCTTGAATCCTCAATATGAGAGAAAGAATGTTCCAGAGTACTTGGCCTTGCAGAGACTGCGCTCTCCTTGTAACTGTGAGATCTTGTGAAATGCAGACAGCTTTCTTTATCACTTATAGATTGTGAAAACTGTAATTCTGTCATATGTGTTCCGCCTTTTTGGGTTTTACCAAACTGACTACCTTCTTCACTCATTACCAACTGCAATGCCAACTCTAATTCCCCCACCACTTGACTCATTGATGGGCTGAGTTCCATCATCGTGCAAACAACTCACTGCCAAGTCGCAATAACATTTCAAACACTCATTGGAGATAGAATCTCGTAGGAATGGATCCACTATTTGTTCTATTGCCACACCTTCGTCGAAACAACTTTGAAACCAACAAACTAAACTAGCTGTCTTTCTGTCCAAATCGCGAACCAGAGGTGGCCTAGCACACAACACCTCAAGAAGTACCACACCGAACGAGTACACATCTGATTTTAGAGTCAACCGTTGGAGCATATAATATTCAGGATCCAAATACCCAAGACTACCCTTCACCATTGTGCTAACATGGGTAGTCGATATCCCACTTGGTCCCACCTTGGATAACCCAAAGTCTGAAACCTTGGCCACCCATTTTTCATCCAACAATATGTTGGTGCTCTTCACGTCACGGTGTATTATCTTGTGTTTCACTTCGGCATGAAGATAATTCAGCCCTCTTGCTGCACCCAATAGAATCTCAAGCCTCAACTTCCACGGTAGAGGTTGATTATTGGAACCATAGAGATACTCACAGAGAGTACCGTGTTGCATAAACTCATAAACCAGAATCATCTCAGTATCGTCGTTGCAGTATCCAACTAGGGATACCAAGTTAACGTGGCGAAGTTGGGAGAGTAACTCGATCTCGTTCATGAACTCGTTGGCACCTTGTTGAGAGCCTTGTTTAAGTCGTTTTATTGCAACATGTGTGGATCCATCAATGAAACCTTTGTAGACGTTGCCGAACCCTCCAACTCCGATGATGAAATCATCATCGAAGTTGTTTGTGGCAGCTTTGATCTCCTCGAATGTAAAGCAGCGGCACAAAGGGGGGGCAAGGATGACCACCCTTGTTTTTTTGTCTCGGACGAGATATCTTCGATGGTATTTTGAAACCGTCCTCTTAGCCAAAAAACTGTGACTCCCACAACAATTACTAGGCCGAGGCTTGAAAGTGCAATCGCAACAGCGATTGTTGTGGTGATCCTAAATTTCTTTGACGATTCGGTTGAAAATACTGGAGGAGTGTGAGATAGATCAATTGATTTTGATATTGATCCTGCAAGATTGTTACTGGTATCACTTATTTTGAAAATCTCAATTCCATTCAATAGGACATCACGGTATACCGTGTACATATGTTCCGGTAATCGTTGAAGCTTGATTGTAAGATTAACTCTTTCAATTTGAGAGCTTCCATCTTGATTGTACATAGTTACCGCATAATCCTTATAAACAGGAACCTTGTTACCACCACTCCAGCTTATCACATCAGCTTTTACCTCCGCCAAAGTATCTGCTATAAAAATCTGAAATACTCTATCTCCTGTATTGTAGATATGCGAATCAAACTCACAAAAATGTAACCTTACCATATAAGTAAAAGCAGAATCAACTTCAAAATTCCAAGTTACATTATAATCCTCTTTCAAATCTCTTCCATAACTTCTTGCAGTTAAGTAAACAGCTTCTGGTGCAGTGTAATTTGGAGAGGTATTGTTTTTAAAGTTGAGATCATGTGCGTAAGCAGTTGATATACTCTGTGGATATTCTTTCTCCAAGTAAAGAGGATAATCATGATCCCAATTACGAAACATACCTGTATCTTTATTTGGTGGAACCTGACTACCACCAACGTTGACTCTATAAACCATCTCCAAAGCTTTGTCTTTAAGAATTTGGCTTTCTTGATTGTCAAACCCAATAACTTCTGAATGGTAGTTTGTGTCACTGAGATTAGTGTAATAGAGAAAAGAAGGCATGGACACAATCTCGATTCCATTGATGAAAGCATAAGAGTTTGGTTGATTTATAATGGTGGGAATGAAAGTTATGTTTAGATTCTCGCCGGGTTGTGTTGTGAGGCAGTATTCTTTGGTGATAGTTTTGTCACCATTTTGAAGCCAAAGTGAGGGGTTAAAGTCTCTGAGAAGGGTAATGTTGTTTCCTGCTATGACTGTGAAGAGAGGGTTTGAAGTTTCATAATTTGGATACGATGTTGGGTAAAAATGAAGGCGAAGAAAAACAGTGCTGAGTATGGAAGTGGGAAATGAGAATGTGAAGTTGGAAACTGAAATACGTGCCGAGGTAAATGGAATTTTGTTAACAGAATCAGAGGTATGATGATGAGTTGGTTTGGCTTTGATAGATTTGTATTTGGTTTGTGGTTCAGTGACAGAAAACAGTTTGGTACCTTCTATGTCACCAACCAAAGTTCGGTTTTCATAGGTAGTATCAATGGAATGGCCACAATTCACGGCTAAAATATCATATGATGAGTTAACCAATAGAGGGAGCGGTAGATAAAGGAGAAACAAAACTAAATATAATAGTAGGGTGATTTCAGTGGGAACAATGTTCTTGAGGGATTTAGCCATATCTAAAGAAATATTTGTTGTTTGTTGGTGTTTGCTATGCTCCCAAGTTTAATATATTGAGTTGTGTAACGTGTATTAAAAGGGACAATAATGTCCATGAACATGATCGCTATCTCTATTTTTTTTATTTTTTTAGATGACAAAATCAATTATTTTAAAAGAAACATTTTTTACTAGAGACAACATAACTATATATGAACATTTTATTGAGAAAAGTAATAGACTGTACATTTTTCTATCAAATATCATCGATTTAAATTCTATGGTTATTATGAAAAGTAATAGCCATCAAAAACGAATTATTTTGCAAATGAAAACGAATTGAACGGGAGGAGAATTGCTGGGAAACAACATCAATAGGAACTGGTCACAAAAATTAGTAGCAAGTTTGAAATCGTCAAACTTTCCATTGGGGAGTACACTTGAGTGTAGAAAAATTTACGTTACAAATATGTCTTATTGGCTGGACTGAAATCGTTTTCTCTAGTTTTTTCTTCTTCTTTCTTTTATTCCTTTTTATTTGTCTTATGTCTATACGTTCCTTATGTCTAGGTTTTATTCTAAAAAGTAATAATATTATGTGTTGGAGTTTAGTAGAAAACGAAAGAGAAAAAATTCCTTTTTAATGGAAAAAATTGACACTATTTTGGGTTTGTATAATCCAATATGAAGGAAACAAAATGATGAAATAATAGAAACGAGTTAGATCCGAAATAATTTAAATAAAGTTTAAATTTTGATCAAACAATTAAATTATTAAACTTAGTTTATAAATCAAATGAGTTGAATATACGAAAAAATTAAAGTCGTTAACTAAATAAATTAAACTTAAACTTATGAATTTTATGTATTTTTAGCACTTATCAAACATCAAATTTCATTTCAGATTTGGTTAAAAATACTAAGATACGTTGTTTGATTAAAATATATGGTATTCCTATTTAACATTGGAGACCATGAATTCTTTTTTCTATCATAAGGGGTATTGGTGTCCCTCTATCCTTAGATAAATCAACTAGTAGTGAAAATTTTGGCTATTTTGCTAGAATTCCGTTGCATCTTGGTTTGTTAGAATTCTTGCCCAATCTTTTTCTTGCTGAAGGGGAGGGTTATGCTCTTAATGTTGATGTTGAGTACAAAAAACTCCATTCATTATGTTCTTTTTGTTATATTATAAGTCACTTATTAGAACATTATCATGCAAAAAATGTTGCAAAATCAGGGAAGGAAAAGATAACAAAGAGGACACTTAAATGTTACTACAATAATAGTAGATAAATTATTAGAAACGATGCAATCATAATGAAGAAAGATTTGTTTGTGGATGAGACTAAACAAAAATTTTTAGATGATACTAAAGGACTAATATAAGTTATATAAATTCCTTAATAGATTTATGTCAAGATGTTGAGAAAACGACTATAATGCGCTAGAAGAGCAAGAAGAAGCTCCTCAAGAAAGTGAGATTCATAATCCTTAGACGGTTATCAAGAAAGTGAGATTCATATCCTTAGACGGTTAAGAATTTAGTGAAGAATAGAAAAAACGTAACAAACATAGAAACAACAAGGCAGTTCAATTAATATGCATTATAATTTTATTGATATGTTGATTTGAATTGGATTGAATAAAAAGTTATACACACTGAGTCGTAAAAAAGAATCATTTTACGAAAGTGATCACTGCAAGTAAGTTCAAGTAATCAAACACAACAATAGCCATAGCTTACTACCAAATTTGTGATTGAATTATTTATATTTAATAATATATGTTTACAATATATGTATATATAAAATAGTGTTCCATATTAACTACTAAATATACACTTTGAGGTTATGACTCGAAAATGATCGTGGCTTTTGTTTTCCAATGTCAAAGAAAGAGTAATTTTGAGTACTTAGCCTCACTGAGGTTGTGCTCTCCTTGTAGGATTGTGATCTAGCAAAATGAATGTCACTCTCTTCATCACTCATAAATTGAGAGAACCGTGCTTCTTCTTTTTGCGACGTATCAAATTGGCTATCTTCTTCACTCACCACCAATTGCAAAGCAAACTGTAACTCATCCACCACTTGACTCATTGTAGGTCGTTGAGTTCCATCATCATGCAAACAATTCAACGCCAACTTGCAATAGCATTCCAAACATTCACCCATGATAGAACCTCTTAAGAAAGGATCTATTATTTGTTCAATTGCGACACCTTCGTCATAACATCTTTTAAACCAACAAACTAGACTTGCTGTCTTCTTATCCAAATCACGAACCAAAGGAGGCCTGGCACACACCGCTTCAAGAAGCACCACACCAAACGAGTACACATCAGATTTTACAGTCAACCTTTGAAGCATATAGTATTCGGGATCCAAATACCCTAGGCTCCCTTTCACCATTGTGCTAACATGGGTAGTTGATATCCCTGTTGGTCCCACCTTGGATAACCCAAAGTCTGAAACTTTAGCCACCCATTTCTCATCCAACAATATGTTAGTGCTCTTCACGTCACAGTGTATTATCTTGTGTTTCACATCGGCATGAAGATAATTCAGCCCTCTTGCTGCACCCAATAGAATCTCAAGCCTCAACTTCCACGGTAGAGGTTGATTATTTGAACCATAGAGATACTCACAAAGAGTACCATGTTGCATAAACTCATAAACCAGAATCATCTCAGTGCCGTCGTTGCAATACCCGACAAGTGATACCAAGTTAACGTGGCGAAGTTGGGAGAGTAACTCGATCTCGTTCATGAACTCGTTGGCACCTTGTTGAGAGCCTTGTTTAAGGCGTTTTATCGCAACTTGTGTGGATCCATCAATGAAACCTCTGTAGACGTTGCCAAATCCTCCAACACCGATGATGAAAGCATCATTGAAGTTGTTTGTGGCTGCTCTGATTTCCCCGATTGTGAAGTATCGACATAAATGGGGTGGCAAAGATTGTGGCCCTCCATTCTTTGTCTTCGACAAGTGACCTCCCATGACATTTCGAAATCTTCTCCTCAGCCAAAGCAGTATTTCCACAACAACAAATGCTAACAAGAGACATGAAACTCCAACAACTATTGTTGACTTCTTTGACTTTGGTTGTTTATTTGGCAATAGATGTTGCTCTGGAGATAAATATTTGGGATTCAATCCTGCAAGATTTTTTTTTTTGATAAGCCAATCCTGCAAGATTGTTACTTTTATCACTTACTTTAAGAATCTCAATTCCATTAAGTAAGACATCACGGTATCGCGTTAGAATAGTCTTTGGTGCTCGTTGAAGCTTGATTAAAAGATTAACTCTTTGAATGGTAGAGTTTCCTTTACGAGAGTTCATTTTCACAATATAATCTCTATGAACAGGAACCTTAGGAGCACCACTCCACCTTATCACATCAGCAGTTCGTTCGGCCAAAATATCATTTATAAAAATCTGAAAAACTCTATCGCCTGTTTGATTTACACTCCAATCAAACTCACAAAAATGTAACCTTACCATATAAGTAAAAGCATAATCAACTTCAAAATTCCAAGTTACATTATAATTTTCTGTCACGTCCATTCCATAACTTCTTGCAGTTAAGTATACAATTTCTGGTGCAGTATAATTTGGAATGATATTGTTTTCATAGTTGAGATCATGACCGAAATCAGCTGATACAGATAGTGGATATTGTTTCTCCAAGTAAAGAGGAAAATCATTGTCCCAATTACGAAACATACCTGTATCATTATTTGGTGGAACTTGACTACCACCAACGTTGACTCTATAAACCATCTCCAAAGCTTTATCTTTAAGAATTTGGTAATACTCGTTGTCAAAGTCAAGAAAATTGATACGGTAGTTTGAGTCATAGAGATTAGTGTAATAGAGAAAAGAAGGCATAGACACAACTTCGATTGCGTTAACAAAAGCATAATAAACATTTGATTGGTTTATGTTGTTGGGAATGAAAGTTATGCTTAGCTTCTCAGTTGGTTCGATTTGGATGTAATATTCCTTCGTGATTAGTTTCTCATCATCATCATCACGAATCCAAAGTGAAGGGCTGAAGTCTTTAAGAAGGGTGAGGTTGTTGTTTATTTGGACAGAGAAAAGTGCATTTTTGGCTTCAAAATTTTGATAAGATGTTGGGTAAAAATGAAGGCGAATAAACACAGGGGATGTAGTGGTGATAGAAAATGAGTATGTGAAATTTGAGAGAGAGAAACGCGCAGTTCTATATGGAATATCGGTATATAAAAGGCTACTATTAGGTGGTGGTTCTGTTTCAATGAAGGAAAAGAGATCTGTGTTATCAATAATATCACCGACCCAAATCCGATTATCTAAGCCGGTAGTGGTTGTTGAACCACAATTGATGGCTAAATTGTAATCAGGCTTGTATGAGTGAACAACTAGAGGGAATAATAGGATAATGAAATACAATATGATGGTTATGGTGTTAAGTTTTTTGTTTATGGAGTTTGCCATGGTTGTGTGACAAGAGAGTGAAGCAGAGACATTTATTTATTTATTGTTAGTCAGGAAGAGAACTTTCTATGAAACAACACAAGAGACTAAGTAAACATCACATGGTTGTGGAGAAAACACAATTATTTTTCGATTAAAATTAAAAATGAAATGATAGATGGAAATTAGAAATAATGTCCTTCATTCATCTGAAAAGACATTTATTTATTTTACTAAATATAATAAATGAATACATAAAATAGGGACCTGTTTTATTAAGAAAACTAACACTGTGCGTCCGCATATATTTTAATATAAATATAAATTTGAAATGACCTAATTAATGGTAAAATGAATGATAATCATATATACGCAATTATATAAAATATGTACTGCATTGATAATGAATTATGAGATGGAAAATCAATTGTTTATATGACTATTCAATATTATTCAATTTAATAGTGTATAAAATGTATATAGATACACATGTAAATTTGAAATAATTTATTTAATTGTAAATGAACAATGATAATATAAACTAAATTGATGTTAATTAAAAATAAAATAGGTATTGTGTTGATAGTGACCCGTGAGATAGAAAATTAGTGGTCTGGACGATTATGAAGTATTGTCCAATTTGATACAATATAAAATGTATTTAATTATATATGTAAATTTAAAATAAATTATTTAATTATAAAATGAACAAAGATCAAATAAACTCAATTATATTAAATAATCGTACAAAAATAAAAAAATGGAGCTCCTGAGATGGAGAAAGAAAAAAATGGCATTTGAAATTAAATATTTTATCTCTTAAATAAAGATAATTGTTGATTAAATAAAATAGATATTGTCTTAATATTGATCTGTAATATGAAAAGTTAGTTGTGTAACACTGTTATTGAGTATCATTCAATTTGATGCGATATAAAATGTATTTAGATATATATGTAAATTTGAAATGAGTTAATTAATTTTAAAATGAACAATGATTATATAAACTCAATTAATGTTGATTAAAAATAAAATACGTATTGTGGTGTTAGTGACCCGTAAGATAGAAAATTAGTTGTTTGCATTACTATTGAATATTATTTAATTTGATACGGTATAAAATATATTCAAATATACTTGTAAATTTGAAATGAATTACTTAATTATAAAATGAACAATAATGATATAAACTCAATTAATGTTGATTAAAAATAAAATAGGTATTGTGTTAGAAAAAATTAAAAGGAAAAGAGAAAATAGAAAGAGTAAAAAAGTTAAAATAAAAGTGAAAAAGTTTGGGAAAATGAAATGTAATAGAAATTTGAAAATTGAAAACTAGTTTTCCTACTTATCAAGTTGTGGTTGATTTAGAAAGAGAATAATTTATTCATTAGATAATTACCAAATAATTCTCAATGTAGTGTAAATAATATTAACACCAAAGGATAATTTATGATTTTTGCTAGTATGTTATTTTAATGGATAGATAGTTGATACTTGAAGTGCTAAAAATGAACATCCATTTTATAAGCGTTATTGAATTTTTTACTACTACGATTTAAGGGGTTTTATTTCAGTTTATTGATCAAAGTAAAGAAAAATGACATGGAAAATATGATACAGTTTCCTAAAAAAAGTTTATTGGCCATAGGTTCGATTTATATCAACTTTACCTCTTGGTTTATTTTAAGATTTGAGGTTGAAAGTTAGTATTTGAGGTTCAATTTATATGGCATAATTAATCCCTAAGTTCTGTAAGTTAATTTTGAATTCCAATTTAGTCCCTGAATAAAAAATCGTTATAGTTTGGTCCCGTAATATTAGTTCTGTTAGCATAATCAATCTCTTCCGTTAGTCAGGGTCGGCCCAATGCAGGTGCAGTCTGTGCTACAACACTGGCCCCAAAATTTAAAGAGCCCAATTTTTTTTTAACTTCCAAAAAAAAATATTTATACATCCATTTTTTAAAAAAAATGTAAAATTATTGTTTTTAAAATTTATTTTACACATGTTTCTTAAAAAGAAGCCTGAAATCATATTTTATTTCTTTTTTTAAAAATGCATTTTTAAGATTTTTTATTTTAAAACTAGATATAAATTAATATTTTAAGGCCTATTTTTTTTAAACTATAACATGGTCTCCGGATTGGTTGGGCTGGCCTGTCGTTAGTTCATCTATTAAAATGTTAGTAAATGACAACGTGGCGTGCCAACTGTGTAATGACATAATAAAAAGATAAATAAACCATTATTTAAGGGTTTCAATTGTATCAAAGATCCTTATACATTCCATAAAAGTGTTTATGCGTAGCACATATTCACTGTGTTGATGTGTTTTCTTGCTTTCTTAATCTCTTCGTTTTTGTTGTCTGGGATTGTAAAAAGGGCTTCATCGATTTTCCTTCATTTCATCTTGTCTCCATTTCTAGGGTTTTAATATTCTCCAATGTCTAATTTATCAAGCAATGCTTCCATTGGAACAGCTGAGTCAAATATTCTAAAAAATAAGAGGAGGAATTGTTATTGCCAAGATGAATGTGTCCTTCTTACTCTGGGTGACATGAATAATGTTAATTTAGGAAAAAAAGTTTTGGGGTTGTAGAAATTAAAAAAAATCATGTGAATAAGGGTTGTAATTTCTTCAAATGGCTAGATGACGACATTATTGATGAAAGAGATTTGAAGATTCAGAGGCAAAAGAAAAAAAATTATAATTCGAAGAATGAGATCATCTACTCTAGAGGATGGTTAAAAGTGTCCATTATGGTTGGAATATTAAGCTTAGTGTTTAATGTTATATTTGTAACAATGTATTTTTAGGTTGGGGTTTTGTCTGTGTAATGATATGTATTTGTCAACATTTATCAATGAAATGTATCTGTCATGAAATGTGTCTGTTAACATTGTTATGTATGTGTCAACAGTTATTCGTTAAATGTATTTGTCATGATGGTATTAGTGAAATGTTACTTTTGTTTCCCATGAATATATGAGAACAAATGGACTATTAATTTGGAGAAATGTTACTTTTGTTTCCCATAATATATCAGAAAAAATACACTTTTAATTTGGAAGTTTTATTTTAATTTGGTGTAACGTAAGCATAACATTCCTTATCATTCCAATAATAAGCCATTTCCATAACAGAAGTTGCATTTTAAGTGATAACAAAAGTTACATTATATATCATAACAATAGTTGCATTATAAGTCATAACAAAAATGGCATTGTAAGCCATAAGTCATAAACTACAAAATACGCATTTTATGTCATATGTTACAGATGCAGAAAACCAACAAAAGTGACATTGTAAGCCATAAGTCAAAAACTACAAAATAGTCATAAACTACAAACTAGTACACATCAAAGATCAACATAACTATTAGGGTTGACTCAGAACTGGTTTTAGGCCTTTTTGAAGTCTCATTTCCTTTTGGGTGGTTGGTGAGTTGAACCTCCATCTGGTGTTAACTGAGATGAAAATTCAATTGTTATTGGCTAACTTGAAGTAGTAGGTAGTGGTGGTTGAGTTGAGGTAGCAGTTGGGGTTGGTTGACTTGAGGAAGCAATTGGGTTGGTTGACTTGAGGTTGTAGTTAGGGATGCCTAGCTTGAAGTAACAACAGTAGGAGATGCCTGAGTTAAAGTCACAGCAGTTGTAGGCAGCTTGCATGTGGCATTGTTGTGACTATCCTTATGGCACCGACTGCATTTGATACCAAAATTTTCCCTTTTATGATGTGTCTCATTTGTCACTTGTTCCCCAACCTCCTTATTCCTTTACTTCTTGGGTTTACCAGGCTTCCTTTTTATTGGGGGTTGTTGCAGGTCAACAACATCTATTTTTGTCCAAAGAGATTCTCCATTAACTGGATAAATCACTGGTGCATAACAAGCCTCATAACACGCTTTTTTGTAATAATCAGGTAGAAAATCAACTATTTGTAAATGCTGATCTTTCGTGCATGAAATTGCATGACAACATGGTAACCATGTCCGCATCCACCTTCTACATGAACACACATGCTTTGATAGACTAACATCAAGCTTTTCTTCATTTAGTGATATATTCCTAATCTTGTAGTCAAATTCACATGCACGCCTGTTACAAATGCAGAAACCAATTATGGACCAATGATATGTCAACTATTTATTCTTTGTCTCAAATAAGTATGAAGCATTACCTAACAATCCAATTGTTTAATATTTGTGATTCCTTTTCCAACTTCTTTTTAATATTTGGCATAATTGTATCATCTAATTTGGCAATCTTTTGTCTGTTGGAATCACACCTTTGCACCAGGGACACTCTTATTTCTTCAAGCATAGTCACAATAAGCTTGGCTCTTGCAGCTACAAATACTGATTTGAAGGCCTCTAACATATTGAAAATGGATGGTTTATATCTAAGTGAATCGCACACTCAAAGATAACACAGAGTCGCCACCGAACTTTATTTAGTCCCAAAGGACAGGGAAAATATCGATAAAACCCAAGGGGAAGAGAAACGGGAACGGAAGTCAGTTATGCGAAAGGAAGGTACTGTATCAGTCGTACTCGACGGGAACCATTTCGCTTGCTTCTAGGCTTGGATGGATTATCTATCTAAAGGCTTCTAGCTAAAGAAAAGGAGAGAGAGAGAGAGAGAGAGAGAGAGAGAGAGAGAGAGAGAAGAAAGGGGAAAAGGAAAAGAAAGAAAGTGCTCGCGGAGGATTGTGGCCCTCGTGCCTACGTACGCTCATAGTGCAATGAGGAAATCAGAGCGCCGTAGTTCATGGAACCAGGGGACAGAGAGGAGAAAATGAAGAAGGATGGAAGTGTGTTCACCGAGATCATTGCGATCTCGTGCCTACGTATCATACATTCAAAAGAATACAGAATCAGAGCTTCCGTAGTTCATGGAACTAAGACAGAAAAGAAAAAAAAAAGGGAAAGAAAAAGAAAGCAAAGTGGTGCCAAAACCAAGAACGAAAGAAAGAAGGATATTCCACTGGGGATTCCAAAGAAATGGTGTCAAAACCAAGAAAGGCAAAAATAGTACCAAAGATAACGACTGAGCTGGGAAAAAACAATAGTGGTGTCGAAACCAATTAGGTAAAGGAGCAAAAGAATAATAGAGACTCCACTGGGGAGAAAAGAGAACCAAGCGACAGTGCTGGGGACCAGAGGGTAATGACCCTACCGGGGATCCAAAGAATAAAAGTTCGGTATATTAACTGACTGGCAGTGGTTAACCGAGAAAGAGAGTAAGACTCAGATGGGGAAAAGAAATTGGTGTCAACAAAATGACTGTGATGAACCAAAAGGATAGAGTATTGAACCAAGAGAAGGTGTTTGACTCTAAGAGGATTTCGATGTATTAATTGATAAACAGTGGTTAACCGAAGAAAGAAAGGATTACAACTCTGTGGGAATAGAGAGGCATTGGTTTTAACAGACGAACTGTGATTAACCAAGGAAAAAAGGGTGTAGAACCGAGCAAAAGGTTGTAACCCAAAGGGGATATTGGTACTGACTGAACATGCAGCATTTGACCAACAGAAAGGTATTGAACCAAAAGAGGTTGCTAACCATTGAAGATTCGGTGTTAACAGGAAGAACTGTGATTAACCAAAAAGAAAAGCGAGTGATTAACCAAGAGAAGGTGATTAACTCGAAAAGGGGTTCAGTATTTTAACAGACAGACTGTGGTTAACTGAAAAATGTGTGATTAACCAGTAGAAGGTGATTAACCCAAAAGGAAACTCAGTGTGTTAACAGACGGACTGTGATTAACTGAGAAGGAGTGAAAAATTGGTGTTTTCGCTGATAGGCAATGATTAACCAAAGAAAGGGAGAAGAACCAAAAAGAAGGTTGCGAACTCCACAGGGGATTCGGTGTCTTACAGACGGACTGTGTTTAACCGAAGAAAAGAGAGATTGAGACTCTTCAGGGGAATCAAAAGATAATGATTGATCACAACAAAAGGATAATGCAGCAAAAGAAAGACAATGATCTTTAACCAAGAGAATGGTGATTGATCAAAAGAGCAATTGAGAAAGGTAAGAGCGAGAATAATCAAGGACTGACTCGACTGGGGAAAGAGAGACACTACCGCTTGAGAATAGAGATGACTAAACCAAGCACAGGGTCATTCGTCCCCTACCTGAAGTAGTCAGAATGCGAGTAGGAATTCTCCCTTCTCATTCTTTCCCTATTACACAAGGTGTAGTGCAGAAATTGAAACTGGAGATGTAACAACTCCAATTTGTACCGTGCTCCAGAGTCGTATGTCGCGTGATGTGCAAAACTCCAACTCCGTGGGGGATCAAAGAAGAGAAACTCTAAAGAGATCCTAAAGATAGGGAAAGGGAAGATCAACTAATCGAAACATGGTTTCGACTAATCAATCAAAGGGAAGTAGTGCTAATAATTTTCCAAAAGATGAAAAATCATTAAAGCAAAAGAGGTGATTTACTGATTATACAAGATTAAATTTATCCAATCAAGAACAAACTTAATGCAATCAAGAGATGAGAGTGCAAAACAGTGCCAAAACTTCAATTAGTATGCATTGCAAAACATGTTAACAAGTGATCAAATGGAATGCAACATGTTCATGAACAAACATTGCCACAATTGCACATAATTGATAAGTGAACAATTCGAGCATCGAAAATCATCAAGCATGCTTCAAACAGAGGTGAAACAACACTTAAAATATCCATAAATATTGAGCATATCAATCCATGGAAGTTTGATGAAGAAAGGATGTCAAACAAGCTTGAAAAAGCTCAAAATTGGCCATTCTGTTCAGTGGTAACCGGTTACTGCATATCCGCTAACCGGTTACCTGCTTGAAAATAGGCGTTTTTGGTGAAATTTGAACTATGTAACCGGTTAGCAGATATGCTGTAACCGGTTACCACTGAGACAGTGGCAAAAATAACAGCAAAAACAGCTTTTCAAAAGTGATTTTCAGCACATAATCACTTATGTCAACCACCACATGCTTAGATACAAATTTGTGCACGAAAATTACATCTTGAAAGAGCAATTAAACACAAATTGAAGGCATAAATCATGGAGATCAAAGAGCAAACAATCACATGGTGAATCAAACCGAAAACGAACGAAATCACAATGTAAACGCGCGAAATTAAATTGAAACAGAGAAAAAGGAGAGATCCACCAACCTACAAGGTTGAGATGTGCCTTGGTAACTTTTATAAATGAATCCGATGCAAATAAGTAGAGAAAGCCAGAGAATTGTGAGTTTGAGAACCAAATCGTAGAGAAATCGAGCAAAATTCGATAAAGTTCCGAGATCCGAATTGAAACCGTTGAATGTTGTTGCAAACACTTGATATTGATCCAAATGCTACTGAAACTCCAGAAATCAAAGAGAAATAGCCAAGTGATGAAAGTTTAGGTCAAGAAAAAGCACTTTCAAGGTGAAAGTAGCTTTTCTTCAATGGTGAATCAAGAGCTTTTGTGAGGTTTTGGAAGATGAAGATGAAAAGAGTGCAGAAAATCCATAGAGAATGTAAGAGATTTGAGAGTGAAATGGAGCAAATGGTTTAAGGTCCTTGAAAATGAGTGGAAACTTGCTTATATAGATTTTAGGTTTGGAGTGTAATAGCTTTGGAATGAGGTTTGGGCTTAGCTTTGGGAGGTTTGGAGTGAGGGTTGGAGTTAGTTACACCTGACTCACTGAGTCAAGGTGTTTAACTCGGTTAGTTAGGATCAACTCGGTAACAATCCCAAGGTGAGCTTCAACATTCAAAGGTGAAAATGCTTGGGGATCAAGGAACATGGTACACTTGATTCAAAGAGAGGCATGGGAATAAATGCACTTGGAATGTCTTGAATAGTCTTGAAATGTCTAGAGATGTCTAGAATATTCCACATGCTGCTAGAACACTGTAGAAAAAAAGACCAAAGAGAGTGCACCCTTGCTGTCCCAAAAATGTAGCAAAATCTGCAACTTTGTACAGAGTAACCGGTTATAGCATATATGCTAACCAGTTACTTGCTTGAAAATTGCAGTTTTTGGTGAAATTTACACTGATTAACCGGTTATCAGATATGCTGTAACCAGTTACTTCTGCCAAACTTTCCCAAATTTGCTTGGAAAATGATGTTGAAGTCCCGGTTTTGATTTTCCACCTCTTATTTTAATGAGTAAACATGGAAACCTTTACTTTGAGTCTATTTTGGTGATGAGATGATCTTGAGAGGATGTGATTAATCGGGCTTAAAAAACTGGAAATCCTGCAACAAGAAACACATAAAGAGAAATGCAAATGTGTATGCCGACGATGCTAATGCACATGCTTATGCAAAAGAGCAAAAGAGGAGGTCAAATTTTGGGTTACGACATCTGCCCCTATTTAATCCACTTGGACCTGAATGTATGACTTGCGCTAGCTTTTCGATGATTCGAGGTAGAAGGGGATTAAATAAAAGAGTAGCTCGAAAATTTGGCCGACGGTGACAAGAAGAAGAGGTGTAAGTGTAAAGAATACTTGAAGTTTGGCTGAATATCTGTAGGAGAGATGCATTAGGCCAAAGAAAATGGGCATGCTCAATGCATATGCTATGTATGCATTGATCTACATGATGCTTGACATTATGTAATGCAAAAGTGCAGGTTGAGGTAATTGTGCGGTGGTTAGGCAAGGGTTGTAGCAAAACGAGCTCGACATCCTCAGCTGGGGAGAAAACCCACAGAATACCGATCCTGCCGGAGAAAGGCCCATGGATGGTGGCAAATCTGCTGGGAAAGAAACCGAAAAGTTTCAAACTTCTAGATTATCACCATTGTCATTGCTGGGATGAAAGAATCCTGACGATCTTCTTGTCATGACTGGCTTCGATGGGAAATGGAACCAGGAAACTCTAAGCTCCAAATGGTCACTGACTTTGATGCGTACACCGTGACTGACTCTGCCTAGGGAGTGCACAAAGCTCAGAAGATCTTTTTTGCTTGGGGAAGACGAGGAACCGAATCGTACTGTAGCAGTTTAGACATGCTGGGAACGATGTACAACCCATGCTGGGGAAAATAACCATCAAATCTCTGGTTGAAATACATTATTCGGCCACTCTACTGGGAACATTACCGATCTGCTGGGAAAATAGGAAGTTAAAAACCTTTCCCAAGAGTCCGTAATGGCTCCTGCTGGGGAGGTGATGGCTCTGAAGGGGAAACAACAACCTCTTCAAAGAACCCTCATGGTGCAAATCGTGCATTTAGCTTACAAACAGATGTTATCGATTATCCTGCAGGAATTACCAGTAAACTACGCAATGCATACTGCTTTCTCCATTGATTTTAGCTTTTTATTATTCTCAACGTTTTATGGTATTATGTGATCACAAATAATTTTTTAATTTCCAAACAAAATACTGAAAAGAAAAGAAATGAGAAATTAAATGATGAATTTTTATTGAATGTGAAAAGTATGTACATAAGATGTGTACAAGGATGCAAAAATCCTTGATGAGGAAATTTGAAAAAAATTGAAAAACAAATGTAAATGGCAAAGGGAATCATGCTTTGCATTGATTACAACATTGGCTACCCTCAATTGTAAGTTTAGGTTCCAACGCCTTGCACCAGTTGATGATGATTAGACTGCTCTGTTATCGACTGAGGTCCAGCTATGATGAAGAGAAGCTCCAGTGTTCTCATTCAATGCCTTTATCCTTAATTTTTGCCTGGACATTTTTTATTCATCTTTTTTTTTCGTCCACTGGGATACCCATTTTTACCTAAGTCGCCCTTTCAGGTTTTCAACTTAGCAGGCTATTATTGTTTTTGCATTGTCCTAAATTTTTGCATGGACATTTCTTTTTTTTGGTCCATCTGGATGCCCATTTTTGCCTAGATTGTCCTTGCGGATGTCAATCTAGCGGGCTATTACTCCTTTTTTTCAGGCATAATATTTTTTGACTGCATCGGAGTTCACGGGTGATGGAAACTCCTCCCCATCCATGGTAGTGAGGATCAGGGCTCTGCCTAAGAAGGCCTTCTTGACAACAAAGGGTCCTTCGTAATTAGGAGTCCACTTGCCACGTGGATCCGAGTGAACATGTGTATACCTCTTGAACACGAGCTCGCCTTCTTGGAACGTTCAAGGGAGAACTTTCTTGTCAAAAGCTCGCATGAGGCATCTCTGATACAACTGACCATGAAAAACGGCTGTAAGGCGTTTCTCTTCGATGCGATTCAGCTGATAATATATAGATTGTACCCATTCAGCTTTGTCAAGACCTGCTTCCATGATGACTCTGAGCGAAGAAATCTCGACTTCAATAGGTAGAACAGCCTCCATACCATACACAAGTGAATACGGAGTTGCCTCGGTAGAAGTGCGACCTGAAGTTTTGTAGCCATGTAGTGCAAATAGAAGCATTTCCTGCCAATCTTTGTAAGTCTTGACCATTTTCTGGACAATCCTCTTGATGTTCTTGTTTGCTTCTTCGACGGCACCATTCATCTTGGGCCGACATGGTGAAGAGTTATGGTGCTCGATCTTAAATTCTTGACACAAATCTTTCATCATTTTGTTATTCAAGTTGCTTGCATTGTCAATGATAATGTTGCTAGGGATACCATAGCGACAAATTATCTCTTTCTTGATAAATCTGGCAACCACTTGTCATGTAACGTTTGCATAAGAAGCAGCTTCAACCCAATTGATAAAGTAATCGATAACAACTAGAATAAATCGATGACCGTTGGAAGCCTTCGGCTTGATCATTCCAATCACATTGATGCCCCACATGGAGAATGGCCAAGGTGAAGTCAAAACATTCAATGGAGTAGGAGGCACATGGATCTTGTCTCCGTAGATTTGGCATTTGTGACATCTTTTGGCAAAGTTGTAACAATCTACCTCCATCGTTATCCAGTAATACCAAGCCCGAAGGATCTTTTTGCCCATAGCAGGACCTTTAGCATGTACACCCTCGCAGCCTTCATGTATGGACTTTATGATCGTGTGTGCTTCGTGTCTATCCATGCATCTGAGCAACACAGAATCATAATTCCTCTTGTACAATACACCACCACTTAAGAAGAACTTGGTGCAAAGCCACCTAAGAGCTTTCTTGTTAGTGATAGTAATACCCTCGGGATATTCTTGTTTTTCCAGATATCTCTTAATGTCGTAGAACCAAGGTTTGTCATCAGACTCATCCTCGATTGCCAAACAATGTGCTGGTTTGTTTAAGTGATCAATGCGGATATGAGGAGCTTCATTCTTCCACTTGACCTTGAACATGGATGCTAAAGTGGCAAGAGCATCAGCTAATTGATTTTCCTCTCTAGGAATATGATGAAAAGTGATCTCATCAAAGTAAGGAATCAATTTCGCTATGTATTTTTGGTACGGAACCAGCTTGGAATCCCGAGTCACAAAGTTCCCTCTGACTTGGCCGATAACCAAAGTAGAATCTCCGTAGACCTCAAGAATCTTGATTCTCATGTCAATTGCCACTTCAATACCGTAGATACATGCTTCGTATTCATCCATATTATTGATGCATGCAAAGCATAACCTGGCAGTGAAGGGAAGGTGAAAACATGTCGGAGAGATGAGGATAGCACCAATTCTACGACCTTTAGCATTGGAGGCACCATCGAACATGAGTGTCCATCGCGCCCCTGGTTCGGGTCCTATGTCAGGGTCTGGAGTTTCATAATCTCTGATAAACAGAACATCCTCATCGGGAAAGTCAAACTTCATTTGTTGATAACCCTCTACAGGTTGATGAGCCAGGTAGTCAGACAAGACACTCCCTTTTATTGCTTTCTGGGTAACATGTTAGATATCATACTCAATTAACAACATCTGCCACCGAGCAATCCTTCCAGAGACAATAGGCCTTTCAAATATGTACTTTATCGGATCCATTTTGGATATCAGCAAAGTAGTATGGCAAATAATGTATTGTATTAGGCGTCGAGCAGCCCAGACCAGAGCACAACAAGTTTTTTCCAAGAGTGAGTATCTGGTCTCACAATCAGTGAACTGCTTGCTCAGATACTAAATTGCATGTTCTTTTCTGCCAGTGTCATCATGTTGACCCAATACACATCCCATCGATTCATCAAGAACGCTGAGATACATGATTAATGGCATACCCGGAACCGGCGGTACTAAGATCGATGGTTCTTGCAAGTATTGTTTTATTTTGTCAAATGCTTCTTGACAATCATTGTTCCATTCGACCGATTGATTTTTTCTTAGCAATTTGAATATCGGTTCGCAGGTAGCCTTCAAGTGTGAAATGAATCTTGAGATGTAATTAAGTCTGCCCAGAAAGCCACAGACTTCTTTTTCTGCTTTGGGAGGCGGCATGTTCTGAATTGCCCGAACCTTGTCAGGATCAACTTCAATGCCCTTCTGACTCACAATAAAGCCCAACAGTTTACCCGATCGAACTCCAAAGGTATACTTCGCAGGATTCAACCGCAATCTAAACTTCCGGAGTCTGTCAAACAGTTTCCTTAGATGAACCAAGTGATCATATTCAGTTTTAGACTTGGCAATCATATCGTCCATGTAAACCTCAATCTCTTTGTGGATCATATCGTGAAAGAGGGTTGTCATGGCACGTTGTTATGTTTCCCCTGCATTCTTCAGACCGAATGGCATGACTTTGTAATAATATGTACCCCATGGCGTGATGAAAGTAGTCTTTTCCATATCAAATGGGGACATCTTGATCTGATTATATCTTGAGAAACCGTCCATAAATGAAAAGACAGAGAACTGCGTTGTGTTATCCACCAAGACATCAATATGAGGTAATGGAAAATCATCTTTCGGGCTTGCCTTGTTGAGATCTCGATAATCCACACACATTCTAACTTTCCCATCTTTCTTTGGAACCGGGACGATGTTAGCAATCTATTCAGGATATTCGGAAGTGGATAGGAACCCAGCATCAAGCTGTTTCTTTACCTCTTCTCTGATTTTGAGTGCCATGTCGGGTCTAGTCCTTATGAGTTTCTACTTGACAGGAGGACACTCGGGCTTGAATGGCAAGCTATGTTCAACGATGTTGGTATCCAACCCAGACATATCTTGATAGGACCAGGCGAATATATCAACATACTCTTTTAATAGCTTGACCAACTCGGAGTGTACATGCTAAGCGAGGGATGCACCAACCTTGACTTCTCTTCTAACCTCATCAGTACCAAGATTGACAACTTCAACTAGCTCTTTGTGTGGCTAAATCTCTCTCTGCTCGTGCTCAAGGAGCCTTGCTAGTTCAGTCGGTAATTCACAATCTTCCCCGCCATCTTCTTCGGCTTGGTTAATTGGAATTCCAGAATTACAATGAATGTTTGCCATGTTGTTATCAAAGCATTTATTAGTTCTGCATGTTTATGCATATGTTTAGAATGAGCTCATTTGAAAAGGTAAAAATAAAAGAAACTTTTGCCATTTGTTTGTGAAAAATAAAATAAAGAAAGAAGATAGAGCATGATTTTGAATGCAAAAAAACTCTTATTTATTAATCACATAATATTTCAAAAGCGTGAAGCCCATTACAAGCTATCCACTTGTCTCGGGCGAGGACGAGGGAATGAAAAAAAAACAAAATGCATTACATGTTATTTAGAAAAACCACAGGAATCACAGTTGAGGTCCAATTGTTGAGCTTAAAACCCGGCGGACATTTGCGCACAAAACTGGAAGTCTGATTGCTAAGACCAGCCTCATCAGTAACTGCCATGATGTTATTTTGCTGGAAACCCATGTTATTGAACTTGATCAAATTGCACTGCTTCTGACCATATGAACTAGATTGTCGACCAGGACGATAACCCAATCCAAATCGATCATGCTTCTCAACCACGTCAATCACATGCCCCCAAACTGGAAAGGCACCTCTCTGGATGGTTTCTTTGGAACTTTTGGCGGATGCTAAAGTCATTTGTAGTGATCTACATTGATTAGATGAAGCCGAGTTGACATCTTCAAATTCGAGACACTGCAATGACACCTCAGCTATGCCTTCTTTAGTCTCGATGTATCGAAAAGATGAAAATTCGCTTACAAAAAAATCCTCTTCACCACAGACGATGACTAGCTGATCGTCGTACACAAACTTCAATTTCTGATGTAAGGTGGACGTGACTACCCCTGCGGCGTGAATCCACGGTCGACCCAAAAGACAACTATATGCGGGGTTGATATCCATCACTTGGAAAGTAATGGTAAACAGATGCGGTCCAACTGTAATGGGTAGATCAACCTCTCCCGTGACTTGCCTCCGAGAACCATCAAAGGCTCTGACAACTAAGGAGCTTGGCCTCATCTCGCTTCCCTCCACCAGTAATTGACTTAATGTGCCCTTAGGAATCACATTAAGGGAAGAACCGATATCAACTAGAACACGAGATAACAGGATGTCTGTGCAAGTTACATATATGTGCAGTGCTTTGTTGTGGGCTACTCCTTCGGGAGGCAATTCTGATTCATTAAAGCCCAAGTATCGACTCGCAGATATATTAGCCACTACATCATCGAAATCGACAACGGATATGGCATGCATAACATGAGCAGTGTTCAAAACTTTCAACAAAGCTGATCTATGTGCGGGCGAGCTCATGAGTAAGGACAAAATCGAGATCCTTGAGGGAGTTTGCCCCACTTGATCCACAATTTTAGAGTCACTCTTCTTGATCAACTTTAGGAACTCTTGATCATCAATTATTTCCTTGTTCTTTGAAACATCCTCAGATGGGATAGTTGGCGCTGGCACAACGGTAGATGATGCCCCTTGTCGGATTATAGGGGTTGCAGATACAGGTGTCTCCTTGTGCGGAATGATAGTCGGAACTTGTACAGGCTTTGTGGTGACTTTCGGAGCGAACACTCATCCACTACGAGTCATACCTCCAGCGGCTGTTATATTCACGATCTCAGATTAAGCAAACCTTATTTCTTGCCCTCTAGAAAACACAGTGGACCCATACCTCTAAGGTACCTCTTTAGAATTCTGATATGGAAACGGCTTTGGCGGGAAAACGACAATAGGTTGTACTTTCTTCTTAGGAGATTCCACAGGAACCTTCCTATAGACGATGGTGAATGGCTCGATAGTAGGAACCTCTTCAACAGGCTTAGATCTGGTAAACTGTACTTCACCTCAGTTCATCAAAATCCAGACACAACCCTTCAGCCTCCGACATTGGTTAGGATTATCACCACAAATCTGACATTTACCATGCAGTCCTTTCAACAGCCTATGTTCATTCAACCTCTTGAAAACCACAGTCACCGAAGTCTTTACTTCATCAATGTCCATGATCAATTCAGCCTTTGAATCATCCTTAATCTGATTTACCGCAGGTCAACCGTGATTGGGCAATGGATTGTGCTGAATGTTAGGACCTTCTTTAGCAAAAGTTAAAATCTTCCGATCAATGAGTTCCTGAACCTTGGTTTTGAAAACAAAACAGTCTTCCGTCGCATTTCCTATGTATCCAGCATGATAGGCACAAGATGCGTTTGGATTATGCTTTGGACAAAAGGGAGGAATTGTAGGTGTAATCTCTTTAGGAACAATTGTCCCTTGGCGAACCAAGTACAATAATAATTCAGTGTATGACACCAGAATTTTGTCGAAATTCGGTCGCTTACAATTTCCTTGATTGTTGTTACTCTGACGGTTTTGATTCTACTGATTTTTGTTGTTCGGTTGATTCTGTTGTTGTTTCTGAGTATTCTGAACTGGTTGTTGCGGTTAATACTGATATGGAAGTTGTTGATATTGTGCAGCAGCAATGTACGAATATGGATAATATGGCATGGGAGCCATGGGTGCCTGATACTGAGGAGAAACTTGAGCTGTTACAGCGTTGGTTTCACCTTCCTTTTTCTTTGACTGACTGTTCTGAGACCTTCTAGTGGTTGGCTGCTGGGAAACAGCTCCAGGAATTTTTCCAGTCTTCAGTCCGTTCTCGACCCGCTCACCAATAGTCACAACATCAGCAAAGTTTGACAAAGAACTACCCACCATTTTCTCATAATAAGATCCTTGCAAAGTGCCCATAAAGATGTCGACCAACTCATTTTCAGAGAGAGCAGGTCACACACGAGATGCCATCTCACGCCATCTTTGTGCATACTCTTTGAATGTTTCACCTGAGCACTGAGATTGGTTCTGCAACTGTAATCTGGTAGGTGTCAGATCAAGATTGTATTTGTATTATTTCACAAATGCTTCAGACAGGACCCTCCAAGTACGGATCTTGCTGCGTTCCAGGCCCATGTACCAATCCAATGAAGCAGCAGACAAACTATCTTGAAAACAATGAAATAGCAATTCATCATTATCATTATAGGATGCCATTTTCCTTCAGTACATAGTGATGTGACTACGCGTGTAACGCCCAGATTCCAATTATTCCCATTTTGTTGAGTCTTTTATTTTAATTGGGTGATAAATTATTTTAATTGTGGATTTGGTATGTTAAATGTTATTTTATCGTTTTGAGAGTTTTCGGGGAAATTATAGTGGAGGGTATTTTAGACATTTCTCAATTAATGATAAATTAGAAATTTAGTAAAATTGTTAGAAAAGTGTTTAAGTGTTGAATTTTATGAGAAAATGAATTAAATTGATTGTGAGTGGAGAAAGAAGAAGATAGAAAAGAAATAGAAAGAAAAAGATAGAAAGGGATAGAAAAAGGGGATTGGAGAAAAAAGAAGAGAAAGAAAGAGAAGGAAGAGAAAAGAAGAGGAAAACTTAGAAATTCATCAAGATCAATCACAGAGCAAGTTGGAATCCGGGTAAGGGTGTGAAATCTTGTTATCTTAGCAATGTGTATGATTATGTATGATTGTATTGTTGATTTTGCTGATTTTCATGAGTTTTAGAACTAAACCCATTTGTGTAGAAAATGGTAGAAATCGATGTTTTCGCGGATAGAAATCGATATAATTTGTGTTGTATGATCTATATGTGTGTATGAACCACTGCTAGTAATTGTTTTGCAGTTGGAAATGATTTGGGGAAGAAAATGGGAAAAATTGGAGGTGTGGAACAGTGTTCACGCAGCAGAATTTTTCTGCTTCTGGTGCTGAGCGCCGGGCGAAAGGTCCTGAGCACCGGGCGATGCGTCCTTTTCGCCGGGCGGTTCGAGAGGCGCAGAGGTGCCAAGCTTCTGCCTCTTTGAATTATTTTGGGGATTTGGGGTCGCCTGTGCTTTGCCGGGCGAAGCAGAGGCGAAGCACGTTTCGCCGGGCGGTGAGCATGCTTCGCCGGGCGGTTGTTCTGTTTTTGAAAAATAATTTCTTTTTTTTACAAAATTCATAATTCTCGAACCGTAACTCCGATTTAGGCGTTCCTTATATCGTTGGAAAGCTATTGAGCTGTACTTTGTGATTATGATGGTGTGGAAATCGTTGGCCGATTAAATAAGTCGGAAAAGTCGGGAATAGTGTTATTTAGCGACTTTTGCCGTTTGCATGTGTGTTTGACTGTGAATCATACAATAGTGCATTGATGTGAATGTATATAGATTGTATGTGATTGTATGAGATGAATGCATGTATATATTGTGAATACGTATGCATTTCAAGAATGTCTTGAGTCATTATCATGTGTAGCATAATGATGTACATTCTTGTGTTGAGGGATTCTAATGAGAATCCGCTATAACATTGTGAGCCTCTCTTGGTGGAGGTGTGAGCAATCTGGTCGTGAGCCTCTCTCGGTGGAGGTGTGAGCGATGGTTATAGACGATTGTGAGCCTCTCTTGGTGGAGGTGTGAGCAATCGGATTGTGAGCCTCTCTTGGTGGAGGTGTGAGCAATCAGATTGTAAGCCTCTCTTGGTGGAGGTGTGAGCAATCGGGTCGTGAGCCTCTCTTGGTGGAGGTGTGAGCGATCCATAAACACTATGAGCCTCTCTTGGTGGAGGTGTGAGCAGTGGGTGAACATCGTAGGCCCTACGGGGAGTTACTTTGGTAACGAGCGATGGTTCTAGCAGAAGTTCCTGAGTGAACTTGAGATGATTGAGTCGGTACCGCATTGCATTTGCATAGAGTCGTGAGTCGGTCTCTATGATTTGCATTTCTCATCTTTAAATGATGCATTGGTGAATAGACATTTGTGTATGTTTATGTGGAATGATAAGGAGTGTGAATGTATGCCTGATGTGTATGCTTAGTTTTATACATATATGGATACATTGCGATGTATGTAAGTGAGTTGTGATGAATTGTGGTGAGAATGTGAAATATGTGTAAGTTTATGCTGTTATATATATAATTATATACATTGTTATTATGATAATATTTCTCACCCTTCTGCTATTTTATAATGCTCTATGAGGCATTGCAGAGTAGGTATGCTGGAGGTCTTTTTGTGGAGCGTGTCTTCATTCTTTTGGTCGGTTGGCTCTGATATGTAGCACCGGGTAGCTAGGTTGTATGTTATTCTTTTGTGATACATTTGTACATGTATCTTGTGGATAAATGTTGATGTGAACATGAATTATGTTGGTGAAGTATATATCTCTGTATATATACATTTGAATGTGGTTCAATGTTTAGATTTTCCGCTTTTATTCTAAATATTGAAATGTGGGTGTAAGGACAAAGTTCCTCTGTTGCAAAGTTACCCCACGGTTGCATATCAATGTGATGAGCAGGTGTTGTATGTTTTAATTTCATAATTGATGTGACATACCTCTTTTATACCATGTTTATAATTATACTCTGACGAAATTTTTAATATGTGCCTAAATGATTATGTGATTATTTGGGGGTATAGAAAGGGGGTGTTACATTAAGTGGTATCAGAGCCAGAGTTGAGTCAGTCGTGTCTGTCTTGTTGTCGTATTGTTTGAATTGTTGTTTAACTTTGTTGTTATTTTTGGGAATGAGTAGAATATGGCTGGTAGGAACGACAATGCGATGGCTGCTGCTTTGGATGCAATGGCTAGGGCGGTGCAAGGTGCACCGAACGTGAATGCTAATGACGAGTTCAGGAAGAATCAACCACCGGTCTTCAAAGGAAGATTTGATCCCAATGGTGCTTAACTTTGGTTAAAAGAGATTGAACGGATCTTCAGAGTCATGGACTGTGCAGAGGAGAATAAGGTGAGGCTTGGGTCTCACATGCTGAAGGAAGAAGCCGACGATTGGTGGGTCGGTATGCGTGAAGTTCTTGAGGTGGATGATGAAGAAGTAACTTGGGATTTATTTCGTACTGAATTCTTGAGAAAATATTACCCTGAAAGTGTGAAGGGAAAGAAGGAGATGGAATTTCTTGAACTGAAACAAGGTAGTATGTCTGTGGTGGACTATACTGCTAAGTTTGTGGAGTTAGTTCAATACCATCCTCACTATGCTGCGATTACTGCTGAGTTCTCCAAGTGCATAAAGTATGAGAATGGTTTACGTCCTGAGATTAAACAAGCTGTGGGATATCAAAGGATAAGAAGGTTTTCGGATTTGACGGAATGTTGTAGAATCTTCGAGGAGGATAGCAAGGCTCGTTCTACACATTATAAAAGTTTGAATGAGAGGAAGGGAAAGCAACAAGCTAGAAGTGGACCTTACGTGACACCCGCTGATAAGGGCAAGCATAGGGGAAACTTCGAGAGGAGATCTGGAGGAGGAGGTTCTGGTCCCATTAAGTGTTACAAGTGTGGTGAAATGGGTCATAAATCATTTGAGTGTGGGAAGGCTGTGGTGAAATGTTCTAACTGTGGAGGCTTGGGGCATGCTACTACAGGTTGTAGAAGGAATGTGGTAAAGTTCTATAACTGTGGGGAAATTGGTCACATTAGCCCAAAGTGTCCGAATCTAAAGAAAGCTTCATCCGGTGGGAAGGTATTTTCTCTGGCAGGAACTCAGACTTCCAGTGACGACCGTCTGATTAAAGGTACTTGCTTTATTAATAGTACACCTTTAGTTGCCATTATTGATACGGGAGCGACTCATTCGTTTGTTTCGTCTGAGTGCGCGAAGCGTTTGAATCTTGTATTGTCTGTGATGGATGGTAAGATGGTTATTGATACTCCAACAATGGGGTCAGTAACTACTTCGTTGGTTTGTGTGAGTTGTCCTTTGACCATTTATGGTAAAGACTTCGAGATGGATTTAGTGTGTTTGCCGTTGGAAGGTTTAGACGTAATCTTGGGTATGAACTGGTTGCGATTTAATCGAGTTCATATAGATTGCTATCACAAGTTAGTAAGGTTTCCTTCTTTGGAAGATGATGAAGATGAGAGTTTCCTATCCACTAAAGAATTGAAGAAACTTTTAGCGGACGAAGCTCAATTGTTCGGTTTGTTTGCATCATTGTCTGTGGATAGTCAGGTGTCCCTTGATGTGTTTCCGGTTGTTTGTGATTTTCCTGAGGACATTAAGGATGTACCACCTGAAAGAGAAGTTGAGTTTTCTATTGATCTAGTTCTGGGTACTAGACCGGTTTCGATGGCGCCGTATCGTATGTCAGCATCGGAGTTGGTAGAATTGAAGAAGCAATTGAATGACTTGTTGGACAAGAAATTTATAAAACCAAGTGTTTCTCCTTGGGGTGCTCCGGTATTGTTGGTAAAGAAAAAGGATGGGAGTATGCGGTTATGC
This sequence comes from Lathyrus tuberosus, assembly GCA_022829125.1. NCBI lineage: Eukaryota > Viridiplantae > Streptophyta > Magnoliopsida > Fabales > Fabaceae > Lathyrus > Lathyrus tuberosus. The sequence goes on along the minus strand of JALAZF010000070.1, from coordinate 1,079,191 downwards.
ATTGATTATCGACAATTGAACAAGGTGACAATTAAGAACAAGTATCCGCTTCCAAGGATCGATGATTTGTTGGATGAATTGGGTGGTGCGCGTGTTTTTAGCAAGATTGATTTGAGATCGGGATATCACCAGATTCGTGTGAAAGAAGAGGATATTCAGAAGACTGCCTTTAGGACACAGTATGGCCATTACGAATATTCCGTGATGCCATTCGGGGTTTCTAATGCGCCGGGTGTGTTCATGGAATACATGAATCGTATTTTTCATGAGCAATTAGATCGTTTTGTGGTGGTGTTCATCGATGACATTTTGATTTATTCTAAGTCTCAAAGGGAGCATGAACAGCATTTGAGAATTGTGTTGCAAATCTTGAAAGAGAAACAATTGTATGCTAAGTTGTCAAAATGTGAATTTTGGTTGTCAGAAGTAAGTTTTCTTGGACATATTATTTCCGGTAGTGGTGTAAGCGTTGATCCATCCAAGATTGATGCAGTGATGCAATGGGAGACTCCTAGATCGGTTACGGAGATTCGAAGCTTTTTAGGATTGGCAGGTTATTATCGGAGGTTTATTGAGGGATTTTCAAAGTTGGCACTTCCGTTAACGCAATTGACTTGTAAGGAAAAGGCATTCATTTGGGATATTCATTGTGAAGAGAGTTTTAATGAGCTAAAAAGAAGGTTGACAACGGCTCCGATCTTGATTTTTCCTAATCCTAATGAACCATTTGTTGTGTATTGTGATGCTTCATTGGTTGGTTTAGGTGGTGTTTTGATGCAAGATGGAAAAGTTATGGCTTATGCTTCAAGACAATTGAGAGTGCATGAAAAGAATTATCCTACGCATGACTTGGAGTTGGCGGCCGTGGTGTTCGTTTTGAAAATTTGGAGACACTATCTTTATGGTGCAAGATTTGAAGTTTTTAGTGATCACAAGAGCTTGAAGTATTTCTTTGATCAAAAAGAATTGAACATGAGACAAAGAAGGTGGTTAGAGCTTTTGAAGGATTATGATTTTGGTTTGAATTACCATCCGGGTAAGGCAAATGTAGTGGCCGATGCTTTGAGTCGGAAGTCGTTACATATGTCCGCATTGATGATGAGAGAATGGGAACTTTTGGAGAATTTTAGGGATTTGAGTTTGGTTTGTGAAATGACGCCGAGAAGTGTGAGACTTGGTATGCTACATGTTACGAATGACTTTCTTGCAACCGTGTGTGAAAAGCAAAAGTTGGATTTGAAATTCGTTGATTTGATGATGAATGAGAATGAGGATTTCAAGGTTGATAATTCTGGAGTTTTGAGATTCCGTGGTCGTATTTGTGTTCCCGATGATGCGGAGTTGAAAAAGATGATATTGGAAGAAGGACACCGAAGTAACTTAAGTATTCATCCGGGAGCGAATAAAATGTATCAAGATTTGAATTTTGGTGGTCCGGGTTAAAGAGAGATGTTGCTCAATTTGTGTATGCGTGCTTAACTTGTCAAAAGTCTAAAGTGGAACATCAAAAGCCTAGTGGATTGATGCAACCGTTGGACATTCCGGAGTGGAAATGGGATAGTATATCGATGGATTTTGTTACGGGATTGCCGAATACGCAAAGAGGCCATAATGCTATTTGGGTAATTGTTGATAGGCTTACTAAATCTGCTCACTTCATTCCAATTGATATTAGTTATCCTTTGGAGAGGTTAGCCGAGATTTATGTTCTTGTAGTTGTGAAGTTACATGGGGTTCCTAAGAGTAATGTATCGGATAGAGATCCTAGATTCACATTGAGGTTTTGGGAGAGTTTACAAAAGGCTTTGGGTTCTAAGCTAAGATTGAGTTCGGCTTATCATCCGCAAACGGATGGTCAAACCGAGAGGACAATTCAATCGTTGGAGGATTTATTGCGTGCTTGTGTGCTCGAGCAAGGTGGTGTTTGGGATAGTTATTTGGCATTGATTGAGTTCACTTACAATAATAGTTTCCACTCGAGTATAGGTATGGCACCATTTGAGGCTTTATATGGTCGGATATGTCGAACACCTTTGTGTTGGCATGAAACAGGTGAGAGGACGGTAGTTGGGCCGAAGATGGTACAACAAACGACGGAGAAAGTGAAGTTTATCCGTGAGAAGATGAAAGCTTCTCAGAGTAGACAAAAGAGCTACCATGACAAGAGAAGAAAAGATCTCGAGTTTCAAGAAGGCGACCATGTGTTTTTGAGAGTTACGCCGATTACGGGCGTGGGTCGTGCTTTGAAATCGAAGAAGTTGACTTCTCGTTTTATTGGTCCGTATCAGATTTCTGCACGAGTTGGTGCTGTGGCTTACCGTGTGGCGTTGCCTCCAAATCTTTCTAATTTGCATGATGTATTCCATATTTCGCAACTTCGGAAGTATGTTCCGGATCCGTCACATGTTATTCCTATGGACGAGGTTGAAGTGAGAGATAATCTTACGGTGGAAGCTTTGCCGATTAGGATTCTGGATCGTGAAGTTAAGAAGCTCAGAGGCAAGGATATTGCGCTTATAAAGGTAGCGTGGGGAGGTGCTGCAGAAGGTGATATGACTTGGGAACTAGAGAGTAGGATGCGAGAGTCGTATCCGGAGTTGTTTGAATCAGGTAATATTTTCGAGGACGAAAATTTCTAAAGTGGGGGAGAGTTGTAACGCCCCGATTCCAATTATTCCCATTTTGTTGAGTCTTTTATTTTAATTGGGTGATAAATTATTTTAATTGTGGATTTGGTATGTTAAATGTTATTTTATCGTTTTGAGAGTTTTCGGGGAAATTATAGTGGAGGGTATTTTAGACATTTCTCAATTAATGATAAATTAGAAATTTAGTAAAATTGTTAGAAAAGTGTTTAAGTGTTGAATTTTATGAGAAAATGAATTAAATTGATTGTGAGTGGAGAAAGAAGAAGATAGAAAAGAAATAGAAAGAAAAAGATAGAAAGGGATAGAAAAAGGGGATTGGAGAAAAAAGAAGAGAAAGAAAGAGAAGGAAGAGAAAAGAAGAGGAAAACTTAGAAATTCATCAAGATCAATCACAGAGCAAGTTGGAATCCGGGTAAGGGTGTGAAATCTTGTTATCTTAGCAATGTGTATGATTATGTATGATTGTATTGTTGATTTTGCTGATTTTCATGAGTTTTAGAACTAAACCCATTTGTGTAGAAAATGGTAGAAATCGATGTTTTCGCGGATAGAAATCGATATAATTTGTGTTGTATGATCTATATGTGTGTATGAACCACTGCTAGTAATTGTTTTGCTGTTGGAAATGATCTGGGGAAGAAAATGGGAAAAATTGGAGGTGTGGAATAGTGTTCACGCAGCAGAATTTTTCTGCTTCTGGTGCTGAGCGCCGGGCGAAAGGTCCTAAACGCCGGGCGATGCGTCCTTTTCGCCGGGTGGTTCGAGAGGCGCAGAGGTGCCAAGCTTCTGCCTCTTTGAATTATTTTGGGGATTTGGTGTCGCCTGTGCTTCGCCGGGCGAAGTAGAGGCGAAGCACGTTTCGCCGGGCGGTGAGCATGCTTCGCCGGGCGGTTGTTCTGTTTTTGAAAAATAATTTCTTTTTTTTACAAAATTCATAATTCTCGAACCGTAACTCCGATTTAGGCGTTCCTTATATCGTTGGAAAGCTATTGAGCTGTACTTTGTGATTATGATGGTGTGGAAATCGTTGGCCGATTAAATAAGTCGGAAAAGTCGGGAATAGTGTTATTTAGCGACTTTTGCCGTTTGCATGTGTGTTTGACTGTGAATCATACAATAGTGCATTGATGTGAATGTATATAGATTGTATGTGATTGTATGAGATGAATGCATGTATATATTGTGAATATGTATGCATTTCAAGAATGTCTTGAGTCATTATCATGTGTAGCATAATGATGTACATTCTTGTGTTGAGGGATTCTAATGAGAATCCGCTATAACATTGTGAGCCTCTCTTGGTGGAGGTGTGAGCAATCTGGTCGTGAGCCTCTCTCGGTGGAGGTGTGAGCGATGGTTATAGACGATTATGAGCCTCTCTTGGTGGAGGTATGAGAATTGGATTGTGAGCCTCTCTTGGTGGAGGTGTGAGCAATCGGATTGTGAGCCTCTCTTGGTGGAGGTGTGAGCAATCGGGTCGTGAGCCTCTCTTGGTGGAGGTGTGAGCGATCCATAAACACTGTGAGCCTCTCTTGGTGGAGGTGTGAGCGGTGGGTGAACATCGTAGGCCCGACGGGGAGTTACTTTGGTAACGAGCGATGGTTCCAGCAGAAGTTCCTGAGTGAACTTGAGATGATTGAGTCGGTACCCGCATTGCATTTGCATAGAGTCGTGAGTCGGTCTCTATGATTTGCATTTCTCATCTTTAAATGATGCATTGGTGAATAGACATTTGTGTATGTTTATGTGGAATGATAAGGAGTGTTAAAGTATGCCTGATGTGTATGCTTGGTTTTATACATATATGGATACATTGCGATGTATGTAAGTGAGTTGTGATGAATTGTGGTGAGAATGTGAAATATGTGTAAGTTTATGCTGTTATTTATATAATTATATACATTGTTATTATGGTAATATTTCTCACCCTTCTGCTGTTTTATAATGCTCTATGAGGCATTGCAGAGTAGGTATGTTGGAGGTCTTTTTGTGGAGCGTGTCTTCATTCTTTTGGTCGGTTGGCTCTGATATGTAGCACCGGGTAGCTAGGTTGTATGTTATTCTTTTGTGATACATTTGTACATGTATCTTGTGGATAAATGTTGATGTGAACATGAATTATGTTGGTGAAGTATATATCTCTGTATATATACATTTGAATGTGGTTCAATGTTTAGATTTTCCGCTTTTATTCTAAATATTGAAATGTGGGTGTAAGGACAAAGTTCCTCTGTTGCAAAGTTACCCCACGGTTGCATATCAATGTGATGAGCAGGTGTTGTATGTTTTAATTTCATAATTGATGTGACATACCTCTTTTATACCATGTTTATAATTATACTCTGACGAAATTTTTAATATGTGCCTAAATGATTATGTGATTATTTGGGGGTATAGAAAGGGGGTGTTACAACGCGGGCAACTCAAACCTTTATACTTCGGCAGTTCAGGTATCTTGAATTTCTGCGGCAATACAATATTCGGAACCAAACACAAGTCTTTGGCCTCCATGCCAAAATCAGAAAACCCCTCAATAGCTCTGATACGATCTTCCAACAACTTGTAATCAGCAGGTCGATTTTGATTAGTGGGCCTGACAAGAATCTGAGGATTAGGCAGCTGGGATGCGGCCGGAGCGTTCACTTGCGGAGTAGCAAACTGAGAAGGTTATACCAAACCTGGATTACCCATCTGACCAGCATTCGGACCCATCTGAACACCAAACGGATAATAGGGAGGAGGTACCACAGAAGAAGATGCCCCAGGGTAGAGCATTCCAGGATGGACATTTTGAACAACAGTTTGAGCAGCCTGAGATGAAACCGGAACATGAATATGGGGACCCCTATACACATGCTCTTCTTCATCAGGAGCTTCAATGTCATCCAACCCAGAAATCTGACAATTCTGACCATGAAGATTCTCATGATCATTATTCATTACAGGAGGTGGGACTAGAGTAGGCATAACCCATGGATATGCAGCGGCGCTTTCGTTGGGCATGGGCGCAACAAAAGGCTGATATGGTACGAAGGCACCGTTGTTGGAAATATGAGGAGTGTAATTCGGAGGCATGCCCCATGGGAAACCAGCAGGCATCTTGTTCACACCAGACTGAACAACAGGCTGATTCACAGGCTCAACCGACACTTCAACTGTAACAGGAGAAGGAACACCAGCAGGAACAGTCATGACAACAGGAGAAACCGTGACAACGGTTGCATCACTGATGGTTGCAACAACAGAAGTGGAAGCAGCAACAACATCCTTCTAAGCACGAAGGAGTTCCATGATAACATCCATGTTCGTCTAAAACTGATCCATCCGGCCTTGGAATTGAGCCAGAGTTTCCTTATAAGCGGCGGTCTCAGCTTCGAAGTCAGCCATGATTCTGGATTTGTTTGAGCGAGTAAAATATCGATGTTGAGTCGTCGTCTTACTACAAGGGGAAGACGGACAAGGATGAGCAAAGTTTCGGATGAAGGGACACGCATATATGTGCAAATGAATGTATGATATGCATGCAAAAATAAAGTTTTTAAATTCCAGGAATTCTTAAACTTATCTTTATTGACAGAAATCATAAAGCATATAAGTAAAGGTGCGAAAGATAAGATTGATAAGAAACTGCATTCATTCAATAATAAGGGAAAGAAGTATTAGTCAAGTACAAATCAAATATCTGCCTTTTGGGCTACAACAAAATCATCATGGATCCTATCAAAGACCACCCTTCAAACAGACAAGAAGTGGAAAACAGCCCAAGGAAGCTGGTGCGGTAATACATCGGCATATGCATCCCTCAACAATCCAGGAAAGTCCTCGAGTGCATGCTCGGCGAATCTGGCTAGACGACCTTGTCTCTCACTCCAATACTTCGCATCCTTCATGAGGTTGCGCAGCAAAGAATGGTTAGGTCCCTGAAGCATATCCTGAAGAAACACCTCTTTTTTATCCAAGAGGTTCTGCAGATGACGGCTTTGTTGCTCCCAATAAGTACTCTCTGTACTGAGCTGACTGATTTGTTCTCGGCTCTGATGTGCTTGATCTTGCAACTTTTGAATCTCGCCGAAGACTTTGTCGAGCTTGGATTGACACTGAGAATGGTCTTTTGCTAACTGATCAGCACGGTCATGCTCGCTCTGCCACTTTGTCTTGAACCTGGACAACTTCTCTCGAAGCTCTTCAAGTTGCTTTTTGTAGCTAAACTCATCCTTATAAGCTTGATACTGGGTATTGGCAAGCTGCCTCTTCTTTGAAGTAGATCCCTCATAGGTACTCTTCAAAGCATCACCCACTTTCCTTCGCTTGTTTTGTTCAACCTCCACCTCTTTGAGCATGTGGTCACGCTTCTGATGGAGTTTAATTTGTAGGCTATCCTTCTCGGAAGTGACTCTAGCAAGGTTGAGACGAAGATCAACATTCTCCTTCTTCAACTTCTCAATAGTCAACTTGAGTTGATCAACCTCAGATGGAGGAAAAATGGCAAGTTCAGGAAGCTTGGCATTCATGGAAGGCTTATGAGAGAATGGCAACAAGATCTCTTTGACGCGCTCTTTAACTAAAAGTGTGTAAGCTTCCTTGGCTATGCAATTCTTCTTACCCAAATCGGCTCTACCCTCAAGATGAATTTGAGTCCAAGCGGCACTAAACCTCTTCAGCAAGCCCATGTCATCAACCCCATCATGAAAGATGAACCCTTCCACTACCTTAGGATCTGGCTCGGCAATCATAGGGTCTCGTATTGTAGTTAATTACACCCTTTATACCCAAGAGAGGCACATTGGAGAATTTCCCACAATGAAGAATGATCTTGATATCATCATAGACTCTAGAATACCAAGAAATGTCATCGGCAGTAAGAGACATGATTCGTTGAGACAACTTGAGATTATCCTTATTCTTAATAAAGGGACCCTTTTGTGGAAGGTGAGATATGAACCATCAGTACAACACATGAGCACAATAGACAGGGGTTCCCTTCTTCTTTTCATTCCTCGAATGAATAGAATGATAGGTATCAGCGAGAAGCATCGGAACAGGGTTCTTGAACAAGAAGATACTGATGGCAGCCTGGTCAATGAAATCCTCCATGTTCGGAAACAAGACAATCCCATATATTAGCAAAGCAAGAACGGCGTTGAAAGCCTTCCAGTTTCCATCCTTAGCAAAAGAAGTGGCCTTGTCGACCAAGAAATTCGAAACAAACCCTCGAATACCCTTCCCTTTGGTCTTGAGATTATCCTCCGCATCCTTCTTATTAATGCAAAGAGCATCAGCATTAAGGGGAAACTTCGGACAACCACTAGTGTAGACAAAAGGAACCTGCTTCTTGATCTCAACCCCCAGAATATAAGCATACTCCTCTAGTGTAGGTGCTAGCTGATAATCCTGAAATGTAAAGCACCTAAGTGGCGGGTCATAGAACTGAACCAATGTATGAATAACAGTGATGTTGACTTCAGTGTTGAGGATGGATAACAGATTACCATAAGTGTCTTTGAAAATCCCTATGTTATCTCCAACCACAAGGGATGCTAAACCTCTCAGAATACCCAGCTTGGGCTCCACAAACTTGTAGCCACAGATGCCATGACAACCAATACTCATCCCTATGATAATGTCAACAAAAGATAAGTCTTCGAATAACCTGGAAATGCACATGCAAAAATTAGTTTACATGATGATATGATATGCAACACAAGCAACAAGAAGCCAGCACTGTCTGAACAATCAAATCTGAACAATACGGATATCTGTATATAATTCTGTGTCGGTGCAACATAATCTGATGTGCCGGTGTAACATCTGATGTGAGAGAAAAGGTATGAAGTGGCTAGTTTTCCTGCAAAAACCCATCCCCCTCACATGTGTGATCTAGACATAACACTGTGGTCCCTAGAAAGGTCGCCCAAACCATAGGACTCAGAATGAAAATCCCCCGCCGTAGTGAATTCTCACAGGACGGAAGTATTCTCAAGCAAATCACGATCTGGGATGTGGCTCTCGTGATAACCTAACGCGCAAAACGCAGGCCTCACGACTATCCACGTTCTAGCCTATGTGTAAACTATGCCAGGTGTTAGGACCTTTCTCTCCAATAATATCTACCCATCCCAACAACCGCAGAAAATATAGCAGATATCCAGAATATGCAGCATATGAATACTCAAACCAATAAAGAAATGCAGTAAATAAACATAAAGCTAAAGCATAAATATAAAGCAAGTAAAGCGTAAAGATGAAGGGAATGAAGCGCAAAAGATAAACACCCAAGCAAGCAAGAAAAGCAAACAAAACCAGGCGAGACTCCATCTTGCAAGAGCAAGGAGATCCCCAGCAGACTCGCCAGCTGAAGATGGCTGGTTTATATCTGAGTGAATCGCACACTCAAAGATAACACATAGTCGCCACCGAACTTTATTTAGTCTCAAAGGACAGGGAAAATATCGATAAAACCCAAGGGGAAGAGAAACGGGAACGGGTGTCGGTTATGCGAAAAGAAGGTACTAGCACCTAACGCATCCGTTGTACTCGACGAGAACCATTTCGTTTGCTTCTAGGCTTGGATGGGTTATCTATCTAAAGGCTTCTAGCTAAAGAAAAGGAGAGAGAGAGAGAGAGAGAGAGAGAGAGAGAGAGAGAGAGAGAGAGAGAAGAAAGGGGAAAAGGAAAAGAAAGAAAGAAAGTGCTCGCGGAGGATTGTGGCCCTCGTGCCTACATACCCACTTAGTGCAATAAGGAAATCAGAGCGCCGTAGTTCATGGAACCAGGGGACAGAGAGGAGAAAAGGAAGAAAGATGGAAGTGTGCTCACCGAGATCATCGCGATCTCGTGCCTACGTATCATACATTCAAAAGAATGCAGAATCAGAGCTTCCGTAGTTCGTGGAACTAAGACGGAAAAGAAAAAAAGGGAAAAGAAAAGAAAGAAAAGTGGTGTCAAAACCAAGAATGAAAGAAAGAAGGAAATTCCACTGGGGATTCCAAAGAAATGATGTCTAAACCAAGAAAGGCAAAAAGAGTACCAAAGATAACGACTGAGCTGGGAAAAAACAATAGTAGTGTCGAAACCAATAAGGTAAAGGAGCAAAAGAATAACAGAGACTCCACTGGGGAGAAAAGAGAACTAAGCGACAGTGCTGGGGACCAGAGGGTAATGACCCTACCAGGGATCCAAAGAATAAAAGTTCGATATATTGGGGAAAAGAAATTGGTGTCAACTGACTGACTGTGATGAACCAAAATGAGAGAGTACTGAACCAAGAGAAGGTGTTTGACTCTGAGAGGATTTCTTTGTATTAACTGATAAACAGTGGTTAACCGAAGAAAGAAAGGATTGCAACTCTGTGGGAATAGAGAAGCACTGGTTTTAACTGACAAACTGTGATTAACCAAGGAAAAAAGGGTGTAGAACCGAGCAAAAGGTTGTAACCCAAAGGGGATATTGGTACTGACTGAACAAGCAACATTTGAACAACAGAAAGGTATTGAACCAAAAGGGGTTGCTAACCATTGAAGATTCGGTGTTAACATGAAGATCTGTGATTAACCGAAAAGAAAAACGAGTGATTAACCAAGAGAAGGTGATTAACTCGAAAAGGGGTTCAGTATTTTAACAGACAGACTGTGATTAAGTGAAAAACGGGTGATTAACCAGGAGAAGGTGATTAACCCAAAAGGAAACTTAGTGTGTTAACAGACGGACTGTGTTTAATCGAATAAAAGAGAGATTTAGACTCTTCAGGGGAATCAAAAGACAATGATTGATCACAAGAAAAGGATAATGCAGCAAAAGAAAGACAATGATCTTTAACCAAGAGAATGGTGATTGATCAAAAAAGCAATTGAGAAAGGTAAGAGCGAGAATGATCAAGGACCGACTCGACTGGGGAAAGAGAGACACTACCGCTTGAGAACAGAGATGACTAAGCTAAGCACAGGGTCATTCGTCCCCTACTTAAAGTAGTCAGAATGAGAGTAGGAATTCTCCCTTCTCATTCTTTCCCTATTACACAAGGTGTAGTGCAGAAATTGAAACTGACAGCGTAACAACTCCAATTTGTACAGTGCTCCAGAGTCGTACGTCGCGCGATGTGCAAAACTCCAACTCCGCGGGGGATCAAAGAAGAGAAGCTCTAAAGAGATCCTAAAGAGAGGGAAAGGGAAGATCAACTAATCGAAACATGGTTTCGACCAATCAACCAAAGGGAAGTAGTGCTAATAATTTTCCAAAAGATGAAAAATCAATTAAGCAAAAGAGGTGATTTATTGATTATACAAGATTAAATTTGTCCAATCAAGAACCAACTTAATGTAATCAAGAGATGAGAGTGAAAAACAGTACCAAACATCAATTAGTATGAATTGCAAAACATGTTAACAAGTGATCAAATGGAATGCAACATGTTCATGAACAAACATTGCCACAATTGCACATAATCGATAAGTGAACAAGTCGAGCATCGAAAATCATCAAGCATGCTTCAAACAGAGGTGAAACAACACTTAAAATATCCACAAATATTGAGCATATCAATCCATGAAAGTTTGATGAAGAAAGGATGTCAAACAAGCTTGAAAAAGCTCAAAATTGGCCATTCTGTTCAGTGGTAACCGGTTACTGCATATCTGCTAACTGGTTACTTGCTTGAAAATAAGTGTTTTTGGTGAAATTTGAACTGTGTAACCGGTTAGCAGATATGCTGTAACCGGTTACCACTGAGACAGTGGCAAAAATAACAGCAAAAACAGCTTTTCTAAAGTGATTTTCAGCACATAATCACTTATGTCAACCACCACATGCTTAGACACAAATTTGTGCACGAAAATTACATCATGAAAGGGTAATTAAACACAAATTAAAGGCATAAATCATGGAGATCAAAGATCAAACAATCACATGGTGAATCAAACCGAAAACGAACGAAATCACAACGTAAACGCGCGAAATCAAATTGAAATAGAGAAAAAGGAGAGATCCACTAACCTATAAGGCTGAGATGTGCCTTGGTAATTATTGCAAATGAACCCGATGCAAATAAGTAGAGAAAACCAGAGAATTGTGAGTTTGAGGTCCAAATTGTAGCGAAACCGAGCAAAATGCGATAAAGTTCTGAGATCCAAATTGAAACCGTTTAATGTTGTTGCAAACACTTGATATTGATCCAAATGCTACTGAAACTCCAAAAATCAAAGGGAAATAGCCAAGTGATGAAGGTTTAGCTCAAGAAAAAGCACTTTCAAGGTGAAAGTAGCTTTTCTTCAATGGTGAATCAAGAGCTTTTGTGAGGTTTTGGAAGATGAAGATGAAAAGAGTGCAGAAAATTCAGTGAGAATGTGAGAGATTTGAGAGTGAAATGGAGCAAATGGTTGAAGGTCCTTGAAAATGAGTGGAAACTTGCTTATATAGATTTTAGGTTTGGAGTGTAATAGCTTTGGAATGAGGTTTGGGCTTAGCTTTGGGAGGTTTGGAGTGAGGGTTGGAGTTAGTTACATCTGACTCACAGAGTCAAGGTGGTTAACTCGGTTAGTTAGGATCAACTCGGTAACAATCCCAAGGTGAGCTTCAACATCCAAAGGTGAAAATGCTTGGTGATCAAGGAACATGGTACACTTGATTCAAAGAGAAGCATGGGAATAAATGCACTTGGAATGTCTTGAATAGTCTTGAAATGTCTAGAGATGCCTAGAATATTCCACATGTTGCTAGAACACTGTAGAAACAAAGACCAAAGAGAGTGCACCCTTGCTGTCCCAAAAATGCAGCAAAATCTGCAACTTTGTACAGAGTAACCGGTTACAACATATCTGCTAACCGCTTACTTGATTAAAAATTGCAATTTTTGGTGAAATTTACACTGAGTAACCGGTTATCAGATATGCTGTAACCTGTTACTTCAGTCAAACTTTCCCAAATTTGCTTGGAAAATGATGCTGAATTCCCGGTTTTGATTTTCCACCTCTTGTTTTAATGAGTAAACATGGAAACCTTTACTTTGAGCCTATTTTGGTGATGAGATGATCTTGAGAGGATGTGATTAATCAGGCTTAAAAAACCTGGAAATCCTGCAACAAGAAACACATAAAGAGAAATGCAAATGCGTATGTCGACGATGCTAATGCACGTGCTTATGCAAAAGAGCAAAAGAGGAGGTCAAATTTCGGGTTACGACACATATTGTTCACCAAAGTATCAAATCTTGGACTAGTTATAAACCTTGATTTGCTCCAAAACCTTGGTGTAATCTTCCAAAGGTGGTTGAATGCCTCTTCATTAACACTTTTCATTTCACGCATAATTTTTTCCCAAGCATTTGAATGAGTAGCAGTAGCAGCCTTCCACATCAGCTCCTTTAATTTAATACTAGGAAACTTCTACTTGAAATTTCTTTATAAGTGCCTAACAAGAATATTACATGTCAAACATCCACATTAGTAACTAACAAGAATAAAACATATCAAACACGACTTAAAAATAATGTTTACCTAACATAAAACCTTTGGTCAACTTCTTGTAGCAACTCATCAAGTGCAGGCAACAACCCCTGGATTATAGTCATGAATATGTAAGTATAAAACTATTTAATGTGTAAGAAATAACAAAAACAGACCAGTTAGATGTCAATACACACCTTTTCTTGATCACTTATAAATGTACATGTCTTGCATAATTTGACACCTCCAAAATCAGATGTCAATAGCTCCAAAAACCAACTCCATGAATCTTTGGTTTCTCCCTCAACTACATAAAATGCTATTGGAAACATTTGGTTATTAGAATCCCTCCCAATGGATGCAAGTATTTGTCAACCATAATAATTGTTGTTTTAGATTCCATGAACTTGTCATGAGAATAAAACTTTTCCAGGAACTTTTCCTCCAGTGTGTTCCAGTTGGTCATCATGCGTGTTGGTTGATCAAGATACCATTCTTTTTCTTTATCGATAAATGAGTGTGGGAAAAATCTCATGAGTGACATTTCTTCTTTAGTTTCCAAAGCTTTGAGTGCACTAGACACCTTGTAAAGTTTTGTGAGATGTGTATATAGGTATTCATGATTTAATCCTGCAAAAGGAATAACATAAATAATTTTCAATAATCTTGTTTCATCTCATCTTGGTGGGTATTTTTTGTGTGTGGTCTATCTATATGAGTTATTCGTCTTGAAATGTTGTGGCATGGCATGCCACCACCATTGTTGTTGTTGCCATATGCATTTTCTCTTTTGTTGTTGGTGGTGGTATTGTTATTACTAATGTCTCCCATTATTTCAGGTCTTGAGATAGGAGAATCTTATAGATCTTGTTGCTTGGCTAGCAACTTTTCATTGCTAGTCTTGTTATTATTTTTATGACCAGTTCATTTTGATTCAGGATCAAACAAAATTTGTTCTTCAAAAACCTTACCTCACATAAAAAAATATCAACAAACTAGATAATACTGATTAGTAGGTTAGTGACTATAAACAAAATATGCACATATATATTTAAGATACTTAAAATAATAAAAGCTATCACAATGTCAGTCCCCGAAAGTTGTGCCATTTGTTGTAACACAAAAGTAAGCATGTTTGTATCGGCTCCACAAGGACCGGTTTTCTTTTAAAGACCGTTCAAGAGTTTCTATGAGTTTAAGAATTATTTATCAGATGTTTAATTGTTTCTGAAAAGGAAAAAACAATTGAGAAAACTTTCCAGGGTTAGATTTCTTCAACCTATTCGCATGTAATATCCTTATTAGTAATATGTAATCCTAATAAACTATTACAAATAGCACCCATTAGACTAATTTCTACGTTTGTTTGAGTCAACGATATGAGATCAATACATTAACATTTGGTTTAAATAGTTCATTCGAATACTGAGCCTATATACCTAAATTTTGGCATATCCAATAGATGAAAAGTTTAGATATAATAATGATCAGTACCTTTTGCATATAAAGTCAGATCATGAAAACATGTTTTAGGTAACTAATCTAAAACAAGCATTAATAATAATGAATTCAAAGATATTAAAACATAAGAAGAATTTCATAGAACACCGTAATTGGGATCAAGACATGAGCATTAGGACAGATACATATAACTCCCCAACAAAAGAGAAATTAAATACACTTACTCACTGAAGCTTTACAACTAAGTCCTATAAGAAATATGTTTAACAACATTTATTACCGATTAATCGGATAGAGCTTCCACCCTCGATCTTCATCTCTTTTCCTCTCTTGTTGTTTCTAGTCCACAATGGACTTTTCTCACCTCCTACTAAGAGAATTATACGATTTTCCACTAGGTTATCTAAATTGAACTTCCTGAGGCCCTATTGATAGTGTTATAGCATTCCATTCTTGATAAGAGAGATTCATATCTCTCTTAGTGCGCCAACAATCTTCCATATTAAGAAATTATAGCACATCCTACAAGTGGTGTTGACCGCCTTTTCTCGCTTAGCATGCCTCAAACTCTCCTAGAGAGATAACCTTTTTGTTGCCCTTAAGTAAACTAGCCTTAAAGCTTTCTCAATCACCATACCTTATTTAACGTGTCTGCTACTGAATTTTGGTGCATGACTAAGGTTTCTTGACTTTAAAACATTATTTTTATGCCATTTTCTGGCTTACGAGGTTTTATTCATGGCTAAGGGAGCCTTGATACTTAAATGCTGCATTTTGTCTGTTTTTGATTCTTTCTTGATCCTTTTTGCATGTACTTGATAGACATAAAAATCAAAAGTTCATACAGATAATTTACCATATTTTTCTAGTAAGTTGGAATTGTTTCATTGATTACTTGTAAAAAGAATTAATAAGTAGTTATGAATTTTACATATTTTTAATACTTATCAAACATCAGACTTCATTCTGAATTTGGTTGAAAATACTAAAATACAATGTTTGATTAAAATATATGGTAATCCTATTCAATATTGGAGACCACGAACTTTTTTATTATATTATCAGAGGTATTGGTGTCCCTCTGTCCTTAGATAAATCAATTTGCAGTGAAAATTTTGGATATTATTCTAGAATTTTGGCGCATCTTGGTTTGTTAGAATTGTTGCCATGGACGGTTTTAAGGTCCTGCCAGCTTGGGCATGTGCCCAGACTCTGGCTAAAAAAATTTCCTTCTTTACACCACAATTTTGAAAATTGCGGCGGTTAAAAAGTGCTATTACAACCGTCTAAACCGCCACAATTAACAAAAATGTAGAAAAATACAAATTTCAACCAAAAAATAAATTATGACAGTGATATTACGGCGGTTTAAACCGCCAAAATTAATGAAAATGCAGAAAAATACAAATATAAACCAAAAATTAATTATAAAAGTTCTATTACAGCGGTTTTAAACCACCACAATTAATGAAAATGTAAAAAAAATACAAATTTAAACCAAAAATTAAATTATAAAAGTGCTATTACGGCTGTTTAAACCGCCACAATTAATGAAAATGTAGAAAAATAAAAATTTAAACCAAAAATTAAATTATAAAAGTGCTATTATGGCGGTTTAAACCGCTACAATTAATGAAAATGCAGAAAAATACAAATTTAAAGCATAAATTAAATTATAAATTATAAATTATGAAAAAAATACATGTAAAATGTTGTAAGTTATGGTTTAAACCAAAAATTTTATATTTTAATGCATAAAAATACAGGTTTAAACCAAAAAATTATAAATTATGCAAAAAAAAAAGAATTGTTTATGCAATTAAGTATACATTACATAACTTTTTTGATATTATAATATTGGGTTAATAGTGAATTTCACCCCTGTAATGTTAGCGAATTTTGCTTTTCCCCATCCCTGCCTTTTGGCAACGGTTTTAAAAAAAAAAATCCGTTGCCAAAACCTGCCTTTGGCAACGGTTGGGGGGGGGGGGGGGGGGGGGGGGGGTAAACCGAAACACGCTCATATGGCAGGGGGGTGAATCACTATTAACCCTATAATATTTAAATTCAACTACATTACAAAAAGTGTAAGAATTGAAATAAAGGTTAAAGTTGCAATTTATGACCAAATTAACCAAAAATTAAAAATGAATACTTAGAAGAAATAAAAATTAACATAAAAGTAGCAATTACTAAAATTAAAAAAAAAAACATGTACAGTGTTGTAAAAAAGAAGTAGAAAAAAATAAATTTTATCCTCAAATATATAAAAAATATATTAGGACTCTACAATTCTATAGATCAATTTCTACAATTATAAAAGAAAATATTCGATTTAAAAAAACAATAAAAACAAAATTCACTGTAAAGGAACTGACGTATCAAAATAAAGGCGGTAAAAACTGCCATTTTTCTATTAAAACTACGTCGGTTTATAAAACTGTCATATTTTAATGTAAATAGTGGCGATTTTATTAAACACAATTTTAAAACCGTCATATTTCATACAAATTTTTGTGGTCTTTAAATTTTTGCCCAGGCTTTAAATTTTTTTTGGCTCCGCTACTGATTGTTGCCCAATTTTCTTCTTACTGTAAGGGAGGGTTATGCTCTTAATGTTGACATTGAATACAAAAAACTCCATTCACTATGTTCTTTTTGTTATATTATAAGTCACTTATTAGAACATTGTTTTGTAAAAAATGTTGCAAATTCAGGGAAAGAAAAGATAAAAAAAAAAAAGAGGACATTTAAATGTTACTACAACAATAGTAGATGAATTACGAGAAGAAATACAATCATTATCAAGAAAGATCTGTTTGTGGATGAGACTATAAAAAAAAATAGATGATACTAAGGGACTGATATAAGTTATATAAGTTCCTTATTAGATTCATGTCAAGATGTTGAGAAAGTGACTATAATGAGTTAGAAGATCAAGGAGAAGCTTCTCAAGAAAGTGAGATTTATAATCCTCAAACGATTAAGAATTTATTGAAGAATCAAAAAATGAAACAAACAAGGTAGTTTAATTAATATGCATCATAATTTTATTCGTGATATGTAGATTAGAATAATTGGATTGAACGTTATACACACTAAGCATACGACTCACATCGGAAAAAAAGAATCCTTTTACAAAAGTGATCACTTCAATTAAGTTCAAGTAATCAAGCACAAAAATAGCCATAGCTTACCACCAAATTTGTGATTGAATTATTTATATTTAAAAATATATGTTTACAATATATGTATATATAAAATAGTGTTCCATATTAACTACTAAATATAGACTTTGAGGTTGTGACTAGAATATGATCGTGGCTTTTCTTTTCCAATGTCAAAGAAAGAATAATTTTGAGTACTTAGCCTCACTGAGGTTGTGCTCTCCTTATAGGAGTGTGATCTAGCAAAATGAATATCACTCTCTTCATCACTCATAAATTGAGAGAACCGTGATGTTTTTACGTGTGCTTCTTCTTTTTGCGACGTATCAAATTGGCTATCTTCTTCACTCACCACCAATTGCAAAGCAAACTCCAACTCATCAACCACTTGACTCATTGTTGGTCTTTGAGTCCCATCATCATGCAAACAATTCAACGCCAACTTGCAATAGCATTCCAAACACTCACCTTTGATAGAACCCCTTAGGAATGGATCCACAATTTGTTCTATTGCCACACCTTCATCGTAACATCTTTGAAACCAACAAACTAGGCTTGCTGTCTTCTTATCCAAATCACGAACCAAAGGAGGCCTAGCACACAACGCTTCAAGAAGCACCACACCGAACGAGTACACATCAATTTTACGGTCAACCTTTGAAGCATATAGTATTCGGGATCCAAATACCCTAGGCTCCCTTTCACCATTGTGCTAACATGGGTAGTTGATATCCCTGTTGGTCCCACCTTGGATAACCCGAAGTCAGAAACCTTAGCCACCCATTTCTCATCCAACAATATGTTAGTGCTCTTCACGTCACGGTGTATTATCTTGTGTTTCACCTCCGCATGAAGATAATTCAGCCCTCTTGCCGCACCCAATAGAATCTCAAGCCGCAACTTCCACGGTAGAGGTTGATTATTTGAACCATAGAGATACTCACAGAGAGTACCATGTTGCATAAACTCATAAACCAGAATCATCTCGGTGCCGTCATTGCAATATCCGACTAGAGATACCAAGGTAATGTGGCGAAGTTGGGAGAGTAACTCGATCTCGTTCATGAACTCGTTGGCACCTTGTTGTGAGCCTTGTTTAAGTCTTTTTATCGCAACATGTGTGGATCCATCAATGAAACCTTTGTAGACGTTGCCGAACCCTCCAACTCCGATGATGAAATCATCATGGAAGTTGTTTGTGGCAGCTTTGATCTCCTCGAATGTAAACCAGCGGCTCAAATGGGGTGGCAAAGATGACTGTAACGCCCCAGTTTTGTTAGATTTATTTAATAGAGTAGATTTAATTGGTTTTGGTTTTATATTATTTTATTCTTGACTTTTATTTGACAATATATTATTTTTCATCGTTGTTTATGTTTTGTCGCGTTTTGAGAGCGTTTGCGAGATATTTGAGCTGAGGGGTATTTTGGTCATTTGGGTAGTTAGATATTATAAATAGAAGTGGAAAGAAAAAGAGAGAAAAGAAAAGGAAAAGAGAAAGAAAGAGAAGAGAAGAGAAAAGAGAGGAAGGAAAAAGGGAGAAGAGGAAAAGTGGAGAAATCAAAGATTCGTCCGTTTCGAACACGATTTAATCGGGTAAGGGTGTGAAATATTATTATCTTATCCATGCTTATGATTATGTATGTGTTTTGTGTGGATGTTTTGGTTGGTTTTCCATATTTTTCCGTTTAGGTCGAATTGGACATAATCGATAGAAATCGATGTTTTCACGGATGAATTTCGAAATAAATTGTGTAGATTAGTCGTATGAGGTTAGACCGAGATTATAGAAACTCGTTTGGTTGAAATCGGTTGATATTGTGAGTTTTGACATTTTTGGGTTTTGAGAATGTGAGATTTTGGTGAAAATCAAACGTCGTAGAATTATCGTTTTATGGTCCTAAAACGTTGATATATATTTGGTAAGGATTACTGTGTATTTGTTTCGTATCATAGAATTGAATCGGTCGGATTTTCGGGCAAAATAGCCGAAATCCGTAGCAGCCCGCAGGCGTACGGACGCGTGCTGTAGGTGGAAAATCCTGATTTTTCGGAAAACTTCGGAAATTCATATCTCTTGAACCGTAAGTCGGTTTTGATCCCCGTTCGAAGCGTTGGGAAGCTAACGAGATGTTCTTTCTAGGAAAAATAGTTTTGAGGTCTGAACCTAGTCCAATCGGTACAGTTTTTTCGAACCGTTTCGTAGTGTCGGGCGTCCGGTTTATGTTTTTGCGTTATTTTGAAATATTCATATCTTCTTCGTTGTTTATCGTATTTAAGTGTTCTTTATACCGAATCGAAGCTGTCGATGAGCACTTTTTGATGATGATAGAAAATATTATTTTTGGCCGACTTTTAGCCGACTTTTTCGAGAAACCGTAAAAATGGAATTTTGAGTTATTTTTCAATATTGTAAGACATATTATGATATGTTATGAGATGGCTTGTGTGATGATTCTTTGATGGGAATTTGATGTTGTGGAATGGTATATTGGTGTTTGTGGCCATTTTGGGCAATTGTGTGCATTACTTTATATGTACTTGAAATACATGATTATTGTTAATGCATGAGCATTTGATGTTGGCATGAGTCATTAATGTGTCAAGTATCATGATATGCATTCTTGCATTGGAAGATTCATAGATGAATCAGTTTTATCGTCTTACGCCCTGAAATAATGGTAGAAGCGATTAATCACAATCAGTTTTATCGTCTTACGCCCTGAAATAATGGTAGAAGCGATTAATCACAAATGATTGTGCGCCCTGAAATAGTGGTCGAAAGCAATCCATAAACGTCGTTCGCCCTGAAATAATGGTTTATAGCGACGGGGAACATCGTAGGCCCGACGGGGAGTTACTCTATGTAACAAGCGATGATTCCAAGAGTTCCTGGGGGACTAATGAATTACGAGGTTGAGTCGGTACCCGCATTGCATTTGCATAGAGTCGTGAGTCGGTCTCTATGATTTGCATTTATCATCTTTATAATGATGTGTTGGTGAGTAAACGTAAATGTGTATGTTTATGTGGAATGATTAAGGATTGTGAAAGTATGCATGATGAATATGCTTGATTATATATATATATATATATATATATATATATATATATATTTATATATATATATATACATTGTGATGTATATGAGTGAGTTGGGATGAATTGTGGTGAGAATTATAAATGGATTGATTATGTGTGAGCTTGTGATAACCTTGGTGAATTAGTTTGCATAAGAGATGAATGCATTGGTTGTGAGTGATATGTTTTGTGTATAAACATATGCATTATGTGTGAATATGTGATTATGTCGGTATGATTAATATATGTTATATTTTGTGGTGATGTGGTGGTGTGGTTCCATATGTCATAATCGTGGTGGGATTATGTGTGATATGTTTTGTATTGGTGGCATGCTATATGTGTTAGTATGTGATGTAATTGGTGAGAAATATTATATATGTGAATTTATCTGTGTTGTGGCATATTATTATGCAATCTTGTTATAGTTGTTATTTCTCACCCTTCTGCTGGAATATGCTTTTTATGGCATAGTGCAGATTGTCAGCTTTAGAGGCATGGAGGCAAGTGGAAGAGTTAGATCTTCGTCTTTGCTTAGGTCTTGGTGTCTGCTCTGATACGTAGCACGGGAGTCGGGGAAACGATTATTTTATTTATGTATATAATTGTTGAATATATTTCGTATTACCTTTATATGGAAAAGTTTCCCAATTGAGGGTAACCTATTTTATGCTATGTATCAAATTTATGAGCAGGGAGTGTGTATTCTTATTTTAAAATGTGGCATCCTTGTTTCTGTCGGAAAAATAAATTTTTAGTTACTCTGATTTTATTAATTGTTATTTATTTATGATGGGGAATTGGGGTGTTACATTAGTGGTATCAGAGCAGGTCGGTCCGTCCGGCCAAGCTATTGAGTCAGTTGGTGTGACAGTTGAATACTGTCGTTGTTGTTTATCTCTTAGTACGTGATAGGTGTGTGGAACACTGTCAGTACTTTCTGGGTTTTCTAATCCTTTGTTTTCAGGATTGAGTTTGAGATAAGTGGGGGAGAAGTTGGTACTTCTCCATGTTGCTTCAGGTGTGGAGCGTTGGCTCAGTGTATTGTGAATTGCAAGATTGTAAGTGTTGTTCGGACAATGTTGTTCTCAGTTCCGAAGGGGATGCGGAGGTAAGGTTATGTCAACTAAGGATTTGTGCCTTAGGTAGTTTTGTGTACAGGATGTAAGAAATGTTATTATAGTTTGGTAAAGACGGTTTATGCCCCATCGTGATTGTCGGCTGTCTATTGACAAATTGAGGAACTGATCACCCTTAATCTCTTGTTGATAGCAGACGGAAATTATGTTGGATGGAATAGGCGGGTCTTTCCGGCTTTGATAGTGTGTGAAATGAATTGTTTGGAATTTAAGGAGATGATTACAGATTGTTTTGATGAGTCGATGAAGATGCTAATATCGGAAGATGAAATGGATTAGAGGTTTTGGTGTGTTAGTCCAGTTGGGAAGTCATTGAGAGAGAATGATTGGGTTTTATTTAAGGACTGCTTCACAGAGAGTAGAGATTGAACTTAATTGGACGAAGGTGAATAGTTGAGGTTTATATCTGCTAAGTAAGTAGGAAACTCTTAGTAGATGGGAATAATATGTTTGTTTTGTCTGTGATGGTAGTGTTCTGGGAATTGGCAGGAAGTCGCAGTGATGGGCCGTCAGTTGGGCATAATTTTCAGATGTGTTTTTGGATGTAACATTGTGTTTGAGAATTCTTTTTGGTTGGTTGTTGATACATGTTGGAATTGCGGAATTGGACGGTCAGGAGAAGAAATTGGGTATGGATTACTAATAGTTGAATAGGGTAATGATTGAGAATAAGTGTCCACTTTCATGAACAGATGACTAGAATGGTTTGGTTGAGTTTGAGTGAATTACAATTGTTTGGAATGTTTGATAAGAGTGGTGAATTGTGTGAGTTGAGCCTTTGATCGATTTAATGTGACTGGTTAGGTTTGTTATCCTCGGAATAGGTTGTTATTTACTCGGTTAAGCTTGTATGTGAGTAACCAGTTACCCAGTGAAAAGTTTTGCAAAAGCTTTAAGGATTTATATCTTTTGGATTTTGGTTGGGAATTGCAACGTATAGTGATGGTATTTGGTGTTAGTAACGCGTCTCTAATGCTTATGGAGTAGAGGAATCGTATCTTCCATATTTAATTGGATAAGTTCGTAATGGCTTTGATGGAGGATATTCGGATCTGTTGTAAACTCAAAGGAAGAACAGGTAGAGTGTTTGGGATTTGAATTACAAGTGTCAAAAAGAGATGAAGTTTTATGCTAAGTTATTCAAGTGAGAATTTGGGTTGAAAAAGGTTAGTTTTCTTGGATATGTTATTTCAGATGAGAGTATGGTTATGGATCCATCGGAAGTAGATGTAGTTCTACAATGAGAGGCTCCGAAGTTAGTTAAGGAGATTAGAATCTTTTTGGACTTTTAGTTGGTTATTACCGGAGGTTATGGAAGGCTTTTCCAAGTTAGCGTTTTCGTTACTTCAGTTGACACGCAGAGGGTGAGTCGTTTATTTGGATGTTCGTTGTGAGTAAGTTTTGGTGAGCTGGAGTAGAAGTTGTCTACAGTTTCAGCTTTGATTTTGTGTGATCCTAATAAACCGGTTGTGGGGTATTGTGATGTGTCTTTGATGAGTTTAGTCAACGTGGTAATGCAAGGGGGTAAAGTCGTGGCTTATGCTTTACGACAATTGAGGATTTATAAAAGGATCTGTATTATTATGGATTTGGAATTGGTTGCGGTGGCATTGTGTTGGAATATTTGGAGGTATTATCTTTATGGTTCTAGGTTCGAAGTGTTTGGTAATCGCAAGGATATTGAGTACTTGTTTGGTCTAAAGGAATAGAGTATGAGACAACAAGGATGGTTAGAGTTCGTGATGAGTTATGAATTTGGCTTGGATTATCCTTCGGGGAAAAGCTGTTGTTGTGCCTGAAAAGTTAAGTTGGAAGTTTCTATGCATGTCTATTTTGATGGTCAGGGAGTTAGAATTATTTGAGCAATTCCGAGACTTGTGTATGGTGTATGAGATAACACAGGAGAGTGTGAGGTTGGTAATATTAAAGTGAACAGTGATTTTTGGCGAATATGAGAAAGAGTTAGACTTTGGACGTGAAATTGATAGTTTTGATGGTTGCGAGTAATCAGAGTGCTCAGCGGAAGCGTGAGGTGGCACATTTTGTATTTACATGTGGGACTTATAAGAGTTCATAGGTTGAACATTGGAAACATGTAGGAGTGTTGAGACCATTGGACGTTTCAGAATGGAAGTGTTAGGTGAAAGGTTTAGATATTCTTCATGGGCTACTATGTAGATGGAGGTTTTGGTTGTATGTTCGATTGGTGAATCGTAGCATGGTTGTAATAAGGTTGTGTGACAAGGATGTTGGTATTCTAGTTTTGTTGAGGTTGTTGAGACAATGTGGTGTAGTGGAACTTGTGTTCTTGTTTGTGTTGTTGCCTCGTTCCTATCGTGTTGGTTCGAGTGCGAGTAGCTAATTCCTGTGTGGGGAGTTAGGGGAGTGTTACCTAGAGTGAGGGTAACGATCTTGTTGTGTTTCGGTTCAAGAGTGAACCTGTGTGTTGGTATCGTGGTTTTCCTTGAGTTGTGAGTTGGTCGTCAAGTGCATTGTATGGGTTTTGCATCTTGTCGTTGTAGTTGTCATCGTTGTCGTGTCGTTGTTGTAGCTGCGGTTAGTTAGGTGGTTTGTCAGTTTGTGTTATTCGTGGTGTGCTTTTGTTGGCATGTTAGTTTGTTGGTCGGATGCGAGAGTCGTATCCGGAGTTATTCGTAGCGGTTATATTTTCGAGGACGAAAATGTCTAAGTGGGGGAGAGTTGTAACGCCCCAGTTTTGTTAGATTTATTTAATAGAGTAGATTTAATTGGTTTTGGTTTTATATTATTTTATTCTTGACTTTTATTTGACAATATATTATTTTTCATCGTTGTTTATGTTTTGTCGCGTTTTGAGAGCGTTTGCGAGATATTTGAGCTGAGGGGTATTTTGGTCATTTGGGTAGTTAGATATTATAAATAGAAGTGGAAAGAAAAAGAGAGAAAAGAAAAGGAAAAGAGAAAGAAAGAGAAGAGAAGAGAAAAGAGAGGAAGGAAAAAGGGAGAAGAGGAAAAGTGGAGAAATCAAAGATTCGTCCGTTTCGAACACGATTTAATCGGGTAAGGGTGTGAAATATTATTATCTTATCCATGCTTATGATTATGTATGTGTTTTGTGTGGATGTTTTGGTTGGTTTTCCATATTTTTCCGTTTAGGTCGAATTGGACATAATCGATAGAAATCGATGTTTTCACGGATGAATTTCGAAATAAATTGTGTAGATTAGTCGTATGAGGTTAGACCGAGATTATAGAAACTCGTTTGGTTGAAATCGGTTGATATTGTGAGTTTTGACATTTTTGGGTTTTGAGAATGTGAGATTTTGGTGAAAATCAAACGTCGTAGAATTATCGTTTTATGGTCCTAAAACGTTGATATATATTTGGTAAGGATTACTGTGTATTTGTTTCGTATCATAGAATTGAATCGGTCGGATTTTCGGGCAAAATAGCCGAAATCCGTAGCAGCCCGCAGGCGTACGGACGCGTGTTGTAGGTGGAAAATCCTGATTTTTCGGAAAACTTCGGAAATTCATATCTCTTGAACCGTAAGTCGGTTTTGATCCCCGTTCGAAGCGTTGGGAAGCTAACGAGATGTTCTTTCTAGGAAAAATAGTTTTGAGGTCTGAACCTAGTCCAATCGGTACAATTTTTTCGAACCGTTTCGTAGTGTCGGGCGTCCGGTTTATGTTTTTGCGTTATTTTGAAATATTCATATCTTCTTCGTTGTTTATCGTATTTAAGTGTTCTTTATACCGAATCGAAGCTGTCGATGAGCACTTTTTGATGATGATAGAAAATATTATTTTTGGCCGACTTTTAGCCGACTTTTTCGAGAAACCGTAAAAATGGAATTTTGAGTTATTTTTCAATATTGTAAGACATATTATGATATGTTATGAGATGGCTTGTGTGATGATTCTTTGATGGGAATTTGATGTTGTGGAATGGTATATTGGTGTTTGTGGCCATTTTGGGCAATTGTGTGCATTACTTTATATGTACTTGAAATACATGATTATTGTTAATGCATGAGCATTTGATGTTGGCATGAGTCATTAATGTGTCAAGTATCATGATATGCATTCTTGCATTGGAAGATTCATAGATGAATCAGTTTTATCGTCTTACGCCCTGAAATAATGGTAGAAGCGATTAATCACAATCAGTTTTATCGTCTTACGCCCTGAAATAATGGTAGAAGCGATTAATCACAAATGATTGTGCGCCCTGAAATAGTGGTCGAAAGCAATCCATAAACGTCGTTCGCCCTGAAATAATGGTTTATAGCGACGGGGAACATCGTAGGCCCGACGGGGAGTTACTCTATGTAACAAGCGATGATTCCAAGAGTTCCTGGGGGACTAATGAATTACGAGGTTGAGTCGGTACCGCATTGCATTTGCATAGAGTCGTGAGTCGGTCTCTATGATTTGCATTTATCATCTTTATAATGATGTGTTGGTGAGTAAACGTAAATGTGTATGTTTATGTGGAATGATTAAGGATTGTGAAAGTATGCATGATGAATATGCTTGATTATATATATATATATATATATATATATATATATATATATATATATATTTATATATATATATACATTGTGATGTATATGAGTGAGTTGGGATGAATTGTGGTGAGAATTATAAATGGATTGATTATGTGTGAGCTTGTGATAGCCTTGGTGAATTAGTTTGCATAAGAGATGAATGCATTGGTTGTGAGTGATATGTTTTGTGTATAAACATATGCATTATGTGTGAATATGTGATTATGTCGGTATGATTAATATATGTTATATTTTGTGGTGATGTGGTGGTGTGGTTCCATATGTCATAATCGTGGTGGGATTATGTGTGATATGTTTTGTATTGGTGGCATGCTATATGTGTTAGTATGTGATGTAATTGGTGAGAAATATTATATATGTGAATTTATCTGTGTTGTGGCATATTATTATGCAATCTTGTTATAGTTGTTATTTCTCACCCTTCTGCTGGAATATGCTTTTTATGGCATAGTGCAGATTGTCAGCTTTAGAGGCATGGAGGCAAGTGGAAGAGTTAGATCTTCGTCTTTGCTTAGGTCTTGGTGTCTGCTCTGATACGTAGCACGGGAGTCGGGGAAACGATTATTTTATTTATGTATATAATTGTTGAATATATTTGGTATTACCTTTATATGGAAAAGTTTCCCAATTGAGGGTAACCTATTTTATGCTATGTATCAAATTTATGAGCAGGGAGTGTGTATTCTTATTTTAAAATGTGGCATCCTTGTTTCTGTCGGAAAAATAAATTTTTAGTTACTCTGATTTTATTAATTGTTATTTATTTATGATGGGGAATTGGGGTGTTACAATGACCACACTTGTTTTTTTGTCTCTGATGAGATATCTTCGATGGTATTTTGAAACCGTCCTCTTAGCCAAAAAACTGTGACTCCCACAACAATTACTAGGCCGAGGCTTGAAATTGCTATCGCAACAGCGATTGTTGTGGTGATCCTAAATTTCTTTGACAGTTCGGTTGAAAATACTGGAGGAGGGTGAGATAGCTAGATCAATTGATTTTGATATTGTTCCTGCGAGATTTTTATTGTTGTCACTTATTTTCAAAATCTCAATTCCATTCAGTATGACATCACGGTATTTTGTGTAGAGCCGTCAAAATGGGCCGAAGCCCATGGGCCGGCCCGCCGAGCCCGAAAAAAGTTAGGACTTGGGCCTTATTTTTGAAGCCCATATTATTCCGGGCCTTTTTGAGCCCGGCCCAAAAAAGCCCGAAAAAAAAATGGGCCGGCCCGTATGGGCTACGGGTAGCCCGCCAGCCCGACAACTTTTTTAAAAAGAATTAATTTAACTATTTGGCCTATATATAAATTAATAAATATATATAATTGGACCTAAAAAATAAATTTGGCCCAAGAAACATTTGGATACAATGTGTTAGTGCTTCTTTGGTTCGGTCCACACACACTTCAGTGACTACCAGAACATTAATTTCTATTACATTATATTACATTACAGTATTCTAAAATGAATATATTACATTAAGATCATTAAAATGAGTATTAATTTCTATAACATTATATATTAAAACGAGTATTAATTTCTATTACATTATATATTACTTAAAAATTGAATTTTTTTATTTTTTTTTTAAATGGGCCCGTTTAGGGCCGGGCCCGTTTAGGGCTGGGTAGCCCGCAGCCCAGACAGGGCTGGGCCTGGGTAGTAAAAAAGGAGCCCGTATTTAAAATGGGTTTTTTGAGCCCGGCCCGAAAAAGCCCGAGGCCCGCCAGGGCTGGCCCGTTTAGGGCCGGGCTACCCGTTTTTGTTGAAATATTAAATTAGATTTGATATGATTAGATTTGATTAGATTTAATATTTAAATATAATCCAAGTTGTGTTAGCCCAAGCCCAATTAGGGTTGTATATAAATAGACCTAGCTTGTATCATGATTTACACACACAATAGAATAATAGAAATCCTTATTTTCCTTATTCTCTCTTTCTCTCCTCACTAAAAGTGTCTCACGCACTAACAAATTGGTATCCAGAGCTTCCGGTTATTGTTCTTGATCAAGTTTTCAAGAATTTCACGTCAGAGATCGTGTTTCTAGGGCAAGTTAATCAACCGCGGCGAAGATGACTGGTGATAAGAGCATTCCAAGTTCTCTTCCAATGCTTGACGGCAAGAATTGGATTCGATGGAAAAAACAGATGCAATCCTTATTTGGCTTCCATGAAACCCTAGAAGTGGTTAACGGTGGCGTTCCTGTTTTGGCTGCAAATGCAACCGAAGAACGGAAAAAAGCTCACAACGAAGTCAAGAAGAAAGATTGCAAGGCTGCTTATTGCATTCAAACGGCGGTCGATGCTGCTAACTTCGACAGAATCTCTCATGCTGAAACGGCGAAAGAGGCATGGGATATTCTGGTGAAGTATTATGAAGGAGGTGAGAAAGTCAAGGTTGTTAAGTTACAAACCTTGCGTCGACAATATGAGCTGTTGTCGATGGGAGAAGACGAAAAAGTTGCAGAATATGTGTCGAAGGTTCAGAAACTCGTTCATCTCATGAAGGGTTGTGGCGAAACCATAACTGATAAGATGATAGTTGAGAAGGTAATGAGAACGTTAACCTCTCACTTTGATCACGTTATCGTAGCTATTCAAGAATCCAACAATCTTGAAACCCTAAAAGTGGAAGATTTGGTTGGTTCGTTGGAGGCGCATGAGATGAGAATTGTCGAAAGAAAGGGAGTTCAGGATTCGATACAAGCACTGCAAGCTCAGTCATGGAAAAGGAATGGTGGTTCCAACAAATCCAAAGGCAAATTCGACAAGACTCAAGGAAAGAAGTCTTGGTCGAACCCTCACAAGAATCAAGTCGAAGATAGAGATTCTGAATCCTCGAAAAGAGGAGGAGGAAACTATCGAAAGGACAAAGAAGATAGGAAAGGTATAGTGTGTTATAACTGTGAAAAGAGGGGTCATTTGGCCAAACATTGTTGGTACAGGAAAGATTCGGAAAACGGCAAGGACGAAGGAGCGAAACTTGCACGCCAAGATTCAGATGATTCTGAAGGTGGTATGGTGGTTATGGCTGCAGTAGCAGATAACCATGTCGAATCTAAGATCTGGTTTCTCGACTCAGGCTGCTCAAATCACATGACTGGTCGAAAGGAGTGGTTGGTAGATTTTGAGGAGTCGAAGAAGAGCAATATAAAACTTGCTGATAACAGTTCGTTGCAAGCAGAAGGCACTGGCAACATAGTTTTTCATCTAAGTAATGGAGCGAAAGCTATGATCAAAGATGTGTTTTATGTACCTGGAATGAAGTGCAACCTGTTAAGTGTTGGACAACTGGTCGAAAAAGGCTTCTCAGTTGTCATGAAAGATGGAGTATTGAAATTGTTCGACACCCAGAACAATTTGGTCTTGGAATCTCCGTTGTCGAAGAACAGGACGTTTAAGACCATGATCAGTTCGACTGAAGTACAATGTCTAAAAACTGTTGTCGACCACAAGGATAGTTGGTTGTGGCATTTGAGGTTTGGACATTTGAACTTTCGATCACTCAAACAGTTAATTACTCAAGATATGGTATCTGGTATTCCAAGTCTTGAGATGCCTGACAAACTCTGTGAAGGTTGTTTAGTCGGAAAGCAATCCAGAAATTCTTTCATTTCGACTATGCCAATGAGATCATCCTGCATTCTCGAAGTTGTACATTCAGATGTATGTGGTCCATTCGAAGAACATACCATTGGTGGAAACAGATATTTTGTTTCTTTTGTCGATGAGTTTAGTCGAAAGTTATGGATCTATGTGATCAAGAGAAAGGACGAAGTATTTGAAATCTTTAAGAGATTCAAGATGCTTGTCGAAAATCAGAGTGAGAAGAGGATCAAAGTTTTGCGAACAGATGGAGGTGGCGAATACACTTCGAAGATGTTTGAACAATTCTGTGCAGAAAATGGTGTTGATCATGAGGTAACTGCTCCTTATACTCCTCAACATAATGGAATTACAGAAAGAAGAAACAGAACCATAGTGGATATGGCGAGATGTATGCTCAAGCAGAAGAATTTGCCAAAATCTTTATGGGGTGAAGCTGTTTCGACAGCTGTTTATATTCTGAACAGGTGTCCTACTAAGCAATTGAAGAACAAGGTTCCTGAAGAAGTATGGAGTGGCAAACGACCATCAGTGAGTCATCTGAAGGTGTTTGGCTCAATGTGTTACAAGCATGTTCCTGATGCAAGAAGAAGGAAGCTTGATGACAAGAGTGAACCTATGATTCTGGTAGGATATCATAAGACTGGTGCATACAGGCTATTCAATCCAATTAATGAGAAGATTGTGTTAAGTCGAGATATTGTGATTGATGAAAATTCTGCCTGGGATTGGAATTCTAGTAATTCAATTAACATGCCACTGATGAGCTATGATTTCGACGAAGAAAATGAAGTCGAAGTCGAAGTAGAAGCAGTTGCTAACATTCCCAATACAGAGGATGTGGCTGAAACAAGCCAACGACCTCGACGAAATAGAGTTCCTCCAGCAAGACTTCATGATTATGAAGTGACTGGTGATGATGAAGTCACACCAGATGGCGAATTAGTTCATTTTGCTTTACTTGCAGGTGCTGAACCAATCAACCATAACGAAGCTTTAAAGATTCAACAGTGGAAGTTAGCTATGGTCGAAGAGTTACAGGCAATCGAAAGAAACAACACATGGGAGTTAGTCGAATTTCCAGCACATACAAAAGCTATCGAAGTAAAGTGGGTGTTCAAGTTGAAACACAATGCTAATGGGTCGATAGCTAGACATAAAGCAAGATTAGTAGCTCGAGGGTTTCTTCAAAGAGAAGGACTTGACTACTCTGAAGTATTTGCTCCAGTAGCAAGACTAGAGACAGTTCGACTAGTGGTAGCATTAACATGTAACCAAGGGTGGTCGACATTTCACTTAGATGTGAAGTCAGCATTTCTGAATGGTCCATTAGACGAAGAGGTCTATGTCACACAACCTCCTGGGTTTGTGATTCAGAAGGAAGCGAGTAAAGTATATAAGTTGCACAAAGCGCTCTATGGCCTCAAGCAGGCACCTAGGGCATGGAACAAGAAGATCGACTCATACTTAGTCGAATTGGGATTTGTAAAATGCAAGTCTGAGTATGGTGTCTATGTTCAGGTTGTAGCACAAGATATAACAATCATCTGCTTATATGTTGATGACTTGTTAGTAACTGGAAATAGCTTGAAGAACTTGTCGAAGTTCAAAGAGCTGATGAAGAAGGAATTTGAAATGTCAGATCTGGGAAAATTGTCTTATTTCCTAGGCATGGAATTTCATATGTTGAAGCAAGGTATGGTGCTACATCAAAGGAAGTATGTCAAAGAGATACTCAAGAGATTCAGAATGGATGATTCGAATCCTGCATCCTCACCTGTCGAACCAAACTTGAAGTTGGAGAAGCATGGAGAGGAAGACAAAGTTGATGTAACTTTGTTCAAACAAGTAGTTGGATCTCTGAGATATGTGTGCAATAGTAGACCTGATATAGATTTCGCAGTCGGATTAGTGAGCAGATTCGTGAGCGAACCAAGAGTGTCACACATGAAAGCTACAAGAAGAATTCTAAGATACTTAAAAGGAACGACAGATTGTGGAATTATATTTCGACGAGAATCTGAAGGCAAAGGAGCAATAGTTAATTGTTTTTCAGATGCAGATTGGTGTGGAGATAAGGAAGATCGAAGAAGTACAACTGGCTATTTCTTTCAAGTATTTGGTGCCCCAATCTCATGGTGTTCGAAGAAGCAACCTGTGGTGGCATTATCATCGTGTGAAGCTGAATATATAGCAGGATCCTATGCTGCATGTCAAGCAATTTGGATCAGATCAGTACTTGAAGAAATTGAGGTCGAAGTGAAGAAACCTCTTGTGTTGCAAATTGACAACAAGTCAGCAATAAATCTGGCGAAGAATCCAGTTCTGCATGGAAGGAGTAAGCATATCGAAGCCAGATTTCACTTCTTAAGGGAAAAGGTAAATCGAGGTGAACTTGAAGTTAGACATTGCTCAAGTGAAGCACAGTTGGCCGACATTTTCACCAAAGGATTGAAGATCGACAGATTCCTAAATTTTGAGAAAGAAATTAGGAATAGTTCAGATCGACTAGCGTAGGTTCGACAACTTGGATTATGGGGGTGTGTTGAAATATTAAATTAGATTTGATATGATTTGATTTGATTAGATTTAATATTTAAATATAATCCAAGTTGTGTTAGCCCAAGCCCAATTAGGGTTGTATATAAATAGACCTAGTTTGTATCATGATTTACACACACAATAGAATAATAGAAATCCTTATTTTCCTTATTCTCTCTTTCTCTCCTCACTAAAAGTGCCTCACGCACTTACAGTTTTGACAGCTCTAATTTTGTGGACATAGGTATTGGTAATGGTCGAAGTTTGATTGAAATATTAACTCTTTGAATTTGAAGTTGAGAGCCCATAGTCACACCATAATCCTTATGAACTGGAATCATACGACCACCACTCCAATAAATCACATCAGCATATTTTTCAGCATAAACATCATTTATAAAAATATGAAATACTCTATCTCCTCTGTTGTAGATATGCTCATCAAACTCACAAAAATGTAACCTTACCATATAAGTAAAAGAAGAATCAACTTCAAAATTCCAAGTTACATTATAATCCTCTTTCACATATTTTCCATAACTTGTTGCAGTTAAGTAAACAGCTTCTGGTGCAATGTAATTTGGAATGGTATTGTTTTTGTAGTTTAAATGATGTTTAAAATCAGAGGAAGTGCTTAGTGGACGCGGTGTCACCATGTAAAGTGGATAATCGCTGTCCCAATTACGAAACATACCTGTATCATCATCTGACGGAACTTGGCCACCACCAACGCTCACTCTATAAACCGTCTCCAAAGCTTTATCGTTACGAATTTGGAATTCGGTGTTGTCAAAGTCAAGTAACTTGAAATGATAGTTAGTGTCACTGGGATTACTATAATAAAGAAAAGAAGGCATGGACACAATCTCGATTCCATTGATGAAAGCATAAGAGTTTGGTTGATTTATAATGGTGGGAATGAAAGTTATGTTTAGATTTTCGCCGGGTTGTGTTGTGAGGCAGTATTCTTTGGTGATAGTTTTGTCACCATTTTGAAGCCAAAGTGAGGGGTTAAAGTCTCTGAGAAGGGTAATGTTGTTTCGTGCCATGACTGTGAAGCGAGGGTTGGAAGTTTCATAATTTTGATACGATGTTGGGTAAAAATGAAGGCGAAGAAAAACAGTGCTGAGTATGGAAGTGGGAAATGAGAATGTGAAGTTGGAAACTGAAATACGTGCCGAGGTAAATGGAATTTTGTTAACAGAATCAGAGGTATGATGATGAGTTGGTTTGGCTTTGATAGATTTGTATTTGGTTTGTGGTTCTGTGACAGAAAACAGTTTGGTACCTTCTATGTCACCAACCCAAGTTCGGTTTTCATAGGTAGTATCAATGGAATGGCCACAATTCACGGCTAAAATATCATATGATGAGTTAACCAATAGAGGGAACGGTAGATAAAGGAGAAACAAAACTAAATATAAGAGTAGGGTTATTTCAGTGGGAATAATGTTCTTGAGGGATTTAGCCATATCTAAAGAAATATTTGTTGTTTGTTGGTGTTTGCTATGCTCCCAAGTTTAATATATTGAGTTGTGTAACGTGTATTAAAAGGGATAATAATGTCCTTTTAAAATAAACATTTCTTACTAGAGACAACATAACTATATATGAACATTTTATTGAGAAAAGTAATAGACTTTACATTTTTCTATCAAATATCATCGATTTAAGTTCTATGGTTATTATGAAAAGTAATAGTCATCAAAAACGAATTATTTTGCAAATGAAAACGAATTGAAAGGGAGGAAAATTGCTGGGAAACAACATCAATAGGAACTGGTCACAAAAATTAGTGGCAATTTTGAAATCGTCATACTTTCCTTTCGGGAGAACACTTGAGCGTAGAAAAATTTACTTTACAAATATGTCTTATTGGCTGGACTGAAATCGTTTTCTCTAGCTTTTTTTTCTTCTTTCTTTTATTCCTTTTCATTTGTCTTATGTCTATACTTTCCTTTTGTCTAGATTTTATTCTAAAAAGTAATAATATTATGTGTTGGAGTTTAGTAGAAATCGAAAGAGAAAAAAATCCTTTTTAATGAAAAAAATTGACACTATTTTGGGTTTGTGCAATCCAATAAGATGGAAACAAAATGATTTAATAATGGAAAAGAGGTATGTTTGACCGAACTAATTTAAAGAGTTTAGAATTTGATCCGGGAATTAAATTATTAAACTTAGTTCATAAATTAAATGAGTTGATTATACGAAAAAATTAAGGTCGTTAACTAAATAAATTAAGAGAAAAACTTGCGTAAGAACGAACTTAAATTCTGAGTGTTACAAACAACCAATAAGAAAGAGAGAAAATATTAAATTTATTTAAAATTTAATTTATTTTTAATTTGGATTCATGGGTGGTTGTGATTATGGAGGAGAGAATATTATTTTTTTATTTTTTAATTAATTAAAAAAAATGATTGGTTGTTTCTAAAACTAAATGTTAAGTTTGTGTCTACCTAAGTTTTTTCCATAAATTAAACTTAAACTTTGAATAGTGTGAATCGTTAAAATATATATATATATATAGTTCATATCCTATGAGAATGAATCTGAATCATTGGATTTTAAAATAAATGGTGGAGATTATGTGTGGTTTTTATTTTTCTCTCTCCTCCATTATTAAAATAAATTATAGAGGAGAGAGAAAAAAAATTGATTCATAATCTCCACCATTTATTTTAAAATATAATGATTCTGATTTATTCTAATGTTCTCACATAAAAATGACATTCTCATATGATACGTTCCATATATATATATATATATATATATATATATATATATATATATATATATATATATGAGACATATCTTATGAGAATATCATTTTTATGTGAGAACATAAAAATTAATCTGAATCATTAGATTCTAAAATAAATGTTGGAGGTGAGAGAAAAAAATTGACACATAATCTCCTCATATATATATCAAATGAGAACTTTAATTATTAAGACAACTGAGAATTTTTAATCATAATCATATGATTTGAATCAAATCAATGCCTCATATTTTAAAATATTTATTTAACGGTCACGAGAACAAGATATTTATGTCTTTATGTATTTAAACCCGAATCCATTTATTAATTATTGTCTCTTAAAATTTGAATCATTGATTTAAATTCTATGGTTATTATGAAAAGTTTTCAGTTCTCATAATAATTAAAATTCTTATTTGATAAGTCCCACATATATATTTCCGACATTTCATAGAATTTACTTTCTACAAAGAGAGGTAAATTACATTTGTTTAAGGTGTAAATGATTTTAAGTGCTTCGTGAAGCTATGTATGGCTTCTTTGTTCATGAGCGCATCGCGTTAGAATATACTCGTATTGTCTGGTAAAATTTTGGGCTAACCTGATGTGGCTATAATAGGAGTATGTTTGTGTAGGTGAAACATTGGCTTGACTAGACGTGTATGTACGTTGAATACTTAATGTTGATATGTGAGCTCATCTTCGGAAATTTATGCTTTGAACATTTAGATCTCCCTAAGGAATAAAGACCGGCAAAAGACAACTTTATCCAGAATGTCATTGGAGATATATCCACGGGAGTCACTACTCGACGTTCTCTAAATAAGGCATGTAACTTCGTGGTTTTGTTTCATAAACCAACGTGAATCAACAAAGTTATAATTGATGAACGTTGGTTTCTTCCTATGCAAGAGGAGTTAAATCAATTTGAACGAAACGACATTTGGGAATTCGTTTCAAAAGCTTCAGCTAATCTAGTAATTGGTACCCGATGGTCTTTCACAACAAGTTGGATGAAGATGGCAA
This sequence comes from Lathyrus tuberosus, assembly GCA_022829125.1. Classification (NCBI taxonomy): domain Eukaryota; kingdom Viridiplantae; phylum Streptophyta; class Magnoliopsida; order Fabales; family Fabaceae; genus Lathyrus; species Lathyrus tuberosus. The sequence goes on along the minus strand of JALAZF010000070.1, from coordinate 1,042,764 downwards.
TGTTTTAAGAAATAAAGTTTGACTCGTTGCAAAGGGATACAATCAACAAGTATGAATAAATTTTGATGAAACATATGTTCTTGTAGCTAGATTAAAAGCCAAAAGAATGTTATTAGCTATCTCATGCATCAAGAAGATCACATTATTTCAAATGAATTTAAAATATGATATTTCTAAATGGTTACATCTAAGAGGAGGTATTTGTTGATCAACCTACAAGTTTTATGAACCCAACTATTCCTGATCATGTTTTCAAACTTAAGAAATTAGGATATGGGTTGAAATTCTTGTGATCTTGATGAGATGCAAATGATATGATAAGTAGAATGTTATGGGTAAAAATTAGGGTATGACAACTGATTAGTAGGTTAGTGACTAAAAATAACATATGCACATATATAATTAGAATACTTAAAATGATAACAATTATCACAATGTCAGCCCCCAGAAGCTGCGCCATTTTGTTGTAACACAAAAGTAAGCAAGTTTATATCTTCTCCACAAGGTGTAGTTTTGTTTTAAAGACTGTTCAATAGTTTCTATGAGTTTAAGAATTGTTTATCAGATGTTTAATTGTTTCTGAAAAGGAAAAACAATTGAGAAAACTTGCTAGGGTTAGATTTCTTCGACCTATTCGCATGTAATATCCTTGATCAATATTATGAAATCCTAATTATTACAAATAGTGCCCATTGCACTCATTTCTACTTTTGTTTGAGTCAACGATATGAGATCAATACGTTGACATTAGGCTTGAATAGTTCATTCGAATATCGATTTTAGCATATCCAATAGATGAAAAGCTCGGATATAGTAATGATCAGTACCATTCGCATATAAAGTCATGCCATGAAAACATGTTTTAGGTAGCTAATCTAAAACAAGAATTAAGTGTTAGAACAAGATTTGTTCATGACATATATCCTTGGTTTTGATGATAACAAAAGTATTAAAAGAACAAGGGTGTTATCTAATGTGTGTTCAAGTATGCAGGTTCTTATGCTTAAAGAAATATATTCAGAATCTGATATGAAGACTCACTTGAGAGAAGCAGAGTTACTTGCTTCTGATGGTACCAAATTTAAAGAACACTCTCTAAGTGATGTTTGACATAGACTTTAAAGCTGAATGCCTCAACATCAGAAGAAGCAACACATTTTCTCTACACATGGTGCTTGTATTAGCTTCTGGTGATCGTTCATAAGTAGTAGTAAAGCTAAAGTTGTACGTATTGCAGAAAGCAAGCAACATTGTCAAATCAATTTGTCAGCTAGAGTCTAAGTTCACAAGGCTCAAGAAGAGTTGACTTGTTTTACAGATAACAACTCTCGACGGCTCTATAGTACATAATCTCATTGAATACGTAATGGTTAAACGTGTTACACAATGGATCAAGATCTTTTAGTGTATCTATCTTCAACGTCTCTTGTACTATGGAGAAAACAAAGACACTTGATCAAGTTATCTCTTCCAACGGGTAGTCTTCTGTAATTGCTATATAAGTAGCTGAAGGTTCAATCTAAATCTTTAACAAGGAATAAGAAGGAGAAGGAATACCATGAAGATTAGAAGTGTTCAACATTTTTATCTGAATAAAGACATAACAAGATTAACAATGAGAAACACTATTGAATATGCATAATCTTTTTTTACTTGTTGTAAATTGTAATAAGCCTTAAGATTTCATAAACATTGAATATATTGGAAATCTTAAGTGCTTAAGGTCTTTGTTAAGTTGATTACCCTGTACCTCTGATCTTGGTATCAAGTACACATTGTTCTCTATTCTCACTACTACGTAAAACCCCTTTAACAATGGTTGAAATATATATATAATAACGCGGATCAAGGCGTTGTTATGTAGAGTATTGTGGTAAATGCGTTACTTTTAATCACGGCCCTGGGACCGTTGTGGTATTCTGGAAAGCGCGTGTTATATCACAACGGTTATGCTTAACAACCGTTGTGATAGATAACATAATTAATTAATTAGATGAAGGTTAACCTAGACAACCGTCGTGGAAAGTACACATAGTTTATTATATAAAAATGTATATTGCTTGGTTTACCATACACCTATTTAAAGAAATACAACCATTTAAATTGGAAAAGAAATATATAATCTGAAAATTAAACTATTCTTGAAAACCAACTTTAACACATCAATTTTTTTCCGAATTGAATCTATTTCATGCAGCACATTTTATGTTCTTCAACACATAATATACGACTCAATGGTTTGATTCCTTCAATTCATTGATATCTTTTATTATAGTTTACCTCATCATCTTCGCTTATCAACGCGATTGTAAATTATATCGATGAATTGAAGTAAACAGAGCATTAAACCATATATTATGCGTTAAGGAACATAAAATGTGTTGAATGAAACGGATGTGATTCGAAAATTTTTTATTGATATATGTTGGTTTTCAAATGCATCTTAGTTTTCAGAATATAAGTTTCTATGTCAATATAAATGATTGCATTTTCATTAAAAGGTAAGTGAAACAAACAATATACATAGTATATAATAAACTAAACTTGTCAACCTGTATAAGAAATTAAAGAACAAAACATTGCTAAGTCACAAGAAGCCTCTATCTTGTGAACTAGCAATGTTTTATTCTTGTTTTGGGAACATTTGTCAACAACAACAACGTACAGCAAAACAACATGAAACACAATAAAAAAACATACATTTTATAGCAACAAAACCCCAAGTGGGACTGTAACAAATCAAGATACATTAAGTCAATAACGCACCTCTTTTTGAAAATAATCCTGGAACTGTAACAAATCAAGATATATCAAGTTCATCTAGTTTGTGAAGCCATGAAGAAGATATATAAGGTGGATGAAGTATATACAATAACTTTATACTTCTTATATTTTTCTTCATGGCAACAAAGACTATATGAAACTTCACTATAGTATACGCTTGCTACCACAATCACCACCATGTATCTACAAGGAAACACAACAAAAATCAAACTTAACCCTAAAACATCAATAACATAATGTTTTCCACAACATCCTAAAACCAAACCTTAAAACAATAATCCTAGAAAGATGAGAGCAGGAGAATATACCATCTTCGCCGTCGTAAGAGTTTGTGTCGGACGTTGCTCTTGTCAGATATCCTTTAAGCTTTTTTTCTCCATTCTCTTGTAACATAGTATTGGTTAAGATTCATGAGAGGAGAGGGTTGTGTTAGGGTTTTCTTTAGAGAGAAACGACAGTTATGAAGTGGGTCACAGATAGTTTCGTTTATATATTAAAAACTATCATTTTTCGTTACGGTTTAAAACTACAACCGCAATTAAATTTTATATTTTAAAATAATAGCAAACTATATCATGACGGTTATTCATAATAACCGTAGTGATATCTCTTATTTAAAAATAAATAAAAATTAAAGGAGTGCCTTAACCTTAAATGAAAAACATTTTTGCCATTGCTGAGGTTCGAACCCATGAAAGATTGATTCTATCATATCGGTTATACTTACAACCGTTAATATACCCTATAAATTTTAATTAAAAAATATAATATAAAGTAAGCGCCTGAGTTTAGAGATATCACCACAGTTTTTGGAAGAACCGTGGTGACTTGGGCGTTGTTGTTTGCGCATTTTGTAGTAGTGTCTACTGAACATGTTGTTTAGAAGTTTAGATCAAAGTCTCTTGCTAAGTGCTTGAGCATAAAAGTATCTAGTTGAAAATCTTGAGCTAAGTAAGTCTCTTGCTATGTGCTTGAGCATTGAAAGTCTTGATCTGTTTTGATTAAGCAAGTGAAGTCTTGGATTGAGAATCTGAGCAAAGAAGTCTTAGACGGTGCATCTGAGAAGTGAAGTCTTGGATTGAGAATCTAAGCAAAGAAGACTTAGATGGTGCGGCTGAGCAGTGAAGTCTTGGATGGAGGATCTGATCAAAGAAGTCTTAGACAGTGGGTCTAAGCAAGGAAGTCTTGAACCAGGAGGGTTTAAACAAGGGAAGCCTTAGGACCCGAGGATCAAAGTAGAGAAGTTTTGATCATGTGCTGATTGAGCAAGAAGTCTTAGGCTGTAGGTCTAAGCAGTAAAAGTCTTGTGCTTAAGTGCATAAGCAGTTGTAATCATGAGTTGATTATAGTGGAAAATATCTTGCGCTACAAAGGGACTGAACTACTCTCAACTTGGGAAGAACTAGGATAAATTTGTTGTGTTCATTGCTTTGTTTGGTTTATTTCTGATATATTTTCCGCTGCACTTGTTATCAGGTTCTGAACTAATGTTTAGAATCTGAACTATGTTCAGAAGCAGAAACGTTTTTAGTGAACACAATTCAACCCACCTTCTTGTGTATTTTCCTCAACTTCAATTGACATTACAACTTGGTCCATGCATAACACTTTACAGTGGTGCAGATGAAGATCTTGTGGGGAAAGTATGTTTTCATCTTAGTATGGAAAGAAGGGTGGCAAAAAGATGAAGCAATCTATTGAAAGCAACTAGTCTCTTTCTCAATGGTGTTATCCTTTTGAAGAAGATAGTTTAATATGCTGGCTCCTGAACAAGTCAGAAATACTTCATCAAAATAGGCTGGAGATCCTGAATCAGAAATTCTATCAGGGTAAGTTCTGTTAATTATTTTCTATTTCAAGCGTAATTTTCTGTACAAGGTAGTTCAGTGTGTGTAATCTTTACGCTCAGATACCTTGGAAGAAATTAGCTTAAGAAATTTCAGACTGGTAAATTGGGTATTATCACTGTTTGTGATAATATCATTGTCATGTTCAAATTAAGAGTTCTCTTTAAACATTCTTGAAGAAAGCATTCTTGCTACAGATTAGAAGAAACCTTTATATGTTATGTTCTTCACTGAACTAACACTTGAGATACAACTCATAATTCTTCCAAGAATTATTTAGTCAAAAATGGGTTTTGAACATAGTAATGTATGCTTTACTCTGAATGAAGAATTTGAATCAGATGTTCGTCAAAAGTTGTCTTAATCAAAGTTTGGGTAACAAACTGTTGATCCAAGATAATCTCTAAAAAATCTTTGATTCGAAAACTTGCATAAAGAAATCTTTGCTTCTCAAATGCACAAGAGTGGAAATTCCTTTTGATACCTGTACCACTCTTAACACCTGTCTGAAATGTCTTCAGCATGCTTGAAATTATTTGTGCTTTGAATTTGAAGGGAAAATAATTTGTTTTAAATATTTTTATGTTTAAACTCTCTTTAATGTCATTTAATTCTCTCAACACATTTTCAACACACACAACCTTTATCACTGTCCTATTCATGCTTTAACTGTAAACCCTTGAAAATCCCTAAAACCTCTTCAATGGCATCCTCATCAACCAACCCTTTAATGATAGAGTCCATGGAAACTCTTAAGATCAAACTGAAGATGGTTCCGCTCGACCAAGATGATTTAAAGCATCACATTGAGCAAGTGGTAAATTTTAACAGTTTTGAAACAAATGGTTGTCCATTAAAAGGTTATTTTGAATTCCAAGGATGGATCAACTTCTTTGAAATGTGTTGTACCCCTAAATTTTCCCTCACTTTACCTAACCATAATTGGTTTGTGCTTCACATACATATGCATCTATCCACTAGATCATACACTCATAATCATTCATTTGCATGAGATCCTAAGGCATGGGATCAATGCTCTCTAAAGAATTAGGGTTTTATATTGGTTTGAGGTTTCTACTTCACTAAAGATTAATTCAACTGGTTCTTTCATGGATTATGGAATTAGGGTTTGGACTATCATCATCATAAGCATGTTTCCGTGTCAAGACTCATCAAGGCACAATGTCACATTCTTCAATATTTCTCAATATCATCAAGTGCTTAGGGTTTTCCTCTCATGGGTGGTTAAGCAGGTTCATCAATTGAAGACTAGTTAAGGTTTCATGACAAGTTACACTTCAAGTTGTATCCTTATTTCCAAGGATTTCTCAAGGCATGGTTCTTGTGCTAACGTCATCATCATCTAAAATATTGCTTGGAGTTTCATTAAGTCAAGGGGTTTCTTTGCTGATTAAACTATGGATTAAGATCTCATCAAATAGAATGTGATTGCTTCTGTGATTAAACTGGGGACAAGCATGGCATGGAAGGCTAATGGATTCATTGATTTAAGAATGTTCAAATGGCATCAAGTTCTTAAGCATTTATTTTTCCCTAGAATTTGATTTACGTTTTAAGTGGATTTCTTGGGATTCAAGTAATAAAGTGGATTGTTCAAGTTCATTAGCATTCACCATTTTCAAATCCAAAATCCATTTTCCCTAACCATTTTCTTACCATCCAAATATACATAACCTTTTCTCACTATCCAAAAATACATAACCATTTTTCACTATCCAAATATCCATAACCAATTCTTTCTTATCCATTATCCAATTGCCAAGTATTTATTTCCACTTTTATCCATTTTATCCAATTAATCTCAATATCCATCTTTAATCATTTCAATATCCACTTCAAAACCAAAACCATTTTTAAATCCACATTAACCTATATTTATCCAAAATTCATGATCCACATTCTAAACCATTGTCTAGTTCATAACCATTTTTCAAGTTTTAATTCCAACCAAGTATCCATATCCATTTTTTAATCCTAATATCCGAATAAATCCATTTTTCCATATCCAAATTGATACAAAATCAAAATTCCAAAATTCCATATTTGTCATTTCAAGTTACTCACCTTAAGTTTCAAACTCCATGTTCAATTTTTTTTATGAGAAGATTACAAAGTGCAAGTTGAAAGTTCACATGTTAAGCTCAAGTTAATTCTAAAAGTTCAATGTGTTCAAGGATTCATTACAAGTTCAAGCCTAAAAGTTCAAGTTCAATATTATTCATCACCAGTCAAGTATCCAAGTTACATACTAATGTTTTCACGTGATCAAGATCAAAGAGGCTTGTTGTTGTTACTACAAATGTTGCAAAAATATCTTTAACAATTCTAAGGATAAAGTATGTGGTTTATACCGGAAGGGAAAAGGTAAAGAGTTACAACTCCTCTAATGGTAAGGAGAGATATGGAGTGAAATGGATAAGTAAGGCATCTGCTGATCAATATGCACTCAGAGCTGGAAGAACTGCAACAGGGCACAATTATCACCTTTATTCGTCTACAACCTTTAATAATGAGTTTCCCTAGTTTTCTTCTGCGGAAGTTGAGAAAACGTCTGTTCATGGTGTTGTTCTTCTCTTGAAACCCATGAATAGTAATAAGGCTGCAAACTTCCCGTTTCCCACTTCTCTTAAGGCTGCTTCCCTGCTTGAAGTTGAGGATTGCTTGAGAGCTCTTAAAGCATTTGATTGTAAGGATGAACTTACACTTTTGAGAAAAGCCATGGCACTTTATCCTTTGAATCCTCGTCAGCAATATACTCAGCCTCAGCCGTAGACAAAGACACACAATTTTTCTTCTTACTGAACCAAGAGATAAGATTGTTTCCCAAGAATAAATATCCTCCAGAAGTACTTATATCATCAGCACTTCCTGCCCAGTCTGCATCATTATACCCTACAAGCATGGAGTTTGGACTATGAGAATACAACATTCCATAATCACTAGTACCATTGATGTATTTCAAGATCCTCTTCACTTGAGTAATGTGGCTCATTTTAGGCTCATCCTGATATCTAGCACAAACTCCTACTGTAAAAGTGATGTCAGGTCTGCTAGCTGTAAGATACAGAAAACTACCAATCATGCTTTTGTACAAACTTTGATCCACATCCACACCTTTTTTCTTGGCAGAAGGCATGATGTCTTGAACATCTTGTTCTACATCATGCTCAGAGTCACTCAATGACTTTTTCTTGGTAGCAAGGGCCACAACTTTACTCCATCCTTTATCAGGTCCAACCTTAGTACTTTTCTTGGATGCCTTAGAAGGCTTTCTTGTAGACACAACAACCTTCCCTTTTATGTTCCTTAATTTTTAGCAATACTAGAAGCCAATTTCTTTCCTATAAGCTCATCATCAGAATCTAGACCATCTAAATTGACAAGGTCAGTAGACCGATCCTTCTTCACGTCAGAACTCTTTTCTTTGTCTTCTTCGTCAGACATATCTTTCTCCTTTTCAGTAGAGATACTATTATCATTAGAATCATCTTTTTTACCACCAACAGATTATCTTCAGCCACATTCTCTTTAGATTTTTCAAGAGTCTCACTATGAGTGTTTTCTTGTGTGGTTTCAATAGGATGATCAGGTTAGGGCCAAGGATGTCGTGACATCCGAAACAACATCAGAATCAGGATCAGTAACCAAGATCTTAGAGAGAGACATATGAACATTTGTATCAACAGTGTCATTAACAGCAACATTCAAACTAGATTGACTTAGGGTTTCTTCCGCTTCAAGGTTATCTAGACTCACAATTTCAAAGGTAACGACATTTGAAACATTCGAACCAGAAGTATCAACAACACCCACAAAGGCATACATCTTTCCATCAAGGCTTTCAACCTGCATTGGCCCTATTAAGTCCATATGAAGATGTTCTAAAACTTTGAACGTAGTCTGATGTTGCGACATTGGGTGTGACATCTTGGTTTGCTTCCCAATTTGACACTCACCACAGATTCTTCCTTCCTTTATTTTGAGCTTAGGAATACCTCCAAGGCCTCTTCAGACACAATTGTGTTTATACCTTTGAGATTCAGTTGTCCAAGCTTCTGAGACCATACCTTGACTTTATCTTTCTTGAGAACTAAACAAGTGGAAAAGCATGTAGTTTCTTAAGGAACCCACAAATAGAAATTTTCTTTAGTCCTAACTCCCTTCATCAGAGCATCATTCTTCTCATTTGTAACTAAGCATTCAGACTTAGTGAAATTCACATTTAGACCTTGATCACATAACTGAGTGATACTGATCAGATTGGCAGTTAGTTCTTTTACAAGAAGTACATCATCTAGACTAGGAAGTCTAGTACAAGCTAACCTTCCCACTCCCTCACATTCATGACACTGAATACCTTTTCCTTTATTTTGCTTCTCCCTTGTTCTTGCTTTTCTCTGAAAATTACTGTTCTTCCTGATGTCGAATGACAAGTTCTCGACATATGATCTTGACTTCCTATCCATACTCTTCAACACCTTATTGAATTGCCTCCCAAAAAACACAATAACATTAGAAATTCCTTCATCAGTCTCCATGTCACATTGAACCTCTTCATCAATAGTGTTGGATATAAAAGCTACGCTCTTGTTCTTCTTTTTAGATCTTTCATTGATAACCAATTCAAAAGTTTGAAGTGACCCAACAATTTCATTCAATTTTCATAGATTCAAAAGGTTGCATAATTGCCAAGAAGCTGGTGGTGCATTCAAGTTGGGAATCTCCTCTTGTGTTGTGTTCTAAAATACCCTAATGTGCTAACTTTTTTGGCATTTCTGGATCATGTGTGTTACATCTTGGGTTGAGATTTAACCAAGACTTGCAGGGTTTGTGATCATTTGTGTGGGTTTTTAGTGGAGTTATTGGCCCTACATTCAGTATTTTAGTCCATTTATTAAAATGCATTCATTTCAAGTTTACACAATATTAGTTCATATGGGTCAACACATAGTCAATTTACAAACTTCATTTCAAACCATACATATATCCATCTTTCATTCATATATCTCATTTAAAAATCCAATCACAAGGTCATTTTCATTTACAAACCATAAGAATCCATCATCCATTTACAAGTCATTACATACAAAATTGCATTTTTGACCTACAATGACTTTGGTCAACTATTGACTTTGTGGTCAACCAGTTGACCAAAGTCAACTCTCCAAACCTAGACCTAAAGTCCTAAAGTCCATTCTCCATTTTTGCATTAATCTAAACTTCTGTAAGCATACATGCCCTCCAAGTTCTTCAACATCCAAGCATTGTGGCAATCCCATTGTGTACCAATCCTGCAAAAAACCCAAGTGTGCATTAAGTCACTTAATCAATAGCATTTCATCACATATATACATCACACATGCAATTCAGTAACAATTCATTCACTATCCAATTCGGGCATATTCACTTTTTAGCATTGACATTTTCCAACTAACCACTCACATTTCCAATTTCAACATCCTAAAAAACCTCATAACAATAACAAGATTTATTCACAAAAGATCTTATCAGTTTAATGCAACAACCTATTAACATATCAAGGATCAATTTTATCATTCACTACAATAACTAACCAACTCATGTTAACAACATATTTAATTAAAATTCTTCAAAAAGCCAAACTTCCTAACTACTGAACAATATTTCCAATCTCTAATTAACACTGCACTCTAACTGATCGTAACAGAAGTAACTAACAAGCTTGCATAACTGTTAACCAACTGGCTTCACTAATCTAATTGCATCAAATCTAAATTCGCATTGCATCATGTAGCAACATTCAACAGCACATAACTAACTCTAATAGGATACATATGACAACTAACAACCTGCAAAACCAAGTGAAGTAACATAGCTAACGGTTCATCATCAAGTTTAACATCCAAAATATCTAAAAATCACTTCAAAAAACTACTATCTAACTGCATCAATAACAGACCTAGCAATTTCTTTAACGTCTTAACATTTCTTCATTTTGAACTAACTGAATTTCAATAACTATTAACCCTAACTCCATAACTAACTAATTCTGACTAACTTCTATTAGTGTCATAAGATATTTGATTTTCATAACCGAATTGCACATGGATAATTTAACAGAGTCCAAACTCTGTTAATTCCGAGGTCTATAAATTCATCACATCACCGATTTCACACTCCACGAATCATTTCTCAAAATCACTCTCAAATTTCCCCATTTTCTCTCACTCTCAAATCTCTCCATCTATCTAAATTCATCATCAATCGCAATCGATCTCTCTCTTACGTATTCAACAACAATAAAAACAAGCACCAATCACACATTCAGATCCCATAGGATAAATAATCAAGGAAGAAGAAGGAAGAATCAATGAAAGAAGAAGAAGAGTATTGTGCAATTGGAGAGAAATTCATAGCTATATTGAAGCTCTGGTTTTCTTTTCTTCATTCTCCTTCGTCCTCTTCAAAATTCAACAGCCACCGATTAGAGTCACACAACTACAAAAAGTGCTTCTTACCTCAGACATAAAATGCATAATACATCGGCTATAGAAGCGAGGTAACGAAGGGTGACATAAAAACTCACTTTTTATCACCCCGGCAGAATTAAAATCAAGAGGTAAAGTTAAATGCCCATGGGTTTGAAACCTATCAGCATCACTTTTATTATTTCCAAAACTAGCTTATCTTTCATCTTGGTTTATCTTGAAAACTGAAGGGGTAACATAATTATTATTTTTTAATTGTTACATTGTTTACCCAGAATATTATATTGTTTACCAAAAATATTACATTGTTTACACATAATATTACATTGTTTAAAATGAAAATTAAATTCCCTAAAGAACAAGGTAAAAATAGAATTCCTCGAAGATCTAGATCTTAGATCTTCGAATTATTGAATTTTGGGGAAGATCAAAATTGGGTGCAAGATTATTCTCTACGGATCTTGCATGCATTTATTTCTGAAGCAAAACAAAATAAGGGTCAGATAAATAAAATGAATATTCAAATATATAATTTAGTAGTTAAATAAATATTTAAGAAAACAAACTTTAAACCCAAGTAATATTCTACTTTTGCAATCCATCTTAAGAACTTTCCCAAACGTCTTTATGTTTCAAGTGCTTCATGTTTCATTTAGGTTAGATTTTCAATATTCATCATGCTTTTATAACAGATGTCCCTTAGGTTTCACCTGGATCACTAATGGAATATTCTTGAGCGTTGATAAACATTAAATGGACGACAAAGATTTGTTTAAGGACGATGAATACAGTAAAAAAAAAGCGCTTAACTATCCCGTTGGCCAAGAAGAAAACCGAGGTGAATTTTTATTTAGATTTGTTTCCTAATGAGATTTTTTATTTTTTGCACTTGCAATCCATCACAGAGATCTGTTTAAGAGATTAAAATGGACGGTGGTGATTATTTCCTTTATTTGGGGAGGCTACATATAAGTTAATCTTAGGGTAAAATCTGTTTACCGAGTACTTTTATAGTAAAATATGATTACTAACCACCTTAATTTTACTATAAAACCGAGGTTTATATATTCTCCTTTTAACTATCACCTCGGTGTTAAATAAAATCGAGGTGAATATTTTTTTTAAAAATACATTATTTACAAAAAAATATTAAAATACATTATTTATAACAAATCTTCATTAATATCCAAATTTTGTTGCATATCCAGGATTTCAACTTGTACTGAATGCATACCCATGATTTTGTTGCACGACCCCTCAATTCAGTTCTCACCTCCCTTTGTACCTCGTTTCAGGATTTTGGGCTAACTCCCAGGTCCAAACCATATAATTGCTTACCAGCACACCCTGCATGCAACGCTTATACCCTTTTGGCTTCTGGTTTTTTATTTTATATTTTCCTCTTCTTTATTAAAAGTTTAATTTCCCCTTCTTTTTTTTTTTTTTTTTTTTTTTTTTTTACTTTTAATGCAATTTTGTTGATAAGAGAGTAATTAGGAATTAAATAACATGATTTTGCTTTAGTTCTTAATTCATATTTTATGAATTGTTTAGAACTTGAGCATTAATTTCTAGGATTAATTCTTTTAATTGGATTTAATCAAAACAGTGATTTGTTAAAATATTGATTTATTTTTTGAGATTAATTTTGTAGTGAATTTCTAATCAATGACATTACCATGTTCCTTAGGTTCTAGATTAATTTTAGAATTGAACTTTGATTCTTTGTGCCTAAGTTTCTTTGATCAACTAAATCCTTTGAATATGCATATATAATTAGAATACTTAAAATGATAAAAACTATCGCAGTGTCATCCCCTCGGAAGCTGTGGCATTTTGTTGTAACACAAAAGTAAGTATGTTTATATCGGCTCCACAATGTCTGGTTTTATTTTAAAGACCGTTCAATAGTTTCTATGAGCTTAAGAATTGTTTATCAAATGTTTAATTGTTTCTGAAAAGGAAAAAATTGAGAAAACTTGCTAGGGTTAGATTTCTTCAACCTATTCACATATAATATCTTTGATCAGTAATATGAAATCCTGATCATCTATTACAAATAGTGCCCATTGCACTATTGCTAATTTTGTTTAAGTCAACTATATGAGATCAATACGTTAACATTATGCTTGAATAACTCATTCGAATACTGAACCTATTTATCTAGATTTTAGCCTATCCAATAGATGAAAAGCTTGGATATAGTAATGATTTGTACCTTTCACATATAAAATCATACCATTAAAATATATTTTAGGTAACTAATATAAAACATTAAGAACAAAGAATTCACCGATATTAAAGCATAAGAAGAATTACATAGAACACTGTGACCGGGATCAAAACATGAGCATTGAGACAGATGCATATAACCCCGACAAAAGAAAAGTTAACTACACTTACTCACTGGAGCTTTACAATTAAGTCATATAAGAAATATTTTTAAAAACATTTATTGCCAATTCCTCGGACAAAGCTTCCTCACTCGATCTTCCTCTCTTTTCCTCTACTTTTTTTCTAGTCTACAACTGATAAGTGCAAAATGTACCTATTTTTGTATATAGGTTTTGTTGCACTTATCGATACTTTTTGTTAAATATCATACGAATAAACCCCGATTTGTTTATAATTACGTTTACGTTACGTTTTAGTGTATATATTGCGTATCGTGTAAATATCAATGAGTTTAATTGATTTTCTCTCATTTTTTGCAGGTATTCAATCAAGGATATCTTGCCATTGTTGTATAGAGCATTGAATAAGCTTTACAACGTTTCGAACTGGGCAAAAAAGGGAGTTACGGTTCTCAAGTTATGGCTGAAACATTTTAAATTGACAACAAGTTGCGCGCTTAGCGCGCCCGGCCGCGCTTAGCGGGCTCTTAAGGCGGTTTAAACTTTAATAAGGGCGTGCTTAGCGCGGTCTGCTTTGATGACAGCAATAAATATGGGTAAAAAACACATTTTTTTAGGGATGGTTTTGTGGTTTTTTGCTCCCAACTCCATCAAACTTCATTTTTCTTGTAGATTAGCTTAGAAAACATCATTGGAGCTTGCATTTGGATGATCCGGAGTCGAATCTCTCGTCGATTGGTGTTGACAAACCAAGAAATGTTTGGTTCCTCTTCTCTCTTCTCTTTGTAATTTCTTTGTTGGGCGTTTGTATAGTTACTTTGAATATATGTATCTTTGTTGAACATAATATTATATGAAATTTGCTTTACAAATCATTATCGATGTCTTCCTTGATCTTTTTGCATTTATGTTTGGATTTGTGTTGTGTTAGAGATAAACATCACGAATCTTGATTAGGGATGAATATCTATTGTCTAGATGCTAGAGATAGATTTAGATGATAATCTTTTGGGTGTCGGAACTTAATGTCTTCCCTGTTTAGAGGCGTCGTGCGCGAGAGTGATGACGAGAGTAATATGATTGTCTCTCAGCTCAGTGTGCCAGAGATGGACACTGTTGTGAGTGATGCTGGATGATTTTGACGAGTATTGCAGGTGGAGTATAATTGGTCGGTAAATTTATGTTTGTGACGAGTGGATTATATGTATGCTTGATAAGTTCGTCTTGTTGAAGAATGAATTGTTTTTATGTTTTTATTTACTTTTCTGTTTTTACGCTTTAAACCATTTTAAAACCAAACTCATTAACATTGATATTGTCGAACGGCAATTCAGTAGCACCGATCTCTGTGGACACGATAAATTCCCAGAAAAATACTTCCAAAACTTTTGTTGCTTGCCCTATGCCGCTTCCAACAAAATGGCGCCGTTGCCGGGGATTGGTGTTTTTATTGGATCGCATTGCGGTAGTTTTTTTGTGTTTGAGTTTTGTAGATATCGTATATATTGTCTATTTTCACTTGTTTATATTGATACTTGTATATGTTTACCATATTTGTGAATTTTACATGTTTTGCATACTTGTAAATTTAGTGTATATGTTTGTTTCTCTTCACGTTTGCTAAGTGTTTGGTTAGGTTTCATCGTCGGTGAGCGCTAACCGTGTAAAGAGGAAACTTGGAGAAGTGTGTATAAATAATAGGCTTCGAGCTTACGACGTAAAACAAGCATGTTTTATCGTTTTTGTTCCGTTATTACTTTTTCATTGTTTTCCTCAAGCTTGTCGTGTTTAACTTGAGGAAGTTTGTCTGTGTAAATATTGTATGTTTTGTAATTTAGTTGTGTAGGTGATAGTGGAGGGAGCTTGAAATGCATTTTTGCTGTACTGGTTTTTCTGCTTCTGGTGTAGCGCGCTTAGCGCGGTCTGCTGTGCTGAGCCAGTGAATTCTTTTAATTGTTCACTTGGTTCCCCCTTCTTCCTACTTCCACCAAGGCCTTATATATTAGTAATTATTAGTAATTTTTATAATTCTTTTGTTGATTGTTTGGACTCAAATTTTGCCCCGATTGCTTGAAGTCGCATTCGGTGTTTGTCCATTTTTTATCATTTCAACTTGCGAATGCGTGGTAGTGATAGTGTTTAAAGTTTTGTACACGTTCAAGGTATGTGTTTATCACTTTCTTGACTTTATCATATTCATGATACTTAGACTTTTTACAACTTCTATGCCATTCATTCTTTTATATACTTGTTCGTGTGTGAATCACTTTAGTTCCCACCCTTTTTGTGAGGAAGCCTTCCATTGTTCATATATGCTCGGAGTACCAATATTCTTGTTTTAACTGGATTTTATTATGCTTAATCTTTTGTTTGTGTTGATTATTTGAAAGCATGAAAAGGATTAAGGCACTTGTTTCATTTTGAGCACAACTACCTTAGCCAAATAGTCAATTCACCTTGTGAGTGTGTGATCGTTTGTAAACCCTTTGAGCCTTTGGTCATTATCCATGTTGTTTGAGTTTGATTCTTGTCTATGAGTGTCAAATTCATTTTTTTGTGTGGATCTTGATTGTTGTTTTTTTTTTCTTGAACCCTCAACTTTGTGTTGTTGTATGAATTTTTACCTTGCCTTAGAAAGTAGGGAGTATTCACATGATAATGTGGTTGAATTCAAGTTGGTGAGAGCAATGTTTACTCACTTATGTTGTTGGTTGCTATGAGGTTGAAAAAGAAAAGAAAAAAGAGAAAAATTTGAAAAAGAAAAGAAAAAGAAAGAAAAAAAATTGAAAAAGCTTTGAAAAAGAAAAACAAAAAGAGTAGAATAATGTTGTGCTAATAAGTTCTATGTGTTTGGTGTAACACTTGGGATTTTGGAAGAAGTTTGATTGAAATTTTGTTTTTGAACTTTTGTGAGTTGATCACTCCCTTAGGTTTAGGCAAGTTTTTGTTTCGATTAGCTTTAGGAATTATTCCTTATTTGTTCACCTGACCACATTACAGCCCTGAAAGTCCTTTTGATTCTTGCTTTTGTGTTTTCAGCATGATTTTTGGATGAGTGCATAATTTAGTCTTTTGTTTGCAAGATTGTTGTGTGAGTGAAAAATCCCTCATTTTGAGTTTTTCATCTACCGATGATTGTTTTTACAAGGTGTGATTCATATTTGAACTTGTGTTGTTTTAGAATGTTTTGGCGTGACTTTTGTATTTAGCATTTGTTTCGTGACTATGTTATCGTTGTAGTCTAGTGGTAAGTATTTACTTTGTGTGTACCATTTTCGATTGAACCATTGCATTTGTTTTTGTTTGTGAAAACTTGTTGTTGCGTGATTTCTTGGATTTCGCTTTTGTTCCTTTAGATGTTGGCTTTGTTTGAGGACAAACAATTATGTAAGTTGGGGAGAGTTTGATAAGTGCAAAATGTACCTATTTTTGTATATAAGTTTTGTTGCACTTATCGATACTTTTTGTTAAATATCATACGAATAAACCCCGATTTGTTTATAATTACGTTTACGTTACGTTTTAGTATATATATTGCGTATCGTGTAAATATCAATGAGTTTAATTGATTTTCTCTCATTTTTTCAGGTATTCAATCAAGGATATCTTGCCATTGTTGTATAGAGCATTGAATAAGCCTTCCAACGCTTCGAACCGGGCGAAAAACGGAGTTACGGTTCTCAAGTTATGGCTGAAACATTTTTCATGACAGCAGGTTGCGCGGTTAGCGCGCCCGACCGCGCTTAGCGGGCTCTTAAGGCGGTTTAAACTTTAATAAGGGCATGCTTAGTGCGGTCTGCTTTGATGACAACGATAAATATGGGTAAAAAACACATTTTTTAGGGATGGTTTTAGGGTTTTTTGCTCCTAACTCCATCAAACTTCATTTTTCTTGTAGATTAGCATAGAAAACATCATTGGAGTTTGCATTTGGATGATCCGGAGTCGAATCTCTCGTCGATTGGTGTTGACAAACCAAGAAATGTTTGGTTCCTCTTCTCTCTTCTCTTTGAAATTTCTTTGTTGGGTGTTTGTATAGTTACTTTGAACATATGTATCTTTGTTGATCATAATATTATATGAAATTTGCTTTACAAATCATTATCGATGTTTTCCTTGATCTTTTTGCATTTATGTTTGGATTTGTGTTGTGTTAGAGATAAACATCACGAATCTTGATTAGGGATGAATATCTATTGTCTAGATGCTAGAGATAGATTTAGATGATAATCTTTTGGGTGTCGGAGCTTAATGTCTTTGGTGTTTCGAGGCGTCGTGCGCGAGAGTGACGACGAGAGTAATACGGTTGTCTCTCAGCTCAGTGTGCCAGAGATGGACACTGTTGTGAGTGATGCTAGATGATTTTGACGAGTATTGCAGGTGGAGTATAATTGGTCGGTAAATTTATGTTTGTGATGAGTGGATTATATGTATGCTTGATAAGTTCGTCTTGTTGAAGAATGAATTGTTTTTATGTTTTTATTTACTTTTCTGTTTTTACGCTTTAAACCATTTTAAAACCAAACTCATTAACATTGATATTGTCGAACGGCAATTCAGTAGCACCGATCTCTGTGGACACGATAAATTCCTGGAAAATTACTTCCAAAACTTTTGTTTCTTGCCCTACGCCGCTTCCAACAACAACAGACTTTTCTCACTTTCTACTACGAGAACTACACGATTTTCCACCAGGTTATCTAAATTGAACTTCCTGAGGTCCTATTTATAATTTTATGGCATTCCATTCTTGATAAGAGAGGTTCATAACTCTCTTAGTGCGCCAACAATCTTTCCTATTAAGAAATTATAGCTCATCGTGCAAGTGGTGTTGATTGCCTTTTCTCACGTAGCATGTCTCAAGCTCTCTTAGAGAGATAACCTTTTTTTTGCCATGAAGTAACTTAGCCTTAAAGCTTTCTCAACCACCATACGTTGCTTAGAGTGTCTGCTAGTGAATTTTGGTGCTTGACTAAGGTTTCTTGACTTTAAAACATTATTTTTCTACCATTTTCTGGCTTAGTGAGGTCTTATTCATGGCTAAGGGAGCCTTGATGCTTAAATGCTGCATTTTGTTTGTTTTTTATTCTTTCTTGATCCTTTTTGCTTGTATTTGATAGACACAAAATTCAAAAGTTCATACAGATAATTTATCATATTTTCCTAATAAGTTGGGATTGTTTCGTTGATTACTTGTTAAAAGAATTTAATAAGTAGTTATGAATTTTACATATTTTTAGCACTTACGAAACATTGGACTTCATTTTAAATTTGGTTGATGTTGAAATGGAATAGTGGCAAGCAAACAAAAAGATTTGGAAGTGTTTTTCCGGGAATTATCGTGTCCACAGAGATCGGTGCTACTGAACTGTCGTTCGACAATTTAATTGTTAATGAGTTTGGGTTTTAAATGGTTTGAATTAAATGCGGAAAAGTAAATATGAACATAAAAAGAGTACATTCTTTGAAGAGAAGAAACCTATCAAGCATGAATATACACTACTCAGAACAAACGTAAACCTATCGATCGGTCGCATTGAACATACAATACTCATCAAAATCATCACGAATCGCTCACAACAGTGTCTATCTCTGGCACACTGAGCTGAGAAAGCAACCGTATCACTCTCGTCGTCACTCTCGCGCACGACGCCTCGAAACACGGAAGACATTAAGTTCCGACACCATAAAGATTATTATCTAAATCTATCTCTAGCATCTAGATAATAGATATCCATCCTTAATCAAGATTCGTGATGTTTATCTCTAACACAACACAAATCCAAACATAAATGCAAAAAGATCAAGGAAGACATCGATAATGATTTGTAAAGCATATATATTATACAACCATGATCAATACATGTACATAGGTTTAGAGTAACAATACAAACATAACCCAACAAATAGAGAAATACATAGAGAAGAAATGGAGAAAAACCAAACATTTCATGAGTTGTCGGCTCCGATTGATGAAGGATTCGATTCCGGATCATCCTAATGCATGCTCCAATGTGTTTTCTAGCCTAATTCTACTAAAAAATGCTATTGGATGGATTTGGAACCAAAAATATCAAAACCCATCCCTAAATATTGTGTTTTTGGGCCTTTAATGGAGTTTCTGTCCGCCCAGTTTCGCCCGGCGGAATTTGGGGCGGCCGGCGGCGAAAGGCGGTTTATTTTTGCAAGCTCCAGTACTGTGACACTGCTGCACCTTCTGAGTTTCGCCCGGCGCTTTTGAAGTTTCGCCCGGCGCAGCAGGGGCGAATCACACCAGAAAATTCTGTACTGTTTTATTCGTAACTTTTGAATTGTAACTCCGTTTTACGCACGGTTTGAAGCGTTGGAAAGCTTATTCAATGCTCTATACAACAATGACAAGATATCCTTGATTTAATACCTACAAAAAATGAGAGAAAATCAATTAAACTCAATGATATTTGCACAATACGCAATATATACACTAAAACGTAAACTATACGCATTTACAAACAAAGCGGGGTTTATTCACAAAAAGAACTGATAAGTGCAACAAAACTTATATACAAAAATAGCTACAATTTGAACTTATCAAACTCTCCCCAACTTACCTAATTATTTGTCCTCAAACAAAGCCAACAAACTAAAGAAACAAAAGTGAAATCCAAGAAATCATGCAACAACAAGTTTTTACAAACAAAAACAAATGCAATGGTTCAATCGAAAATGGTACACACAAAGTAAATACTTACCACTAAACTTCAACGATAACACAATCACGAAACAAATGCAAAATACAAAAATCATGTCAAACATCCTAAAACAACACAAGTTCAAATGTGAATCACACCTAGCAAAAACAATCATCGGTAGATTAAAAACATAAAATGAGGGATTTTTCACTCACACAACAATCCTGCAAACAAAAGACTAAATTATGCATCCATCCAAAAATTCACATTGAAAATACAAAGGCAAGAATCACAAGGACTTTTCAAGGTTGTAATGTGGTCGGGTAAGCAAACAAGGGGCAATTCCTAAAGCTAATCGAAACAAAAACTTGCCTAAACCTAAGGGAGTGATCAACTCACAAAAGTTCAAACACAAAATTTGAATCAAACTTCTTCCAAAATCCCAAGTGTTACACAAAACACAATACTTATTTAGCACAATTATTGAAACTCTTTTTGTTTCCTTTTTCAAAGATTTTCTTTTTCTTTCTTTTTTTCTATTCTTTTCTTTTCTTTTCACAAATTTTTCTATCTTTTTTTTTTCTTTTCTTTTTCAATCCTCATAGAATCCAACCAATGAGTATACAATCATCCTCTCCCCAACTTGAATTCAACCGCACCATCATGTGAATACTCTCTACTTTCTAAGGCAAGGAAAAAACTCATACAACAACACAAAGTTGAGGGTTCAAGAAAAAATAATCAATCAAAATCCATACAAAAAGTAAATTTGACACTCATAGACAAGCATCAAACTCAAACAACATGGATAATGACCAAAGGCTCAAAGGGGTTACAAATGATCACACACTTACAAGGTGAATTGACTATTTGGCTAAGGTAGTTGTGCTCAAAATGAAACAATTGCCTTGATCATTTTCATGCATTCATATAAACAACACAAACAACAGATTCAACATAATAAAATCCAGTTAGAACAAGAATGTTGGTTCTCCGCGCGTATATGAACAAATGAAAAGCCACCTCACAAAAAGGTTGGGAACTAAAGTGATTCACAATAGAACAAGTATACAAAAGAATGGATGGCATGAAAGTTTGTAAAATGCCTAAGTATCATGAATATGCTAAAGTATAGAAAGCGATAAATACATACCTCGGACGTGTACAAAACTTAACAAGATCATTACCACGTATTCGCAAGTTGAAACGATAAAAAATGGAACATCACCAAAAGTTCCTCAAGCAACTCAAAACAAGCTCATTGACAAACACAAAGACCATTAATATAAACAAACTAAAAAAACCGGTAGAAAATTCATTAAACAAGTTGTAAAGTGAAGATTTGAGAATTTACGAACAATCCGAGTACAACTTGTTTAATAAAAGTTCACCACACTACCTAAGCTAAACAACAACAAAAGAAAGTAATAAAACATGCTTGTTTTACGTCGTAAGCTCGTCGTCACTCTCGCGCACGACGCCTCGAAACACGGAAGACATTAAGTTCCGACACCATAAAGATTATTAACTAAATCTATGTCTAGCATCTAGACAATAGATATCCATCCTTAATCAAGATTCGTGATGTTTATCTCTAACACAACACAAATCCAAACATAAATGCAAAAAGATCAAGGAAGACATCGATAATGATTTGTAAAGCATATATATTATACAATCATGATCAATACATGTACATAGGTTTATAGTAACAATACAAACATAACCCAACAAATAGAGAAATACATAGAGAAGAAATGGAGAAAAACCAAACATTTCATGAGTTGTCGGCTCCGATTGATGAAGGATTCGACTCCGGATCATCCTAATGCATGCTCCAATGTGTTTTCTAGCCTAATTCTACTAAAAAATGCTATTGGATGGATTTGGAACCAAAAATATTAAAACCCATCCCTAAAAATTGTGTTTTTGGGCCTTTAATGGAGTTTATGTCCGCCCAGTTTCGCCCGGCGGAATTTGGGGCGCTCGGCGGCGAAAGGCGGTTTATTTTTGCAAGTTCCAGTGCTGTGACACTGCTGCGCCTTCTGAGTTTCGCCCGACGGAATTTTGGCTTCGCCCAGCGCTTTTGAAGTTTCGCCCGGCGCAGCAGGGGCGAATCACACCAGAAAATTCTGCACTGTTTTATTCGTAACTTTTGAACCGTAACTCCGTTTTACGCACGGTTTGAAGCGCTGGAAAACTTATTCAATGCTCTATACAACAATGGCAAGATATCCTTGATTTAATACCTGCAAAAAATGAAAGAAAATCAATTAAACTCAATGATATTTACACGATACGCAATATATACACTAAAACGTAAACTATACGCATTTACAAACAAAGCGGGGTTTATTCGCAAAAAGAACTGATAAGTGCAACAAAACTTATATACAAAAATAGCTACAATTTGCACTTATCAGTTAAAAATACTAAGATATGATATTTGATTAAAATATATGGTATTCCTATTCAATATTGGAGACCATGAGTTCTTTTTTCTATCATAAAAGTTATTGGTGTCCCTCTATCCTTAGATAAATCAACTAGTAGTGAAAATTTTGGCTATTATGCTAGAATTTTGGTGCACCTTGGTTTTTTAGAATTCTTGCCCAATTTTCTTCTTGCTGAAGGGGAGGGTTATGCTCTTAATGTTGATGTTGAGTACAAAAAACTCCATTCATTATGTTCTTTTTGTTATATTATAAGTCACTTATTAGAATATTATCATGCAAAAAAATGTTGCAAAATCAAGAAAGGAAAAGATAACAAAGAGGACACTTAAATGTTACTACAATAATAGTAGATAAATTATTAGAAAAGATACAATCATTATGAAGAAAGATTTGTTTGTGGATGAGACTAAAAAAAAAATTTAGATGATACTAAGGGCCCAATATAAGTTATATAACTTCCTTAATAGATTAATGTCAAGATGTTGAGAAAGCACCTATAATGAGCTAGAAGAGCTAGAAGAGCAAGAAGAAGCTCTTCAAGAAAGTGAGATCCATAATCTTCAAATGATTAAGAATTTAGTGAAGAATTAAAAAAATGAAACAAACATAGAAACAACAAGGTAATTTAATTAATATGCATCATGATTGTATTCATATATTTGAATTATTTGATTGAATAAAACGTTATACAGACTAAGCATACAACTCACATCGAAGAAAAAAGAATCCTTTTACGAAAGTGTTCACTTCAAATAAGTTCAAGTAATATAACACAACAATAGCCATAGTTTACTGTCAAATTTGTGATTGAACTATTTATATTTAATAATATATGTTTACAATATATGTATATATAATATAGTGTTTCATATTAACTACTAATTATACACTTTGAGGTTGTGACTCGAATGTGATCGTGGCTTTTGTTTTCCAATGTCAAATAAAGAATAATTTTGAGTACATAGCCTCACTGAGGTTGTGCTCTCCTTATAGGAGTGTGATCTAGCAAAATGAATGTCACTCTCTTCATCACTCATAAATTGAGAGAACCGTGGTTCTTCTTTTTGCGACGTATCAAATTGACTATCTTCTTCACTCACCACCAATTGCAAAGTAAACTCTAACTCATCAACCACTTGACTCATTGAAGGTCTTTGAGTTCCATCATCATGCAAACAATTCAACGCCAACTTGCAATAGCATTCCAAACACTCACCTTTGATAGAACCCCTTAGGAATGGATCCACAATTTGTTCTATTGCCACACCTTCATCGTAACAACTTTGAAACCAACAAACTAGACTAGCAGTCTTCTTATCCAAATCACGAACCAAAGGAGGCCTAGCACACAACACCTCAAGAAGCACCACACCGAATGAGTACACATCAGATTTTACAGTCAACCTTTGAAGCATATAGTATTCGGGATCCAAATACCCTAGGCTCCCTTTCACCACTGTGCTGACATGGGTAGTTGATATCCCTGTTGGTCCCACCTTGGATAACCCAAAGTCAGAAACTTTAGCCACCCATTTCTCATCCAACAATATGTTAGTGCTCTTCACGTCACGGTGTATTATCTTGTGTTTCACCTCCGCATGAAGATAATTCAGCCCTCTTGCTGCACCCAATAGAATCTCAAGCCTCAACTTCCACGGTAGAGGTTGATTATTTGAACCATATAGATACTCACAGAGAGTACCATGTTGCATAAACTCATAAACCAGAATCATCTCAATGCCGTCATTGCAATATCCGACTAGAGATACCAAGTTAACGTGGCGAAGTTGGGAGAGTAACTCGATCTCGTTCATGAACTCGTTGGCACCTTGTTGAGAGCCTTGTTTAAGGCGTTTTATCGCAACTTGTGTGGATCCATCAATGAAACCTTTGTAGACGTTGCCAAATCCTCCCACACCAATGATGAAAGCATCACTGAAGTCTTTTGTGGCTGCTCTGATCTCCCCGATTGTGAAGTATCGACACAAATGGGGTGGCAAAGATTGTGGCCCTCCATTCTTTATCTTCGACCAGTGACCTCCCATGACATTCCGAAATCTTCTCCTCAGCCAAAGCAGTATTTCCACAACAACAAATGCTAACAAGAGACATGAAACTCCAACAACTATTGTTGACTTCTTTGACTTTGGTTGTTTATTTGGTAATAGATGTTGCTCTGGAGATAAATATTTGGGATTCAATCCTGCAAGATTGTTACTTTGATCACTTACTTTAAGAATCTCAATTCCATTAAGTAAGACATCACGGTATAGTGTGAGTATAGTCTTTGGTGCTGGTTGAAGCTTGATTGAAAGATTAACTCTTGGAATGGTAGAGTTTCCTTTACGAGAGGTCATTGTCACAACATAATCTCTATGAACAGGAACCATAGGAGCACCACTCCACCTTATCACATCAGCAGTTTGTTCGGCCAAAATATCATTTATAAAAATTTGAAAAACTCTATCGCCTGTTTTGTTAATATGCAAATCAAACTCACAAAAATGTAACCTTACCATATAAGTAAAAGCAGAATCAACTTCAAAATTCCATGTTACATTATAATCCTCTGTCGCATCCATTCCATAACTTCTTGCACTTTTGTATACAGCTTCTGGTGCAGTATTATTTGGAATGGTATTGTTTTTAAAATTGAGATCATGTGCGTAGTCAGTTGATATACTCTGTGGATATTCTTTCTCCAAGTAAAGAGGATAATCATCGTCCCAATTACGAAACATACCTGTATCATTATTTGGTGGAACTTGACTACCACCAACGTTGACTCTATAAACCATCTCCAAAGCTTTGTCGTTGAGAAATCGGTTTTCGCTAGTGCTTTCCTCAAAGCCAAGAAACTCGAAATGATAGTTTGAATCATTGAGATCAGGGTAATAGAGAAAAGAAGGCATAGACACAACTTCGATTCTGTTAATGAAAGCATAACAAAAATTTGATTGGTTTATATTGTTGGGAATGAAGGTTATGTTTAATTTTTCATTTGGTTCGATTTGGATGCAATATTCTTTGATGATTTTTTCCTCATCATGTTCGCGAGCCATAACAAAGGGTTGAAGCTTTTAAGAAGGGTAAGATTGTTGTTTACTTTGACAGAGAAAAGTGCGTCTTTGGGATCAAAGATGGGATAAGATGATGGATAAAAATGAAGGCGAATAAGAACAGAGGAACTAGTGATTCTAGAAAATGAGTATGTGAAATTTGAGAAAGAGATACGTGCAGTTGTGATTGAAAATTGTAGGCTTGAAACGTTTTCTGGTTGAATGATAGAAAAAGGGCATGTGTTTCCTGAATTATCACCAACCCAAATTCGATTATCTATGTTAGTTGTAGTGTTTGCTGAGTTGCCACAAAGGATGGCTAAATTGTAATCTGGGTTGTATGACTTAGCAACTAGAGGACACAGTAGGATAAAGAAAGACAATATGGTGATTTTAGTGTAAACTTTGTTGTTTATGGAGTTTGCCATAGTTGTATGATGATATTGTGAAGAAAAAGTAGAATTTTTTATTCTTGGTGTTTGGAATGCAGGAAGTTTCAAATGCATCATAGGATTTTCTGACTTAGACTTTTATAACAAATTAAACTTTTTTTTTTTATAGATTTTTTATGTAGTAACTTAGTTTTTTAATCAATTTAAATTAAAAAATGTTGATATATGTTAGTTAACTTCTAAATTAGGAAATTTTCTATGAAACAACACAAACGACTGAGTCATGCAATCCACTACTTTGAAAAGGACAAGGAAAACTTTGGGAAGATTTTTTTTTTAGAATAAGGATAATTATATTACAAACCAAGCCGATCCTATGATCCAGGCTTCCAATAGACAAAACAAACCAAAGGACAGCAAATAAAAAATAAACCATCAGAGCATATTACAAAACCAGTGTAATTTCTTATCTAACTCAACTCGAACTCGCACAATATCTATTATGTCGGTACTTTGCAATTCTTCAATCGTGTTGTCTTGAAATATGATACGGTTTCGCACTAGCGAGATTTGATATGTTGTCTCCGCAAGCACCATTTTAAGCAGCTTTCTTTTATAGCCTTTGCCTCGAGAAATCTGGCTTATCCACCTGAGCTCAGAATGCCAATCTCCCGGAGTATGTCGAATTCCCATCCAAGTGAGCATTTGATACCAAATATGTTTTGTAACACACATTCAATAAAGAAATGGTTGCGGCTTTCTTGTGAACCACAGAAAACACATTTGTCGTAAGTTTCCACACCAAACCGCTGCAAGCGATCCTTCATTGTCAACCTGTTGTTACAAGTCAACCAAAGCTGGAAAATCGCTCTAGGATGAGCCAAATTTCTTATAAACAGTTTACTCCAGGTAACTCTAGGCTTTTCCCCCTCAACACTTGATACATTCTCCTAGTGATATACGTGCCATCATTTTTGAAATCCTCCCAGGCTGCTGAATTCATTAGCTCATCTCTGTTCTTGAAAATAGCCTTAAGTATCCAAGAACAAGTTGCTGATGGCTGGTATGTTGTAGCTTCCTCCTTTTTCATATAATAAATGTGGATCCATTTGATCCATAGCTTGTCCTATTTTCCATAAATATTCCAAAGAAGCTTTCCAATTGTTGCAATGTTCCAAGTTGTCAAGAACACAATATTCAGGCCACCTGCACTACACGGATCACAAACATGCTCCCAAGCAATATGAGCCTTTCTTCTATTAGAATCTTTACTTGTCCAAAGAAATTTTCTGCAAATGACATCAATGTGCTCAATCACCTTCTTTGGTAAACGTAAGATCTGCATCCAATAGTTTGCTATAGAAAACATAACACTCTTCACCAATTGATACCTGCCTGCATAAGACAAGATTTGTGTGCTCTAGTGATTAAGTCTTTTCAACATCTTGTCAACCAAGGGCCGACAGTGGGCAACAATCAATTTTTTATTGTCCAATGGAACTCCCAGGACTTGAAGGGCATGGTGCCTATCTCAAATCCTGTTTCAAGCTGCACCTGGTCTTGAGTAACTCTATCAACACCACCTAAAAAGATTTTACTTTTAGGATTGCTAATGTAAAGGCCTGTAGCTTCAGTGAAATCCTACATTTTCTTCATGATTAACTTCAAAGAGTCAATATCTCCTCTCAGAAAAACCAGAATGTCATCAATAAAGCATATATTCACAATTTTTAATTTCTCACATTTGGGGTGGTAATTGAAGTTAGGATTATGCTGCAGACCCTGGAGAATTCTATGTAGATATTCCATGATGATAACAAAAAGAAGGGGAGAGATGGGATCACCATGTCTCATCCCTCTTTTAGATTTAACTAAACTTGAAGGCACACCATTAATAGCAAATATGTAGGAAACTGTGGTTACACAGGCCATTATCCACTTTATGAACAATTGAGGAAATCCCATCTCAATCACAATTTGATTTAAACTACTCCATTAAACTATATCATACGTTTTTTGAATGTCCATCTGGACCATGCACCTAGGGGAGATATTTTTTCCTACCATAGCCTCTAACCAACTCTTGGGCCAACATTATATTGTCATGAATAGTCCTACTTGGAATGAATGCAGATTGGCTATCCTCAATTAGAGAGCTAATCACCTTCCCTAGCCTGGTTGTAAGGATTTTGAAAATAATTTTGTAAAGGGTACTACAACAAAAGATAGGTCACATCTCTTTTATAGTAGAGGCTTCAGGGCACTTAGGAATCAGAGTAACTAGGGAGCAAATAACTACCTTATAAAGACTACTTGATGCAAAGAAATCTGAGACACCTTAAATAACATCATCTTTAATAGTTTTCCAAGCTGATTTAAAGAAGTAAGAATTAAAGCCATCCATACCTGGTGCTTTGTTATTTCCAATACTAGATAAAGCTTTCCAGATTTCACTCTCTCCAACAGGCTTAATTAATTGGAGAGCAAGGTCTCTTGATAATGTTTTCCCATTTCTCACACTAGCCACATCTATACACTTCAATTATGTTGTATTTGTTCCTATTAACTTGGTGTAGTCATCTAAAATCTCTTTTTCAATAGCCTCATGACTGTTGAGGAAATCACCATTTAAAGATGTCATAGTATAAAGGTTTGTCTGCTTGTTTTTCTCCTTCACTGAGGCATGGAAGTAAGAGTTGTTGTTGTCTCCCAATTTAAGCCAAGTCACCTTGGCCTTCTGTATTAAAATAACTTCCTCCCTTTGATTCAAATTAATCACTTCGTCTGTACATTGCTTATCATGTTCCATTGCTTGAGTGTCAAATAAGTTTTGTTGAAGCTTTTCTTGAGCTTTGAGCAGATCATTTCTAGCAAGGTGGATTTGCATTTGGATATCAGAGAACTATCTGTTCATGGGCTTGAGGATGGGTTTAAGCCTTTTAAGATTAGCCTATAACTTAAACATAGGATTACCATGGATTTCTTGGTGCCAGCTACCAGAGATTATCTGCATAAAGGAGGGGTCCTGAGTAAGGAAAATTAGGAATTTAAACATGCTTTTCTTTTTCCTCCTTTGCACCTGCACATTAATTCTCAAAGGGGAGTGATCAGAAATACTAGGAGGAAGGACCTCAACAACAGCTTCCTGATATTTTTGGTACCATTATGCATTTCCAATTATTTTATATATTCTTGAATAGATCATTCCATTCACATGTTTATTAGACCCGGTGAAATGACAACCATTAGTATCAGCTTCAAACAGCTCAACATTTTACATCATGTCCACTAAATCTCTGAATTCAGCTTCCTTCACAGTGTTGCCCCCACTCTATCACAACTTGTTAGCACATTATTATAGTCACCCATCACTATCCAAGGCTTGGTCAAGCTGGTCCCTATTTTTTCAATTTCTTTCCAAAGAATTTTCCTCTGCTCCAACTGGTTAAAAGCATATATAATCGTGACCATATACTGAAGGCTCTTATTTAATCCATGAATCTCAGCATGAATGAATTGTTCACGAGTCTGCATAATTTTAACAACAACTTCATTCTGTTTCAACAACAGCCAGATTCTCCCATTCTCATGGTAGTCGTAGTTATCAGCATAATTCCATTTATTCCCTAACTTATTTCTAATTCTATCAGCTTTATTCCTCTTGACTCTAGTTTCCAGCAAAGCTACAATAGGCACATTAAAATCAGTGATACAAGTACTAACCTCCTTATGCCTTGCTTCTTTATTCAGCCCTCTCACGTTCCATGTAACAATCATTGGTCACAACTTGTTTCCCCTATAGGACCTTCTCCAAGCCTTAGGGGTGTGAATGTGTTATGATACATCATGAAAGATCTCTTAGGGGTATGAAATGTCTTCTTCCCTTTTTCCACCCTACCAGAAGTAACAACTGTCCAGTCTTCTACTTGAGTATTCACACTTGTTTCCTTTCCATCCTCCTCCTTGTTGGTATCATGTTCCACCATTGGCTTTGGATGTATTTCCTCATGTTGTTCCTCCTTATTTGCTTAGTTTGCAGCTGGTTCCCACACCTTAGTTTGTGCTTTCTTCGTGTTTTGTTTCTTTAACTCACAATCGTGTCCTATTCTTAAACAAATGTGAAAACAAACTTTGGGAAGCATTTAAAATCACATAGTTATGGGTAGAAAACAAACCCATATATTTCTAAAATGTACAAAAAAAATAAGACAAAAAAGAGAGATAAAAATAAAGAAGATGAGTGGCTAGGAAAAAAAAGGAAGATGACTTAAAATGCGTAGGGTTAGTATCAATTTTGTCCCTCGTCATTTGGGATGAATTGTGAAAATGACCTTTTAAAAAAACATAAGTTTTTCTTTTAGAGTTCAAAAGTGACTGGTTTTTTCCATCCCCCTTACAATTAGTTCTCTCACTCAAATCCTTTGAAGTTTGCTTATAGACATACTTTCATCTTGTGAGGCAGAATATATTGCAGGAACATTTGCAACTTGTCAAGCAATGTGGTTGGATTCAGCGATGAAGGAACTGAGGTGTGAAGTGATGAAGCCTCTGATACTCAAAATTGATAACAAGACAGCTATTAGCCTTGCAAAAAATCCAATCTCATATGGCAGAAGTAAACAAGTCGATACAAGGTTTCATTTCATTAGAGAGCAGGTGAACAATGGAATGATTGAAGTGCATTATTTTCCAACTGAAATGCATCTGGCAGATGGTTTTGCGAAGGCTCTAAAGCTTGACAAATTTGAGTTTTTGAGAAAGAAACTTGGTGTTATAAGTGTTTAACAATTATGAATTAAGGGGGATGTTGAGTTTTAATTCATAACTGTCATGTGTACCAGTTAGTTAGTAGTTTGTTACAAATTGGTTGTTAGTTAGTTACCTTGTGTATGGATGACTTGATTAGCAAGCTATTGTGTACAACATATAAATAACACATTGTAATGTGAAAAATATGAAATCAATGAAAATCATCTCTATTCTCTTTCTTCTTCTCCTCCAAGATGTCTTCCAAGATGTCAAAACATTGAAGTGTGTGTGTGTGTGTGTGCTATTACTTTCATCTTGCAATTACAATCTTACTGCACATTAACTGTGTGTTCATCATAGTGCTTGTGTTCTAACAACACTTATTTATCACTTATTTATCAGGAGGGAGAATAAACTGTACCTTTCAAGTTTTAGAATATTCTAGAAGACCAAGGTCTAAAATCTATTTAAAGGCAAAATGCTAGATAGCAAGTACATGTGATTTCTTCCGAAGCTACATTCATGCAATCCTACACTCAAGGATACTTACTTTTTAGATATGCTCTATTTATGTCCAAAATTAAATGCAATACTATTGGACGAGTGCATCATGTAGGACTTATAGTTCAAAGCACATTCTAGGCCGCCTGATTACGCTTGAATTTCCCCGCTCGAATTAAAATCCATGACATGTTTCATTTATCACATGTGACCTGTGAGATGTCCAAGAAGTTACGATCGAGAGATATCAATCAAAGAGAAAAAAATCCGTCTCCCCCATAATTTGAGGAAGAACTGATTTTTAGGAAAACTGTTTAGCTTACTTTCTAGTTCATCTTCAACAAATATCTCAATATCATAATTGAAAGGAATCAACAACTAATTCCACAAAAAAACACACAAAACCTCTCGCAATCCTTATGTGAAGAGACACTCTTCCACTATTATACTTTAGCTGGTATAAATTGTGTTACTATTAATATGTGTTACAAACGAAAGAAAAAAAACATAATAGATAAGGTTTTTTTTAATGGGGAGAGGGATAGCATGTATTTTCATTGAATGCATTAATTTTTATTTATTTATGAAATTAGCTATGCATTTACATACGAGTATTTCTTGTGATTTTGTCTTTTCCTACGATTTTACCTACAGATTTATTTTAGGTGCACAAAAGATTTAGCTGATTACTAATATTACCAGGTATATACGTTGGAATTCTTTTTCCTGCAGATTTTAGTCAACATCCACACAAAAAACGCTGAAGGAAAAGAGTATTAATACAAACCTTAAAAATATGTGTTCTTACCAATAACACATATAATTGATATATGTAAAAAACGTATTTAACGTTCTTTTCTTTTGGTAACAAGATCCTTCAAACTTTGATTGTTTACCAATTTATTGTTTATAAAGTCTCTCATATCATATTTTAGAAAAAAATATGTTAATTTCTTTCAAACTTTAATCAAATCATAATCAAAACTTAAATTAATCAAATATAAAAAGACATAACTTAGTAAAAACTTTAAGCAACATGAAACAACATCTTTTCTGCACTGCTAAATATAAACTTTGAGGTTTTGACACGAATATGATCGCAATCTTGAATTCTCAATATGAGAGAAAGAATGTTCCTGAGTACTTGGCCTTGCAGAGACTGCGCTCTCCTTGTAACTGTGAGATCTTGTGAAATGCAGACAACTTTCTTTATCACTTATAGAATGTGAAAACTGTGATCCTTTCGTATGTGTTTCGTCTTTTTGGGTCTTATCAAACTGACTACCTTCTTCACTCATTACCAACTGCAATGCCAACTCTAATTCCCCCACCACTTGACTCATTGAGGGTCGCTGAGTTCCATCTTCGTGCAAACAACTCAGTGCCAAGTCGCAATAACATTTCAAACACTCATCGGAGATAGAATCTCGTAGGAATGGATCCACTATTTGTTCTATTGCCACACCTTCGTCGAAACAACTTTGAAACCAACAAACTAAACTAGCTGTCTTTCTGTCCAAATCGCGAACCAGATGTGGCCTAGCACACAACACCTCAAGAAGCACCACACCGAACGAGTACACATCAGATTTTACAGTCAACCTTTGAAGCATATAGTGAAGACAAATTGAACAGACTACAGTGGAGGACTTTTCTGGTCTGCAACTCTTATCTCTTTATATTGATAGTTCAAAATGTCTTGTTTAAAATGAGTTACAAAGTGGTCTTTATATAGAGACCAAGATTAGGAGAGATAAATACTACACTAATAAATATTACATTAAATGTAGCTGGGTCTCAAGAAGACTTATTCATTCCCCAAGAGAATCTAACTTCTCCACTACCCAATAATTTAAGTTTATCCCAACAAAACTCCCCCATAAACTTAAATGTTTCTACGGTCCATCATTCCTAGCATCTTCTTTCCTCTGTCGAACAGCTCCTTCGACAGTGGTTTTGTGAGAATGTCAGCTGCCTGGTCCTTGCTTGCAACATGCTTTAGTTCGACATCTCCATTTTTCACATGTTCTCGAATGAAGTGGAATCGAACGTCAATGTGTTTGCTCCTTTCATGGTTTACTGGATTCTTCGCTAGTTCGATTGCAGATTTGTTATCCACTTGTATTATTGTTGCATCTTCCAGTTTTTGTTCCATCTTGCTCAACAATCTTCTTAGCCATATTGCATGGCATACACACCAAGATGCTGCCACATATTCTGCTTCACATGTCGAAAGTGTTACAATTGGTTGTTTTCTCGAAAGCCAGGTAAAAGCAGTGTTTCCCATGAAGAAAACATAGCCTGAAGTACTTTTCCGATCATCTATGTTACCACACCAATCACTATCAGAATAGCCAGTCAATTTGTATTCTTCTGCTTTTGAATAGAACATTCCAAGTGACACAGTTCCTTTGACGTATCGAAGGATTCTCTTCAAAGCTTTCCAGTGTGTGTAGGCTGGTTCTTCCATGAATCGACTCACAATTCCAACACTAAGCGAGAGATCTGGCCTTGTGCATGTCAGATATCGAAGACTTCCCACCAAACTTCGAAATTTGCTTGTTTCGACACGCTCTCCCCCATCAAATTTCGAAAGTTTTGCTCCTGGTTCCATTGGAGTCGAAATTGGATTACAGCCTTCCATCTTAAATTTCTGCAGGATGTCCTTTGCATATTTCTCCTGTGAGATAAAAATTCCAGCTTCTTCTTGTCGAACTTCTAGACCAAGGAAATACTTCATCAGACCTAAGTCTGTCATTTTGAATTCCTGTGTCATTGCAGTTTTAAACTCCTCTATCAATTGATTGTTGTTGCCCAAGAAAATTAAATCATCAACATAGAGAGCAACAAGCAGCATTTTCTCTTTATCTTTCTTCACATATACAGCATGTTCGTAGGGACATTGCTGAAAACCATTCTTTTTGAAGTATGTATCAATTCGTGTGTTCCATGCTCGTGGTGCTTGCTTTAGCCCATAAAGTGATTTCTTTAGTCTTAGCACTTTTCCTTCGTTTTCGATCTTCATGTATCCTGGGGGTTGTTCGACATAGACTTCTTCTTCGAGCACACCATTCAGAAAAGCTGACTTGACATCCATTTGAAATATTGGCCATTTGTATTGAGCTGCTTGAGAAATGAGTAGTCGAATTGTTTCCATTCTCGCAACAGGTGCAAACACTTCATCATAGTCGATTCCTGCTTTCTATTTGTATCCTTTCGCCACAAGTCGTGCCTTGTATCTTTCGATTTTACCTTCAGCATTCATCTTTTTCTTGAATACCCATTTCACATCAATTGTTCGACTTCCTTTGGGTAATTCTGATAGTTCCCAGGTATCATTTCGTTCGATGGCATTTATCTCTTCATTCATGGCATTCTTCCAGTCTTTGTTTCTCACTGCTTCTTCAAAACTGACATCTTCAGAATCTGCCAATAGACATACAAGGTACACTTCTTCTGTGTTTTCGTACAAGTCTTGTAGACTTCTCATTCTAGGTTGTGAAGGCTCATCTTCATTGTCGGAGTCTTCAGTCGAAATGCCTCTGTCGAGTTGATCCAATCCAACTTCGACAACAACCTCTGTCGAATTGTTCCAATCCCACTTGCTTGCTTCGTTTACTCGGACGTCTCTACTCACTATCACCTTTCTGTTTATAGGATCGAAGAGTCTGTAACCTTTCGTTTTCTCATCATACCCAATGAGTATGTATTTCTGACTCTTGTCCTCCAGCTTTGTTCTTCTTTGATCAGGTACATGTGCATAAGCTACACTTCCAAAGACTTTGAAATGAGACACAGTTGGCTTTTGTCCACTCCAAGCTTCTTGTGGTGTTTGATCTCCTAATTTCTTATGTGGGCATCTATTTTGAACATAGATTGCACATTGCACAGCTTCTGCCCAAAATTCTTTCGACATGTTCTTGCTCTTAAGCATTGAACGAACCATGTCAAGAACTGTTCGATTCTTCCTCTCCGCCACACCATTTTGTTGAGGTGAGTATGGTGCAGTTAGAAATCTTCTTATGCCCTGTTCTTCACAATACTTAATAAAAGCTGTCGAAGTATATTCTCCACCTCTGTCTGATCGAAGAGCTTTGATGTGTCTGTCAGTTGCTTTCTCCACCATTATCTTAAACTTCTTGAATGCTTCGAAAGCTTCTGACTTTTCTTTCAGAAAATACACCCAAGTTTTCCTTGAGAAATCATCAATGAAGGAAATAAAGTACTTTTTGCCACTGAAGGATTCTGGAGTAATTGGTCCACAAATGTCGGTGTGAATCAATTCCAGAATATGTTTAGCCTGATATTCTGCCTTCTTCTGAAATGAAGTTCTTGTCTGTTTACCAAACACACATTCTTCACAGAACTTTCCGTCGAACTCCATGTCTGGTAGTCCATGCACCATATTTTTCTTCGCCAATCTCTGTAGTCCAGCCTGATGTAAATGACCAAAACGCAAATGCCATAAAGATGCTTGATCTTCGACATTGGCTTGTAAGCATTTTCCTTGAATGTTTCTCAAGTTCAGCTTGTACATTCGATTTCTTCCCATTTCGACCTGAGCAACCAATCGTCCTGACTTGTCTTTCAGATGCAGATTTCGATTTTCCATGAGTATCGAATAGCCCTTTTCAGTAAGTTGTCCCAAACTCAAGATATTTGCTTTGAGGTTTGGTACATAATACACTCCTTCGATTGATCCTATCACATCATCCTTCTGTAAGAAACAAATTGTTCCTTTTCCTTCGACCTTCACCTTCGACGCATCTCCAAACGAAACATGGCCATCTTCAATCTTCTTCATTTCTTTAAACAAGTGTTTGTGACCACACATGTGATTGCTAGCTCCTGAGTCCAGGTACCACATGGTGTCATTTTCTTCGTCTGCTTCCTTTTGAGTCATTAATAGAAATCCTTCGTTCGATTCTGTTTCTAAAACAAAATTTGTTGTCTCCTCCACCTTTCTTCTGAGTCGACAATCTTTTGCAAGATGTCCCATCTTTCCACAGTTGTAACAACTGTAGGAGTTGCAATCCTTCGCATAGTGCCCCTGCTTGTTACATTTGTAACATTCAACATTTGTGTAGTTCGACCTACCACCTCTTTGTCCATGTCCTCTACCACGCCAATTTTGTTGACTTGACTGTCCTCTTTCGACATTCTGGTAACTTCGACCACCATCACGTCCTCCACGTCCACGTCCTCTACCACGCCAATTTTGAGAGAAAAGTGCTTTTTCGTCTCTGTTGAGTTCTGTATCCTCAGTCTTTTCCTCCTTCTTCTTTGTTTTTCGCTGTTCATGTGCTTCGAGTGAACCAGCAACATCTTCGACAGTGATTGTCGAAAGATCCTTCGCCTCTTCTATTGCGCACACTATGTTTTCGAATCTATCTGCCAAAGATCTTAGAATCTTTTCGACAATACGAGCATCCGTCATCCCTTCTCCATTTCGATTTAACTGATTTGCCACCGTCTGTACTCTTGTGATATAATCTGACACGGGCTCTGTCTCCTTCATCTTCATTCTCTCCATCTCTCCTCGAAGAGTTTGTAAGCGGACTTGCTTAACTCTATCTGCTCCTTTGAACGCTTTCTCTAGCGTATCCCACGCTTCCTTTGACGTAGTTAAACCAGCAATCTTTTCAAAGGCTGATTCGTCAACTGCTCTAAACAACATGTATAGTGCTGTTTTATCTTTTGAACGCGTCTCTTTCAACGTCTTGTTCTGGGCTGCTGTGAAACTTGCTGTGTTTGATGGTTCTTCATACCCATCACTTGTTACCTCCCACACATCAAGTGAGCCGAGGAGCGCCTTCATCTGAATGCTCCAATTCTCGTAGTTTGATCTTGTTAAGCGTGGCAGTGGCATTTGACTCGTCATGCTTGCCATGAGCTCTGATACCAATTTGAAGACAAATTGAACAAACTACAGTGGAGGACTTTTCTGGACTGCAACTCTTATCTCTTTGTATTGATAGTTCAAAATGTCTTGTTTAAAATGAGTTACAAAGTGGTCTTTATATAGAGACCAAGATTAGGAGAGATAAATACTACACTAATAAATATTACATTAAATGTAGTTGGGTCTCAAGAAAACTTATTCATTCCCCAAGAGAATCTAACTTCTCCACTACCCAATAATTTAAGTTTATCCCAACATATAGTATTCGGTATCCAAATACCCCAGGCTCCCTTTCACCATTGTGCTAACATGGGTAGTTGATATCCCTGTTGGTCCCACCTTGGATAAACCAAAGTCAGAAACTTTAGCCACCCATTTCTCATCCAACAATATGTTAGTGCTCTTCACGTCACGGTGTATTATCTTGTGTTTCACTTCGGCATGAAGATAATTCAGCCCTCTTGCTGCACCCAATAGAATCTCAAGCCTCAACTTCCACGGTAGAGGTTGATTATTGTAACCATAGAGATACTCACAGAGAGTACCGTGTTGCATAAACTCATAAACCAGAATCATCTCAGTATCGTCGTTGCAGTATCCAACTAGGGATACCAAGTTAACGTGGCGAAGTTGGGAGAGTAACTCGATCTCGTTCATGAACTCGTTGGCACCTTGTTGAGAGCCTTGTTTAAGTCGTTTTATTGCAACATGTGTGGATCCATCAATGAAACCTTTGTAGACGTTGCCGAACCCTCCAACTCCGATGATGAAATCATCATCGAAGTTGTTTGTGGCAGCTTTGATCTCCTCGAATGTAAAGCAGCGGCACAAATGGGGGGGCAAGGATGACCACCCTTGTTTTTTTGTCTCGGACGAGATATCTTCGATGGTATTTTGAAACTGTCCTCTTAGCCAACAAACTGTGACTCCCACAACAATTACTAGCCCGAGGCTTGAAAGTGCAATCGCAACAGCGATTGTTGTGGTGATCCTAAATTTCTTTGACGATTCGGTTGAAAACACTGGAGGAG
This sequence comes from Lathyrus tuberosus, assembly GCA_022829125.1. Lineage (NCBI taxonomy): Eukaryota > Viridiplantae > Streptophyta > Magnoliopsida > Fabales > Fabaceae > Lathyrus > Lathyrus tuberosus. The sequence goes on along the minus strand of JALAZF010000070.1, from coordinate 1,004,530 downwards.
GGTGAGATAGATCAATTGATTTTGATATTGATCCTGCGAGATTTTTATTGTCGTCACTTATTTTCAAAATCTCAATTCCATTCAGTGTGACATCACGGTATTTTGTGAACATAGATTCTGGTAATCGTTGAAGCTTGACTGAAAGATTGACTCTTTCATTTGGTGAGCTTGTTGAAAATAAGACCTTTTTGTGTTTAGAGAAAGTGTGTGAGAATATTGGAGGCTTAAAGAGAAAATTGATAGGTAGGACAATTCTTTATGGAAGAGAGAATTTGTATTTTTTCTTGATACAAAAGTGTAGAATTACATCTCTATTTATAGTACTCTAAGGAGAACTCTAGACACACTGATTCTAGAGAGTTCTCAACTCTAGGAATTTCAAGAGCATTCTAGAAAATATTACAACTCTAAGGAATATCTAGACACTCCACACACTACAAGAGTTTTCTAGAAATATGACTCAAAATTACCTAAACCCAAAGTAGTTAAGCCCAAAAATCCAAACAATATGTTTAGGCCCAAATCAAGTTTAATCTTTCAACATCCCCCCTTAAACTTGATTTGTGACTCCAAGCATACTCCTTAGCTTCACGAAAGTTTCCAACTTGTGTGGCTTGGTGAAAATATTGGCAACTTGATCTCGAGACATCACATACTTCAACTTTACCTTGTACACCCATCTTATTCCGGTTTCTTTGCGTCCTCGCGAAAGTGTAGTAAGTTCCCACGTATCATTCTTCGTGATTGACTTGATTTCTTCGTCCATGATGTCTCTCCACTTTATGTTTTCAACCGCTTTTAGATAGCTTAAAGGCTCGCAATCACCATAAAGACAAAAGAGGTTAACGTCGTTTTGGTTTTCGGTTACCTCATAAATCTCTTCAATGCTCCTTAGTCGAGGTGTCCTCTCACTTGAGCTTGTTTCATCCAACCTTGGTTTCGATGAGGCAGGTGGTGTAATATGTTCCTCTATCATTGGTTGTTCCATTTCATTTTCTTCTTCTTCGAAGTAAGGAAGAAAATCGTACTTGTCTTCTTGAACACTCCAATCCCAACAATCTTCTTCGTCGAACTCCACGTCACGACTTATGACAATCTTTCCACTATTTGGATTATAGAGCTTGTACCCTTTGGAGCTTGAGTCATAACCCACGAACACGTACTTCTCACTTTTATCATCGAGCTTTGTTCTCCTTTCATCTGGAACGTGGGTATATGCAATGCTTCCAAACACTTTGAGGTGAGAGATTCCTGGCTTCCTTCCACTCCATGCTTCTTGTGGTGTCTTCTCATGCACACTTCTTGTTGGGGAACAGTTTGTCAGGTATACTGCACATGCCACTGCTTCGGCCCAAAACTCTTTCGGCATCTTCTTACTCTTAAGCATGCTTCGCACCATATTAAGTATGGTTCGGTTCTTTCTCTCCGCTACTCCATTTTGTTGTGGCGATCTTGGCACTGTTAGTGGGCGGCGGATTCCATGGTCTTCACAATATTTGTTGAACTCATTTGAAGTAAACTCTCCTCCTCGGTCAGATCTCATGGCCTTAATGGAAAGACCACTTTCTTTCTCCACAAGGACTTTGAACTTCTTAAAGTTTTCAAACACTTCCGACTTCTCCCTCAAGAAATAAACCCACGTTTTTCTAGAATAATCATCAATAAAGAGGAGAAAGTATTTATTCTTACCAAATGAGTTTGGATTGATTGGTCCACAGACATCGGTGTGTATGAGCTCTAGCGGTTTTGTCGCTCTTGACGTTGATTCCTTTGGAAAGCTTTTTCGGAATTGCTTCCCAATTAGACATCCTTCACATAGTTGGTCTGGGTGGTTTATACTAGGTAAGCCTCTCACCATCTCCTTCTTTGACAAACATTCTAGACTACCGAAGTTAAGGTGTCCAAATCGTAGATGCCATAGCCACGAAGAGTCAGTATAGCAAGCCTTGAGACACTTTGCCACATCATTTTGAATGTTCAAGACGAACATTCTATTCTTTGACATAGGCACCTTAGCAATCAAGTTATGTTCACAATCTCTTAAGAAAAGACTATGTTCTTTCAAGTGAATGTCATAGCCTTTCTCTAATAATTGTCCCAAGCTCAAAATATTATTCTTTATGTTAGGAACATAGTAGACATTGGATATGAATTGATGACTCCCATTCTTCAAGCGTATGAGAATTTTACCTTTGCCTTTGACTGGTATCTTTGAGTCATCTCCAAATGAGACGTCGCCAGTTGTCGCTTCATTGATCTCTACGAACATGCTTCGCTCGCCACACTTGTGGTTGCTTGCGCCAGTGTCGAGGTACCACTTGTTTCTTTTCTCTTCAACTTGGGTTTGGCACGCGAGCAGCAGAGTTTCTTCTTCTCCACCTTTTTCTTCTACAAATTTAGCTTTCTCCACAACCTTCTTTGAGAATCTACACTCAGATGCGTAGTGACCGATCTTGTTACAGTTGAAGCACCTGATTTGTGACTTGTCGCACTTGGACCATGAATTTCCTCTTCCACGACCTCTTGTTGTTTGTGGTTTCCAACTTCTTTCTCCATTGTTGAAGTTGTTGGAGTAGTTGTTGTAACTACCTCTTCCTTCTCCTCCATGTCCTCGTCCACGTCCATGATCTTGGCCACGACCTCGTCCTCTTTGGCTTTTGTAATTCACATAGTTTCCTTCTTTTGCGTTGAGTTGTAGTAGTTGCTCCATAGCCGCCTTTTGTTTAATTTTTCTCTTTTGTTTTTCTTCGTATGCTTGTAAGGAACCCATGAGTTGCTCAATAGTCATGGTCTTTAAATCCTTGTTTTCTTCAATGTTGGTAACAATGAAGTCAAAACTTGGATTTAAAGTGCGAAGTATTTTCTCCATGACTTTCACCTCATCAACATCTTCACCATTTCTTTTAAGTTGATTGACTACGGACAATACTCGAGAAAAATAATCAGAAATTGACTCAGACTCTTCCATAAATAAACGTTCAAACTCACCTCTAAGAGTTTGAAGACGAATCTTTTTCACTTGCTCCACTCCTTTGTTGCAAGTTTGAAACTTGTCCCCTGCTTCTTTGGCCGTCGTTGCATTTGAGATCTTCTCAAACGTATCTTCATCCACCGATTGATAAATGAGGAAGAGAGCTTTCTTGTCTCTCTTTCTTGACTCCTTCAATGTCTCCTTTCCACCTTGACTTAGTGAGGCTTCATCTTGCTCCTTGAAGCCTTTCTCAACGATATCCCACACATCTTGAGCTCCTAGTAGCGTCTTCATCTTGATACTCCAATTGTCATAGTTGTTCTTTGTGAGCATCGGCATTTGAAAAGGGAAACCTCCATTCGCCATCTTTTGAGGATCTTCAAGCTCTGATGCCACTTTGTTGAAAATAAGACCTTTTTGTGTTTAGAGAAAGTGTGTGAGAATATTGGAGGCTTAAAGAGAAAATTGATAGGTAGGACAATTCTTTATGGAAGAGAGAATTTGTATTTTTTCTTGATACAAAAGTGTAGAATTACATCTCTATTTATAATACTCTAAGAAGAACTCTAGAACCACTAATTCTAGAGAGTTCTCAACTCTAGGAATTTCAAGAGCATTCTAGAAAATATTACAACTCTAAGGAATATCTAGACACTCCACACACTACAAGAGTTTTCTAGAAATATGACTCAAAATTACCTAAACCCAAAGTAGTTAAGCCCAAAAATCCAAACAATATATTTAGGCTCAAATCAAGTTTAATCTTTCAACAGAGCTTCTTTCAGGAGGGAAGATAGTCACAGCATAATCCTTATGAACAGGAATCTTGTTACCACCACTCCACCTTATCACATCTGCCATTTCCTCAGCCAAAGTGTTATCTATGAAAATCTGAAATACTCTATCACCGATGTTCTTGATAAGGGGATCAAACTCACAAAAATGTAACCTTACCATATAAGTAAAAGCAGAATCAACTTCAAAATTCCAAGTTACATTATAATCCTCTCTCACATCTCTTCCATAACTTCTTGCAGTTAAGTAAACAGCTTCTGGTGCAGTGTAATTTGGAATGGAGTTGTTTTTATAGTCGAGATGAAATCCAAAACCAGTCGAAACACTTAGTGGATATCGATTCTCCAAGTAACGAGGAGAATCGTTGTCCCAATAACGAAAGATACCTGTATCATCATTTGGTGGAACTTGCTTGTAACCAACCCTCACTCTATAAACCGTCTCCAAAGCTTTATCGTTACGAATTCGGAATTCGGCGTTGTCAAAGTCAAGTAACTTGAAATGATAGTTAGTGTCACTGGGATTACTATAATAAAGAAAAGAAGGCATGGACACAATCTCGATTCCATTGATGAAAGCATAAGAGTTTGGTTGATTTATAATAGTGGGAATGAAAGTTATGTTTAGATTCTCACCGGGTTGTGTTGTGAGGCAGTATTCTTTGGTGATAGTTTTGTCACCGTTTTGAAGCCAAAGTGAAGGGTTAAAGTCTCTGAGAAGGGTAATGTTGTTTCCTGCCATGACTGTGAAGAGAGGGTTGGAAGTTTCATAATTTTGATACGATGTTGGGTAAAAATGGAGGCGAAGAAAAACGGTGCCGGGGACTGTGCTGAGTATGGAAGTGGGAAATGATAATGTGAAGTTGGAAGATGAAATACGTGCAGAAGTAAATGGAATTTTGTTAACAGAATCAGAGGTATGATGCTGAGTTGGTTTTGCTTTGACAGATTTGTGTTTGGTTGGGGGCTCTGTGACAGAAAACAGTTTGGTACCTTCTATGTCACCAACCCAAGTTCGGTTTTCATAGGTAGTATCAATGGAATGGCCACAATTCACGGCTAAAATATCATATGATGAGTTATCCAATAGAGGGGACGATAGATAAAGGAGAAACAAAACTAAATATAAGAGTAATGTGATTTCAGTGGGAACAATGTTCTCGAGGGACTTGGCCATATCTAGAGAAATATTTGTTGTTGGTGTTTGCTATGCTCCCAAGTTGAATATATTGAGTTGTGTAACGTGTATTAAAAGGGACAATAATGTCCATGAACATGATCGCTATCTCTATTTTGTTTTTTAATGACAAAATCAATCATTTTAAAATAAACATTTCTTACTTGAGACAAAATAACTATATATGAACATTTCATTGAGAAAAGTAATAGACTGTACATTTTTCTATCAAATATCATCGATTTAAATTCTATGGTTATTATGAAAAGTAATAGCCATCAAAAACGAATTATTTTGCAAATGAAAACGAATTGAAAGGGAGGAAAATTGCTGGGAAACAACATCAATAGGAACTGGTCACAAAAATTAGTAGAAGTTTGAAATCGTCAAACTTTCGTTTGGGGGAATACACTTGAGCGTAGAAAAATTTACTTTACAAATATGCCTTATTCACTAGGACTCAAATCATTTTCTCTAGTTTTTTTTTTCTTTCTTTGTTTTATTTCTTTTTATTTGTCTTATATCCAATACTTTCCTTATGTCTAGGGTTTCTTCTAAAAAGAAATAATATTATGTGTTAGAGTTTAGTAGAAAACGAAAGAGAAAAACTCCTTTTTAATAAAAAAATTGACACTATTTTGGGTTTGTATAATCGAATATGAAGAAAACAAAATAATGTAATAATAGAAACGAGGTAGATCCGAAATAATTTAAATATAGTTTAAATTTTGATCCAACAAATAAATTATTAAACTTAATTTATAAATCAAAAGAGTTGAATATACGAAAAAACTAAAATCGTTAAATAAATAAATTTAACTTAAACTTTGTATAATTTCAATTGTTAAATTCATAAATCAATATATATATATATATATATATATATATATATATATATATATATATATATATATATATATATATATATATATATCAAATGAGAACTTTAAATATTAAGACAACTGAGAATTTTTAATCATAATCATATAATTTGAATCAAATCAATGCCTCATATTTTAAAATATTTATTTAATGGTTAGGAGAACAAGATGTTTATGTCTTTATGTATTTAAATCTGAATCCATTTATTAATTATTGTCTCTTAAAATTTGAATCATTGATTTAAATTTTATGGTTATTATGAAAAGTTTTCAATTCTCATAATAATTAAAATTCTTATTTGATAAGTCCCACATATATATATATATATATATATATATATATATATATATATATATATATATATATATATATATATATATATATATATGGTTCATATCCTATGAGAATGTCATTTTTACGTGAGAACATGAGAATGAATCTGAACCATTAGATTTTAAAATAAATGGTGGAGATTATGTGTGGCTTTTGTTTTTCTCTCTCCTCCATTATTAAAATAAATGATGGAGGAGAGAGAAAAAAAACTAACACATAATCTCCACCATTTATTTTAAAATCTAATGATTCAGATTCATTCTTATGTTCTCACATAAAAATGACATTCTCATATGATACGTTTCCTATATATATATATATATATATATAGGTAAAGATACCCAAATGCCCCACATTTTCGAAAAAATTTCCCAAATACCCCACGTTTTAAAAAATTTTCCAAACTGCTCCAGTTAGGGCAATGCTTTGTACATTGTCGCCAAATGAAATGGCGACGCCCTTTTAAGGCTATACCCCGGTCGCCAATTGTATTGGCGACTCCCTTTTGCCTTTGTACAGGGTCGCCAATTGCACTGGCAACTTGATAAGCAAGAGAGTCGCCAATACAATTGGCGACAGGGTTGTAGCCTTAAAGGGGTGTCGCCATTTCATTTGGCGACAATGTATAAAGCCTTGCCCTAACTGGGGCCGTTTAGAAAATTTTTTGAAACGTGGGGTATTTGGGGAATTTTTTCGAAGATATGGGGTATTTGGATAAAAAATTCATATATATATATATATATATCAAATGAGAACTTTAAATATTAAGACAACTGAGAATTTTTAATCATAATCATATAATTTGAGGGAAATTCTTTTGACACCACCCTTGTTTCTTAGGCACCAACTGAATTTCTGTTTTTGCCCCTTGATTCCGGATGTACACATCCGGACGCACCATTTTCTTAAAATTTTTCATTTTTTCCCGGATGTGCACATCCGGTAACAGTTCGTATTTGCAAATCCGGGAAAAACACTGAAGCAGAACACCAGAACCACAAATGTTTCTCACATTCATAAAATAAAATCGGGATTACATTGAGAAAATCGGCATGGTATCGACAGAAATTTAAATATTACAAGATCAATAACCCGGTGGACGCTTGCACATCTCTAAGATGTCATCGACCGTTCTTCGGATTGTGACGGTCGCCTCGAACTCGAACGGGAATTGTTCCTCGTAACCCAAATAAGTTTGCCACATCGCTCTAACATCGTCTTGATTCTTGAGCTCAACAAGGATGTAAGCGACATTCCCTTCGTTGTCAACCGAAGGTGAACGATACTGAAGCTTCGCAACCTCCCGCTTGTCTCCGTAAGGTAGGAGATGTTCGATGTCGTCAATGATTTGGTCGAGGGGGATGTCCCTCATTATCGTAAACTTTTGACCGCGTGTTTTGCCGTCGGTGAAGGAGACACTTGCGGCATACCAACGGATTTTGATTTGATACAATTGAGACATTTTGAGGTTTTGTGAAAGATATCAAATGAAACCCCTAATTTAAAGAAAAGTTAGGGTAAATTTTTTTCTGCCCAAGTTCGTTCCGGATGTGCATATCCGGACAAACCCTGCAAATACTATTTCCGGATGTGCATATCCGGAAATTGTCCGGATCTGCAAATTAGAATGTTTTACTGATACAATTTTAAAATAGAATTGACAGCTTATGCAGTCACTTGGTGTAGGCTTCAGTGCAATAAAATTCGTAAGTGTATTAAAAAGACATATGGATAAAAGTACAATATATTTCACTTCAATAATGTACATTGTGTCGTATGATTATACAAAAGAGTTAAAACAAAATTCTCCGTCTAAATCTATCGGAGCTAGAACTTTCGATTTTTCCGCATTTGATGCCTTTTCAATTGCTTGCAATCTTTCGAATTCAACCGTCCTTTCGACAAAACTATCTGGCCATGACTCGGCAATTGCGGTTGCATGCGTCGCCCATTGCGGTGATTTAGGTGGTATCGGACATCCGGGTTTCAAGATAACTTGTACGAAATGTCTTGATTTCGCAAGCCATCCGATACACATGATGCGATCATTTGGATTCGACGGAGGTGCGGTGTGTAGTGGAAAAAAGGTTTCCGAAAATCCGTATCTCGTCAAGTCGATACACACCATATCGTAGGCGCATGCTATAAGATGACCCATCTCGGGGAAGCTCATCCATTTCGATACCGGTGCTGGACCACTCAACCACGGAATAAGTGACTCGTGAACCTTGTTGTAATTTTCTTGATTTTCATAGAGACGCAAGTATGCTTCTTTATGCGTCTCCAACTCTAGGATAAGTTGATGACGTACAAGTGCATGACCTTCCTCTCCTCTACCGAGTAGAGCCGACACGGCTCGGTAACCGCAATTACCATCCCCTACAATATCGATTATACCGTCGATATGCTTGTGCATAAAAACTGGCATCTCGTCAATAAAGGAAATCATACGTGTAGTTGGAGTCGGAGTCGGAACTCATGGAATCGGTGTCGGAGCCGGTTTGGAAATGCGAGCTCCTTTCACAGCACTTTGTAGAGATTTAGGAGTCGAAGAGTCCGGAAAGATTTGGTCAACGTGCTCATAATACGAAGGATACCGAGTTGTTGAGTTGTCATTTGGTGTAGGCTTCAACTTCTTCGGAGCACCCTTTGTCTTAACCGGTTGAGACGGAGGTATCATTGCGGTTGTTTCGGGGAAGGCAATCTTCCTCAAATCTTCTTTGATGTGTAGCTTCATATTGTCGTCGGCCTTTGAAAATCTCATTTGAATCGCTTCCAATTCGGCCAAAATAGAGATATCGGGTTTATCTCCTTCCTTACAAGCATCATCATCAAAACTAAGTCTCATCCAATGAGGGCAAACTTCGTCAATTTGTATTGGGTCACCTAGTTTCAACTTTTTAGCAATGGCACAAGCACAAGGAAGACCGTAGGTTTTCACAATAGTGCAACCACACTTTACACTATCGGAACCTACCGTTTCGGCTCGGTTGGCCTCGTGAAAAATATAGCACAACCCCGCCCGAGACATGTTGCCGATCAATTGAGAGTAGAGGAAGTTACCTTTAAACCAATGTTCCAAAACTGTGATGCTCCGACCGAAAGTGGTTTGTATCTCATTGTGTTGGTTTTTGATCATTATATGCACGGAGTCCCAATCCCGACATAAATCCCCCTTGCTATTTCCCAACCAATTCTTCAAAGTGGCATGTGCCGACTCAACTCTATTGGTGGTAGTGTTTCCAAGATGTCGTACGTTATCGGTCCACGCACAAACAATCTTTTCTTTCACTTGATCAAGAATGGTGGATTCAACATATTTCAACAAAGCGGGGTACCGTTCACACACTTTCCGGAATTTAATGACCGAATCGGCATATAATTCCGTTGTGGAAGAATTTAGAATATGAGTCCATGCATCCATAATTTTCTCTACAATGACACCCGACTTGACCACTTTTCCGTCTTCCGAATCCACTTGCTTTGCACCCACCGCGGTCTTAACCCGACTTCGCACATTCTTTGTTATGTGAAATCGACAAAGTAGTGCATTGGAAGACGGAAAGACTTTTGCAACCGCGTTCATCAAGGCGTTGTCGCGGTCCGTAACAACTGCTTTTGGCATTTGAACATGTTTCTTCAAAAGTGACCGACACGTCTCCAACGCCCACGTGAAATTGTCCTCTTTCTCACACTCCAAAAAGGCAAAGCCGACGGCATATGTCTTATCTGTAGACGTAACGCCAACCATCTCAAACAATGGAAGACGATACTTGTTTGTCTTGTAGGTGCTATCGAGAATGAGCACTGTCGAGAACGTGTTGAACAACTTGATGGAATCCAGATGAGTCCAAAAAATATCTCGTACCGTAATTCCATCATCGCGACATCTGTACCGAGACACGTAATCGTTGTCCTCCAACACTTTCAATAGATGTTGCATCTCATTCCTATTTCCCCTAATTGCCTTGTTCATTCGATACCGCATGTTATACACTTGCTTTATGTTTGTAACATTTTCGGGTTCTTTCCGTTTCAACGTCGCAAGTATATTCTTCGGTGGGACAAGGTTCAAGGTCATGTCGGCTATACATGTCATCTCTTTTGCCTTGAGCCGGCATACACCTGGATGACCTTCTAGCTTTGAGCACATTTCGTGGTTATGTATACCACAACGAACGGTAAATCTCCATTTCTTGGAAACTAACATGTAACCACCAATCTTAAAAGGGCACTCACATCTTCTAGTACCGGTCTCGTCTTTCTTTAACTTCCGTAGAGGTGCTTGATATTTGCCGCTTCTTTCGCACCCCAAAATTACAAAAGCTTTTCTTCTATCCGACCCATTATCCGATCTCCCGATATTTACACCGAAGCCGAGCTCAATAGCCGTCCTACGAATGTATGCGATCATGCTTTCACGATCATCAAAGTCTTGCTTGTTGTTAAAGTCACCGCCGACATCAACCGACTTTACGAGCATACCTTCATCTTTCGAGGAAATCGGCGCAACTAATTCTTTTGCCATGTTATCGGGATGCACCATCTCTATTTATAAACAAGAATAGAACAATTAATATGTATAAATAAGATTTATTCAAAAATGTTGAAAACTTAAATTAATTAGCTTCAGGCATTTTTCCGGATGTGCACATCCGGAAAAGTTCATGCTAAATTCGTTCCGGATGTGCACATCCGGAAGTAGCGTAACTTGTTTTTCCAAAAATGTAGATTGATAATGTGAGCAATGTAGTGGATGAAGTTGAATGTTTACCTGAAATTCAGTCTTTTCTTGCTCCCTTTGATTTGTTGCACCAAAAATTTGAACTTTTTGAGTGAGAAATGAGATTGATGAAGTAGGGTTTTTTGACTTGTGAGAGTGAGTGGGAAGAAGCAGGTTGATTATGGGAAGGGGGGAGTGATCACACAGCTTTAAATATTTCAGAATATCTTCCGGATATACAGATCCGGGGAAATTCCGGATATGCACATCCGGAAAAAGGTTTTAATTCTTAAGGATCCGGTGCGTCCGGATGTGCACATCCGGAATTTGGGGGCAAAAAAATAATTTCACATGGTGCTTAAGAAACTTGGGTGGTGCATTAAGAAACACCCTAATTTGAATCAAATCAATGCCTCATATTTTAAAATATTTATTTAATGGTTAGGAGAACAAGATGTTTATGTCTTTATGTATTTAAATCTGAATCCATTTATTAATTATTGTCTCTTAAAATTTGAATCATTGATTTAAATTTTATGGTTATTATGAAAAGTTTTCAATTCTCATAATAATTAAAATTCTTATTTGATAAGTCCCACATATATATATATATATATATATATATATATATATATATATATATATATATATATATATATATATATATATATAGGTAAAGATACCCAAATGCCCCACATTTTCGAAAAAATTTCTCAAATACCCCACGTTTTAAAAAATTTCCCAAACTGCTTCAGTTAGGGCAATGCTTTGTACATTGTCGCCAAATGAAATGGCGACACCCTTTTAAGGCTATACCCCGGTCGCCAATTGTATTGGCGACTCCCTTTTGCCTTTGTACAGGGTCGCCAATTGCACTGGCAACTTGATAGGCAAGAGAGTCGCCAATACAATTGGCGACAGTGTTGTAGCCTTAAAGGGGTGTCGCCATTTCATTTGGCGACAATGTATAAAGCCTTGCCCTAACTGGGGCCGTTTAGAAATTTTTTTGAAACGTAGGGTATTTGGGGAATTTTTTCAAAGATGTGGGGTATTTAGGTAAAAAATTCATATATATATATATATATATATATATATATATATATATATATATATATATATATATATATATATATATATATATATATATAAGAGTAGGGTGATTTCAGTGGGAACAATGTTCTTGAGGGACTTGGCCATATCTAAAGAAATATTTGTTGTTGGTGTTTGGTATGCCCCCAAGTTTAATATATTGAGGTGTGGAACGTGTATTAGAAGGGACAATAATTTCGATGAACATCAACGCTATCTCTTTATCTTTTTAGATGACAAAATTTATCTTTTTAAAAACTACATCTCTTACGATACACAACATAACTATATATGCAAATTTTATTGAGAAAAGTAATAGACTATACTTTTTTCATCAAATATCATTGATTTAAATTCTAGCCTTTCATCAAATATATTTTTTTTCGAGAAACTTTTTATAACGTTCTAAATATATATGCAAAATAATCATTTAAAAATACATATTGGTTTAACAGTGGAGACTAAAACTACGTGCATAATTATTTTGTAAGAATCAAAACACGTTATTTGTTTTACAGGGACTAAAAACAAAATTTAGTAATTTTATCGAAATCAAAAAGCATATTTAACCCTAAATTCTATGGTTACTATGAAAAGTAATAGCCATATGAAACGAATTATTTTGCAAATGAAAACAAATTGAAAGGTAGGAAAATTGCTAGGAAACAACATCAATAGGAATTAGGGATGACAGACAGACTCAAATTCGCGAGATCTATCCACATCTGAATCCGAGTCAACGGGTGAAAACTCGAGTTGATTAGGTTCGGGTTCGGGTTCGGGTGCCACCCGATATTTCGGGTGCGGATTTGAGTAGTGTAAAACCTGTGCCCGAAACCAAACCCTTGCTACAGGTTCGGGTTTGGGTGAAAAAACTCAAACCCAAAGTGTGTGAGCGTGAGTGTTATTTTACCATCTGAATAACCTTTAAGTTCGAGTTCGAGTTCAGGTGGTGATTTCGGGTATAAATTTGAGTAGTGTAAAACTCGCACCCTGTTGCACCCCAAATTTTACCCTTAGATCCTCCGATCATTTATCATAGCATTTTTAATCAGTTTCTTTGCGTTTTTTAGTTAAATATCTTATTAATCATTAATCACGTATTTTAGTCATTTTATTGTTCTTCTTTTACAATTTGTTCTATTTTAAAATTTATTTAGAATTAATTGAATTTAATTTTTCAATTTAGTTCAATTTTAATTCTAATACAATTTTTAATATAGTTTATATTTTAGTAAGTTTACATTTTTTTTAACTTAATTCAATTAGTTAATTTTTATTTATCCATTTTAACTTCAATTTCTTATTTTTTAATCTAGTTTTATTTTGGATTTAGTTTTGTTTATATTCTTTTTAATTCAGTTTTAATTTTTAATTTAGTTTTTTAGTAATTCAATTTATTTTTAACTTTCATTCAAATTAATCTATTTTCCAGATTTGATGTTTTAAGCTTAGATTTCCATTTGAATATTATAACTAAGTTAGTAAATTAAAAAAAAAAAAAAAAAAGAGAAAAGACTAGGTCCACGTGTTCTTCTTGATTTTAATTATTTCCGTCCTTTTTAATTTATATGATATTAGAAAAATAAAAAGAACTTTTTATCATTTTCAATTTTTTCATCTGTTTATTCCAAAAATACAAAAAAAAAAAGAAAACATTTTAATTATTTTAGTATTTTCATTTTAATTTCATTTTCTTTGTTTTCATATAGGCCTATGACATAAAAATTTCTTGATTTTTATTGACTTATTTCAAGTCATTAAATATCTTGATTTTATATGAGGCCATTTTTTTGTTGGTCAATGAAGTTCTAATCAAGAGAATTTCGATTTATCGATCTAAATCTTTTATTTAGACGAGACCGGCTTTGCTTTTATTTCGATTCCATTTTCTTTTATTAGGGCCTATGATATATCAAAATCATAATTTTTGTTGATTTACTTGAATCAATAAATTGTGATGAATATGAGGCCTATTTTCTATTTTGTTGGTCGATGAGAGTTTAATTAAAGATTATCGATTTTATCGAATTAAAATCTTAATTTAGACTAGACCAACTTTATGTTTCATTTCGATCTCATTTAATTTTATTTTTTATCGGTCAATGAGGATCTAAATCCTTATTTAGATGAGACCGATTTTATTTTCATTCCGAGCCCGTTTCTTTATTTTTGGACCGATGATATTGCAAAATCACGACTTTTTATCGATTTATTTCAAATCACTAAGTCGTGATATATATGAGGCAACTTCTTTTATTTTATCGATCGATGAAAGTCGAATATCACAGATTATCGTTTGCACGATTAAATCATGATTAAGACGAGACCGACTTTATTTTCACTTCCCGTCACATTTATGTTCATCTTCATTTTTTGACCGATGAAGTCTTTCTATTCACGAACGTTGTTAGCGAAGCGACAAACCTTCATTATTTCAAATCTGTAGTGAGTAATCATTGAGATCTCTTTCTATACTTTGAGATCGTGATAGGTTACCTTCGACTAATCAACGAGAGTTTGTGATTTAAGACGAGGTCTTCACCTTTTCTTTTCGTGTGGCACGATTTCATCGGAGAATGATCTTCTATATCATTTCTCTATCGTGTCTTAACACAAGGATAAAATTGTGCATCCTCCTATAGTATGGTCTTTCTCATAGACCGTACTACGACGGATCAGCACTATATTGGACCCGATTCATCGATCCAACAATTAATCAATAATCACTAAATTTACTTTCAGTCAATATATATATATATATATATATATATATATATATATATATCTTGATTTATTCTTTATGTCGATTATTATCCTTGTTAATATTATCATTGTTCATATTTATATCTTGTGTATATTGTTCATTTTATTTGTTCATTTAAAATACACTAATAAATATCGAAACCCTAAAAAACTCAATTGACCGGACTGTGGTTACTATTGTGTTTTGGATTGAGGACCTAAATTTAGGACTCTTTATCCTATGCTCTTGGAGTGGAAGTTTTGATCTGGGTTTGCCAGTGGCTCACCAGCATGCACTCTATTTGGGCTAGATCTTTCTATCTCTTGCTCATTTATATTGATGCATTTTTTGTCTGCATGTATATATGTTTGCTTGACATTGTTTCTCAGCATGTTAGCATGATAAACATGATACTATGTGGTTACCATCATTCTTTGATTTATCATCACTTGATTATTGATGTTTTGATTATTACCATGTTCATATTACTTTGTTCATACTATCTTGATTATACTTTTGTTCATATTCATGCTGTATATATCATATTCATGCTCGATTCTTGACCCTCCTTCCAAAGGAAAGTTCCTACTTTGACTCCTAAGTCAATAAACCACTCCCATTTCATCCTTGGCCTCATAAGAGCCGTTTCCCCGATAGTTTAGTAATAGGATGGAGTTATCATGAACTCCATGTGATTCTCACTATCATGAGAACTCACTTTACCTTTTACTCAGACTTACAGAGTTATCATGAACTCTGTGTGGTTCTCACTATCATGAGAATTCACTTCCTCCCTTCATAACGTAGACTTAGAGAGTTATCGTGGACTCTACGTGAGCTTATGCTCATTCCCTTTGGAACGTTGGCCATAGTCAATGTTTTTTTTCTTTCACCCTTAGTTAGGTGAACTACGGTTGCTCTGATTCTTTAGTCAGATACGTAGGCACAAGATGCGACGTCTTGGCAAGCAAAACTTAGTATACATACTCCTAGGTCCTTACCTTAGTACAGATTATCTTAGCAAACAAACATAACTTAACACAAATTAAACAAGAGGTTCCCGTAGAGTACTACGGATACTTAGGGTGCTAATACCTTCCCTTTGTATAACCAACCCCCGAACCTTAGATCTCCCCCTTTAGATTTTTCTAACGATCTTGAACCTTTCCTTTGGATAAATCAAAGTCGGTTGTAAAAGAAATATGATGCAAGTTAATTAATAGCTTGTTATCCGATTTTCACCGCAACAGAAATGGCGACTTCACTGGGGAAACTTATTTTTGAGGGTTAAGCCTACCTTGTTTTTTTGCTGGTGTTATTTATGTCTTACATGTTTACTTGTATACATCTGTGATATTTGTATATCTGTATATATTTGTATATATCTCTGTCTGTACTAGGTTTTCTGTGTGCAGGGTACTACTATTGAGTGGTGAGATAAGTCCTAACCCGGACTTGAGAGAACACATATGTTTAGGAACCGTGGACATAGTCAAGGGAACTTCGAGGGAGAAATCCCAAAGGAGGGAACTTGAAGTCCACACTCAGTTGAGGCCCTCTTGGAAGTGGTATATGTTGAACGAGCAATCGTGAATGCGTTACTACTTTCGACCTAGGAGCCAGAGATACTGATGACCTTTAGTTACCCCTTTACCCCCACTTGGCCTATTTAGGACGTAGTGCGATGACTGTGAGGGAGCAATCCTAAGTGGTTGCTACGCGATACTACACTCAGATGAGACTCTCTTGAGAATTTTATCGATCACCGAGCAATTGGAAAGTCGATAAAATCCAAAAAATGGGTTGTCGACTCTGGGAACTTTTTAGAACCCTGTTCTGCAGATGAAAACCCATAGTACACACCTTTTGGGACGGGTAGACCATGGCTCCATGCTTGTGATCGTCAAACTTAGGTCCTCTCTTGTTTGTGTGTGCATATCTATGAATATCTGTATATGTTTGTTTGTGCATATCTATGAATACCAGTGTACATATGTTTGTGCTTGTGTGCTTTTGCGTGTGCATATATCTATGTTTTGTGTGCCCGTGTTTGTGCATTGCAGACATCTCCTCGCATCCATTAATGATTTCAAAGAACTCAGAAGTTCTTTTCTTTGCGAAGATCCTTAGAGATCAGGGATTTTAAAACAAAACTCTTCAGTTTCCAAAATGTTCGCAGTTGGCCTTTGAGTTCCTTGAAACCATTTGGATTGCATTAGCATTGCATTCTCATTGCATGTCATTTGCAGTGTATTTGCATTTCTCAGCCTTGAGTCTTGTCCGTCCTTTGTCTGTAACCCAGGCGGCTTCCTGAAGCCATCATTGGACTTGAAGTAGCTTTTGAAGTTGTCTTTTTCAGACTCGTTCGTTGTGACCACCATGCTGGGGCACAGAGGCATTCAGCTGAAGACTTAGGGTACTCCGAAGCCAGGTTCAGACTTTGTTTGGCTCTGATATGTTCTCATTCACGCCTCAAAGCGTCCAAATCAGCAAACCTTTGCCTAATTAGGTTCATCAGACTCTGAGGTGGAAGAAATTTCTGAGAGTATATGTGAAGATGATTCTCAGACGGATCTCGACAATCAACTTTGAGGATGACTATCTCATCTTGGCAGATTGAGAAGGAAATTTCAATTCCCTAAAGCTGGCAATCATTTGGCTATTTAGCATTTTTGTTGTATTTTCTTTGCATGTTTGAATTATATTTGCTTATAAGCTGTTGTTTTTTTTCAAATTGGCAAGATTAATGAAACGTTTATACATCTTTTGATTAAGTCCATTCGTTTCACTCATTTACTTTTGTGTTCATAAAGACAAAAAAAAAACAAAAAAACAGACAAATTTTTTCCATATCAATCCTTTTGTTTAAGCAAAGATTGGGGAGGATGACGAAAATATTATCCATAATTGCTGTGGTATGCTTTCGATTAAACCCTGCCGAGGATGTAAGGCTTTGTTTCAATTCCCAAACACTGGAGAAATAGGGAAGATAATCCCTCGTTAACCCTTCGAGTCTAGAAGTAGGAGTTTTCTTTCTTTACACAAAAAACCCTTAAATCTCAACCTTGGGGCAGGGTAGTTCTCAGTTTAACTTGGTTACGCATTCGAACGCAAGCGCTTCATGCAAGACACCAGTCAGCTCTCTCAAATCAAATGAGTTAGCGTTGTACAAGTTGTGCATCCAAAGCAACAATAAGGAAGGATAGTTGAAAAATCCTTAATCAAAGGATGAGCCGAGTCCCTTTCAAGGCAAAAGCCAAGAAAGTTGGGAAGCCCAGAACTTTGCTTATACAAAAAGAACTTGTACAACAGCCAAAAAAGGAGTTTCAAAGCAACAATCAAACAAAAAAGAGGTCCTAACCGCAAACGAAGAGAGGTATCGAGACCTCAATCAAATCAAAAGAAGAGGTATCGTGACCTCAACCAGCAAAGACAAGAAAAAGCCTCAGAACCTCAACAATAAAGGATAACCAAATGTTACAAGGGAGTACTGGCTATCCAAGGTGTCTGAATCATCATCAATGATCATCAGCTCATTCCTAGTCTGTAGGAACCTGAATGTATAACTTAAGTTAACTGAGCTTAGGATTGGAGTTCATCACGAAGATGGGGTGGGTACCAAACAAACTTTGAGCCTTTATCTTTGTTTCATAAACCGTGAACCAGGCCACGTTACAACCCTTAAAATACCTAATTGAGGTAAGGTTGTTTTGAAAGCATACTACAACAAGGTTGATTAACCTGACTCCTAATGATCTTTGCTAATTGTGTGCGTTGACCACTTCATCTGTCATTCTGTAAATGACCAGATCCACTTTGTTTTAATCATTTAAACATTCCACTGTGTGTGTTTCATCAATAAAACTTGATTTCAAAAGCTTGCATGAATTTTTGCACTGAAATTGCCAATTTTAAATTAACAATACTTGTTTGTGAAATTATTCAACATCAAAGGAATCTCGACAAATGCAGTCAGTTAGGGAATTTAATTTGATAAAGAAAGCTCAGTCAAGGGGCAACTAAGCGAAAGGTTCTACCGATCCATCATTTCAAGAATTGTTGAATCAGGGGCAGAACTCTTCAAAGTTCGGAATATTGGGGAAAGCCTTCTTGAGGTCATTTCATGACAAGATTGGACTTCGATGACCCACCAACAGGGGCAAGTTTGTTCCCCAGTTGTTTCTACCACAGTCCGGGTGTTTGGTATCGCAAATACAGTTGAACTGGGGCAGTTACGTCAAGACTCATGGACCTTTTCAAGAGTTTGAAGACATTGAAGCATTTGACATTTCAATTCCTCAGTAAAATCCTTTTGATGACTTATCCTCACAAGACCAGTTAATCAGAAGCAATCAGGTCGAGATTCAACAAATCTCTAAAAGACAACTAGTCTGGGGCATCTCCTTCATAGATCAACTTGACAGGGGCAAGTTTGTTCCCCAGCTTGTCAACAACCAGTCTGAAGCACAAGTTCAAGGACTTTATTGTGCAGACGCTGTTAATCTTGGGCTCTGTACACTCCGCGATGAGTATAAACTATCAGATAGCCTCCTCTTAGGCTTTGTATAATGATTTCCCCAAGTGGAATCCAGCCTCCTCAATTGACCGGACTGTGGTTACTATTGTGTTTTGGACTGAGGACCTAGATTTAGGACTCTTTATCCTATGCTCTTGGAGTGGAAGTTTTGATCTGGGTTTGCCAGTGGCTCACCATCATGCACTCTATTTGTGTTAGATCTTTCTATCTCTTGCTCATTTATATTGATGCATTTTTTGTCTGCATGTATATATGTTTGCTTGACATTGTTTCTCAGCATGTTAGCATGATAAACATGATACTATGTGGTTACCATCATTCTTTGATTTATCATCACTTGATTATTGATGTTTTGATTATTACCATGTTCATATTACTTTGTTCATACTATCTTGATTATACTTTTGTTCATATTCATGCTGTATATATCATATTCATGCTCGATTCTTGACCCTCCTTCCAAAGGAAAGTTCCTACTTTGACTCCTAAGTCAATAAACCACTCCCATTTCATCCTTGGCCTCATAAGAGCCGTTTCCCCCATAGTTTAGTAATAGGATGGAGTTATCATGAACTCCATGTGATTCTCACTATCATGAGAACTCACTTTACCTTTTACTCAGACTTACAGAGTTATCATGAACTTTGTGTGGTTCTCACTATCATGAGAATTCACTTCCTCCCTTCATAACGTAGACTTAGAGAGTTATCGTGGACTCTACGTGAGCTTATGCTCATTCCCTTTGGAACGTTGGCCATAGTCAATGTTTTTTTCTTTCACCCTTAGTTAGGTGAACTACGGTTGCTCTGATTCTTTAGTCAGATACGTAGGCATAAGATGCGACGACTTGGCGAGCAAAACTTAGTGTACATACTCCTAGGTCCTTACCTTAGTACAGATTATCTTAGCAAACAAACATAACTTAACACAAATTAAACAAGAGGTTCCCGTAAAGTACTACGGATACTTAGGGTGCTAATACCTTCCCTTTGTATAACCAACCCCCGAACCTTAGATCTTCCCCTTTAGATTTTTCTAACGATCTTGAACCTTTCCTTTGGATAAATCAAAGTCGGTTGTAAAAGAAATATGATACAAGTTAATTAATAGCTTGTTATCCGATTTTCACCGCAACACACCCGACCCGAGTCCGTTTCCATCCCTGATAGAAACTGGTCACTAAAATTAATAGCAAGTTTGAAATCGTCAAACTTTCCTTTGAGGAGTACACTTGAGCATAGAAAAATTTATTTTACAAATATGTCTTATTGGCTGGACTGAAATCGTTTTCTCTAATTTTTTTTTCTTCTTTCTTTTATTCCTTTTCATTTGTCTTATGTCTATACTTTCCTTGTGTCTAGGTTTTATTCTGAAAAGCAAATAATATTATGTGTTGGAGTTTAGTTGAAAACGGCAGAGAAAAAATCCTTTTTAATGAAAAAAATTGCCCTATTTTGGGTTTGTATAATCCAATATGAAGAAAACAAAATGATGTAATAATAGAAAAAAGGTAGATCTTGACAATAGACCGAAATAATTTAAATAGAGTTTAAAATTTGATTTAACAATTAAATTATTAAACTTAGTTCATAAATTAAATGAGTTGAATATACGAAAAATAATTAAGGTCGTTAACTAAATAAATTGAACTTAAACTTTATATAGTTTGAATCGTTAAATTTATAAATCAACTTTATATATATATATATATATATATATATATATATATATATATATATATATATATATATATATATATATATATCAAATGAGAACTTTAATTATTAATACAACTAAATTTTTTTAATAATAATCATATGATTTGAATCAAATCAATGCCTCATATTTTAAATTTTTTTTAGTAAACGAGAATTATATTGAAAGTGTACTGGGGGTACTTTAACTCGATTACAAAAATGTCCGATACAACGAAAATTACAAACTAAATGGGACTTAAACAAGATAGTGTAAATGATTTTTACAAAAATCATAGAAGTTGCATGTAGAGTTAGTAATTTTACCAATAAAGGGCCATCTCCAACAAAGCAGTTTTATATTCCAAACCAGATCGAGAACACAAACATTTTCGCCTTTGAATTAGACGTCATTCCGTAAGTTCCATAAATTCCAACAAGTTGCAATCCAAATGATACCTTCCCTCCCAACTGCAACTTTCTTCTTTTTGAGGAAATTCATCCAGATAATAAAATCATTGTGAACATCAACAACAGTTATCCTATCCTCAAGACCAATCCATCTTGCCACGTTAGTCCAAACAAGACTAGAGAATTCACAATTGAAGAACATGTGAAGTAAATTTTCCGGGTTTCCTTCACAAAAATAACAGTACGATTGATTGAAAGTGATAATACCTCTCTGCACTAGAAGATTCTTCACCGGTAATCTGTTCAAGAGCAACCTCCAACCGAACGCCTTAATCCGAAACGGGATCTTACTTTGCCACACCTTCACGAAAGAATGCTTGTCTTCTACACTATGCTGCTGCAAAAAATCATCACACAATAATTTATAACCCGATTTAACCGTGTAATTAGAACTAATGTCGGATTTCCAAGTCACTGTGTCGTTCCTGTTCCGAATGGGATTAGATTGCCGCAAGATGCAAACCAAAGCCTCCAATCTGTCCCGCACAGCAGAAACGGAAGGAGACGGGATACTGACATCCCTCCACAGCCAGCCTTCCTCTTTCCACGCTCCCATTGCACTAACCTTCAAAAGCTTTGAATTGCTGATACGGTATACGTCGAGAAAAGTCTCACGCAACCTTATTCCACCTACCCAGTATCCGTCCCAAAACGAAAAAGAATCGCCGTTTCCCAAACTGAAAAAACAATTATCCTTAAGAATACTGTAGGAGTACCGATTTTCCAATTTGAATATGTCTTTCCACCAATGAGAGCCCTTGTTGTTACTGCTGCTAATATTTGACAGGTTTCCCAAAAAATCTGACAACGCGGAATCTCTGTATTTAGCACGAAGCACCTTGATCCATAAAGCATATGTGTTCTGTAGGAGACGCCGTCTCCACTTCAGCAACAAAGAGGTATTAAACTCTTCGATCCGTTTGAATCCGAGCCCTCCCAACTCGATCGGTAAACAAAGACTCTCCCAACTCACCCAATGAACTCTTCTTTTCCCATTTACCTCTCCCCACAAGAAGTTGTTTTGAATCTTTGTTAACTTTCTGCAAATCGAAATAGGGACCTTATAAAAAGACATCAAGAACACCGGTAAGCTACTCCAGATAGATCTTAATAACGTAATTATTCCTCCAAGGCTAAGGATCCTCCCTTTCCAACAAGCAAGACGAGATTCCATTTTGATCAATAAGAATTTCCAAGAAGAGATTCTTCATGGATTCAAGCCTAAAGGAATACCAAGGAAGCTAAACGCCTTGTTGTCAATCCAACACGACAGGAAATTAGAAGTCGCATCCAAGAAATCAGGATTCAAATTGATACCAATAAGCTTACTTTTCAAAAAATTAACCCAAAGACTCGATACAGCTTTAAAGCCTTTGAGAACCGACTTCAGAGCCCACAAGTGCTTCCAGCTACCATCACCCACTAACAGCGTATCGCCCGCAAATTACAGAATGTCTACAACACAACCTTCCTTGATGTTAAAACTTGAAAACTCACCATTTGAAATGGATCTTCTGACTAAACCTGTTAAACATTCCGCAATGATAACAAACAAGAAGGGGGAAAGCTGATCCCCCTGTCTAAGCCCCCTTCCAGCCTTAAATTCCTTTGTCGGACTGCCGTTAACCAAAACCGATAAATAGCTAGTAAAAACCAAAGCTTCCATCCATCTTAACCATTTGTGTCTAAATCCCATTCTGTTTAAAATATATTTAAGAAAAATCCAACTCACCTTGTCATACGCCTTTTCGAAGTCGACCTTAAAAAACATACAACCTTTCTTCTCCTTAACGGTGCTATCGACTGTTTCATTGGCAACCATCACTCCTTCTAATAAACTTCTTCCCGGAACAAACGAAGTTTGGCATCTAGAAATGATTGAACCAATCACGTTTTTAAGCCTAGAAGCAAGAAGTTTAGAGAAGGCTTTATAAATGCACCCGACGAGACAAATAGGTTGGTAATCGTTAAAACTCAAAGGAAAATTTTTCTTAGGTATCGAGGTAAGAAAGGCAGAGTTGAAGGCTTTCGAAAGAACAGCTTTCGCGTGAAAATCCTTAAAACAGCAGATGATATCCGGTTTCATAAAATTCCAGCATTTTCTAAGAAAAAGAAAGTTGAAACTGTAACACCCCCAATCTATACCCCCAAATAAATAAAGCGGTAAAAGAAAATTCAAAAATTCATCAGAGTATATTTAGAAATTCACAGCATAGACCGAGGGGTCACATCTATTTGAAACAAACACAATTAACCTACCCATAAAGATATGCAACACTCGCAGGTAGCAAATAAATAGAGAAACTTAGTTCCTACTACCCACAATTCAAATACAGAATAAAGCGGAAAATCTGTACTGAAATCTCATATATATATATATAGATATCATAAAAAGTTTGTCATACATCCAGTCATACATGCACAAGCCAAAAGATATATATACATATACATATCAAACTACAAAACGATCCCCCTGACTAGCCGGTGCCACATATCAGAGCCGACCGACAAAAGAATGAAGTCCTAAGCTTCACAAAAAGACCTCCAGTAACTCTAATCTGCAATGCCTCATAGAGCATTATAAAACAGCAGAAGGGTGAGAAACATAATCATCATATAATTGCATACAATTATATATAACAACAAAAATACACATATATACTGTTCTCACCACAACTCATACCAGAATTCAAACACACAACAACACAATGTATAATTCATTTTTCCATCACCAAGGTATACCAACCAAGCACAATACAAGTATCACCAACCATATACATATATCAATTTATCAATTTCATCCACAATTCCACACATAAATAAACCATTAATGATCTATGCAAATGCAAGAGACCGACACCACGACTCTATGTATATGCACATGCGGTACCGACTTCCATCAATTCTCAACACCAGTTCACTCAGGAACTATTGGAACCATCGCTCGTTACTTAGTGCAACTCCCCGTCGGGCATACGACGTTCCCCGTCGCTTTCGATCCTCTTTATATAAGGCTCACGACGTTTATGGATCGCTTTCGGTCCTCTTTGTATAAGGCTCACGATCCGATCGCTCACACCCCACACGGGCACATGATCGTCTATAACCATCTCTTTCGGTCCTCTCGGTATAAGGCTCACGATGTTATAGCAGATTCCCTCTGGAACTGATTCGTCGCTCACACCCACTAGGGCACACGACATCACAAGAATGCACATCATGATGCTCAGCATACAATGACTCATGACATTCAAATGCACACATATATGCAATCATCTCATTCAACATTAATCATGCTTTGTAATTTAAGCCCAAAACAATGCATTTATACCATACAACAGCACGCAAATCATACCATATCCATATCAACAACACATTGCATGATACACACCAATTACACACAATTATAACGACAAAAGTCGACAAAACGACACTATTCCAAATTCCTGACATAATTAAATCGGCTAACAATCTCAAAATTATTATAATAAGAAAGTGCGGTTCAACAGCTACTCAACGATACCAAGAATGTTAAAAACGGATAAACGGAACACAAGTTACGGACTAAACAAGAAAAGACATCGCGAAAAACCCCATTTTGCAATTTTCCTGACCATACGCGTATTGCCCTAAGCCATACGCGTATTGCCCTGATTCCTCGCCCATTCCATACGTGTATTGCCCAAGGTCATACGCGTATGGGCAGAGACCCATTTTCCCCTAAAATTCCCATTAAAACTCCAATACGCGTAGTGCCCTACACCATACGCGTATTGCCCCAAACCTTACGCGTACCATTACGCAAATGGACAGATGGCCGAGAAATTGAAGCTCCATACGCGTATTGTCCAGTTTTCTTCAATGCCATACGCGTATTGCCTTGACCAATACGTGTATTGCCTTGAGTGATACGCGTATGGGCAGTGGAAACCCAGAATTTTTCTGCAGAATTTTGTTCTGCGTTTTCCAACCAAAATCAACCCAATTTCACCTATACACCAGAAAATTTACCAATACAAGACCTAACAACATGTATCTATCATGTATCAACAATAAGGAACACAAAACATGATTTTCAAGCCCATTTAATCGATTTCTAATCAATTTTTACATAATATGGTTTTTACTATATATTTCCATTTCAATCCAATAACAACCAAAAACATACATACATAATCATACACAAGCATATAATAATCAAGTTTCACACCCTTACCCGATTTAATCGTGTTTAGAAAAGTCGGGAGATTGTTTTCTTGATTTCCAAGTTTTCTCTCTTTTTCTTCTGTTCTTCTCTTTTCTTTCCCTTTTCCTTCTTCTCTTTTTCTTTCTCTCTATTTTTCTCTCTTTCTATTTCTATTTTCTAACTTAAGGAAAAATAAGATGAAATGACCAAAATACCCCCACACTCAAATATCTCGCAAACGTTCCCAAAACGCTATTAAATATCACAACATTGAAAAATAACATATTTCCAAATAAAAGTCGAAAATAAAATAATATAATAATAAAATAATCAAAACGACTCAATTAAATAAAAACTGACAAAACTGGGGCATTACAACTCTCCCCCACTTAGAAATTTTCGTCCTCGAAAATATACCTGGGACGAACAACTCTGGATACGACTCCCGCATCCGACTCTCTAACTCCCAAGTCAAATTGCCCTCAGCAGCGCCTCCCCACGCCACTTTCACAAGTGCAATATCCTTGCCCCTCAACCGCTTCACCTCGCGATCCAAAATCCTAACGGGTAATGCCTCAACCATAAGGTTCTCCCTTACCTCAACCTCATCCATCGGAATCACATGCGATGGATCCGGAACATACTTCTGAAGCTGTGAAACATGGAACACATCGTGCAAATTCGACAGATTCGGCAGCAACGCCACCCTATAAACCACAGCACCCACTCTCGCGGATATCTGGTAAGGACCAATAAACCGAGAAGTAAGTTTCTTCGATTTCAATGCACGACCCACACCCGTTACCGGCGTAACTCTCAAAAATACATGATCGCCCTCTTGGAACTCAAGATCTTTTCTTCTCCGATCATGATAACTCTTTTGCCTACTCTGAGAAGCCTTCATTTTCTCACGAATAAGCTTCACTTTTTCTGTAGCCTGTTGCACCAACTCTGGCCCAACTACCAAACTCTCACCAGATTCGTGCCAACACAAAGGTGTTTGACATCTTCGTCCATACAACGCTTCAAACGGTGCCATTCCAATACTCGAATGGAAACTGTTATTATACGTGAACTCAATCAATGCAAGATAACTATCCCACGCACCACCTTGTTCAAGAACACAAGCCCTCAACAAATCTTCCAACGACTGAATCATCCTCTCCGTCTGTCCATCCGTTTGCGGATGATAAGCCGAACTCAGCCTCAATTTAGAACCTAACGCCTTCTGTAAACTTTCCCAAAATCTCGAGGTAAACCTCGGATCTCGATCCGAAACAATGCTCAACGGAACCCCATGCAACTTCACAATCACACTGAGGTAAATCTCAGCTAACCTCTCCAAAGAAAAACTGATGTCAATCGGAATGAAATGAGCCGATTTAGTCAGCCTATCCACAACCACCCAAATAGCATTATGCCCTCGCTGTGTATTCGGTAACCCTGTCACAAAATCCATGGAAATGTTGTCCCACTTCCACTCAGGAATACCCAACGGTTGCAACAAACCACTAGGCCTCAGATGTTCTACCTTCGATTTCTGACAAGTCAAACATGCATAAACAAACTGAGCGACATCTCTTTTCAAACCAGACCACCAAAAGATCTTCTTCAAATCCTGATATATCTTATTAGCTCCCGGATGTATACTCAAATTACTCCGGTGTCCCTCCTCCAAAATCATCTTTTTCAACTCCACATCATCAGGAATACAAATTCGACCTTGGAACCTCAAAACACCATTAATATCCACTTTAAAATCACTATTCGCATCTTTTTCTCCAACCAACATCAAATCCACAAATTTCACATCCAGCTTCTGCTTCTCAATAACCATCATCAGAAAATCATTAGTAATCGTTAGCATTCCAAGCCTCACGCTATCCGACGTCACTTGACATACCAAACTCAAGTCCCTAAAAGCTTCCAAAAGTTCCCACTCCTTAACCATTAAAGCAGACATATGCAAAGATTTCTGACTCAACGCATCGGCTACCACATTAGCTTTACCAGGATGGTAATTTAAGCCAAAGTCGTAGTCCTTCAAGAATTCCAACCATCTCCGTTGCCTCATATTCAACTCTTTCTGATCAAAAAAATATTTCAAACTTTTATGATCACTAAAGACTTCAAACCTTGCACCATAGAGATAATGCCTCCAAATCTTTAACACAAAAACCACAGCCGCTAATTCGAGATCATGAGTAGGATAATTTTTCTCATGTACTCTCAACTGCCTTGAAGCATAAGCCACGGCCTTACCTTCTTGCATCAGAACACCACCTAGACCAATCAAAGATGCATCACAATACACCACAAACGGTTCATTAGGATCCGGTAAAATCAAAATCGGAGTTGTCGTCAATCTTCTCTTCAGCTCATTAAAACTTTCCTCGCACCGAATATCCCAAATGAATGCTTGCCCTTTGCAAGTCAACTAGGTCAAAGGAAGTGCTAGCTTAGAAAAACCTTCAATAAACCTTCGATAATATCCGGCCAAACCCAAAAAGCTTCGAATTTCAGTAACAGATCTCGGAGCCTCCCATTGTAGAACTGCTTCTACTTTAGATGGATCCACAGAAATACCATTACCTGAAATCACGTGCCCAAGAAAACTCACCTCCGACAACCAAAACTCACACTTGGACAACTTGGCAAAAAGCTTTCTTTCTTTCAAAACTTGGAAAACAATACGCAAATGCTCTGCGTGCTCCTCCCAAGACTTAGAATAAATCAAAATGTCATCAATAAACACAACAACAAATCGATCGAATTGCTCGTGGAAAATACGATTCATGTACTCCATAAACACACCTGGCGCATTAGAAACCCTGAACGGCATCGCAGAATATTCATAATGGCCGTATCGTGTCCTAAAAGCCGTCTTCTGAATATCTTCCTCTTTCACCCTAATCTAATGATACCCGAATCTCAGATCAATCTTACTGAACACACACGCACCAACTAACTGATCCATCAGATCATCAATCCTTGGAAGAGGATACTTATTCTTAATCGTCACCTTATTCAACTGGCGATAATCAATACACAACCGCATACTTCCATCTTTCTTTTTCACCAATAAAACTGGAGCACCCCAAGGAGAAATGCTTGGCCTCACAAACCTCTTTTCCAATAATTCATTCAACTGTTTCTTTAACTCAACCAACTCAGATGCCGGCATACGATAAGGTGCCATAGAAACAGGTCTAGTACCAGGTACTAGATCTATAGAAAACTCCACCTCTCTCTCTGGCGGCAAGTCTGAAATATCCTCAGGAAACACTTCAGGAAGATCACACACAACAGGAAACACATTAAGTGAAACTTGACTCTCCACAATCAATGATGCAAATAACCCAAACAACTGAGCTTCATCCGCCAAAATTTTCTTCAACTCCTTGGTAGATAAGAAACTCGAGTCGTCGTCTTCCTCAAGAGAAGGAAACCTTACCAACTTATGATAACAATCAATATGAACCCTATTGAATTGCAACCAATTCATTCCCAAAACCACATCTAAACCCTCCAACGGCAAACACACCAAATTCATCTCAAAGTCTTTACCATAAATGGTCAAAGGACAACTTAAACAAACCAAAGAAGTAGTTACTGACCCCATTGCTGGAGTATCAATAACCATCTCACCACCCATCGAAGACAACACAAGATTCAAACGCTTCGCGCACTCAGACGAAATAAACGAATGAGTCGCTCCAGTATCAATAATAGTAACTAAAGGAGTACTATTAATAAAACAAGTACCTCTGAT
This sequence comes from Lathyrus tuberosus, assembly GCA_022829125.1. Lineage (NCBI taxonomy): Eukaryota > Viridiplantae > Streptophyta > Magnoliopsida > Fabales > Fabaceae > Lathyrus > Lathyrus tuberosus. The sequence goes on along the minus strand of JALAZF010000070.1, from coordinate 975,155 downwards.
CAGACGATCTGCACTTGAAGTCTGAGTTCCTGCCAAGGCAAAAACTTTTCCACCAGCTGGAGCTTGATTCGGTTTCGGACACTTCGTACTAATGTGACCAGGTTCCCCACAATTGAAACACTTCACCACATTCTTCCTTGCACAATCAGCTGCGACATGTCCTAAACCTCCACAATTAGAACACTTCCTCAAATCCTTCCTACATTCAGACTGACGATGTCCCACATCACCACATCTATAACATCTCAAAGGACCAGACATTCCTCCTCCACTTGACCTTCTCTCAAAATTTCCCCTTTGTTTACCCTTATCAGATGGTGTTACATACGGACCACCCCGGAACTGTTGCTTCCCTTTCCTCTCACTTACACTCTTATGGTGAGTAGAACGAGCCTTACTATCCTCCTCATAAATCCTACAACAATCCACCAAATCAGAGAACCTCTGAATCCTTTGATAACCAATGGCCTGCTTTATCTCAGGACGCAATCCGTTCTCAAACTTTACACACTTAGAAAATTCCGCAGTCGCTTCAGCATAATGTGGATAAAACTGCACAAGCTCCACAAACTTAGCAGTATAATCAACAACAGACATATTACCTTGCTTTAACTCCAAGAACTCAATTTCCTTCTTTCCTCTTACATCTTCAGGAAAATACTTCTTCTGAAACTCAATGCTAAACACAACCCAAGTGATCTCTTCCTCTGCAGCTTCCAACACATGACGTGTACTAACCTACCAATCATCAATTTCTTCCAGTAACATGTGAGTACCCAATCTCACCTTCTGATCCTCAGCACAATCCATCACTCGGAAAATTCTTTCAATCTCTTTCAGCCATATCTGAGCACCATCAGGATCATATCTTCCCTTGAAGACAGGCGGTTTGTTCTTCCTGAACTCATCATTACCTGTAGCATTAGGTGCACCCTGCACAATCCGAGCCATAGCTTGCATAGCAGCAGCCAAAGCAGCGTCATTCCTACCAGCCATATTCTGTTCATTTCCAATAACAGTAACTATGGTTAAACAAACAGCTCATCCAAACACCAAGACCGACAAGGACTGACACAACTGACACGGACTGGCTCTGATACCACTTAATGTAACACCCCCAATCTATACCCCCTAATAAATAAAGCGGTAAAAGAAAATTCAAAAATTCATCAGAGTATATTTAGAAATTCACAGCATAGATCGAGGGGTCACATCAATTTGAAACAAACACAGTTAACCTGCCCATAAAGATATGCAACACTCGCAGGTAGCAAATAAACAGAGGAACTTAGTTCCTACTACCCACAATTCAAATACAGAATAAAGCAGAAAATCTGTACTGAAATCTCATATATATATATATATCATAAAAAGTTTGTCATACATCCAGTCATACATGCACAAGCCAAAAGATATATATACATATACACATCAAACTACAAAACGATCCCCTTGACTACCCGGTGCCACATATCAGAGCCGACCGACAAAAGAATGAAGTCCTAAGCTTCACAAAAAGACCTCCAGCAACTCTAATCTGCAATGCCTCATAGAGCATTATAAAACAGCAGAAGGGTTAGAAACATAATCATCATATAATTGCATACAATTATATATAACAACAAAAATACACATATATACTGTTCTCACCACAACTCATACCAGAATTCAAACACACAACAACACAATGTATAATTCATTTTTCCATCACCAAGGTATACCAACCAAGCACAATACAAGTATCACCAACCATATACATATATCAATTTATCAATTTCATCCACAATTCCACACATAAACAAACCATTAATGATCTATGCAAATGCAAGATACCGACACCACGACTCTATGCATATGCACATGCGGTACCGACTTCCATCAATTCTCAACACCAGTTCACTCAGGAACTATTGGAACCATCGCTCGTTACTTAGTGTAACTCCCCGTCGGGCATACGATGTTCCCCGTCGCTTTCGATCCTCTTTGTATAAGGCTCACGACGTTTATGGATCGCTTTCGGTCCTCTTTGTATAAGGCTCACGATCCGATCGCTCACACCCCACACGGGCACACGATCGTCTATAACCATCTCTTTCGGTCCTCTCGGTATAAGGCTCATGATGTTATAGCAGATTCCCTCTGGAACCGATACGTCGCTCACACCCACTAGGGCACACGACATCACAAGAATGCACATCATGATGCTCGGCATTCAATGACTCATGACATTCAAATGCACACATATATGCAATCATCTCATTCAACATTAATCATGCTTTGCAATTCAAGCCCAAAACAATGCATTTATACCATACAACAGCACACAAATCATACCATATCCATATCAACAACACATTGCATGATACACACCAATTACACACAATTATAACGACAAAAGTTGACAAAACGACACTATTCCAAATTCCCGACATAATTAAATCGGCTAACATTCTCAAAATTATTATAATAAGAAAGTGCGGTTCAACAGCTACTCAACGATACCAAGAATGTTAAAAACGGATAAACGGAACACAAGTTACGGACTAAACAAGAAAAGACATCGCGAAAAACACCATTTTGCAATTTTCCGGACCATACGCGTATTGCCCTGAGCCATACGCGTATTGCCCTAATTCCTCGCCCATTCCATACGCGTATTGCCCAAGGTCATACGCGTATGGGCAGAGACCCATTTTCCCCAAAATTCCCATTAAAACTCCAATACGCGTTGTGCCCTACACCATACGCGTATTGCCCCAAACCTTACGCGTACCATTACGCAAATGGACAGATGGCCGAGAAATTGAAGCTCCATACGCGTATTGTCCAGTTTTCTTCAATGCCATACGCGTATTGCCTTGACCAATACGCGTATTGCCTTGAGTGATACGCGTATGGGCAGTGGAAACCCAGAATTTTTCTGCAGAATTTTGTTTTGCGTTTTCCAACCAAAATCAACCCAATTTCACCTATACACCAGAAAATTTACCAATACAAGACCTAACAACATGTATCTATCATGTATCAACAATAAGGAACACTAAAACATGATTTTCAAGCCCATTTAATCGATTTCTAATCAATTTTTACATAATATGGTTTTTACTATATATTTCCATTTCAATCCAATAACAACCAAAAACATACATACATAATCATACACAGGCATATAATAATCAAGTTTCGCACCCTTACCCGATTTAATCGTGTTTAGAAAAGTCGGGAGATTGTTTTCTTGATTTCCTAGTTTTCTCTCTTTTTCTTCAGTTCTTCTCTTTTCTTTCCCTTTTCCTTCTTCTCTTTTTCTTTCTCTCTATTTTTCTCTCTTTCTATTTCTATTTTCTAACTTAAGGAAAAATAAGATGAAATGACCAAAATACCCCCACACTCAAATATCTCGCAAACGTTCCCAAAACGCGATAAAATATCACAACATTGAAAAATAACATATTTCCAAATAAAAGTCGAAAATAAAATAATATAATAATAAAATAATCAAAACGACTCAATTAAATAAAAACTGACAAAACTGGGGCGTTACAGAAACCATCGGCCCCTGGGCTCTTCGAGCCACCGCAACTCCAGAAAGCATCCTTTATTTCCTGCTCCGTAAATTCCGCTTCGAGCGAATCACTCTCTGTCACAGATAATCTATTGAAAATAATTCCGTCAGGACAAGGGCGACTATAATCAGGTTCTGTGAAGATCTCAGAAAAATGACTAAAAACTTCATTCCTAACATCCATCACTTCTTCTGCAACACTGCTATCAGTTTGCAGATTACCAATAAAGTTACGACGCCTTCTATTTTTCAAATAGGCATGGAAAAATTTACTGTTAGAGTCCCCCTCACAATCCCACCTCAATTTGGATTTTTGAAGGAGTAAATTCTCTTTGAGTTTCAACTTCTGCCAAAAGCTGGCAGTCGCTTCACTTCGAATTCTAACAACATCCTCCACCATATTTTCATCAAGTTCGCTTAAAAACAAGTCAGCTTCGTTAATCGTCCTAGTTGTCTCTTCAATATCCATATCAATCCTACCAAAGACCTCGTCGTTCCATTTGCGAAGATAAACTTTTAGCAGCCTGAGTTTCTCTTTCAAAATGTAATCACTTCTACCTTCCACCTTAATGTTGCTCCAAGTTTTCTCGACAAACGGAAGGAATTTGTTGTCCTCAAACCAGCTGTTGTTGACGCAAAAAGGTTTAGGACCCCAATCTAATTTGTTCACCACCAACCAGATTAGACAGTGGTCTGAAATATCCATATCGCCGATGAATTGACCGACTATGCCCCACAAATTGATTAAAGGCTCCGAAATGAGGAAGCGGTCGATTCTGCTCATCGCTCTCCCATCTCCACCAATCCAACTATATTTCTTAGCACTGACAAGAACATCTATAAGATCCATTTCAGCAATGAATTCTGAAAATTCAGCCGCCTCTGAAAATCTGCTACCTACAGTGCTGCCTTTCCTCTCAGCATAATTAGCAATGGAATTGAAATCCCCGCCAATGCACCACTCACCGTCATCATACTTATATCTAAGAACGAAGATCTTTTTCCATAATTCCTTTCTCAATGACGTCGAACAAGGCGAATATGTGTTCAAAACGTAAATAAAAATACCTCTCCTGGCCAGCTTAATACCAATATACCCTTCTCCCTTGAAACTGAAAACTACTTCAAACAAGCCTTCCTTCCATAGAGTAATGATACCACCCGACTGACCATTGGATTTAAAGTAAGACTATCCTACCTTATCAAAGTTCCAAAGACTCCTCGCAACTTTATCATCAACTGCAGTCATTTTAGATTCTTGGATGAGAAATATGTCCGCCTTGCTTTTGGAAATAATCTTGCCAATTCTCTTCCTTTTCAGAATGTTACATCACCCTCTAACATTTAACGATCCAATAATCATTTCAACTTAGAACGATTCTCCTTCTTAGATAGATTCTTCTCTAAATTTCTTCTCTCCATTTCCTCAATCTTGCTTCTATAATCTCTATCTGACCCTTTCGAAACAATGCCCAAGTTGACGACCTCGTTCCACACCTTGTTACCACTGTTAGAGTCCAAGTTCTTCCAGAAACGGTAATTATAACGCAGCAAATCAGACTCAGAAATGGACTCACAGCATAAAATATCCCCTCCAGAAAAACTATTCACTTTCTGGAGCTCTTTAGATTTATCAGCAGACGACACACTCAAAGAAGGAATAACACTTGCCTCTTGGGTCTGAGAAGGTCTGGTACAAATAGGCCCAGCGTTTAATGAGTGCATATAAAACTGAACCACTTCCCTCAAGAGTTTCTTCTTGGGCCTTTTCCTTCTGGTGGAAATCGGCCCACTTATCTCATAAATGCTTCTAGCTTTCTTTTTAAACATATCTAATTTTTTACACTTATTTCCTTTACTTTTGTCCACCTTGGAATTAACAAAAGAACACTTTACAAAAGTGCCTGAGGAATGGGATGGAACGTCCGCTACCCTGGGACTCACATCTTCCAAAGACCTAAGGATGATGGCCTCCTTTGCTGCAGCAACATCTTAATCGAAGCTTGAACCGTTCAGGTCGTAATCACTCATATGCTTAGGATTCAAATCGCTATTCCTACATATCCCTTCACTCCTTTCATTGACCTTTGGATCTTCAACAGATACATTGGGCAAACTGCTCTCCCATCTCTTTCCAGAAAAAGAATCAACAGAAGAAAGTTCAACAATATCATCTTCTAAAAAGCCAACATCAGAATCTCTCCAAACCTTCACAGAATCAGTTGAAGAAGACCTAGACGACTGTTGAATACCTTTATGATTTAGCATCAAACGTAAAGGACCATATGAGTCTTCAAAAAGCTTAATGGTGAAGCAAGCTTCATCGATAGCCGCCTTAATGACCTTATCAACCACACCCTCGCATGGAGTACGAATCATGACCTTAGCAATATCCATGTTAGTACCTTTCAAGGTGTTTTCATCTGCACTAACGTAACAACCTATCGAGTTTGCAATCTTCTCAAAGAATTCCAAATTCCAGGCATAACATGGAACTATATGGATCCTGATCCATGTCACCCTTTCATTATCCACGTCGGTTTCCTTCCATCTCCTGATTTCAAAAAACCGTTGGGTCCACCAAGATTAAACTTCCTCGATTAAGTCGTTGATGGCTCCTTCTTCTAATTCCTCCAACAACAGAGATTACCACCAAGCGGAGTACCCTTAACTGATAAATATCCTTCGGTTTTGAAACAAGTTTGAATATTATACGGCATACCCAAATTAATCAACATACCAATATAAGATTGTTTGAATCTTGACAAGTCTTCCTCCTTAGAATCGTATTTCAGAATAACTTTGGCATTAAGTGATTCATCAATGGAATCGGCCTTACCTCCCTTAATGGCCACGAGAACAAGATATTTTTGTTTTTATGTATTAAAATCCGAATCTATTTATTAATTATTGTCTCTTAAAATTTGAATTATTGATTTAAATTCTATGGTATTATGAAAAGTTTTCAATTCTCATAATAAGTAAAATTCTTATTTGATAAGTCCCACATATATTTCCTACATTTCATAGAATTTACTTTCTACAAAGAAAGGTAAATTACATTTGTTTAAGGTGTAAATGACCTTAAGTGCTTCGTGAAGCCATGTATGGCTGCTTTGTTAATGAGCACGTCGCGTTAGAAGTTACTCGTTGTCTTGGTAAAATGTTGGGCCAGCCTGATGTGGCTATAATATGAGTATGTTTGTGTAGGTGAAACATTGGCTCGACTGGACGTGTATGTACGTTGGATACGTAATGCTGAGGCGTGAGCTCATCTTCGGGAATTTATGCTTTGAACATCTAGATCTCCCTCAGGAATGGAGACTTGCAAAAGGCAACCCTATCCAGAATGTCATTAGAGATAGACCCAAGGAAGTCACTACTTGACGTTCTTTGAATAAGGTATGTAACTTTGTGGTTTTGTTTCATAAATTGAACCAATGGGAATCAACAAAGTTATAATTGATGAAAATTGGTTTCTTCCTATGCAAGAGGAGTTAAATCAATTTGAAAGAAACGACATTTGGGTACTCGTTCCCAAAACTTCAATTAATCTAGTAACAAGTTGTGAACTCTTTCACAACAAGTTGGATGAAGATGGAAATGTTTTAAGAAATAAAGTCCGACTCGTTGCAAAGGGATACAATCATCAAGAATGAATATATTTTGATGAAACATATGCTATTGTAGCTAGATTAGAAGCCAAAAGAATGTTATTAGCTATCTCCTGCATCAAGAATTTCACATTATTTCAAATGGATTTAAAATGTGATATTTATAAATGGTTACATCTAAGAGGAGGTATTTTTTGATCAACCTACAAGTTCTACCAACCCAACTATTCCAGATCATGTTTTCAAACTTAAGAAAGTAGTATATGGGTTGATATGCTTGTGATCTTGATGAGATGCAAATGATATGATAAGTGAAATCTTAGGGGTAAAAATTAGGGTATGACAATTGATTAGTAGGTTAGTGACTAAGTACAAAATATGCACATATATAATTAGAATACTTAAAATGATAACAACCATCGCAATGTCAGCCCCCGGAAGCTGCGTCATTTTGTTGTAACACAAAAGTAAGTATGTTTATATCGTCTCCATAAGGTATAGTTTTGTTTTATAAAGCATTCAATAGTTTCTATGAGTTTAAGAATTGTTTATCAGATGTTTAATTGTTTCTGAAAAGGAAAAAAATTGAGAAAACTTGCTAGGGTTATATTTCTTCGACCTATTCACATGTAATATCCTTGATCAGTAATATGAAATCTGAATTATTACAAATAGCGCCTATTGCATTCATTTCTACTTTTGTTTGAGTCAACAATATGAGATCAATACGTTAACATTAGGCTTGAATAGTTCATTCGAATACTGAACCTATATATTTAGATTTTAGCATATCCAATAGATGAAAAGCTTGGATATAGTAATGATCAGTACCTTTTGCATATAAAGTCATGCCATGAAAACATGTTTTTGGTAGCTAATCTAAAACAAGAATTAAGTGTTAGAACAAGATTTGTTCATGACATATATCCTTGGTTTTGATGATAACAAAAGTATTAAAAGAACAAGAGTGTTATCGAATGTGTGTTCAAGTATGCAGGTTCTTATGCTAAGAGAAATATATTCAGAATCAGATATGAAGGCGCACTTGAGAGAAGTTGAGTTCCTTGCTTCTGGTGGTACAGAATCTGAAGAAAACTGTGTAGACTCTAAAGTTGAAGGCCTCAACATCAGAAGAAGCAACATATTGTCTCTACACTTGATGATTGTATTAGCTTCTGGCGATCGTTCAGAAGTAGTAGCAAAGCTAAAGCTGTCCGTACTGTAGAAAGCAAGTTGCATTGTCAAATTAGTTTGTCAGCTAGAGTCTAAGTTCACAAGGCTCAAGAAGATTTGACAAGATTTACAAAAAAAACTCTCAACGGCTCTATAGTACAGGATCTCATTGAATACGTAACGGTTTAACATGTTACATAATTGATCAATATCTTTTAGTGTATCTATCTTCAGCGTCTCTTGTACTATGGAGAAAACAAAGACACTTGATCAAGTTATCTCTTCCAACAGCTAGTCTTCTGCAACAACTATATAAGTAGCTGAAGGTTCAATCTGAATCTTTAGTAAGGGATAAGAAAGAGAAGGAATGCCAATATGATTATAAGTGTTCAACATTTCTATCTATATAAAGACATAACAAAATCAACAATAAGCAACACTATTGAATATGAAGAATCTTCATTTACTTGTTGTAAATTGTAACAAGCCTTAAGATTTCCTAAACATTAAATATCTTGGAAATCTTAAGTGATTAAGGTCTTTGTTAAGGTGATTACCCTGTACCACTGATCTTGGTATCAAGTACACATTGTTCTCTATTCTGCTCAACATGTTATTTAGCAGTTTAGATCAAAATCTCTTGCTAAGTGCTTGAGCATAAAAGTATCCAATTGAAAAGGTTGAGCCAAGTAAGTCTCTTGCTATGTGCTTGAGAATTGAAAGTCTTGATCTATTTAGATTAAGCAAGTGAAGTCTTGGATTGAGAATCTGAGCAAAGAAGTCTTAGACGTTGCATCTGAGAAGTGAAGTGTTATATTGAGAATCTGAGCAAAGGAGACTTAGACGGTGCATCTGAGCAGTGAAGTCTTGGATCGAGGATCTGAGAAAAGAAGTCTTAAACAGTGGGTCTAGAGAAGGAAGTCTTGAACCAGGAGGGTTTAAGCAATGGAAGTCTTAGGATCTGAGGATCTAAGCAGAGAAGCCTTGATCAGGTGCTAATTGAGCAAGAACTCTTAGGCTGTAGGTCTGAGCAATAAAAGTCTTGTGCTTAAGTGCATAAGCAATTGTAATCACGAGTTTATTATAATGGAAAATCTCTTGCGCTGCAAGGGGACTCGACTACGCTCAGTTTGGGAGGAACCAGGATAAATCTGTTATGTTCATTGTTCTGTTTGATTTACTTCTGATATATTTTCTGCTGCGCTTGTTATCAGGTTCTGAACTAATGTTTAGAATATGAATTTTATTCAGAAGCAGAAACTTTTTTAGTGAACATAATTCAACCCCCCTTCTTGTGTATTTTCCTCACCTTCAATTAGCATTAGAGCTTGGTTTCTGCATAACACTTTATAGTGGTACAGACAAAGATCTTGTAGGGAAAGTATGTTTTCATCTTAGTATGAATAAAAAGGTGGCAAAAAGATGAAGGAATATATTGAAAGCAACTAGTCTCTTTCTCAATGGTGTTATCCTTTTGAAGAAGATAGTTCAATATGCTGGCTCCTAAACAAGTCAGAAATACTTCATCAAAACAAACTGGAGATCCTAAATCAGAAATTTTATCCAGGTAAGTTCTGTTAATTTTTTTCTATTTCAAGCGTAATTTTCTGTACAAGGTAGTTCAGTGTGTGTAATCTTTACGCTCAGATACCTTAGAAGATATTATCTTAAGAACTTTTAGACTGGTAAATTGGGTAATATCACCATTTGTGATAACATCGTTGTCATGTTGAAATAAAGAGTTCTCTTTAAACATTCTTGAAGAAAGTCTTCTTGCTACTGATTAGAAGAAACCTGTATATGTTATGTTTTTCACTGAACTAACAGTTGAGGTACAACTCATATTTATTCCAGGAATTATTTAGTCAAAAATGGGTTATAAACATAGTAATGTATGCTTTACTCTGAATGAAGAATCTGAATCAGATGTTAGTCAGAAGCTGTCTTAATCAAAGTTTGGGTAACGAACTTTTGATCCAAGATAATCTCTGGAAAAATGTCTGATTCATAAACTTGCATAAAGAAATCTTTCCTTCTCACATGCATAAGAGTGGAAATCCCTTTTGACACCTATACCACTCTTTACACCTGTCTGAAATGTCTTCATCACGCTTGAAATTATTTATGCCTTGAATTTGAAGGGAAATGAATTTGTTTTAAATATTTTTGTGTTTAAACTTTCTTTAATGTCATTTAATTCTCTCAACACATTCTCAACACACACAACCTTTATCACTGTCCTTTTCGTGCTTTAACTGTAACCCCTAAAAAATCCCTAAAACCTGTTCAATGGCATCCTCATCACCAACCCTTTATGATAGATTCCACAAAAACTCTTAAGATGAATTTGAAGACAGTTCTGCTCGACCAAGATGATTTAAAGCTTCTCATTGAGCAAATGGTGGATTTTAACAGGTTAAAGAAAATGGTTGTGCATTAAAAGGTTATTTTGAATTCCAAGGATGTATAAACTTCTTTGATATGATGAATGGACCAACTTACTCAACTTTGGTAAAATATTTTTGGGTTAGAGCAGAAGTGTATGATGAGTACTCAACACAAAATGAAGAGAGAAATGCCGTAGAAAAAGACAGAAATCTGAAAGGGAAATCAAGAACAAAAATGGGTCTGAAGGAATTCAAGGGTGTGGAAATTAGATATGTTGTGATGGATCTGGATATTGCCACCACTCAAGAAAACTTTGCTCAGCTAATTAGGGCTGAAAATAGAGGAATGGTAATACTCAACAAAAAGGATGAAGGTGATTTCGCTAGGGAAATTAAGAAGACTTTGTTTGAAAAGAAAGATGATTATGGATAGGTGAAGAACATGCATCTCATGCAAAAGCTTCTGTTCAAGATTCTTATTAGTTGTCTAATCCTTGGGAAGGAAGTTCTGATCAAATTTCATGGGATCACAAGATATTCCTTTGGTATCTGTCAACTGATCAAAGGTTAAATCTTCCAAGTTACATCTTTCATCATTTGTGTGAATCCATCAAGGACTCAACTAAGAAGCTCAAAAGAAAAGTACCTTATGTTAGGCTACTTTATGAACTTTTCTATCATTATAAATTGATTAATACATTGATAGATTATGGAGTTACTCAAGCCCTGGATGTTACTTATGGATGTGTGTTATCTGCATCAGTTCTGGCTCATATGAAAGAAAGAGGGAAAAAGGATGTTTTTGTGATTCCTAATCCTATCAGAATCAGGAAAGAAGAGAGAAGAAAGTTTCTAGATCACTTTCCAATGCTGACCAAGGAAGACTCTCCTGATGTCATCATAATTCTTATTGAAAAAGCTAAGAAGGAGTGTGGTGTGACTATAACCCATGACCAACTTCCTGATATGGCTCAAAATGAGTATGGCTCTAAGAGAAAAGGAAAGAGGATGGTAATCACATATGATGAAGATGAAGAATCTGATACTCCTGCACTTTTAAGAAAAAAATTGTTAGGAGATGCTCAAAAAATAGTTCAAAAGGAGGAAGAAATATTTGTTCATAAAACTGGAAAGAAAAGGGATCTTCATAGCTCCAAGATGGCTTTACAACATGAAGTTAAAGAACTCAAGGAAACCACTAAAATTCTTCCCACCAAGACTAGAGGAGGAGGATCTGGCAGCCATGTAGACAGGGAAATAGATGTATTCAAGAAAAGGAAATTGTCAAAATTAAGTCAGATAGAAGAAGAAAAACAGGAAACAAAAAGGGCCTATATCTTGAAAGAAGTTGACAATTTCTTTACAGCTTTGGTTAATACTAGTACGAAAGTTATGACATAAGAATTGATTAAGAGAAACCGTGCTGAAGACTTAATTGCAGTAAATGAGAAAAACATGGAGGTTCTAAGAGAACGACTAGGAAGAAAACTTGAATCGGTCCTAAGTTTTTCTGAAGTTGTTAAGACGACTCAAGAGTTTTTTGAAATGTGCAAAAAAAGACACTGCTGGTGCTAAAGAATGTACAATTCATAAGTCTAAGAAAGTAGAAGAAATCGCTCCATAGGCAGAAGTGGAAATAGTATCTGCAGAGAAGGATAATGGGTCCAAAAGTTGGTTAAATGAGAGTCCAGGTGATAATGGCAATGAAGTAGAAGTTGCAGAAGAACTTGTCTCATTAGCAGCAGGATCAGGTACTGAGGCTGAACACATTCATGAGTTTAATCTTAACACTTCATTGAGAAAGTCTCCCTCACCATCACCTGCTAAATCCAACCAAACCTCAATACTATCAATCATCCCTCTAAGCAATGATTTTCCTTACTTTCGAAGACCTCTTCACTCTAAACACCAAATAATATTGCTCCATCTCTTTACCAAACCATTTGAGAGATTGATACTTACATTCAAACTAATCCAACTTCACCAATTCCTGGTAAAACTGGAAGTAGTTTGGATGCCAAGCCTATTAATGCGACTTCACCCTCAAACAACTCCACCAGAACCATTTCAGATCAACCTGTTCAGGACTATCTGTAGCACCTCAAAATTTTCCCTCCCTTTTCTTTAACATTTTTGGCTTATGCTTCATTTCATTTGCATCGTCATTTATGCATTGCATAAGACATGGGATCAAGGTATATTTCCCGCATTTCAGAGCTTTTTCCAGTTCAGGGTTATTTCAACAGTATTCAGAGCTAAACAGATAGTCGTCAAAGTCGTTTCGAGGATTTATTTTGCTCAATAGATAATTTGATCATCAGAGGCTCCGACATTTATTTTGCTGGGTACCAGACCATTTTTTTCAACTAATTATTTTGAGTGCGAAAAGAAATTCACAATTTATTTCAGGTATTATTCAGGCACAATATCGAATGATAAGTTTCAGAGGTAGAACAAAGCTCAGAACAAGTGGCAACAATCGATTCTCCAAGTTTCCCTCCTTATGGCGCAAAATTTGAAATTTTGAATGGGTTAATTGATTAACCATTTGCTAGGCAAATTTGGTTAATCGATTAACCAATGTAAAATTTGCCCAGAAACTTAAATTTTCAGCACTGCAACATTTTAAACCAATTTCAATCACTTGATCTCATATTTTCACCAGTTGGAAGGATCTAGAATTAATTCCAATTTTGATTCATTTCAAATTAATTTTACTTCCCTCCAAAAATTCAAATATCCCATTCCTAATTCCAATCCTATTTTCCATTCCTCTTACTAACCCACAATCCAAACAACATTTTGATTCCTAACCTAGGGATTATTTAAACAAATTTGCTCAAACCTCACACACCTACCCTTATTTTTTTGAATTTTCCACACTTCACTCAATTCTCTCTCACTTTTTCACTCTCCATTTTCATCTTCAACCTTCACCCAAAGCTCCATAACCAAAAAGCTTAACAAATTGCACATTGTAATTTGTGAATTCTTGAGCTAAACCTCCATTGCATCTTCATTTTTCATTCAATTATGAAGTTGAAGTGATTTGGGATCTAGATTCAAGTATTGGAAGTGCTTTCTCGAAGTGATTTTCTAAGCAATTTGGGGTTCATTCGTTTTCACGCGGATCTTCAAGTTTCTTGCTAGGAATTCATTAGATCTTGGATTTTCTTTGCTTGATCTGTCAAATTCCACTTACAACACTTACCAAAGAAATTCTCCGCTTTGTAGGTTGGTAATTCTTAGATCTACTTCTCATTTTGGCTTATTTTGCATTTCACAATGTAGATCCATTGGCTTTTGATGTGAATTGATCCATTGATTGATTTAATTGTTGATCTTGATGTTTGATGGATTCAATTGGTGTTTAATTTTTGTTATTTGATGTAATTTTCGTGATCAATTGCATGCTCTAACATGTGGAGATTAAGTGATTAAGTTGCTGAAAAGTGCTTTTATGCTTAATTTTATGTTGCTATTTTTACAGTGTTAACAGATTAACCGGTTACAGTGCAAAACTGGTTAATCGATTAACCAGTGTATTTTTCACGTTTTTTGGTCTTTCTAAAGGGGTTAATCACTTAACCACTTTTGCACTGTAAATGGTTAATCGATCAACACTGTTGCAAAATGTGTTTTTTGTGCATTTTCAAGTGTGTTTTGATTCATTTCCACTTTTAAACTTCATGGGTTAATATGGTGCATATTTGTGGATTGTTTTGAAGCCGTTCCACCTCACGTTACAGTATGTACACGATTCTTCGACACGCGACATTTGGTTTTTTCACGATGCATGTCCATGACCTTTATTTTGCATTCTTGGTATGATGATCATGTTGCATGGTGGCTTGTACAATGTTGATTGCTTGTTCTTAAGGTGTACCTTGCTATGTTCGTGATGCATGTTCATATTTGATCCTCACCATGTCATGTGAATTTGTTGAAGTGTTGATGCATAATCATGTTTGTCTTTGAATGACTTGTTTGCATGCCAATTATTGCTCAATCTTGGTTGTTTGCAATTTTGATGCTTGGTTTGATTAGTAATGTATGCTCATGATCGTTTGTGCTTGTTGGTTACTTGACATATTGCTTCATTGTTGAATGCATATGTTGCCTATGCTTTTACATTCTTTTCTGGAAATACATGCTGTTAAATATGCTCGTTCTGTCCTACTGCATTTCACACCTGTTATGCCTTGAAAATATGTGCTGTTATAAGCTGTCTTGCTTGTTTGCTGAAATTTACTGTTGTTTCGAGGTGTAGCGCTATTGTAGCTGCTGTTTTTGGTTTATTTTCTTGGTTTTGGTTTGCTTTTGCATGTTCCCTTAGGATTCCCCGGTCCAACTTAATTTTTGATTAAGCTTGGAGTAGGATAAACATTAGGAGCTAATGTATGCATGATAACATTAGGATAATCCCCTTAAAACCTTAAATTTAGGTTTATCTCTTTGCATGCTAACATTAGGTAGGATTCCTTTTCTATCCCAACTTTAGGACCATTGTGCATGACAACAGTAGGAGTCAGTTTCCCTTAGTTGTTTTTTTTCAACCTTTGAGTCCTCTTTCTTCTCATCTCAAAACAAAATCAAAACACTTAATAAATACGATGAGTATTGTGTGCCACGACCCTTAAGTATATGGGAAATGATAAGTGGGGAGTCTCTCCTTACTTTTCTTGATGTTTAGCATACGTCCCATTTAGGTGCGATCTTGCGACGCATTCGCTCCTATATCATAGACTTTAGTGCAATACGAGTTCCAAATTAACTTAATTCACTTCTGTCTAAAACCCACAAAACAAACTGCAAATCATTTTATCCTTCGGGATCGTTGGTCAAATCATTTTCAAAAAGAGAACGTTATTTCCTTTCTACCACAAACAAGCATCGACCCTAACTGCTGGAACGCGAACTTAACGTCGCTCATAAAAAACACTTACCGACTCATATGTCGAACTAAGATTTCTCAGATTTCCTCATTCTTGTTCGAATGAGGATACGTAGGCACAAGAAGGCGATGTCTTGGCGAGCAACCTTTCCCCATCCACCCGTAGTCCTCCGAACTACGTTGACTCTGACTTTCCCATTGCACCGGGGAATTCGTAGGCCTAGGACGGCGAAGTCATATCGAGTCTCCTTTCATTTTTCCCCTTTCATTTTTGTTTAGCAGTAGGCTTTAGATAGCACACCTTTTGATTAGACAACAAGTGTGGGTCCCATTGAGTACAACGGACGCGAAGGGGTGCTAATAGCTTCCCCTCGCGTAACCGACTCACGAACCCAAGATTTGGTGGCGATGACCATGTCTTCTCCCTTTTGAGGTTTCTTCAATCGTTTCTTTTCCCCTGTCGGGATAAATAACATTTGGTGGCGATTATGTTTTTTTCGCCGGTTGTTTTTGTGTTGCGACAACTGGCGACTCTGCAGGGGACTCTGGTTCCCTATGCGAGTCAATCCTAGTGCTTGTTTGTTTCTGTTCATCGGATGTTTATTTTTTACATTTATTTCCTTTATTTTTTGTATGCTATTTATTGTATATTACTTACATTTTATTTGCATTTGATTACTATTATCATATTATTATGCTGTTGTTGTACTGTTGGGTGGGATTGTTCCATAAGAGATAAGCCAATTACCCAGGCTTGAGTACACACATAGGATTAGAGTGGGCTCTTATTGACTTGTGTGACGTTTGACACGTATTGTTGGCTTGAGTTCGCATTCAGACGAGGTTTTCTTGGGAGATACTCTGTCCTGTATGTTTATACAGTAGCTAGAGTGTTCCCTTGAGGACTCATGACTCTGGAGACTGTTCTTGGGAAGTCAGTTGAGGCTTCCTTGATTGATAATGATGTCAAACCAAGAACGGTGAACATATCATCATTTCTCGACCCGAGAGCTCGTGAGACTGAGGACCTGTTAGGATGCCATGTACAAGACTATAACCCACATGTGAGAGGGGATGGATTTTTCAGGAAACCTTGACCTTCAACTTACCCAGATTTTTAGTTTTCTTATCAGTGTGAACTTATGAACGTGGTATTTTGGTTATCTCAGTATTCTGGTATTCTGGATTTCTTGTCAGAGCAGAATTTTGGTCTTATTCAGTCACTAACACAATGGTTGTTCAAAATATGTGGAAGCCTTGATCCCATTTCTCTGCATCTATATCATCATAACATGTTTGTGTAGCACCCCAAAATTTGCCCTACCGTTTTTCTGGCTTATGTTTCTTTCTCATTTTTGCATCATTAGGTCATACTCATAATCATATCATTGCATTGGTCTCTTAAGACATGGGATCGAAGGGTTTTCTTGTTATCGGCGTTCGCCCTATTCAGAGGTGGTTTAGTCGGTTTCTATTTCAGGTTAAGTTGAAGCAAGAGGTTGAATTATGCTCCTTGTAATATTCTTATTCAGAGGATTCATCAAAGGCTTTGGGTCAGAGGTTCATTGGTGTGAATCAGGTTTTAATTTCTTCTCGGTTCAAATCATCTTCTTCGAGATTTATCAGCATACCAGGGAGAATTGGAGTTCTTATTTACAGTTGAGCTGGTGGATAGTTATCGGTTGAGATTCTTCAGTGGATCATGTGAGTGACCAGATTGTTCAGTGGTAGCTGTGACTATTTCGTCAGAGGCTTGTGGAAAGTTGGTGATTGGTTTTGAATTCAGTTGGTTATCCATTTTCTATCCATAATCCATATCCAAACTCATTGTTTTTAATCCATCAACCATTTTCATTTTTTATCCACTTACCTTTTCTTTTATTCATAAACCATTTCTAATTTCTAAATCCATTATCCATTATCCACTTTTGAATATCCAATTCAATTCCTAAATCCACATTTTTTTTAATATCCATTCTTAATTTTGGTTATCCATTACTAAACCATGTCCAAATTCATTTTATCCATTTTCAACCCACATTTCATAAATATCCATAACCATTAAACCATTCCATTATCCATTTGTTCTATCCAATACCATTCCAAATCCATTTCTTTTCTTTTTATCCATTAAAGCTATTTCATGTCCAAATTAAATTCAATGCATATATCCGCAAACCATATCCACTTTAGAATTATTTTTTATGTGAATATATTTCCATTTATTTTACCATACCATAACCACATGACTCCACATGATTCTAAATCACCTGCAAAAGTACAAGACGTGGGGAGAAAGCGATTCACAGAAAAATTCACAATGCACACACCTTGCTACCAAGAAACTCGTGACTCGTTCACAGCTCAAAAATCCTAACAGAATTTCACCTAAAAAACCTAAACTACCCTCTTTGATTTCCTGGTATAAAGCAAGCTGCAACCGAATTGAGAGGGGGACCAATTTTCTTCATTTCCAATTCTTCACGATTTTTAACTTCACTCTCAAATATTGTCAGCTTCATTCTCCTACTGAAAAGAACCACACGAGCCACACTTCTTCATCAACAAGCTTCAAAGTTAACTCCTCATCATCTTGAATTCTTCAACCTGCATAACCTGCAAATCTGAGAATTCAACAACGGACAATGGCACCAACTCTCGCAGCAATTTCACACCAACTCGTAATAGCTGCACTGTAAGTTCACAGTACCATGTCAACAACAATGCGATATCACAGAAGCAGCAAGAAGAAGTAAGAAGAGATTCAGGAGCTTAAACACAACAAATTCAGCTGAAGCATAAGGAAGAAGAGAGTAGAATCGTTACCTGCGAAGTTGCTGATTGGTCAAAACTGACGCGTATCTCACAACGATAGGCTCAGAAATTGAAAAGAGAAGAACCAGGATCAGAATTCAAAGCCGGAAGAAGAAGAACGCGCACCTCTCAAGACCCAACGGAGGAACTCCGTTAGGTAAAGTTCTCGACGTTCTGAACTTGTTAGATGCTTGCAAACTTGTTTAAACCGTTAAATTCGTATTGCTTTTGCACTCTTTGTTTAATCTCGAGCATTCCCGTTTCTGTTGTTGACGTCTGAGCTTAGTTTGAGTGTTTCTGTGACGGACGATCCCGTTACGTGGTCAAGTTCTTGGTTGATTTGGTACCGGATTTGGAGAGAGGGTGAGAAAGTGAGGGGGGTTCGTGTTGGAGTTTTGGTGTTTTAAGGTAGCTCCGTCGGAGTTGACAGTAGCCTCCGCTGCGGGCTCGTCTTCTCCGGTGGGTTGGTGGCCACCAGCGATTGCAAAGAGAGATGGCTGAGGGAGTGAGGGAATGATGGTGAGACGGAAGCGATGGCGGTGTGAACAGAAGGAAATAGTGGCGGACCAAAAACGTTGAGGTTGGCGGCGAGATGAGAAGCATAGAAGAGGTTCTCACGTGGTGTTTCGTTTCCGGCGCCGTTTGGGAGAAAAAGGGTCGACTGAAATCGTTGAAGGAATGAGTAAGAAGCTTCATGATGCTATTAGGTTACCTTGTCTTGCGTGGACTGGGCTTAGAAGCCTATCGGTTTTATTTCTGACCACACCGTCCTTTTGCATTTCGCACACCCCCTGGATTCATTAAGATTAATGGGCCTCAGGATTTTAGGACCATTCGCCTAATTTCTTTTCACCACCCCTGAAATACAAATTGCGCCCCTTGTTTTAATTGATTAGTTTAGATTTTGATTTTTAATTGTTTTGGTTTTACTAATGGTTTTAGTTAATTAATAATTAGATTAGCTATTTTATATTTTATTTTAATTAGAAGTTAGTTTTAATATTAGTTTTTAATTCTAGAATTAGTTTTAGAATTAATTTTCTTTTAATTAGATTAATTTAGGATTAACTTTAGAATTAGAAATTATCTTTAACTAATTTTAGGTTTAATTTTTAATTAACTCTCTTTACTTAATCTTGTTCTAATTTTAATTTGTATATTCTTGATCTTGATTTTTGATGCTTAATTCCCGATTTTCTCTTCGTACTTGATTTTCTTTTAACCTGGTTTCTTATTTGATTTCTCTTTGTGATTGAGTCGTCTGATGTTTGCTTTTTGATTACCTCTGTATTCGCATGCTCCCTTAAGGCTCCTAGTCCGACTTAATTTCTGATTAAGCTCGGAGTAGGATAGACATTAGGCTCTCAATCCAAGCATGACAACATTAGGTAGAATTCCCTCCTAATCCTGACCTTAGGGCCATTTTGCATGATAACTTGTAGGATTCAGTTTCCCCTTTAGACTTTCCGTGAGTCCCGACTCTTTTCTCTCGCACCCTTGCGATCGAGACCGTTTCCCGTTTTTCCAATTCGTGGTCGTTACCACGAACTACGACTGCCCTGATTCTTTATTCTCGTCCGAGTAAAGATACGTAGGCACAAGATTGCGTAGATCTTGGCGGGCTACCTTCTCCATTTTTCACCAATTTCCTCCCCTTGTTTCGTGGTCGTTCCCACGAACTACGGACGCTCTGACTTCCTCTCTCTCGTCCGATTGAGGATACGTAGGCACGAGGATCCCTATCCTTGGCGAGCACCCTTCTCTCGCACCCTTGCGATCGAGACCCTTCTCTTGCACCCTTGCGATTGAGACCCTTCCATCCTTTCCTTTTTCCCTAGTGAGGGGAACTACGTCGCTCTGATTCTCGCGTGCGAGCGAGATACGTAGGCAGGAGATCGTACGAGATCTCTCTGAGCACATTTCTTTCACAACCTTTCTTTATCACCTCTTTGTCTCTTTTCGACCCGTAGGTCGAACTACGACTGCTCTGATTTCCTCTTTCTCGTCCGATTGAGGATACGTAGGCACAAGACGGCGATGTCTTGGCGAGCAACCTTCCCCAACAGTTCCCGTCCGAACTA
The DNA here is from genome assembly GCA_022829125.1 of Lathyrus tuberosus. Lineage (NCBI taxonomy): Eukaryota > Viridiplantae > Streptophyta > Magnoliopsida > Fabales > Fabaceae > Lathyrus > Lathyrus tuberosus. The sequence goes on along the minus strand of JALAZF010000070.1, from coordinate 954,630 downwards.
CGTTGACTCTGACTTTCCCATTGCACTGAGGGAGTACGTAGGCCTAGGACAACGATATCGTCCTATCGAGTCACTTCTTTTTCTTTTCTTCTTCGTCTCTCCGTTCTTTCCGTTCTCGTTTCTTCGCCGGTCCAGTAGCAGTGGAGTTCCAGACGATGACACCCTTTGATGCAGACAGCAAGCGTGGATCCCATCGAGTACGATGGATGTGTTGGGTGCTAACACCTTCCCTTCGCATAACCGACTCCCGTACCCGTTCTCTTAGTCGTGAGACCATGCTCTTTCCCTTCTTCAGGTTTATGCAGTGTTTCCTTTCTCTCTCTTGGGATAAATACACATTGCTGGCGACTCTGTGTCTTTTGCGCCACTCTCGCGTTTGTACCGTTGGATGCGAATCTTTCGGGAGCGACAACTGGCGACTCTGCTGGGGAATATGGTTGACCTACTGCTGGTCCTTCCCCTTTAGCGAGTCGATCCTAGCGCTTGTCTGTTTATCTTCTTTGGGTGTTTGTTTTTGTGGTGCTTTGCTTTGTTGTATATTACTGTATCTGCTGTTTTATTTGCTTTACTGTTTTTTATAGCTTTTATTGCATTGCATTTTCATTTTATTACTGTCATTCTGGATATTACTGTACTGTGCTGGCTGGTTTTCTGTTTGGCGGGTTGGGATGTTCTGAGAGATGAGCCCACTACCCAGGCTCGAGTATACACCTAGGTTTTAGCATGGGCAGGCGTGACGCTCCCGTGGTGTTGGCCACGTGCGGGTGATCACGATCCCTACAATCAGACGAGGTTTTATCCGGAGCTATCTGCTACTGTATATTGATACAGGCCAGTAGTTATTCTCTGGAGGAATTGTCGACTCTGATGGCCATTCCCAAGGACTCAGTTGCGGCACTCCTCCCGAAATGTGACAGTGGCAGACCACCCTTTGTGGCAAATCCATTGCACATTCTCGATCTGAGGACCCAATGCTGGGAACTCGCCATAGGATCCTTCTTTTTAAAAGTGAATCAGCAGACGACCTCTTTGATTGGCGGTAGCATTGTATCCTTCGGGCTGAATGTGCTATTGCTTCTCAAACCTCTGAAGCTGAGGATCTTTCATTTTGGTGAATCAGTTGAGGCCTCCTCGATTGATGATGATGCTAAACCAGAAATGGTGAACGTATCATCATTTCTCGACCTGAGAGCCCGGGATACTGAGGATCTTAGCACCCACATGTGAGAGGGGCGGGTTGTTTACAGGTTTGCAGGTAACCTTGACCTTCAACATACCCGATATTCTAGATTTCCTGTCAGTGTGGACTTATCAGCCTGGTATTCTAGTATTCTGATCATCCGGTATTCTGGTATTCTCTTCAGAGCAGACCTTTGAGCTTATTCAGTCAGCAGCACAGCAGTTATTCAGAATTTATGGAAGCTTTGATCCCATGTCTGCTGCATTCATATTGCATTTGCATTTACATCTTGCATCTTTTTGCATATCTGTCTCCGGCCTGATCAGAGAGCTCATCCATCCTTTGTCTGAACCGTTAGTTGATTTCTAGACTTTCTCATCTGACTTGAATCAGCTTTTGGGGAGATCATCATGAATTCAGGGGAACAGAATCAGTTTGTAACTAGGGCCGATGTTGAATTGATGAAGAGTCAGTTGGATCAACTTGTGGAAGCTATGGCAGCCATGAATAGGGGAGAGGTTAATGTTCAGAGGACTTTAGTTACTAGGAATGTCATTCCACCTCCAGTGAACAATGTTGCTCAAGCTCAGCATGTGTGAATCCCTGCTGAGGATCAAGTTATACACGAGTGTACCATCTTCCGAGATGAACATTCTTCTTCTCTTGATGCCACAGATTATCAGAGTTTTGCTTTCTCTATGCCAGATGTCCAGGGGGTAATCCCGAAGATGAAGCCTAAGGACTCATGGTCTGTTCAGTTTGATGAAAAATACCGTTGGTTGGAAAAAAATTAAAGCCCTGGAGAGGCATGATACTCTTGATTTGAATGCTTCGAGCATGTGTCTGGTACCTGGCCTTGTGATGCCTCCAAAGTTTAAAATGCCGAAGTTTGAGCAATACAAAGGGGATAGCTGCCCAAAACTACATTTGGTGATGTTTTGCCGAAGAATGACCTCACATGTCTATAATGATAAGCTCATGATCCATTGTTTCCAGGACAGTCTGAGTGGGGCGTCGTTGAGTTGGTATATGCAGTTAGAAAGTGGTAGTATCCGATCATGGACAGATCTAGCCAACGCCTTTGTGAAGCAGTACGATTATAATCTTGACATGGCTCCCAGCCAGATGCATTTGCAAGACTTGTCTCAGGCAGATAATGAATCATTCCGAGAGTACGCTCAGAGATGGAGAGAGTTAGCCGCTCGTGTTCAACCGCCACTTTCAGATAGAGAATTGATTGATTTGTTCACTGATACCTTGCAAGGGCCGTATTTGGAAAAGATGATTGCTAATGGGGCAGCAAAATTTTCTGACCTGGTGATGGTGGGAGAACGTATTGAGAGATTTCTCAGTTGTGGAAAGCTCCAAGGCCTCTCGAACTTCCAAGCTAATGAAAGTGAATCAGTTATCAGTTCTCAGGAAGAATTAGAGGAAGAAAGTAATTCCATCTGGGAACATCCACCGTCTCATCCTCAATATTCAGATGCATCAACTGTTCAGAGTCAGCGATCTTCTGGATCTCAGAATCAACGGTCATATCACCGTTAGCCGCGTCAGCACGCCCGCCAAAGACCTAGGAAGCCAGAGAGGCCTTTCACTCAGTTGCCAATGTCAGATCATCAGATGCTTCCAGATTTGATAAGAGGTGGATTGATAGTGCCGAAGGGATTGAAGCCAGTGATTCCTCCATACCCACCAGGTTTTGATGTCAGCGCCCGTTGTGACTACCATGCTGGGGCACAGGGGCATTCAACCGAAGACTGTAAGGTGCTCAGGAGCAAGATTCAGACTCTTCTTGACTCCAATATGTTCTCATTCATGCCTCAGGGTATTCAGATCCACATTTCTCCTTCATCCAGTCATGTGGGTTCATCAGTTCAGGTCATGGAAGAAGACACCGAGAGCAGTGGTGCAAGTTTTTATCAGACTGACTTCGATGAGCAATTTTGAAGATGGCTAGTTCAGTAGCAAGTCAAGCTTGGAAAGCCCAGTTCCCTGAAGCTGGCAATCTTTTAGATCATGTCATTTCTTTGCATTTGTAGTTTCTTTTTTGTTAAAGTGCAAACTCATTTGTAAAACTCGTCTGTTTTCAGTTGATAATGATAATGAAATGAATATGCATGTTTTGATTAAATCCATCTGTGTTCACTCATATTTTATTTATTGATATCTAACCCTTGTTTAAGCAGGATCTGAGGGAGGATGATGAAATTCAAAGACGCAGAACTTTTGATTGTATGCTTTTGAACAAAACCCTACTGATGATGTACAGGAATTGTTTCAACTTCCCAAACACCGGAGATATAAGGAAGATAATCCCTTGTAAACCCCTTTGAGCCTAGAAGTGGGAGTTTCTTCCTGAAAATGAAAAAACCCTCAATCTTAACCTGGGGTAAGGTAGGTGTCAGTTAATTTGACCAAACGTTCAAATTTCAAAGGAGTGTCCCATTCGAGGATCAAATCACAACGGTTATTCCTCACCAATCGGAGAGTGAGGCAGTCACAACCCTTGCAAACAAGTCAGACAAGCCAGTGCCACACGACTTGTTCAAAAAAAAAAGAAAAAAAAAGAGAAAAAAAAGAAAAAGAAAGAAAACCCGCTAAGTCGAAACTTGAAGACAAATGGCTTAGGAAAAAGTTAGGGCATCCCGCTGGACTTCAAAATCGAAAAAATCAAAAGAATTTGTCCAGGCAAAATCAGGGAAAAGAAAAAGAATAAAAAGCGAAAAAATGGAAAAGAAAAATCCTCAAATAAAGAACAAGTCGTGTGTTTACAAACACCAAAGGCAAAAGGGGTGGCTGTCACTCCAAAAACCGTGTGGGTCTTTCTATCCTCCTACCATTCATTAACCTTTTTGATAGGTGAGCGCTTGTGTCAAGTTAGCTTAACGTAGGACTTGAGAACAACAAGGAGATTGGGTGGGTTAAAACAAACTTTGAGCCTTATATCCTTTCTTTCTCGAACCGTGAACCAGGCCACGTTACAATCTTCAAAAGACCTAATTGAAGCAAGGTTGTTTCGAAAGCATACTTCGGTAAAGATCGCGTCGAACCTGACTCCTAAAAGGATCTTCTTACCATTCATGTTGGTATCAGCGACACTTTGATTAGTGATTCATTCACTATATGTCACAACTTCTTTTCCAGTGACCAGACTTGGATTTCAAAACTGTCATATGCATTGCATTAAAATTGTCATTTTCAAAACGAAGTGTTTTACTTGCGAGTAAGTACTTGACTCAGGAAAGTTTCTGCAATGGAAGGATTGATCAAGATAAGATGCAAAGTGCCTGAGTACTCCGTTGAGTAGGGGCAAGTCATTTCAAAGGGGCAATTCATTCCAAGATTCAGCTAATCTGGGGCAATTAGGTCGAGATTCAATAAATCTCTTGAAGGTACTCCTTCACAGATCAGCCAGTCAAGGGCAAAATCACTTCAAGACTGGGGCAGATCACCCCAAGAGCAAAAGAGTTTTTCTCAGGAAAACGGTTAATCAAGATCATGGGGCAAGATATATAAGATCTTCATGAGACCTCTCGAAGACAGGTTCCTGTATGGGCTATGCTGTATCAGGGCATCTTTTGGTCATATCACATCTGTAGGGTTCATGTTGATGGTCGACACGTGACGTCCCCAGTAGAGTCTCTCTCCCCAACAGAGTAAGGGTAGAAAGTAAGTCTCCAGCAGAGGAGTAAGCTCAATGTTGTCCCCTAGCAGAGTAGATATCATCAACCGTCGTTCCCCGAGCAGAGTTGTTGGTGATGGCTGGTATTCCCCAGCAGGTTAAGGGTGTTTCCCCGACTACAGGCTAAGTTCAATGATGTTCTCCAGCAGGTTCGCTGTTATTGACTTCATTCCCCAGGCAGGTGATAGTCATCTTAATGGCTTAATCAACAGTGGTTGACATCCCCACCAGATTCAGAGTCTAATGTTTATTGACACCTCTTCCGTATCAGATCTTTGGGGTCCATCTTCAAGGTTTATTCGTAATCCCCAACGGAGTGGGAGTTCTCCTCGGATTTCATCTTCAGCAGTGGTTATATCAGGAAGACTGTTCAGCGTGACTTCCTCAGCAGGGTTCGTAACCTCGGAGGCAGTTCAGTTCGCCATCCCCAGCAGAGTTGGCCTCTTCTCTTCAGCATTTATTTTGCTGGAGGGATCCTTTTGCATATAGTAAGCATTTTTGCATGGCATCCTCCCAAATGCGTAGCATTTCCATTGTGTATGGAGCATTACGCCATAGAAAGAAAATTCAAGCATAAGCATGCGAAGCATAAGCCAGATTTGGTACCTTGCGCAGAAGCCCGAATTAATTTTTAGTTAGGACAGTGACATATCCCAAAAGAGAATGCCAAGCCATTCCCCAGCAGGTAATTTCTTTCCGTCAAACCCCTTTGACGATGTGTTCCGAGCTCAGGTTTCGTACTTTCGGATATGTTCAGTTTCTTCCCGTCAACTCTTTGACGAGGTGTTTCTTGGGTTTCATCCTCTTTCTGTCATCCCCATGACGATGTGTTCCTACGGTGGAATTTTCTTTCTGTCATCCCTATGACAATGTGTTATCTTTTCAGAGCTCCTCTTTCTGTCATCTCTATGACGATGTATTCCTACGGTGGAATTTTCATTTTCTTTCTGTCATCCCTATGACAATGTGTTTCTTGGGTTTCATCCTCTTTCTGTCATCCCTATGACAAGGTGTTTCTTCGGATAAATAATCGGTGCGGTTCTGGGGTTCACTTTTCTTTCTATGGGTTTCATCTTTTTCCTGTCATCCCTATGACAATGCGTTCTCTTCGGTTATGTTTTCTTCCCGTCAACCCTTTGACGAGGTGTTTCTTGGGTTTCATCTTCTTCCTGTCATCCCTATGACAATGTGTTATCTTCGTCAATTCCTTGACGATGTTGAGTTGTCTTCCCCGCAGAGTTGTCTGTTTAGATTTCTCTTTTCCCCAGCGGAATCATCTTTGTAGATCTGTCGATTCTACTTATTGTTGTTTGAAAGTCTACCTTCGGCATAGTCTTTCTTTGAAAGTCCACCTTTGGCTTGGTCTTTCTTTTTCGAGCCCACCTTCGACATGGTCTCGTATCCTTTGTTTGAAAGCCCACCTTCGGCTTGGTCTTTCTTTTTCGAGCCCACCTTCGGCATGGTCTCGTATCCTTTGTTTGAAAGCCCACCTTCGGCTTGGTCTTTCTTTTTCGAGCCAACCTTCGGCATGGTCTCGTATCTTTTGGTTTGAGAGTCTACCTTCGGCTTAGTCTTTCTTTGAAAGCCCACCCTCGGCCTGGTCTTTCCTTTTCGAGCCCACCTTCGGCATGGCCTCGTATTACCTTTATATCCCCCAGCGTAGTCCGCCTTCGGTTGGTATACCCTTTCTGAGTTCGTCTGCGGCCGTCCTCGTAAACAACTTTTTTCATCATCTCCACAGTTTGCAAATTTTCGGGTTCTTTTTGTATTCAATCACCTTCTACCTTGAATGTCTGAAAGTCGTTGCTATCACCCTTTCAGGTCCAAGTTGATTGAATAGGGGCAGCTGTAGCACCCCAAAATTTGCCCTACCGTTTTTCTGGCTTATGTTTCTTTCTCATTTTTGCATCATTAGGTTATACTCATAATCATATCATTGCATTGGTCTCTTAAGACATGGGATCGAAGGGTTTTCTTGTTACCGGCGTTCGCCCTATTCAGAGGTGGTTTAGTCGGTTTCTATTTCAGGTTAAGTTGAAGCAAGAGGTTGAATTATGCTCCTTGTAATATTCTTATTCAGAGGATTCATCAAAGGCTTTGGGTCAGAGGTTCATTGGTGTGAATCAGGTTTTAATTTCTTCTCGGTTCAAATCATCTTCTTCGAGATTTATCAGCATACCAGGGAGAATTGGAGTTCTTATTTACAGTTGAGCTGGTGGATAGTTATCGGTTGAGATTCTTCAGTGGATCATGTGAGTGACCAGATTGTTCAGTGGTAGCTGTGACTATTTCGTCAGAGGCTTGTGGAAAGTTGGTGATTGGTTTTGAATTCAGTTGGTTATCCATTTTCTATCCATAATCCATATCCAAACTCATTGTTTTTAATCCATCAACCATTTTCATTTTTTATCCACTTACCTTTTCTTTTATTCATAAACCATTTCTAATTTCTAAATCCATTATCCATTATCCACTTTTGAATATCCAATTCAATTCCTAAATCCACATTTTTTTTAATATCCATTCTTAATTTTGGTTATCCATTACTAAACCATGTCCAAATTCATTTTATCCATTTTTCAACCCACATTTCATAAATATCCATAACCATTAAACCATTCCATTATCCATTTGTTCTATCCAATACCATTCCAAATCCATTTCTTTTCTTTTTATCCATTAAAGCTATTTCATGTCCAAATTAAATTCAATGCATATATCCGCAAACCATATCCACTTTAGAATTATTTTTTATGTGAATATATTTCCATTTATTTTACCATACCATAACCACATGACTCCACATGATTCTAAATCACCTGCAAAAGTACAAGACGTGGGGAGAAAGCGATTCACAGAAAAATTCACAATGCACACACCTTGCTACCAAGAAACTCGTGACTCGTTCACAGCTCAAAAATCCTAACAGAATTTCACCTAAAAAACCTAAACTACCCTCTTTGATTTCCTGGTATAAAGCAAGCTGCAACCGAATTGAGAGGGGGACCAATTTTCTTCATTTCCAATTCTTCACGATTTTTAACTTCACTCTCAAATATTGTCAGCTTCATTCTCCTACTGAAAAGAACCACACGAGCCACACTTCTTCATCAACAAGCTTCAAAGTTAACTCCTCATCATCTTGAATTCTTCAACCTGCATAACCTGCAAATCTGAGAATTCAACAACTGACAATGGCACCAACTCTCGCAGCAATTTCACACCAACTCGTAATAGCTGCACTGTAAGTTCACAGCACCATGTCAACAACAATGCGATATCAGAGAAGTAGCAAGATGAAGTGAGAAAAGATTCAGGAGCTTAAACACAACAAATTCAGCAGAAGCATAAGGAAGAAGAGAGTAGAATCGTTACCTGCGAAGTCGCTGATTGGTCAAAACTAACGCGTATCTCACAACGACAGGCTCAGAAATTGAAAAGAGAAGAACCAGGATCAGAATTCAAAGCCGGAAGAAGAAAAATGCGCACCTCTCAAGACCCAACGGAGGAACTCCGTTAGGTAAGGTTCTCGACGTTCTAAACTTGTTAAATGCTTGCAAACTTGTTTAAACCGTTAAATTCGTATTGCTTTTGGACTCTTTGTTTAATCTCGAGCATTCCCGTTTCTGTTGTTGACGTCTGAGCTTAGTTTGAGTGTTTCTGTGATGGACGATCCCGTTACGTGGTCAAGTTTTTGGTTGATTTGGTACCGGATTTGGAGAGAGGGTGAGAAAGTGAGGGGGGGTTCGTGTTGGAGTTTTGGTGTTTTGAGGTAGCTCCGTCGGAGTTAACGGTAGCCTCTGCCGCGGGCTCGTCTTCTCCGGTGGGTTGGTGGCCACCAGCGATTGCAAAGAGAGATGGCTGAGGGAGTGAGGGAATGATGGTGAGACGGAAGCGATGGCGGTGTGAACAGAAGGAAATAGTGGCGGAGCAAAAATGTTGAGGTTGGCGGCGAGATGAGAAGCATAGAAGAGGTTCTCGCGTGGTGTTTCGTTTTCGGCGCCGTTTGGGAGTAAAAGGGTCGACTGAGATCGTTGAAGGAATGAGTAAGAAGCTTCATGATGCTATTAGGTTACCTTGTCTTGCGTGGACTAGGCTTAGAAGCCTATCGGTTTTATTTCTGACCACACCGTCCTTTTGCATTTCGCACACCCCCTGGATTCATTAAGATTAATGGGCCTAAGGATTTTAGGCCCATTCGCCTAATTTCTTTTCACCACCCCTGAAATACTAATTGCGCCCCTTGTTTTAATTGATTAGTTTGGATTTTGATTTTTAATTGTTTTGGTTTTACTAATGGTTTTAGTTAATTAATAATTAGATTAGCTATTTTATATTTTATTTTAATTAGAAGTTAGTTTTAATATTAGTTTTTAATTCTAGAATTAGTTTTAGAATTAATTTTCTTTTAATTAGATTAATTTAGGATTAACTTTAGAATTAGAAATTATCTTTAACTAATTTTATGTTTAATTTTTAATTAACTCTCTTTACTTAATCTTGTTCTAATTTTAATTTGGATATTCTTGATCTTGATTTCTGATGCTTAATTCCCGATTTTCTCTTCGTACTTGATTTTCTTTTAACCTGGTTTCTTATTTGATTTCTCTTTGTGATTGAGTCGTCTGATGTTTACTTTTTTATTACCTCTGTATTCGCATGCTCCCTTAAGGCTCCTAGTCCGACTTAATTTCTGATTAAGCTCGGAGTAGGATAGACATTAGGCTCTCAATCCAAGCATGACAACATTAGGTAGAATTCCCTCCTAATCCTGACCTTAGGGCCATTTTGCATGATAACTTGTAGGATTCAGTTTCCCCTTTAGACTTTCCGTGAGTCCCGACTCTTTTCTCTCGCACCCTTGCGATCGAGACCGTTTCCCGTTTTTCCAATTCGTGGTCGTTACCACGAACTACGACTGCCCTGATTCTTTATTCTCGTCCGAGTAAAGATACGTAGGCACAAGATTGCGTAGATCTTGGCGGGCTACCTTCTCCATTTTTCACCAATTTCCTCCCCTTGTTTCGTGGTCGTTCCCACGAACTACGAATGCTCTGACTTCCTCTCTCTCGTCCGATTGAGGATACATAGGCACGAGGATCCCTATCCTTGGCGAGCACCCTTCTCTCGCACCCTTGCGATCGAGACCCTTCTCTCGCACCCTTGCGATTGAGACCCTTCCATCCTTTCCTTTTTCCCTAGTGAGGGGAACTACGTCGCTCTGATTCTCGCGTGCGAGCGAGATACGTAGGCAGGTGATCGTGCGAGATCTCTCCGTGCACATTTCTTTCACAACCTTTCTTTATCACCTCTTTGTCTCTTTTCGACCCGTAGGTCGAACTACGACTGCTCTGATTTCCTCTTTCTCGTCCGATTGAGGATACGTAGGCACAAGACGGCGATGTCTTGGCGAGCAACCTTCCCCCACAGTTCCCGTCCGAACTACGTTGACTCTGACTTTCCCATTGCACTGAGGGAGTACGTAGGCCTAGGACAACGATATCGTCCTATCGAGTCACTTCTTTTTCTTTTCTTCTTCGTCTCTCCGTTCTTTCCGTTCTCGTTTCTTCGCCGGTCCAGTAGCAGTGGAGTTCCAAACGATGACACCCTTTGATGTAGACAACAAGCGTGGATCCCATCGAGTACGATGGATGTGTTGGGTGCTAACACCTTCCCTTCACGTAACCGACTCCCGTACCCGTTCTCTTGGTCATGAGACCATACTCTTTCCCTTCTTCAGGTTTACGCAGTGTTTCTTTTCCCTCTCTTGGGATAAATACACATTACTGGCGACTCTGTGTCTTTTGCGCCACTCTCGCGTTTGTACCGTTGGATGCGAATCTTTTGGGAGCGACAGTTTGCATTCTGACATACATGTTCTTGTAATTCCAAGGATATTAACTTTGGGTCTCGTAGTCGAGGATTCCATCTATTTCTTGTGGTTCTTCTGTGGAAAACTTGAATCAAAGAAGAACCTTGGAAATATTAGAACATGGCATTTGCGTTGCATTTTCATTTTCATTTGCACAGCAGGTGTTGTGAGGCTGGTTATTGTTATCCTGGTCTGGTTTTCTTCAGAATTGCAGACTTAACTTTTCAAAGAAGCTAGAAGTTGACTATGGAGCAGATTCAGGCAGAGTTGAAGGAAGTACGAAGCCAAATGGGGCAGTTCATGGTAGACATGCAAGCTTTGTCTCAGGATCAGAAAATGCTGAGGGAGGAAGTCCATCAACTGAAGACTCAGATGGGTTTGATCATGGAAGTCATGAGAAACGTGTTAAGAAAAGAAGGTAATCCTATGCCTGTGGCTGCAACAGAAATTGGTATTCCTCCCTTGCCTATGGGATATCTCCCAAAGCGTGATGTGCCTCGCAGAATTTCTGTACAACCCGGGGTTCCAGAATTTTCCCATCAGTAGCTATCTCCTTTTTCCCAAGACAATCCCAAGATTAAGAAGTACGCACAGAGGCCGAAGCAGCTTGAAAGAATTTTTGATCTGCTTCCTATGCCTTATGCTCAGCTATTAAGGCATCTACTCCAGCTTTAATTGGTTGAACTTCGAATGCTGGCTCCGCTTACCGGTCAGCCCCCACCAGGCTATGACGCAAATATCCATTGTGATTTTCATTCTGGAGCGCCGGGGCATAGTGTTGAAAAATGCAGGGCCTTTCAGCATAAAGTCCAAGATCTTATTGATGCAAAGACAATTGAGTTCACGTCGGGTAGCCTGAGCATACAAGGGAGTCTTACTCCAGCTGCTGCAAAAGAAGTGAATATCCCTATTTTCTCTCCTGAAGCTGCTTCAGGTCAAGGGCATATCTTACAGTCCTTGGTTTTAGAATCGCCATGTCCGCAACTGTTGCCTGTTCCTCGACGAGGTCTGAAGAGGAAAATGCCTGAACGAGAGGAGTGCCCAAATTGGTATCAGCAACAGACTATCTCCCAGAAGAGACAACAAAGATCGAGAAGGCTCGATAGAAGGTTTGATCTCATTTCTGTTCGTCACAGTCAGCTGCTTGCTCTCCTACTTCAAGGCTCTTTGATTCAGCTAAGAGAAGCTGCACTTGTTCCAAATCCCCTCCCTCCAGATTATGATATAAATGCTAGGTGCGAGTACCACTCGGGGACACGGGGGCATGCAATTGAAAATTGTAACGTGTTCAAGCATAAGGTGCAGGATTTAATTGACTCAGAGGTCATCGCGTTCACTGCAGACGGACTGCACATTAATTAAAGCTTCCCAAGTAGGCACTTGGGACTGTGAGGACATCGTCAGAAGCAATTAGTCCAGACATATCCAGGCCTCCTCAACCATGGCTATCATTAGCTTTCTTTATTGTATTTTTCATTTGTACTTTTCATTGTTTGTTAATGCTTTGTTTGCATGTAAAAACTTGTTTGATTTTGAATGATGATCTTAATGCAATGAGTATGCTTTTTTTGAGGTATTCCATTCGTGTTCACTCATATAATTTTTCTGTGCATCGCAATACCAACTTTCTTGCATAAACTCTTTGAAGGAGGATGACGAAGTGAAAACGCAAACTTCTGATTGTATGCTTTTGGAATAAAACCTTGCTGATGATGTACATACATTGTTTCAAATCCCCTAAACACTGGAGATATAAGGGAGTTAGACCCTTATCAACCCCGTTGAGCCTAGGAGTAGGAGTTTCCTTTCATAACGAAAAACCCTCAATCTTAACCTGGGGCAGGGTAGGTGTCAGTTTATTTGACCGTGCGCTCAAATTTCAAAAGGAATGAAACCACAATGGTTATCCCTCGCCAACCAGAAAATGAGGCAGTCTCAATCCTTTCAAAGAAATCAATACAAACCTATGTCACACGATTTGTTCCAAAAATAAAAAGAAAAAAAACCCGCTAAGTCAATAACTTGAAAACAAGTAACTTAGGTAAAAGTTAGGACATCCTGCTGGACTTCAAAATCGTAAAATTCAAAAGAATCAGTCCAGGTAAGAATCAGGGAAAATAAAAACGCAATAGAATGATAAATGAAAAGGATGACAAAAGATAAGTCCTCGATAAAGAATAAGTCGTGTGTCTACAGACACCAAAGAAAAAAGGGGTGACTGTCACTCCGAAAACCTTGTGGGTTCCTTAACTATCACTCTTACCATTCTATAACTTTTTGAAAGGACAGCGCTTGTGCTGAATTAGCTGAACGTAGGACTGGAGAACATCAAGGAGAATGGGTGGGTACAAACAAATTTTGAGCCACAAATCCTTTTTTCTCAAACCATGAACCTGGCCACGTTACAACCCTCTAAAGTCCTAATTGAAGCAGGGTTTATTTCGAAGGTGTGCTTCAACAGGATAACGTTCCTGACTTCCATGAGTTATGATAATAACATCTTTATTGGTATTGCATGTGCATAATAACTTTCATTCAAAAAAATCAATGTCGTAACTAGTGTCTCGTTCACAGGGTTTAGCGATATCTTAAAAAAAAAAACTTCAAGATTAACATGTTTGTTGCATTAGAATTATCATTTTCAGGATAAAACATTTTCCGCTTGCATACAGGTATTTGTCACCGATGAGATTTACATAATGAATATCAGTCAAGAAGTTTAGTTTTGTTAGGAGGAAATTGTTGGACATATATATTGAGGAGCACGTGGCCAAGAGGCTCTGTGGAACGTGCGCATTTCCAGCAAGTTTTGCTCAGAAGTTGCCAGTCTGGTGCAGTCACATCAAGAAATCCTTATAAAGTTTTCAGCAAGAGGCTTTTGTCATGATCAGAGTCATTGGTTTGGGAAAGCTCAGTTGTGACCTTGGGTGGTGATTTCTTTTGATGTTCACCAGCCACCTAACTCACTTAGTCTACAGATTCTTTGGTGGAATCCTTAGGAGAAGTTTTGTGTTGGGTGGAAGGACTTGTTAGATGGTAAGAAGGATCAATGCTAGTAGTGGGAAGGATTTGTTGAATAAGGGGTTGCCCTTTGTCATCTTTAGCACCCTAAGAAGAAGAAATCAAGAGAAAAGATCAGAAGCAAGTGAGTCGGAGATAATTACAAAATCTAAAGGCAAAGAAGATATTTATGTACCTCAGGGCCCTCAGCCCCAGGGCTGGAGTTGTCACTCTCCAGTTGATCTGGATTCATCTTGCCAGTTGGTTTTTTAGTACTGGGGGTGGCATCAGTCTCTACCACATTTGGAGTGGAAGGTTTCTTTACAGGATCTTTATTTGTTTTTGGTTGGGGTCAAAAGCCGACATCAATGATTTTTGTCTGTATCTTCTTTTTCTTGGGTTGTTTGGAGTGATCTGAAGAAAGATCCCCATCATCTGATTCAACTATGTGAACCTAAAGTTCCTTTTGCTTTCTTTTCTTTGGTGTCGGAGGTGGTCTTTGACTTCCCTGCAAAAATAATACACTTCAGATGTTAGAATGGGAAGGCAATGTGTAAAAAGAACAATAATCACAAAGTTTACCTTTGTTGTTGTTTTCTTGGTGTTGTCTTCGTCTTCTTCTTGGACAACCTCCTTCTCAACATGAGTAGGTTTCTTGGCTAGAATTCTTACAGCTGCAAGAAATTAAAAGAAAATTAGTACAAATAAAAAGACGATTATAGATAAATGGATAAGAGAAGTGGTGTTAAAGAACCTCCCATTCCACACCTTCATATATTGGAGACTCCACGCAAACGTGTTCTATGCCAATATGAAAATGGCCTTTGAAATTGTCCAGAGTGTACTTAGTCAGAATCACTCGCTTAACGCGTTTTTGCGATTCTTGTCAAAGGATTTTCACACAGACGAACCAGTCTGGAAATGAGGACTAAAGGCCACACCAAAATCAGCACTTGGTAGTCGAGGGAATTTTTGAGGATATAGATTAAAAGCTAACTCGTTACGTTGATTAGGTCTAATGTACGAAGGAAGTTTTAAGTCCTATAATTTTTTTGTAAACTTTTCTTTTAAAGTGACTGTTGTTTCACTAATGGTTCGACTAAGATAATATGGCTTATAAGTAGTTTCAAAGTACTTCAGGAATGCTTGGACCTCTTTGATATGTGTCGAAGTATCTTTCTTCACTTTTTCCTACAGAAGGGCAAAGACACGAGATATATAGAGGTGGAAGGCGGCTACATCAACAAATTCTTCAGAATAGTACTCTCTTCACTAAGTGTTGAACTCTTTTGTGCAAAGAAAAGATGGTTTGAAAGCCACAGGATTGAATTATGTAAGGTCAATGTATTTAGCCAGCAATTTGGTACATTCTACCTCATTTTGAATCATGTTGTAGTGAATCAAGGAACCTTTTTTAGGGAGGAGTGGTTTGGGTTTAATTTGGATGAGGCCACACTGTCGAGCAACGAGGTTTGGTTGGTAACTAACGAGAGTAAATCGAAGTTTTAAGGGATTGAGCCTTGAAGCCAGCAATCTTGGTGTAAGAATAGATTCCCAAATATCAAGAGATTATGCTTCTTGTTCTTTTGACTCAGGAGGAAATTTTCTGGTAAACCATTCAGGGCCTACCTTCCTATCTGCAAAAGGGGCCATGCTGGACGAGAAATTGTAGCGTTTTGCAAACATCATCACATAGCTGGTGAAAGTTTGCTGAAGGTTTAGTCCTTCGTCGC
Source organism: Lathyrus tuberosus (assembly GCA_022829125.1). NCBI lineage: Eukaryota > Viridiplantae > Streptophyta > Magnoliopsida > Fabales > Fabaceae > Lathyrus > Lathyrus tuberosus. Next base: position 939,160 of record JALAZF010000070.1, on the reverse strand, counting down.
TAGGAGTTAACAAAGAAAGCCTCGTATCTTCTACCCTATTGTTCTTCACTTTGACAGATTCTGCGTTGATAGGATTACAAACAGGGAGAGATGCTTCAAATGTGGCATTTAGCCATAGTTGTAACAACCAAAAAGGTCCAAAAAGAATTAGATTTCCTCTCGACTTGATTGTTTTTAGCGTTGTAACGCCTTCTCCAAGGGATTCATAAAGATTGGTTTGAATTATTTCACTAAGACAAATATCATGTCCAACATGTAATTGATTGGCCATTGTAAGGTATCTCTTCGTCACATGAAGGGACCTTGAGCAAAAAACGCAGCGAGAAAGCCGAAGAGCCAGAAATGCAACATGCTCTTGATCAGAAACTTCTTCAATTTCTTTATCATGGTAGTAAGCTATTCAAGTGGTAAAATTTGCCTTGTTTATGTCAAAGCCTATAGAGTCATCAGCTAGGAGGCTAGGATCATAATCTACTCCAATAGGTTTGAGGCATGTGATGGCAGCATCGTCGAACAAGGTGGGAGTCACCATTCCACAAGGGAGTTAGAAGTTGTTGTGAGTATTATCCTAGAAATAGAGGGAAGCAATCAGCATGGATGGGCAATAGCCGAGCCCCACCTTCGACAATTGAATCATGTCGAAGATGCCCATGTCTTTCTAGACATGGTATTTTGCTTTCTCTACTTTTTATAACCAAGCAAGATAATCAGAGGTGTCTTTAAACAAGAGGCATGACCTAAATACCCTAAAACTATTATTCATAAACTCTAAGTTAATTGGGTTTCTAGAAGCTATGGTCTAAGGAGAACCTTGACCATCAACCTTTGCTTTCTCATCAGCCTTAAGCTCTTCATTAGTCCTTGGTTTTTGACCATTGGCAATGGGCTTATAATGATGGTAAGTAGGAACGAATTCCTTGATCTTATCAGGATCAGCAGCAAGGTTAGGAAGAAGACCTAACATAGCGTTTGTCTTACCAGAAACAGAAACGAGAATAAGTACCTGGGATTGGTAGATCCTGCGCTTTTCCTCTTCAACAGGTGGCTCAGGGATGTATTGCTGGTTGCCTGCCACATTGGGACCCAACATTTTGTGGACTGGAGCAAGCTCTTTGATCTCTTGGGCTCTTTAGTGTTCTTGCTTGTCTCTTTGGAGATCTTGGTTGAAGAAGCCATTGATGGAATGGGTTTGCAGAAAGAAGATTTGAAAGAGATGAAGATTTGAAAAAGTACGCTTAAGGGAGTTCAGAGAGTGAGAAGTGTGAAGATGGTGTTTTCCACTATTTTATAGATGGATGAAGTGGAAACGGTTACTGTACACATTAATAGTGATAAAAATCATGGGACGCGTGTCATGCGAGGGATGTGTGATGAGACGGTAGCAGTTAAAACCTGACCCACGATCTCCTAGGGACTAGACGTGTGATGATTGAAAAGATTCACGTATGGGTTTAAGGAGACGTTTTGGAAAATTTGTCATGATGATGATGATGTCATGGCAGTCCAAAGGTTTCTGGCGTCGAATATAAAACTTCAAAAAAATGCCTTTATCTCCATTTGAGTCGAAAATGACATTTTTGGGGGACAATTTGTTGGCTGTGAATTTCGACGCCAAGCTTTCATTTGAGATATTAAGTGAAAATCAAGTTTTTTTGAATTTTGCTGACTTCGACAGAAGCTTGTGTGAGAAGTTTGGCCGAAGTAGTTTCCATGAAGGAGACGTATTTAGACAATACTTAGAAATATTTTCTAAGTATAGAAAGCCATATCGACGGAGGATGTCTGAAGCCTTCCTTCGTCAGAAGATTTAAAATTAAAAAATTCAAATAAATAACTGTCTTTTGTCTTTATCCGTTTCTCAGGAGAGACAAGTGGAAAACTATGGAGAATTGAAGACATGCAAGGCGAAACGTGTCAATTTTTGGAGAAATGTCCGTTGAAGGCAGTTATTTCGACTTGTTATAAATAGGGGTCTTAGTGTTAGGATTTCTATGTGTTAAATTGTTGTACAATACTAAAAAATTTACTCAAAGTATCTAAGCCAATTGAGAAAAGAGTTATCATTGAGAATGTACATTTGAAACACTACATTTTATTTCATTTCAATAGAAATTTACTTTCATTTATCAATTGTTCTTTACTGCACTTTTACTTTGAAGTTTTTTCTTCATTTCATTGTCTTTATCAACTTTTATAAAGATTAATCCTTTCAAAACAATCAAAACAATATTTTTTACAAATGAATACTGTCGAAGTGTTCTTCAATTTTCTAGAATTATATTGAAACAATAGTTATGTCCTTAGGATTTAGTGGTTGATCCTGCAAGTAAGCCAAATTTTGGAAGACCAGCGGTTGTTTACCAATTTTCATGGTAAAAATTATGTTATTCCATTCTTTATAGGAGAGGTTTAGAGTTCGTTTAACGCACCAACAATCTTCCCAATTAAGAAATGGTAGCTCATCCTATAAGTGGTGTTCACGACTTTTTTTGCTTAGCATGCCTCAAGCTCTCATTGAGAGCAAACCCTTTTTTTCCCTAAAGTAACTTAGCCTTGTAGCTTTCTCAACTACCATAAATTGCTTAACTTGTCTGCTAGTGAATTTTAGGGCCTAACTGAGGTTTCTTGACTTTTAAACATGTGAGTGAAACTTTCCTTTCAATGTTTTTTGAATGTTTTTTGAATGATGTCAAAACAAGGATAGTATAGCGTTAATGTATATTGGATGGTATCCTCTGGTTCTAGATGTACATCTTAGCATTAGGAAACATTAAAATGGTTTGAAAAAGGTTCATGCATCATACATGCATTGAAAACAAGGTTTGTGTGAAAAATGAATTGAAAAACAAGTTTTTATGAAAACAACACATCATACGTCGACACACTTCAATAGTGGTCGACATATAGTCATCTTAGGTCGACACCCATGCATCAATAATGAAGCCTATAACCATTGCCTATGTGCTGACCAACATAGGTCGACAAGTGGTCGGTACAAGACATAAATAGGTCGACTTAAGACCTTCACAAGTCGACGCATTCACTTTGATAGGTCGACCTATAGCTTTTACATGTCGACACATGCAATGCATTTCTTCAAATTTTCATAAATTTTTTCATTCCTTTGCATTCCTTCTTGCCTCCAAACTTGCATACATATAAATATTGTTACATGCATCTTATTCTAGTAAGGTTCTAGTGAAATCCTATACAAAACCAGAGTTTCAAAGCGTACCCATCATCTTCAAGCTCTCTTCTATGCATACACACAATCAAACTACACATAATTATTTTTTGATTGGGTGACCATCATGATTAGGGTTTATAACGTCCAATTAGGTTGGTGTACCGAGAATATTGGGTTGTGTACTTTGAGTGTTTCAAATGAGAAAACCGAGCTGAGATTTTCCTTAAAGATCGTGAGGATTTGAAGGTTTTGGAAAAGATTACGCAATTTGGATCTGAATGTGTGAAAGCCTTGAGACAATGTGGTTCCTTACAAGGGAGTAACGTGAGATGGTGAATCGTGTTGGTAAATCTTGGGTTCAACAAGTGCGCGCTTGAGATTAATTCGACCGTGTGAAAGCCTTTGGACAAGGTGGATCCTTTTAAGGAAGTGGAAATAATTGATGAATTGAAGTGGCATTGTTGGTAACTTGATCAACCTTTGATCAAGGGTTTTGGAGGTGGTAGAATCAACAACAAACCATAGGGTTTATAGGGTTAGAGTTCTTCGTCTCTTGTATATACATTGTTTGCAACGTAATGTTAATTGCAGGTATCTACATTCGAATTCATTTGAGGGCAGACGTACCTATAGCGAGTCCGACTGAGAAACTGCCTAAACAAATCCTTCTCTCTCTCTCTCTCTCTCTCTCTCTCTCTCTCTCTCTAATTTTTTATTTTCAAATTATTGAATTCGTTGGTTGTTTGATCAATTCGATTGGAAAATATTTTTGATCATATTTTCAAATTAGGTTTTGTTGATTGAATCATAATCTGGTTGATTGTGATTTGTTTAAAGATCAACAAAATAAATTAAATTTTCAAACGATATCGTTTGCACACAAGGTGTTTGATATATTGCATTGTTGTGTTTTGTTCATATTTTACCATTGGAAATAAGCTTTATGCATAACTTATCATTTGATTGTGTTGTGATTAATAGTTGTTGAACAATTTGTGTTAATTATCATTCAAATTATGTACCTTTACGGATGATATTTTCAATAGTAGGTTCGGTTAGAAGATTCGATTCGAGTTGTTTCTGTTGTGCTATAAAAATTTTGAAAATCAGTTTTGCCAAAAGTTTGTATTTTAAATTTGTGATCTATTAACCCGCTATAGATCGAAGCCTATCATCTAACAAAACATTATTTTTCTGTCATTTTCTAGTTTAGCGGGGTCATATTCATGGCTAAGGGAGCGTTGATGCTTGAACAATGCATTTTGTCTGTTTTTGGTTCTTTCTTGATCCTTTTTTCCTGTACTTGATAGACACGCAATTCAAAAGTTTACACATGTAATTTATCATATTTTTCTAATTAGTTGAGATTTTTTTCATTGATTAGTTGTAAAACAAGTTAATAAAGACATATGAATTTTACCTATTTTTAGCACTTATCAGACATCAAATTTCATTCCGAATATGGTTAAAAATACTAAGATACGTTGTTTGATTAAAATATATGGTATTCCTATTCAATATTGACCATGAATTCTTTTTTCTATCATAAAAGGTATTAGTGTCTCTCTATATATCCTTAGATAAATCAACTAGTAGTGAAAATTTTGGCTATTATGCTAGAATTTTGGCGCATATTGGTTTGTTAGAATTCTTGCCGAATTTTCTTCTTGCTGAAGGGGAAGGTTAAATGTTGATGTTGAGTACAAAAAACTCCATTCATTATGTTCTTTTTGTTATATTATAAGTCACTTATTAGAATATTATCATGCAAAAAATGTTGCAAAATCAGGGAAGAAAAAGATAAGAAAAAGGACTCTTACATGTTACTACAATAATAATAGACGAATTATTAGAAAAGATACAATCATTATGAAAAAAGATCTGTTTGTGGATGAGACTATACAAAAAAACTTTAGATGATACAAATGGACTAGTATAAATTATATAAGTTACTTATTAGATTTATGTCAAGTTATTGAGAAAGCGACTATAATGAGTTAGAAGAGCAAGAAGAAGCTCCTCAAGAAAGTGAGATTCATAATCCTCAAACGGTTAAAAATTTAGTGAAGAATCGAAAAAATGAAACATAGAAACAACAAGGTAGTTTAATTAATATGCATCCTAATTTTATTTTTGATATGTAGATTTGAATAATTGAATTGAATAAAACGTTATACACACTAAGCATACGACTCACATCGAAAAAAAAATAATCCTTTTATGAAAGTGATCACTTCAAGTAAGTTCAAGTAATCAAACACAATGATGGCTATAGCTTACCACTAAATTTGTGACTGAATTATTTATATTTAATAATATATGTTTACAATATATGTTCCATATTAACTGCTAAATATAGACTTTCAGGTTGTGACTCGAATATGATCGTGGCTTTTGTTTTCCAATATCAAAGAAAGAATAATTTTGAGTACTTAACCTCATTGAGGTTGTGCTCTCCTTATAGGATTGTGATCTAGCAAAATGAATGACACTTTCTTCATCGCTCATAAACTGAGAGAACCGTGGTCTTTTCACAATTGTTTCTTCTTTTTGCTTCACACCAAATTGGATATCTTCTTCACTCACCACCAATTGCAAAGCAAACTCTAACTCATCAACCACTTGACTCATTGTTGGTCGTTGAGTCCCATCATCATGCAAACAATTCAACGCCAACTTGCAATAGCATTCCAAACACTCACCTTTGATAGAACCCCTTAGGAATGGGTCCACAATTTCTTCTATTGCCACACCTTCATCGTAACAACTTTGAAACCAACAAACTAGACTAGCAGTCTTCTTATCCAAATCACGAACCAAAGGTGGTCTAGCGCACAACACCTCAAGAAGCACCACACCGAACGAGTACACATCAGATTTTACAGTCAACCTTTGAAGCATATAGTATTCGGGATCCAAATACCCTAGGCTCCCCTTCACCATTGTGCTGACGTGGGTAGTCGATATCCCTGAAGGTCCCACTTGGATAATCCGAAGTCTGAAACTTTAGCCACCCATTTCTCATCCAACAATATGTTAGTGCTCTTCACGTCACGGTGTATTATCTTGTGTTTCACCTCCGCATGAAGATAATTCAGCCCTCTTGCTGCACCCAATAGAATCTCAAGCCTCAACTTCCACGGTAGAGGTTGATTATTCGAACCATAGAGATACTCACAGAGAGTACCATGTTGCATAAACTCATAAGCCAGAATCATCTCAGTGCCGTCATTGCAATACCCGACAAGTGATACCAAGTTAACGTGGCGAAGTTGGGAGAGTAACTCGATCTCGTTCATGAACTCATTGGCACCTTGTTGAGAGCCTTGTTTAAGGCGTTTTATCGCAACTTGTGTGGATCCATCAATGAGACCTTTGTAGACGTTGCCAAATCCTCCAACACCAATGATGAAAGCATCACTGAAGTTTTTTGTGGCTGCTTTGATCTCCATGATTGTGAAGTATCGACACAAATGCGGCGGCAAAGATGGTGACCCTCTATTCTTTGTCTTCGACCAGTTATCTTCTTTGGCAGTCTGAACCCTTCTCCTTAGCCAAAACAGTATTCCCACAACAACAAATGTTAGCAAGAGACATGGAACTCCAACCACTATGAATAACTTCTTTGACTTTGGTTGGTTATTTGGAGATAAATATTTGGGATTCAATTCTGCAAAATTGTTACTTTTATCACTTACTTTCAAAATCTCAACTCCATTAAGTATGACATCATGGTATCTGGTGAAGATAGATTTTGGTAATCGTTGAAGCTTGATTGAAAGATTAACTCTTTCAATTTGAGAGCTTCCATCTTGATTGTACATAGTCACAGCATAATCCTTATAAACAGGAATCTTGTTACCACCACTCCAGCTTATCACATCAGCGTGTACCTCCGCCAAAGTATCGGCTATGAAAATCTGAAATACTCTATCGCCTTCTTTGGTTATACTCCAATCAAACTCACAAAAATGTAACCTTACCATATAAGTAAAAGCAGAATCAACTTCAAAATTCCAAGTTACATTATAATCCTCTTTCACATCTCTTCCATAACTTCTTGCAGTTAAGTAAACAGCTTCTGGTGCAATGTAATTTGGAATGGTATTGTCTTTGTAGTTTAAATGATGTTTAAAATCAGTTGATACACTCTGAGGATATTGTTTCTCCAGGTAAGGAATATCAACCTCCCAATTACGAAACATACCAGTATCATCATTTGGTGGAACTTGACTACCACCAACGTTGACTCTATAAACCATCTCCAAAGCTTTGTCTTTAAGAATTTGGCTTTCTTGATTGTCAAACCCAATAACTTCTGAATGGTAGTTTGTGTCACTGAGATTAGTGTAATAGAGAAAAGAAGGCATAGACACAACTTCGATTGCGTTAACAAAAGCATAATAAACATTTGATTGGTTTATGTTGTTGGGAATGAAAGTTATGTAGAGATTCTCATTTGGTTTGGTTTGGATGCAATATTCCTTCGTGATAATTTCTTCATCACCATCATGAATCCAAAGTGAAGTGTTGAAGTTTTTAAGAAGAGTAAGGTTGTTGTTTACTAGGACAGAAAAAAGTGCGTTTTTGGCATCAAATTTTTGATAAGATGTTGGGTAAAAATGAAAGCGAATAAACACAGGGGATGTAGTGGTGATAGAAAATGAGTATGTGAAATTTGAGAGAGAGAAACGTGCTGTGCTGTATGGAATATTGGTAGATGAAAGGTTATTATTAGGTGGTGGTTCTGTTTCAATGAAGGAAAAGAGAGATGTGTCATCAATGTTATCACCGGCCCAAGTTCGATTATTTATGTGGGTAATGTTTGTTGAACCACAATTGATAGCTGAATTGAAATCTGGGTTGTATGAGTTAGCGACTAGAGGATACAATACGAAAACGAAGGACAATATGGAGATTGCCATGGTTGTATCAGAAGATAGTGAAGAAGAGTACATTTTTTTATTGTATATACCTCAAATGCATTATAGGATTCTTTAAATCAAACTTTTATAACAAAATAATTAGTTTTTTATTCCATAAAAATATATGTTATTAATTTTTAAATAAATTACATTTAACCTATATTACTTTTATATATTGAAAATAAAATGGTAGGAGGGGAAATTTCTATAAAATATCATTATTGACTATAAGTCATGAAATCAACTACTTTGAAATGGACAAAAGATGGGTTTGGCAAGCATTTAAAATCACATGATTTCTAAAAAGTATAAGTAAAAAAGACAAAAAGAGTGATAGAAAATAAGAAAATGAGTGGGGAGAAAAAAAGAGACTTAAAATGTATAAGTGTCCAAATCTAAAATGAGCTATATTAATTTATTTAAATTAAATAAAGGTGATATATGGTGTTGGAGAAATTTTCAAAATATTAAATTGATAAATAATAATGGTTAAATTAACAAAATAAATGGCCAAAAGTTGCAACTGTCTAAAATAGAACCAGATACTCTATAATGATTGGGTGCGTGGTCATAAGGTGCAACCACCATATCAACACAACTTTCATGAAAAAGTTTGTTGCTATTGATATACAATGGTTCGCGAATGGTCATGTTGAAACCATTGAAACATTGTTTCTCCTCACCAATTGGTACAAGTTTTTCTATAAATAAATATACTTGTTAGGAAAAAAAAATACAAAAAAAATCCATTATAAGAAAAAAGGAGATTTACGACACTTGAGTTGCGACAGTTATCACAAAACCGTCTTTATTCCTGGATTGCGACGGTTGTCACGACAGTTAGGGTCACCTGTCGTAGATTTTTTACGACAGTTATCAAAAAAAACGTCCTTATTCCTATACTACGACAGTTCTCACGACGGTTTGAGCCAACCGTCGCAGATATTTTAGGCATGTTGTATAAAATAATTGCGACAGTTACCAAAGAACCGCCCTCTTTCCACACTCGCGACAGTTAAGGCGAACTATCAGAATTACTTTAGCCAATCATAATTACTATTTTTTTATTCCTTTAATTTCCCACTTTTTTCTTTCATTTTTTTTTTCAACCTTTTCAATTTTATTAATTAATTTTAATAAATAATTATTATAATTATTTATTTAAAATATAATAGCAATATTTTATAAAAAAATAGAAACAAAAAAGCGAAAACCCTCTAATATTTTGCTCTCAATTTTTTCGCTATATTCACGACGGTGAACCAACCGTCGCCCTCTAAAACTCATCAACGCGTATTTTTCCGTAACAAAGGAGGTGAAAATTTATCAAAGGGTACGACGGTAACCTCACCCGCCGCCTAGATAGACCCTTCGCCCGCGCAAACACTGAAAAAACCCTTAACCCACGCACTAATTTCACTTTTCCTTTGTTCACTTTCTCAGACTTCTCCTTCTACATCCTTCACATTCTCAGACCCTTCTACCTCTAAAACTCATCAATATGATTGTTGTCAGATTCGAACATCCTTCTACATCCTTATTATTATTCCTTTTTTCGCACTTCTTTTGGTTTGTGTGGTTTTGCCGGTAATTGTTATTTCTCGCTGCAAAGGAGTATGATAGGGTTGAGCGTGAGGCGACACCTTCATATCATTAGGATGATACCAATTCCCATTCATATCAATATGTTGCTGCAAATTCATATAAAAACGGTGTTGTTTCAGTTTCAGCTTCATATCCATATGTTGCCGCAATTTCGTATCAGAAGGACGTCGTTTTGGTTGCCAAGAGCAGCCAATGTGTAGTGTGTTTATCTCCTACCACTACCAGATGTGCAAGGTGCAAAGTTGTTTATTATTTTGATGTTAATTTTGCTGGTAAAAGTTAAATGGTAAAAAATTTGTTAATGCCAAACTAATTGTTATTCTTGACTTGTTTTTGTTGATACCATTGATGAGAATTGCTTTTTTGGCATTGGCTTAAGTTTTGCAAACAAAGTGTTTGTTGAAATGCTATAGTGAGTTTTGCAAACAAGGTGTCTGTTGAAATGCCATAATGAGTTTCGCAAACAAGGTGTTTGTTGAAATGCCACACTGAGCTCCAAGACTTGTCTCAAAGGAATAAAAATGTGAATGTGGAACATTGGACAATAGAAAATGATCCCGCTTACATTTTGTTTAGTTTCTTAGTACTTAACAGTTATAGTAAATTAAGTTTCAATATGAGTTTTGACAGGAAATTTAATGAGAGACATAGAGTTTGATGATGTTTATTGATCATACGGCATTTTATATATTTGACTACTTTTTTCTTCTAAATTTGGTTGGCCTTTTTTTTATGAAGTTGAAAAAACCACTATGTGTTTTCATGAGTGTTGGATTGTAATGTGATTTTAACTATCTATTTTTTATTTATACTACTTATTTGTTTGTTTATAACAGGTTTTCTACCAATCATTCTTAAACTTATAAGTAGACCTTTTGCATTTTCTGGCTTTTACCACAGAAACTCATTCATGGAGACAATAGACCATTTATTATTCTGTAGATATTTAGGTTTAATTGTTATTCTACAATTTTAATTTTCATACTTTTAATTCACTAATTTCTATATTTTTGTGTTATTTTTTCTAATCACTTGGCATTTTGGCATTGTGCAACATTTTGCAGGCCAAACTTAGTAAAACACTGCTTATATTTTCTTTTGTAGTATAATCTAGAATTGTTACTCTTATTATATAACTTATAATCATGGTACTGATTTTTCTTAAATTATTTGTTTGAAAATTTTTTTAATATCTATGTTACTCAGTTGTGATAGGGATGATTTTGCAATGCCTCACAACAATTTTCAATTTTGACAAATCATATATAATAAGAATTTGCAATTTGTACAAACAAATATAGTATAAGGTGTCTTTAAGATTGTTGTTGATTTAATGCTTTATTGAGTTTTTCTTTTTTGTAAGTGTTTCTTACACAGACATCGAAGGATATTTTGATATACTGTGAATAGTTGTGTTGAAATAGTGGATTTTTTATCCATCACACTGAAATTTCATTATGCACACCTCAATTGGACTCAACTCCTCCAAGATGGGTTCATGTTGCACACGAGATACTTCTGTTTTTGTACCAGGTTGGTTAACTTCTCATGTTGTGGTGCTTGCTCACTTAGTCTCAATCTTTTGTTGGACTGAGTATATGATGCCTAAGTTTCTGTTGATTTTTGTGATTAATTTGATTATTGTTTTCATTTATATATGTCTTTATCTTTTGACAATGGCTTATATATATATATATATATATATATATATATATATATATATATATGTGTGTGTGTGTGTGTGTGTGTGTGTGTGTGTGTTTATATATGTGTATGTTTGTATTTACTTGCTAGACATTTGGTGCTATTGATGGAACAAGTTAGACAAATAAATTCTTCAGGCCTATTGGGGAAGCTGTTTGATCATGGTTATATCCGTCATCATTTTTTTCATTGTATTGTTTTTCATCATGCATACACCTTTATGTCATTAATGAATATATAACAAACTGCATTGCAAGATGTGACACACTTGCTTATGCAGTATGTCTCTTCTAGCTTTGATTATTATTTTCAAACCATTATAAAAAAATAAAGTCAATCATCTATAAGAATTGATTTTTCAACTTGAAGCACTTGCTTTTGGGAGCACAACCATGTGTGAGAGAAGTACTCTGTGGTGGTGGTTAATATCTGCAATTTCAATTTTTGGAGAAACTTGGGAGTAGTGAATAATTTTGATATCTATCTCAAGATGGTGAATGGATATATGTCATTAGCAACTTGCAAGTAAGTTGGTTAAATCTTTTTGTTGTTAGGTCCAGTGGAGTTGTGTAGGTTGTAGTTACCACTAACACTTTTTGTTGTTAATTGACATATTGTACTTATCAATTACTTTACTACTTTTAGACATGTGTATGAACTGTATACAAAAACAACAGGTTGCAATAAAGCCATATAGAATTAGTTTGCCTAATTCATAGAAACCATACTACAATCCAAATATGTATTATTTAGGCTAAAAAACTATTTTCCTTTGGCATCACAATATTTATTATAGACCCTTTATTGTAATCATACACTAATAGCAGTTGAAGAACTCAAATTCTTTGCTTTTCAAATTATTTGTTTTTGATGAAATATAAGACAACATGCTTAAAAAATAATTCATTATTTAATAATTCAAAAGCTACAAATATAGCCAATGGAAATGAATCAAAGGGTAGGAGATTAATCTCAAAGTCAGTAAAAAGTCCTGAATTGAGGTAATATAAAAGTTCTCTTCTTTCATAATGCCCATCATAGGTTCACTTATATATGTTAATATGAGTTTAATTTTCATGCACCTTCGATATTGAACATTTTTTTAGTATTCTCTCTATAAATTATCCATTAGCATAAGTACTTCTTTCAAGTTCTCTTGATTTTTTGGCTATCTATATGTTAAATTTTTATTATTGTTATGTCTTGTGGATCAAAACATCACTTCTGATATTAACATTGCAACGAGAAACAGACAAGGTAGTGGTTAAATTTGTGGCTGTATAGAAATTGTTGTAGAAGTATCAAACATTTGCAAACACCTCTAGCACAATTTATAGTGGAAAACATATTGGTACTATGATTTGATTTGTTTTTTCCTGATCTAAATTTTACATTCAAATATTCCAGGTCCTGGCTAAACGGCAGAGAACCTTATTTCCACCAAATTTTGTTCACTCACTTGATGGTTCTCATATGATGATGACTGCAGTTGCCTTCAAAAAGCCAGGCTTATATTGTTCTAAGAGTCAACAATATATGTTTATAGTGATTTACCTTTGTGTTTGTTTGGTGTGGCTGTTTGTTGAATAGTTAGAAAACTTTTAGGCTAATGCCTATTTTTTGTAATTTAGTATGATGGAAAGAAAAGATTTAGTCATTTGAATTCTTATAAACTTTGGTGGTATTGAATAGGGCTGGATTTTGGAGTGCAATGGCTTCCAATGTGACAAACCAATCACGTAATTGATTTGCTTCAATGTATTTGATTCCTTATCTGAATGTAATTGTAATATGATAAGCTTCTAACATATAAAGTGACATGATGCTTGTATAAATGTAATATGATATATATGTTTAGTTGATTGAAGAATATATGTGATTTTCTTTCCCATTCTGTTCATATTTCTACAAACATTTTTTTTTAATTTTAAAAATAAATTACCTGCGGATTTACCTGTGGAAAAGAAATTTCCTATGGATTTACCTGCAGATGTAACTGTGGAACAGAAAGTTGCGACAGTTAAAACCGTCGTAATCAATAATAAAAACAAAAATCAAATGGAAATTTACAACGGTTGGAACCGTCGCAATATGTAAATTATGACAGTTCCATACCTGTCGTGAGAGATAACGACAGTTGGTGTGACGGTTTTCACAACCGACGCGATACTGCCTCACGACGCACGTTTCTGCGACAGTGCAGCAACCGTCGTGACTTGCAAATTACGGTGGTTTTAACCGTCGTAACCTGCAAAAATAACCGTCTCAATCTGTCAATTTTCTTGTAGTGATTATTTGTTTCAAGTGCCAAAAATTATATCTAAGTCATTCTTTTATTTTTCTAGTGCACGAGAATAAGTGAAGGAACTTTATGCTGTAAAATATTGTTGATCAATATGCTTAATGTGAATGTGCAATTCATGTTAAGGTTTCCAAAATATCCTGAAGGGGATTCGCCGGATTACCCATTTGATTCCAATTTGCCTAAATTGGTGGGGGCGAATCGAACCTAAAGCTTAGTGTAAACACACGCTTTGGAATTTATTTTGTGCAACTTTCATCATAACATCTTCATGTTCTTCTTATTCAAGTTTTACAGCAAACCCCCAACCCAAGATCTTACAATCTTTAGGTTCGAATTTCGATTTTGATTCATACTTTATTTATAATTAGTATTAAAGTATGCAATTTTAAAGCAGATGGTAACAACTTTCAATGACGGCGAAAGGTACACAGTTAATTCATATAATTTTTAAAATTATGGAATTTTGATTTATAGATCTTTTTGTTTATGGTTATTTTGTGACTACAACGAAGAAATGAACATTCATGCTTTCTTATTCATCAATATGGCGAAAGGTACATAATCATATTAAATAAATATGTCATTTATATGATATTTTAAATTCATGTAAAATATGTTGAAAATAATATTTATTTATGTTAAGTTTAACATGTGGAATAAATTTATATATGCATGATTTATAAATTATTCAAGTATGTGAATTTGAATAATTAAGAATATGTTTGGTTTATGGTGTATACTTGAATATAAAGTACATGTTAAATATTATTTTTGGTGCAAGTAATTTGTTTTAATTAAGAATGCATTAATGTTGGATAAAATGATTTGGTGAAAAAAATCATGAATTTGAATGTATGGTGCATGTATTGATAACATGAAATGATGTAAATAAAATGTTAGAAATATCAATGACATGTTTAAATTGCATTTTAGTTTGTTCAAGAATTTATTAAATTTAAAACGATTTATCTCATATTATATGTGTATCATAATATGAAAGTATTATTTCTTGTTCATTTTGATATTAAAAGTAATGTTGGTATATTTTAGATTATTGTAATTTGACAAATATTTATGGAGAAAAGTTATAGAAAATATTAATGATGTGAATTCATTGTTTACTTTGTATTGTGATTTTTATTTGGATATACTATAGAACATTGTTAAATATGAAACATTAATTTATCACATAAAATTTGTTATGCATATTAGTTATGCAAGAAAATTGTTTATTTCAAAAGAATAGAAATGAATTCTATGGTGTTGTATTTATATGGAGTTTATGAATTACATGTTTGAATTCACTTCATGAAATAAAAGTTTGTCATGACAAATTTGTTTGATCGTGGTTGTCGATTGCTATAAATGTTCAATGCATTAAATATATTTCGGATATATTTAAGTGGAAGTAAAACTTCAAATTAAAAAGGTTAGCAAATAAAGAATGACATAAAATTTGTGTATATGACAAAATGAATGACAAAAGTGTCATGATGATAGTTTATCGAAACTATCAAGAATATAGAACATATGTTGTATATGGAAATTGTATTAATATGACAAAAGTGTTATGATTTGATGATAGATGACAAATACTATCAAGAGTACATAAAAGTAATCATATGCATGATTAATTGAAAATTTTATATATTCGGAATTTATTAAAGTTTGGAAAAATCTTGCAATTCTTTGACGAAAGGATTGACAAAGATATGATGTCTTTGGATATAATTAAATACAATAAAGACATCATTAGGGGTGTGGAACAAGGTCGTGTCTAATTAATCATCAATAGTGGAAACTCAACTCACACTTGATTAATGTTAAGTCTTGAATTCAATGATGAAAGTACACTATTAGAGTGAATGAAGTACTTAATGATAGATACATCCCAAGGGGTAAAAGTTCTTGGACCATAAGGATAAGTGTGGTAGGATGATGTTTTTCTCTTAATAGACATATACCATATGTTTGCTGGAATGCATAATTATGGGTGCATTTCTGATATATTCTACCTATATGAGAATGAAGTGGTGCCGCTTCATAGAGTTCAAGGGCTTGACTCTTAAATTCTCATTAAAAGGATATGAGACACAACGCCTTATTAAATGTGTCATATTGATAATTCGATCAATGGTACCGAGATTTCATGTGTGAGTTATGCACGCTTGTTCTAATGAATAATTGGTTCAAAGCTTGTCTACCAATCTATTCGGGAATTGATGAGTGAAAACTTAACTTACTAAGTATTGGTTCAAATCATAAGATACCTTTATTTGAAACCATGATATTTCCTAAATAATGGATTTAGATATATTTTGAAAAAGCAATTCTTCCATAAATTTTGATGATGAATACTTATCAACTCATGGTATTTGTTAATTTATCAATGAGTAGCTAATTTTCTATAGATTAGTTCTTTTAGATGAACCTTATTTTTACTTTGTCAGATCATATGCCTGTTTGAGATTTATTGAGACTCTTATTACTATTATCGTTATTTAAATTGTTCTTAAGTTTAATGTTTTTTTCGCTTATGGGCGTACAAATCGATTTAGATACATAGGATTTTTTACTGTTAGTTTACTTATATGATCTAGGAAATTTATTCGGCTTTGTAACTTACTAGGGATAGGTAATTAGAAGTCATTGCTTATGAATTAACGCACTTAGAACATCTAATTTATCTTTGAATTGACTTAAGGAATCAAGGGATTATCGTATAAATTAGTGAATTGCACACCAGAGAATTGGGTGCAGTGGTTTAGTTAATTTACAGTGAGATAATAACTTTGAAACTCGATAAGTACACAGTTCATCAACAAGCTTGAATATGGAAATTCGATATAAAAGAGCTACTCACTTTTCTCATCTTGAATTTCATCCTTTTAAGTTCTCGTTTTAGAACCAATTTTCTAACGAAGATCCATCATTTAATTACTTAAATCCGCGCATAATTATCTTGTTGAATTACAATCTGCATGGAGACGATCTTTTTACTTATTACTTTGACACTATCGGTACAATTGTCGAAAGTTTATCAAGTTTTTGGCACCGTTGACAAGGATTGTTGATTTCAACAAGGCAATATTTGTGTGAATTTTGTTATTTTTAAATTATATGTTTAATTTTGAATTTTCTTTATTACTACACATTTGTTGTTTTAGTATGTTTTAGTTTTTATTTTTTAGTAAGTGATTGGAAATATTTAGAATTCTATCTTATTTTCTATTTTATTTTTTATTTTTTATTTTTTATTTTTGTTAGTATTTTAATTTTAATTTAGTTATTATTAATAATTTTAATTTTTGTTATTTTAATTTTTGTTATTTTTTAATTTTCCATTTCATTATACTTTTCACTTTTTGTTTTTATTTAATTTTTATCTAGTTCAGAACTGTGTATGATGGAGTCAAAGTTGCTTTGTTAACATAACTTCCAGCCTTATCAAAGCAACTTGTTGTCTCAACTCTAGTCCTAACATATGTTAATCCGGATAAGGCTTTACGATGTGATTTATGTGGTGGAGGTCACATAAATTGTTATTCTGTGTTATACGTTGAAGTAGCACAATATACAAGACACTATTAAGAGCCAAACCATTATGTCAACACCTATAACCTATGACAGGATGATCATTCAATTTATAATTGGATTCACAATCAAATTTAAAATTTCAAACAAGAAGCTCCTTAAGATCCACCACCACGAAAGTCATCCCCTTAAAAAATAGACTTTTAACAAATTTATGAGGTATGCCCAAAATAATTTTAGAATAAGTGAGTTCACTCAAGAAATTCTTGAAAAGGAGTTATCTCCTCTAGAATAAGAATCAATTCATGTCGACTCAACACAACTTGGAAGTAAGACACTAAGAGATTGAAGCATTCTGAAAGTTAGATATATGTGTTACGAACCTGCCCTCCAAATTTGAGCTCTATCCAACGGTTAACGAATTGAGGATCGTCGATTTAGTGAGACTGGTTGCAGAAAAACATGAATGAGTTTCTCTCCTATTTTCTCTCTTTTGAATCCTTATTTTTTCTCTATCTCTCTCAAACCTAAATTGACTCTCTCCACTTAAATAAGTGAGACAAATGGGCTAATCATATTTGGGCATCTATCCATATAGGAAGGGATCCTAAACCCTACAAATCACCCCCTCACAACTATGTGGAGGAAATCTCCAAACCAGCGATATCACAACAAGCTTCAAATTTCCCTCATGGTAATAAATTAGTTATCATATCAGAACCATATCATATATATGAACTTTAGCTAACTCCAACAACTTAGCATTCAAAACATCATGTATCCAATGATATCTCAAATCAATGTGTTTGGACCTATTATGAAAAGTCAGATTCTTACTAAGATGAATATCGCGTTGACTATCAACAAATAACACATTTGTCTTTAACAAGAACCAAGATCCTGCAAAAAATTCTTCAACCATAGTAACTCTTTGTATGCTTCGGTAATTGCAATGAACTCAACCTCTGGAGTAGATAGTGATACACACTTTTACAATCTGGACTGCCAAGCAACGGCTCCCTTTGCAAATTTAATCATGTAGCCCGAAGTGGACTTTCTGGAATCAATGTCTCCAGCCATATCAGAGTCAGAGTACCCCACTAGAGTAGGCTTATCTCTTCCAAAACAAAGCCTCGTAGAAGTAGTACCACGAAGATACCTTAAAATCCATTTTACAACATTCCAATGCTCTCTACCTACATTTGACAAAAATCTACTGACTGTAGCAACAACATGTGCTATATCTGGTCTTGTATACACCATTGCATACATCAAACTACCCCCGGCAGACACATAAAGAACACGTTTCATATCAAACACTTCATCTTCACTTGGTTACACTTCCCTAAATTACGGAGAAATTGGTTACACTTTCTTCTAATCCATTATAATAAGGCACGTCATTTTGCAAGTCCGCTGGGCAAGTGGAAGGTGAAAATGAATCCAGGCGGACTAAGCCAAATCGGCGGGCTGTTACTAAGACTCAGGCGGTCTCATGGTCCATTTTAGACGGCTTATGTGTCGCGGTGAGAATTGGATATCAAACTATTATGTTAACTTGAATCACATTTCTTTTATTTCACTACCGTCTTTGATTTATCCAAGGGAAGGGAGAAAGATCGAATTACCCACAATGCAATGCAAATACAAACTAAGATTCTAGAGTTCGGGGGTTGGTTATACCTAGGGAAGGTGTTAACACCCTAGATATCTGTAGTACTCTACAGGAACCTCTTGTTTTATTTATGTTATTTGTTTTTTGTTTGCTAAGGGTTTAAGGGTAAGTGACCTAGAATTATATTCCTAAGTGTGCTCGACAAGATATCGCATCTTGTGCCTACATATCCTGTCGAGAGGGAATCAGAGCACTTGTAGTTCCTCTGAAGGATACTAAGGTTTGAAAAAGGTCTAGGAGAAGAGATGAGTCATCATCTTAAGAAACCACCACAGTTTTTTAAAATTGTTTGTATTTGTGGAGTATGGGATTGTATGTCCCTTCTTTGAGATGATTCACATCTAATTCTCTTGTGTGGAGAATTATGTGAGCTAAATTTTGATTGTGGAATCAAAATTAGGGGGGACTAACTTAGGAAGTCTATCTTAAAGTTGTCTATGATAACTTATCTTAAGGGTGTAAAACCTATGGGGAGGTAGATGCAAATGAAATGCACCATGCACAATAATTGATTACCATGCATGGGATTTTCCCTTGGATATTAATGCAATCGATTATTAGATTTAAACGGGAGTGCTAGCAAAGTGGTGCTAGTTTTGTGTCTAGTGACCAAAAGGTTGAATGCGATGCCTAAAGGCAATCGACTTACATGGGTAGAAAATGGGCTCGACGTTGGATCGAGAGTTTTAATGTTTTGAAAAGGTTTAGAACAGAATAGAATGCATACATCACAAACAAAAGCATAAACAAAGCATAATATCAACTATGTCACACACAAGCGTACGATTTATCGCGAGGGATTCTAACGGGGAGCGGTTTATTGAGAAAAGAGTTTTGATTCTTTTAGGAAAGGTTTATTTTATTTTAGAGTTTATGTTAAAGATTATTTTAATTAAAAGTTAGAGTTTTCTTATTAATGAAAAAAGTTTTAGTTATTTAAAGTTTTTATTATTTTAGTTTTTATATTAATAAAGTTAATAAAAAAAGGTTTTCTTATTAAACGTTTAATTATTTTAAAAGTTTTGATTATTATTTTTAGTTTTAAAGTCATGTTGAGAAAAGGTTAATTAGAGAAAAAGTTATTAAAGAAATTTCCTATTAATTTAGAAGAGGTTTTAATTTCAATAGAAATAAAATTTTTATTATTTAATTTTAAAGTTCTATTAAAAGTTAATTAAATTTTCTTTTATTAATTAAAAAAAGATTTTAATTTTAACATTTTAAAGATTTTTATTAAAGGTTCTTTTCTAATTAGAAAAAAGAGAAAGGTTCTATATTGGTTTTTTATTAAAAAGGGTAGTATTTTAAATATGATGAATTTACTTAATAAAAAAAGAAAGTTAAAATAAAAAGATTGATTATAAACGGAGGGATCAGGTGGTTAGCAACAGGGGAGGGTCTATCGTAGACCCTCAAACTGTGGCCGCGTGATGAGATCGTGAGATAGATATAAGGGCCCAAATTGAGGGCGCATACTGTATGGCGTATGTGTAGTGTACCTGATTACGCGCTCTAAAAACAAAAAGAGAAAAAAGAATGAACTCTTTATCCTCTCATTCTCAACAAGATAGGGTTTTGGAAACCCTCGTCGCCGCTCTCGTCTCCTCTCCATTCTCTCTATCTCTCTCGATCGATCAAACAAAAAGCCCTAACTACCCTAAATCCCACACAGTCCCAACCCCAATTTCACTAATATTTCACGGTTACATTTACATCAGATACAATGATTAAAGGAAAAAAATTGAAGGAATGGTGGCGGCGACGGTTGCGAAGGCTCCGTGAATCTCCAATCAGGGATGTATTCTTTCTCTCCTTACCTCTTTGTGTGATTTTGTTTTCTTTCGTATTGCTCCTTCTTTGCCAGTTGTGTATCTTTCTGAGATGATTATGAACGAAAATGATTTTTGAATCTCTCTGCTTTTTGGTTTGGGAATGAGATTGATGATTTCTGTTGTTGCGTTTTGCTGGTGATTTTTCGTGTGTCTGATGCGATGGTAAAGCTCTTCTATTTATAGAGGCCAATGATGATGAACTGTTTGGGAAATATTTGAATGCTATATTGAAAAAAATATCTCAATCCTTGCTAATTTGATTTGTGGTGTTTGTTTTTTGGAAATATTAATTGTTGTCTGATACGTTTTTGATTTGGAAAATTAATCTAACCGTTGCCCTGTTTGAATTGTCCACTTTCGCTTTTGGAAAGTTACGCTGGCGGTATCCCTTTGGGATATTGCCCATAACTTCAAATGAAAAAATGATGAAACCTTTCTGATTTCAGAATCTGAGGACTTAAACCTTTTTTACGATAATTGTTGTCCTCCCAAATTGGTTGAAACGTGTTCAATACGTTTAAGATTCTTTCCCTTTTTTAGCTCAAAATGTTTGAGAATTATTGAATGTCATGTTTGGGAATTGTTTCGGAAATAACTCAATTTGCCTTGAACATGTCTGGCATGATTAATGAGGACCGTCTATTTGTTTTTGGAATTTATTTGAATTGTGTTTGGGACATGATTGGTGTTGATTTAGAAAGAAAGGGGTGTTATGTTAGATTGTGTTGTGGCTTGAAGACGATGATTTCATTCCAATCCTGTCTTATGACTGCTAACAAGTACGATTCTTTACCTTGAATTCTCTTAATTTCTTCCCATATTTTTTATTCCAAAAAATGATAAATATTGATGTTCGAATTCAGTTTTGCTGCTGCCATTATTTTGCTATGAATCTTTGATTAATGATGTTGATGTGTTTCCCCGATGACAAAATGAACTTATTTTGATTTGGAAATGTCTGATAGCTTATGATTCTTGTTTTGATAATTTAATGGCTGCCATGAAGAGTTTCTTTGTTGCATTTCCGTTTTCACCATATGCCATAAGCGTGTTTCCGTTCGTAACTAGCTCTTTCTTTGAAATCGGTTTCTCCTTGGCTGACAGTCCAATTGTTTTTGCAGAACAACATTCTTGTTACATTTACCACATCTTATTTAAGATTCATAGCGTCCAACATTATTCGAAGCGTGGAAATCCCTCCTTACTTGTCTGCATCGCCATAGACACCCCTTAAAGCGTGGAGATCCTTGTTGCAATGACTGCATCAGCATCATAAAGCTCTTTTACAAACACGACAACGTCCTTAAGTGCATTGGAATTGGAAATGGACTTGTTGACTTGTATTTGATGATGCTAGTGATTTGGTCTAAGGTAAAAAAAATCGTTTGAACTCTCAGGAAATATTCCCTTTATCATATAATTCTCTTCTTTGTCATCTGCATTAGGGTACCTTGATAACATTTTCTTGTTTGATTCACCAGATGAGGAAAATGATGGGCGGATTGGTAATAAGCCGTGGTTTTGGCATCTTCCTACCGTGTTTTTCATCACTTACCAAAATTAGTGAGAACTTTACCAAGATTGGCCTCAACTTCTGGTGTACTTATGCTGTCAACATATTCCTAAGAAAAGTATTCTCGGTGGGCCTCAAGATCTGTAGTTGTAGTTGTAAGATTTGATAAGAAGTGTCTCATTGATTTTGTTAATTTTTATAGTAGAGACCTGGTATAATTGCTTCTTCCATCATGTTTTGCAGGGTAAGACTTCGAAGGGATTTAAACCGTTAATGCCGTAGTCATTTGGGCGACCTTCTATAAATCTATGATAGTGCAACTCATCCAAGGTAGGAAGACTGTCAAAAGTTCAATGGAATTCTTTGGAGCCACTGTCTTGAGCATGTCTTAGGGATGTTCCGATTTTTTTTTGTACCGAATATGTCTGAAAGTGCCTGACCATTGATGATTGCAGGTTGTGGTACACGTTGGTGTTGTTGGTGGATCATCTTGCATAGGAATGGCTAGGATATTGGCTGAAATGTTTCTTCATGAAGCTCCAGTATTTGCTTCGCTAATAAGACTCACTAAAGCACTAGTGAAGAATGAGGTGCTTCTGTCACTATATGCTCGTGCAGTGGAGGCCAAATATTATCATTCGACGAACCAACGAGCCAAGCGGAGGTCCAGGCATGCGGCGCCCCTACGACCGAGTTTACGGACAGGTCAAGCTCAATCAAAGACATGAGTTTGGATCCCTTCCGCTTGGTTATTTGCCGCACAGGCTCTTTGAAGAATGGTTTCAATCTTGACTCCACTTCTAGAAGTAGAGATAACAGGGTAGTGCCTTCTGCTTTGATATTATCTATGACTCTCGTTTAGAATAGTAGTTTTAACTGGTATTACTAAGTGTAAGTTCCATTAAACAATGCAACAAAATCAAGTACCTCCTGGCACTTAAGTTGACGTATATGTCCTTCAATTGTGGGTCCTAGCTACTGATCATGTAGGTGTTAATTTGTTAATTTAAAAATCGACTTTAGAGGCTCTAGTCATGAGCGATTTCCATTCATTGTAAGGATTCAGGAGTTGTGTTGTAATATTCCTTTCTGAATAACTAGTAAGATACCCGTCCTCCTGCACGGGTAAAATTATTTATTACGGTATAAAACATATTTAAATTTATATGTAAATTTGATACGATATAAAATGCATTTATATACGTATTTAAATTTGAAATTAGCTATTAATTTTAAAATGAACAATGATTATGTAAATTCAATTAACTTAAAATATAAAGAAAAAAGGAACTCGTGAGATGAAAAAAAAAAGAATATTTAATATTTAAAAATAAGGATTTTATCTTTTAAATTAATATAATTATGGGAAAATAACCTTTTTCGTCCCTTAACTTTAAAAAGTGGCGAGTTCGTCCCATAACTTTTTAAAATGTGCCACGTTTATCCTTCTGTTAGCTTCCGTTAGTCCTTTTTTAAAAACATTGTCCAGTTGGGCATTGTTTGGGTGACGTGGAAACTTGGAAGCCTTAAATTAATCTGCAGAAAATGAAGAGTCCAACCAAACTATTTCTAAGTGGAGAAGCTCAACACAGCTCTGCTAGGGTAAGCGAAGTGGAGAAGCTGAAGTGAAGCGAAGTGCAAAACGAAGGATTTCATCCAGACGAGACGGTTCCACACAAGAAGGATTGAAGATTATCATCTGCACTTGATCAAAAGGTTAGTTAATTCCTCTTTCATATTAATTAGGGTTCATAGTTATGAAAATTAGGGTTCGTATTCAGTTTTAGGGTTCTTGTAAATTTGTTAGGGTAAACCCTAATTTTTTAGATATTCTGGTCTGGTTAGGTGTCATGGATGAAATTATTGAACTCAAAATTCATCACAGTGGGGAATTTACTGATCAGGGTCTGAGTGTATACGAGAATGGTGTAGTTGATGATTTGAGGGTAGATGTAGACAAATGGAGTTATTTTGAGCTAGTAGATGTGTTAAAAGATTTGGGTTATAGGGAGTTTGAAACAATATACTACAAGGATCCACAGTTTGGTATGAATGCACTAATTAATGACCTGGGTGCATTAGAAATAGCAGTCCTGTATAGGGTTCACAAACGTGTCGATATTTACATTCAACACACGTTGTCTCAACCTGACTACTGTAACAAAGTTGATGTGGATGACAAAGTTGATGAGGGCCTTAAAGAAATTGTGGATGAGGTGGAGGAGTTACTTAGTCAGTTGGTTGATGATGTCGTTCATGGTGAAAATACCACCCCTGTTCAGGTTAATGTAGAAGAACAAGTTAATGTAGAGGAACAAGTTATTGGTGAGGAACAAGTTAATGGTGATGAATCAATGAATGTTGAGGAACATGTTACTGGTGAGGAACAAATGAATGTTGAGGAGAATGTTAATGTTGGGGAACAAGTGAATGTTGAGAAACAATTTAATGTTGATAAAGAAGTGAATGTTGGAGTTGATGATGGTTTAAGTACTGATGATAGTGAAGATGAGGACTACAGGTATGATAGGCAAAGATCTATCGCATGACTTACACCTTCATATCAGACCAAAAAAAAGCAAGTTTCTTATGTTTTTTCTTATGTGTTTTCTTATGTTTTTCTTATATCTTATGCTACATGTTATACTATATCTTATGCTACATTTTATGATATTATAAAGAGAGTTGATATCACAAGCACATACACCAACAATTGGCTTGTAAGGTATGTCAGCTCAATACACTAGCATTTATTTTGTTGATTTAACAATTGCATATAAGTGAATCATTTGTTCTATTTTGTTTGGTTCTTTAGGATGTCTGATGAGCATATGTTTGAAGTAAGGCACTTGGAGAATCAAGCTGATAAGTATGTTGTGAACCTGAAAGAGCACATGTGTTCATGCAGAAGATGGGAACTTACAGGACTCCCATGTGTCCATGCTTTGTCTGCTATGAAGAGTGTAGTGCCTTCTGCTTTGATATTATCTATGACTTTCATTTAGGACAGTAGTTTTAACTGGTATCACTAAGTGTAAGTTCCTTCAAACAATGCAACAAAATCAAGTACCTCCTGGCACTTAAGTTGACGTATATGTCCTTCAATTGTGGAACTTAGCTACTGATCCTGTAGGTGTTAATTTGTTAATTTAAAAATTGACTTTAGAGGCTTTGGTCATGAGCGATTTCCATTCATTGTAATTATTCACGAGCTATGTTGTAGTATTCCTTTCTGAATAATGATTTCCCACACTTGACTTTTCCGCCTTTAGGATGATGCCTTCATCCACACACTAATTGTTGATGCCCTTTATTATTTGAACATGCTCTCATTATAACGTAAGGTCCTTAATCTAACACGACATCCTCAACGGCCACCTATGATGAGGCACTTTTATCCTTGAAATTCAATCTTGAATTTTCTTGTAATCATCACCAATAATTTATATTTGACATGAGCTTGAACTTTATAACGCACTCACGAATTCAAATTGCAAACCTTGAAAGAAATTACGCTTGCACTTGTATTAAAATTGTTAATTGTCATGGAACTTCCTTGATTAAGGTTTTGAATTAATGAACATCCATCTTGTGAAAGAGTTTGGGTTTGAGCGATGAAGCATGAACTTTTAAACCTTGAAACAACATCTTGATCTTATGATCTCATCTTAAAAATTCTAGAACTTGGAATCTTGAATGATGATGGCTACCGTAAACTTTGGAGGACTTAACTTCAAATATGAATCTCAAACAAATAATGCACTTCGAAAATTAACATGGAAACTTCCTTGAACTTGTAACTTTAATCTTTAAACCACAAACATCCTTGTCCGTTTGAGCCCCTGAAATTCCTGACTGAGAGAACCGATATCATTTACGCTTAAAATCAATGTACCTGCACGAACTTATTAGTCATAATAAACATGCACACAAAGACCGCATGACCTAAAGATGCTATGAAAAAAGAAAAGGGATCTTAGAATAAAAAATTAGGGTGCGACAGATGCCCCTATTAAAGTTTCTCCTATTCAGAGATATGGAGATTGAAATCTTCGTCTCGACGTGATAGAAGAGACTTAAATACAAATATGCACAAATTTTTGGCCCTAAGATGCCACCAAATGCACGTGCTATAAAATGAAATGATATGATATGCAAGACGAGGAACCTGTGAGGAAAACCATCACAGGGGATAACCGATGTGGAAACGCCGAAACAGCCAAAGAAGGGGAGACCTGACGAGGAACAGCTCAGCAAGACAAGACTCCCCGGGGGAAGAACTACCAATCTAACAATCACAAGGTACTTTGAGTAGTTTGGTGTCTTCTAGTGAGAAATAAAGTGTACATTTCAAAGGTGATAAGCAAAACACGCTTCTCGGTATGGTTCAATTTATCGTGCAAAGTCTTGAAATAAAGTGCTACGAGGTTGTCTGCCTCGAGCAACAATGCTTGAAATCGAATGCTACAAGGTTGTCTGCCTAGAACAACGAATCTTGAAATCGAATGTTATGAGGTTGTCTTCCTCGAACAACAAATACTGAAATCAAATGCTATGAGGTTGTCTGCCTCGAACAGAAAATCTTGAAATCCAATGCTATGAGGTTGTCTGCCTCAAACCAATTCTTGAAATCAAATACTATGAGGTTGTCTGCCTCAAACCAAAATCTCGAAACCAAATGCTACGAGGTTGTCTGCCTCGAGCAATAATGCTTGAAATCGAATGCTACGAGGTTGTCTGCCTCGAACAACAAATCTTGAAATCGAATGTTATGAGGTTGTCTGCCTCAAACAATAAATCCTGAAATCAAATGCTATGAGGTTGTCTGCCTCGAACAGCAAATCTTGAAATCCAATGCTATGAGGTTGTCTGCCTCAAACCAAATCTTGAAATCGAATACTATGAGGTTGTCTGCCTCAAACCAAAATCTTAAAACCAAATGCTACGAGGTTGTCTGCCTCGAGCAACAATGCTTGAAATCGAATACTACGAGGTTGTCTGCCTCGAACAACAAATCCTGAAATCAAATGTTATGAGGTTGTCTACCTCGAACAACAAATCCTGAAATCAAATGCTATGAGGTTGTCTGCCTCGAACAGCAAATCTTGAAATCGAATACTATGAGGTTGTATGCCTTAAACAAAAATCTTGAAAGTAAATTCTACGAGGTTGTCTGCCTCGAGCAAAGTCTTGAATGAAAGTTGCGAGGTTGTCTGCCTCGAACAAGGTCTTGAAATAAATGATGCGAGGTTGTCTGCCTCGAAGAAAGTCTTGAAATCTGCGAGGTCATCTGCCTCGAACAAAGTCTTGAATTAAAGCTACAAGATTGTCTGTCTCGAGCGAAGTCTTGAATTAAAACCACAAGATTATCTATCTTGAGCAAAGTCTTGAATCTCCAAACTCTTCAAAGAGACATCGTTTGGTGGGAATAGTGGATTCATCAGAGAGGAACGCCACTGGGAGCAATATTGCGGTAGTTTGAAACAAAATTCTTGTAGCAGGGGTTCTCAAATAAGGAGAAAACTTGTAGAGTCTCCAACAAACTTCTCGGACGGGTTTCCAGGGACATAACATCTGACGGAGAATAAATGGAAAGTCTTGATAATTTGTTGGGGATAGACAAATCGTCTTGATGAGACTGGCATTTGTCGTAGGAATCTTGATAACCAAACTGCTCAAATAAAGAGCTGTTGCTTGTTATGTGGCTTGTATTCCAAGTAAATGTAGTAATAACTGTTGAAGAAATAACTTCTGTCTTCCATAGGGATCTTCAAGTAAAATCTTCTTGGGAAGACAAAGTGCAAAATAAATGCACGCTTAGTCCGAGTTCCAGAGTCCAGAAATATTCAAAATTTGTGATTGTCAGGGACCAAAGTTCAATCCAGGAAATCACTAGAAAGAAACGGTCAAACAAGACCCCATCCATTGAGGACCGAATCAACGGGTTTATCTTTATCCAAAATGGAAAAGAAAACTGAAGCAACCATCTTCCACGAGGATCAAATTCAGTTGGGAGTTTAGAAAGGATGTGCTCTTTCTGCCTAGGGCTGACGATTCTATTTGGAGGGAACAGACAAAACCCAGTCACTTGGGGATAAGCGCAACCAAAGTAAAAGATCAAACAAACAAACACAAAAATGCAAGATGCAAACTGCGTACATGTCATGAATCTACATGAAAAAATGCCATGTTATGCTTATGCTGACAAAACATCGAAAAAGAAGCAAGTCGGGGATGAAATAAACATCTCGATACGGATACTCGGCCAAATCTTCGCAAGATAGAAGCATCACTGGGGATGAAAGAAGAGCCACATATGGGACATGTCCTGTTTCAAAGCTTCAGACTTCTCTGGGGAAAATAGAGCACTCCACTTGGGATGAACATCGTGACTTCACTTAGGATTGTCAAGATGAACCTTGTGATTCTGTTGGGGATGAGAAAGATTCAATGGGAACGAATCAAACTCATGATCTAAGAGACTTCATGGGGGATAAAATAAATATCCACTGCAAACTGAAATAATCTGAATGAAGGTCGTAACTGGATAAAATAAATATCCACTTCATCGGAGAAGCTTGGATCAACAGTAGTTAAAAATGTCGCAGATAAAACTTCGAGGGGATGAAATAAACATCCGTCTTCACTAGAGAAGATTGAGATAATGATAAAATCCATTGAGGCGTGAAATAAACACTCGCCTCGCTGGGGAAGGTTGAAGTTGTAAGAAAATCCACTGAGGATTCTTAGGTTGCCGACTGGAGAAATCTTGCTTCAAACGTACCATAACTTCTTGAAATAGAGATCCACCGGGGAATGGTCGTGACTACCTGGAGCAAAGACTTACTGGGGAGTCGTCACATTACTTGGGATAGAAACCCTTTGAGACATGGATTATGGATGAAAACTCTGCATTGATATTGTATAGTAGTCACCATTTTGAACAAACATTGCGAATGGATGAAGAGTAGTCTTCACTTCTCAAAATGCCCCAGATCACATGGTTTATAAGAAAAAAGTCATTCCAAGAGGATTTTACAGAAAACTTGGCATCCAACTGTTCTAAAGTTTTCAAACTCTTGGAGAGATTTTCCAAATCTCGACATAACTGCCCCTGATTGATGAATTTTACAGAAAGCAGTAGCATTTACCACAGACGGTTGCACAGTCATTACAGCAGTTGTGGCAGGAACTTGAGAAACCGGTGGGCGGTATCCAGCTGGAGTAAAGTTACGAGGCATCCCCCATGGGAAACCATGAGGCATGGAATACTGAAACTCACCTGTAGTGGGCACCACTGAGATCGGTGTAGATATTATCTCAGAGATAACAGTGTTGTGTGATGGCGCACAATGTGATGACTGATTCAGAGCAGCCATCAAAGCGTCCATCATCCCATTGATCTTCTCTAGACTTTCCTTCAGTGTTGAAACCTCTTCCCGAAGTGCTCTATTTTCCTACTCGAGTTGACCCATTCTTTTCTTGCGACCGGCTCGAGTATTATACCGATGATTCAGCTTGACTGAGAAGAGAAACACCAATGAGAACCTGGAACGCGAAGGAATGCAAATGCAAATGATGCGTATGATGCAGCAAGATTCATGGAACTCGACTATTTATAATCATCAGGGAATATCAAAAGACGCATTTTAATAATCATAAAAAGTCGGTTACAACCATTAGTAACGGAATACTAAAAGATTGATTTATTACAACATTGATTACACACGTGTCTGTACACCTTACAAGAATCATGTCATAGAAGCTAAATAAAAGCTAGTGATGATTGATCTAAGGAGACTCTTCCAATGGTCTTGCTTTGAGTCGCTTGAATTCTTCCTCCAATTTAACTTCCAATGTATTGAATGAGGACTAGAGTAGGTTAAGTCATCTGGTGTTTCTCTATTCTTGCAAGAAGTAGCTTTTTTTTTTAATTTCTCCTTTAGATCGAATATTAATCGAAGATAGGAAATGGATACTTATCTTGAGTAAGTAAATCTATTAGCTGAGATTATTCTTCAAGGGTCGGCACCAACAATGATAGGCTGGGTCATAGACTGCAATAGAGTTGATAGAAGTTCCTTATCAAGCTTCCCATATCTGGTTTTCCACTCTTCTTTATCTGTTAACAAGGTCTTCAGTCTCCTTAGATCGTCCAGATCATGACTCTTGTAAGGGTACTTTAACGTTTTTTTTAGTCAATGATATCCTATGATGTTTACAAACAAAGCTAAGTTCCATAAAACTTTATGAAATAATGCTCATGAATGCAGGGATGCAAACACACAAAGCACAAAGCACAAAGCACACAGAAGCAAAGCGAACAAGCAAATGGCCCTAGGTTTGAAAGGTCATGAGCGTAGAGCCAAGGTCTAACCATCCCAATAGGTGTGTACTACGGTTTCACATGTACCTGCCGAACGCGTTCTACAAAGTTCCCAGAGTCTACAACCCATCTTTTGAATATTATCGATTTTCCAAATCACTTGGTAGTCAATAATATTCTCAAGAGAATCTCGTCTGAGTGTAGTATCGTGTAGCAACTAGTTCAGGAAGAGACTCCCTCATAGTCCCCTCACTAAATCCTAATAGGCCAAGTTGGGTTAAGGGTAACTACGGTCCTCAGTCTCGATGGCCTTTAAATCGAAATAATATCGTCTTCACGAATGGACTCGTTGAATAATATTAATCTCGAGATGGCCTAAACTGAGTGGTGATGTCTCAATTCAACTTCTTCGGGAATCGACTCCCTCAAAGTCTCCTTGAATATATCACTATTCTATCATAATTTGCACTCAAGTCCGGGTGTAGGACTTATCTCACCACACAAAGTGACAAACCTGCACACAGAAAAACCAAGCAAGCATAAAACAGATATAAATATATAACAAATAACATAAATAATCAAGTTAGGGGAACCCTCTTATGAGAATTCCCCAGTGAAGTCGCCATTTCTGTCGCGGTGAGAATTGGATATCAAGCTATTATGTTAACTTGAATCACATTTCTTTTATTTCACCACCGTCTTTGATTAATCCAAGGGAAGGGAGAAAGATCGAATTACCCACAATGCAATGCAAATGCAAACTAAGATTCTAGAGTTCGGGGGTTGGTTATACCTAGTGAAGGTGTTAGCACCCTAGATATTTGTAGTACTCTACAGGAACCTCTTGTTTTATTTATGTTATTTGTTTTTTGTTTGCTAAGGGTTTAAGGGTAGGTGACCTAGAATTATATTCCTAAGTGTGCTCGACAAGATATCGCATCTTGTACCTAAATATCCTGTCGGGAGGGAATCAGAGCACCTGTAGTTCCTCTGAAGGATACTAAGGTTTGAAAAAGGTCTAGGAGAAGAGATGAGTCATCATCTTAAGAAACAACCACAGTTTTTGAAATTTGTTTGTATTTTTGGAGTATGGGATTGTATGCTTTGAGATGATTCACATCTAATTCTCTTGTGTGGAGAATTATGTGAGCTAAATTTTGATTGTAGAATCAAAATTAGGGGGGACTAACTTAGGAAGTCTATCCTAAAGTTGTCTATGATAACTTATCTTAAGGGTGTAAAACCTATGGGGAGGTATGATGCAAATGAAATGCACCATGCACAATAATTGATTATCATGCATGGGATTTTCCCTTGGATATTAATGCAATCAATTATTAGATTTAAGCGAGAGTGCTAGCAAAGTGGTGCTAGTATTGTGTCTAATGACCAAAAGGTTGAATGCGATGCCTAAAGGCAATCGACTTACATGGGTAGAAAATGGGCTCGACGTTGGATCGAGAGTTTTAATGTTTTGAAAAGGTTTAGAATAAAATATAATGCATACATGACAAACAAAAGCATAAACAAAGCATAATATCAACTATGTCACACACAAGCGTACGATTTATCGTAAGGGATTCTAACGGGGAGCGGTTTATTGAGAAAAGAGTTTTGATTCTTTTAGGAAAGGTTTATTTTATTTTAGAGTTTATGTTAAAGATTATTTTAATTAAAAGTTAGAGTTTTCTTATTAATAAAAAAAGTTTTAGTTATTTAAAGTTTTTATTATTTTAGTTTTTATATTAATAAAGTTAATAAAAAATGTTTTCTTATTAAACATTTAATTATTTTAAAAGTTTTGATTATTATTTTTAGTTTTAATGTCATGTTGAGAAAAGGTTAATTAGAGAAAAAGTTATTAAAGAAAATTCCTATTAATTTAGAAGAGGTTTTAATTTCAATAGAAATAAAAGTTTTATTATTTAATTTTAAAGTTCTATTAAAAGTTAATAAAGTTTTCTTTTATTAATTAATAAAGATTTTTATTAAAGGTTCTTTTCTAATTAGAAAAAAGAGAAAGGTTCTATATTTGTTTTTTTTAAAGGGTAATATTTTAAATATGATGAATTTACTTAATAAAAAAAGAAAGTTAAAATAAAAAGATTGATTATAAACGGAGGGATCAGGTGGTTAGCAATAGGGGATGGTCTATCGCAGACCCTCAAACTGTGGTCGCGTGATGTGATCGTGAGATAGATCTAAGGGCCCAAATTAAGGGCGCATACTGTATGGCGTGTGTGTAATGTACCTGATTACGCGCTCTAAAAACAAAAAGAGAAAAAGGAATGAACTCTCTATCTCTCTCGTTCTCCACAAGATAGGGTTTTGGAAACCCTCGCCGCTGCTCTCGTCTCCTCTCCATTCTCTCTATCTCTCTCGATCGATCAAACAAAAAGCCCTAATTACCCTAAATCCCACACAGTCCCAACCCCAATTTCACTAATATTTCACGGTTACATTTACATCAGATGCAATGATTAAAGGAAAAAAATTGAAGGAATGGTGGCGGCGACGGTTGCGACGGCTCCGTGAATCTCCAATCAGGGGTGTATTCTTTCTCTCCTTACCTCTTTGTGTGATTTTGTTTTCTTTCGTATTGCTCCTTCTTTTCCAGTTGTGTATCTTTCTGAGATGATGATGAACGAAAACGATTGTTGAATCTCTCTGCTTTTTGGTTTGGGAATGAGATTGATGATTTCTGTTGTTGCGTTTTGCTGGTGATTTTTCGTGTGTCTGATGCAATGGTAAAGCTCTTCTATTTATAGAGGCCAATGATGATGAACTATTTGGGAAATATTTGAATGCTATATTGAAAACAATATCTCAATCCTTGCTGATTTAATTTGTGGTCTTTGTTTTTTGGAAATATTAAATGTTGTCTGATACGTTTTTGATTTGGAAAATTAATCTGACCGTTGCCCAGTTTGAATTGTCCACTTCCGCTTTTGGAAAGTTATGCTGGCGGTATCCCTTTGGGATATTGCCCATAACTTCAAATGAAATAATGATGAAAAATTTTTGATTTCAGAATTTGAGGCCTTAAACCTTTTTTACGATAATTGTTGTCCTCCCAAATTGGTTGAAACGTGTTCAATACGTTTAAGATTCTTTCCCTTTTTTAGCTCAAAATGTTTGAGAATTATTGAATGTCATGTTTGGGAATTGTTTCAGAAATAACTCAATTTGTCTTGAACATGTCTGGCATGATTAATGAGGATCGTTTGATTATTTTTGGAATTTATTTGAATTGTGTCTGGGACATGATTAGTGTTGATTTAGAAAGAAAGGGGTGTTATGTTAGATTGTGTTGTGGTTTGAAGACGATGATTTCATTCCAATCCTGTCTTGTGACTGCTAACGAGTACGATTCTTTGCCTTGAATTCTCTTAATTTCTTCCCATATTTTTTATTCCAAAAAATGATAAATATTGATGTTTGAATTCAATTTTGCTGCTGCCATTATTTTGCTATGAATCTTTAATTAATGATGTTGATGTGTTTCCCCGATGACAAAATGAACTTATTTTGATTTGGAAATGTCTGATAGCTTGTGATTCTTGTTTTGATCATTTAATTGTTGCCATGAAGAGTTTCTTTGTTGTCTGGAACGTGTGATAAAAAACGTGATTGCATGATTCCATTTTGGTCTTGCCTTTTTCCTCTCTCACACACTTGATTGCATTTCTGTTTTCACCATATGCTATAAGCGTGTTTCCATTCGTAATTCATGTCCTGTAACTAGCTCTTTCTTTGAAACCGGTTTCTCCTTGGCTGACAGTCTAATTGATTTTGCAGAACATCATTCTTGTTACATTCATCACATCTTATTTAAGATTCATAGCGTCCAACATTATTCGAAGCGTGGAAATCCCTCCTTACTTGTCTGCAGCGCCATAGACACCCCTTAAAGCGTGGAGATCCTTCTTGCAATGACTGCATCAGCATCATAAAGCTCTTTTACAAACACGGCAACCTCCTTAAGTGCATTGGAATTGGAAATGGACTTGTTGACTTGTATTTGATGATGCCGATGATTTGGTCTGAGGTAAAAATAATCGTTTGAACTCTCGGGAAATATTCCCTTTATCATATAATTCTCTTCTTTGTCATCTGCATTAGGGTACCTTGATAACATTTTCTTGTTTGATTCGCCAGATGAGGAAAATGATGGACGGATTAGAAATAAGCCGTGGTTTTGGCATCTTCCTACCGTGTTTTTCATCACTTACCAAAATTAGTGAGAACTTTACCAAGATTAGCCTCAACTTCTGGTGTACTCATGCTGTCAACATATTCCTAAGAAAAGTATTCTCGGTGGGGCTCAAGATCTGCAGTTGTAGTTGTAAGATTTGATAAGAAGTGTCTCATTGATTTTGTTGATTTTTTATAGTAGAGACCTGGTATAATTGCTTCTTCCATCATGTTTTGCAGGGTAAGACTTCGAAGGGATTCAAACCGTTAATGCCGCAATCATTTGGAAGACCTTCTATAAATCTATGATAGCGCAACTCATCCAAGGTAGGAAGACTGTCAAAAGTCCAATGGAATTCTTTGGGGCCGCTGTCTTGAGCATGTCTTAGGGATGTTCCGATTTTTTTTTTGTACAAAATATGTCTGAAAATTCCTGACCATTGATGATTGCAGGTTGTGGTACACGTTGGTGTTGGAGGTGGATCATCTTGCGTAGGAATGGCTAGGATATTGGCTGAAATGTTTCTTCATGAAGCTCCAGTATTTGCTTTGCTAAGAAGACTCACTAAAGCTCTAGTGAAGAATGAAGTGCTTCTGTCACTATATGCTCGTGCAACGGAGGCCAAATATTCTCATTCGACGAACCAATGAGCCAAGCGGAGGTCCAGGCATACGGCGCCCCTACGATCGAGTTTACGGACAGGTCAAGCTCAATCAAAGACATGAGTTTGGATCCCGTCTGCTTGGTTATTTGCCGCACAGGCTCTTTGAAGACTGGTTTCAATCTTGACTCCACTTCTAGAAGTAGAGATAACAGGGTAGTGCCTTCTGCTTTGATATTATCTATGACTCTCGTTTAGGACAATAGTTTTAACTGGTATCACTAAGTGTAAGTTCCTTCAAACAATGCAACAAAATCAAGTACCTCCTGGCACTTAAGTTGACGTATATGTCCTTCAATTGTGGGTCCTAGCTACTGATCCTGTAGGTGTTAATTTGTTAATTTAAAAATCGACTTTAGAGGCTCTGGTTATGAGCGATTTCCATTCATTGTAAGGATTCATGAGCTGTATTGTAATATTCCTTTATGAATAACTAATAAGATACCCGTGCTCCCGCACGGATAAAATTATTTATTACGGTATAAAATATATTTAAATTTATATGTAAATTTGATACGATATAAAATGCATTTATATATGTATTTAAATTTGAAATTAGCTATTAATTTTAAAATGAACAATGATTATGTAAATTTAATTAAATTAAAATATAAAGAAAAAAAGGAACTCGTGAGATGAAATAAAAAAAGAATATTTAATATTTAAAAATAAGGATTTTATCTTTTAAATTAATATAATTATGGGAAAATAACCTTTTTCGTCCCTTAACTTTACACTAGGGTCCAATTTGGTCCCTTAACTTCAAAAAGTGGCGAGTTCATCCCTTAATTTTTTTAAATGTGCCACGTTTATCCTTTTGTTAGCTTCCGTTAGTCCTTTTTTGAAAACATTGTCCAGGTGGGGGTTGTTTGGGTGACGTGGAAACTTGGTAGCCTTAAATTAATCTGCAGAAAATGAATATTCCAACCAAACTATTTCTAAGTGGAGAAGCTCAACGCAGCTCTGCTAGGGCAAGCGAAATGGAGAAGCTGAAGTGAAGCGAAGTGCAAAACGAAGGATTTCATCCAGACGAGACGGTTCCACACAAGAAGGATTGAAGATTATCATCTGCACTTGATCAAAAGGTTAGTTAATTCCTCTTTCATATTAATTAGGGTTCATAGTTACGAAAATTAGGGTTCGTATTGAGTTTTAGGGTTCTTGTAAATTTGTTAGGGTAAACCCTAATTTATTAGATATTCTGGTCTAGTTATGTGTCATGGATGAAATTATTGAACTCAAAATTCATCACAGTGGGGAATTTACAGATCAGGGTCTGAGTGTATATGAGAATGGCGTAGTTGATGATTTGAGGGTAGATGTAGACATATGGAGTTATTTTGAGCTAGTAGGTGTGTTAAAAGATTGGGGTTATTGGGAGTTTGAAACAATCTGCTACAAGGATCCACAGTTGGTATGAATGCACTAATTAATGACCAGGGCGCATTAGAAATAACAGACCTGTATATGGTTCACAAACGTGTTGATATTTATATTCAACACGCGTTGTCTCAACCTGACTACTCTGACAAAGTTGATGTGAATGACAAAGTTGATGAGGGCCCTGAAGAAATTGTGGATGAGATGGAGGAGTTACTTAGTCAGTTGGTTGATGATGTTGTTCATGGTGAAAATACCACCCCTGTTCAGGTTAATGTAGAAGAACAAGTTAATGTAGAGGAACAAATTAGTGGTGAGGAACAAGTTAATGGTGATGAACAAGTTAATGGTGATGAATTAATGAATGTTGAGGAACATGTTACTGGTGAGGAACAAATGAATGTTGAAGAGAATGTTAATGTTAGGGAACAAGTGAATGTTGAGAAACAATTTAATGTTGAGAAAGAAGTGAATGTTGGAGTTGATGATGGTTTAAGTATTGATGATAGTGAAGATGAGGACTACAAGTATGATAGGCAAAGAGCTATTACATGAGTTACACCTTCATATCAGACCAACAAAAGGCAAGTTTCTTATGTTTTTTCTTATGTGTTTTCTTATGTTTTTCTTATATCTTATGCTACATGTTATACTATATCTTATGGTACATTTTATGATATTAGAAAGAAAGTTGATATCACAAGCACATACACCAACAATTAGCTTGTATGGCATGCCAGCTCAATACACTAGCATTTATTCTGTTGATTTAACAATTGCATACAATTGAATCAATTGTTTTGTTTTGTTTGGTTCTTTAGGATGTCTGATGAGCATATGTTGGATGTAAGGCACTTGGAGAATCAAGTTGATAAGTATGTTGTGAACCTGAAAGAGCACATATGTTCATCCAGAAGATGGGAACTTACAGGACTCCCACGCGTCCATGCTTTGTCTGCTATAAAGAGTTTAGTGCCTTCTGCTTTGATATTATCTATGACTCTCGTTTAGGATAGTAGTTTTGACTGGTATCACTAAGTGTAAGTTCCTTCAAACAATGCAACAAAATCAAGTACCTCCTGGCACTTAAGTTGACGTATATGTCCTTCAATTATGGGTCCTAGCTACTGATCCTATAGGTGTTAATTTGTTAATTTAAAAAATTGACTTTAGAGGCTCTGGTCATGAGCGATTTCCATTCATTGTAAGGATTCACGAGTTGTGTTATAGTATTCCTTTCTGAATAATGATTTCCCACACTTTGACTTTTCTGCCTTTAGGATGATGCCTTCATCCACACACTAATTGTTGATGCCCTTTATTATTTGAACATGCTCTCATTATAACGTAAGGTCCTTAATCTAACACGGCATCCTCAACGGCCACCTATAATGAGGCACTTTTATCCTTGGAATTCAATCTTGAATTTTCTTGTAATCATCACCAATAATTTATATTTGACATGAGCTTGAACTTTATAGCGCACTCACGGATTCAAATTGGGAACCTTGAAAGAAATTGCGCTTGCACTTGTATTAAAATTGTTAATTGGCATGTAACTTCCTTGATTAAGCTTTTGAATTAATGAACATCCATCTTGTGAAGGAGTTTGGGTTTGAGCGATGAAGCCTGAACTTTTAAACCTTGAAACAACATCTTGATCTTATGATCTCGTCATAAAAATTCTAGAACTTGGAATCTTGAATGATGATGGCTACCGTAAACTTTGGAGGACTTAACTTCAAATATGAATCTCAAACAAATAATGCACTTCGAAAATTAACATGGAAACTTCCTTGAACTTGTAACTTGAATCTTTGAACCACAAACATCCTTGTCCGTTTGAGCCCCTGAAATTCTTGACTGAGAGAACCGATATCATTTACGCTTAAAATCAATGTACCTGCACGAACTTGTTAGTCATAATAAACATGCACACAAAGACCATATGACCTAAAGATGCTATGCAAAAAGAAAAGGAATCTTAGGGTCAAAAATTAGGGTGCTACAGATGCCCCTATTTAAGTTTCTCCTATTTCGAGATATGGAGATTGAAATCTTCGTCTCGACGTGATAGGAGAGACTTAAATACAAACATGCACAAATTTTTGGCCCTAAGATGCCGCCAAATGCACATGCTATGAAATGAAATGATATGATATGCAAGACGAGGAACCTGTGAGGAAAACCATCATAGGGGATAAACGATGTGGAAACGCCGAAACAGGCAAAGAAGGGGAGACCTGACGAGGAACTGTAACGCCCCAGTTTTGTCTGTTTTATTTAATCGAGTCGATTTAATTATATTTGTTTTATATTATTTTATTCTTGACTTTTATTTGACAATATATTATTTTTCATCGTTGTTTATGTTTTATCGCGTTTTGAGAGCGTTTGCGAGATATTTGAGTTGAGGGGTAAAATAGTCTTTTAGGGGTTTAGATCTTTTATATAAATAGAAAGTGGAGAGAAAAAGAGAGAAAAGAAAGGGAAAGAAAAGGAAGAGAAAGAAAAGGAGAAGAAGGCAAGAGGGAAGAGGAAAAGAGGAAAAATCGACATATCTCCATTTTGAGCGCGATTAATCGGGTAAGGGTGAGAAGTTTCAATTATATCTTGATTGTGTATGTATATGTGTTGTTTGTTGTAATTAATTTGATTGTTTCGCAACTTTTCGTATCGATCGAAAGTAGATGTAGTTCTACAATGAGAGGCTCCGAAATTGGTTAAGGAGATTAGAAACTTTTGGGCTCAGTTGGTTGTTATTGCAGGTTATGGAAGAGTTTGTTAAGTTCGTACTTCTGGTATCTCAGTTGACTTACAAAGGGTAAGTCATTTGTATTGGATGTTCATTGTGAGTGAGTTTTAGAGAGCGGAAGTAGAAGTTGTCTACGGTTTTAGTTTTGATTCTGTGTGATCCTAATAAACCGGTTGTGAGGTATGGGGATGCGTCTATGATGAGTTTAGTCTGTGGTTAATGCAAGAGGGTAAAGTCGTGGCTTATGTTTTACGACAATTGAGGATTTATAAAAGGATCTATACTATTCTGGATTTGGAATTGGTTGCGGTTGTATTATGTTGGAATTTTTTTGAGGTATTATCTTTATGGTTCTAGGTTCGAAGTGTTTAGTAATCACGAGAATATTGAGTACCTGTTGGGTCGGAAGGAATATAGTATGAGACAATGAGGATGGTTGGAATTTGTGATAAGTTATGACTTTGGCTCGAATTATCCTATTGGTAAAGTTAAGGTCGTGCGTGATGAGTTAAGTCGAAAGTTTTTATACCTGTCTGTTTCGATGGTCAGGGAGTTTGAATTATTTGAGCAGTTCGGAGACTCGTGTCTGGTGTGTAAGCTAACACAGTAGAGTGAGAGGTTGGGTATATTAAAGGTGAACAATGACTTTTGGTGAATATGAGAAAGAGTTAGACTTTGGACGTGAGATTGATAGTTTTGGTGGTTACGAGTAATCAGAGTGCGCAGCGGAAGCGTGATGTGGCACATTTTGTATATGCGTATGTGACTTGTAAGAGTTCTTAGGTTGAACATTGGAAACATGTAGGAGTGATGAGATTATTGGACAATTCAGAATGGCAGTGTTAAGTGAATGGTTTAAATATTATACATGGGCTACTATGTAGATGGATGTTTTGGTTGTTTGTTCGATTGGTGAATCGTAGCATTGTTGTAATCAGGTTGTGTGACAAGGATGTTTGGTATTCTGGTTTTGTTGATGTTGTTGAGACGTTGTTGTATCGTGGGACTTTAGGTTCTTGTCTTTGTTGTGGCCTCGTTTCCATTGTGATGGTTCGAGGGCGTGTGGCTAATTCCTTGTGGGGGATTAGGGGAGTGTTACCTGTGGTGAGGGTAACGATCTTGTTGTGTTTCGGTTCAAGAGTGAACATGTGTGTGTTCGTAACTTGGGTATTCTTTGAGTCGTGAGTTGGTCGTCAAGTGCATTGTATGGGCTTTGCACCTTGCCTTTGTAGTTGTCGTCGTGTCGTGTTGTTGTAGTAGTTGTTGTTAGCAGGGTGGTTTGTCAGTTTGTGTTATTCATGGTGTGCCTTTGGTTGGCCTGTTAGTTTGTTAGTCGGATACGAGAGTCGTGTCTAGAGCTGTTTGTCTCAGTATATTTTCGAGGACGAAAATGTCTAATTGGGCGAGAATTGTAATGCCCCAGTTTTGTCCGTTTTATTTAATCGAG
Source organism: Lathyrus tuberosus (assembly GCA_022829125.1). Lineage (NCBI taxonomy): Eukaryota > Viridiplantae > Streptophyta > Magnoliopsida > Fabales > Fabaceae > Lathyrus > Lathyrus tuberosus. Next base: position 898,116 of record JALAZF010000070.1, on the reverse strand, counting down.
TCGATTTAATTATTTTTGTTTTATATTATTTTATTCTAGACTTTTATTTGACAATATATTATTTTTCATCGTTGTTTATGTTTTATCGCGTTTTGAGAGCGTTTGCGAGATATTTGAGTTAAGGGGTAAAATAGTCTTTTAGGGGTTTAGATATTTTATATAAATAGAAAGTGGAGAGAAAAAGAGAGAAAAGAAAGGGAAAGAAAAGGGAGAGAAAGAAAAGGAGAAGAAGGAAAGAAGGAAGAGGAAAAGAGGAAAAATCGACATATCTCCGTTTCGAGCGCGATTAATCGGGTAAGGGTGAGAAGTTTCAATTATATCTTGCTTGTGTATGTATATGTGTTGTTTGTTGTAATTGTTTTGATTGTTTCACAACTTTTCGTATCGATTGGAATTAGGAGCGATTGATAGAAATCGATGTTTTTACGGATGAAATTCTATATAAACTGAGTAGAATACTTGTTGTTAGGTTTGGATCATGTTTTGGTTGTTATAGTATGTTTTGGAAGTGTTTGGGTGGAAGAAATGATGTGTTTTTACCCCAAATGACCTATGTTATCGCTGCTGGAAATTCTGAGTTTCGCAGGTTCGCATTGCGAGCCACAGTGAAGGAATCGGCGAACTTTCGCTAGCCGTTCGCATTGCGAACGTTAGGTCATTTTACTACTGCCACGGTTCGCTGGGAGCTTTGCACTACGAACGTGACAGATTTTCAGTTTTGGTTTTCTTCATAACTTTTGATCCGTAAATCGGATTGAGGCACGGTCGGATGCATTGGAAAGCTAATTCAATGCTCTTTATGATAGTGGAATAGGAACTTATGTTTAGGCCATGTATTGATAAGAAAAATATGGAAAAGTAAGGTTTGTGTGAAAAGTGTGGTTTATGTTTCCGTCGTAACTCCCGAATCGCGAGTCCGATTGATGTGGGACTCGAGGCCATAGATAGATAACCTAAGATGCTATTAAATGGTGATGTTAGACCATGATGTATCCAAGAATATTTGGTAGGGGATGATTAGTGGTTTGTAGGTTTGGTTGTGTTTGTTGGTGTACGATGTTATATGTTATCGTTATATAAATGTGGGTCTTTTGTGTTATCTATATGATGTTGATGCATGTGGTAATGATGTTGTTGTGTGGTAAAATGCATTGTTTGATTGAATATCAATGTATGTTGTTATGATGTGTTGTGGGTAGCATTTGATATGTGAATCCCTTGTGTAAGGAATTGTGATTATATGATTGTGGTGGTTTGTGGTTTATGATGAAATGCATTGTATGTGAGATTCAATGTATGTTGTTTGGTGGCCTTTATGGTTTGAAATGGATGGTTTGAATTGATTTGCAATGCATGAATGTGATAATGTTGATTAATTCATATGGTTGAATTGTGAAGATGCATTTGATTGTCATGAGTTCTTGTGTGTCAAGCATCATGATATGTATCTTGTGATGTCGTGTACCCTTGTGGGGTGTGAGCGACGAATCGATTCCAGAGGGAATCTGCTATAACATCGTGCGCCTTATACCAAGAGGACTAAAAGCGATGATTATAGACGATCGTGCGCCTTATACAAAGAGGACTGAAAGCGATCGGATCGTGCGTCTTATACAAAGAGGACTGAAAGCGATCGGATCGTGCGCCTTATACAAAGAGGACTGAAAGCGATCCATAAACATCGTGCGCCTTATACAAAGAGGACCGAAAGCGACGGGGAACATCGTTTGCCCGACGGGGTGTTACGTGAGTGATCCTCAGTAACGAGCGATGGTTCCAATAGTTCCTGAGTGAACTGGTGTTGAGATGATGAAGTCGGTACCGCATTGCATTTGCATAGAGTCGTTGTGTCGGTCTCTTTGCATTTGTATAATTCATGAATGGATTGATTATGTGTGGAAAATCATGATTGGATTGATTATGTGTGGTAAATTGTGAATTGATTTGTTATGTGTTGAGATTGTGATAGCATTGGTGAATTGATGTGCATATGTGATAAATGCATTAGTTGTGGATAATATGTTTTATGCATAGACATATGCTATGTGATGTGTGGTGTGTGGTGTGTTTCTATATGTTGTGACTTTGGAATGCCTTATGTGCAAATATGTGATTACGTTGGATAATTGATATATGTTATGTATATGTGGCATGCTATAGGTATTTGTCTGTGATGCTTGTGGTGAGAATAACTATGCATGTGAATTTCTTTTTATGTGTTTGCGTATTATTATGCAATCTTGATTTAGTTGTTATTTCTCACCCTTCTGCTGTGGTTTATTGCTCTATGGGGCAATTGCAGATTTGTAGTCTTGGAGGCTTTTGTGAAGATTAGCCCCCCGTTCTTTGTCGGTCTTGGTGTTTGCTCTGATACGTAGCACGGGAGTCGGGAAACAATTATATATATATATATATGTATATATATGTATACATTTGTTGAATGTATTTTGTATTACATTTGTATATATATTTTGATGTTATAAAATAATATATTTTGTAAAACAAGTCGGTTATAGATCTTTCAGCTTTATTCCATAAGCGAACTTTAATTTTATATGGAAAAAGTTTCCCCTTTAAGGGTATTCTATTTTGTGTTATGTATCAAAAATAATTGAGCAGGGTTTGTATTTTCTTCATTTAAATGTGGCATCCTTGTTTCTGTCGGAAAAACAAATTTTTAATTACTCTAATTTATATATGTATTATTTATTCGCGATGGGAATTGGGGTGTTACATTAGTGGTATCAGAGCAGGTCTGTCTGTCCGACCAAGTTGTGGAGTCAGTTGGTGTGACAGTTGAATACTGTCGTTGTTGTTTGTCCCTTAGTACGTGATATGTGTGGAAGCACTGTCAGTACTTTCTAGTTTTCTAATCCTTTGTCTTCAGGTGTGAGAATGAGATAAGTGGGGGAGAAGCTGGTACTTCTCCATGTTGCTTCAGGTGTGGTGCATTGGCTCAGTGTGCCGTTGGTTGCAAGATTGTAAGTGTGGTTTGGACAGTGTTGTTCCCGATTCCGAAGGGAATGCGGAGGTAAGGTTTATGTCGACTAAGGATTGGTGCCTTAGGTAGTTTCGTGCATGAGATGTAAGGAATGCTATTATAGTTTGGTAAAGACGGTTTATGCCCCCATCATGATTGTTGGCTTTCTATTGACAAATTGAGGAACTGATCACCCTTAATCTCTTGTTGATTGGATGGAATAGACGTGTCTTTCCGGCTTTGGTAGTGTGTGCAATGAAATGTTTGGAATTACAAAAATGGTTACAGATTGTTTTGTTGAGTCGATGAAGATTCTTATACTGGGAGATGAGACGGATTAGAGGTTTTGGTATGTTGGTCCAGTTGGGAAGTCATTGAGAGAAAACGGTTAGGCATCGTTAATGGCTGTTCTCAAAGAGTAAAGTGTGAACTCAAATTTGATGAAGGTAAGGATTGGCAGTTTGGATCTGTTAAGTAAGTAGAAGAACTTTTAGGACGTGAAACTCAGATGGAAAAAGCGGTTGGAAGATTTACTGGAAAAGGGATTTGTGAGACCAAGTGTGTCGTCTTAGAGAGCTTCAACATTGATAGTAATACAAGGGAATGATGATTGAATGGAATAACAAGCATTATGATTGGTATTGAGACTATGGGGAGCAAAACCTTAGAGTTCTGGTGAGGTTTGAAGCCTTTGGAATTATAGAGCAGTAATGGAAATTTTGAGAGAACCCTTAGTATGGATGTAATATTTAAGAGTTCTTTTGTTTGGTTGTTACTACATGTTGGAATTTATGGAATTTGGACGGTTAAGAGAAGGACTTGTGTATGGATTACTGATAGTTGAATAAGGTAACGATTAAGAATAAGCGAACCCAACGAGAAGGGGAATGCGAAGATTCGCCGGAGTTCGCAGTGCGAAGGTCAGGGCAAAGGCTCGCTAGCAGTTCGCAGTGAGAACTTTGTGCCCTTTTTCTTCTGCCTTGGTTCGCTGGGGGTTGGCATTACGAATGAGGAAAGTGACTGCTCGCTGGGAAATTCGCATTGCAAACATGGCAGGTCTTTCCTAATTGTTTCTTTCTTAACTTTGGCTTCGTTTATCTAATTTAAACGTTATTTATATCGTTGTGGAGCTATGAGAGGGTTTTATGATTTGGAAAACGGAATATTATGTATGGAATGGATTTTTGGTCGATTATTGGAATTAGTCGGAACTACGTGAATTACGTAAAACGAAACTGTTAACACGTTAACAGCTTCAAGTGATGCGTCTGGAATGTTTGTTGAATATATGAATCATATCTTCCATATTTATTTGTATAAGTTCGTAGTGGTTTTGATTGAGGATATTAGGATTTGTTATAAACTCAGAGGAAGAATAAGTAAAGTCTTTGAGATTTGAATTACAAGTGTTGAAAAGAGACGAAATTTTATGCTAAGTTATTCGAGTGAGAATTTTGGTTGAAAAGGGGTTAGTTTTCTTGGATATGTTATTTCAGATGATAATATTGTTATGGATCCATCGGAAGTAGATGTAGTTCTACAATGAGAGGCTCCGAAATTGGTTAAGGAGATTAGAAACTTTTGGGCTCAGTTGGTTGTTATTGCAGGTTATGAAAGACTTTGTTAAGTTCGTACTTCTGGTATCTCAGTTGACTTGCAAAGGGTAAGTCGTTTGTTTTGGATGTTCATTGTGAGTGAGTTTTAGAGAGCGAAAGTAGAAGTTGTCTACGGTTTCAGTTTTGATTCTGTGTGATCCTAATAAACCGGTTGTGAGGTATGGGGATGCGTCTATGATGAGTTTAGTCTGTGGTTAATGCAAGAGGGTAACGTCGTGGCTTATGTTTTACGACAATTGAGGATTTATAAAAGGATCTATACTATTCTAGATTTGGAATTGGTTGCGATTGTATTATGTTGGAATTTTTTTGAGGTATTATCTTTATGGTTCTAGGTTCGAAGTGTTTAGTAATCACGAGAATATTGAGTACCTGTTGGGTCAGAAGGAATATAGTATGAGACAACGAGGATGGTTGGAATTTGTGATAAGTTATGACTTTGGCTCGAATTATCCTATTGGTAAAGTTAAGGTCATGCGTGATGAGTTAAGTCGAAAGTTTTTATACCTGTCTGTTTCGATGGTTAGGGAGTTTAAATTATTTGAGTAGTTCGGAGACTCGTGTCTGGTGTGTAAGCTAACACAGTAGAGTGAGAGGTTGGGTATATTAAAGGTGAACAATGACTTTTGGTGAATATGAGAAAGAGTTAGACTTTGGACGTGAGATTGATAGTTTTGGTGGTTACGAGTAATCAGAGTGCGCAGCGGAAGCGTGATGTGGCACATTTTGTATATGCGTGTGTGACTTGTAAGAGTTCTTAGGTTGAACATTAGAAACATGTAGGAGTGATGAGACTATTGGACGTTTCAGAATGGCAGTGTTAAGTGAAAGGTTTAAATATTATTCATGGGGTACTATGTAGATGGATGTTTTGGTTGTTTGTTCGATTGGTGAAACGTAGCATTGTTGTAAATAGGTTGTGTGACAAGGATGTTTGGTATTCTGGTTTTGTTGATGTTGTTGAGACGTTGTTGTATCGTGGGACTTTAGGTTCTTGTCTTTGTTGTGGCCTCGTTTCCATCGTGATGGTTCGAGGGCGTGTGGCTAATTCCTTGTGGGGGATTAGGGGAGTGTTACCTGTGGTGAGGGTAATGATCTTGTTGTGTTTCAATTCAAGAGTGAGCCTGTGTGTGTTCATAACTTGGGTATTCTTTGAGTCGTGAGTTGGTCGTCAAGTGCATTGTATGGGCTTTGCACCTTGCCTTTGTAGTTGTCGTCGTGTCGTGTTGTTGTAGTAGTTGTTGTTAGCAGGGTGGTTTGTCAGTTTGTGTTATTCATGGTGTGCCTTTGGTTGGCCTGTTATTTTGTTAGTCGGATACGAGAGTCGTGTCTGGAGTTGTTCGTCTCAGTATATTTTCGAGGACGAAATTGTCTAAGTGGGGGAGAATTGTAACGCCCCAGTTTTGTCCGTTTTATTTAATCTAGTCGATTTAATTATTTTTGTTTTATATTATTTTATTCTTGACTTTTATTTGACAATATATTATTTTTCATCGTTGTTTATGTTTTATCGCGTTTTGAGAGCGTTTGTGAGATATTTGAGTTTAGGGGTACAATAATCTTTTAGGGGTTTAGATATTTTATATAAATAGAAAGTGGAGAGAAAAAGAGAGAAAAGAAAGGGAAAGAAAAGGAAGAGAAAGAAAAGGAGAAGAAGGAAAGAGGGAAGAGGAAAAGAGGAAAAATTGACATATCTCTGTTTCGAGCGCGATTAATCGGGTAAGGGTGAGAAGTTTCAATTATATCTTGCTTGTGTATGTATATGTGTTATTTGTTGTAATTGTTTTGATTGTTTCACAACTTTTCGTATCGATTGGAATTAGGAGCGATTGATAGAAATTGATGTTTTTACGGATGAAATTCTATATAAACTGAGTAGAATACTTGTTGTTAGGTTTGGATCATGTTTTGGTTGTTATAGTATGTTTTGGAAGTGTTTGGGTGGAAGAAATGATGTATTTTGACCCCAAATGACCTATGTTATCGCTGCTGGAAATTCTGAGTTTTGCAGGTTCGCATTGCGAGCCACAGTGAAGGAATCTGTGAACGTTCGCTAGCCGTTCGCATTGCGAACGTTAGGTCATTTTGCTACTGCCACGGTTCGCTGGAAATTTCGCACTGCGAACGTGACAGATTTTCAGTTTTTGTTTTCTTCATAACTTTTGATCCGTAAATCGGATTGAGGCACGGTCGGATGCGTTGGAAAGCTAACTCAATGCTCTTTATGATAATGGAATAGGAACTTATGTTTAGGCCATGGATTGATAAGAAAAATATGGAAAAGTAAGGTATGTGTGAAAAGTGTGGTTTATGTTTCCGCCGTAACTCCCGAATCGCGAGTCCGATTGGTGTGGGACTTGAGGCCATAGATAGATAACCTAAGATGCTATTAAATGGTGATGTTAGACCATGATGTAACCAAGAATATTTGGTAGGGGATGATTAGTGGTTTGTAGGTTTGGTTGTGTTTGTTGGTGTTCGATGTTATATGTTATCGTTATATAAATGTGGGTCTTTTGTGCTATCTATATGATGTTGATGCATGTGGTAATGATGTTGGTGTGTGGTAAAATGAATTGTTTGATTGAATATCAATGTATGTTGTTATGATGTGTTATGGGTAGCATTTGATATGTGAATCCCTTGTGTAAGGAATTGTGATTATATGATTGTGGTGGTTTGTGGTTTATGATGAAATGCATTGTATGTGAGATTCAATGTATGTTGTTTGGTGGCCTTTATGGTTTGAAATGCATGGTTTGAATTGATTTGCAATGCATGAATGTGATGATGTTGATTAATTCATATGGTTGAATTGTGAATATGCATTTGATTGTCATGGGTTCTTGTGTGTCAAGCGTCATGATATGCATCTTGTGATGTCGTGTGCCCTTGTGGGGTGTGAGCGACGAATCGATTCCAGAGAGAATCTGCTATAACATCATGCGCCTTATACCAAGAGGACTGAAAGCGATGATTATAGACGATCGTGTGCCTTATACAAAGAGGACTAAAAGCGATCGGATCGTGCGCCTTATACAAAGAGGACTGAAAGCGATCAGATCGTGCACCTTATACAAAGAGGACTGAAAGCTATCCATAAACGTCGTGTGCCTTATACAAAGAGGACCGAAACCAACAGGGAACATCGTTTGCCGGACGGGGTGTTACGTGAGTGATCCTCAGTAACGAGCGATGGTTCCAATAGTTCCTGAGTGAACTGGTGTTGAGATGATGAAGTCGGTACCGCATTGCATTTGCATAGAGTTATTGTGTCGGTCTCTTTGCATTTGCATAATTCATGAATGGATTGATTATGTGTGGAAAATCATGATTGGATTGATTATGTGTGGTAAATTGTGAATTGATTTATTATGTGTTGAGATTGTGATATCATTGGTGAATTGATGTGCATATGTGATAAATGCATTGGTTGTGGATAATATGTTTTATACATAGACATATGCTATGTGATGTGTGGTGTGTTTCTATATGTTGCGACTTTGGTATGTCTTATGTACAAATATGTGATTACGTTGGATAATTGATATATGTTATGTATATGTGGTATGCTATAGGTATTTGTATGTGATGCGTGTGGTGAGAATAACTATGCATGTGAATTTCTTTTTATGTGTTTGCATATTATTATGCAATCTTGATTTAGTTGTTATTTCTCACCCTTCTGCTGTGGTTTATTGCTCTATAAGGCAATTGCAGATTTGTAGTCTTGGAGGCTTTTGTGAAGATTAGCCCTCCGTTCTTTTGTCGGTCTTGGTGTCTGCTCTGATACGTAGCACGGGAGTCGGGGAACGATTATATATATATATATATATATATATATATATATATATATATATATATATATATATATATATATATATATATACATTTGTTGAATGTATTTTGTATTACTTTTGTATATATATTTTGATGTTATAAAATAATATATTTTGTAAAACAAGTCAGTTATGGCTCTTTCCGCTTTATTCCATAAGCGAACTTTAATTTTATATGGAAAAAGTTTCCCCTTTGAGGGTATTCTATTTTGTGTTATGTATCAAAAATAATTGAGCAGCGTTTGTATTTTCTTCATTTAAATGTGGCATCCTTGTTTCTGTCAGAAAAACAAATTTTTATTTACTCTGATTTATATATGTATTATTTATTCACGATGGGAATTGGGGTGTTACATTAGTGGTATCAGAGCAGGTCGGTCCGTCCGGCCAAGTTATTGAGTCAGTTGGTGTGACAGTTGAATATTGTTGTTGTTGTTTGTCCCTTAGTACGTGATATGTGTGGAAGCACTGTCAGTACTTTCTAGTTTTCTAATCCTTTGTCTTCAGGTGTGAGAATGAGATAAGTGGGGGAGAAGCTGGTACTTCTCCAAGTTGCTTCAGGTGTGAAGCATTGGCTCAGTGTGCCATTGGTTGCAAGATTGTAAGTGTGGTTTGGACAGTGTTGTTCCTGATTCCGGAGGGAATGCGGAGGTAAGGTTTATGTCGACTAAGGATTGGTGCCTTAGGTAGTTTCGTGTATGAGATGTAAGGAATGCTATTATAGTTTGGTAAAGATGGTTTATGCCCCATCATGATTGTTGGCTGTCTATTGACAAATTGAGGAACTGATCACCCTTAATCTCTTGTTGATAGCAGACGGGAATTATGTTGGATGGAATAGACGTGTCTTTCTGGCTTTGGTAGTGTGTGCAATGAATTGTTTGGAATTATGAAAATGGTTACAGATTGTTTTGTTGAGTCGATGAAGATTCTTATACCGGGATATAAGACGGATTAGAGGTTTGGGTATGTTGGTCCAGTTGGGAAGTCATTGAGAGAAAACGATTGGGCATCGTTAATGGCTGTTCTCAGAGAGTAAAGTGTGAACTCAAATTTGATGAAGGTGAGGATTTGAGGTTTGGATCTGTTAAGTAAGTAGAAGAACTTTTAGGACGTGAAACTCAGATGGAAAGAGCGGTTGGAAGATTTACTGGAAAAGGGATTTGTGAGACCAAGTGTGTCGTCTTAGAGAGCTCAAGTATTGATAGTAATACAAGGGAATGATGATTGAATGGAATAACAAGCATTATGATTGGTATTGAGACTATGGGGAGCAAAACCTTAGAATTATGATGAGGTTTGGAGCCTTTGGAATTGTAGAGCAGTAATGGAAATTTTGAGAGAACCCTTAGGTATGGATGTAATATTTAAGAGTTCTTTTGTTTGGTTGTTACTACATGTTGGGATTTATGGAATTTGGACGCTTAAGAGAAGGACTTGTGTATGGATTACTGATAGTTGAATAAGGTAACAATTGAGAATAAGTGAACCTAACGAGAAGGGGAATGCGAAGATTCGCTGGAGTTCGCAGTGCGAAGGTCAGGGCGAAGGCTCGCTAGCAGTTCGCAGTGCGAACTTTGTGCCATTTTTCTTCTACCTTGGTTCGCTGGGGGTTCGCATTGCGAATGAGGAAAGCGACTGCTCGCTGGGAGATTCGCATTGAAAACATGGCAGATCTTTCCTAATTGTTTCTTTCTTAACTTTGGCTTCGTTTATCCGATTTAAACGTTCTTTATATCGTTGTGGAGCTATGAGAGGGTTTTATTCTTTGGAAAGCGGAATATTATTTATGGAATGGATTTTTGGTCGATTATTGGAATTAGTCGGAACTACGTGAATTACGTAAAACGAAATTGTTAACACGTTAAAAGCTTCAAGTGATGCGTCTGGAATGTTTGTGGAGTATATGAATCGTATCTTCCATATTTATTTGTATAAGTTCGTAGTGGTTTTGATTAAGGATATTAGGATCTGTTATAAACTCAGAGGAAGAATAAGTAAAGTGTTTGAGATTTGAATTACAAGTGTTGAAAAGAGATGAAGTTTTATGCTAAGTTATTCGAGTGAGAATTTTGGTTGAAAATGGGTTAGTTTTCTTGGATATGTTATTTCAGATGAGAGTATTGTTATGGATCCATCGGAAGTAGATGTAGTTCTACAATGAGAGGCTCCGAAATTGGTTAAGGAGATTAGAAACTTTTGGGCTCAGTTAGTTGTTATTGCAGGTTATGGAAGACTTTATTAAGTTCGTACTTCTGGTATCTCAGTTGACTTGCAAAGGGTAAGTCATTTGTATTAGATGTTCGTTGTGAGTGAGTTTTAGAGAGCGGAAGTAGAAGTTGTCTACGGTTTCAGTTTTGATTCTGTGTGATCCTAATAAATCGGTTGTGAGGTATGGGGATGCATCTATGATGAGTTTAGTCTGTGGTTAATGCAAGAGGGTAAAGTCGTGGCTTATGTTTTACGACAATTGAGGATTTATAAAAGGATCTATACTATTCTAGATTTGGAATTGGTTGCGATTGTATTATGTTGGAATTTTTTTGAGGTATTATCTTTATGGTTCTAGGTTCGAAGTGTTTAGTAATCACGAGAATATTGAGTACCTGTTGGGTCAGAAGGAATATAGTATGAGACAACGAGGATGGTTGGAATTTGTGATAAGTTATGACTTTGGCTCGAATTATCCTATTGGTAAAGTTAAGGTCGTGCGTGATGAGTTAAGTCGAAAGTTTTTATACCTGTCTGTTTTGATGGTCAGGGAGTTTGAATTATTTGAGCAGTTCGGAGACTCGTGTCTGGTGTGTAAGCTAACACGGTAGAGTGAGAGGTTGGGTATATTAAAGGTGAATAATGACTTTTGGTGAATATGAGAAAGAGTTAGACTTTGGACGTGAGATTAATAGTTTTGGTGGTTACGAGTAATCAGAGTGCGCAGCGAAAGCGTGATGTGGCACATTTTGCATATGCGTAGGTGACTTGTAAGAGTTCTTAGGTTGAACATTGGAAACATGTAGGAGTGACGAGACTATTGGACGTTACAGAATGGCAGTGTTAAGTGAAAGGTTTAAATATTATTCATGGGCTACTATGTAGATGGATGTTTTGGTTGTTTGTTCGATTGGTGAAACATAGCATTGTTGTAATCAGGTTGTGTGACAAGGATGTTTGGTATTCTGGTTATGTTGATGTTGTTGAGACGTTGTTGTATCATGGGACTTTAGGTTCTTGTCTTTGTTGTGGCCTCGTTTCCATCGTGATGGTTCGAGGGCATGTGGCTAATTCCTTGTGGGGGATTAGGGGAGTGTTACCTGTGGTGAGGGTAACGATCTTGTTGTGTTTCGGTTCAAGAGTGAACCTGTGTGTGTTCGTAACTTGGGTATTCTTTGAGTCGTGAGTTGGTCGTCAAGTGCATTGTATGGGCTTTGCACCTTGCCTTTGTAGTTGTCGTCGTGTCGTGTTGTTGTAGTAGTTGTTGTTAGCAGGGTGGTTTGTCAGTTTGTGTTATTCATGGTGTGCCTTTGGTTGGCCTGTTAGTTTGTTAGTCAGATATGAGAGTCGTGTCTGGAGTTGTTCGTCTCAGTATATTTTCGAGGACGAAAATGTCTAAGTGGGGGGAGAATTGTAATGCCCCAGTTTTATCCGTTTTATTTAATCGAGTCGATTTAATTATTCTTGTTTTATATTATTTTATTCTTGACTTTTATTTGACAATATATTATTTTTCATCCTTGTTTATGTTTTATCGCGTTTTGAGAGCGTTTGCGAGATATTTGAGTTGAGGGGTAAAATAGTCTTTTAGGGTTTAGATATTTTATATAAATAGAAAGTGGAGAGAAAAAGAGAGAAAAGAAAGGGAAAGAAAAGGAAGAGAAAGAAAAGGAGAAGAAGGAAAGAGGGAAGAGGAAAAGAGGAAAAATCGACATATCTCCGTTTCGAGCGCGATTAATCGGGTAAGGGTGAGAAGTTTCAACTATATCTTGCTTGTGTATGTATATGTGTTGTTTGTTGTAATTGTTTTGATTGTTTCACAACTTTTCGTATCGATTGGAATTAGGAGCGATTGATAGAAATCGATGTTTTTACAGATGAAATTCTATATAAACTGAGTAGAATACTTGTTGTTAGGTTTGGATCATGTTTTGGTTGTTATAGTATGTTTTGGAAGTGTTTGGGTGGAAGAAATGATGTATTTTGACCCCAAATGACCTATGTTATCGCTTCTGGAAATTCTGAGTTTCGCAGGTTCGCATTGCGAGCCACGGCGAAGGAATCAACGAACGTTCGCTAGCCGTTCGCATTGCGAACGTTAGGTCATTTTGCTACTGCCACGGTTCGCTGGGAGATTCGCACTGTGAACGTGACAGATTTTCAGTTTTTGTTTTCTTCATAACTTTTGATCCGTAAATCGGATTGAGGCACGGTCGGATGCGTTGGAAAGCTAATTCAATGCTCTTTATGATAGTAGAATAGGCACTTATGTTTAGGTCATGTATTGATAAGAAAAATATGGAAAAGTAAGGTATGTGTGAAAAGTGTGGTTTATGTTTCCGCCGTAACTCCCGAATCGCGAGTCCGATTGATGTGGAACTTGAGGCCATAGATAGATAAACTAAGATGCTATTAAATGGTGATGTTAGACCATGATGTAACCAAGAATATTTTGTAGGGGATGATTAGTGGTTTGTAGGTTTGGTTGTGTTTGTTCGTGTTCGATGTGATATGTTATCGTTATATAAATGTGGGTCTTTTGTGCTATCTTTATGATGTTGATGCATGTGGTAATGATGTTGTTGTGTGGTAAAATGCATTGTTTGATTGAATATCAATGTATGTTGTTATGATGTGTTGTGGGTAGCATTTGATATGTGAATCCCTTGTGTAAGGAATTGTGATTATATGATTGTGGTGGTTTGTGGTTTATGATGAAATGCATTGTATGTGAGATTCAATGTATGTTGTTTGGTGGCCTTTATGGTTTGAAATGCATGGTTTGAATTGATTTGCAATGCATGAATGTGATGATGTTGATTAATTCATATGGTTGAATTGTGAAGATGCATTTGATTATCATGAGTTCTTGTGTGTCAAGCGTCATGATATGCATCTTGCGATGTCGTGTGCCCTTGTGGGGTGTGAGCGACGAATCCATTCTAGAGGGAATCTGCTATAACATCGTGCGCCTTATACCAAGAGGACTGAAAGCGATGATTATAGATGATCGTGCACCTTATACAAAGAGGACTGAAAGCGATCGGATCGTGCGCCTTATACAAAGAGGACTGAAAGCGATCAGATCGTGCGCCTTATACAAAGAGGACTAAAAGCGATCCATAAACATCGTGCGCCTTATACAAAGAGGACCGAAAGCGACGGGGAACATCGTTTGCCCAACGGGGTGTTACGTGAGTGATCCTCAGTAACGAGCGATGGTTCTAATAGTTCCTGAGTGAACTGGTGTTGAGATGATGAAGTCGGTACCGCATTGCATTTGCATAGATTCATTGTGTCGGTCTCTTTGCATTTGCATAATTCATGAATGAATTGATTTTGTGTGGAAAATCATGATTGGATTGATTATGTGTGGTAAATTGTGAATTGATTTGTTATGTGTTGAGATTGTGATAGCATTGGTGAATTGATGTGCATATGTGATAAATGCATTGGTTGTGGATAATATGTTTTATGCATAGACATATGCTATGTGATGTGTGGTGTGTTTCTATATGTTGTGACTTTGGTATGCCTTATGTGCAAATATGTGATTACGTTGGATAATTGATATATGTTATATATATGTGGCATGCTATAGGTATTTGTATGTGATGCTTGTGGTGAGAATAACTATGCATGTGAATTTCTTTTTATGTGTTTGCATATTATTATGCAATTTTGATTTAGTTGTTATTTCTCACCCTTCTGCTGTGGTTTATTGCTCTATAAGGCAATTGCAGATTTGTAGTCTTGGAGGCTTTTGTGAATATTAGCCCTCCGTTCTTTTGTCGGTCTTGGTGTCTGCTCTGATACGTAACACGGGAGTCGAGGAACAATTATATATATATATATATATATATGTATACATTTGTTGAATGTATTTTGTATTACTTTTGTATATATATTTTGATGTTATAAAATAATATATTTTGTAAAACAAGTCGGTTATGGATCTTTCCGCTTTATTCCATAAGCGAACTTTAATTTTTTATGGAAAAAGTTTCCCCTTTGAGGGTATTCTATTTTGTGTTATGTATCAAAAATAATTGAGCAGGGTTTGTATTTTCTTCATTTAAATGTGGCATCCTTGTTTCTGTCGGAAAAAATTTTTTTTATTTAATCTGATTTATATTTGTATTATTTATTCGCGATGGGAATTGGGGTGTTACAGGAACAACTCAGCAAGACAAGACTCTCTGGGGGAAGAACTACCAATCTGACAATCATAAGGTACTTTGAGCAGTTTGGTGTCTTCTAGTGAGAAATAAAGTGTATATTGCAAAGGTGATAAGCAAAACACGCTTCTCGGTATGGTTCAATTTATCTTGCAAAGTCTTGAAATAAAGTGCTACGAGGTTGTCTGCCTCGAGCAACAATGCTTGAAATCGAATGCTGCGAGGATGTCTGCCTCGAAGAACAAATCTTGAAATCGAATGCTAAGAGGTTGTCTTCCTCGAACAATAAATCCTGAAATCAAATGCTATGAGGTTGTCTGCCTCGAACAACAAATCTTAAAATCCAATGCTATGAGGTTGTCTGCCTTAAACCAAATCTTGAAATCGAATACTATGAGGTTGTCTATCTTAAACCAAAATCTTGAAACCAAATTCTACGAGGTTGTCTACCTCGAGCAACGATGCTTGAAATCGAATGCTACGAGGTTGTCTGCCTCAAACAACAACTCTTGAAATCGAATGTTATGAGTTTATCTACCTCGAACAACAAATCCTGAAATTAAATGCTATGAGGTTGTCTACCTCGAACAGCAAATCTTGAAATCCAATGTTATGAGGTTGTCTGCCTCAAGCCAAATCTTGAAATCGAATACTATGAGGTTGTCTGCCTCAAACCAAAATCTTAAAACCAAATGCTACGAGGTTGTCTGCCTCGAGCAATAATGCTTGAAATCGAATGCTACGAGGTTGTCTGCCTCGAACAACAAATCCTGAAATCAAATGTTATGAGGTTGTATGCCTCGAACAACAAATCCTGAAATCAAATGCTATGAGGTTGTCTGCCTCATTCAGCAAATCTTGAAATCGAATACTATGAGGTTGTCTGCCTCAAACAAAAATCTTGAAAGTAAATTCTACGAGGTTGTCTGCCTCGAGCAAAGTCTTGAATGAAAGTTGCGAGGTTGTCTGCCTCGAGCAAGGTCTTGAAATAAATGATGCGAGGTTGTCTGCCTCAAACAAAGTCTTGAAATCTGCGAGGTCGTCTGCCTCGAATAAAATCTTGAATTAAAGCTACAAGATTGTCTGTCTCGAGCAAAGCCTTGAATTAAAACCACGAGATTATCTATCTTGAGCAAAGTCTTGAATTTCCAAACTCTTCGAAGAGACATCGTTTGGTGGGAATAGTGGATTCACCAGAGAGGAATGCCACTGGGGAGCAATATTGCTGTAGTTTGAAACAAAATTCTTGTAGCAGGGGTTCTCAAATAAGGAGAAAACTTGTAGAGTCTCCAATAAACTTCTCGGACGGGTGTTTCCGGGGAGATAACATCTGACGGAGAATAAATGGAAAGTCTTGATAATTTGCTGGGGATAGACAAACCATCTTGATGAGACTGCCATTTATCATAGGAATCTTGATAACCAAACTACTCAAATAAAGAGATGTTGCTTGTTATGTGGAATGTATTCCAAGTAAATGTAGTAATAACTGTTGAAGAAATAACTCCTGTCTTCCATAGGGATCTTCAAGTAAACTCTTCTTGGGAAGACAAAGTGCAAAATAAATGCACGCTTAGTCCGAGTTCCAGAGTCCAAAAATATTCAAAATTTATGATTGTCAGGGACCAAAGTTCAATCAAGGAAATAACTGGAAAGAAACGGTAAAACAAGACCCCGTCCATTGAGGACTGAACTCAACGGGTTTATCTTTATCCAAAATGGAAAAGAAAACTGAAGCAACCATCTTCCACGAGGATCGAACTAAGTGGGGAGTTTAGAAAGGATGTGCTCTTTCAGCCTAGGGCTGGTGATTCCATTTGGAGGGAACAGACAAAACCCAGTCACTTGGGGATAAACGCAACCAAAGTTAAAGATCAAACAAACAAACAAACACAAAAATGTAAGATGCAAACTGCGCACATGTCATGAATCTACATGAAAAAATGCCATGATATGCTTATCCTGACAAAACATCGAAAAAGAAGCAAGCCGGGGATAAAATAAACATCTCGATACGGATACTCGGCCAAATCTTCGCAAGATAAAAGCATCACTGGGGATGAAAGGAGAGCCACATATGGTACCATGTCCTGTTTCAAAGCTTCAGACTTCTCTGGGGAAAATAGAGCACTCCACTTGGGATGAACATCGTGACTTCACTTAGGATTGTCAAGATGAACCTTGTGATTCTGTTGGGATGAGAAAGATTCACTGGGAACGAATCAAACTTATGATCGAAGAGACTTCATGGGGGATAAAATAAATATCCACTGCGAACTAAAATAGTCTGAATGAAGTTTGTAACTGGATAAAATAAATATCCACTTCATCGGAGAAGCTTGGATCAACAGTAGTTGAAAATGTCGGAGATAAAAATTCGAGGGGATGAAATAAACATCCGCCTTCACTGGAGAAGATTGAGATAATGATAAAATCCATTGAGGAGTGAAATAAACACTCGCCTTGCCGAGGAAGGTTGAAGTTGTAAGAAAATCCACTGAGGATTCTTAGGTTGCCGACTGGAGAAATCTTGCGTCAAACGTGCCATAACTTCTTGAAATAGAGATCCACCGGGGAATGGTCGTGACTACCTGGAGCAAAGACTTACCGGGGATTCGTTACATTACTTGGGATAGAAACCCTTTGAGACATGGATTATGGATGAAAACTCTGCATTGATATTGTATAATAGTCGCCATTTTGAACAAACATTGCGAATGGATGAAGAGTAATCTACACTTCTTAAAATGCCCTAGATCACATGGTTTATGAGAAAAAGTCATTCCAAGAGGATTTTACAGAAAACTTGGCATCCAGCTGTTCTAATGTTTTCAAACTCTTGGCGAGATTTTCCAAATCTCGACACAACTGCCCCTGATTGATGGTGTTCTGAGTCTTTAAACTTGCCACTTGGGTTTAGACTAAGAAAGTAATGATCGAGAAATAACTTGCCCCTGGATACTATCATCTCCTTGAAATAGTTCTAAATTTTAGCTTATCATTGCCACACGTATGTTAATTTCTATGATGTCAAGCAAATGTTAGCAAGTAGAAGAATGTTAATTTTGAAACTGTTAGATGCAACACCATGTTTGTCTTGAAAATTTTATTAAAAGATATTTTGATGGTTGAATTACCGATTTTATAATGTCAACGCGAATTTGAGCATAAGTCATAGGAGTTAGGAAATGATATCTCGGTGAGTACGCTTTTGAAATAAACCCTGCTTCAATTAGGTCTTTTGAGGGTTGTATCGGTCTTGATTCACGGTTATAGAAACAAAAGATATGAGGCTCAAAGTGTGTTTGTGCCCACCCAATCTTCGTGATATTTTACTCCATTTTTTTTTTAAATTACTCTGCTCTAGGTTAAGAATGAGGGTTTTTTTTATTTGGAGAAGAAAACTCCTACTTCAAAGGCTCAAAAGGGTTAACGAGGGTCTATCTCCCTTCTACCTCCGGTGTTTATGGATTTGAAACAATGCCTTATATCATTAGGGAAGTTTTATTCAAAAGCATACAATAAGAGATCTTGCATTTGGGATTTCATCATCCTTCATCCAATTTTCTGCCAAGGCGGGAGATTGGGCAGCGTTGGCATTATAAAGTAGAAAAATCATTTTTAAAATGAGTGAAACGAATGGATTTCTTCAAGACAAACATATTTATTACATTAATTATTCAAAATAACAAATTCTTGCATGCAAACCAAACTTTTACAATCAAAGAAATAGTCATAAGTGCAAGCAAATAAATAAACAGCCTGATGAGCTCGGGAACGAGCTCTCCTCTTGATTTCGTCGACTTGGACTTTCTCTAGTCTTCACCTGCAGGACATTCTTGTATCATGTTCACATTGACTCCCCATGTTGTGGTAAAGGATTATTCTGCACATTTGGGTTTGAATCTTTGAAAGTTAGGATTCCACTTTTAACTAATCTCTGAACGTCGGTTTTCATCCCATAACAACTCTCGATATTATGGCCGGGCACCCCTTGATGATAAGGGCAGAATAAGTCAGCTCTGTACCAGAAATGAGGGTTCTTAGGCACCGCTGGTGGGGACTTAGTCTGGATATGCCCCTTGCGTAACAATACCGGGAAAAGTTCTGCATACGACATGGGAATCGGGTCAAAATTTGGTTTCCTCAGTACATGACCTGGGCTGTTGAACGGTTGTCGGGTCTGTTGAGGAGATTACTGATTTTGCTGATGATACTGCTGTTGTGGTGAAGCAGGTGGAGTTTGAGGTGATGGTTGATATGGCTGGGCAAACTGAGGCTGATAAGCAGGAGTATTAATAACCGGTGTTACAGCAGCAACATATGGGCGTGGGTGATACCTTCCCTTTGATCGTCCATGAAACACATCACTAACTTCTTGTTCCTTCTTTTTCCCAAAATTACTTCCATATTTCTTGGCACTGTTGGAAGCACTTCCTTCTCTAACCAACCTTCCTTCACGGACACCTTCTTCCAAACGTATCCCCATGTTTACCATCTAAGTAAAATCACTAGGGGCGCTTGCTACCATTCTCTCATAGAAAAATGGGCTCAGTGTTTTCAGGAAAATTCTGGTCATCTCTTTCTCTTCCAGAGGTGGAGTAACTTGAACAGCTAGTTCACGCCAACGCTGGGCGTACTCCTTAAAATTCTCTTTTTCTTTTTGGGCCATGGCTCTCAGCTAGTCTCTATCTGGTGACATGTCGACATTATATTTGTATTGCTTAATAAAAGAATCACAGAGATCATTAAAGTTGTGGATCTTTGAACTATCTAGCCCCATGTACCACTTGAGGGCTGCACCAGTCAAACTATCCTGGAAATAGTGTATCAGCAGTTGGTCATTATCCTTCTGAGTAGACATCTTCCGTGCATACATAACCAGATGACTATGTGGGCAAGAGTTTCCCTTATACTTCTCAAACTCAGGGCCTTTGAACTTTGGGGGAACCTTAACATTAGGAACCAAACACAGCTCAGAAGCACTCTTTTCGAACAGCTCTTTCCCACGAAGGGCCTTGATTTCTTTCTGTATTTCTGAAAACTTATCCTGGAACACGTCCATTCGCTCTTCCATCCCAATACTTTCACTAGGAGCAGCATGAAACACAGGTTCTTCTAGGTGGAAAGGAGTAGCATTTACCACAGGTGGTGGCACAGTCATTACAGCAGTTGTGGAAGGAACTTGAGAAACTGGTGGGCGGTATTCAGCTAGAGTAAAGTTACGAGGCATCCCCCATGGGAAACCAGGAGGCATGGAATACTGAAATTCACCTGTAGTGGGCACCACTGGGATCGGTGTTGATATTATCTCAGAGATAACAGTGTTGTGTGATGGCGCACTATGTGATGACTGATTTTGAGCAGCCATCAAAGCTTCCATCATCCTATTGATCTTCTCTAGACTTTCCTTCAGTGTTGAAACCTCTTCCCGAAGTGCTCTGTTTTCATGCTCGAGTTGGTCCATTCTTTTCTTGAGAACGACTCGAGTATTATACCGATGATTCAGCTTGACTGAGAAGAGAAACACCAATGAGAACCTGGAACGCGAAGGAATGCAAATGCAAATGATGCGTATGATGCAGCAAGATTCATGGAACTCGACTATTTATAATCATCAGGGAATATCAAAAGACGCATTTTAATAATCATAAAAAGTCGGTTACAACCATTAGTAACGGAATACTAAAAGATTGATTTATTACAACATTGATTACACACGTGTCTGTACACCTTACAAGAATCATGTCATATAAGCTAAATAAAAGCTAGTGATGATGGATCTAAGGAGACTCTTCCAACGGTCTTTCTTTGAGTCGCTTGAATTCTTCCTCCAATTGAGCTTCTAATGTATTGAATGAGGACTAGAGTAGGTTAAGTCATCTGGTGTTTCTCTATTCTTGCAAGAAGTAGCATTTTTTTTAATTTCTCCTTTAGCTCGAATATTAATCGAAGATAGGAAATGGATACTTGTCTTGAGTAAGTAAATCTATTAGCTGAGATTATTCTTCAAGGGTCGGCACCAACAATGATAGGCTGGGTCATAGACTGCAATAGAGTTGATAGAAGTTCCTTATCAAGCTTCCCATATCTGGTCTTGCACTCTTCTTTATCTGTTAACAAGATCTCCAGTCTCCTTAGATCGTCCAGATCATGACTCTTGTAAGGGTACTTCAGCGTTTTTTTTTTAGTCCATGATATCCTATGATGTTTACAAACAAAGCTAAGTTCCATGAAACTTTATGAAATGATGCTTATGAATGTAGGGATGCAAACACACAAAGCACAAAGCACACACAAGCAAAGCGAACATGCAAATGGCCCTAGGTTTGAAAGGTCATGAGCATGGAGCCAAGGTCTAACCATCCCAATAGGTGTGTACTATGGTTTCACATGTACCTGCCGAACGGGTTCTACAAAGTTCCCAGAGTCTACAACCCATCTTTCGGATATTATCGATTTTCCAAATCACTTGGTAGTCAATAATATTCTCAAGAGAATCTCGTCTGAGTGTAGTATCGCATAGCAACTAATTCAGGAATAGAATCCCTCATATTCCCCGCACTACATCCTAATAGGCCAATTTGGGTTAAGGGTAACTACGGTCCTCAGTCTCGATGACCTTTAGATCGAAATAATATCGTCTTCACAAATGGACTCGTTGAAAAATATTAATCTCGAGATGGCCTAAACTGAGTGGTGATGTCTCAATTCAACTTCTTCGGGAATCGACACCCTCAAAGTCCCCGTTAATATATCACCGTCCTATCATAATTTGCACTCATGTCCGGGTGTAGGACTTATCTCACCACACAAAGTGATAAACCTGCACACAGAAAAACCAAGCAAACATAAAACAGATATAAATATATAACAAATAACATAAATAATTAAGTTAGGGGAATCTCTTATGATAATTCCCCAGTGAAGTCACCATTTCTGTCGCGGTGAGAATTAGATATCAAGCTATTATGTTAACTTGAATCACATTTCTTTTATTTCACCACCGTCTTTGATTTATCCAAGGGAAGAGAGAAAGATCGAATTACCCACAATGCAATGCAAATACAAACTAAGTTTCTAGAGTTCGGGGGTTGGTTATACCTAGGGAAGGTGTTAGCACCCTAGATATCTGTAGTACTCTACAGGAACCTCTTGTTTTATTTATGTTATTTGCTTTTTGTTTGCTAAGGGTTTAAGGGTAGGTGACCTAGAATTATATTCCTAAGTGTGCTCGACAAGATATCGCATCTTGTGCCTACATATCCTGTCGTTAGAGAATCAGAGCACTTGTAGTTCCTCTGAAGGATACTAAGGTTTGAAAAACGTCTAGGAGAAGAGATGAGTCATCATCTTAAGAAACCACCACAATTTTTGAAAATTGTTTGTATTTGTGGAGTATGGGATTGTATGCTTTGAGATGATTCACATCTAATTCTCTTGTGTGGAGAAATATGTGAGGTAAATTTTGATTGTGGAATCAAAATTAGGGGGGACTAACTTAGGAAGTCTATCTTAAAGTTATCTATGATAACTTATCTTAAGGGTGTAAAACCTATGGGGAGGTATGATGCAAATGAAATGCACCATGCACAATAATTGATTATCATGCGTGGGATTTTCCCTTGGATATTAATGCAATCGATTATTAGATTTAAGCGAGAGTGCTAGCAAAGTGGTGCTAGTCTTGTGTCTAGTGACCAAAAGGTTGAATGCGATGCCTAAAGGCAATCGACTTACATGGGTAGAAAATGGGCTCGACGTTGGATCGAGAGTCTTAATGTTTTGAAAAGGTTTAGAAAAAATAGAATGCATACATCACAAACAAAAGCATAAACAAAGCATAATATCAACTATGTCACACACAAGCGTACGATTTATCGCGAGGGATTCTAACGGGGAGCGGTTTATTGAGAAAAGAGTTTTGATTCTTTTAGGAAAGGTTTATTTTATTTTAGAGTTTATGTTAAAGATTATTTTAATTAAAAGTTAGAGTTTTCTTATTAATAAAAAAAGTTTTAGTTATTTAAAGTTTTTATTATTATAGTTTTTATATTAATAAAGTTAATAAAAAAGGTTTTCTTATTAAACGTTTAATTATTTTAAAAGTTTTAATTATTATTTTTAGTTTTAAAGTCATGTTGAGAAAAGGTTAATTAGAGAAAAAGTTATTAAAAAAATTTCCTATTAATTTAGAAGAGGTTTTAATTTTAATAGAAATAAAAGTTTTATTATTTAGTTTTAAAGTTCTATAAAAAGTTAATAAAGTTTTCTTTTATTAATTAATAAAGGGATCTGATGGATAACCCTAACCCCTTTCCGCCGCAAACCCTTTTCTAATTTCTTTCCGTCGCCGCCGCTGTTTCTCTCTTGCTCTCTTTCGCGGCCTAGGTTCCATGGATTGTGCATTCTTGTTTCCTGAAACTCACCTTCCTGTTAGTTCTTCCATCTCTCCCCAAGTCCCTGTTGCAATTCCTGGTTCAAAGATTGAACAGATTCCTCCTCAAAGGTCATTTGCCCAAGCGCTGAATGGAGTTTGTGACATTCCTATGTCTCAGCTCCCCCAACCGGTGATTAAAGGTGACCGTCCCTCCATTACCATTCCGGAAGATGAGTACAAGGCAGGGCTCTCAGACTGTAGGAATAATCTTCATGGTAGAGTTCTTTGGCCTAAAGGTTCCACTCCTCTTACTATTGCGGCACACAAAGGTAAGCTCTCGAAGCTTTGGCCGAAAATAAAAAATTGGGGTTTGTTATCCCTTGGCAAAGGGTTCTACTAATTTAATTTCTCATCTGCTGAAGACATGAGTAGAGTTCCTTCTACTAGTACCATTAATCTAAACCCAGGTTCTTTAAAGCTTTTCGCCTGGTCTAAGGATTTCAACCCTTCTGCGCATAACAATTCTTCTGCCCAGGTGTGGGTTCGCTTTTTCGGGATGGCTCAGGAATATTGGAGGCCTCGAATCTTATTTGCCATTGCTAGTTGTGTTGGAAATCCCATTTGTATTGATGCTGCTTCCTCTAAGTCGAGATTCAATATGACGTTTGGTCACTTTGTTCGAGTGCTCATAGAGATGGATTTAACCCAACCTCTTAACTACAATGTCCTTGTGGAAAGGGAAGTTTTCGCATTTTTTGGTGACATTGAATACGAAAATATCCCCGTGTTTTGCTTCCATTGTAAGAGAATAGGACATGAAGTGAAAGACTGTAAGCAGCTGAACTCCAAATATTATATCAATTCCAAGGTTAAACCTATCTTTGTTCCTAAGGTTCCACCTGAAGCTGCTGCTAAGAATTTGGATAAAAATGTGGCGACCATTTTGGAAAGCTCGGATAATGAAAGTGAAACTGGTGAAGGAATTAAGGTTGTTAATGCGGAAGTGGCTCCTCCTGAACCTCTTCGAGCCCCTCTGAATCCTGGCTCTGTGGGTGGTCCTATTCTTGAATTGGTGGCTAATACGCCGAACCCTGACAATTTTATCTCTCAAGGCCATGTAGGCTCTGGATCGTTGAATTCCTCTTTTGTGAACACTACTCAGTGTTTGGTTATTAAGGAAACTGATGAAGCTAATGCTAACTTTCTGCAAAATTCTTGGGGGAATTTAGAGGAGATTGGTAACGATAATGATGGAGTTTTCACAACAGTGGTTTCTAAACTCAAGAAGAAGTAATCTAGTCAGAAAAATAGCCAATCACCAGGCCCCAAGCAGGCTTTAAATCAAGGTTCTCATGAAGAGCCTCTATTGGAATATTAGAGGTGTGGCAAATGCTCGTTCTAGATTAGCCTTGAAAAGATTAATAAAGCTTCATAAGCCTGATTTTATTTTCATTGCTGAACCTAAGATGGATTTTCAAAAGTTCCCTATAACTGGTTTTCTAGACTTGGCTTCAAACCTTTTGCTTTCAACACTCAAGTTCAACCCTCTTTATGGTGTCTTTGTCTGGAGGACTTATTCCCTATTGTTATTTCTTCTTCTGGGCAGTTTGTTGCTTTCTCTTTTAAGATGGACCAAACTCTGTTGGCCTGTGCTGTTATTTACGCTTCCACTAATTTGTTCACTCGTAGAATTATGTGGCATGAGCTTGATGTGCTCCTTAGTTCTCATGTTCTGCCTTGGTCTTTCTTAGGCGATTTCAATGCTATTCTGGGAGCGCATGAACATCGAGGTCGCCTTTGTCCGGCCCCTAGACCTATGGCGGATTTTAAGAATTAGACAGATTCCAATGATCTTTTGCATCTTCCCACCTCTGGTGCTAAGTTCACTTGGTTCAATAAGAGGGATCCTCCTTTCCTTGTGGAGCGCCATCTTGATCGATGCATTTGCAATCAACTTTGGATTGATCTCTGTAATCAAGTTTCTGTCTCCACGCTTTCTAAAGTGTGCTCGGATCACTTTTTGCTCCTGCTCGAAGTGCACACTAATCAGGTTACTTTTGAATCTCAATTCAAATTTCTTAAGGCCTAGACTCTTCACAAGGACTGCTCTACTGTCATCAAAGCCTCTTAGAATCAAAGAATTGTTGGATGCAGTATGTATGTTCTTTCTAAAAAACTACAGCGCTTGAAGAAGGATTTGAGAAGTTGGAATATTAATATTTTTGGTAATGTTGCTGCCAATGTCAAAAAAAGCTGAGGATTCCCTTGGTACGATTCAAAGTCTTCTTAAAGATGGGTGTTCTTCTGATGTGGATCTTCAGCAGAAGGAGGCTCTTGCTCAAGCGGATCTCATTGAGGCCTTGAATGTGGAAGAGTGTTATTGGAAAGAAAAGGCTCGTGTGAAGTGGCATGTGGAGGGAGACCGAAATACGGCTTTTTTTCACAGGGTTATAAAAATCAAATATAAGCTAAAGCCTCTTTCGTTGCTCCATCATGACAATCGGGTGCTCATGGATGATTCTGAAATTGCGGACTGTACCGTCCAATATTTCAAAAATTTGTTTGCTTCTAACTCTGTTATTTTGCAGGACTCTAGCTTGGTGGAGGATACCATCCCTTCTGCAGTGGATGAAGACATGAATCTTTTTCTTACTAGGCTCCCGTCTGAAGATGAAATTTCTGCCGCGGTTTTCTCCCTTAACAAGGATAGTGCTCCTGGGCCTGATGGTTTTGGGACTATCTTCTATCAATCTTTTTAGGACATTGTTAAATTGGATGTCACTAATGCTGTTTTGGATTTCTTCAAGTCGGGGTGGATTCTTCCGGGTTTCAATTCTAATACTATCGTCCTCGTTCCGAAGGTTAAGGGTGCTAACTCTTTGGATCTATTTCGGCCCATTGCCATTTCTAACTTCAAGTTCAAGATCATTTCCAAAATCCTGGCGGATCGGCTTTCCTATTTCATGCCTTTCTTAATTTCTAAGGAGCAAAGGGGCTTCATTAAAGGCAGACACATCCATGATAGCATCGGCTTAGCCTCTGAAGCTTTCAATTTGCTGGATTCTAATAGCTGGTGCGGTAATGTTGCCTTAAAGTGGATATTCGTAAAGCGTTTGATACACTCAATTGGGATTTCCTCTTGAAGGTGCTCAGGAAGTTTGGGTTCTGTCAAAAGTTTTGGCATTGGATTCATTCTATTCTTCGTTCTGCTTACTTATCCATCAATATTAACGGTAGGCTACGTGGTTTCTTCAGCTGCTCCAGTGGGGTTCGGCAAGGCGACCCGCTTTCGCCTCTGCTTTTTTTGTTTGGCGGAGGAGGTACTGAGTCGGAAGCTTTCTCTGTTGCTTGATAATAACCACTTGGCGCCTATGGTGGGTCCTAAGAATACCCAGGTCCCCACCCACATCCTTTACGCTGATGATGTTTTAATTTTTTGTAAAGGAAAAATATCCAACATCAATATCCTCATTAAGACTTTCAAAGAGTATGAAGCGGTCTCGGGTCAGGTGGTTAACTGTAATAAATCTCTTATTTATGGTGGTTCTATGTCTGTTTCTCGTCTTAATATTTTGGCTGCCCTCTCTGGTTTCGGGATTAGTTCAGCTCCAATGCAGTATTTGGGGCTGCCCATTTTTAAGGGCAAACAGAGGAAGGGTTTTTTGCAGCCCATTGCCGATAAAGTGATTTCGAAGTTGGCTTCGTGGAAAGGCTTGTTGCTCTCTTTTGCGGGGCGTGTTGAGTTAGTTAAATCTTCTTTGCATGGGATGTTTTTGTACAGTATGATTGTTTATGATTGGCCGGTTTCTCTGTTGTGTTCTGTGGAAAGGGCGATGAAAAGGTTTATTTGGAGTGGGGATGCCTCTAAAAGTAAAGTAATCACAGTTAGTT
Source organism: Lathyrus tuberosus (assembly GCA_022829125.1). Classification (NCBI taxonomy): domain Eukaryota; kingdom Viridiplantae; phylum Streptophyta; class Magnoliopsida; order Fabales; family Fabaceae; genus Lathyrus; species Lathyrus tuberosus. The sequence goes on along the minus strand of JALAZF010000070.1, from coordinate 871,021 downwards.
GGAAAGATATTTGTCGACCGGTAGCAGAAGGGGGTCTGGGGATTAGATCTCTTGGTAGTTTAAATGTGGCTTCCAACTTAAAGCTTGCATGGGACTCATTAAACTCTTCCTCTTGTTGGGCTTCTCGCCTTCGGAAGCGCATATACCGTCTTAATATAATTACGACCTCTCATGTCTCCTCATCTTTATGGTCTAGTGCCAAGCGGGAACTGAATAATGTTTTGGAGAATTTGACCTGGTGTCTTGGAAACAGGAATTCCATTAGTCTTTAGTATGACTCTTGGTGCGGCAGCCCTCTTTGTTTAGACAACGACGCCCCAGCCCTCATTGAAGATCAGACTATTGGTAGTCTCGTTGTGAATGGTTCTTGGAATTTTAATTTAGCCATTTTTGGCTTGTCTTCTTCCATTCAGCAGTGCATTTCATCTTGCCACATCCCCTTCGATTTGAGACCGGATAAAAGATGTTAGATTTACTCCTCCAATGGGGATATTTCGCTTAAGCTGGCTTATGAATACTCGAGGAATAAAGGTAATCGTCAGAAGTGGTGGAATATTATTTGGGATAAGTGGATTCCTCCACCTAAATCGGCTTTGGTTTGGAAGCTAATTCACCACAAAATTCCTACGGATGATCATTGGAAGCGTCGTAGTTTTGCTTTTCCTTCTAAGTGTGATTTGTGTGGTTGCGCTGAGGAGTCGGAATCTCATCTCTTCTTCCACTGCAGTTACGCTCTAAAGCTTTGGGAGTGGATCAAAATTATGTTGAATATCTCCTCTAATATTTTGGGTTGGTCGGATGTTTGGAGAGTTCTGGACAAAGACGGTGTGGGTCAATGCAAGATCATCATCAAAGCCGCTTTCATTTACACTTTCAACTCGATTTGGATGGCCCGGAACAAGGTTAGATTTGAAGGAACTTTAAATTCTTTTCACTCTTCTACCTCTTTCATTTCTGTCGCGGTGTCCCTTGCGGGAAATGCGTTGTCTGTTGATGCTTGGCTCTCTATGAATGATTTTTCGATTCTGAAGAGGTTTAAGGTGATTATCCGACCCCCCGAGAGCTCCTAATATAAAGGAGGTCTTATGGCAGCCCCCGCCTAGCGATTGGATTAAAATCAATACTGATGGGGCTACTATTTCTTCTTCTCCTCTTTCTGCTTGTGGAGGTCTAGCTAGAAACTGTAACGGTTTCTTTTTGGGGGCTTTTTCTTCTTTCTTAGGTATTGGTGATTCTCTCATGGCCGAACTTTCGGGTGCAATGATTGCAATTGAGTTCACCCATGATAGAAATTGGAGGAATATTTGGTTGGAAACGGACTCGAAAGCGGTGGTTGAAGCTTAAGCCACCGTTCATAGTCCCCTGGTTGATTAGAAATAGATGGATTAACTGTATTAATTTAGTTTCTCAAAAGAATTTTTTGGTCTCTCATATATATAGGGAAGGGAATAGTTGTGCAGATGTCCTTGCTAACTTAGGATTATCTCTTACCGGTACCTCTTATTTTGATTCTCTCCCTATTTTTATTAGGGCAGATTTTGTAAAGAATAGGCTAGGTTTGCCTTTCTTTAGATTTTGTTAATTGTAACGCCCGTTTATTTAATTAAATATAATTGTAGTATGTTGTGTTGATTCGCGTTGATTTGAGTATTTGTGTCGATTTAAGTTGATTCCGGAATATCGGAATATTATGTTGATGTTCTAAGTTGGTTCGAGTTGAATTGGTTTAATAAGTTGATTTAAGTTGTGGAAAAATAATATTGAATATTATTTTCCGTCTACGGTTAAATATGTTGATTTGGTGGTTTGGAAGATTTATTTGATAGTCGATTTAGTAGAGAGAAATAATATTAGAGTTAATATTTTGGAATTATAAGCATATTTTATTTAAGTGGGCTTAGTCGTTGCGTTGGTGGTAGTAATTGGTGAGGTGTTGATTAGTAGGCCCAAATTGAGAATTATACTTATAATAATAATTATAATAAAAACAAATAATAGAAAGGAAAACAGTTAGGTTGTATCAGTAGAGGAGAAGAGGAGATCGTGAGAAGTTGAGAAAAGAAGAACGAGGAAAAAAGTTGGAGAAAGAGAGATACGAGAAGTTGCCGTCGGAAAAGTCGGTCGGAGATTCGAGCAGCCATCAATTAAGGTAAGGGTGGGGTTCAAATTTTATAACTGGGTATATGATAATTAATACGAGGGATTGGGATTTGTATGATTTTTTTTCTACTGTGAATGTGTTGATTTTATGTTGAATTGTTCTGGTTTATGTGCTGAACGGTGTTGTTGAATTGTTCTGTGAAAATGTTGATTTGTCGATTTTTGGGGTATTTTGTGGCTGGGTGATTTTATGAATGTTGCAGTGGAGTTGTTAATTTTCTGGAAAAATTGGATGGGGACGAAATGACACTATTCGCAGATGCACGGGTGGCGCAAGCCACCCATCACTACACAGACAGGGGTGGCGCATGCCACCCAAAACAAGAGAAATAACATGTGGCGAGAGCCACAAAGGGGTGCATGGCGCAAGCCACCACCAAACATGAAGAAAGGGTGGCGCAAGACACCCATGTGGGAGGGGGGCCCACGTTAATTTTCACACCTTTATTAATATGGTTCCAAGTTAATTCAAGCTACTGTAACCACTTTCGTTTGTTTTAAAATAAAGTAACACTAAATGCATGATGAGAGCCACCACTAAATGCATGATGAGAGCCACCAAACCCATGATAAATACGAAGCACTTTTGTTAATTCATGTTTAAAATACTATTTCATATAAATGAAAAATATATATACCTCATGATACCTTTCCATCAATTTTTATAATCAAGTAACATAAAATTAATGTCATGTTTCTACTTAATGAAATGAATTGAATTAATGAAATAGGACTGATAGTGTGAGGTATCTGAACTGCACAGGATATAGTGTTATCAGTATGCCAGCATAACAGATAAGTATGAATAATAGGTTTTTATTATAACAGAGAGAATTTTGACAGGAACTGAACTGATTAAAATCCATGACAAAAGCTTGAAATTTATTGTAATGGTAGTAGTAACAGAAAACAGAATTTTTCCATAAGTCGTACTAATCGCAGAAGTGGAAATAGTGCAGTTTTAGTCGGATAGTCGATTTAGGCGGAAAAAAAAATTAGTTGCCCAGAATTTAACGAAAATTGTCGGGGTAAGTCGGGTAATTTAGCAGGTGAATTTTGTGGAATTGTTTTGTTGAAATTATGTCGGAAAAGTTGAATTGCAGGTACAGCTGATTGTATTGTTTCGTTCTGGTATACGGACAAGTTTTAAGTTGTAGGCTTGATAGCCAATGTTGTATAAGTTGTTATGTTGTTTTGTTGTTGATTTGTTACTGTTAATTATTGATGTTGATACGTCGTTGTTGTCGATGATGCAAAGTTGCAGGATATTTGTTGTTGTTGATTTGCCTCTATTAATTGGCAAATACCAAGTTGCAGGCCTTTGGCCAACGTTGTTGTTGTTGTTAAGTTGCAGGCCTCTGGCCAATGTTGTTGTTGTTGTATGTGATTGTTGCATTCATTGAGTCACATACATTTGCATATTATGTTGGCCTGGATTGGCAATTTTTAAGTTGGAGCTAATGCTCACCACATTGGCCTGGATTGGCAAAATTACTAAGTTGAAGGCTTATGCCTTGCAGATACCTTGATAACCTGGTATATTTTAAGTTGGGAGTTCTGCTCCGTTTCTAAGTTGGGAGTTTTTCTCCAATGGTACCACATGCATACGCATAGTCGAGTCGCATCCTGTGTCGCATTATTTATGTTGTTTGTGTTGATTGTGTTTGTTGAAGTTGAGAAAATTGTTTATGTTGTCCAAATTGATAAAGTTGTTCAAGTTGCTTAAGTTGATAAAGTTGTTCATGTTGCTTAAGTTGATAAAGTTGTTTGCATTGTTTAAGTTGATGAAGTCGATTATGTTGATGTTGAAGAAGTTGAATATGATGGTATATTTGTTGAAGTTGATGAAGGTGTTTACGTTGATTTCAGAGTTCTAGTTGGTTATGTTGAGTAGGTTGATTGTAGTGATTATGTCGTAAATGTTGATATGTGTAATAAGTCGATAAAGTATGTTGATAAATTGTGGATTATTGTTAAGTTGTTGTTGTTGTTGGATAGTAGTGAAATTGTATGATTCTATCTAACGTGTTAATTATCATACTCTTGTTTATATTATTCGATATCTCACCCTTTTGTTTGAATGTTACCCCTATGTTGGTAACGTGCAGGTTAGCAGAGATGAAGGTCGTTTATCTTCATTAGTTGAGTCGGTGATGTCGCTCTGATACGTAACACTCGGGGGGATAAACGCTTAGTTGCTCTGTTGTTGTTTTAAGTTGTTTCCATGAAAATATGTTGTTACTAAGTTGTTTAAGTTGAACAAATGTTATATCATGTATAGTTGAATATTTGAGAATCCGCTGCGTAGTTGTGAAAATTGTTTTGGTTGCCAAGAGTGAATAAAAGTTGTTATTATAGTTTCATCCGAATTAAAAGTGTTATGTATCGATGTACTATTTGATTTTAATGAATAAGTTTTTAAAGTTGTAAAAATGTGGCATCCTATTTGTGTACTTGTTGATTGAATTTTACTACTCTGATTTTCAATATATTTGCCGGGTAGAAATAGGGTGTTACATTAGTGGTATCAGAGCAGGTCGGTCTGTCCGGCCAATGTTGTCTAATGTCGTTTATTCCTTAGTACTCGACATGTGTGGGAAACACTGTCAGTGCTTGGTTGTTAGTTTCTGGTCGTTGTCTGCAGGTGTTGGTTTGGATTAAGTGGGGGAGAAGCTTGTCTCCCGGACGTGTTGTTGGTATGTAGAAGTTGGTTCAAGGTGATGGTGATTGCAAGAGTGCAAATGTTGTTGAAGCGATGTTGTTGCGGACCGGCGAGAGTTTAGACTCATGAATTCGTATCGGTCGAGTGTGAGAAGTGTGTGGAATATGGATGAGGAATTGATTGAGAATAAGGAAGTATTCCAATGGAAATGATAAGTTGATGGATCAAGTCGGTAGATTAATATGCCTTGAGTATAGTCGGATTAAAGTCGAGTAATTTTAGAGTTGGATGAAAAGAAAGGATTGTTGGTAGATTTTGGAGCAAGCGGGAGAGAGATGGAACTTATGTTCATCAATCTCAAATTCTGATTTTTGCAATTTTGGAGCAGCTGTCGGTAAAAGAGGCATAACTTTTTACTCGTGATTCCGATTGAAGCGGTTCTGGACTTTTTGGAAAGCTTACGAAATTCCCTACAGTTTGTAGATACGATTTGTCTTCAGGAAGTTTGTGAAGAGGGAGAAAAGTGCATTTTAATATTTGGGTCTGATGCTGATTTTTGGAAAATTCTGCACATGGAAATTCTGAACCAGTCCCGTTGTAAGGATGATAACTTTTTACTCGTAACTCGGATTCAAGCGATTCTTGAAGTTCTGGAATCCTTATGAAATTCTCTTCATTTTAGATTATGATTTTGTGATTGAGAGATCTGTATCAAAAGAGATAACTGTGGTTGAAGTTGAGCGACTACTGCTGAAAAATTTGGAAAGATGAAGCCGAGTGTGAAATTTTGATCAGAATAATATGTTGGTAATTATAAGGATGTGACGGTATCTGAGAAAGCATCGAGGCGCAAATTATGTTGAATAAGGAGAAATAAGTGATGATGTCATGTGATAGTAATGTTGAGAAAAAGACGGATTGTTGATTTGCAACGTTAAAAATTTTAGGCTAAAATACAGTTTTGGTCCCCCTGTTTGTCAAAATTCACGGTTTTGGTCCCCCTGTTTTTTTTTAACAGTTTTGGTCCCCCCACCCTTACTGTTCATGTACGGACGTGTACTGTTCATGTACGAACAAGTTACGGTTTATCACTTTTTTTGGGCCAAAATTGGGGTGGGGGACCAAAACTATTAAAAAAAAATAGGGGGACCAAAACCGTGAATTTTGACAAACAGGGGGACCAAAACTGTATTTTAGCCAAAATTTTAACTTGGATAAGAGTTGTAATTGGAGCGAGCCGAGTTGGATAGTACTTGAAGTAGTAGCTATTCCGGTGTTGGAAAGATATTTAATAATTGTGTTGTGCTACGAGCATGTATAAGAGATTATGTATTGGATTTTGGACGTTTTGGTATAATTGACGAAGTTGAAATTAAGGAAACTAAGAAGACGTTGATAAGCCTCAGAGAGTTGGCGGAGCATTGTGCTTACGGACTTTGGGCACAAGTTGTAGTACGCTATTGTGTTGGGTAATGATGATTTATGCCACTGTTATGGTTGCCGGCTGTCTATTGACAAATTGAGGAACTGATCACCCTTAATCTCTTGTTGATAGTGGACGGAATCATAATTGATGGATAGATGTGTTGTCCCAACTAGTATAGTACGTACGTTGAATTGGTTGAAATCAAGCCAAGTGCTTGTGGATTGTTTATTTTGTCGATGTAGATTCATATATGAGCATATTAGTTGAATTTAAGGGTAATGGCATGAGGTTGCGATTTGATAGATGAGTAGTATGGAAATTCGCAGTTGAGTTCTAGGTAATTTGAGAATTGAGTTGCGAATAGAAAAACAAGTGAAGTTATAAGTTGAATGGTAAAAGTGGAACTTTTGGTCGGTAAGGATGAGTTACTTGGTTGTGTTAATTCGGATAAGAATTTATGAAGAATTGTGTCAGTATGAGTAAAAGTCAATAATTTGGTTTGTTGGATTAGTTGGAAAGGAAAAGATGATTTATCTGGTTGAAGTTAATTGTACACAGGTACCCTATGTTGTTGTAATGATGTTGCGTGGTTAAGATGATTTCGAGGAACGTGTAAATAGGAGATGGTAAAGTTGTAGTTTATGTTTGATGATAATCGGGAAATTCGTGGAAGTACATGTATATATTATCCAAGATTTGGAAGTAGTCGTCGTTGTAATGGTGTTGAATGTTAGAGGGGTTGTCTTACGGATCTAAGTTCGAAGTATTCGGTAACTACAAAAGTGTGGAATACCTGTTGGGATGGAATTTCCAAAGAGTTAAGTCGAAAGTCTTTTGTTATGTCGGTTTTGGCGATTGAGAAGTTGGGAATAAAATGGGTAGACTTGATACTTTGCAAGTAATCAGAGTGCGCAGCGAACGCGTGGTGTTGTACAGTTGTTCATGCGTGAGCAACAACGATGTTAGTAGTTGGTTGCGTTGATGTCGTGTTTAAGTTGTGTGTCCTTATGTTGTTGCGTTCAAGTTCTAAAACCGGCGAATTCTTAAGTTGGTTACTCTTTATGTTGTGATGTTAGGTTGTAAAATGTGTTGCATGAGTAGTATTCGGGTTGTTTTCGCCGTTGATGTTATGAATTGTTTGTATTATACGTAGGTTGCCTTCGGAGATGAAAGTTGATTAGTCGGATGGAATCACATAGTTGGAGTAGTTGTATCGGATGAATTTTCGAGGACGAAAATGTTCTAAGTGAGGGAGAGTTGTAACGCCTGTTTATTTAATTAAATATAATTGTAGTATGTTGTGCTGATTCACGTTGATTTGAGTATTTGTGTCGATTTAAGTTGATTCCAGAATATCGGAATATTATGTTGATGTTCTAAGTTGGTTCGAGTTGAATTGGTTTAATAAGTTGATTTAAGTTGTGGAAAAATAATATTGAATATTATTTTCTGTCTACGGTTAAATATGTTGATTTGGTGGTTTGGACAATTTATTTGATAGTCGATTTAGTAGAGAGAAATAATATTAGAATTAATATTTTGGAATTATAAGCATATTTTATTTAAGTGGGCTTAGTCGTTGCGTTGGTGGTAGTAATTGGTGAGGTGTTGATTAGTAGGCCCAAATTGAGAATTATACTTATAATAATAATTATAATAAAAACAAATAATAGAAAGGAAAACAGTTAGGTTGTATCAGTAGAAGAGAAGAGGAGATCGTGAGAAGTTGAGAAAAGAAGAACGAGGAAAAAAGTTGGAGAAAGAGAGATACGAGAAGTTGCCGTCGGAAAGCCAAGTCGGAAAAGTCGGTCGGAGATTCGAGCGGCCATCAATTAAGGTAAGGGTGGGGTTCGAATTTTATAACCGGGTATATGATAATTACTACGAGGGATTGGGATTTGTATGGTTTTTTTTCTACTGTGAATGTGTTGATTTTATGTTGAATTGTTCTGGCTTATGTGCTAAACGGTGTTGTTGAATTGTTCTGTGAAAATGTTGATTTGTCGATTTTTGGGGAAATTTGTGGCTGGGTGATTTTATGAATGTTGCAGTGGAGTTGTTAATTTTCTGGAAAAATTGGATGGGGACGAAATGACACTATTCACAAATGCAAGCGCCACCCATCACTACACAGACAGGGGTGGCGCAGGCCACCCAAAACAAGAGAAATAACATGTGGCGGGAGCCACAAAGGGGTGCATGGCGCAAGCCACCACCAACCATGAAGAAAGGGTGGCGCAAGCCACCCATGTGGGAGGGGGGCCCACGTTAATTTTCACACCTTTATTAATATGGTTCCAAGTTAATTCAAGCTACTGTAACCACTTTCGTTTGTTTTAAAATAAAGTAACACTAAATGCATGATGAGAGCCACCACTAAATGCATGATGAGAGCCACCAAACCCATGATAAATACGAAGCACTTTTGTTAATTCATGTTTAAAATACTATTTCATATAAATGAAAAATATATATACCTCATGATACCTTTCCATCAATTTTTATAATCAAGTAACACAAAATCAATGTCATGTTTCTACTTAATGAAATGAATTGAATTAATGAAATAGGACTGATAGTGTGAGGTATCTGAACTGCACAGGATATAGTGTTATCAGTATGCCAGCATAACAGATAAGTATGAATAATAGGTTTTTATTATAACAGAGAGAATTTTGACAGGAACTGAACTGATTAAAATCCATGATAGAAGCTTGAAATTTATTGTAATGGTAGTAGTAACAGAAAACATAATTTTTCCATAAGTTGTACTAATCGCAGAAGTGGAAATATTGCAGTTTTAGTCGGATAGTCGATTTTGGCGGAAAAAAAAATTAGTTGCCCGGAATTTAACAAAAATTGTCGGGGTAAGTCGGGTAATTTAGTAGGTGAATTTTGTGGAATTGTTTTGTTGAAATTATGTCGGAAAAGTTGAATTGCAGGTACAGCTGATTGTATTGTTTCGTTCTGGTATACGGACAAGTTTTAAGTTGTAGGCTTGATAGCCAACGTTGTAGAAGTTGTTATGTCGTTTTGTTGTTGATTTGTTGCTGTTAATTATTAATGTTGATACGTCGTTGTTGTCGATGATGCGAAGTTGCAGGATATTTGTTGTTGTTGATTTGCCTCTATTAATTGGAATATACCAAGTTGCAGGCCTTTGGCCAACGTTGTTGTTGTTGTTAAGTTGCAGGCCTCTGGCCAATGTTGTTGTTGTTGTATGTGATTGCTGCATTCATTGAGTCACATACATTTGCATATTATGTTGGTCTGGATTGGCAATTTTTAAGTTGGAGCTAATGCTCACCACGTTGGCCTGGATTGGCAAAATTACTAAGTTGAAGGCTTATGCCTTGCAGATACCTCGATAACCTGGTATATTTTAAGTTGGGAGTTCTGCTCCGTTTCTAAGTTGGGAGTTTTGCTCCAATGGTACCACATGCATACGCATAGTCGAGTCGCATCCTGTGTCGCATTATTTATGTTGTTTGTGTTGATTATGTTTGTTGAAGTTGAGAAAGTTGTTTATGTTGTCCAAGTTGATAAAGTTGTTCAAGTTGCTTAAGTTGATAAAGTTGTTCATGTTGCTTAAGTTGATAAAGTTGTTTGCGTTGTTTAAGTTGATGAAGTCGATTTTGTTGATGTTGAAGAAGTTGAATATGATGAGTATATTTGTTGAAGTTGATGAAGGTGTTTACGTTGATTTCAGAGTTCTAGTTGGTTATGTTGAGTAGGTTGATTGTAGTGATTATGTCGTAAATGTTGATATGTGTAATAAGTCGATAAAGTATGTTGATAAATTGTGGATTATTGTTAAGTTGTTGTTGTTGTTGGATAGTAGTGAAATTGTATGATTCTATCTAATGTGTTAATTATCATACTCTTGTTTATATTATTAGATATCTCACCCATTCTATTTGAATGTTACCCCTATGTTGGTAACATGAAGGTTAGCAGAGATGAAGGTCGTTTATCTTCATTAGTTGAGTCGGTGATGTCGCTCTGATACGTAACACTCGGGGGGATGAACGCTTAGTTGCTCTGTTGTTGTTTTAAGTTGTTTCCATGAAAATATGTTGTTACTAAGTTGTTTAAGTTTAACAAATGTTATGTCATGTATAGTTGAATATTTGAGAATCCGCTGCGTAGTTGTGAAAATTGTTTTGGTTGCCAAGAGTGATTAAAAGTTGTTATTATAGTTTCATCCGAATTAAAAGTGTTATGTATCGATGTACTATTTGATTTAAATGAATAAGTTTTTAAAGTTGTAAAAATGTGGCATCCTATTTGTGTACTTGTTGATTGAATTTTACTACTCTGATTTTCAATATATTTGCCGGGTAGAAATGGGGTGTTACATTAATGGTGTGAAGGTTTTGGTATAGACCCCCCTCTTTTTGTACTCCACTTTTCTTTATCAATTTCATTACCTTATTCAAAAAAAAAATTAATAAAGATTTTAATTTTAACATTTTAAAGATTTTTATTAAAGGTTCTTTTCTAATTAGAAAAAAGAGAAAGGTTCTATATTTGTTTTTGTTCAAAAGGGCAATATTTTAAATATGATGAATTTACTTAATAAAAAAAGAAATGTTAAAATAAAAAGATTGATTATGAACGGAGGGATCAGGTGGTTAGCAAAAGGGGAGGGTCTATCGCAGACCCTCAAACTGTGGTCGCGTGATGAGATCGTGAGATAGATCCAAGGACCTAAATTGAGGGTGCATACAGTATGGCGTGTGTGTAGTGTACCTGATTACCCGCTCTAAAAACAAAAAGAGAAAAAAGAATTAACTCTCTATCTCTCTCGTTCTCAACAAGATAGGGTTTTGGAAACCCTCGACGTCGCTCTCGTCTCCTCTCCATTCTCTCTATCTCTCTCGATCGATCAAACAAAAAACCCTAACTACCCTAAATCCCACACAGTCCCAACCCCAATTTCACTAATATTTCATGGTTACATTTACATCAGATGCAATGATTAAAGGAAAAAAATTGAAGGAATGGTGGCGGCGACGGTTGCGACGACTCCGTGAATCTCCAATCAGGGATGTATTCTTTCTCTCCTTACCTCTTTGTGTAATTTTGTTTGCTTTCGTATTGCTCATTCTTTGCCAGTTGTGTATCTTTCTGAGATGATGATGAACGAAAATGATTTTTGAATCTCTCTGCTTTTTGGTTTGGGAATGAGATTGATGATTTCTGTTGTTGCGTTTTGCTGGTGATTTTTCATGTGTCTGATGCAATGGTAAAGCTCTTCTATTTATAGAGGCCAATGATGATGAACTGTTTAGGAAATATTTGAATGCTATATTGAAAACAATATCTCAATCCTTGCTGATTTGATTTGTGGTGTTTATTTTTTGGAAATATTAAATGTTGTCTGATACGTTTTTGATTTGGAAAATTAATCTGACCGTTGCCCTGTTTGAATTGTCCACTTCCGCTTTTGGAAAGTTATACTGGCGGTATCCCTTTGGGATATTGCCCATAACTTCAAATGAAAAAATGATGAAAACTTTATGATTTCAGAATCTGAGGCTTTAAACCTTTTTTACGATAATTGTTGTCCTCCCAAATTGGTTGAAACGTGTTCAATACGTTTAAGATTCTTCCCCTTTTTTAGCTCAAAATGTTTGAGAATTATTGAATGTCATGTTTAGGAGTTGTTTCGGAAATAACTCAATTTGTCTTAAACATGCCTGGCATGATTAATGAGGATCGTCTGATTATTTTTGGAATTTATTTAAATTGTGTCTGGGACATGATTGATGTTGATTTAGAAAGAAAGGGGTGTTATGTTAGATTGTGTTGTGGTTTGAAGACGATGATTTCATTCCAATCCTGTCTTGTGACTGCTAACGAGTACGATTCTTTGCCTTGAATTCTCTTGATTTCTTCCCATATTTTTGATTCCAAAAATGATAAATATTGATGTTCGAATTCAGTTTTGCTGCTGCCATTATTTTGCTATGAATCTTTGATTAATGATGCTGATGTGTTTCCCCGATGACAAAATGAACTTATTTTGATTTGGAAATGTCCGATAGCTTATGATTCTTGTTTTGATCATTTAATGGCTGCCATGAAGAGTTTCTTTATTGTCTGGAACGTGTGACAAAAAACATGATTGTATGATTCCATTTTGGTCTTGCCTTTTTCCTCTCTCTCACACTTGATTGCATTTCCGTTTTCACCATATGCCATAAGTGTGTTTCCATTCGTAATTCATGTCATGTAACTAGCTCTTTCTTTGAAACCGGTTTCTCCTTGGCTGACAGTCCAATTGATTTTGCAGAACAACATTCTTGTTACATTTACCACATCTTATTTAAGATTCATAGCGTCTAACATTATTCGAGGCGTGGAAATCCCTCCTTACTTGTCTGCAGCGCCATAGACACCTATCTTTTACAAACACGACAACCTCCTTAAGTGCATTGGAATTGGAAATGGACTTGTTGACTTGTATTTGATGATGTCGGTGATTTGGTCCGAGGTAAAAAAAATCGTTTGAATTTTCAGGAAATATTCCCTTAATCATATAATTTTCTTCTTTGTCATCTGCATTAGGGTACCTTGATAACATTTTCTTGTTTGATTTGCCAGATGAGGAAAATGATGGACGAATTGGAAATAAGCCATGGTTTTGGCATCTTCCTACCGTGTTTTTCATCACTTACCAAATTTAGTGAGAACTTTACCAAGATTGGCCTCAACTTCTGGTGTACTCATGCTGTCAACATATTCCTAAGAAAAGTATTCTCTGTGGGGCTCAAGATCTACAGTTGTAGTTGTAAGATTTGATAAGAAGTGTCTCATTGATTTTGCTGATATTTTTATATTAGAGACCTGGTATAATTGCTTCTTCCATCATGTTTTGCAGGGTAAGACTTCGAAGGGATTCAAATCGTTAATGCCGCAATCGTTTGGGCGACCTTCTATAAATCTATGATAGCGCAACTCATCCAAGTTAGGAAGACTGTCAAAAGTCCAATGGAATTCTTTGGAGCCGCTGTCTTGAGCATGTCTTAGGGATGTTCTGATTTTTTTTGGTACCAAATATGTCTAAAAATGCCTGACCATTGATGATTGCAGGTTGTAGTACACGTTGGTGTTGGAGGTGGATAATCTTGCGTAGGAATGGCTAGGATATTGTCTGGAATGTTTCTTCATGAAGCGCTAGTATTTGCTTTGATAAGAAGACTCACTAAAGCTCTAGTGAAGAATGAGGTGCTTCTGTCACTATATGCTCGTGCAGCGGAGGCTAAATATTCTCATTCGACGAACCAACGAGTCAAGCGGAGGTCCAGGCATGCGGCGCCCCTACGACCGAGTTTACGGACAGGTCAAGCTCAATCAAAGACATGAGTTTGGATCCCTTCCGCTTGGTTATTTGTCGCACAGGCTCTTTGAAAACTGGTTTCCATCTTGACTCCACTTCTAGAAGTAGAGATAACAGGGTAGTGCCTTCTGCTTTGATATTATCTATGACTCTCGTTTAGGACAGTAGTTTTAACTGGTATCACTAAGTATAAGTTCCTTCAAACAATACAACAAAATCAAGTACCTCCTGGCACTTAAGTTGACGTATATGCCCTTCAATTGTGGGTCCTAGCTACTGATCCTATAGGTGTTAATTTGTTAATTTAAAAATCGACTTTAGAGGCTCTGGTCATGAGCGATTTCCATTCATTGTAAGGATTCACGAGCTGTGTTGTAATATTCCTTTCTGAATAACTAGTAAGATACCCGTGCCCCCGCACGGATAAAATTATTTATTACGCTATAAAACATATTTAAATTTATATGTAAATTTGATACGATATAAAATGCATTTATATACGTATTTAAATTTGAAATTAGGTATTAATTTTAAAATGAACAATGATTATGTAAATTCAATTAAATTAAAATATAAAGAAAAAAAGGAACTCGTGAGATGAAAAAAAAAGAATATTTAATATTTAAAAATAATGATTTTATCTTTTTAATTAATATAATTATGGGAAAATAATCTTTTTCGTCCCTTAACTTTACATCAGGGTCCAATTTGGTCCCTTAACTTTAAAAAGTGGCGAGTTCGTCCCTTAACTTTTTAAAATGTGCCACATTTATCCTTCTGTTAGCTTCCGTTAGTCCTTTTTTGAAAACATTGTCCAGGTGGGCGTTGTTTGGGTGACATGGAAACTTGGTAGCCTTAAATTAATCTGCAGAAAATGAATAGTCCAACCAAACTATTTCTAAGGGGAGAAGCTCAACGCAGCTCTGCTAGGGCAAGCGAAGTGGAGAAGCTGAAGTGAAGCGAAGTGTAAAACGAAGGATTTCATGCAGACGAGACGGTTCCACACAAGAAGGATTGAAGATTATCATCTACACTTGATCAAAAGGTTAGTTAATTCCTCTTTCATATTAATTAGGGTTCATAGTTACGAAAATTAGGGTTCGTATTGAGTTTTAGGGTTCTTGTAAATTTGTTAGGGTAAACCCTAATTTTTTAGATATTCTGGTCTGGTTAGGTGTCATGGATGAAATTATTGAACTCAAAATTCATCACAGTGGGGAATTTACTGATCAGGGTCTGAGTGTATACGAGAATGGTGTAGTTGATGATTTGAGGGTAGATGTAGACAGATGGAGTTATTTTAAGCTAGTAGGTGTGTTAAAAGATTTGGGTTATAGGGAGTTTGAAACAATCTACTACAAGGATCCACAGTTTGGTATGAATGCACTAATTAATGACCAGGGCACATTAGAAATAGCAGACCTGTATAGGGTTCACAAACGTGTTGATATTTGCATTCAACACACGTTGTCTCAACCTGACTACTGTGACAAAGTTGATGTGAATGACAATGTTGATGAGGGCCCTGAAGAAATTGTGGATGAGGTGGAGGAGTTACTTAGTCAGTTGGTTGATGATGTTGTTCATGATGAAAATACCACCCCTGTTCAGGTTAATGTAGAAGAACAAGTTAATGTAGAGGAACAAGTTAATGGTGAGGAACAAGTTAATGGTGATGAACAAGTTAATGGTGATGAATTAATGAATGTTGAGGAACATGTTACTGGTGAGGAACAAATGAATGTTGAGGAGAATGTTAATTTTGGGGAACAAGTGATGTTGATAAACAATTTAATGTTGAGAAAGAAGTGAATGTTGGAGTTGATGATGGTTTAAGTACTAATGATAGTGAAGATGAGGACTACAAGTATGATAGGCAAAGAGCTATTGCATGACTTACACCTTCATATCAGACCAACAAAAGGCAAGTTTCTTATGTTTTTTCTTATGTGTTTTCTTATGTTTTTCTTATATCTTATGCTACATGTTATACTATATCTTATGGTACATTTTATGATATTAGAAAGAAAGTTGATATCACAAGCACATACACCAACAATTGGCTTGTAAGGTATGTCAGCTCAATACACTAGCATTTATTCTGTTGATTTAATAATTGCATACAAGTGAATCATTTGTTTTGTTTTGTTTGGTTCTTTAGGATGTCTGATGAGCATATGTTTGAAGTAAGGCACTTGGAGAATCAAGCTGATAAGTATGTTGTGACCCCTGAAAGAGCACACGTGTTCATGCAAAAGATGGGAACTTACAGGACTCCCATGCGTCCATGCTTTGTATGCTATGAAGAGTGTAGTGCCTTCTGCTTTGATATTATCTATGACTCTCGTTTAGGACAGTAGTTTTAACTGGTATCACTAAGTGAAAGTTCCTTCAAACAATGCAACAAAATCAAGTACCTCCTGGCATTTAAGTTGACGTATATGTCCTTCAATTGTGGGTCCTAGCTACTGATCCTGTAGGTGTTAATTTGTTAATTTAAAAATCGACTTTAGAGGCTCTGGTCATGAGCGATTTCCATTCATTGTAAGGATTCACGAGCTGTGTTGTAGTATTCCTTTCTGAATAATGATTTCCCACACGTTGACTTTTACGCCTTTAGGATGACGCCTTCATCCACACATTAATTGTTGATGCCCTTTATTATTTGAATATGCTCTCATTATAACGTAAGGTCCTTAATCTAACACGGTATCCACAACGGCCACCTATAATGAGGCACTTTTATCCTTGGAATTCAATCTTGAATTTTCTTGTAATCATCACCAATAATTTATATTTGACATGAGCTTGAACTTTATAATGCACTCACTAATTCAAATTGCGAACCTTGAAAGAAATTGCGCTTGCACTTGTATTAAAATTGTTAATTGGCATGGAACTTACTTGATTAAGCTTTTGAATTAATGAACATCCATCTTGTGAAGGAGTTTGGGTTTGAGCGATGAAGCATGAACTTTTAAACCTTGAAACAACATCTTGATCTTATGATCTCGTCTTAAAAATTCTAGAACTTGGAATCTTGAATGATGATGGCTACCGTAAACTTTGGAGGACTTAACTTCAAATATGAATCTCAAACAAATAATGCACTTCGAAAATTAACATGGATACTTCCTTGAACTTGTAACTTGAATCTTTGAACCACAAACATCCTTGTCCGTTTGAGCCCCTGAAATTCCTGACTAAGAGAACCGATATCATTTACACTTAAAATCAATGTACCTGCACAAACTTGTTAGTCATAATAAACATGCACACAAAGACCGCATGACCTAAAGATGCTATGCAAAAAGAAAAGGGATCTTAGGGTAAAAAATTAGGGTGCGACAGATGCCCTTATTTAAGTTTCTCCTATTCGGAGATATGAAGATTGAAATCTTCGTCTCGACGTGATAGGAGAGACTTAAATACAAACATGCACAAATTTTTGGCCCTAAGATGCCGCCAAATGTACATGCTATGAAATGAAATGATATGATATGCAAGACGAGGAACCTGTGAGGAAAACCATCACAGGGGATAACCGATGTGGAAATGCCAAAACAGCCAAAGAAGGGAGACCTGACGAGGAACAGCTCAGCAAGACAAGACTCTCCGAGGGAAGAACTACCAATCTGACAATCATAAGGTACTTTGAGCAGTTTTGTAACGCCCTGTATAATATTCATCTAGAATAATACCATACAAGTGTTTTATTTGGTACTGACACATCAAAAGTGCCTACTGACATAGTTCACATACTTGTCCATTTCTAAAACGTAACTACAACATATGGCACAAGGCATGGAAACTAGCCAAAAATAAAAATCTAAGAATAATATACAATATTCCTCATTGTACAAGAACAATACAATAATACACAGCGGAAATAAGCTTAACTAAGCTTCTCTTGAAACATCCAAGCATCGTTCCACTTGTAAACCAACCTGCAATCCAAACCTGAAATAAAGCAACTATAGTGGGGTGAGATACATCAAATCTCTGTGAGTTCCCTATCCTACAGATCCTCTCGGCTGTACAAGGTTCTATCAATCCTAACTCAAGTCAAGGGGAAGGGAAATGACTTTGAGTTCACAATCTCACACTATATGGAAACATGTCATGAGTTCATCAACTCAAAATATCACTAATCGATAACCATACCAAGGCACCTCCTGTTCTCGTCTGCTTCTACGTCTAGAAGGCGACACGAGTCATAGATCCTTGTAATCTACTTGACATACGAATGGATTCGGGTTCTACGGGCCTTTTACCGTTATGAACCGTCACTTCACATGGGCCTTTTACCGTCACAAGCATACGCTCCATGGGCGTCATTCGTACAGCACGGGGAATCAAACCTGCCAAGTAGTTGTGCATCCATTTCAGAGGAGTCCGAGACTCATGAAACTACACTCAAGATAAACCGGTTACGATTACGTGATCATACACAACAATACGATTGTATTCGACAATCACAAGGCTATAATGCCTTAAGGCCACAATCGCCTTTTCTCAAAGAACACAAAGGTTCACACACATGTTCCATACTAGTGTCTCACTCTCCTCTAGACCATTACTCGGCAAGGATGCACATCTACATCGAATGCACGAGCATCGCCATCTAGATTATTTATCAATCATAATCACAACCTAGAATCATATCATTAGGTTTGGGGTAAGGTTTCCTCACGCTTCCTATTCATTTTAACATGCATATTCTCTCGTTCACAATTCACAATTAGATAGACATGGCATAACACAAATATTACAAGTAAACGCATATAATCACACATCGCATAAAACTTCACTTTTCACATTGAAGTTCACACACATTAAGGCACACAATCCAATCCTATTCTCTACCAAGCATCCTTGGTTAAATCATGGTCTCTCATACCATTCACTACCTTATTGGATCATCTATCCAAAGGCTTTGGACCCGTATCAATCGGATTCCCGATCCTTGAGTTTTGGTGGAATCAAAATCACATACATTACATTTCTATATTTTCTTATTAATCCATAGCATATAACTATGTTTCTACCTCACCATCACAAAGAGCATAAAATTAGCTTTCCAACGCTTCGAACGGGGACCAAAACGGACTTACGGTTCAAAAGTTATGAATTTTTGAAGTTTCGGAATTTTCTATTTTCGCCCAGACCTGCGGGCTGAGCGCGCAGACTGCGCGCTACCTACTAAACCTCAGCCTTAAAAACACCATTTTTAGACTTCCGGACATCGGTTTTCGATTCCGTAAAAAGCTGCGATCTCAGAATTCGACGTACTACAATATTTTCTCTATAAAAAGGCCATCCAACACAATTACAAAATTACTACCAAATTTTCTCAAACATGAAAAGTTTGGTTTTTCAACTAAACCCATTCAATTCAACTCAATCCAACATACCCAATCCATACCATATCAAACAAACATACAACAAGTATCAATTGAGGTACAATAGCATAGTTAGCATGGTTTGATCATTATCATTATCAAAATACCCATTTTCCTCAAGAACACAATTGTTCTTCAAAACCTAACATTTTCCCTCAACCCAAAGTTAATCCACACCTCTAAACAAACATCAATATATGTTTCTATAAGCATATGGATCATTCCTTTCAATTTATATCGAAATCCAACCGTTAAAACATCGATTCCCATTTCTAACCTAAAACTCATATTATCCAAAAACTCTAAAAAGAGGTTTCTAACTAGAACCCACCTTAGACATTGAAGAGGAGTTTGAAGAAGATGGTGAATAGTGATGATGATCCATGAGCTTCTTCTTCTTCCCAAGTTCTTCTTCTTTCTCTCTTTTCCTCTTCTTTTCTTCTCACGTTTTTTTTCCTTTTTCTTCTTTCTCCCACTTCTCTTCTCTTACCAACTTTTTCCTTTCTCTTTCTTATAACATATATATATATATATAATACTATTATTATATACTATAAATCCAATAGGGTAAAATATCTCCAATTGATATTTTATCGTCTCACACCAAATGATCAATTATTAGAGTTACCATAAAATCCTCTCTTGGACTAATCCCTTTAATAAAATAATTGATCTCTTCAGAGTTCACTAGTTGCTCTATTGATCCCAATTGACAACACTTAGAGCACTTAGGATATTCCATTATTCCAATTAATCAAAGATAAAGTACATAGGAACTCATTTGATCTCATCTGATATCTAATTGAGCATTTAGATAATACGGGGTATTACACACTCTCCCCCTTAAATTGAAATTCGCCCCCGAATTTCCTCTATTCGACAATAACCGCAATTTGTATCATTGTCTTAGATCCATTCTTAACTTGACTTCACAATCAAAATCCTTATTTTCACAATTTACTAAACTTCATGTCATTAGCCATACTCTTGTTCCAATCTCGAATTGGGACAACAAACACTCAACACATCATGACGATGTAATTCAGTGGTTCCTTACCTTTAATACAATTACCGACGACTATCCTTTCATAAATTCTTAAACATTCAAAACCACTTCATAATTTAGCCAAACTACTCTTTACCAGTTCCATCTGGTTTATTGTTGTACTCGGTACTCATTAAATCCGGTATTCCATTTTCTCCGCGCCATTCCAAAAAGGCAACATATTTAGAACAAGATCTCCTTATTTCCATACTTACAAGTAACAATCATTCTAATCCTTATTAGTCTGACTGAACTCTTTCATCTGTCACCTTCCACTGTGCAACCCAAATTCTAACCGTGAAATACCACGATTCCTTAAGCACTACCAATTAGCCAACAGTCCACGGAGAACACACTTATCCACTGGGGTCCTTACTAACCAACGGTACACGAAACTTACTGACGTCCCAAGGTTGAACAATTTCCTCGCCAACACACAATATCTTAACATCGGTCCAAAACTTTTCAGACGATAAGGTACCGAAGTCACACTGTCGCAATCATAACATAGACAACTCCAAATTCATTCAAAATTTGAATAATTCATCCAAAAGTAGTTTAACAACTTCCGTTTCTGATTACCGCATTCCAAATCGATTCCTCTTATGGATTTTTCCGACTTACTCAAAAATTCCTTGTTGACACGAGATCTCAACCAATATTACATAACACCATCAAGCACAACTGTGAGCTTCCATATTACTCACCAATTCACATACCACACTCCACACGTACACACACCCTCAAAGGACATGCCACGCTTCTCAATTGAATCCACTTTTCTTATTCGTTCCATTCCACAAACGATTCCAAGTTAAACGTTTAACTTCGGAACGTCCAATTCTCACTCTTACTTGGAAAGATAACTTCCCCATTTCATTCTCTTGGTGAAACACAATGACACACAACTGGTACCACTCTCACAGTCTAAATCCGATACCATAAACTCATGAAAGGACACAATTACTAACTCGGACCAACCGCCCATATCTTAATAACACCAATTACACACCGAACTATTCCTTATGAGGTCAACACCTCGTGAGTATTCTCTGACTTCGTCCTTAAAGTTCTCAACAGTAAGAATAACAATGCACCTAAGACTTTCTCATGCTTAATACAGTTCATAAGATTACTTTCCCAAAAGTCAAACTACCTTGTCGTCTAAACAAATGATCGACCAAGTAACACCCTTCCTGAAGTTCCGGTTTCAAACTACCAATTCATCTTTCATTCACTTGCAATTCCATTCCACATTCAGATCATACTCTCCAATCGGAGCAACGTAAGTTAACAAAACACAGATGATGGTTCCCAAGGAATTTCACAATTTACACACCCGTTAATCGATTAACCATCCAAGCTAATCGGATTAACTTCTCAAAATTCCACGTAAGACACCTTTCATGCACGGGTTAATCGGTTAACACTGTTGCAGAAACAAAACCAGTTACTCATAATTCAAATCCACCCCTTCCCGAACCATCAATCCGATTTGTTCTTATCTTAGAGTATCATTATCAACTGGTGGCTCCTTAACTGGTGTTACATTCACTAACCATGATCCACCCAAGGTAAAATCGACAAAATCAAAACATGCAGATGACACATTCCAACCAAGTAACAAGGCAAAATTCCAAATTCTTATGTGGTCACCCTACAAATCTTCACTGGGGTAGTTCATTTTCCTACTCAAACAACTACACCAGCGGAAAGTCAATCATGATGACATTCTAGGGTTTTAGCCACAATTCATACTTGATTAGTCCATAAGAAACATCCAACACACAACCATCACACGGTACTACGAAAATGATGGACATCTCATGTCAAGCATACACCCTTGTTCTCTCACTTGAATTCCTTGGTGAGAAATAATACAACAACGTTCTTAGTTCAACAAAAGGTAGATTCCGAATGGTCCGATTATTCACAATTATAGAAATTCTCTATACTTGAAAATAGATCGGGGTAATGCATCCTCTTGGAGAACCTTTCCATCACTTCGTACTCATTAACCGAGATTTCTTACCCTTCACTATCCATTGAACATCCCACTTACACTAATTTACTTAACGGAAGATTCGCAACCGACATTTCTCATCAACTAGTTACAAAACCCTTCCGGTATAAATCACTTCATGATTTACACTTAGTCTGTAATAAATCATGATTTTGCTTCTCGTTGTTTTACGACAATCTTGTTTCTTAAAATACAATACTCACTGTCCCACAAAGTATCTTCACCCTTATCTCAAGAATAAGAATCCATTACGTACACTTGTGACCACGGTGCTACCACTACGCTTGTTCTTAATACCAAGGTGTAACCTTCTCATAACATACCATCGATAGTGTTTTCCATATCGCGTTTACTTTACTCTCCACGGTAATCCTCTTAGGTCCAAATATAAAACCATCTTACTAAGATTCCCTTCAATCCAAGATACTTACTCTGTCTCTTAATACAAACTACTTCCAGTCCATATCACTACACTTTCTATTACTAAATGAAGTCCAAACTTTCTCCAACACAATACCTTATACCCTTCCTTGGGTAAGTTACCAAATCCCAAATTCCAAATTGGCCTTTTACTGAAAATGGAAAACCTGAAGTATTATCCCGAACTTAATCTTCACGCATAACTGAAGATACACAACTCATGTCTCACTCTTCTTTCGGCTCACACTTATTTCACTTGAAGCATGTAAACACATCCTTGTGTTCCTTCACACACTTCTCTACTACTTTAAGTTCCCATAAAAGCCTAACGCCCTTAACTCTCAACTTTAACCAGTCGGAAGATATTGTTCCGAACATATTCCTTAAGGTACTCTCGTCCATTTAAGATGCCTTAATGACCTTAGAAATTGAAGCACCAATTACTTATCTCACTTCCGGACCTTACGCCACGCGTTCCACAAAACAACCTTTCTTTTCCATGGAATGAGATTACTTGAAATCCTTATCCATATCAGTGGCCAATCCAGCTCTACTAGCGACTTTACATATTCCTTAATACCTTATCAAAACATCCGATAGAGATCCTTAACTCTCGGACTCCATCCATTCCTAAGGATTACTTGAACAACACATTACTCTTTAATTTCCATGCTACCCAAGCACAACTTCTACCAAAACCTTACTGAGCTGACCAAAACTCCTCACAACTGACTCTTGGCTTGAGCCTTCCCTCACAGCACCAGTTCCGATAACACTTCGGAGTCCTCGTGGTCGCTCAACCATGATTCTACCTATCACATACATAGTATTAGGTTGATCAGGCCCAACACTACATAGTATGATATTAAGTTTCATGATGGCAAGACACACTTAAGAGGCAGGAATAGATTTACTTATGATGTTTCAAGGCTAGGTCGAGGACACGACCTGCTCTGATACCAACTGTAACGCCCTGTATAATATTCATCTAGAATAATACCATACAAGTGTTTTATTTGGTACTGACACATCAAAAGTGCCTACTGACATAGTTCACATACTTGTCCATTTCTAAAACGTAACTACAACATATGGCACAAGGCATGGAAACTAGCCAAAAATAAAAATCTAAGAATAATATACAATATTCCTCATTGTACAAGAACAATACAATAATACATAGCGGAAATAAGCTTAACTAAGCTTCTCTTGAAACATCCAAGCATCGTTCCACTTGTAAACCAACCTGCAATCCAAACCTGAAATAAAGCAACTATAGTGGGTGAGATACATCAAATCTCAGTGAGTTCCCTATCCTACAGATCCTCTCGGCTGTACAAGGTTCTATCAATCCTAACTCAAGTCAAGGGGAAGGGAAATGACTTTGAGTTCACAATCTCACACTATATGGAAACATGTCATGAGTTCATCAACTCAAAATATCACTAATCGATAACCATACCAAGGCACCTCCTGTTCCCGTCCGCTTCTACGTCTAGAAGGCGACACGAGTCATAGATCCTTGTAATCTACTTGACATACGAATGGATTCGGGTTCTACGGGCCTTTTACCGTTATGAACCGTCACTTCACACGGGCCTTTTACCGTCACAAGCATACGCTCCATGGGCGCCATTCGTACAGCACGGGGAATCAAACCTGCCAAGTAGTTGTGCATCCATTTCAGAGGAGTCCGAGACTCATGAAACTACACTCAAGATAAACCGGTTACGATTACGTGATCATACACAACAATACGATTGTATTCGACAATCACAAGGCTATAATGCCTTAAGGCCACAATCGCCTTTTCTCAAAGAACACAAAGGTTCACACACATGTTCCATACTAGTGTCTCACTCTCCTCTAGACCATTACTCGGCAAGGATGCACATCTACATCGAATGCACGAGCATCGCCATCTAGATTATTTATCAATCGTAATCACAACCTAGAATCATATCATTAGGTTTGGGGTAAGGTTTCCTCACGCTTCCTAATTCATTTTAACATGCATATTCTCTCGTTCATAATTCACAATTAGATAGACATGGCATAACACAAATATTACAAGTAAACGCATATAATCACACATCGCATAAAACTTCACTTTTCACATTGAAGTTCACACACATTAAGGCACACAATCCAATCCTATTCTCTACCAAGCATCCTTGGTTAAATCATGGTCTCTCATACCATTCACTACCTTATTGGATCATCTATCCAAAGGCTTTGGACTCGTATCAATCGGATTCTCGATCCTTGAGTTTTGGTGGAATCAAAATCACATACATTACATTTCTATATTTTCTTATTAATCCATAGCATATAACTATGTTTCTACCTCACCATCACAAAGAGCATAAAATTAGCTTTCCAACGCTTCGAACGGGGACCAAAACGGACTTATGGTTCAAAAGTTATGAATTTTTGAAGTTTCGGAATTTTCTATTTTCGCCCAGACCTGCGGGCTGAGCGCTGAGCGCGCTACCTACTAAACCTCAGCCTTAAAAACACCATTTTTAGACTTTCGGACATCCGTTTTCGATTCCGTAAAAAGCTGCGATCTCAGAATTCGACGTACTACAATATTTTCTCTATAAAAAGGCCATCCAACACAATTACAAAATTACTACCAAATTTTCTCAAACATGAAAAGTTTAGTTTTTCAACTAAACCCATTCAATTCAACTCAATCTAACATACCCAATCCATACCATATCAAACAAACATACAACAAGTATCAATTGAGGTACAATAGCATAGTTAGCATGGTTTGATCATTATCATTATCAAAATACCCATTTTCCTCAAGAACACAATTGTTCTTCAAAACCTAACATTTTCCCTCAACCCAAAGTTAATCCACACCTCTAAACAAACATCAATATATGTTTCTATAAGCATATGGATCATTCCTTTCAATTTATATCGAAATCCAACCGTTAAAACATCGATTCCCATTTCTAACCTAAAACTCATATTATCCAAAAACTCTAAAAAGAGGTTTCTAACTAGAACCCACCTTAGACATTGAAGAGGAGTTTGAAGAAGATGATGAATAGTGATGATGATCCATGAGCTTCTTCTTCTTCCCAAGTTCTTCTTCTTTCTCTCTTTTCCTCTTCTTTTCTTCTCACGTTTTTTTTCCTTTTTCTTCTTTCTCCCACTTCTCTTCTCTTACCAACTTTTTCCTTTCTCTTTCTTATAACATATATATATATAATACTATTATTATATACTATAAATCCAATAAGGTAAAATATCTCCAATTGATATTTTATCGTCTCACACCAAATGATCAATTATTAGAGTTACCATAAAATCCTCTCTTGGACTAATCCCTTTAATAAAATAATTGATCTCTTCAGAGTTCACTAGTTGCTCTATTGATCTCAATTGACAGCACTTAGAGCACTTAGGATATTCCATTATTCCAATTAATCAAAGATAAAGTACATAGGAACTCATTTGATCTCATCTGATATCTAATTGAGCATTTAGATAATACGGGGTATTACAAGTTTGGTGTCTTCCAGTGAGAAATAAAGTGTATATTGCAAAGGTGATAAGCAAAACACGCTTCTCGGTATGGTTCAATTTATCGTGCAAAGTCTTGAAATAAAATGCTACGAGGTTGTCTGCCTCGAGCAACAATGCTTGAAATCGAATGCTACGAGGTTGTCTGCCTCGAACAACAAATCTTGAAATCAAATGTTATGAGGTTATCTTCCTCGAACAACAAATCCTGAAATCAAATGCTATGAGGTTGTCTGCCTCGAACAACAAATCTTGAAATCCAATGCTATGAGGTTGTCTGCCTCAAACCAAATCTTGAAATCGAATACTATGAGGTTGTCTGCCTCAAACCAAAATCTTGAAACCAAATGCTACGAGGTTGTCTGCCTCGAGCAACAATGCTTAAAATTGAATGCTACGAGGTTGTCTGCCTCGAACAATAAATCTTGAAATTGAATGTTATGAGTTTGTCTGCCTCGAACAACAAATCCTGATATCAAATGCTATGAGGTTGTCTGCCTCAAACAGCAAATCTTGAAATCCAATGCTATGAGGTTGTCTGCCTCAAACTAAATCTTGAAATCGAATACTATGAGGTTGTCTGCCTCAAACCAAAATCTTGAAACCAAATGCTACGAGGTTGTCTGCCTCGAGCAACAATGCTTGAAATCGAATGCTACGATGTTATCTGCCTCGAACAACAAATCCTGAAATCAAATGTTATGAGGTTGTCTGCCTCGAACAATAAATCCTGAAATCAAATGCTATGAGGTTGTCGGCCTTGAACAACAAATCTTGAAATCGAATACTATGAGGTTGTCTACCTCAAACCAAAATCTTGAAACCAAATGCTACGAGGTTGTCTGTCTCGAGCAAAGTATTGAATGAAAGTTGTGAGGTTGCCTGCCTCGAACAAGGTCTTGAAATAAATGATGCGAGGTTGTCTGCCTTGAACAAAGTCTTGAAATCTGCGAGGTCGTCTGCCTCGAACAAAGTCTTGAATTAAAGCTACAAGATTGTCTGTATCGAGCGAAGTCTTGAATTAAAACCACGAGATTATCTATCTCGAGCAAAGTCTTGAATTTCCAAACTCTTCGAAGAGACATCGTTTGGTGGGAATAGTGGATTCACCGGAGAGGAACGCCACTGGGGAGCAATATTACTGTAGTTTGAAACAAAATTCTTGTAGCAGGGATTCTCAAATAAGGGGAAAACTTGTAGAGTCTCCAAAAAACTTTGCTGGGGATAGACAAACCGTCTTGTTGAGACTCCCATTTGTCGTAGGAATCTTGATAACCAAACTGCTCAAATAAAGAGCTGCTGCTTGTTAAGTGGCATGTATTCCAAGTAAATGTAGTAATAACTGTTGAAGAAATAACTTCTGTCTTCCATAGGGATCTTCAAGTAAACTCTTCTTGGGAAGACAATGTGCAAAATAAATGCACGCTTAGTCCGAGTTCCAGAGTCCAGAAATATTCAAAATTTGTGATTGTCAGGGACCAAAGTTCAATCCAGGAAATAACTGGAAAGAAATGGTCAAACAAGACACCATCCATTGAGGGCTGAACTCAACGGGTTTATCTTTATCCAAAATGGAAAAGAAAACTGAAGCAACCATCTTCCACGAGGATCGAACTCAGTGGGGAGTTTAGAAAGGATGTTCTCTTTCTGCTTAGGACTGACGATTCTATTTGGAGGGAACAGACAAAACCCAGTCACTTGGGGATAAGCGCAACCAAAGTGAAAGATCAAACAAACAAACACAAAAATGCAAGATCCAAACTGCGCACATGTCATGAATCTACATGAAAAAATGCCATGCTATGCTTATGCTGACAAAACATCGAAAAAGAAGCAAGCCAGGGATGAAATAAACATCTCGATACGAATACTCGGCCAAATCTTCGCAAGATAAAAGTATCACTGGGGATGAAAGGAGAGCCACATATGGGACCATGTCCTGTTTCAAAGCTTCAGACTTCTCTGGGGAAAATAGAGCACTCCACTTGGGATGAACATCGTGACTTCACTTAGGATTGTCAAGATGAACCTTGTGATTCTGTTGGGGATGAGAAAGATTCACTAGGAACGAATCAAACTCATGATTGAAGAGACTTCATGGGAGATAAAATAAATATCCACTGCAAACTGAAATAGTCTGAGTAAAGTTTGTAACTGGATAAAATAAATATCCACTTCATCGGAGAAGCGTGGATCAACAGTAGTTGAAAGTGTCGGAGATAAAACTTAGAGGGGATGAAATAAACATCCGCCTTCACTGGAGAAGATTGAGATAATGATAAAATCCTTTGAGGAGTGAAATAAACACTTGCCTCGCTGGGGAAGGTTGAAGTTGTAAGAAAATCCACTGAGGATTCTTAGGTTGCCGACTGGAGAAATCTTGCGTCAAACTTGCCATAACTTCTTGAAATAGAGATCCGCCGGGGAATGGTCGTGACTACCTGGAGCAAAGACTTACTGGGGAGTTGTCACATTACTTGGGATAGAAACCCTTTGAGACATTGATTAAGGATGAAAACTCTGCATTGATATTGTATAGTAGTCGCCATTTTGAACAAACATTGTGAATGGATGAAGAGTAATCTTCACTTCTCAAAATGCCCTAGATCACATGGTTTATGAGAAAAAGTCATTCCAAGAGGTTTTTACAGAAAACTTGGCATCCAACTGTTCTAATATTTTCAAACTCTTGGAGAGATTTTCCAAATCTCGACATAACTGCCCCTGATTGATGGTGTTCTGAGTCTTTAAACTTGCCACTTGGGTTTAGACTAAGAAAGTAACGATCGAGAAAATGCTTGCCCCTGGATACTATCATCTCCTTGAAATAGTTCTAAATTTTAGCTTATCATTGCCACACGTATGTTAATTTCTATGATGTCAAGCAAATGTTAGCAAGTAGAAGAATGTTAATTTTGAAACTGTTTGATGCAACACCATGTTTGTCTTGAAAATTTTATTAAAAGATATTTTGGTGGTTGAATTACCGATTTTATAATGTCAACACGAATTTGAGCATAGCTCATAGGAGTCAGGAAATGATATCTCGATGAGTACGCTTTTGAAATAAACCCTGCTTCAATTAGGTCTTTTGAGGGTTATATCAGTCTTTATTCACGGTTAAAGAAACAAAAGATATGAGGCTCAAAGTGTGTTTGTGCCCACCCAATCTTCGTGATATTTTACTCCATTTTTTTTTTGAAAATTACCCTACCCCTGGTTAAGAATGAGGGATTTTTGATTTGGAGAAAAAAACTCCTACTTCAAAGGCTCAAAATGGTTAACGAGGGTCTATCTCCCTTGTACCTCCGTTGTTTAGGGATTTGAAACAATGCCTTATATCATTAGCGGAGTTTTATTCAAAAGCATACAATAAGAGATCTTGCGTTTGGGATTTCATCATCCTCCATCCAATTTTCTGCCAAGGCGGGAGATTGGGCAGCATTGGCATTATAAAGTAGAAAAATCATTTTTAAAATTAGTGAAACGAATTAATTTCTTCAAGACAAACATATTTATTACATTAATTATTCAAAATAACAAATTCTTGCATGCAAACCAAACTTTTACAATCAAAGAAATAATCATAAGTGCAAGAAAATAAATAAACAGCCTGATGAGCTCGGGAACGAGCTCTCCTCTTGATTTCGTCGACTTGGACTTTCTCTAGTCTTCACCTACAGGACATTCTTGTATCATGTTCACATTGACTCCCCATGTTGTGGTAAAGGATTATTCTGCACATTTGGGTTTGAATCTTTGAAAGTTAGGATTCCACTTTTAACCAATCTCTGAACGTCGGCTTTCATCCCATAACAACCCTCGATATTATGGCCTGACACCCCTTGATGATAAGGGCAGAATAAGTCAGCTCTGTACCAGAAAGTAGGGTTCTTAGGCACCGGTGGTGGGGACTTAGTCTGGATATGCCACTTGCATAACAATACCGGGAAAAGTTCTGCATACGACATAGGAATCGGGTCGAAATTTGGTTTCCTCAGTACACGACCTGGGCTGTTGAACGATTGTCGGGTTTGTTGAGGAGATTGCTGATTTTACTGATGATACTATTATTGTGGTGAAACAGGTGGAGTTTGAGGTGATGGTTGATATGGCTGGGCAAACTGAGGCTGATAAGCAAGAGTATTAATAACCGGCGTTACAGCAGCAACATATGGGCGTGGGTGATACCTTCCTTTTGATCATCCTTGAAACACATCACTAACTTCTTGTTCCTTCTTTTTCCCAAAATTACTTCCATATTTCTTGGCACTGTTGGAAGCACTTCCTTCTCTAACCAAACTTCCTTCACGGACACCTTCTTCCAAACGTATCCCCATGTTTACCATCTCAGTAAACTCACTAGGGGCGCTTGCTACCATTCTCTCATAGAAAAATGGGCTCAGTGTTTTCAGGAAAATTCTGGTCATCTCTTTCTCTTCCAGAGGTGGAGTAACTTGAGCAGCTAGTTCACACCAACGCTCGGCGTACTCCTTAAAATTCTCTTTTTCTTTCTGGGCCATGGCTCTCAGATGGTCTCTATCTGGTGCCATGTCGACATTATATTTGTATTGCTTAATAAAAGAATCACAGAGATCATTAAAGTTGTGGATCTTTGAACTATCTAGCCCCATGTACCACTTGAGGGCTGCACCAGTCAAACTATCCTGGAAATAGTGTATCAGCAGTTGGTCATTATCCTTCTGAGTAGACATCTTCCGTGCATACATAACCAGATGACTATGTGGGCAAGAGTTTCCCTTATACTTCTCAAACTCAGGGCCTTTGAACTTTGGAGGAACCTTAACATTAGGAACCAAACACAGCTCAGAAGCACTCTTTCCGAACAACTCTTTCCCACGAAGGGCCTTGATTTCTTTCTGTATTTCTGAAAACTTGTCCTAGAACTCATCCATTCGTTCTTCCATCCCAATACTTTCACTAGGAGCAGCATGAAACATAGGTTCTTCTAGGTAGAAAGGAGTAGCATTTACCACAGGCGGTGGCATAGTCATTACAGCAGTTGTGGCAGGAACTTGAGAAACCGGTGGGCGGTATCCAGCTGGAGTAAAGTTACGAGGCATCCCCTATGGGAAACCAGGAGGCATGGAATACTGAAATTCACCTGTAGTGGGCACCACTGGGATCGGTGCAGATATTATCTCAGAGATAACAGTGTTGTGTGATGGCGAACTATGTGATGACTGATTCTGAGCAGCCATCAAAGCTTCCATCATCCCATTGATCTTCTCCAGACTTTCCTTCAGTGTTGAAACCTCTTCCCGAAGTGCTCTATTTTCCTGCTCGAGTTGATCCATTCTTTTCTTGCGACCGGCTCGAGTATTATACCGATGATTCAGCTTGACTGAGAAGAGAAACACCAATGAGAACCTGGAACACGAAGGAATACAAATGCAAATGATGCGTATGATACAGCAAGATTCATGGAACTCTACTATTTATAATCATCAGGGAATATCAAAAGACGCATTTTAATAATCATAAAAAGTCGGTTATAACCATTAGTAACGGAATACTAAAAGATTGATTTATTACAACATTGATTACACACGTGTCTGTACACCTTACAAGAATCATGTCATAGAAGCTAAATAAAATCTAGTGATGATGGATCTAAGGAGACTCTTCCAACGGTCTTGCTTTGAGTCGCTTGAATTCTTTCTCCAACTGAGCTTCCAATGTATTGAATGAGGACTAGAGTAGGTTAAGTCTTCTGGTGTTTCTCTATTCTTGCAAGAAGTAACTTTTTTTTTAATTTCTCCTTTAGCTCGAATATTAATCGAAGATAGGAAATGGATACTTGTCTTGAGTAAGTAAATCTATTAGCTGAGATTATTCTTTAAGGGTCGGCACCAACAGTGGTAGGTTGGGTCATACGCTGCAATAGAGTTGATAGAAGTTCCTTATCAAGCTTCCCATATTTGGTCTTGCACTCTTTTTTATCTGTTAACAAGGTCTCCAGTCTCCTTAGATCGTCCAGATCATGACTCTTGTAAGGGTACTTCAACGTTTTTTTTAGTCCATGATATCCTATGATGTTTACAAACAAAGCTAAGTTCCATGAAACTTTATGAAATGATGCTCATGAATGCAGGGATGCAAACACACAAAGCACAAGGCACAAAGCACACACAAGCAAAGCGAACAGGCAAATGGCCCTAGGTTTGAAAGGTCATGAGCGTGGAGCCAAGGTCTAACCATCCCAATAGGTGTGTACTACGGTTTCACATGTACCTGCCAAACGGGTTCTACAAAGTTCCCAGAGTCTACAACCCATCTTTCGGATATTATCGATTTTCCAAATCACTTGGTAGTCAATAATATTCTCAAGAGAATCTCGTCTGCATGTAGTATCGCGTAGTAACTAATTCAAGAATAGACTCCCTCATAGTCCTCGCACTACATCCTAATAGGCCAAGTTGGGTAAAGGGTAACTACGGTCCTTAGTCTCGATGGCCTTTAGATCGAAATAATATCGTCTTCACGAATGGACTCGTTGAACAATATTAATCTCAAGAGGGCCTAAACTGAGTGGTGATGTCTCAATTCAACTTCTTTGGGAATCGACTCCCTCAAAGTCTCCTTGAATATATCACCGTCTTATCATAATTTACACTCAAGTCCGGGTGTAGGACTTATCTCACCACACAAAGTGATAAACCTGCACACAGAAAAACCAAGCAAGCATAAAACATATATAAATATATAACAAATAACATAAATAATCAAGTTAGGGGAACCCTCTTATGAGAATTCCCCAGTGAAGTCGCCATTTCTATCGCGGTGAGAATTGGATATCAAGCTATTATGTTAACTTGAATCGCATTTCTTTTATTTCGCCACCGTCTTTGATTTATCCAAGGGAAGGGAGAAATATCGAATTACCCACAATGCAATGCAAATGCAAACTAAGAGTCTAGAGTTCGGGGGTTGGTTATACCTAGGGAAGGTGTTAGCACCCTAGATATCTGTAGTACTCTACAGGAACCTCTTGTTTTATTTATGTTATTTGTTTTTTGTTTGCTAAGGGTTTAAGGGTAGGTGACCTAGAATTATATTCCTAAGTGTGCTCGACAAGATATCGCATCTTGTGCCTACATATCCTGTCGGGAGGGAATCAGAGCACTTGTAGTTCCTCTGAAGGATACTAAGGTTTGAAAAAGGTCTAGGAGAAGAGATGAGTCATCATCTTAAGAAACCACCACAGTTTTTGAAAATTGTTTGTATTTGTGGAGTATGGGATTGTATGCTTTGAGATGATTCACATCTAATTCTCTTGTGTGGAGAATTATGTGAGCTAAATTTTGATTGTGAAATCAAAATTAGGGGGGACTAACTTAGGAAGTCTATCCTAAAGTTGTCTATGATAACTTATCTTAATGGTGTAAAACCTATGGGGAGGTATGATGCAAATGAAATGCACCATGCACAATAATTGATTATCATGCATGGGATTTTCCCTTGGATATTAATGCAATCGATTATTAGATTTAAGCGAGAGTGCTAGCAAAGTGGTGCTAGTCTTGTGTCTAGTGATCAAAAGGTTGAATGCGATGCCTAAAGGCAATCGACTAACATGGGTAGAAAATGGGCTCGACGTTGGATCGAGAGTTTTAATGTTTTGAAAAGGTTTAGAACAAAATAGAATACATACATCACAAACAAAAGCATAAACAAAGCATAATATCAACTATGTCACACACAAGCGTACGATTTATCGCGAGAGATTCTAATGGGGAGCGGTTTATTGAGAAAAGAGTTTTGATTCTTTTAGGAAAGGTTTATTTTATTTTAGAGTTTATGTTAAAGATTATTTTAATTAAAAGTTAGAGTTTTCTTATTAATGAAAAAAGTTTTAGTTATTTAAAGTTTTTATTATTTTAGTTTTTATATTAATAAAGTTAATAAAAAAGGTTTTCTTATT
Source organism: Lathyrus tuberosus (assembly GCA_022829125.1). Taxonomy (NCBI): domain Eukaryota; kingdom Viridiplantae; phylum Streptophyta; class Magnoliopsida; order Fabales; family Fabaceae; genus Lathyrus; species Lathyrus tuberosus. Next base: position 837,050 of record JALAZF010000070.1, on the reverse strand, counting down.
AAACGTTTAATTATTTTAAAAGTTTTGATTATTATTTTTAGTTTTAAAGTCATGTTGAGAAAAGGTTAATTAGAGAAAAAGTTATTAAAGAAATTTCCTATTAATTTAGAAGAGGTTTTAATTTCAATAGAAATAAAAGTTTTATTATTTAATTTTAAAGTTCTATAAAAGTTAATAAAGTTTTCTTTTATTAATTAATAAAGATTTTAATTTTAACATTTTAAAGATTTTTATTAAAGGTTTTTTTCTAATTATAAAAAAGAGAAAGGTTCTATATTTGTTTTTTTTTTAAAAAGGGTAATATTTTAAATATGATGAATTTACTTAATAAAAAAAGAAAGTTAAAATAAAAAGATTGATTATAAACGGAGGGATCAGGTGGTTAGCAACATGGGAGAGTCTATCGCAGATCCTCAAACTGTGGTCGCGTGATGAGATCGTGAGATAGATCTAAGGGCCCAAATTGAGGGTGCATACTGTATGACGTGTGTGTAGTGTACTTGATTACGCGCTCTAAAAACAAAAAGAGAAAAAAGAATGAACTTTCTATCTCTCTCGTTCTCAACAAGATAGGGTTTTGGAAACCCTCGCCGCCGCTCTCATCTCCTCTCCATTCTCTCTATCTCTCTCGATCGATCAAACAAAAAACCCTAACTACCCTAAATCCCACACAGTCCCAACCCCAATTTCACTAATATTTCACGGTTACATTTACATCAGATGCAATGATTAAAGGAAAAAAATTGAAGGAATGGTGGCGGCGTCTAGTGACTAAAAGGTTGAAGGCGATGCCTAAAGGCAATCGACTTACATGGGTTGAAAATGGGGTCGACGTTTGATCGAGAGTTTTAATGTTTTGAAAAGATTTAGAACAAAATAGAATGCATACATCACAAACAAAAGCATAAACAAAGCATAATATCAACTATGTCACACACAAGCATACAATTTATCGCGAGAGATTTTAACGGGGAGCAGTTTATTGAGAAAAGAGTTTTGATTCTTTTAGGAAAGGTTTATTTTATTTTAGAGTTTATGTTAAAGATTATTTTAATTAAAAGTTAGAGTTTTCTTATTAATGAAAAAAGTTTTAGTTATTTAAAGTTTTTATTATTTTAGTTTTTATATTAATAAAGTTAATAAAAAAGGTTTACTTATTAAACGTTTAATTATTTTAAAAGTTTTGATTATTATTTTTAGTTTTAAAGTCATGTTGAGAAAAGATTAATTAGAAAAAAAGTTATTAAAGAAATTTCCTATTAATTTAGAAGAGGTTTTAATTTTAATAGAAATAAAAGTTTTATTATTTAATTTTAAAGTTCTATTAAAAGTTAATAAAATTTTCTTTTATTATTTAATAAAGATTTTAATTTTAACATTTTAAAGATTTTTATTAAAGGTTCTTTTCTAATTAGAAAAAAGAGAAAGGTTCTATATTTTTTTTTTTTTTTTTTTTTTTAAAAGGGTAATATTTTAAATATGATGAATTTACTTAATAAAAAAAAAAGAAAGTTAAAATAAAAAGATTATTATAAACGGAGGGATCAGGTGGTTAGCAATAGGGGAGGGTCTATCGCAGACCTTCAAACTGTGGCCGCGTTATCTGATCGTGAGATAGATCTAAGGGCCCTAATTGAGATCGCATACTGTATGGCGTGTGTGTAGTGTACCTGATTACGCGCTCTAAAAACAAAAAGAGAAAAAAGAATGAACTCTCTATCTCTCTCGTTCTCAACAAGATAGGGTTTTAGAACCCCTCGCCGCCGCTCTCGTCTCCTCTCCATTCTCTCTATCTCTCTCGATCTATCAAACAAAAAGCCCTAATTACCCTAAATCCCACACGGTTGGGACTAATATTTCACGGTTACATTTACATCAGATGCAATGATTAAAGGAAAAAAATTGAAGGAATGGTGGCGGCGACGGTTGCGACGGCTCCGTGAATCTCCAATCAGGGATGTATTCTTTCTCTCCTTACCTCTTTGTGTGATTTTGTTTTCTTTCGTATTGCTCCTTCTTTGCCAGTTGTGTATCTTTCTGAGATGACGATGAACGAAAACGATTTTTGAATCTCTCTGCTTTTTGGTTTGGGAATGAGATTGATGATTTCTGTTGTTGCGTTTTGCTGGTGATTTTTCGTGTGTCTGATGCAATGGTAAAGCTCTTCTATTTATAGAGGCCAATGATGATGAACTGTTTGGGAAATATTTGAATGCTATATTGAAAACAATATCTCAATCCTTGCTGATTTGATTTGTGGTCTTTGTTTTTTGGAAATATTAAATGTTGTCTGATACGTTTTTGATTTGGAAAATTAATCTGACCGTTGCTCTGTTTCAATTGTCCACTTCCGCTTTTGGAAAGTTATGCTGGCGGTATCCCTTTGGGATATTGCCCATAACTTCAAATGAAAAAACGATGAAAACTTTCTGATTTCAGAATCTGAGGCCTTAAACCTTTTTTACGATAATTGTTGTCCTCCCAAATTGGTTGAAACGTGTTCAATACGTTTAAGATTCTTTCCCTTTTTTAGCTCAAAATGTTTGAGAATTATTGAATGTCATGTTTGGGAATTGTTTCGGAAATAACTCAATTTGTCTTGAACATGTCTGGCATGATTAATGAGGATCGTCTGATTGTTTTTGGAATTTATTTGGATTGTGGCCGGGACATGATTGGTGTTGATTTAGAAAGAAAGGGGTGTTATGTTAGATTGTGTTGTGGTTTGAAGACGACGATTTCATTCCAATCCTGTCTTGTGACTGCTAACGAGTACGATTCTTTGCCTTGAATTCTCTTGATTTCTTCCCAAATTTTTGATTCCAAAAAATGATAAATATTGATGTTCGAATTCAGTTTTGCTGCTGCCATTATTTTGCTATTAATCTTTGATTAATGATGCTGATGTGTTTCCCCGATGACAAAATGAACTTATTTTGATTTGGAAATGTGTGATAGCTTATGATTCTTGTTTTGATCATTTAATGGCTGCCATGAAGAGTTTCTTTGTTGTCTGGAACGTGTGATAAAAAACGTGATTGTATGATTCCATTTTGGTCTGGCCTTTTTCCTCTCTCTCACACTTGATTGCATTTTTGTTTTCACCATATGCCATAACCGTGTTTCCATTCGTAATTCATGTCCTGTAACTAGCTCTTTCTTTGAAACCGGTTTCTCCTTGGCTGACAATCCAATTGATTTTGCAGAACAGCATTCTAGTTACATTTACCACATCTTATTTAAGATTCATAGCGTCCAACATTATTCGAAGCGTGGAAATCCCTCCTTGTCTGCAGCGCCATAGACACCCCTTAAAGCGTGGAGATCCTTGTTGCAATGACTGCATCAGCATCATAAAGCTCTTTTACAAACACGACAACCTCCTTAAGTGCATTGGAATTGGAAATGGACTTGTTGACTTGTATTTGATGATGCCGGTGATTTGGTCTGAGGTAAAAAAAATCGTTTGAACTCTCAGGAAATATTCCCTTTATCATATAATTCTCTTCTTTGTCATCTGCATTAGGGTACCTTGATAACATTTTCTTGTTTGATTCGCCAGATGAGGAAAATGATGGGCGGATTGGAAATAAGCCGTAGTTTTGGCATCTTCCTACCGTGTTTTTCATCACTTACCAAAATTAGTGAGAACTTTACTAAGATTGGCCTCAACTTCTGGTGTACTCATGCTGTCAACATATTCCTAAGAAAAGTATTCTCGGTGGGGCTCAAGATCTGCAGTTGTAGTTGTAAGATTTGATAAGTGTCTCATTGATTTTGCTGATTTTTTTATAGTAGAGACCTGGTATAATTGCTTCTTCCATCATGTTTTGCAGGGTAAGACTTCGAAGGGATTCAAACCGTTAATGCCGCAATCGTTTGGGCGACCTTCTATAAATCTATGATAGCGCAACTCATCCAAGGTAGGAAGACTGTCAAAAGTCCAATGGAATTCTTTGGAGCCGCTGTCTTGAGCATGTCTTAGGGATGTTCCGATTTTTTTTTGTACCAAATATGTCTGAAAATGCCTGACCATTGATGATTGCAGGTTGTGGTACACGTTGGTGTTGGAGGTGGATCATCTTGCGTAGGAATGGCTAGGATATTGGTTGAAATGTTTCTTCATGAAGCTCCAGTATTTGCTTTGCTAAGAAGACTCACTAAAGCTCTAGTGAAGAATGAGGTGCTTCTGTCACTATATGCTCGTGCAGCGGAGGCCAAATATTCTCATTCGACGAACCAATGAGCCAAGCGGAGGTCCAGGCATGCGGCGCCCCTACGACCGAGTTTACGGACAGGTCAAGCTCAATCAAAGACATGAGTTTGGATCCCTTGCGCCTGGTTATTTGCCGCACAGGCTCTTTGAAGACTGGTTTCAATCTTGACTCCACTTCTAGAAGTAGAGATAACAGTGTAGTGCCTTCTGCTTTGATATTATCTATGACTCTCGTTTAGGACAGTAGTTTTAGCTGGAATCACTAAGTGTAAGTTCCTTCAAACAATGCAACAAAATCAAGTACCTCCTGGCACTTAAGTTGACGTATATGTCCTTCAATTGTGGGTCCTAGCTACTGATCCTGTAGGTGTTAATTTGTTAATTTAAAAATCGACTTTAGAGGCTCTGGTCATGAGTGATTTCCATTCATTGTAAGGATTCACGAGCTGTGTTGTAATATTCTTTTCTGAATAATGATTTCCCACACTTCGACTTTTCCGCCTTTAGGATGATGCCTTCATCCACACACTAATTGTTGATGCCCTTTATTATTTGAACATTTGAACATGCTCTCATTTTAACGTAAGGTCCTTAATCTAACACGGCATCCTCAACGGCCACCTATGGTGAGGCACTTTTATCGTTGGAATTCAATCTTGAATTTTCTTGTAATCATCACCAATAATTTATATTTGACATGAGCTTGAACTTTATAACGCACTCACGAATTCAAATTGCGAACCTTGAAAGAAATGCGAACCTTGAAAGAAATTGCGCTTGTACTCGTATTAAAATTGTTAATTGGCATGGAACTTCCTTGATTAAGCTTTTGAATTAATGAACATCCATCTTGTGAAGGAGTTTGGGTTTGAGCGATGAAGCATGAACTTTTAAACCTTGAAACAACATCTTGATCTTATGATCTCGTCTTAAAAATTCTAGAACTTGGAATCTTGAATGACGATGGCTACAGTAAACTTTGGAGGACTTAACTTCAAATATGAATCTCAAACAAATAATGCACTTCGAAAATTAACATGGAAACTTTCTTGAACTTGTAACTTGAATCTTTGAACCACAAACATCCTTGTCCGTTTGAGCCCCTGAAATTCCTGACTGAGAGAACCGATATCATTTACGCTTAAAATCAATGTACCTGCACGAACTTGTTAGTCATAATAAACATGCACACAAAGACCGCATGACCTAAAAATGCTATGCAAAAAGAAAAGGGATCTTAGGGTCAAAAATTAGGGTGCGACACTATGACTTCGCAGGGCCACTCGCCCCTTGCTAGTGTGCTTTGCCTTCCTTACATAGACTATCCCTTCTTAAAACCCAGTAAAATTATACTGATATATATTCTAGATAAATAAAGATATTAACTTCTTTTAAACTTTAATCGAATCATAATCATAACTTAACAAATATAGAAAGACTTAACTTACTAGAAACTTTACATCTTTTCTGCATTGCTAAAACTGTTTACATTATATTTGTGTATAAGATGGCATTCCATATTCATTGCTAAATATAAACTTTGAGGTTTTGACACGAATATGATCACAACCTAGAATTCTCAATATGAGAGAAATATTGTTCCCCGAGCATCTGGCCTCGCAGAGACTGTGCTTTCCTTGTAGGTGTGAGATCTTGCTAAATGCAGGCAACTTTCATCATCACTTATAGAGAGTGAAAACTGTGATCTTTTCATATGCGTGACATCTTTTTGGGTCTTATCAAATTGTCTGCCTTCTTCACTCACAACCAGATGCAATGCAAACTCTAAATCCGCAACCACTTGATTCATTGATGGTCGTTGAGTCCCGTCTTCATGCAAACAACTCAACGCCAACTCGCAGTAACATTTCAAACAATCGCCAGTGATAGAATCCCTTAGGAATGGATCCACTATTTGTTCTATTGCCACACCTTCGTCGAAACAACTTTGAAACCAACAAACTAAGCTAGCTGTCTTTCTATCCAAATCGCGAACCAGAGGTGGCCTAGCACATAACACCTCAAGGAGCACCACACCGAACGAATACACATCAGACTTTGGAGTCAGCCTATGAAGCATATAGTATTCAGGATCCAAATATCCAAGGCTGCCCTTCACCATTGTGCTGACGTGGGTAGTCGATATCCCTGATGGTCCCACCTTGGATAATCCGAAGTCCGAAACTTTAGCCACCCATTTCTCATCCAACAATATGTTTGTACTCTTTACATCTCGGTGTATTATCTTATTCTTCACCTCTGCATGAAGATAATGCAGTCCTCTCGCCGCACCCAATAGAATCTCAAGCCTCTGCTTCCACGGTAGTGGCTGCTTATTGGAACCATATAGATACTCACCGAGAGTACCGTGTTGCATAAACTCATAAACAAGAATCATCTCTGAACTGTCATTGCTGTATCCAACTAGGGATACCAAGTTAATGTGGCGAAGTTGGGATAGCAACTCGATCTCATTCATGAACTCGTTGGCACCTTGTTGAGAGCCTTGTTTAAGACGCTTTATCGCAACAGGTGTGGATCCGTCTATAATACCTTTGTACACGTTGCCAAACCCTCCAACACCGATGATGAAAGAATCATCAAAGTTGTTTGTGGCCGCATTGATCTCTGCAATTGTGAAGTAGCGGCACAAATGGGGCGGCACAGATGATGACCCTTCGTTCTTTGTCTTTGATAAGTCATCTTTCATGAAATCAGGAAACCTTTTCCTTACCCAAAATATTGTGATACCCATAACAATTGCTAGAACGAGGCCTGAAACAACAAAAACAACAATAACAAGAGTTTTGGGGGTCTTATGTTTATCTGACAGATTTCTGAATTTTGGTATAGATCCCGCAAGATTGTTACTTATATCACTTATTTTCAAAATCTCTATTCCATTCAGCAAGACATCCCGGTATTTTGTGTAGATATATTCTGGTACTCGATGTAGCTTAATTGAAAGAGTAACTCTTTCAATTTGAAAGCTTCCTCCTTGAGACTTCATAGACACAGCAAAATCCTTATGAACTGGAACCATAAAATCATCACTCCAATAAATCACATCAGCATATGGTTCAGCCAAAATATCATTTATAAATATCTGAAAAACTCTATCACCTCTATTCTTGATATGCGAATCAAACTCACAAAAATGTAACCTTACCATATAAGTAAAAGCAGAATCAACTTCAAAATTCCAAGTTACATTATAATCCTCTTTCACATCTCTTCCATAACTTCTTGCAGTTAAGTAAACAGCTTCTGGTGCAGTGTAATTTGGAATGGTATTGTTTTTAAAGTTGAGATCATGACCAAAATCAGTTGATATACTCTGTGGATATTCTTTCTCCAAGTAAAGAGGATAATCAACCTCCCAATTACGAAACATACCTGTATCATCATTTGGTGGAACTTGACTACCACCAACGTTGACTCTATAAACCATCTCCAAAGCTTTGTTGCTAAGATTTAGGATTTGGCTAGCGCTGTCAAGTAACTTGAAATCAGAGCTTGGGTCACTGGTGTAATAGAGAAGAGAAGGCATAGACACAATTTCGATTGCGTTAATGAAAGAATAATAAACATTTGATTGGTTTATGTTGTTGGGAATGAAAGTTATGTCTAGCTTTTCATTAGGATTGATTTGGACGCAATATTCCTTGGTGATTTTTTCCTCATCGTCATCACTGCGAATCCAAAGTGAAGGGTTGAAGTTTTTAAGAAGGGTGAGGTTGTTGTTTACTTTAACAGAAAAAAGTGCATTGGAGGGTTCAAAAGTTTCATAAGATGTTGGGTAAAAATGAAGGCGAATAAAAAGAGGGGAAGTAGTGATGTTAGGAAAAGAGTATGTGAAATTTGAGAGAGAGATACGTGCAGTTGTGAATGGAGTTTCTACATTTGAAAGGGAATTAGGTTGTGATGTAAAAGATGTGTTTGTGGATTTCGGTTCAATGAAGGAAAAGATGTTGGAGTTATGAATATTATCACCAACCCAAAACCGATTGTCTAAGGCAGTAGTGTTTGCTGAGTTGCCACAGTTGATGCCTAGAATGTAATCTGGGTTGTATGTGTTAGTAACTAGAGGACATAATAGGAAAAAGAAAGACAATATGGTGATTTCAGTGTTAATTTTGTTGTTAATAGAGATTGGCATGGTTGTATCACAAGATAGTGAAGAAGAGTAGATTTCTTTTATTTTTGGTGTTTGGAATGTTGGAAGTTGTATGTATATATCTTTTATTGTATATACCTCTAATGCATTATAGGATTCTTTAAATCAAACTTTTATAACAAATTAGTTTTTTTATTTCATAAAAATATATGTGATTAATTTTTAAATAAATAATATTTAACCTATATTTCTTGTATATATTGGGTGGTAAGATGGGAAATTTCTATGAAATAACATTATAGACTGAGTCATGAAATCAACGACTTTGAAAAGGACAAAGGATGGCTTTGGCAAGCATTTAAAATCACATAATTTCTATATAGTAGAAGGGAAAAAAAAAAGACAAAAAGAGTGATAGAAAATAAGGTGAGTGGGGAGGAAAAAAAAGACTTAAAATGCTTAAGTATCCAAATCTAAAATTATCTATAGAGTTTAATTGTTATGCACTGTCAGTGTAAAAAAATTTACACTATCAATGCATCACAATCATCCGTTGGTATTACTTTTTAAGAGGTTAAAGTTAAAGTCAAACATTTCAAATGAATCAACGGTTGTGATTGCCTGACAGTGTAAAAAATCTTTACACTGTCAGTGCATATCAATTAAATTCTTATCTATATTAATTTATTTAAATTAAATGAAAGTAACATAATGAGCAAAAATCATTTCAAAGTGAGAAGAATTGAGCAAGAATACAAAACATTGAAGAAATAAAGATTTAGTCTAAATTGTGAAAAAATGTGAAGAAAAACATGCATTTTACCTTAAACAGTATGGTGGTAAAAATGGTGTTTGGATTGGTAAGACTCTTTACTTTACTTGTAAGAATTTATTTTTAAGGTGCTGAGAATATATTTATTTTTATATTCTGTGTCAATATTGTTTGTAAACATAGAAAATACGGGGGAGTTTTTTAGGCCTTTAGAAACATTCAGACTTGAGGCAAGAAAGTTGCTCTCAAACTCACATATTATTTGTACACTTTGATTATATTTATCAGAGGATTATTGAATACAATAATTTAGGGTTCCAATCCCTATTTTTTTCATTCACTTTGATCCTTTTACCTCTTTGATACTATCAAGGTGATAATGGAAGAAAATATGAGGAAAAGGAAGAAAACCCTATTGAGAGAATTTTAGAGAATCTAATGTTTATTTTCTGATTCAAAGAGATGAAATCCTTGCCGTGATAGGATGATAGGATTATTGTTTATAGGATACTCCCACGGTAGATGATAAATAAATGAAATGTCAAAATTAACTAGATATTAATTCAGGTGGATCTTATGCATGAGTATATGATTAGTATTGGTTTAGTTTCTTGCACTTGTATTTCATGCATACAAAAATGCCAATATTTTGTTAGTGTATTTAGTATTGTAAAGTTAATAATGTTCTCACTCATTTTTTCAAAACCTTTTTATGCCTTATTTGGATAACTGATATAATTGTTTTATAATTTGTGCAATCTCTTAATAGGGATTTTCTTCATGAGAAGACTAAGAAGAAACGTGGGACCTATAGAGGAGGAGTTATTGATTTACACTCCCACTCAGTTAAGTTTAATTATTCAGATGAAGAGTGATTGGAAAGCATATTGGTTTGATTTCTTTTTTCTATTTTGAGATATTTGCATTATGTTGGAATTACAAGCATATTGGTTTGATTTCTTTTTTCTATTTGAGATATTGGTTTTGATACATTCTTAGTTACTTTATTTTTCATGTTCTGTATCATTGCTTATTAACTTTGGAATAAGGAATTTTTAAACTGTTAAATGCAGGCAAAAATTCAAGAGTTAGCTGAACATGTTCCTGAGGTTCATATTCCACGAACAATGAGTGTTGATCTTAGGGGAGAACTCACTAGAAAGGTTTTGGATTCCTTCCATTGGTATTGAACTAACATTACTATGTCAGTTGTTATCAAGCACTTGAAATTGTGTCAATACATAGTGATGCGTCCGCAAGTGCACGGAAATATCGAAGTAATATAAAAGATTGTCGAACCCACAGAGACCAATGGAAACCTACCGTAATCTATCGTCGCTTTGTAAAGTTAAGGCTAATGATATTCGATAAAAGGGAAACTAGAATTAAAACTAAAAATGAACTTAGAAAATATGATAATAAAGAGAGGTCGGAATATGGATTCCGCGTTCCTAAAGGACTTTGTAGAATTCGGGTACTAATTACGACTATAAATTAGTTCCGTAGAATATACCAACTTAAAGACTTTGCCTCACGCTCTCGCGGTATTAACTAAAGTCATGTTTGAAATTCTGGTATCAGATGTGTGATGTTAAGGTGTGATGTCACAACAACACACTCTGCACAATGGACAGCAATAACAGTAAAATAACACCAAGAATTGTTGACCCAGTTCGGTTACAACCAACCTACTCTGGGGGCTACCAAGCCAGGGATGGAATTCACTACTTGTAGATATAATTTACAGACTCAACAACCCGTTGACAATCTCCTAAACTTATACTCTACTAATGACTTCCTATCTAAGAAACCACTTAGGTATGAGAACACCGCTCAATCCCTTACAAACTCTCAAAGAGACCACTTTGAGTAACCTTGATCTTACTTCACAACTTTGATCAAGCAACCACTCTCTATTGCTTCACAGCTTCTAGAGAGGACAGAATACGACACAGCAATTCACCCTAGAATTCTGGTTATACAACTCGTACAAAATACTCAAGACACTCAGCCTATGCTCTTGATCTTCTCTCTGTATTTATGTACCTTTTCCTTTGATCTTGTGCGCTTTATATAGCTCCTTGAATTGGTCTTGGACTTGCTACAATATCTCCCAAATTTGTTATTTAAAACTGAATATTTAAAACATATTTTCTCCTAAAATCTTTTTAAATCTTCAACCTTTTAAATCTCCTACAAATCTGCACCAGATCTCCTATGCAGCAGCAAATATCTATCCCAAGATATTCGTATTCAATGAGACAGCTTGTGTAACACCCCATTTCTACCCGGCAATTATATTGAAAATCAGAGTAGTAAAAATTCAATCAACAAGTACACAAATAGGATGCCACATTTTTCAACTTTAAAAACTTATTCATTTAAATCAAATAGTACTTCTATACATAACACTTTTAATTCGGATGAAACTATAATAACAACTTTTATTCATTCTTGGAAACCAAAACAATTTTCACAACTACGCAGCGGATTCTCAAATATTCAACTATACATGATATATCATTTGTTCAACTTAAACAACTTAGTAACAACATATTTTCATGGAAAAAACTTAAAACAACAACAGAGCAACTAAGCGTTCATCCCCCAGAGTGTTACGTATCAGGGCGACATCACCGACTCAACTAATGAAGATAAACGACCTTCCTCTCTGTTAACCTGCACGTTACCAACATAGGGGTAACATTCAAACAGAAGGGGTGAGATATCAACCAACATAAACAAGTATATGATAAACAGTATATTAGATTAGAATCATACAAATTTCACCACTTCAACGACAATTATACAACAATCAACAAACAACTCAAATCAATACAATTAGTAACAACAACAACTTAAATCAACCAACACATCATCATAACAACTTATAATATACAACTTCAATTCATCACGACTTAACAACAACAACCACAACTTTCACAATAATCCACAATCTCTCAACATACTTTATCGACTTATTACACATATCAACATTTACGACATAATCACTACAATCAACCTAATCAACATGAACCACTTTATCAACTTAAGCAACATGAACAACTTTATCAACTTAAGCAACATGAACAACTTTATCAACTTAAGCAACATGAACAACTCTATCAACTTGGGCAACATAAACAACTTACTCAACTTCAACAACCACAATCAACACAACGACATAAATAATGCGACACGGGATGCGACTCGACTATGCATATGCATCTGGTACCATCGGAGCAAAACTCCCAACTTAAAATATACCAGGTTATCGAGGTATCTGCAAGGCATAAGCCTTCAACTTAATAATTTTTCCAATCCAGGCCAACGTGGTGAGCATCAGCTCCAACTTAAAAATTGCCAATCCAGGCCAACGTGGTGTGAGCAACGACTCCGACAAAAATGCAAATGCCATGATGCAACGACTCAACACAAAACAACAACCAACTCCGAACAACGTGTAACAAACCACATAACAACTTTAATTCAACACGATTCAACTTTGGCCATAGGCCTACAACTTATATACATCAACATTGGTCATACAACCTACAACTTTAACATCAACATTGGTCCGGTCCTTCAACCTACGACTTAAAATGCCCACAGACTGGGACAAAACCACATAAGCAACAGTACCAGAAATCCACACATACAACACAAATTCAACATAATAAACCGACTAAAATCACCTACTAATTATTACTAACTACCTCGACAAATTTTTGTTAGATTCCGAACAACTAATTTTTTCGCCTAAACCGGCTAAACCGACTAAAACTGCACTATTCTTAACCTCTGTTATTTAATACCAGCTTATTTCGAAATTCTACTTTCTGTTACGATCTCCCTAAAATCATTTCCAAGCTTCTGTCATGAATTGTTATCACCCTGTTGCTGTCAAAAATTTTGTTTGATATACAAAACATGTTATTTTTATTCTCTGTTAAAAACTATCACTGCTACTAATACATTTCCAATTTTCTGCTAAGACCTGTTACTGCTATTGTTACATTTTTCTGTCAAATTACCATTGCCACTTAATTAGCTTTCTATTGAAAACCTGTAAGTTCCTTCTACATGAATTACTAATGCCATTAGTTCATCCAAAATAATTAAGACTAAAGTTTATATTTATTACTCAGGACACCTTCATTTTTATTAAGGCTAATGTATATATATAAAACAACAGTCCATTCCTTTAATTCATTCAAATGATTACACTATATCCAAAACACCTTAATTTTGTTTACTAAAACCAATTATTTCTATCGTGCTACTTAATTATTTAATAACTACATGGTTTAGGTTAATTTTCAAATCCTAATGTTCATGGTTGAAATAAGACTAATGCACCTGTACAACAAAAGACCAACTCCTTAATCTCATGGGTGGCTTGTGCCACACCTCTTATTCAATTCCTTAAGCAACAATTCTTTAAGAATAAATCATTAAGAAAAAAATTAATTAAGAAACATGATACTATACATGATACTAGTATTAGTATAAGGATTAAAGTGCATAATCCCTTTCCCATGGGTGGCTGGCGTCACATCATCAAGTGGCTCTCAACGTGAATTGTAGGTGGCTCTCAACATGGGTTTATAGTGGCTCTCATCATGTACTAACATAGTATTAATATTCCAAACAAATTATATTTGCTGCTACTGTTACAAATGTTTTCTGTCATAAAAAATCTAAGGTTAAAGTGATATTGCTAGTAATACAATTTGTATTAATAAATCAATGGCCAAGTTTTCAGTATTACTAATTAACCACTCCCACCCCCAAGTACAGGTGGCTTGCGCCACCCTTAAACCCAAGGGCAAGTGGCTTGCGCCACTAATAACCTCACTATGAGGTGGCTTGCGCCGCCCTCACTAAATGATCCTAGTTGGCTTGCGCCACCATGCTCTCACCCATGGACATGGGGTGGCGTGCGCCATCCCCCTTCTTTTTTTTTTTTAAACACAAACCGTATTAATTCCTTTTCAATTTTTACGGTTTCAACCCAGACTCCTCCATCGTCCCCATTCACCTAGTCATTCCCAAACATATACTACGGCATAATCGAATTTCACAAAAACCATTCAACAATACAGTCAACACACAAGATCAGAACAATCCATCATAAGATTAACACATTCACAGTAGAAAATCATACAATCCCAATCCCACATACGGTCTACCATATACCCGGTTATAGAGATTGAACCCCACCCTTACCTTAATTGATGGTCGCTCGAATCTCCGACCGACTTTCCGACTTGGCTTTCCGACGGCAACTTCTCGTAACCGTTTTCTCCAATTTCCTCGTTCTCCCATTCTCCCATTCTCCCACGTTCTGTTCCTCTTTCTCCTCCTGACTAATTCTTCTTCTCTTTTTCTTATTATTAAAATAATAATAATAATAATAATCCAATATAACAACTAATGGGCCTAAGTCATAAACCCCTTAATTGCTAATCCCGACGAAATCCAAACCCATTACCCAACATGCTCCAATAATCCATAATATCACTTATAATATTATTTCTTCGACTTTCCGACTAATATTCCGACTTAACGACTTAATTCTTCGAAACACAAAATTAACCGAACTAATAATTCGCGACCAACTACTTACTCCCGGCTTAATTGATTAATTCCGATTATCAACCAAATGGTCCAACAATTCAACTTAGTTAATTAAATAAGATAGTCCAATAAATAAATAATATTATTCTTAATATTATTCCTCCGATTTAACCGACTAAAATCCGACTTTAACTTAATAATCCCAATACGCCTCTTAAAATAATACCGACAAATCCAACTACTCCGATTAATTCTCAACTTCGTCTAAATCCAATAATTAAATTCTTCAACAATTTAATTAACTAATTAATTAAATTCGGGGCGTTACAACTCTCCCCCACTTAGGATATTTTCGTCCTCGAAAATTTATCCGACACGACTATTCCAACAACTTGGTACTTCCGAGTAATCAAATCTCGTCCTCGCAAGGCAACTCCACATATAACACAACCAACGGTTCTCAACCTCAACGGCGACAACAACGCGAATACTACCCAAGTGATGCAATTGACAACTAACATCGCAACACAAGAAGTAACCAACTTAAGAATTTACCGGTTTAAGAACCAGAACACAACAACATAAGAATACCAACTTAAACACAACATCAACGTAACCAAATATCAACATCGGTACAATTCACGTCTGAACAACCGCAATACACTACGCGTTCGCTGCGCACTCTGATTACTTTCAAGGTACTAACTCTACTCAGTTGACCTCCAACTTCCAATCACCATAATCGACGTAATACCTAGGCTTTCGACTTAACTCTTCGGGAACTCCCCGTTAACACCACACATAAACTACAACTTTACTATCTTTTATCAACATAGTTCCCAAAATCACCTTAGGCGCATAACAACATTACAACAACATTTGACACCTGAGTCCACTTAAATTCAACAAGATAAATCATCTTTACCAACCAAAACTCCACTTTTACAAATCAACTTATAATTTAACTTCTTGTTCTACCTGTAACTCAACTCTCACATTATCCAGTCTCAACTGAAATTTTCTATACTACTCATCAATCAAACACAGCTTCGTGCAGTCATCCTTAAATTCAACTAATATTCTAACATATGAACTTGTATCAGCAAAAACAAACAACCTTCAAGCACTTGGCTTGACTCCGACCAATTCAACGTACATACTATACTAGTTGGCACGATACATCTATCCATCAATTATGACTCCGTCTACTATCAACAATGGATTAAGGGTGATCAGTTCCTCAATTTGTCAATAGACAGCCGACAACCATAATGGTGAAATAAATCATCAGTGCCCAACACAATAGCGTACTTCAACTTGTGCCCAAAGTCCGTAAGCATAATGCTCCACTAACTTTCTAAGGCTTACCAATGCCACTCTTAGTTTCTTTAGTTTCAACTTCGTTAATGATACAAAAACGTTCAAAATCCATTACGCATCCTCTTATGCACGTTCATAGTACAACACGACTTTAAATATTTTTCCAACACCGAAATCGCTACAACATTGAGAACGATCCAATTCAGTCTGCTCCAATTACAACTTTCAACCAAGGTGAAAATTCTTAGCAACACAAATCAACATTCACATTTCTCTCAACATTACCTTTACTTAGCATCATCGTCTTAATCATCCTCATTCAACATAAATTGCATCTCCAAGCATTCTCCGATACAGTCACATCTTACAAATACCAACATTTTATTCTTAATAATATTCCACACTTGTTTTCATCCTTCCAAATTTTTCAGCAAATGTCGCTCAACTTCAACCATATATATCTCCTTCAATACAGATCTCTCAATCACAAAATCATATTCCAAAATGAAGAGAATTTTGTGTAGGTTTCAGAACTTCAAGAATCGCGTAAATCCGACTTACCAGTAAAAAGTTATCAGCCACACAACGGGACTGGTTCAGAATTTCCGTATGCAGAATTTTCCAAAAATCAGCATCAGACCCAAACAATAAAATGCACTTTTCTCTCTCTTCACAAACCTCCTGAAGATAAATCTTCTATGCAAACTGTAGGGAATTCCGTAAGCTTTCCAAAAAGTCCAGAACCGCTTCAATCAGAATCACGAGTAAAAAGTTATGCCTCTTCTACCGACAGCTGCTCCAAAATTGCAAAAATCAGAATTTGAGATTGATGAACATAAGTTCCATCTCTCTCCCGCTTGCTCCAAAATCTACCAACGATCCTTTCTTTTCATCCAACTCTAAAATTACTCGACTTTAATCCGACTATACTCAAGGCATATTAATCTACCGACTTGATCCATCAACTTATCATTTCCATTGGAATACTTCCTTATTCTCAATCAATTCCTCATCCATATTCCACACACTTCTCAAATTCGACCGATACGAATTCATGAGTCTAAACTCTCGCCGGTCCGCAACAACATCGCTTCAACAACATTTTCACCCTCGCTATCAACATCACCTTGAACCAACTTCTACATATCAACAACACGTCCGGGAGACAAGCTTCTCCCCCACTTAATCCAAACAAACACCTGCAGACAACGACCAGGAACTAACAAATAAGCACCGACAGTGTTTCCCATACATGTCGAGTACTAAGGAATAAACGACATTAGACAACATTGGCCGGACATACCGACCTGCTTTGATACCACTAATGTAACACCCCATTTCTACCCGGCAATTATATTGAAAATCAGAGTAGTAAAAATTCAATCAACAAGTACACAAATAGGATGCCACATTTTTCAACTTTAAAAACTTATTCATTTAAATCAAATAGTACTTCTATACATAACACTTTTAATTCGGATGAAACTATAATAACAACTTTTATTCATTCTTGGAAACCAAAACAATTTTCACAACTACGCAGCGGATTCTCAAATATTCAACTATACATGATATATCATTTGTTCAACTTAAACAACTTAGTAACAACATATTTTCATGGAAACAACTTAAAACAACAACAGAGCAACTAAGCGTTCATCCCCCCGTGTGTTACGTATCAGAGCGACATCACCGACTCAACTAATGAAGATAAACGACCTTCCTCTCTGTTAACCTGCACGTTACCAACATAGGGGTAACATTCAAACAGAAGGGGTGAGATATCAACCAACATAAACAAGTATATGATAAACAGTATATTAGATTAGAATCATACAAATTTCACCACTTCAACGACAATTATACAACAATCAACAAACAACTCAAATCAATACAATTAGTAACAACAACAACTTAAATCAACCAACACATCATCATAACAACTTATAATATACAACTTCAATTCATCACGACTTAACAACAACAACCACAACTTTCACAATAATCCACAATCTCTCAACATACTTTATCGACTTATTACACATATCAACATTTACGACATAATCACTACAATCAACCTAATCAACATGAACCACTTTATCAACTTAAGCAACATGAACAACTTTATCAACTTAAGCAACATGAACAACTTTATCAACTTAAGCAACATGAACAACTCTATCAACTTGGGCAACATAAACAACTTACTCAACTTCAACAACCACAATCAACACAACGACATAAATAATGTGACACGGGATGCGACTCGACTATGCATATGCATGTGGTACCATCGGAGCAAAACTCACAACTTAAAATATACCAGGTTATCGAGGTATCTGCAAGGCATAAGCCTTCAACTTAATAATTTTGCCAATCCAGGCCAACGTGGTGAGCATCAGCTCCAACTTAAAAATTGCCAATCCAGGCCAACGTGGTGTGAGCAACGGCTCCGACAAAAATGCAAATGCCATGATGCAACGACTCAACACAAAATAACAACCAACTCCGAACAACGTGTAACAAACCACATAACAACTTTAATTCAACACGATTCAACTTTGGCCATAGGCCTACAACTTATATACATCAACATTGGTCATACGACCTACAACTTTAACATCAACATTGGTCCTTCGACCTACGACTTAAAATGCCCACAGACTGGGACAAAACCACATAAGCAACAGTACCAGAAATCCACACATACAACACAAATTCAACATAATAAACCGACTAAAATCACCTACTAATTATTACTAACTACCTCGACAAATTTTCGTTAGATTCCGAACAACTAATTTTTTCGCCTAAACCGGCTAAACCGACTAAAACTGCACTATTCTTAACCTCTGTTATTTAATACCAGCTTATTTCGAAATTCTACTTTCTGTTACGATCTCCCTAAAATCATTTCCAAGCTTCTGTCATGAATTGTTATCACCCTGTTGCTGTCAAAAATAATGTTTGATATACAAAACCTGTTATTTTCATTCTCTGTTAAAAACTATCACTGCTACTAATACATTTCCAATTTTCTGCTAAGACCTGTTACTGCTATTGTTACATTTTTCTGTCAAATTACCATTGCCACTTAATTAGCTTTCTATTGAAAACCTGTAAGTTCCTTCTACATGAATTACTAATGCCATTAGTTCATCCAAAATAATTAAGACTAAAGTTTATATTTATTACTCAGGACACCTTCATTTTTATTAAGGCTAATGTATATATATAAAACAACAGTCCATTCCTTTAATTCATTCAAATGATTACACTATATCCAAAACACCTTAATTTTGTTTACTAAAACCAATTATTTCTATCGTGCTACTTAATTATTTAATAACTACATGGTTTAGGTTAATTTTCAAATCCTAATGTTCATGGTTGAAATAAGACTAATGCACCTGTACAACAAAAGACCAACTCCTTAATCTCATGGGTGGCTTGTGCCACACCTCTTATTCAATTCCTTAAGCAACAATTCTTTAAGAATAAATCATTAAGAAAAAAATTAATTAAGAAACATGATACTATACATGATACTAGTATTAGTATAAGGATTAAAGTGCATAATCCCTTTCCCATGGGTGGCTAGCGTCACATCATCAAGTGGCTCTCAACGTGAATTGTAGGTGGCTCTCAACATGGGTTTATAGTGGCTCTCATCATGTACTAACATAGTATTAATATTCTAAACAAATTATATTTGCTGCTACTGTTACAAATGTTTTCTGTCATGAAAAATCTAAGGTTAAAGTGATATTGCTAGTAATACAATTTGTATTAATAAATCAATGGCCAAGTTTTCAGTATTACTAATTAACCACTCCCACCCCAAAGTACAGGTGGCTTGCGCCACCCTTAAACCCAAGGGTAAGTGGCTTGCGCCACTAATAACCTCACTATGAGATGGCTTGCGCCACCCTCACTAAATGATCCCAGGTGGCTTGCGCCACCATGCTCTCACCCATGGACATGGGGTGGCGTGCGCCATCCCCCTTCTTTTTTTTTTTATATTTTTTTTATTTTTTAAACACAAACCGTATTAATTCCTTTTCAATTTTTACGGTTTCAACCCAGACTCCTCCATCGTCCCCATTCACCCAGTCACTCCCAAACATATACCACGGCATAACCGAATTCCACAAAAACCATTCAACAATACAGTCAACACACAAGATCAGAACAATCCATCATAAGATTAACACATTCACAGTAGAAAATCATACAATCCCAATCCCACATACGGTCTACCATATACCCGGTTATAGAGATTGAACCCCACCCTTACCTTAATTGATGGCCGCTCGAATCTCCAATCGACGTTCCGACTTGGCTTTCCGACGGTAACTTCTCGTAACCGTTTTCTCCAATTTCCTCGTTCTCCCATTCTCCCATTCTCCCACGTTCTGTTCCTCTTTCTCCTCCTGACTAATTCTTCTTCTCTTTTTCTTATTATTAAAATAATAATAATAATAATAATAATAATAATAATAATAATCCAATATAACAACTTATGGGCCTAAGTCATACACCCCTTAATTGCTAATCCCAACGAAAATCCAAGCCCATTACCCAACATGCTCCAATAATCCATAATATCACTTATAATATTATTTCTTCGACTTTTCGACTAATATTCCGACTTAACGACTTAATTCTTCGAAACACAAAATTAACCGAACTAATAATTCGCGACCAACTACTTACTCCCGGCTTAATAGATTAATTCCGATTATCAACCAAATGGTCCAACAATTCAACTTAGTTAATTAAATAAGATAGTCCAATAAATAAATAATATTATTCTTAATATTATTCATCCGATTTAACCGACTAAAATCCGACTTTAACTTAATAATCCCAATACGCCTCTTAAAATAATACCGACAAATCCAACTACTCCGATTAATTCTCAACTTCGTCTAAATCCAATAATTAAATTCTTTAATAATTTAATTAACTAATTAATTAAATTCGGGGCGTTACAGCTTGCTCTCCACAATTCTAGCTAATACGCAACCCTAACAACATCACAACCTACTGTTGTTAATTCTGCAGATCTGATGTTACAACATCGCCTTGTGACATCAGACATCCAACTTCAGCAATTAATTACTTAACACAACCCAGTGTTAAGACTTCAATGTTGCAACATCAGCACCTTGACATCAACATTGAACATACCTTGTTTTACCAAAATTCCAGCCAATCCAGGAACTAACAATCTCCCCCTTTGGCTAATTTTGGCTAAAACAATCTCTGCACTCTGCATCTTCAGAGATTTCAGCAGCGGAAAAAACTTCAAAAATTTAAAACTCTCATCAGCAGCAGTTTGACAATACTCATAGTCTTCATCACTTGATCTGCTGCAGCACCATCTTCATAATTCACAACAGCCAATTGGTGCTCCCCCTCAAGAATATGAACGAGCATCACAGCTGTTTCAGTAGCTCACAATGTGCAACACTTTTCTCCCCCTTGATGTCTGCTTGGTTGCACTCTTCAAATGCTATGATATCTTCACTAGCTCAGTCAAAACTCCTCCTCAATAACTGCATTAGCACCTTTTACTTTTAGCAGCATCAATTTATCTCCCCCTTAATATCACATTAACAGCATTTGGCAATAACACTCTTTGATACTCTCTTTGACTTTCTTGGCTATTTTCTCCCCCTTTTTAGCCACAATTAGGCAAACTTCAGTTAGACGCCCTATTAACTATAGTCAGTACACCCTAGCTCTCATTGTTAGCCTCACAGTTAGCAACCAGGCAAAACAAATCATAGAAGGAAACTAAAAACAAAACTAGTGCATATAACAACACAAAATTCAAACTACATAACCAAGCACATTAAGTGCTGAAACAAAGACATAAATTGAAGCTAACACTACTAAATAAGAAGGCAAACATTAAAAGCTTGAATTATCTGAGCTGAGCTCATCATTATCTTCTTCATCACCAGGTCCATCATCAACATCCTTCCTTGTGTTGGCTGCTTCACCTTCCTTTGCTGCCAATCTTAGTGTCATGACAAGTCTTTCAAATTTTAGTTTCCTTTCAGTACTAACTCTTATGACTTCATCTAACTCCTTGCAGGCCTCCTCTAGTTCTGTAATCAACCCAGTCTTGGCTGGTGACTGTTGTGATGTTGAAGCAGACGTCTTGACACTGTCAGGAACATGTTTTACTTCAAACAACTTGGAATGGACTGACAAGGCAGGCTTCCTTTTGCAAGCAACATCTGAATGCTGTAGAATTCCAGGATGTTGAGACAAGACAATCCCACAAATGAGAGAGGGAAAAGCAATGGGCATCTTCACAGCATTTGTAGCAGCATGCTTAATAGTATGATCATAGATGTAGGAGCCATAGTCAATTCTTTTCTTTGTCCCAACTGCATAAATTATCTTCCCCAATCCAACAGAAATCGTGGTCTTGTGACTAGTAGGAACCTAGTTGACAACATCTATTCTGTGCAGAGTGGCATATTTGACACTCAACCAACTGGCTAACGACTTTCCTTTTTCGGGCCAAACATCTACCTGACCACCAGTGATTTCTTTGCATATAACATTATTGGAGACTTCTAATTCTCCATAATCTTCCTCACTTCTTCCTAAGTAGGCATTGATCACTTTAGGAGAGAACCAGACACACTTACCCCTGATGGTAACTCTTCTGAAGGTTAGGCTCTTGCTGTCATTTATAGATTCAGGGATATTAACTATGAATTCTCTGACCAGTTTATCATAGCAGTTAGTCAACCCTGACATAGTCCTTATGAGACCAACACACTTAATTAGGTCTACAATTTCAGTAGACTCTAAGTCTTCTTCTACTACCTCTCTTTCCAGTGCTATCCTTCTTTGGTTCACACAATTCCACCTGGATGCACAGTGAGATGAGATGTGACCAGGTACTTGATTAGTAGCTGGGTTGATGTCTTGAGTATCACTCTCAGAATCTGACTCTTCCCTGATTCTCCTCTTCTTGCCAGACCTGGCAACTTTGGTCCACGATTTTGGAGAGTCTGTAACTGAAGTCCTTTTCTTATCCTTCCTTCTTCCAATTCTATCATCATCAGATGAGTCCTCAATCTCTATAACCTCAACCTGTTCCTTCCCTTTACCCCTGTGACTTTCATTCCTAGGGGATGATGTTCTGACATCTAAGCAGACATCAGTGTCATCAGGATCTTCACCTTCAGCTTCTTGACTCAGGGCCTGTCTTTGAAGATTTTTGTCCTCACCTTGAGAGTCGACTTGTTCAGCAGGCATTTGCCTTAAAGGGACAGAAATCCCTTTCACCTGTATCCCCTTCTCAAGGATTTTGGTGGCAAGCTGTTCCAAATGCATGTCTACATCAAACTTCTCCTCAACAGCTTGAGAGGATGATGACCTAGCTTCAGTTTTATTCACCGTGGTTGAGGGTTTAGGGTTACCTGACTCGGGAAGAGCACTAGAAATGTGTTCTTCGGAAGAAACCCTAGTTCTTACCTGCTCAGAGTTCTTGGAAGGGAAAGACATCGTTCCTTTGTGACAGACTAGGTTTGGAGAAGAACTTTCTATTCTGTTGAGATTTAGGGAGATGAAACGTTGCGATGAGAACATTTTGGTAAGTCTTGATGTAGTATCAATATGGTAAGGCGCCTGATTTTGAATACTCTTTGAAGACCAATTACTAATTTTCTCCCTCCATAAAGACTTTCCTTTTAAACAATTCACATCAGGACTCATTATCTCTGAGTGACCTTTCAGCATCCTGACGTCATAGTCTGATGTTATAACATCAACCTGACCATCATTAGTTGTATTCCCTTCAAGAGAAATCCACTGATAGCAGTTATCTCTGGTTCTGGCACCCTTCATAATAACCTGATTATGCTAATCAGAAACCACACACTCATGCTTAGTGTAGTTTACCTTGTAACCTTCATCACACAACTGGCTTATGCTGATCAAATTTGCATTTAAATCACTGACAAACAGAACATTGTCAAGTTCAGGTCTACCATCACCTTGCACCTTTCCAACTCCTGCAACCACACCTATTTCTCCATTGCCAAATATAACCTCATGAGAGGGACAATGACTGACTTCAGCAAACATGGATCTACATCCAGACATGTGTTTGGAATACCCACTGTCAAAATACCATGTTCCTTCTTTAAACTCTCTGTCAGTCATGTGAGCCAATAAGCACTTCACCTTCTCCTTAGGTACCCATTGTTTAACAACTTTGGGCTTGTACTCTCTCCATCTATTTTGATGTTGAGGGTATCCATGCAGCTTGTAGCAAGAGTACTGCATATGTCCAAACCTTCCACAATAATAGCATCTTACCCTTTCATCTCTGAATCTTCTGCCATGATGAGATTGCTTAGGCTGCCATCCATAATGTGGTCTCCTCCTACCATAACTGGTCTTCCTTCTATTATGTTGATATCTTCTCCCATAAGAAGGCTAAGAATGTTGTTTCTTGGATTGTCTCCCATGATGGTGTGGCTTTCTTCTTCCATAGATATTAGGAACATCATTGGTGTATCCATATCCATAACCATACCAGTTGTCCTGATGTTGAGACACCTGATGAGACATGTGCTGTTTGAACTGAGCAGCTTGCATGCTCTTGTGGCATTGTGGGGGCATATACTGACTAGCTCCTTGTGGATGCTTTCTCTTCTGAAAAGGACCAGTCTTCTTCTCAGTCTTCTTAGGTTGTGAAACATCAGCTTTCTTAGGGGTAGGATCCTGCTTCTTTGGCTGATGTTGAGATGAAAGTTGTGACACTTCCTTCTTTGAACCAGAAGTGCTTTCTTCTGAAGTTCCCTTACCCTCAACCACATAACCTATCCCAGCTTTGTCTCCAGCAGATTTTTCTGACTAAAGGATCTTGTCAAGTGTGTCTATACCACAACTCAGCATCCTAACAGACTTGGTCATTTGATCAAGGTGAGCTCTAACTAGCACTACTTAATTTTCCAGATCAGTCTTTTCATTCTCTAGCTGAGCAATTTGTTGCTTGTGGCACTTGTTTTCTTGACAAATCTCAGCACTTTTTAAACACAGCTTTTGATAGGTAGAAGCTAACTCTTCATAAGTTACTTCTCCATCACTAGAATCATCATCAGAAATCACAGCTCCTGTTAAAGCTCTCACATGCTTTGCTGACTCACCTTCACTTTCACTATCAGAGTCAGACCAGGAAACTGTCATGCCCTTCTTCTGCTTTTTCAAGAAGGTGGGACATTCTTTCTTGACATGTCCATACCCTTCACACTCAAAGCACTGAACTCCTTTATCTTGGGTAGTTTTCTCTTCATCCTTCTTGCTGGTGTCAGAAGTCATGTTCTTGACATTAGGCCTGGAGTTATTATTCATTCTCTTGAATACTTTGGTGAACTGTCTTCCCAACATCACTATGGCCTGAGATAGATCTTCTTGAGAATCTTTGACTACCTTATCTTCTGCAGGAGTGGAGACCAAGGCAATACCCTTGGGCTTCTTTTCTGGTTCTTCTTCATTTAAACCAAGTTCAAAAGTCTGAAGAGATCCAATGAGCTCATCTACTCTCATCTTGCTGATGTCTTGAGCTTCTTCAATAGTAGTCACTTTCATCTTATACTTCTTAGGAAGGGATCTAAGAATCTTCCTTACAAGCTTTTCATATGACATTTTCTCACCAAGAGCACTAGATGCATTAGCCAGCTCCAGAACATTCATGTGGAAGTCATGAATAGTCTCATCGTCCTTCATCTTCAGGCTTTCAAATTTTGATGTTAAAATCTGAAGTCTTGACATCTTGAATCTAGATGTTCCTTCATGTGTAGCCTGCAAAATATCCCACACTTCCTTAGCAACTACACAGGTATTGATTAACCTGAAGATATTCTTATCCACTCCATTGAAGATTGCATTCAGAGCTTTGGAATTTCCAAGGGCAAGCTCATCTTCCTCCTTGGTCCACTCTTCTTCAGGCTTTGGCTTAGAGGTGCCTTCTTTATCTTTGCCAGCATCATCCTTCTCACACATGACAGGAGCTTTCCATTCTTTAATAACAACCTTCTAAGCCCTACTGTCCAAGGATTTTAAGAAAGTGGTCATCCTTGGCTTCCAATAGTCATAATTGGATCCATCCAAAATAGGGGGTCTGTTGACGAATCCTCCAACTTCTTTGTCCATCTTACACCAGAAAGTAACTTCCCTAGATCTCACCCAGAGACAGACAGGATGCCTGCTCTGATACCAATTGAAATTCTGGTATCAGACGTGTGATGTTAAGGTGTGATGTCACAACAACACACTCTGCACAATGGACAGCAATAACAGTAAAATAACACCAAGAATTGTTGACCCAGTTTAGTTACAACCAACCTACTCTAGGGGCTACCAAGCCAGGGATGGAATTCACTACTTGTAGATATAATTTACAGACTCAACAACCCGTTGACAATCTCCTAAACTTATACTCTACTAATGACTTCCTACCTAAGAAACCACTTAGGTATGAGAACACCACTCAATCCCTTACAAACTCTCAAAGAGACCACTTTGAGTAACCTTGATCTTACTTCACAGCTTTGATCAAGCAACCACTCTCTATTGCTTCACAGCTTCTAGAGAGGACAGAATACGACACAACAATTCACCCTAGAATTCTGGTTATACAACTCGTACAAAATACTCAAGACACTCAGCCTATGCTCTTGATCTTCTCTCAGTATTTATGTACCTTTTCCTTTGATCTTGTGCGCTTTATATAGCTCCTTGAATTGGTCTTGGACTTGCTACAATATCTCCCAGATTTGTTATTTAAAACTGAATATTTAAAACATATTTTATCCTAAAATATTTTTAAATCTTCAACCTTTTAAATCTCCTACAAATCTGCACCAGATCTCCTATGCAGCAGCAAATATCTATCCCAAGATATTCGCATCCAATGAGACAGCTTGCTCTCCACAATTCCAGCTAATACGCAACCCTAACAACATCACAGCCTGCTGTTGTTAATTCTGCAGATCTGACGTTACAACATCGCCATGTGACATCAGACATCCAACTTCAGCAATTAATTACTTAACACAGCCCAGTGTTAAGACTTCAATGTTGCAACATCAGCACCTTGACATCAACATTGAACATACCTTGTTTTACCAAAATTTCAGCCAATCCAGGAATTAACAATGTTCCGTAATCCCAAGATTTTTCTCTCGCTCGCCCGGTAACTAGGAAATATATTTTGAAAGCCAATAATATCCTAAACGTATCTAAAGCGCTCTCGCTGTATTTAGATTTGTTGCCTAATTTCCACTATCCGGTTCGATCCCCACGCTCTCGCAGTGCCGACTCTAACCTTAATTAACTTCTCACTCTCGTGACAAAATCGTGTTAAATAACCTCTCACTCTCGTGACAAAGCAATTTAAATTAGACTTGGAAATTAAAACCATAACAGAATTTTAGTCATAAGTTCGCACCTATTATTTTCTACCGAGTCCCGTCGGTAACGACGGTCCTCATATACCGGACTCAAGTTGCCTAGCCGGACATGTTACTAATTAAAAACGTATAAATCATTACGGTTACGATAAAGAACGACATGACAATTAAATTTGACAAACAAAGCAATAATGATAAATAATACGATAAAAAGGAACCTGTAAATAAATCAAAAAGGAAAGCTGGAATTACTCCTGGAATAATATAAAATAAACTTCGCGTACAATAACTGGAACTGAATTTGAAATAAATGAAACAACACCTAAGGCTAATGGTGTGGTAGTTCCTCGATGTGAGAAACTACCACTTTTACATGGTAAACTTTTCTGCCTAAAAACTAAGAATAATAATTTGCTCTGAACATGAGACTTCGAAAAAAATGGACGAGCCCCCTCATCTGTTGCACCACTGCCTCCTTTTATAGACTTGCTTGTAACTTCCCTTGGAGAGAATTTAGGAGCATTAACTTTCCGTTGAGAAGTCCAAGGGAGACTGGGCTCATGTGCAGTTGAAGCTGAAGTTGAGAGAATCTGGGAGAAAATGTTGAACGTGCGTGACTGCATTGGTCTTCCGTGTCCACGTCTGTGTTCTGGACGTAATAAGTTGTTATGTGCGCGTGACGGTCATTGTGGTTGTGTGACGAGCGTGGTGCATTAGGAAGTCCACGACGTCCGTGGTGGTTGTGTGACGGTCGTCACACACACCACTTTCTATTTTTGTACTTTTTTCTCTGTCATTTCTTTCTGTTTTCTTCTCATTTCTTCATGTTTTTCTACTTTGCTCATTTTTAGCTTGGACAATGAAATACCTGCGAAAATACTAGAATACTCGCGGAATAATCGGAAAACAGAAAAAATTTTAAAATCATGCTGGAAAACAGTAAATCTAACTAGAAAACGGTAAAATGAAAGCGGTAAATGTTCATCCCCCACACTTAAACCAAACATTGTCCTCAATGTTTTGATAAAAGGTGGTAAGGAAAGATAGAACCTGTATGAATGTCGTTGCGTGCTACCACAACCAAATTCGCGCTGATTCTTCCCTTGTCGTCCCTGTCTTCGCTGGCCACTTCTACTCCGGTGTCTTGTACTACGAGTTATCTGAATTTGCTAAAACTTCATTTTTTTGAAGCCGCTCATTATATTGCCTATTTCCGAAGGAAGTACATGCAAAAATTGTTAGAAAAATACGGTGTGGTGTGTGCAGGTGGAACCTGACCATGCAAAGAACAAGGAGGATGTAAGTTACGAACGGGAGAGACATGCTTTCTCCCATCATACTCGTCATTGGTGTCACCACCAGCAGCGACATTCGTAGGAATGTGCGTGGGCACCAACTCATCTTAAGGGACTGTCACCTAGAGATTTTTCGCCTAAATATGGCTGAGACGTGACAAGCGATACAATTCTTTATTTTCTACAAACAATAACATTAAATTAAAAACTCGTGGGTTTCCTCACACACAGGGCTTTGTTTAATGTCGATAGCTCGACGGCTAATAAATTTCGGTTTCCATGGCCACTTATCAAGCCATCTCACATATCCCTCACCTTTTCTTCTCTTCCTTCTGTGGGGTGGTTCATTCTTTTGAACTTGTGGTGGCAGTTCTGGATCTATCCTAAGTAATAGGTTTTCGAGTTTGGGCTTAGTTATTTCATCCATCACCTCAAAGTTTAACCTTACCCTCTTAATAGTAATGATATCCCTAGTTTCATGGTCCTCGAATTTTCTGTTTTTATGCGTGACCTCAAACAAAGATGCATCGGTGTAGATATTTTCCAATACCTCCGCATACGTTTTGGATTGGGATTCTACCTTTGGTGGGGTATATGGAGGAGGAACGACATTAGGTGCTTCTTTCTCTACCTCTTTGACGACCTCCCTTTCAGGTGGTCCTAGTGAATTTTTCTCAATCTCTACTTCTTCCTCACCAGAACTCTCCTCAACCTCAATACCACTCTCCTCAACCTCATTATAACTCTCCTCGGGATTCTCGATTTGTTTTTCATTAATGGTTGTTACAACATCCACATGCTCCTCATGGGAGGGTCCTATAGGTGTCTGTGCAAGTAGGGAGATTTGAGTCTCCAATGCCTCAGTGTGAGTCGCGAGGGACTCGACTATTGTGTTTATCTACCTAAGGGTTTCATAAGTATCGAGATGTTATTTTCTAAGCTCTTCATTCTGGAGAGTTTGTGTCTCCACAAAGTGCTCCATCATAGACTCTACCCTAGAATTAGTTGTTGTTTCAATGAAGTCCTCCATTAATGCTTCGAGGTTGGAATTAACAGATTCTTGTGGTTCCTCGAAATATTGGGAATGGTGATCGTAGAGGAAATTTTGGTGCGGTTCCTCGAGATATTGGGAGTGAGTCAATGTCGCATTGAAATCCTGCATTAATATTTCTAGGTTGGAATTATGAGATTCTTGCAGTTCCTCGAAATTTTGGGAATGGTAATCATAGGAAAAATTTGGTTGCGGTTCCTCAAAATATTGGGAGTATTGCAGTTGGTAATTATAGAGAAAATTTGGGTGCGGCTCCTCAAGATATTGTGAGTGGTTATCATAGAGAAAATTTGGGTGATACATAGTTTTTAATTTTTTTTATTATTATTTTTTTTTATAGGAGTGCCTTAGCCTATACGGTGCAACAACGGAATAACAATATTGACTGTTGGTCCCCGGCAACGGCGCCAAAAACTTGATGCGTCCGCAAGTGCACGGAAATATCGAAGTAATATAAAAGATTGTCGAACCCACAGAGACCAATGTCAACCTACCGTAATCTATCGTCGCTTTGTAAAGCTAAGGCTAATGATATTCGATAAAAGGGAAACTAAAACTAAAACTAAAAATGAACTTAGAAAATATGATAATAAAGAGAGGCCGGAATATGGATTCCGCGTTCCTAAAGGACTTTGTAGAATTCGGGTACTAATTACGACTATAACTTAGTTCCGTAGAATATACCAACTTAAAGACTTCGCCTCACACTCTCACCGTATTAACTAAAGTCATGTTCCCTAATCCCAAGATTTTGCTCTCGCTCGGCCGGTAACTAGGAAATATATTTTGAAAGCCAATAATATCCTAAACGTATCTAAAGCGCTCTCGCTGTATTTAGATTTGTTGCCTAATTTCCACTATCCGGTTCGACCCCCACGCTCTTGCAGTGCCGACTCTAACCTTAATTAATTTCTCACTCTCGTGACAAAATCGTGTTAAATAACCTCTCACTCTCGTGACAAAGCTATTTAAATTAGACTTGGAAATTAAAACCATAACAGAATTTTAGTCATAAGTTCGCACCTATTATTTTCTACCGAGTCCCGTCGGTAACGACGGTCCTCATACACCGGACTCAAGTTGCTTAGCCGGACATGTTACTAATTAAAAATGCATAAATCATTACGGTTATGATAAAGAGCGACATGACAATTAAATTTGACAAACAAAGCAATAATGATAAATAATGCGATAAAAAGGAACCTGTAAATAATGCAAAAAGGAAAGCTGGAATTACTTCTGGAATAATGCAAAATAAACTTCGCGTACAATAACTGGAACTGAATTTGAAATAAATGAAACAGAACCTAAGGCTAATGGTGTGGTAGTGTCTCGATGTGAGAAACTACCACTTTTACATGGTAAACTTTTCTGCCTAAAAACTAAGAATAATAATCTGCTCTGAACATGAGACTTCGAAAAAAATGGACGAGCCCCCTCATCTGTTGCACCGCTGCCTCCTTTTATAGACTTGCTTGTAACTTCCCTTGGAGAGAATTTAGGAGCATTAACTTTCCGTTGAGAAGTCCAAGGGAGACTGGGCTCATGTGCAGTTGAAGCTGAAGTTGAGAGAATCCGGGAGAAAATGTTGAACGTGCGTGACTGCATTGGTCTTCCGTGTCCACGTCTGTGTTCTGGACGTAATAAGTTGTTATGTGCGCGTGACGGTCGTTGTGGTTGTGTGACGAGCGTGGTGCATTAGGAAGTCCACGACGTCCGTGGTGGTTGTGTGACGGTCGTCACACACACCACTTTCTATTTTTGTACTTTTTTCTCTGTCATTTCTTTCTGTTTTCTTCTCATTTCTTCATGTTTTTCTACTTTGCTCATTTTTAGCTTGGACAATGAAATACCTGCGAAAATACTAGAATACTCGCGGAATAATCGGAACTTAAGCTGAAATAACGTAATTATTAATCGTAAATCAAGGCAAATATATGATACATTTTCGTGTTATCAAACTCCCCCACACTTAAACCTTTGCTTGTCCTCAAGTAAACCTTGACTCGTAGGAAAAATAGTGCATACGGATACTCATCCTTGGCTACCAACTCTACTTCGGTTAAGTTTGTGTCGATAGGTACTTGCTCACACACTAAGGATATCATAACAACACAACTCCGCTTTTGCGGTCATCAACCTCCATCCTATACAAACCAATCCGAATCATGTCATTATACTTATGCCTAGCTCACTCATCCTTCTTTCGTCCCTTTTCATTCTGGCACAATCACATTAAGCCCGTTATCCTTTCACACTCATGGTAGGATGGCCTGTTAGTGACTATGATCTCATTATTATCATTTTTTTCTTTTGGCACATTGGCTTAAAAATCAATAAAATAAAGAAGTTTGCACCGTTGGGCTAAATGATCGGGTGAGGATCACCTAACTTAGAAGGAGTATTCATGTTTTTCTTTCCTTAATTTACCTTTTAAGCCTGAGATCATACACTTATTTGCATCGGCTTCCTGTTAGTGCGTGCTTAGGATGGTGCTGACTGCTAAATAAATTACTTAGGGACTACTAGGGGTGAGAACTTAAGGCTATGGTATAACAAGTACTCAAATCGATTTCCATAATTTAGAGGCTCACGGTGTTAAGACGATACCGATCTTGCAGAATTTTCCCAAGTCTCACAATCTACCCTCAATTTCGTCTATAACCTAAGATTTTCAAAAGAAACACTATTTTTAACTAAAAAATTTTCAAAATATTTGGTATGTCTCAAGAGAACGGGGAAATCGATAGACAACATAAAATCACCATAAAGACTCGACAGCACATGCACAGACGGACGAAACATTTAAAACAGAAAAAATTTTAAAATCATGCTGGAAAACAGTAAATCTAACTAGAAAACGGTAAAATGAAAGCGGTAAATGTTCATCCCCCACACTTAAACCAAACATTGTCCTCAATGTTTTGATAAAAGGTGGTAAGGAAAGATAGAACCTGTATGAATGCCGTTGCGTGCTACCACAACCAAATTCGCGCTGATTCTTCCCTTGTCGTCCCTGTCTTCGCTGGCCACTTCTACTCCGGTGTCTTGTACTACGAGTTATCTGAATTTGCTAAAACTTCATTTTTTTGAAGCCGCTCATTATATTGCCTATTTCCGAAGGAAGTACCTGCAAAAATTGTTAGAAAAATACGGTGTGGTGTGTGCAGGTGGAACCTGACCATGCAAAGAACAAGGAGGATGTAAGTTACGAACGGGAGAGACATGCTTTCTCCCATCATACTCGTCATTGGTGTCACCACCAGCAGCGACATTCGTAGGAATGTGCGTGGGCACCAACTCATCTTAAGGGACTGTCACCTAGAGATTTTTCGCCTAAATATGGCTGAGACGTGACAAGCGATACAATTCTTTATTTTCTACAAACAATAACATTAAATTAAAAACTCGTGGGTTTCCTCACACACAGGGCTTTGTTTAATGTCGATAGCTCGACGACTAATAAATTTCGGTTTCCATGGCCACTTATCAAGCCATCTCACATATCCCTCACCTTTTCTTCTCTTCCTTCTGTGGGGTGGTTCATTCTTTTGAACTTGTGGTGGCAGTTCTGGATCTATCCTAAGTAATAGGTTTTCGAGTTTGGGCTTAGTTATTTCATCCATCACCTCAAAGTTTAACCTTACCCTCTTAACAGTAATGATATCCCTAGTTTCATGGTCCTCGAATTTTCTGTTTTTATGCGTGACCTCAAACAAAGATGCATCGGTGTAGATATTTTCCAATACCTCCGCATACGTTTTGGATTGGGATTCTACCTTTGGTGGGGTATATGGAGGAGGAACGACATTAGGTGCTTCTTTCTCTACCTCTTTGACGACCTCCCTTTCAGGTGGTCCTAGTGAATTTTTCTCAATCTCTACTTCTTCCTCACCAGAACTCTCCTCAACCTCAATATCACTCTCCTCAACCTCATTATAACTCTCCTCGGGATTCTCGATTTGTTTTTCATTAATGGTTGTTACAACATCCACATGCTCCTCATGGGAGGGTCCTATAGGTGTCTGTGCAAGTAGGGAGATTTGAGTCTCCAATGCCTCAGTGTGAGTCGCGAGGGACTCGACTATTGTGTTTATCTACCTAAGGGTTTCATAAGTATCGAGATGTTGTTTTCTAAGCTCTTCATTCTGGAGAGTTTGTGTCTCCACAAAGTGCTCCATCATAGACTCTACCCTAGAATTAGTTGTTATTTCAATGAAGTCCTCCATTAATGCTTCGAGGTTGGAATTAACAGATTCTTGTGGTTCCTCGAAATATTGGGAATGGTGATCGTAGAGGAAATTTTGGTGCGGTTCCTCGAGATATTGGGAGTGAGTCAATCTCGCATTGAAATCCTGCATTAATATTTCTAGGTTGGAATTATGAGATTCTTGCAGTTCCTCGAAATTTTGGGAATGGTAATCATAGGAAAAATTTGGTTGCGGTTCCTCAAAATATTGGGAGTATTGCAGTTGGTAATTATAGAGAAAATTTGGGTGCGGCTCCTCAAGATATTGTGAGTGGTTATCATAGAGAAAATTTGGGTGATACATAGTTTTTAATTTTTTTTATTATTATTTTTTTTATAGGAGTGCCTTAGCCTATACGGTGCAACAACGGAATAACAATATTGACTGTTGGTCCCCGGCAACGGCGCCAAAAACTTGATGCGTCCGCAAGTGCACGGAAATATCGAAGTAATATAAAAGATTGTCGAACCCACAGAGACCAATGTCAACCTACCGTAATCTATCGTCGCTTTGTAAAGCTAAGGCTAATGATATTCGATAAAAGGGAAACTAAAACTAAAACTAAAAATGAACTTAGAAAATATGATAATAAAGAGAGGCCGGAATATGGATTCCGTGTTCCTAAAGGACTTTGTAGAATTCGGGTACTAATTACGACTATAACTTAGTTCCGTAGAATATACCAACTTAAAGACTTCGCCTCACACTCTCACCGTATTAACTAAAGTCATGTTCCCTAATCCCAAGATTTTGCTCTCGCTCGCCCGGTAACTAGGAAATATATTTTGAAAGCCAATAATATCCTAAACGTATTTAAAACGCTCTCACTGTATTTAGATTTGTTGCCTAATTTCCACTATCCGGTTCGACCCCCACGCTCTCGCAGTGCCGACTCTAACCTTAATTAATTTCTCACTCTCGTGACAAAATCGTGTTAAATAACCTCTCACTCTCGTGACAAAGCTATTTAAATTAGACTTGGAAATTAAAACCATAACAGAATTTTAGTCATAAGTTCGCACCTATTATTTTCTACCGAGTCCCGTCGGTAACGACGGTCCTCATACACCGGACTCAAGTTGCTTAGCCGGACATGTTACTAATTAAAAACGCATAAATCATTACGGTTATGATAAAGAGCGACATGACAATTAAATTTGACAAACAAAGCAATAATGATAAATAATGCGATAAAAAGGAACCTGTAAATAATGCAAAAAGGAAAGCTGGAATTACTTCTGGAATAATGCAAAATAAACTTCGCGTACAATAACTGGAACTGAATTTGAAATAAATGAAACAGAACCTAAGGCTAATGGTGTGGTAGTTCCTCGATGTGAGAAACTACCACTTTTACATGGTAAACTTTTCTGCCTAAAAACTAAGAATAATAATCTGCTCTGAACATGAGACTTCGAAAAAAATGGATGAGCCCCCTCATCTGTTGCACCGCTGCCTCCTTTTATAGACTTGCTTGTCACTTCCCTTGGAGAGAATTTAGGAGCATTAACTTTCCGTTGAGAAGTCCAAGGGAGACTGGGCTCATGTGCAGTTGAAGCTGAAGTTGAGAGAATCCGGGAGAAAATGTTGAACGTGCGTGACTGCATTGGTCTTCCGTGTCCACGTCTGTGTTCTGGACGTAATAAGTTGTTATGTGCGCGTGACGGTCGTTGTGGTTGTGTGACGAGCGTGGTGCATTAGGAAGTCCACGACGTCCGTGGTGGTTGTGTGACGGTCGTCACACACACCACTTTCTATTTTTGTACTTTTTTCTCTGTCATTTCTTTCTGTTTTCTTCTCATTTCTTCATGTTTTTCTACTTTGCTCATTTTTAGCTTGGACAATGAAATACCTGCGAAAATACTAGAATACTCGCGGAATAATCGGAACTTAAGCTGAAATAACGTAATTATTAATCGTAAATCAAGGCAAATATATGATACATTTTCGTGTTATCAAACTCCCCCACACTTAAACCTTTGCTTGTCCTCAAGTAAACCTTGACTCGTAGGAAAAATAGTGCATACGGATACTCATCCTTGGCTACCAACTCTACTTCGGTTAAGTTTGTGTCGATAGGTACTTGCTCACACACTAAGGATATCATAACAACACAACTCCGCTTTTGCGGTCATCAACCTCCATCCTATACAAACCAATCCGAATCATGTCATTATACTTATGCCTAGCTCACTCATCCTTCTTTCGTCCCTTTTCATTCTGGCACAATCACATTAAGCCCGTTATCCTTTCACACTCATGGTAGGATGGCCTGTTAGTGACTATGATCTCATTATTATCATTTTTTTCTTTTGGCACATTGGCTTAAAAATCAATAAAATAAAGAAGTTTGCACCGTTGGGCTAAATGATCGGGTGAGGATCACCTAACTTAGAAGGAGTATTCATGTTTTTCTTTCCTTAATTTACCTTTTAAGCCTGAGATCATACACTTATTTGCATCGGCTTCCTGTTAGTGCGTGCTTAGGATGGTGCTGACTGCTAAATAAATTACTTAGGGACTACTAGGGGTGAGAACTTAAGGCTATGGTATAACAAGTACTCAAATCGATTTCCATAATTTAGAGGCTCACGGTGTTAAGACGATACCGATCTTGCAGAATTTTCCCAAGTCTCACAATCTACCCTCAATTTCGTCTATAACCTAAGATTTTCAAAAGAAACACTATTTTTAACTAAAAAATTTTCAAAATATTTGGTATGTCTCAAGAGAACGGGGAAATCGATAGACAACATAAAATCACCATAAAGACTCGACAACACATGCACAGACGGACGAAACATTTAACACAGAAAAAATTTTAAAATCATGCTGGAAAACAGTAAATCTAACTAGAAAATGGTAAAATGAAAGCGGTAAATGTTCATCCCCCACACTTAAACCAAACATTGTCCTCAATGTTTTGATAAAAGGTGGTAAGGAAAGATAGAACCTGTATGAATGCCGTTGCGTGCTACCACAACCAAATTCGCGCTGATTCTTCCCTTGTCGTCCCTGTCTTCGCTGGCCACTTCTACTCCGGTGTCTTGTACTACGAGTTATCTGAATTTGCTAAAACTTCATTTTTTTGAAGCCGCTCATTATATTGCCTATTTCCGAAGGAAGTACCTGCAAAAATTGTTAGAAAAATACGGTGTGGTGTGTGCAGGTGGAACCTGACCATGCAAAGAACAAGGAGGATGTAAGTTACGAACGGGAGAGACATACTTTCTCCCATCATACTCGTCATTGGTGTCACCACCAGCAGCGGCATTCGTAGGAATGTGCGTGGGCACCAACTCATCTTAAGGGACTGTCACCTAGAGATTTTTCGCCTAAATATGGCTGAGACGTGACAAGCGATACAATTCTTTATTTTCTACAAACAATAACATTAAATTAAAAACTCGTGGGTTTCCTCACACACAGGGCTTTGTTTAATGTCGATAGCTCGACGGCTAATAAATTTCGGTTTCCATGGCCACTTATCAAGCCATCTCACATATCCCTCACCTTTTCTTCTCTTCCTTCTGTGGGGTGGTTCATTCTTTTGAACTTGTGGTGGCAGTTCTGGATCTATCCTAAGTAATAGGTTTTCGAGTTTGGGCTTAGTTATTTCATCCATCACCTCAAAGTTTAACCTTACCCTCTTAACAGTAATGATATCCCTAGTTTCATGGTCCTCGAATTTTCTGTTTTTATGCGTGACCTCAAACAAAGATGCATCGGTGTAGATATTTTCCAATACCTCCGCATACGTTTTGGATTGGGATTCTACCTTTGGTGGGGTATATGGAGGAGGAACGACATTAGGTGCTTCTTTCTCTACCTCTTTGACGACCTCCCTTTCAGGTGGTCCTAGTGAATTTTTCTCAATCTCTACTTCTTCCTCACCAGAACTCTCCTCAACCTCAATATCACTCTCCTCAACCTCATTATAACTCTCCTCGGGATTCTTGATTTGTTTTTCATTAATGGTTGTTACAACATCCACATGCTCCTCATGGGAGGGTCCTATAGGTGTCTGTGCAAGTAGGGAGATTTGAGTCTCCAATGCCTCAGTGTGAGTCGCGAGGGACTCGACTATTGTGTTTATCTACCTAAGGGTTTCATAAGTATCGAGATGTTGTTTTCTAAGCTCTTCATTCTGGAGAGTTTGTGTCTCCACAAAGTGCTCCATCATAGACTCTACCCTAGAATTAGTTGTTGTTTCAATGAAGTCCTCCATTAATGCTTCGAGGTTGGAATTAACAGATTCTTGTGGTTCCTCGAAATATTGGGAATGGTGATCGTAGAGGAAATTTTGGTGCGGTTCCTCGAGATATTGGGAGTGAGTCAATGTCGCATTGAAATCCTGCATTAATATTTCTAGGTTGGAATTATGAGATTCTTGCAGTTCCTCGAAATTTTGGGAATGGTAATCATAGGAAAAATTTGGTTGCGGTTCCTCAAAATATTGGGAGTATTGCAGTTGGTAATTATAGAGAAAATTTGGGTGCGGCTCCTCAAGATATTGTGAGTGGTTATCATAGAGAAAATTTGGGTGATACATAGTTTTTAATTTTTTTTATTATTATTTTTTTTTATGGGAGTGCCTTAGCCTATACGGTGCAACAACGGAATAACAATATTGACTGTTGGTCCCCGGCAACGGCGCCAAAAACTTGATGCATCCGCAAGTGCACGGAAATATCGAAGTAATATAAAAGATTGTCGAACCCACAGAGACCAATGTCAACCTACCGTAATCTATCGTCGCTTTGTAAAGCTAAGGCTAATGATATTCGATAAAAGGGAAACTAAAACTAAAACTAAAAATGAACTTAGAAAATATGATAATAAAGAGAGGCCGGAATATGGATTCCGTGTTCCTAAAGGACTTTGTAGAATTCGGGTACTAATTACGACTATAACTTAGTTCCGTAGAATATACCAACTTAAAGACTTCGCCTCACACTCTCACCGTATTAACTAAAGTCATGTTCCCTAATCCCAAGATTTTGCTCTCGCTCGCCCGGTAACTAGGAAATATATTTTGAAAGCCAATAATATCCTAAACGTATTTAAAGCGCTCTCGCTGTATTTAGATTTGTTGCCTAATTTCCACTATCCGGTTCGACCCCCACGCTCTCGCAGTGCCGACTCTAACCTTAATTAATTTCTCACTCTCGTGACAAAATCGTGTTAAATAACCTCTCACTCTCGTGACAAAGCTATTTAAATTAGACTTGGAAATTAAAACCATAACAGAATTTTAGTCATAAGTTCGCACCTATTATTTTCTACCGAGTCCCGTCGGTAACGACGGTCCTCATACACCGGACTCAAGTTGCTTAGCCGGACATGTTACTAATTAAAAACGCATAAATCATTACGGTTATGATAAAGAGCGACATGACAATTAAATTTGACAAACAAAGCAATAATGATAAATAATGCGATAAAAAGGAACCTGTAAATAATGCAAAAAGGAAAGCTGGAATTACTTCTGGAATAATGCAAAATAAACTTCGCGTACAATAACTGGAACTGAATTTGAAATAAATGAAACAGAACCTAAGGCTAATGGTGTGGTAGTTCCTCGATGTGAGAAACTACCACTTTTACATGGTAAACTTTTCTGCCTAAAAACTAAGAATAATAATCTGCTCTGAACATGAGACTTCGAAAAAAATGGATGAGCCCCCTCATCTGTTGCACCGCTGCCTCCTTTTATAGACTTGCTTGTAACTTCCCTTGGAGAGAATTTAGGAGCATTAACTTTCCGTTGAGAAGTCCAAGGGAGACTGGGCTCATGTGCAGTTGAAGCTGAAGTTGAGAGAATCCGGGAGAAAATGTTGAACGTGCGTGACTGCATTGGTCTTCCGTGTCCACGTCTGTGTTCTGGACGTAATAAGTTGTTATGTGCGCGTGACGGTCGTTGTGGTTGTGTGACGAGCGTGGTGCATTAGGAAGTCCACGACGTCCGTGGTGGTTGTGTGACGGTCGTCACACACACCACTTTCTATTTTTGTACTTTTTTCTCTGTCATTTCTTTCTGTTTTCTTCTCATTTCTTCATGTTTTTCTACTTTGCTCATTTTTAGCTTGGACAATGAAATACCTGCGAAAATACTAGAATACTCGCGGAATAATCGGAACTTAAGCTGAAATAACGTAATTATTAATCGTAAATCAAGGCAAATATATGATACATTTTCGTGTTATCAAACTCCCCCACACTTAAACCTTTGCTTGTCCTCAAGTAAACCTTGACTCGTAGGAAAAATAGTGCATACGGATACTCATCCTTGGCTACCAACTCTACTTCGGTTAAGTTTGTGTCGATAGGTACTTGCTCACACACTAAGGATATCATAACAACACAACTCCGCTTTTGCGGTCATCAACCTCCATCCTATACAAACCAATCCGAATCATGTCATTATACTTATGCCTAGCTCACTCATCCTTCTTTCGTCCCTTTTCATTCTGGCACAATCACATTAAGCCCGTTATCCTTTCACACTCATGGTAGGATGGCCTGTTAGTGACTATGATCTCATTATTATCATTTTTTTCTTTTGGCACATTGGCTTAAAAATCAATAAAATAAAGAAGTTTGCACCGTTGGGCTAAATGATCGGGTGAGGATCACCTAACTTAGAAGGAGTATTCATGTTTTTCTTTCCTTAATTTACCTTTTAAGCCTGAGATCATACACTTATTTGCATCGGCTTCCTGTTAGTGCGTGCTTAGGATGGTGCTGACTGCTAAATAAATTACTTAGGGACTACTAGGGGTGAGAACTTAAGGCTATGGTATAACAAGTACTCAAATCGATTTCCATAATTTAGAGGCTCACGGTGTTAAGACGATACCGATCTTGCAGAATTTTCCCAAGTCTCACAATCTACCCTCAATTTCGTCTATAACCTAAGATTTTCAAAAGAAACACTATTTTTAACTAAAAAATTTTCAAAATATTTGGTATGTCTCAAGAGAACGGGGAAATCGATAGACAACATAAAATCACCATAAAGACTCGACAACACATGCACAGACGGACGAAACATTTAAAACAGAAAAAATTTTAAAATCATGCTGGAAAACAGTAAATCTAACTAGAAAATGGTAAAATGAAAGCGGTAAATGTTCATCCCCCACACTTAAACCAAACATTGTCCTCAATGTTTTGATAAAAGGTGGTAAGGAAAGATAGAACCTGTATGAATGCCGTTGCGTGCTACCACAACCAAATTCGCGCCGATTCTTCCCTTGTCGTCCCTGTCTTCGCTGGCCACTTCTACTCCGGTGTCTTGTACTACGAGTTATCTGAATTTGCTAAAACTTCATTTTTTTGAAGCCGCTCATTATATTGCCTATTTCCGAAGGAAGTACCTGCAAAAATTGTTAGAAAAATACGGTGTGGTGTGTGCAGGTGGAACCTGACCATGCAAAGAACAAGGAGGATGTAAGTTACGAACGGGAGAGACATGTTTTCTCCCATCATACTCGTCATTGGTGTCACCACCAGCAGCGACATTCGTAGGAATGTGCGTGGGCACCAACTCATCTTAAGGGACTGTCACCTAGAGATTTTTCGCCTAAATATGGCTGAGACGTGACAAGCGATACAATTCTTTATTTTCTACAAACAATAACATTAAATTAAAA
This sequence comes from Lathyrus tuberosus, assembly GCA_022829125.1. Taxonomy (NCBI): domain Eukaryota; kingdom Viridiplantae; phylum Streptophyta; class Magnoliopsida; order Fabales; family Fabaceae; genus Lathyrus; species Lathyrus tuberosus. The sequence goes on along the minus strand of JALAZF010000070.1, from coordinate 795,344 downwards.
ACTCGTGGGTTTCCTCACACACAGGGCTTTGTTTAATGTCGATAGCTCGACGGCTAATAAATTTCGGTTTCCATGGCCACTTATCAAGCCATCTCACATATCCCTCACCTTTTCTTCTCTTCCTTCTGTGGGGTGGTTCATTCTTTTGAACTTGTGGTGGCAGTTCTGGATCTATCCTAAGTAATAGGTTTTCGAGTTTGGGCTTAGTTATTTCATCCATCACCTCAAAGTTTAACCTTACCCTCTTAACAGTAATGATATCCCTAGTTTCATGGTCCTCGAATTTTCTGTTTTTATGCGTGACCTCAAACAAAGATGCATCGGTGTAGATATTTTCCAATACCTCCGCATACGTTTTGGATTGGGATTCTACCTTTGGTGGGGTATATGGAGGAGGAACGACATTAGGTGCTTCTTTCTCTACCTCTTTGACGACCTCCCTTTCAGGTGGTCCTAGTGAATTTTTCTCAATCTCTACTTCTTCCTCACCAGAACTCTCCTCAACCTCAATATCACTCTCCTCAACCTCATTATAACTCTCCTCGGGATTCTCAATTTGTTTTTCATTAATGGTTGTTACAACATCCACATGCTCCTCATGGGAGGGTCCTATAGGTGTCTGTGCAAGTAGGGAGATTTGAGTCTCCAATGCCTCAGTGTGAGTCGCGAGGGACTCGACTATTGTGTTTATCTACCTAAGGGTTTCATAAGTATCGAGATGTTGTTTTCTAAGCTCTTCATTCTGGAGAGTTTGTGTCTCCACAAAGTGCTCCATCATAGACTCTACCCTAGAATTAGTTGTTGTTTCAATGAAGTCCTCCATTAATGCTTCGAGGTTGGAATTAACAGATTCTTGTGGTTCCTCGAAATATTGGGAATGGTGATCGTAGAGGAAATTTTGGTGCGGTTCCTCGAGATATTGGGAGTGAGTCAATGTCGCATTGAAATCCTGCATTAATATTTCTAGGTTGGAATTATGAGATTCTTGCAGTTCCTCGAAATTTTGGGAATGGTAATCATAGGAAAAATTTGGTTGAGGTTCCTCAAAATATTGGGAGTATTGCAGTTGGTAATTATAGAGAAAATTTGGGTGCGGCTCCTCAAGATATTGTGAGTGGTTATCATAGAGAAAATTTGGGTGATACATAGTTTTTAATTTTTTTTATTATTATTTTTTTTTATGGGAGTGCCTTAGCCTATACGGTGCAACAACGGAATAACAATATTGACTGTTGGTCCCCGGCAACGGCGCCAAAAACTTGATGCGTCCGCAAGTACACGGAAATGTCGAAGTAATATAAAAGATTGTCGAACCCACAGAGACCAATGTCAACCTACCGTAATCTATCGTCGCTTTGTAAAGCTAAGGCTAATGATATTCGATAAAAGGGAAACTAAAACTAAAACTAAAAATGAACTTAGAAAATATGATAATAAAGAGAGGCCGGAATATGGATTCCGCGTTCCTAAAGGACTTTGTAGAATTCGGGTACTAATTACGACTATAACTTAGTTCCGTAGAATATACCAACTTAAAGACTTCGCCTCACACTCTCACCGTATTAACTAAAGTCATGTTCCCTAATCCCAAGATTTTGCTCTCGCTCGGCCGGTAACTAGGAAATATATTTTGAAAGCCAATAATATCCTAAACGTATCTAAAGCGCTCTCGCTGTATTTAGATTTGTTGCCTAATTTCCACTATCCAGTTCGACCCCCACGCTCTCGCAGTGCCGACTCTAACCTTAATTAATTTCTCACTCTCGTGACAAAATCGTGTTAAATAACCTCTCACTCTCGTGACAAAGCTATTTAAATTAGACTTGGAAATTAAAACCATAACAGAATTTTAGTCATAAGTTCGCACCTATTATTTTCTACCGAGTCCCGTCGGTAACGACGGTCCTCATACACCGGACTCAAGTTGCTTAGCCGGACATGTTACTAATTAAAAACGCATAAATCATTACGGTTATGATAAAGAGCGACATGACAATTAAATTTGACAAACAAAGCAATAATGATAAATAATGCGATAAAAAGGAACCTGTAAATAATGCAAAAAGGAAAGCTGGAATTACTTCTGGAATAATGCAAAATAAACTTCGCGTACAATAACTGGAACTGAATTTGAAATAAATGAAACAGAACCTAAGGCTAATGGTGTGGTAGTGTCTCGATGTGAGAAACTACCACTTTTACATGGTAAACTTTTCTGCCTAAAAACTAAGAATAATAATCTGCTCTGAACATGAGACTTCGAAAAAAATGGACGAGCCCCCTCATCTGTTGCACCGCTGCCTCCTTTTATAGACTTGCTTGTAACTTCCCTTGGAGAGAATTTAGGAGCATTAACTTTCCGTTGAGAAGTCCAAGGGAGACTGGGCTCATGTGCAGTTGAAGCTGAAGTTAAGAGAATCCGGGAGAAAATGTTGAACGTGCGTGACTGCATTGGTCTTCCGTGTCCATGTCTGTGTTCTGGACCTAATAAGTTGTTATGTGTGCATGACGGTCGTGGTGGTTGTGTGATGAGCGTGGTGCGTTAGGAAGTCCACGACGGTCGTGGTGGTTGTGTGACGGTCGTCACACACACCACTTTCTATTTTTCCTGCTTTTTTCTCTGTCATTTCTTCTTGTTTTCTTCTCATTTCTTCATGTTTTTCTACTTTGCTCATTTTTAGCTTGGACAATGAAATACCTACGAAAATACTAGAATACTCGCGGAATAATCGGAACTTAAGCTGAAATAACGTAATTATTAGTCGTAAATCAAGGCAAATATATGATATATTTTCGTGTTATCACATAGTTGTATTCCTTTAATATGAACATGACCTTACTTGACAATCATATGAATAAAGTTGTCTCATAAAACACAGACACTAATCATGATTAATAATTACAATGATTTGGTGTACATATTGAAGTTTAAGTGGCCATATTTCTGCTAATGTTAACTAACTTGCTCATTGTGTATTATCAGGTGAGTGACTTTGGGATACTGGTTATATTTTTGGTTTAAAAAAGTGTTTGGAATGGCCGTGAATTAATCGGGTATAGGATTGAAGTTTGAATATCTTTTTGTTTTAAAGGTTGGATACAACTGGTGCATTTGATAGGTGGGGTTCACATGTTGAAAAATTGAAGAAAAGTGAATACAATTATCGATGTTTTTATTGGAATGTGTTGTTACGCATAAGCTATACTCGAGCTGAAGCAACCGATGTTGCCAATACAGTGTTGGATGGAAGTGATGCAATTCTCCTTGGAGCCAAGACCCTTATTGGAGTATACTCTGTGGAAACTGTTTCTACAGTTGGAAAATTTTTTGCTGAAGCTGAGTATACTCAAACACTTATTGCCTTTTATTCAAGTCCCACAGGCCTGTACCGTGAATTTTCCGTATGAAAGGCCTTTTAAAAAACCTGTTCCTACATGGTGTTATGCTTCTTTTGAACCAGAAGGAATTTTAAGGTTTGTATTACCGCACTACAGACTTTAATATGATTATGAATACTCCCTTTTTGTTGACCCTATTCCTTAGATTAATATCATTTGCATCTGCAGCTTAAAATTTGCTATTCTATCCACGATCATCGGATTGCATTATGGACATGTATTCGTACACTTGCAGGTAAAACCTGTAAGTCAAAGTAATTGATGTTTGAAATCTTGACTCCGGCTCACCTTTTAACTTTTCTGATTTTAGGATCATCTTTCTAGATTGAAACAATGGATTCTCATTGGATTCTAGCTTTCTAGATGCCAGCAAAAATGTTTGTGATCTAGTTAATCATCAGCAGAGTAGAAGTTCTACTGCTTTATCAAAAGACAGAATTAGAAACAGCAAAGTGGAAGTTCTACTACTTTAACAAATTGGTTTTGAATGAACTGATTAGGCATACTCTCATGTTTTATTTATTTTATTTCTCAATGTCACCTAAGTGACTTAATGTTATAAAATTTTGTTTTATTTTTTTATTCTTCTTCCATTCATTTATACAACTTTTTTTAATGATATTCCTACAGTGATCGATGAATAATATACATTAGATGGCTACATGGTGAGTGCAATTGTTTATAAATATATGCCTTGGGACATATTCCATTAACCTTGTAGTAAAATGCATCTACCCAATCTTTTTTAGAACAGAAGTGGAAGAAGCTCACATCTTATAGTCATGAGTTGTCTTATCTCTTTTGCTGCTTGAGTTTTATTCATACCTACACTGATGCTTTATTATTTGCATTTTGTAGTATTTCTATCTCCAGACTTGGATTGTCTGACGATTCCTTGAAGAATACATATGTGAAGCTGCAAAATGCATCGTGGTTTGCTTGAATCGTGAAGTGTTTTTGTTGAATCTGTTTCGTATCAATTTTCATCTTCATTCCTCACTCAAGGTGATGAATACGGTGCTCGACGATGAATCCCTAGATCAAAGTAGATGAACATGATGTCTATTGGTTTCATGTGGTATGATCTTCAAAATAATGTGTGTGGGATGGTGTTGATGTGTAGGCACGGATTGGGGAGTTGGATGGTTGAAATTGATGGTTGGGATTTGTTTGTCAACGTTTACGTGCCATTTTGCAGTTGAATCATTTTGCAATTGAACTTTATGTTTGTTTCTCTGCCTACTTCCTCTTCCACACAAAGAATACATGGGTTATTTATTGCTCTGTAATCCGATAGTACATTATTTATAATAATCATATGCCAGTTTATAATTCATGTGCTGTGTTGTTTAATTAACATGAAGCCTATGTCTTCTTCAATATTTGTACGTAACTTTTGTTTGTTAATCACTAGGAAGTCGTCGATTGTATAAACTAGGAAGTAAAGTTGGTATCCATTAGTGATGGAATATACTACTATACATTCGAGTATATCACTGTGTATGTTCTTAATCCATCTATTAATGTCTAATAAGTATTTATGTTATAATTGGTTAATTCAATTTAGTACTACACTGTGTGTTTGTGTCTAATTAAATATTGGTCTCATTTTAAAGTAGAATAAGTAAATAGTTTTTATAACTCTTTTATTCTCATGTCTCTTATTTTGTGCAGGGAATATATTTTTAATTCACTCTTCATATCACTTTGTGTTGCTCTTAAAAAATGATGTCATGTCTAGAAGGTTTGTGGAGCTTTTGTGTTTTGATGTTTTCAACAGTTAAACATTAACAAGTAGACTCTGTATTTTTTTAGATGCTTCTGAACGGCAGCAAGTGGCGTTGAAACTATGATGTATCACCAAGATGTGGAATATAATCATCAAAGCATGATTGAATAAGTTAGAACAATAATGTATCAAAGTAATAACTTAAGTTATTATTATAACAAGAAGTTCCTTTATACCTTAAATTTTATAGATAAAATTGATTTAAACTTAAATAATTTTTTAAAAACAATTTTTAAAAAATTAAATGAAAATTTAATAATTTGACAATGAATAAGTACCAACAAATTTCAACAATTTCATAGTATTCACTTAAAACAATATGTCATATAAATATTTTTTTTTATATACAAGAACAACTTTATTATTAATTCAAATATTTTTATAAATATTGTCAAAATAGAAATTATATATATATATATATATATATATATATATATATATATATATATATATATATATATATATGTATATGGAAAAAAATACATGATTGATTCAAATATTTTTATAAATTTTGTCAAAATAAAAATAATACTTTTATATGGGAAAAAATATACTGTTGATTCAAAAAAATTTATATACAGGAGCAAATTTACTATTGATTCAAATAATTTCATAAATATTGTCAAAACAAAAATAATATTCATATACGGGAAAAAATACATTGTTAATTCAAAAACTTTTATATACGGGAACAAATTTACTATTGATTCAAATATTTTTATAAATATTGTCAAAACAAAATATATATTTTGATTCAAATATGTTTATATAGGGGAACAACTTTACTATTGATTCAAATATTTTTATAAATAGTGTCAAAACAAAATAATATTTATATATGGGAAAAAATACATTGTTGATTAAAATATTTTTATATACGAAAAAATACCATTGTTAAAAAACGGGAACAACTTTACTACTGATCCAAATATTAAATAATAAAAATTTATCGACCATATTTTTCAAATAAGTGAAAAAGATTAAGGGAACTTATTTAAAAAGGTTGAGTGTATATTTTAAAATTGTTTTCTCTCTTAAAAATCATTGTCTTATGTGTGAAAAATTTAAAACGACTGATTTATCTAATACAAGTTTAAATAGTTTATTTTAATCATATTATTTATAATATTATTGTTTACATTTTATATTTTACAATTATTACTATTTCAAATAAAATTTACTATTATTCTTAAATTTATTCTTTTTTTCAATTTTCAATTTTTATAACAATTTACAAATAAATACGCCTCCAAAACCATATCCCATTTCACTGCGTAAAGGTATCATTCTTCCAAACCATATTTTGATTCCTGAATCTGAAAAGAGCAAGTGTAAGGCCCACATATATATACATGCATCAAATCATATATTATACATGAATTTCACTTTTGGTACTGAAATATACCATAAGTTCCTAGTAAACACATTATACATATACATGCCCAAAAAGCCTAATACAAAAAAACTACGGCATAGTATATCTACAAGATGTTCCAAAGACAAATACTAAGAACTAGATCAAATAATGATCTCAAAAACTCCACAACGGAAGCAAAGCCATCAGAGAAGTAAGGATAATCACACAGCCTTATCCTTACCCTTCGCGGAACCTGCAGTACCTGTGATGTAAACAACAACAGTGGGGTGAGATACATCAAATCTCAGTGAGTTCCCTATCTTAAAGTCCTCTCGGCTTTACAAGGTTCTAAATAAACCTAACTCAAGTCAAAGGGAAGGGAAGTGACTTTGAGTACACACACACCCTATATGGAAACATGCCATGAGTTCATCAACTCACAATATCACTAATCGGTAACCACACCAAGGCATCCCCTTTTCCCGTCCGCTTCTACGTCTAGAAGACGACCCGAGTCATGGATCCTTGAACCTACTTGACATACGAATGGATTCGGGTTCTACGGGCCATTAACCGTTATGAACCGTCACTTCACACGGGCCATTAACCGTCACAAGCATACGCTCCCAGGGTGCCATTCGTACTGCACACGGGAATCAAACCTGCCAAGTAGTTGTGCACATGTTTCAGAGGAGCTCGAGACCCATGAAACGCACTCGTAAAAATAACCGGTTACGATTACGTGATCACACACAGACGTGATTGTATTCGACAATCACAAGGCCATTATGCCTTATCACAACCAAACGATTAACACACATGTTCCATACTAGTGTTATTCATTCTATATTTTTCCAACACTGTTTATGGTAACGGTCCTCACTCTACCTATTTCATATTTTAACATGCATACATATTCAACAATAATTACACACCATTAAATGATAAAATTCGGCAAAACGACACTATTCCAAAAATCCCAACATAATTAAATCGGCCAGTAATCTTACAACCATTGTAATAAGAAAGTACATTGTTTTAGCTGTCCAACGATACCAAGAATGTTAAGAACGGATAACCGAGTCAAAAGTTATGGACAGAACGAGAAATAGTATCGCAAAAAAACACAATTTTGCATTCTCCTGGTCGTACGCGTATTGCCTTGTGCCATACGCGTATTGCCCAGCTGGCTCGCCCAGCCATACGCGTATTGCCCAAGGTCATACGCGTATGGGCAGAGACTGATTTTTCCCAAAAATTCCTTTTAAAACTCCAATACGCGTACTACCCTACCTCATACGTGTATTGCCCAAAACTGTACGCGTACCAATACGCAAATGGGCAGATGGCCGAGAAAATGGAACCCCATACGCGTATTGCCCACATTTATGCACAGCCATACGCGTATTGCCTTAACCAATACGCGTATTGGCTTGGGTGATACGCGTATGGGCAGCGTGAAAACCAGAAAATTTCCTGCATAATGGGTTTGCGAAAATTGGTCCATTTTCCCTTCCAATTCAATTCTAAACACCAGAAAAACTACCAATTTGATACACAACAACACATATGTAACAAGTATCAATCATAAGGATCATTGAAACATGATTCTAGTGCAAAATTTCTCATTTCCTAACAAAGTCAAAACTAACTCTAAACTCAATAAACTCTATTCTAAAGCATCTAACTAGAACCCACCTGGATTACAAGATGAGGAGGTTGAAGCTGAGATGAAAAGGTGAAGATTGGTTGATGATTCAAATCCTAGAGCTCTTGGAAATTTCCTCCTTCTTTTCCCTTCCTTTTTCCTTCTCTTTCTTTTTTTCCTTTCTCCAAGTTTCTATCTTTATCAAAATAAAGGAAAAGAAAAGAAAATAGACATAGGAGACTTTAATTGGTAATACTACTAATTGTCCAAATTATCTCAAATCCACCAATTAGAAAAAATTCTAAGTTAAATAATATTAATCTAATCAATTCCGAGTTCGTCAGTTTACTCTAATTACTTTATCCAATAATTGCTCAGAGTACACCGGAACCCAGTTGATCATAATAATATTACTCAGAAATGCTCACAAATTTATGGGGTATTACATCCTCCCCCCCCCCCCCTAAATATAAATTCGCCCACGAATTTAAAATATTACCTGAACAGATGAGGGTAGACCTCCCGCATTTCCGACTCCAACTCCCAAGTTGCATTGCCTGGATGCGTCTCATCCCATTGGACCTTAACAAGAGGAATATTTTTATTTCTCAACACTTTAGTTTCTCTTCCGGTGATACGACTCGGTTGAGGCTCAAACGTCAAATCAGCTTCTATCTCAATTGTATCTGGTAAAATTGCCTGAAGAGGATCTGGGACAAATTTCCGAAGCTGAGACACATGGAAAACGTCGTGCATCTCTGATAGAGAAGGCGGTAGGGCCAATCTGTAAGCTACTTCTCCAATTCTTTCTAAGATTTGATACGATCCTACGTATCTTGGACTTAGCTTCCGCGATTTAAATGGTCCCTTCAATCTCAATCTCGGAGTGACCTTCAAAAATACATGGTCCCCTTCATCAAACTCCAACGGTCTCCTACGGTTGTCCGCATAGCTTTTCTGATGATCTTGGGCTTGTTTAAACTTTCCACGAATCATTCTAATCTTTTCCGTGGTCTCGTGAATAATCTCAGGTCCCAAAATTCTATCGTCGCCAACTTCTGCCCAACACAATGGCGTTCTACATTTCCTACCATATAATGCCTCATAAGGCGCCATACCAATACTTGCATGATAACTATTATTATAAGAGAATTCGATCAATGGCAAAAGTTCTATCCAACTTCCTCCACTTTCAAGTACACAAGCTCTCAACATGTCCTCCATAGTTTGTATTGTCCGTTCCGTCTGACCGTCCGTTTGCGGATGATTCGACGTACTCAAACATAACCTCGTTCCCATGGCTTGTTGAAAAGCTCTCCAAAATCTTGAAGTAAATTTTGGATCACTATCTGAAACGATACTAATAGGAATACCATGCAATCTCACTATCTCTGAAATGAACAACCTTGCGAGATGACTCGCCTTGTAGGTAGTCTTCACAACTAAGAAATGCGCGGATTTCGTTAACCGGTCCACAATTACCCAAATCGAATCATAACCACCTTGCGCATGGGGTAATCCCACTGCGAAGTCCATCGAAATACTATCCCATTTCCACATCGGAATTTCTAAAGGTTGTAACAAGCCACCTGGCCTTTGGTGTTCAATTTTCACTTGTTGGCACACCGCACATTCCGACACATATACCGCAATATCCTTTTTCATCCCGGGCCACCAATAATCCCTCTATAAATCTTGATACATCTTGGAAGACCTCGAATGTATAGTAAAAGCACCCTTATGCGCTTCTTCCAGAATCCTCCGTTTCAACTCCATGTTATCCGGAACACAAATCCTTTGGTTAAACAAAATAGTTCCGTCGGTAGCTCGCACAAAACCCGGTTGCAATAACACTTCCTGTAACTTCTCGTCTAACCCTTGCTCTTGTTGGATATCTTCCCTAAGAGTAGAAGAGACATTCAAATTCCCCATGACTACACAATTTGGAGTCCAGTTAAATTGAAGATTTAAATCTCTAAACTTTTCCATTAAGGTATACTCTAACATCATCAACTCGACATTATACAACACCTTCCTACTCAAAGCATCCGCCACCTTATTTGCTTTACCCGGATGGTATTTTAACTCCAAGTCATAATCCTTCAAATATTCCATTCATCTCCTCTGACGCATGTTCAACTCTTTCTGATCAAACAGGTACTTTAAGCTCTTGTGGTCGCTAAACATCTCAAAACGTACACCATACAAATAGTGACGCCACACTTTCAAAGTAAATACAACTGCCGCCAATTCTAAATCATGCGTTGGATAATTCTCTTCGTGGACTTTCAACTGTCGTGAAGCATAAGCCACTACATGTCCCTCTTGCATTAAAACACCACCTAATCCCTTCTTCGATGCATCACAATATACCTCATACGACTTGCTAGAATCAGGAATAACCAAAACAGGAGCAATTGTCAATCTCTCCTTCAAACTCCTAAAACTTCTGTCACAAGTCGAATCCCACTCATACGAATAGTCCTTCCGAGTAAGTCTTGTCAGTGGTAAAGCCAACTGCGAAAAACCCTTGATAAACCTTCTGTAGTACCCTGTCAATCCCAAGAAACTTCTAACTTCAAAAGCATTCTTCGGCCTCTCTCAATTAATCACTGCCTCAACTTTTGATGGATAGACCGCTACACCTCCCTAGGATATGACATGACCAAGAAAATTAACCTCAGACATCCAAAACTCCCACTTACTCAACTTAGCAAAAAGTTGCTTCTCTTGCAAGATGGATAAAACAATCCTTAGGTGTTCTCCGTGCTCTTGAGGATCACGAGAATAAATAAGAATGTCATCAATGAAAATCAACACAAATTGGTCCAAGTAAGGTTGGAATATCCGATTCATATAATCCATGAAAACCGCTGGAGCATTTGTCACACCGAAAGGCATCACCAAAAATTCATAATGACCATAACGGGTTCTAAACGCAATCTTTGGTACATCTGAACTCTTCACCCGAATCTGATGATAACCTGACCGTAAATCAATCTTCGAGAACACACAGGCTCCTTTCAATTGATCCAACAGGTCTTCTATCCTTGGTAATGGGTATTTATTCTTGATGGTGACCTTATTTAAATACGAGACCGACCTTTATTTTCATTTCAATTCCATTTTATTTGGGCCTATGATATTAAAAAGCCACGATTTTTATTGATTTACTTTACGAAAAAAATCGTGATGACTATGAGGCCGTTTTTGTTTATTTTATTGGTCAATGAAAATCTAATAGAAAGGTATTCGATTTATCGATCTAAATCCTTATTTAGATGAGTTCGGCTTTATTTTCACTTTGAGCCCATTTTCTTTATTTTTTGGCCGATGATATCACAGAAATCACGACTTAGTCAATTTATCAAATTACTAAAAGTCGTGATATGTATGAGGCCACCTTCCTTATTTTATCGGTCGATGAAAGTCGAATATCATAGATTATCGGTTTCTCGATTAAATCATGATTAAGACGAGACCGACTTTATTTCTACTTCATTCCGTATTTTCTTATATCTTCATTTGCATTTTTGACCGATGAAGTCTTTCTATTCACGAACGTTGTTAGCGAAGCGACGAACCTTCGTTATTTCAAATCTGTAGGGAGTGATCATTGAGATCTCTTTCTATACTTTGAGATCGTGATAGGTTACCTTCGACTAATCAACGAGAGTTTGTGACTCAAGACGAGGTCTCCACCTTTTCTTTTCGTGTGACACGATTGTATCGGAGAATGATCATCAATATCATTTCTCCATCGTGTCTTAACACAAATATCAAATTGTGCATCCTCCTATAGTATGGTCTTCCTCATAGACCGTACTACGACGGATCAGCACTACATTGGACCCGATTCATCGATCCAATAAATTAATCAACAATCACTAAATTTACTTTCAGTCAATATATATATATCTTGATTTATTCTTTATGTCGATTATTATCCTTGTTAATATTATCATTGTTCATATTTATATCTTGTGTATATTGTTCATTTTATTTGTTCATTTAAAATACACTAATAAATATCGAAACCCTAAAAAACTCAATTGACCGGACTGTGGTTACTATTGTGTTTTGGACTGAGGACTTAGATTTAGGACTTTACCCTATGCTCTTGGAGTTGGTATTCTGGTCTTCGGATCTTGCTTGGCTGGTCAGTGGCCCATCAGTGGGAAGTGTTTATGCACTATTTTGGTCAGATCTTTCTATCTCTTGCTCATTTACATTGATGCATTTTTTTTATGTCTGCATGTATGCATGTTTGCCTGACATTGTTTTTAGCATGTTAACATGATGCTATGTGGATACTATCAGTCTTTGATTTATTATCACTTGACTTTGATGTCACTGTATATACCATGTTCATATCTTGTTCATTCTATCTTGATCATATTCATGTTCATATCCTGTTCATATTATTTGGATTATATCTTTGTTCATATTCACACTGTTTATATCATATTCATGATTGTTCATATTTGACCCTCCTTCCAAAGGAAAGATCTCCACTTTGACTCCTAAGTCCATAAACTACTCCCGTTTCATCCTTGGCCTCATAAGAGCCGTTTCCCTCATAGTTTAGTAATAGGATGGAGTTATCATGAACTCCATGTGATTCTCACTATCATGAGAACTCACTTTACCTTTTACTCAGACTTACAGAGTAATCATGAACTCTGTGTGGTTCTCACTATCATGAGAATTCACTTCCTCCCATCTTAAAGTAGACTTAGAGAGTTATCTTGGACTCTACGTGAGCTTATGCTCATTCCCTTTGGAACGTTGGCCATAGTCAATGTTTCCTTTTCTTTCACCCTTAGTTAGGTGAACTACGGTTGTTCTGATTCTTTAGTCAGATACGTAGGCACAAGATGCGACGTCTTGGCGAGCAAACTTAGTATACATATCTTAGGTCTTTACCTTAGTACAGATTTCTTTTAGCAAGCAAACATAACATAACACAAACTTAACAAGAGGTTCCTGTAGAGTATTATGGATACTTAGGGTGCTAATACCTTCCCTTTGTATAACCAACCCCCGAACCTTAGATCTCCCCCCTTTAGGTTTTTTTAACGATCTTGAACCTTTCCTTTGGATAAATCAAGGTCAGTTGTAAAAGAAAATGATGCAAGTTAATTAATAGCTTGTTATCCAATTTTCACCGCAACAGAAATGGCGACTTCACTAGGGAATACTTATTTTTGAGGGTTAAGCCTACCTTGTTTTTGTTTGTGTTATTTATGTCTTGCTTGTTTACTTGTATACATCTGTGATATCTGTATATCTGTATATATTTGTATATATCTCTGTCTATACTGGATTTTTTGTGTGCAGGGTGTTACTATTGAGTGGTGAGATAAGTCCTAACCCGGACTTGAGTGCACTTATTATAGGACGATGGTATTCAAGGAGGCTTTGAGGGAGTCGAATCCTGAAAATTCGAATTGAGAACACCATCACTCAATTGAGGCCCTCTCGAGAGTCTAGTTATGTTGAACGAATCTGTTCGTGAAAACGTGCTACTCTCGACCTAGGAGCCCGTGATATTGAGAACCGTAGTTACCAAACCTCACTTGGCCTTTTAGGATGTAGTGCGGAGACCATGATGGAGTCTATTTCTGAATTGGTTGTCACGCGATACTACACTCAGAGGAGATCCTCTTGAGAATTTTATTGATTACCAAGTCATCTGGGAACTTAGGTCCTCTCTTGTTTGTGTGTTCATATCTGTGAATATCTGTATATGTTTGTTTGTGCATATATGTGAATACCAGTGTACATATGTTTGAGCTTGTGTGCTTTTGCGTGTGCATATATCTATGTTTTGTGTGCCCGTGTTTGTGCATTGCATACATCTCCTCGCATCCATTAATGATTTCAAAGAACTCAGAAGTTCTTTTCTTTGCAAAGATCCTTAGAGATCATGGATTTTAAATCAAAACTCTTCATTTTTTCTAGAAAATTTTTTTGCAACCTGCCTTCGAGTTCCTTGATACCATTTGGCTTGCATTAGCATTGCATTCTCATTACATGTCATTTGCATTGCATTGGCATTTCTCAGCCTTGAGTCTTGTCTGTCCCTTGTCTGTAACCCAGGCGGCTTCCTGAAGCCATCATTGGACTTGAAGTAGCTTTTGAAGTTGTCTTTTTCAGACTCGTTCATTGTGACCACCATGCTGGGGCACAGAGGCATTCAGCTGAAGACTTAAGGTACTCAGAAGCCAGGTTCAGACTTTGTTTGACTTTGATATGTTCACGCCTGAAGGCGTCCAAATTAGCAAATCTTCGCCTAATCAGGCAGGTTCATCAGACTCTGAGGTGGAAGAATTTTCTGAGAGTATGTGTGAAGATGATTCTCAAGCGGATCTCGACAATCAACTTTGAGGATGACTATCTCAGCTTGGCAGATCAAGAAGGAATTTCCAATTCCCTAAAGCTGGCAACTTTTGGCTGTTTAGCATTTTGTTGTATTTTCTTTGCATGTTTGAATATATTTGCTTATAAGCATTGTTGTACTTTCAAATTGGCAAGATTAATGAAATGTTTGTGCATCTTTTGATTAAGTCCATTCGTTTCACTCATTTACTTTTGTGTAAAAAAAACAAAAAAAAACAGACAATTTTTTTTCCCATATCAATCCTTTTGTTCAAGCAAAGATTGGGGAGGATGACGAAAATATTATCCATAATTGTTGTGGTATGCTTTCGATTAAACCTTGCCGAGGATGTAAGGCATTGTTTCAATTCCCAAACACTGGAGAAATAAGGAAGATAATCCCTCGTTACCCCTTTGAGCCTAAAAGTAGGAGTTTTCTTTCTTTACACAAAAAACCCTTAAATCTCAACCTTGGGGCAGGGTAGTTTTCAGTTTAACTTGGTTACGCATTCGAACACAAGCACTTCATGCAAGACACCAGTCAGCTCTCTCAAATCAAATGAGTTAGCGTTGTACAAGTTGTTCATCCAAGCAACAATAAGGAAGGATAGCTGAAAAATCCTTAATCAAAGGATGAGTTGAGTCCCTTTCAAGGCAAAAGCCAAGAAATATGGGAAGCCCAGAACCTTGCCTTATTAAAAAGAACTTGTACAACAGCCAAAAAGGAGTTTCAAAGCAACAATCAAACAAAAAGGAGGTCCTAACCGCAAACAAAGAGAGGTATCGTGACCTCAAACAAATCAAAAGAAGAGGTATCGTGACCTCAACCAGCAAAGACAAGGAGAAGGCTCAAAGTCTCAAAGATTAACCAAATTCTGAAAGGGAGTACTGACTATCCAAGGTGTCTAAATCATCGTCAATGATCATCAGCTCGTTCCTAGTCTGTAGGAACCTGAATGTATAGCTTAAGTTAACTGAGCTTAGGATTGGAGTTCATCACGAAGATGGGGTGGGTACCAAACAAACTTTGAACCTTTATCCTTTGTTTCTTAAACCATGAACCAGGCCACGTTACAACCCTTAAAAGACCTAATTGAGGTAAGGTTGTTTTGAAAGCATACTACAACAAGGTTGATTAACCTGACTCCTAAAGATCTTTGCTAATTGTGTGTGTTGATCACTTCATCTGTCATTCTGTAAATGACCAGATCCACTTTGTTTTTTATTACTTAATCATTCCACTGTGCATGTTTCATAAAAAAAAAACTTGATTTCAAAAGCTTGCATGAATTTTTGCACTGAAATTGCCAATTTTAAATGAACAATACTTGTTTTTGAAATGATTCAACATCAAAGGAATCCCAACAAATGCAGTCAGCTAGGGAATTGGACTTGATAAAGGAAGCTCAGTCAGGGGCAACTAAGCGGAAGGTTCTGCCGATCCATCATTTCAAGAATTGTTGAATCAGGGGCAGAACTCTTCAAAGTTCGGAATATTGGGGCAAGCCTTCTTGAGGTCATTTCATGACAAGTTTGGACTCCGATGACCCATCAACAGGGGCAATTTTGTTCCCCAGTTGTTTCTACCACAATTTCAAGAACTTTGTCGTGCGAAGGCAGTTGAACTAGGGCAGTTATGTCAAGACTCATGGATCTTTTCAAGAGTTTGAAGATATTGAAGCATTTGGTATGCCAATTCTTCTGTAAAATCCTTTTGATGACTTATCCTCACAAGACCAGTTAATCAGAAGCAGTCAAGTCGAGATTCTGCAAACCTCTAAAAAACAACTAGTCTGGGGCATCTCCTTCATAGATCAACTTGACAGGGGCATTGTTTGTTCCCCAGTTGTCAACAACCAGTCCGAAGCACAAGTTCAAG
Organism: Lathyrus tuberosus; assembly: GCA_022829125.1. Taxonomy (NCBI): domain Eukaryota; kingdom Viridiplantae; phylum Streptophyta; class Magnoliopsida; order Fabales; family Fabaceae; genus Lathyrus; species Lathyrus tuberosus. Next base: position 778,891 of record JALAZF010000070.1, on the reverse strand, counting down.
GACTTTATTGTGCAGACGCTATTAATCTTGGGCTCTGTACACTCCGTGATGAGTATAAACTATCAGACAGCCTCCTCTTAGGCTTTGTATAATGATCCTCCCATATGGAGTCAGCCAGTCAGACAGCCTCCTCTTAGGCTCTGTATAATGAGTACCCCTATCAGACAACCTCCTCTTAGGCTTTGTATAATGATTTTCCCCAGCGGAATCCAAGCAACCTCTTAGCTTTAGTCTTGGGTCTTCGATCAAGACAAACAACTAGTTCAAGGACTTTGTCGTGCAAAGCAGTTAATCAGGGGCAGTTATGTCGAGATTCAGTAAATCTCTCCAAGAGTTTGAAGATATTGAAACACCTTGTATGCCAATTCTTCTATAAAATCCTCTTGATGTATTCTTCTGACAGACCATGTACCCTGGGGCAGATGAGTCATGCAGAATTACTCAGCTTTTGTGGCGTCTCTGCTAGCTCCCCAGAAAGTTGTTTCTTCAGCTAATCTTGGCAATTCCCAATGGATCTCATATCTCCAGTGAAGAAATCAAGCTCATGATGACAATCCTAGTGAAGTCATGATGCTATACCAAGTGGAGTACTCTTTCCCCCAGAGAAGGACATAACCTTGAAGTAAAGTTATTTCACCCCCAGTGATGGTCCAACCTTTTGAGTTTGGCTGGGTATCCTCGTCGAGATGTTTATTTCATCTCCAGTCTCGCTTCTCGTCTGTTTTGTCAGCATAAGCATAAGCATGGCATAAGCACTCATATGCATAGCATATTATCATTTTTGCTACATGTTTCTGGTGTTTACCTGTGTTGTTCACTTTGGTGTTTATCTCCCCAAGTGACTGGGTTTGTCTATTCTCTCCAATAGAGTTGTCAACCCTAGGCATAAAGTGCTCATTCCTTCTGAATTCCCCACAGAGTTTTATCCTCGTGGATGATGGTTGCTTTAGTTATCCTTTTCCACATTCGGATAAGATAAATCCCCAGTTGAGTTCATTCCTCAATTGGAGTCTTGTTTGACCGTTTCTTTCTAGCTTGTTCCTAGATTGAACTTTGGTCCCTGGCAGGTGTGGTTTTCAAACCTATCTTTGAATATGCATTTATTTTGCACTGTGTCTCGCAGCAAGAATCTTTTACAGATCCTCATTGAAGACAGAATTATTTCTCCAGCAGTGTTGTAACATCAACATTTCTTTGGAATTCATACCCAACAACAAGTGGCATTCTCTTGGAGAAGCTTGTTCTTTTGTGGCGATAAGTGGCAGTCTCTTATGAGAAACTTATCTATCTCTGGTTTTATTCAACCTCTTTGCAACCATAATCAGTATTCCCCAAGAAGTCTAACCCTAAGTCCAGTCATCGCTGGCAACTTTCCTGTTGTTTAAAACCGTTCCTGCTTGAATCGTGTCAAGCTTGAACCCAAAGTCCAATTATCGTTGGCATCATCTTTGGTTTGAATCGAGTCATCTTAGGCTTTTAAGATCTTGTTCTTGTTTGAATCGTGTCAAACTTGAACCGAGTCCTTGTTCGAATCGTGTTGGACATTGTCTCTTGTTTTAAGATCTTGTTCTTGTTTGAATCGTGTCAAACCTGAACCGAGTCCTTGTTCGAATCGTGTCGGACATTGTCTCTTGTTTTAAGATCTTGTTCTTGTTTGAATCGTGTCAAACTTGAACCGAGTCCTTGTTCGAATTGTGTCAGACATTGCCTCTTGTTTTAAGATCTTGTTATTGTTTGAATCGTGTCAAACTTGAACCGAGTCCTTGTTCGAATCGTGTCGGACATTGTCTCTTGTTTTAAGATCTTGTTCTTGTTTGAATCGTGTCAAACCTGAACCGAGTCCTTGTTCGAATTGTGTCAGACATTGCCTCTTGTTTTAAGATCTTGTTATTGTTTGAATCGTGTCAAACTTGAACCGAGTCCTTGTTCGAATTATGTCGGACATTGTCTCTTGTTTTAAGATCTTGTTCTTGTTTGAATCGTGTCAAACCTGAACCGAGTTCTTGTTCGAATCGTGTCAGACATTGTCTCTTATTTTAAGATCTTGTTCTTGTTTGAATCGTGTCAAACTTGAACCGAGTCCTTGTTCGAACCGTGTCAGACATTGTCTCTTGTTTTAAGATCTTGTTCTTGTTTGAATCGTGTCAAATTTGAACCGAGTCCTTGTTCAAATCGTGTCGGACATTATCTCTTGTTTTAAGATCTTGTTCTTGTTTGAATCGTGTCAAACCTGAACCGATTCCTTGTTCGAATCGTGTCGGACATTGTCTCTTGTTTTAAGATCTTGTTCTTGTTTGAATCGTGTCAAACCTAAACCGTGTCCTTGTTCGAATCGTGTCGGACATTGTCTCTTGTTTTAAGATCTTGTTCTTGTTTGAATCATGTCAAACTTGAACCGAGTCCTTGTTCGAATCGGGTCGAACATTGTCTCTTGTTTGAATAGTGTCAAACCTGAACCGAGTCCTTGTTTGAATCGTGTCGGACATTGTCTCTTGTTTTAAGATCTTGTTCTTGTTTTAATCGTGTCAAACCTGAACCGAGTCCTTGTTCAAATCGTGTCGGACATTGTCTCTTCTTTTAAGATCTGGTTCTTATTTGAATTGTCTCAAACTTGAACCGAGTCCTTGTTCGAATCGTGTCGAATATTGTCTCTTGTCTTAAGATCCCGTTCCTGTTTGAATCATGTCAAAGTTGAACCCAAAGTCCAATTATCGTTGGCACCGTCTTTGGTTTGAATCGAGTCACCTTAGGCTTTTATTTCAGTTTGTTCCTGCTTGAATCGTGTCAAGCTTGAACCTAAAGTCCAGTCATCGCTGGCATCCTCCATAAACGGAATCATATTTGTTATCTCAACCAGTTCTGGTACATTTTTTATTCATTAACCTCATTCACAGCCAAAAGGTCCAGTCACCTTTCATCATCTGACGCAGAGTGTACCTCTGTCTTTTCTGGCTTTTCTTGAAGATCCCGTTTGAACTCTTCTATATAGGAAATCCCCAGAAAATCTTTGTAAGATGTCTACCCTTTTATTTCAGATTGATCCTCCAGTGGAGATCTTATCTTCTTTCTGGTTTCATGCCCAGTAAGAATGTGTCTTTATTTCCCCAGTGTTGCCTCGGAGTCTCCCCAGTGAGTCTTTTTGTGGTTAGCCTGTATCCCCAGTAAGTTTCTCTCGTGGATACTAACCTGCATTTCCTCCCTGATGAAGCTCACCCGTGTTTGGTAGCTCTTTATCCTTCGGTGTGTTGTTTGTCTGCATTTTTGCACTATCATGGCATCATATCATCATACTAGAAGTTTATGGCATGTCTGCTGCTTGTCCTTAGCATTGGCATTCCATCTAAGGGCAAAATTTTTGGTTTGCTATATTTAAATACCTTTCACCATGATGTCCCGAGGATTTCCATTCCTCGTACCATCCGGTAAAGCTATTTAAATAGGGGCAACTGTTGTACCCCAAATTTTACCCCTTAGATGTCATAACATCTTTTGCATGAGCATCATGGAGCAATCATCTGTGCATTTGTTAACTAACCATTTTATCAGTTTTTGTTCGTTTTGTTTCACTTATAAATCAGGTTTTGTTTCAAGAGACCTCCTCTCCTCGATAATCCAATGTGATTTGCTTTCATCACAAGTTCTTCCTCAAAGATTAGGCAAGTTTGTCAGGTTAAGGGTTTATGTGGTATGGTTTGAGATTCAGTGGAAGTTTGACCTAATCTTGGTCAAACAAGTGGTTTGTTATCAGTGTCAGATTATCAGGCTATGGCAGAGAGTCTGAGTTAGGGTTTTGGTCCTCATCCAGTCATGTGTTTCATAAGTGTGCATTCAAGGCACGACCCTTGGAGTTTATTATTGACAAATATCGTTGAGTCTCCTAAGGTTAGCTGATTCATGGTGTGTGTAGTACTGTTCCAGTTCAATTGAGGTTGTAGAGCTATCAAAGAGGTTAGAGTAGTTGGTACATTTCAGGTTGTGTGCAAGTATTTGGTCATGTAGTTCAGTTGTGGCAGTCAGAGCAATTGTTCAGGGTTGGGTGTTGTTTAAGTATGGAATTGTATCTCCATTCTCGTAACCATTTGTTGTTTACCCGTTTCCATCCAATTTACATCTTTTTCTTAATAATCATTTTTCTTTTTATTCATTATCCACCTTGCAATTTAATTCATTTTTCTAAACCCATTTTAAATAATCATTTTTCTTCTTTCTATTCATAATCCGTTTGTTTTTTATTTATTTATTCCTAAAACCATTTTCAAACCATCTTCTAATATTAATTCAACCAATTTGAAGTGTAGAATTTGCGCCTTCTTTTTAATAAAAGTTACACCTTCAAGCCCATGTCCTTTCAATCTCATGTCAAGGCCCATTAAGGATTCTAAATAAATAAAGAGAGTTGACCTAGAGAGTGGGGGGACCGAAAAAAAAACATAAAGGGCGGCGGCACATAGATCTCAGGGGGATTCAAGCAAAATGAAAAAACCTTATCTTCTTCTTCAAGTGAAAATACCATAAAGCCACCAACCATCTTCTTCATTTTCGGGGTGGAGTGAAAAGCAAAAACAAATTACCTCATATCTTCATAACTTTCCTCCAAGTCGTGAAAATAAACTCACAACTACCAGAACACCACAACTGACCTCACATTTTCCTTTCCCTCCTTCGTCAACCATCATCATCCCTTCAGCACACCTCTATCTTAATCATTTCGAAACCAGCCGGAAACCACTTTCTTCCGCCATCCTATAACCACCATAACTCCAACCTCACATTGAAGTTCCTTTCACCCACCACTCTCTTCACTGTTATGAACCGAACACCATAAACTACCTCACGCAACAGCCCTCAACACTTCAACCTTTAACCACTCAACATTCCCTAACCTAAACAACCCTCATCTGACCTTTACCCTTCAATTCTGCAACCTTCAACAACAAACCCAAAATCTTCTACAACCTCAAATCAACAACCCTTCATACACTATCTTCCTGACCCCTCACCAACACCTTCAACTCGGAACAACCACCAAATCACAAACCCACATTCAGAACAGAAAAATGAAAAAGAAAAGAGATGAAGGAGAACGAACAGCACATGAAACCATCCCAACATCAAATCGCAGAAATGAAAGCATAGAGTAGAAGGAGGGCGAATTGAAACCGAAATCATCACAAACCTGTTAAGGCGGGCAAGAGCGAACCAGTGAGATCGATGACATATCTTCTCGACTCTTTCTCGCTGATTATGTCGCTCGATGTAACCTGATTTGTTTAGGTCTTGTGTGAATCTGATGTGCTTTTATTTTGAAGAAGCTTCCTTGTATCATCACTTTTGTCATTTTGCTGATAATGTGGGTCGATGAAATTTCTTTGAGACCCATTGTTTTTTTTCTAAATTTACACCCACCTTTTGCTGTTCACATTGCCAGTTTGTCAACTTGTTACAATTCATACTTTGTTTTTGAAAGAGTTAATCGTGTCACTCTTCTCCCTGTTTGACCGTCCTTTTCTCATGAGGAGACCTCTTGGTCTTTAAGGCCCATACGGTGTGTTAATCCACCCTTTTTTAATTTATGCTGACTGTTTTTTTTTACTTTAGGATGAGATGGCTTAAAAGCCCATGATGATTCCTACTTCACTGCATCATTATTTTCCTGCACTCCCTCTCTTTAGTTTTTCCTTTCCTTTTAGTTCAGGGTTTTGAATTCTTGTTAATACATTTTTTCAGTTAATCTTATTATTAGAGCTTAATATGTTAGATTTTTTTTAATTAATTTCTCTCTCATTTTATTTCAATTTTTTTTGGGGCCAATGACATAAAAACATCATATTTTGTTGATTATTGTAAAATCAATAAATTTTGATTATATGAGGCCATATCATTTTATTTTGTTGGTCAATGGAAGTTAAATATCGAGATTATCGATTTACCGATCGAAATCTAGATTAAATACGAGACTAACCTTTATTTTCATTTCAATTCCATTTTATTTGGGCCTATGATATTAAAAAGCCACGATTTTTATTGATTTACTTTACTAAAAAAATCGTGATGACTATGAGGCCGTTTTTGTTTATTTTATTGGTCAATGAAAATCTAATAGAAAGGTATTCGATTTATTGATCTAAATCCTTATTTAGATGAGACCGACTTTATATTCACTTTGATCCCATTTTCTTTATTTTTTGGCCGATGATATCACAGAAATCACTACTTAGTCAATTTATCAAATTACTAAAAGTCGTGATATGTATGAGGCCACCTTCATTATTTTATCGGTCGATGAAATTCGAATATCATAGATTATCGATTTCTCGATTAAATCATGATTAAGACGAGACCGACTTTATTTCTACTTCATTCCCTATTTTCTTATATCTTCATTTGCATTTTTGACAGATGAAGTCTTTCTATTCACGAACGTTGTTAGCGAAGCGACGAACCTTCATTATTTCAAATCTGTAGGGAGTGATCATTGAGATCTCTTTCTATACTTTGAGATCGTGATAGGTTACCTTCGACTAATCAACGAGAGTTTGTGACTCAAGACGAGGTCTCCAACTTTTCTTTTCGTGTGACACGATTGTATCGGAGAATGATCATCAATATCATTTCTCCATCGTGTCTTAACACAAAGATCAAATTGTGCATCCTCCTATAGTGTGGTCTTCCTCATAGACCGTACTACGACGGATCAGCACTACATTGGACCCGATTCATCGATCCAATAAATTAATCAACAATCACTAAATTTACTTTCAGTCAATATATATATATATATATGTTGATTTATTCTTTATGTCGATTATTATCCTTGTTAATTGAAATTCTGGTACAGATGTGTGATGTCAAGTGCAATGTCACAACATCGCATTCTGCTGTATGAACAAGGCAATAATAGTAACAATAAATCAACACAAGGATTGTTCACCCAGTTCGGTCCAACAACCTACATCTGGGGGCATACCAAGCCAGGAAGGAAGTCCACTATTAGTAGCATCAAATTACAGACTCAACAAACCAGTTGACAATCTACCTAATTTAATCACTACCCAATGACCCTTCTACCTAAGTCCACCCTAGATAAGAGACTCCATCTCACTTCCAATCATCGCAATGATGTCTAGCAGTCAACATCTCTGCCACTGCATCAACAACTTGATTTCCAAAAACTCTTCAATCACAGAAAAGTAGAAGACACACTTCCATGACAATACCTAGACATGACACACATGACTAAGAACAATACTTAGAGTTGCTTAACAGCTTCCTCTAAGAACAATACATCTCTTACCTACAGGCTTCGAGATAAACACGATGACCATCCCACAAACTGGGTGGTTCATCAACCAACACAGCCCTTATAATCTACATGATGGTTGGCTTGCCTAAAACTAGGTTACAAAGCACTTATTTATACCCTATTTCCCAACTGGATTTGGGCCTTCGAATCATATCAAATCTTCTGCTGCAAATCTTCTCCCTAAAAATATCTGATTTGATTTGAATTTAAAACAGATTTTATCTTCAAATCTTTTTAAATCAAACAGCCCTTAAACATAGCAACAGGATCTGCTCCAAATCTGATTGCAACTGAAAATATCTTCTCCAAGATATTCGCACACAATCTCTCTAACAGACAGCCCTTAAACATAGCAACAGGATCTGCTCCAAATCTGATTGCAACTGAAAATATCTTCTCCAAGATATTCGCACACAATCTCTCTAACAGATCTTCTCAAAATAAACTTTCACGCGCAGCCCTAAAACATCACAACCTGATGTTCTGATGTTCTGATAACTGATGGCATGACATCTCCTTTGACATCACATGACAGCAGCAACTGCTGTGCCAGAACCAAGATGTTATGACATACTGTCATGATAGTAATACTCCATATTTGTACTGATGTCTGATTAGCCATGTCAAGACATCTCTCCCAACATCCTGCGATTCAAAAACACAACAGATGGTTTTCTAATGTTCTGTTGTTCTGGTATAGTGAGGTCAAGACATCACACCTATAACATCAGCAACTAAAACTTCAACCCTACAACAGCTAATGTTAGGAACCAATGTTATGACACCAGACATATGACATCAACATTGACACAACATTGTTTTACCAAAATTCCAGCCAACTACAAGAACTAACAGTCTCCCCCTTTGGCTAATTTTGGCTAAAATAATCTCAGCCTACACCAGAGTACACCAGAGATACCAGCACCATACAAACTAACATCAGCACACAACTAGCAGCAACAACATCCAACAGCTGCACAACTACAAACTCCCCCTCAAAACAAGAACCACAGCAAACAACTAGGTAAGCAAACAGCTAGGTAACTCTCCCCCTTTTTAGCCACAATTGGCCAACCTAGCACACAAAGTTCCAAAGGGAGACTCTGAATCATCCAACCAGCATACTCAGAACAATCCTACTTCTCTCCCTTTTTAGGCACACTTGACAAATTAATAGAACTCCAGAATAATATCCATACAACCTTTGGATAACACAACCATCTCCTCCTCAAGGAAACAACCAAGGAACACTACTACTACTTACTTCTCCCCCTGACGTGGATAACCAGTGCTCCTTTGCAAGAAGAACGCCTTAAATGAATGGAAAACATAAGACTCATCTTCATGTCTTCAAGAGCGCACCCTCTGTTCAACACACCTGCTGAACGCATTCACTTAATGCTTAATCCTTAAACAATCCAAATACCAAAACTCACATGATTCCCTCTTGGTTTGTTATCTTCTCATGCTCCAAAACTCACATCTTGCCAAGCTGATCAACTTCTCTCTGTAATATCCACAGGAATGATCATAATGAACTCCTTGATCATAACATCCAGACACAGTCTTCATCCATCCAGTCAGGAATGCTTCGCACAATTATCCACAAGTTATGAAGCACACACACAATTCCTTCCACTGTACTCACACACCAAGATAAGTGTGACCTCTCCCATCAATAAAGACCCTCACAAAGTAATTCCAAAATTCTCCCTGTCATGGTTAACTAAAGCTCTAGATGAACATTTGAGCACACTTGCTGAGCACATTCACATATTGTACGTTCACTCTTGGAGAACATATTTAAGTATCCTGACTGGTATGCCACTGCTCACAGACTCCACAAATTCTCAGCTTTACTAAGATCTATTCTCTTCAAGAGACACTTGTAGCAGAAAAATTAACCTCTCTAAAACAATGTTCTGATAAGATCTCATCACAATCTCTTCTGGCAGGAAACAGCAGTCACTCACACATGAAGTCACATCATGTTATTCGTGAGGAACAAAAGGATCACCATCCTCCTTTACACAAATTGTTGGATAAAGATCAAAGTCACATAGATCCCCCAATTTTCCAAAAGCAGTCATTCCCTATCATACTCTTCATCTTCTGATTTCCAAGCAATTAACACTTAACCTACTTCAGTATTCTCTACATTCTCCATCCAAGGCAGACCTTCTACTTCATCATTCTCCCGTATGACAATGTAGACGCTCCTTAGGCATAATGTATGCACCAAGCTTCAGAACCAGAACAAAATCATCCTTCACCAAGGATATTCAACCAAATAATGTCCCAACACAAGTTAGAACATCTGCCACACACCCAAACATCATCACCATGATTCTTGATATGCTCCACCAATTGGACTTACTATTGCACAGTAATCCAAAGAGCTAGAGAATTAAATTCTCATCCACCTTCAAGAAGAATAATCTCCTTGAGTCTTCAACTCATCACCCTTCTGCCCAAGAGTAACTTGTTCTAAGTCAATCCTCAATAATACCCAGCTGCCACACTCTGATTATCTTGATTTTTTTAATCCACTTCTGAGATCAACCAAATGCCACAGTTTGATCACCTCAAGCATGAATCCTCATATGTAAACAACCAAATGCCACATTTTGACCTTTTTCACATTTGTCAGAACTCTCACAAAGATATCCTGATCCACCAAGGAAACTTGGTCTTCAAGTCACATGTTCCACTTGCTCAAAAGCAAACACACTTAGACTCCCTAAGCCATGGTCATCCAACATATTCTCCTTCCTGCAGCTCCCGCAAACTGCCATGAGAACGATCTTTTTGAAGCATCCTATTATTCATTCCTGTAGATCACCCTATGAATAGCTGATGTGCCACAACACCAACTAAGACTTCTGATGTTAAGCTAGATGTCAGAACATTATGACATCCAACTATTGAATTCAGCTCTTCCTTCTGCCACTCAGATGAACCTCCTCCCTTTACAGAAACAAATTTCCATGCTCTCATAGACTTGATTCAACAATCAAGTTTGAGTAGACAACCTCCATCCTGCCCAGAAACTCCAAAGACTTCAAACGTACCCCATCTGAATCTTCAGAAAATAAGTAGTCCAAGACTACCCCGTCACTTCCCTTAGTAGAGTCGTCAGCCAGAGATACCTGTCACTTATCCTCTACCTTCACAACCAGAGCAACTTGTCATTCCACAATCTGCCTCTTCTAATCCAAACTCATCCCAGACAATTTGGATGATACTCCAAGAACATAGTCACCAATCAACCCCACCAGTTGATTCAACCCCAAAGAGCTTAACCGTTGAAAGTTCTCCAACACACCACAAAGAGAAAAATAAATTCTCAATACTTCTGGAGATCTGCACTTTTACCTCAGACATATACATAGCCTCCCGTCAATGTATATTGTCATTAGTTAAAGGCACAACATTAACAAAAGTAGACAAATACTCAACTACTTGTCAAGCTATTTATCACAAGGTACAACATATGATCTGATCTGACATCCTTTTCCTGCACACTTAAGGCACTAGCTGATCCTTCTTTTGTTAATCCACACCACTGATCACTAACCGGCTTGACCTTATACTTCACCCTGAGCACAACCAACATTCTTTGGCTAACATGATGTTTTAACAACACTTCTATGGCTTTGGAGACTACAACCATATACATATTTCTTGCAGGGAACACACGAGAACAATTCAGGCTCAGTATCTTCCTTGATGAAACTTCCTCCAGTTCATGTATCTTCAGATATACCAGAACTACATGTGATAACATAACCAGAAAACATCCTCTAAGCTTAAGAGATAACTTATCAAGATCTTCACTCCCGCATGAAAGATTTGATAGTGATACTCTTTTGCTTTGGCTTCACCCTCTTCTTTCATCATCAAGAAGGAATCAACAGATTGGTCTACAATGCTTGATTTGAAATATAATCTTCTTTTGATGAGGAGACCAACTCTAAAATCTTTTCAAGAAACTACCTTCCAAAAGTCTCAACACAAGAACCAACCAGGGTAGCATCAGATACCATGCAGCGGAACACACAATAACTCCTCAACAACCTTCAGGCACTACTCAGTAATCCTTGCACACCATCACCAACCAAACTAAGTGTCAACACACTCACAACAGCAGTACTCATGAATAGTCCAATCTTCACTTCAAGGGATCATACAAACAACTATATGAATTGACCAAGTCCACAACTCAGCAAACTATCTTCCTTGCTCATGAACCAGAAAGTATCTTCCCTAGATCTCATCCAGAAACGGACAGGATGCCTGCTCTGATACTAATTAAAATTCTGGTACAGACGTGTGATGTCAAGTGCAATGTCACAACATCGCATTCTGCTGTATGAACAAGGCAATAATAGTAACAGTAAATCAACACAAGGATTGTTCACCCAGTTCGGTCCAACAACCTACATCTGGGGGCATACCAAGCCAGGAAGGAAGTCCACTATTAGTAGCATCAAATTACAGACTCAACAAACCAGTTGACAATCTACCTAATTTAATCACTACCCAATGACCCTTCTACCTAAGTCCACCCTAGATAAGAGACTCCATCTCACTTCCAATCATCGCAATGATGTCTAGCAGTCAACATCTCTGCCACTGCATCAACAACTTGATTTCCAAAAACTCTTCAATCACAGAAAAGTAGAAGACACATTTCCATGACAATACCTAGACATGACACACATGACTAAGAACAATACTTAGAGTTGCTTAACAGTTTCCTCCAAGAACAATACATCTCTTATCTACAGTCTTCGAGATAAACACGATGACCATCCCACAAATCGGGTGGTTCATCAACCAACACAACCCTTATAATCTACATGATGGCTGGCTTGCCTAAAACTAGGTTACAAAGCACTTATTTATACCCTATTTCCCAACTGGATTTGGGCCTTCAAATCATATCAAATATTCTGCTGCAAATCTTCTCCCTAAAAATATCTGATTTGATTTGAATTTAAAACAGATTTTATCTTCAAATCTTTTTAAATCAAACAGCCCTTAAACATAGCAACAAGATCTGCTCCAAATCTGATTACAACTGAAAATATCTTCTCCAAGATATTCGCACACAATCTCTCTAACAGACAGCCCTTAAACATAGCAACAGGATCTGCTCCAAATCTGATTGCAACTGAAAATATCTTCTCCAAGATATTCGCACACAATCTCTCTAACAGATCTTCTCAAAACAAACTTTCACGCGCAACCCTAAAACATCACAACCTTATGTTCTGATGTTCTGATAACTGATGTCATGACATCTCCTTTGACATCACATGACAGCAGCAACTGCTATGCCAGAACCAAGATGTTATGACATACTGTCATGACAGTAATACTCCATATTTGTACTGATGTCTGATTAACCATGTCAGGACATCTCACCCAACATCCTGCGATACAAAAACACAACAGATGGTTTTCTAATGTTCTGTTGTTCTGGTATAGTGATGTCAAGACATCACACCTATAACATCAGCAACTAAAACTTCAACCCTGCAACAGCTAATGTTAGGAACCAATGTTATGACATCAGACATATGACATAAACATTGACAGAACATTGTTTTACCAAAATTCCAGCCAACTATAAGAACTAACATTAATATTATCATTGTTCATAATTATATCTTGTGTATATTGTTCATTTTATTTGTTCATTTAAAATACACTAATAAATATCGAAACCCTAAAAAACTCAATTGACCGGACTGTGGTTACTATTGTGTTTTGGACTAAGGACTTAGATTTAGGACTTTACCCTATGCTCTTGGAGTTGGTATTCTAGTCTTCGGATCTTGCTTGGCTGGTCAGTGGCCCATCAGTGGAAAGTGTTTATGCACTATTTTGGTCAGATCTTTCTATCTCTTGCTCATTTACATTGATGCATTTTTTTTATGTCTGCATGTATGCATGTTTGCCTGACATTGTTTTGAGCATGTTAACATGATGCTATGTGGATACTATCAGTCTTTGATTTATTATCACTTGACTTTGATGTCACTGTATATACCATGTTCATATCTTGTTCATTCTATCTTGATCATATTCATGTTCATATCTTGTTCATATTATCTGGATTATATCTTTGTTCATATTCACACTGTTTATATCATATTCATGATTGTTCACATTTGACCCTCCTTCCAAAGGAAAGATCTCTACTTTGACTCCTAAGTCCATAAACTACTCCCGTTTCATCCTTGGCCTCATAAGAGCCGTTTCCCTCATAGTTTAGTAATAGGATGGAGTTATCATGAACTCCATTTGATTCTCACTATCATGAGAACTCACTTTACCTTTTACTCAGACTTACAGAGTAATCATGAACTCTGTGTGGTTCTCACTATCATGAGAATTCACTTCCTCCCATCTTAACGTAGACATAGAGAGTTATCGTGGACTCTACGTGAGCTTATGCGCATTCCCTTTGGAACGTTGGCCATAGTTAATGTTTCCTTTTCTTTCACCCTTAGTTAGGTGAACTACGGTTGCTCTGATTCTTTAGTCAGATACGTAGGAACAAGATGCGACGTCTTGGCGAGCAAACTTAGTATGCATATCTTAGGTCTTTACCTTAGTACAGATTTCTTTTAGCAAGCAAACATAACATAACACAAACTTAACAAGAGGTTCTCGTAGAGTACTACGGATACTTAGGGTGCTAATACCTTCCCTTTGTATAACCAACCCCCGAACCTTAGATCTCCCCCCTTTAGGTTTTTTTAACGATCTTGAACCTTTCCTTTGGATAAATCAAAGTCGGTTGTAAAAGAAAATGATGCAAGTTAATTAATAACTTGTTATCCGATTTTCACCGCAACAGGCGTCTCTTACGAAATCTCCACCATGTTGATTTCCATTTTGACATCTTCAGTGATGTCAAGCTTATGTAATTCCATCTGAAGGCCCTCAGCAGCCTTGTCCATTTGAACGAAACCGTTAGCGGTTTCTTTGGTTATCATCATCCAATGGGAATCCTCAGTGTTTCCTTCGTCGGAGTCTTCAGTAACCCCCATGTCGACACAATCAGCAGTGTCTTTGGTGAAACTTTGGACAGCCTCACTAGTAAAACTCTTTATGAACTCTTGGTCGAGACCTTCAGTGATCCTGACCATGACTGCTCCATTGTTAAAGTCATCAGTGACTTCGACCATGTTGATATTGTTGTCGATACCTTCAGTGACCTCGATCATGTTAACCTCTGTTGGCTCTGCGTAGTAAGCATCAGCCACCAGTAAGGGATCAGCATCAACCTTCATCTGGCTTTTGGACTTCTCGCCGAACTTGAGCCTTCCTTCTTGGATAACATTCTGGACAAGATCCCTGAAAAGAAAACATTGAGAAGTTTTATGGCCCAAGAAATTATGATACTTACAAAATCCTCTCTTTTTTCTTTGTTCTAAAGGAAGTATTTTAGCACCAGGAGGCACTATCATTTGTCCGTCCTTAACTAACAAATCGAAAATTTCGTCACACTTAGTAACATCGAAAGTGTAAGTTTTCTTAGGAAATTTATCATTCTTTTCTGGTTCGACGGGATTTTTTCTATTCGAATGGGCCAACAACTTACAAGAATAAAGTGGGCCTTGTTTCAATTCAGCAAGATCAATCTCTCCTTCGTCGAAACTTACTGGGTCATTATAATATTTTTCGTCTTCTTTATTGACTTCGACGTAGGCTACCCTTTTATTCTTATTTGCCCTAGCCTTCTCTTCCTTCAGGCGTTCTAGTTGTCGAACCCTATCGGCCAATTGAGCCATATCCCTTAAATATTGGGTATCCAATTTCTTCCTAATGGAATAATCGAGGCCTCCAGTGGCCATTTCGACTAACTTATGTTCTGGCACTTGTGTAAAACACCTAGCCTTGAGCAGTCGGAATCTGTTCAAATAATCATCTATTGGCTCATTAAATTTTCGTTTTATACTAGCCAACTCCTTTAGACTGATCTTCGTTTGTCCCATATAGAACTTCTCATGAAATAACCGTTCCAACTGGGTCCAATTGTAGATCGAATTTGGTGGCAGAGTTGTGAACCACGTGAAGGCATTCTTCGTCAGAAACTTGGGAAGTATTTTACCCTAAGTTTCTCATTATTTGCAATTTCTCCAGCCTCTATCACATATCTGGCCACGTGTTTGACAGTGAACTGAATGGTGTCCCCAGAAAACTTAGTGAACTTAGGGACTTTCGTTCTAGGGGGTAACTCCGACTAGAGAATATATTCTGACAATGGGGATGTATAATTTGGCCTTCGAAGGCCAAAGTTTACTCCATTTTGGGACATAATCCTTTCGACCGTGGCTGCCAAATTATCATCTGATGCCACGTCATTACGTCGAACCTGTTGTATAACGTTGTCAGCGTCCTGGTTTCTATTTACCAAAACCACCCTTGGTTGTTCTCCTACAGGAATTTGTGGTTGATTCCTAGGGGGTTCGACTACTCCCTGGTTTGATAAATACGCCTGGGGTAGATTTCCTGGGTTTTGTTGGCCCTGGTTAATAGTAGGGTTCTCTTCGAACACTATCCCTTGATTTCCTGTGATATACTGCCTCTGAGGGCGTCGAAGAGGGTTAGGTACACCAAAGAAATCTGCAAGGCGCGTCATCTGCGCAACCATTTGCTAATTAGTCTGGGTGGTATTTTGGATTAGAGGCTGAAGGATTTCTCCCATAGTTTGGGACATCATTTGGACCATTTGATGGTTACTTTCCTTCATTTATTGCCTTAAGTATGCTGCAGTAATATTTGTCAAGTTTGGCATTTGGGTTGAATATCCGATTCCAAAGAATTGGTTATTTCGATACATGTTAACCCCAGATCCTGACCCTTGTAAAGGTGAATGTAATACCCCGTATTATCTAAATGCTCAATTGAATATTAGATGAGATCAGATGAGTGTCTATGTGCTCTATCTTTGGTTAATGGGATTTGAGGAATCCTTTAAGTGATTTAAGTATAGTCAATTGGGATCAATAGAGCAACTGGTGAACTCTAAAGAGATCAATTATTTTATGAAAGAGACAGATCAATAATTATTAGTTCAAGAGAGTATATTAAGGTAACTATAATAATTGATAAATCGTTTTGAGATGACAAAATATCAATTGGAGATATTTCACCCTATTGGATTTATAATATATAATAAGTTATATATATATATATATGTGGTAAGAGAAAGAGAAAGAAAAGAAATAGA
The DNA here is from genome assembly GCA_022829125.1 of Lathyrus tuberosus. NCBI lineage: Eukaryota > Viridiplantae > Streptophyta > Magnoliopsida > Fabales > Fabaceae > Lathyrus > Lathyrus tuberosus. Next base: position 762,338 of record JALAZF010000070.1, on the reverse strand, counting down.
AAGAAGAAGAAAAGAAAAATAGAGAAAGAGAGAAGAAAGAGAAGAGAAGAGGGAAGAAGGAAGAACTTGAGAAGAAGCCATGGATCATCATCGATTCATCATCTTCTCCAAACTCCTCTTCGATTATCAGGTGGGTTCTAGTTAGACACTCTAAGTTCTAGAAATATAAGTTTAGAACTTAGGTTAGATTTGAGAGAAAATGATTAAATGGATAAATCAATGAAATCTAACGGATGAAATGCTATATAAAATGCGTAGTATAGTCGGTTTATGATTGGGGGTTGATATATTATGAGGAGGAAGTGTTTTGGGTGAAGAAATGAGAGTGTTTGGCCCAAATGACCTGTTTTAACGCTGCTGAGAATTCTGGGTTTCGCATGGTTCGCCTAGCGAACCCCAGGCGAAGAGGAAAGCCAAGGTTTCTCGAGGGTTCTCCTAGCGAACCCGAAAGCGAAGGGAAGGTGAATGTTCGCCCAGATTTTGCTTAACGAAATTTATGCCCTTTTTGTTCTGCCTTGGTTCACTGAGTGATTCGCCTTGCGAACATGGCAGCGAACATGACAGATCTTCCCATTTTGTTTCCTTCATAAATTTTGATCCGTAACTCGGATTGAGGCACAGTCGGAAGCGTTGGAAAGATATGATGATCCTTATTTAATGGAAAATTAATGTAATGAATGTGAATGGTATGGATCCTTATTCCTACTGAAATTCATGAATCGAGAACCCGATTGATATGGGACTTGAAGCCTTGGAAAGAGAATCCAATGTGCTATTAAATGGTAATGTTAGACCATGATTTAACCAAGGATGCTTGGTAGAGGATAGTAGTGGCTTGTATGCCTTAAAATGTGTGTGAACTACTATGTGAAAATAATGTTTATGTGATATGTTGAAAATCCATATCTTTTGGATCGTAAATCCGATCGAGGCATGGTTATAGCCGATGCAAAGCTGTGAAAATATCCTACGGGATAAGAATGAGGAATATTGATTTGATACTCGATTAAATAAATCAGAGGGAACCTAAGGGTGATATAACTTGTGATTGAATCATTATATGTGATTCTATTATACAATTGTAATATGTTTTTGTATAACTTATGGTTGAATTATTATATGTAATTCTAACATCCAATTGTAATATGCTTTGTCTAATATTATTGTTAAACATGATCGAGAGAGTATACATGTTAAAATATGGAATAGAAAGAGTGAGGAAACTTTACCCCATAACAACATGATAGTGGAACCTAGTAATGGTTAGGAATTGATAGAAACTCTAGATGGTGATGCTCGTGCATTCGATGTAGAAAGGTGAATCCTTGACGAGTAGTGACCTAGAGTAGACAACCTAGATAACGATGCTCGTGCATTCGATGTAGAAAGGTATATCTGTGACGAGTAATGGTCTAGGTGAGAGTGAAACACTAGTATGGAACACGTGTAATTATTATGTTTATTTGAGAAAGGTAAATGAGGCCTAAAGGCTAATGTGGCCTAGAATTATTGAATACAATTATGGTTGTATGTGAAATCACGAAATCGTAACCATTTCCCCATTATGTGTCGTTTCATGAGTAACGAGCTCCTCTGGAATGATTGCACGATTACTTGGTAGGTTTGATTCCCAATGTTATAGTACGAATGGAACCTATATGGTAAAGAGACTTGTGACGGTGTACGGACCGTGTGAAGTGACGAATTAAGGTGATAACATGTCCCTTAGTTCTGAATCCATCTCGTATGCCAAGTAATCTACGAGGATCTATGACTCGTTCTGACTTCTAGACGTAGAAGAGGACGGGAAAAGGGGATTCCTTTATAGGGTTGACGATAGTGATAACGTTGAGTTAACGGACTCAATAACGTGTTTCCATATAGTGTGAGATTGTGAACTCAAGGTCACTTCCCTTCCCCTTGACTTGAGTTAGGATTGGCTAGAACCCTGTAAAGCCGAGGGAATCCATAAGATAGGGAACTCACTGAGATTTAATATCTTAACCCATTATTGTTGCTATTTTTCAGGTATTGAGTACAGGTTTGATTTACAAGTGGAGCTATGCTTGGATGTTTTAAGAGAAGCTTGGCTTTAGTATTTCCGCTGTGTAATTATTGTATACAATTGAGGATATTGTATATTGATCTTAGACTTTATTGTTTTGGCTAATTTCCTTGTCTTGTACCATAGATTATTTTTGTGTTTAGTAATGGTCAAGTATGTGAATTATGCCAATAGGCACTTGTGATGGTGTCGGTACCAAATAAAATGACTGTATAGTATTATTCTAGGTACATATTATACAGGGCATTACAATGAAGTCACTATGGGTTCTGTAAATACTGGAGGAGCACTCTGTAAGTTTGCCATCATTGAAGTTGGCATCCCATAAGGAGGGTCTCGACAAGGAAAAGGCATAGAAAATCCAGGGGGAATAAATGGTTGGAAGTTAGCATTTCCCACTGGTGGGGGAGTCCTTGGTGGACCCCTTGATCCAACATAACTCAGAATGGGCTGAGTATGGGCAATCGAATGTGTAGGGATCAAACTTGCCATATATGGTATGGCTTCAGACACAGGCACAAAAACCGTTGGTCCTCCAGTCGAAGACCCTGGGGTTGGTTATATGTTGATACTGGGTGTAGTTTGAGGATTCGAACTATTTGGATGATTAGTACATGCCATTTTCCTCGTATATCTCCTCCTTGGTCTATCTTCGTTTGTGGTGGCTACTTTTCCACTTCTTAATAACATACAACGACGTTTTCGACAGAGGAAGGATAGTTAATGCAAAATTATAAGTTTCTTTGAAAACACAAAAAGATTGTTTTCACGAATCGTTTTAGCACTGTCCCACTGGGCGTGCCAATTTGTTTACTGTGAATAGCAAACAACCTCTAGTCTACCAAATTTGTAATAAAAATGGGTAACTTACAGGATCGACCAAACTAAATCCTAGAACATATGCTACAATGATTTAAAAGAGCGTTTGATAAAGGATTAACAATTCGACAATCTTCATAATTTAGAAAAGGGCTATTTCTACAATACCAAAGAGAAATGATACAAATAAGTAATTAAAAGTGTATTGGGAAATAACTTAACAAAATAAAAGAATGAAGATATACTTCTGGGTAAAGGTTAATTGGATTGCATTGAATAAGAAAAATGGTGTTATATAAAACGTACATTTCTGCAGGAACTCTTTTCTCGCTACACACGGATACTCTGAGTGATTTTGAGAAATTTATACAACTTTTACACACACAAATCCTAATACTAAGACTTGCTATTCATAATAGGAAAAAATAACTACCCACTAATAGCCTACTAATTAGAATGAGACAAATGTCATTCTGCATGGCTTCGTCCTTCAACTGCTCTCCACGTGTCTTCTTCTATCAAATGGATAAGGACAAAATTCCCTCCATTATTTGAATTTGAATCATCAATCAAACGACACCAGTTAAGCTTCTGTCGAAACATATCTCCAAATTATTAGAAATATTTCTAAGTCCATGAACCATGTCTCCTCTACACAAAGACACTTTTCGACTGGACTTTCTGGAAACAACATTCCCGTCGAAGTCTTCTGAAACTCCAAAATTTCATTTCTTTTGAATAAGAATCTCAATCCCATATTACGCGTCAAAATTAGGAGCTAACACATCGTACAGGTCAAAGCTGAAGGATTTCGCAAATATTTCGATGTCTGAGCATGTCAGACGGATTGTACGAGAGTTCGAGCTCCTTAATTTTGCACACTACTCCCTCACCATGCTCGACGCTGCACTACTTACTACATTTGTTGAGAGATGACACAAGGAGATGATTATCACTCTGGATGATGTCTCCTCATTATTCCATCTCCCATTGGTGGCAGATTCTAGATGGATCCTGTTCTTAGCCCATCATTTGCATGTATGCCTACTAGACGTGATTTGGTAATTTCAAAGGTGGTCGTGCAGAAGGAGTTTGGCTTCAACAGGGGTGCTCACCTTCGTATGTATTGGCTTTAGGGCAAGTTCGACGACCTTGTTGCAGCTTAGAGTTATGAGGCTGCCACTAGGGTGTAAATGCTACATCTAGTAGCATGTACCCTCTTTACAGATAAGTCAGGTGTTTATATCAATGCCCAGTATGTGTGTCTGTTCAGTAGCCTTGAGGTTACCAGTTGGGCTTACGGGTGTGCTGTATTGACCATTCTATATACAACACTTTTAGTGTCGACCATATTTGAGACTTGACAGCTTGCTGGTTATTTGATTCTGTTACAGGTATACTTGAAATTATTATTTGTTGTTGACTTCTTATTTAATTTTTACGAATAACATTTCTTATTTATTATCTGTTGTGTCTATGTTTTGATATTAGTGTTGGATATACGAAAATTTCCCCACCATCTACATTCCCAGATGTGGTCCCCACGGGCGAGGAAATAGAGTGCCAGGCAATCACATCTTGATGGTGTTTCTGAGTACAGGAGGAGTTTCGACGTGTTGACTATAGATGATGTCATCTGGACACCATACACTGATCATAGAGTCCACTGTGAGTTCGATGAGTCTTCATTATATTCAGGTTATATGTAGTAGGAGACCATGGTTGCTAGACACTTTCCTGAGAGGTGTATGTGATAGTATGGTTATGTTCAAAGTTTCCCACGACCAGTTCCGGATATACCATCTGCGGGTATTGATTGGAGGTTTAAGAGTAACTTCACAACTCTGGTCGTGCCATTAGAGATCGAGCAGTTGCGGTTCAGCACCCCTAGCAGTGTGAAGATGGTTATTTAGAGTGGTACCTCACTGTATCACACCCTCACATCATCCCACCTATTGAGGATACAGGTTATGTCGAGCCTTCTGATGCTAGGGTACCTGTCGATGACATATCGATGCCGCCTCCTACAGCTGATGCTGATGACCAGCAGCGCATCCAAATTATTGCAGTTATTATGGATAACCTCATGGGTTTAGTAAACCCAGATGGGGTGATTTATACTGGATTATCTCAGGCTGTACACATAGCCCGTGGGAGCCTATTTAGGCATCTTTTGTATATTATGTATTATTTGTATATTACTCAGATATCTTCATCATAACTTTTATTAGATAATATTTTTGATCTCCCATTGATGCAATATCAACATAAACTAACATTTGACAATGGATTACATAACTTAAACATAACTTAAAAACGATAATAAATAACAAAACCTAGACACTACCAGATGATTATGGACGTTTTATCATCTTAATTATGTCGTCGGCGGACCTTGAAATCTTAGCATCTAACTCAATCACCCTTTTGTTAACCTACGACGAAATGATCTCCCCATATCCTTCACATCTTCATCGATCTTCAACTCAATAAGGTTGTATTTCACCCTCTCGTCAATATCAATCCAATCTTCACGAAACTCGATCTTTCTCACCTTTCTGTTTTCGGTATCAGGCAATAATTCATTCAACTTGGACGTCAGGCCGGCGAGAGATATGGTGCCATCTAGAAGTCGGAACTCCACAGGAGGTGAAGCTCAATTGAAGTACACTTCTGCCTTAATAAAACATTGAGGAAGAGGCATTTTATGAGATGTTTTTATCAAATAACAGCTGACATTTCTATTTATAAAACTTTACATTTACTCTGAGCCACACAAAACTTTCGCTGCAATCACAGTCATAAAAAATTGTCGGAAAAATCTCGAGCGTTTAAAAATTCAAACAAATAACACTACCGAAAATTTCACTTTAGTTGAAATTTTCAGTATCAAATGGTAAATTTTAAATTTCCAAAATTAATTGTAACTATGGAAATTTCAAAATATAGAAAGACTTAAATTACAAGAAACTTTAAGCTAAGACGAAAATAAGATTTTAAATTTCACTCTGAGTGATTTTAATCGAATCATAATCATTACTTACCAAATATAGAAAGACTTAAATTACAAGAAACTTTAAGCTAAGACCAAAATAAGATCTTTTCTGCATTGCTAAAGCTATTTACATTTGATATTATATGTTTATATGTTTACATTATATTTGTGTATAAGATGGCATTTCATATTCATTGCTAAATATAAACTTTGAGGTTTTGACATGAATATGATCGCAACCTAGAATTCTCAATATGAGAGAAATATTGTTCCCCGAGAATCTGGCCTCGCAGAGACTGTGTTTTCTTTGTAGATGTGAGATCTTGCTAAATGCAGGCAACTTTCATCATCACTTATAGAGAGTGAAAACTGTGATCTTTTCATATGCGTGACATCTTTTTGGGTCTTATCAAATTGTCTGCCTTTTTCACTCACACCCAGATGCAATGCAAACTCTAAATCCGCAACACTTGATTCATTGATGGTCGTTGAGTCCCGTCTTCATGGAAACAAATCAACGCCAACTCGCAATAACATTTCAAACAATCGCCAGTGATAGAATCCCTTAGGAATATGGATCCACTATTTGTTCTATTGCCACACCTTCGTCGAAACAACTTTGAAACCAACAAACTAACCTAACTGTCTTTCTATCCAAATCGCGAACCAGAGGTGGCCTAGCGCACAACGCTTCAAGAAGCACCACACCGAACGAGTACATGTCAGATTTTGGAGTCAGTCTATGAAGCATATAGTATTCAGGATCCAAATATCCAAGGCTGTCCTTTACCATTGTACTGATGTGGGTAGTCGATATCCCTGAAGGTCCCATCTTGGATAATCCGAAGTCGGAAACTTTATCCACCCATTTCTCATCCATCAATATGTTTGTACTCTTTACATCTCGGTGTATTATCTTATTCTTCACCTCTGCATGAAGATAATGTAGCGCTTTGGCAGCACCCAATAGAATCTCAAGCCTCTACTTCCATGGTAAGGGCTGCTTGTTGGAACCATACAGATACTCACCGAGAGTGTCGTGTTGCATAAACTCATAAACAAGAATCATCTCTGAACCGTCGTTGCAGTATCCAACTAGAGAAGCAATAAAACTAACTAAGAAAAATTAAAGAAACTTTTCATTCATTTTCTGAAAATCTCCATCTCTCAATGAGTACATATATAGAGCTAATAATAGATACTAGAATAAAAGGTCTAAAGGCTAAAAGGCCCAATAAACAATAAAAGCCCACTAAGATAAATTCCACTTAATATTTAAATTATCTAAGAATCACTCCATGATCCTATCATTACCAACCCCTTCAAAAACAACCTTGTCCTCAAGGTTGTAGAAGCTATTCCAACATTTTCAAACTCAACAATAAGTTTTGCATTAGTGACTTGATCTGTCCAAAGTGACATAGCAATCAACGGAACACCAATGCTCAAAGCTCTCATGGTCGAATTCTAACCGCAATGTGTTACGAAACATCCAACTTCTTGTATTAGATATGGGATGCACTTTAGCACATAGCAGGATACATATCCTTGAGCAAGGAAATAAAGAGCACTACAGGCCTTTTCAGCAACATTTGGAACATCTTTCATGCTGTGAAGGAGGACAATAATAATTTGTTGGCAGTTTCCTTGATTGATGATGGGAGTATCTAAAGCTGACCCATGCAAAAATTCAAGCATTCGCCCAAGAGTCCATGCAGTGGTGTTCTTCAGATGATTGTTTGGGCCCTTTGTCAGTGCATTGAGCATGAAGCTCAAAGCCATATGCACAAGCTTTTCAGGAGTTTTAAGGGAACTCTTGGTTTTATTTTCAGTTTCTTGCTGCTTTAGAATTGGAGTGGAGCTTGGTTCGACTGACGGTGTCGCCGGTTTTCCATCCAAACGTCTTCCCGAACCGCTGAACGGAATCACTTCAGGAGTCTTAGTTGCTGCCTCTTCTTCAACTTGCAGAGATTCTTTATCAGACAAACCAGATGGAAAATTCTTCTCAGGTTCTTTGTAATCAAGAGGTGGGGCGAAATCAACTTCATAATCTGTTTCAATTATAGAAATTGCGGGAGAAGGTTTCGTTTCAACCACGTCAATGTAATACTTTTTGTTGTTATATGGAATCATTATAGTGCAGCCTGTTGTTAAACGGGAATAACTCCTCAACAAAGTTTCTAACATGGCTTTTGGATTCGAGATATCTAGAAAATCCTGGGAGTGAGGCTGCAGTTTCACAAACTTTCCTTTGACAAGACTTTTGTTTTTCAGAGATACAATGTCTCCATTCTGTAGGAGCACATCTTCCATCATCCAATTTGGTAAGAACACGGTCCCTTCGTCCGCTGTGAATTCTAAAACTCCGCAGTGAGTAGTTCTATCAGCAGAAGAATTTTTCAGTTCAAATAGCATTGGATATTTTATGTTCATACGCGAGAGTCGATCTAGAGCTGAAGCAGGCATGGTAATTTTATCACCGTGTTCCAGAATCGGCCTATCGAGAGATGAGGCCGAAAAACAACTGTAAACATGCTCCAAAGTTGCATTCTGCGGCAGATTCCTCCTATGCTCATTAAAAACCTTATTCAACTGATCTAGATAATCATTCGGTTGCAAATTCCTTGCATACTCATGAATACTCTCATTCGACCGATTTAAACTCTCATTCTGGCGCAGATTCCTCGGATACTCAAGAATATCCTCAGCAAACTGATCTAGATCCTCATAAAAATCGTCATCCGACTCATCATCGTATTCATATGAGTGATTACTTGTTTGATCTTCAGATAAATTGTTTTCAGGTGAAACATTATTCACCTCTTGCAAATCCTCATTCAACTGATTTTTATCGGAATTCTTATACTTCATAAGATCAAAACTATAAGCAATTCCAACATGCGTTCCGGAAAAAAATAGTGTGTTGATGAGAGAATCAACTCCTGGCTGTAGTGATAATACATGTTTAACATCATCACCATCTCCTCCAACCAAGAATACTGATTCATCCAATATGACACCTTTTACTACACCCATTTCTGAGAGTGAATGGATGCAACACTTGAAAGAAGGTGGTGGAAGTGTGGTAGAATTGTTCAGCCAAAAACAAGGATACGACGGTTTCGGCAGAATCATGAAATTAGCGGCATCGTGAAATTCCAAGAAGTGAAAGGCTCTTGAACGAAAAGCTCTCTGTATATAGCAGAGGGCATTGGACAATGATCCAGATAAGAGTGGAGATGGAACGGTTCCAGGTTTACGAGCTGTCGTTAATTGCTTATCAGTTGCAGATGTATCAATGCCACCCGCAAACAAAACAACCTTTGCCTTTTCCATTCTCTTTATACTACCAACAACATCATTTCTCAAAACCATTTCCCGAACAACTGTACTTTGACGCAGGCCTCCTCCCAAGAGTTTTGCAACATGAACATTGTCCACATTAAAGTTTACAGAATTTTTTGGACACACTTGAATACATGCATCAGTAACAAGGGAGCATATAATATCTTCTTGGCCGAATTGCTTGCTGGCAACAACTGCTTTCATTCGAGAAATAACTTGCTCCTTATCACGAACATTCATATTATCCGAACCTTCCTCAACAAGTTCGTCCGATATTTCAACACTCTTATTAATAGCTTTGATATATCCACTAATAATCTCACTAGGATTTCCAAAGTTGAAATGTCCCGCATGTTCTCCATTTATAAGGAAAATAAGACCCTCCACTAAATAAGACACATTCTGAAAATTCCTTGGTTGCTTCACATCCCTATAAACAGTAAAATGTTCCAATTTTGATGACTGAGCAATGAAGAAACTAATTCCACATCCAACATCCAAACACATTTTGGGTCTGTATGAGTTAAAGAACCTGGAAATTCTAACTTCTACAGCAACCCCTTGGTGATAATCCCCAGCCGATGCCTCAGCCACACACTTCGCATTATCGTAGAAACTTTTGACACATATGGGATTAACGATTCCCCAATAATTCTCATTCGGAGGATGTTGCATAGGATCACCATAGGCCTCACTGCTACTTGTTAGTAGGAATCGATCTCCAATTCTCTTAGCCAAACCAAGCATGTTCAAATTTTCCACCGCGTTCTTCTTAATGGTCTTAATGGGTGTCAGAGGCATTTTAACGAACAACTTGTGAGCAAAAACATAAATGTATACCTTGGAAGGAGGCTGTGGAAGAGTGATGGACTTGGTGATGTCGAAATTAGGATCAGGTGGCTTTGGGGACGGAGGACTCAGAGCATGATTGTTTACCTTGATGTCTTTCATCGCAATGACGCCGCTATGTTGTTCCTGACTAACGGTGCTCGCAATTCCATGTGGTACAACCTCCACTTCTGCCATCGATGGTAAAGAGTGCTCCAAAAGTGTCTCAAGAGTAGAATTTTGGTAAACATGAATCGTTGAAGTTGTTGAAATGGAATCTTTCATATGCGAGAGTTGAAGTTCCTGGTGTGGCAATTCTTCTTCATCAACCATCAGTATACAGGAGTTCTTGAAGTTATGAAATAGTCTGTGTAATGATTCAGTTGTATTGCTAAAGTTAGAAGAAACATTGTCTGAATCATTTGAGATGAAAGGAAATTCATCTTTTGGTTGTTTTGGTTGTCTTCCATATATATCTGATGGTTTTTCCTCATAAGAAAGTTGTGATGCTTTGAGAGAGTAACCAAAATTTTGAATCAATTCCTTCAACTCTTCTCTATATTCATTTTTTATTTTCTGAGTTTCAATCAAATACTGTTTTAGGGTTTCTAATTGGGAATAGAAATCTTGAGATTGAGGTTGGTAACTTGAATGTTCATGGAAGGTGGAAAATGATTATTGAGATGAAGTAGAAATTATGTGTTGTTGTTGTTGTTGATATGGAATGTATGAAGTGTATGGAGTGTAGGAATGATAATATGGATATGCCATGGAAGGTAGATTGATGTTCAAGAATGAAAGCACCAATTGATAGAAAGCAAAAGCTAAATCCTAACAAGACTAAACAAAGCTAAGAGAAACAATAAAATTAACTAAGAAAAATTAAAGAAACTTTTCATTCATTTTTTAAAAATCTCAATCTCCCAATGAGTACATATATAGAGCTAAAAATAGATACTAGAATAAAAGGTCTAAAGGCTAAAAGGCCCAATAAACAATAAAAGCCCACTAAGATAAATTCAACTTCTAACTTAAATAATTAAGTTATTTATAAACTACTTCCACCTCCTATCATACCAAGTGAATGTGGCGAAGTTGGGAGAGCAACTCGATCTCGTTAACGATCTCGTTGGCATCTCGTTGTGAGCCTTGTTTAAGGCGTTTTATTGCAATGGGTGTGGATCCATCAATAAAACCTTTGTACACATTACCAAACCCTCCAACACCGATGATGAAAGAATCATTAAAGTTTTCTGTGGCCGCTTTGATCTCTGCAATTGTGAAGTAGCGGCACAAATGGGGCGGCAGAGATGGTAACCCTTGGTTGTTTGTCTTTGACAAGTTATGTTTCATGAATTTATGAAACCTTTTCCTTAATGAAAATACTATGATAGCCATAACAATTGCAAGAACGAGTCCCGAAACGACAACAACAGCAACAAGAATTTTGTGGATTGATAGAAAGCAAAAGCTAAATCCTAACAAGACTAAACAAAGCTAAGAGAAACAATAAAATTAACTAAGAAAAATTAAAGAAACTTTTCATTCATTTTTTTAAAAATCTCAATCTCCCAATGAGTACATATATAGAGCTAATAATAGATACTAGAATAAAAGGTCTAAAGGCTAAAAGGCCCAATAAACAATAAAAGCCCACTAAGATAAATTCAACTTCTAACTTAAATAATTAAGTTATTTATAAACTACTTCCACCTCCTATCATGGATCTTATGTTCTTCTGATAGATTTCTAGATTTTGGTATAGATCCCGCAAGATTTTTACTTTTATCATTTATTTTGAAAATCTCAATTCTGTTAAGTAAGACATCACTGTATTTTGGGTAAAGATATTTTGGTGCCCGTTGTAGTTTTATTGAAAGATGAACTCTTTCAATTTGAGAGCTTCCTTCTTGATTGTCCATAGTCACAGCATAATCCTTATGAACAGGAATCTTGTTACCACCACTCCACTCTATCACATTAGCTCTTTCCTCAGCCAAAGTGTTGGCTATGAAAATCTGAAATACTCTATCACCGATGTTCTTGATAACGGGATCAAACTCACAAAAATGTAACCTTACCATATAAGTAAAAGCAGAATCGGCTTAAAAATTCCAAGTTACATTATAATCTTTTGTCACTTTCATTCCATAACTTCTGGCAGTTAGGTATACAGCTTCAGGTGCAGTGTAATTTGGAATGGTATTGTTTTTAAAGTTGAGATTGTTAGAACATAAAAAATAGAACGAAGGTTTAACAATGGTGGAAGATAGAAATTGGGGAAGAAGATGAAATTGAGAGAGAGAAATTTTAGGGTAAAATGTAACAGTGTTGGATGAATATGAATTTTGGCATTAATTGGAATTGGGAATATACAAAGAGTATTTATACATTGAGAGAATAACAAAATAAAATCTAAAAATACAACTAAAGTGGCACTGCTGTTAAATTCTATTATTTGTTGAAAAAACTACAGCAGTAACAGAATTTTAACAGCATCAACACACCACCTCACTTTAGTTGCTCCAAGTCCATCATGCTCAAGCAATTCTTAAACCTCTTGAACACATCAATTGTCACACCCTTTGTCAACAAATCCGCGACTTGGTCTTCGCTTCGGCAATAGCTCAATCTAAGCTTCCCATCACTGACCAATTCTCTCAAATAATGAAACCGCATTTCAATATGCTTGCTCCTTCCGTGTGCAATCGGATTTTTCGCAAGATTAATTGCGGAAACATTGTCTACAAACAGTGTGGTGGCAGCATCATCACCACATCCCAATTCCTTCAATAGATTCACAAGCCACATAGCTTGGCACGCACCCAACGACGCCGCAATGTACTCGGCCTCACAAGAAGAGAGTGCTACAACCAGTTCCTTTTTTGAACACCACGAGATTGGTGTACTACCGAACATAAAGATGTACCCCGCCGTTGATTTTCGGTCATCTTTATCTCCGCACCAATTAGAATCGGTGTAGCCAAGTAAATTGCACTTATGCCCCGTGTCCGATGCGGGAAAGAGGATTCCGCAGCCAATAGTACCTTTCACATATCTAAGGATCCTCTTGACCGCCGCCAAGTAAGACACCTTAGGTATCTCCATGAATCTACTCGCAATACCGACACTAAAATCCAAATCCGGTCGAGTATTGCACAAATACCGTAACGATCCAATCAAACTTCGGTAAAGCGTTGGATCGACATCATCCTCCTCATCACTTTTGGACAGCTGCACTCTAGCCTCACAAGGTGTAATAGAAGCATTGCAATGCTCCATATCACACTTTTTCAAAATATCTAGAGCATACCTCCTTTGGTGCATAAGCAGCCCCACTTTAGACTTGTGAAACTCTATGCCAAGGAAGTAATTCATGACACCAAGGTCCGTCATTTCAAACTCACTCATAAGCTCACCTTTGAACCTTGAAATACTCTTGTCATGGCTGTCCGTAATCAAGAGATCGCCAACGTACAAGCAAAGTATAATAACACCATCATTTGTATCCGATCTCACATAAACTCCATGTTCGGATACACATCGTTTGAAACCAATGTCAATAACAAAGCCGTCAATATGTTTGTTCCAAGCTCTTGGTGCTTGTTTCAAACCATACAACGCCTTGTGTAGCTTGTAATACTTCATCTCTTGATTTTTTTATCACGAAATCGGGTGGTTGCCCCACATAGACTTCCTCATCAAGAGGACCATTCAAAAACGCATATTTTACATCCATTTGGTAAACCATCCAATTTTTGTTGTGCGCAATACCAACAACCAAACGAATAGTCTCTAATCTAGCCACCGGTGCGAATACTTCCTCAAAGTCTATACCTTCTCGTTGCAAGAACCCCTTTGCCACTAATCGAGCTTTGTGCTTGATTACTTCACCTTTGGGATTTGCTTTAATCTTATAGACCCATCGCACACCTATCGGTTTCTTTCCAAGTGGTAAATCGACCAACTCCCAAGTACCGTTTTTCTCAATAGATTCCTGCTCCTCTTTCATTGTACATATCCACTTAGGATCGCTTAAGGCTTCTTCCTCATTTACCGGTTCGGATTCGGCCATAAGCGCGAAATAAACAAAGTCACCATCGTTATTCACTTCGTTATCTTGGAACCTCTCGTAATCTCGGAGTCTATGAGGCAAGGCTCTTTGCCTCACTGGTCTACCATTATTAACAACATCATTTTGCGCTACTGTAGGTACTGGTACAGCGGTGTCGGAAGCTTCCGGATCAGAAATTTCAAAAAACTGCTGCTGCTATTTTTCTGTGGGTAACCGGTTACTATCAGTAGGGTAACCGGTTACTGCAGCATTTTCTGCACATTTGACTTCATTAAAAGTCACATCCCAGGTTATGACGATCTTCCGATTTTTTTCATCGAACAACTTGTATCCTCCAGTAGAGTGATATCCTACAAATATCATCTTCTCACCCTTATCATCCAACTTCTTCCTAAGTTGGTTCGGCACATGACGATATGCAATCGATCCAAAAACGCGCAAATGATTCAAATTCGGCTTGAAGCCACTCCAAGCCTCTTCTGGTATGAGTTTCTCCAGCTTCTTAGTGGGACACCTATTCAACAAGTAGGTGGCTGTAGACACGGCCTCACCCCACAATTCCTTAGGAAAATTTTTCCCACAAAGCATACTACGCACCATGTTCATTATTGTACGATTTTTCCTCTCAGCAGCCCCGTTTTGTTGAGGCGTATACGGAGGCACCACCTCACGTACAATTCCCTCAAGATCACAAAACTTCCCAAACTCACTAGAGGTATATTCACCTCCACCATCCCTTTTGAGAATTTTGAGCTTTCGGCAGCTTTGACGTTCCACCATGGATTTGAAATTCTTGAAAACTTCAAATACATGATCTTTTCTCTTGATAAGATACGTCCAAAGCTTCCTACTAAAATCGTCAATGAACGTGACAAAATATCGATTGCCACCATAAGTCTCTACTTGCAACGGTCCGCAAACATCGGAACATACCACCTCAAGTAAGTCTTTGGTTCTTCGACCCGCATCTTTGCTAAACACATTCTTGTGTTGTTAAGCCTTCACACATTCCTCACACAATTCAGTTGGGATACTAATATGTGGCATCCCCGTTACCATTTAACTTTGTTGCAACATTTTTAGATCCCTAAAGTTAAGGTGACCAAGACGGTAATGCCATAACCACTCATCTCTACTTGCCGCGGTAGCTAGACAATGATGCTCCATAACCTTTAGCTCAACCTTAAAGGTTCTGTTGGCAGTCATTGGCGCTTTTAGAATCAACACACCATTTGAATCCAAAACACGTAACATTTTGTCCTCCAAGCGAATTTTGTAACCTCTTTCAAGTAATTGGCCAATGCTTAAAAGATTGCACTTAATTCCCGGTATATACAAGACATCTTTGATCCTTGAATGTCCGTCATTCCTTTTTCCGATCAAAACATCTCCTACCCCTTCGGCGCTTAAAGTGGTGTCGTCGGTAAATTAGACTTTACTTTTTGCCGCTTGATTGATTTGAACAAACCAATCTTTTCGACCCGTCATATGTGTTGAATAACCGGAATCCAAGTACCACTCATCTCTCCCTTGGACTTCATCACGAATGGTAACCAATGCATTTCGATCCGAATGCATTTTCTCGCTATTTTCTGGAACAGTACAGCTGCTATCCCGCAAACTGTCACTATCGTAGCTGCTGCCCGGAACATTTATAATGCCATAACTCTCCTCCGTGATCATTACTAGAAGGGTGTTCTCATCATCTACCTCTTCCCTAGCAACCTTGACTTCATTACTGTGATTTTCATTCGATTTACTACGACATGAAGTTGCAAAATGTCCAAGCTTTCTACACTTGTAGCATTGCACCTTACTCATATCACGCTTCTTAAAACCATTGCTATGACCACTATCCTTGGAGCTACTTTCACCCTTTTCACTCGTCGAATGCTTTGAATTTTGCGAATCGTTTGAACCAGAATTCTGAAAATTTGACTTACCTCTAGCCGCAAATTTTCCTTTCGACCTCTTATTCTTTTCATTGAAACGCGCTTGCAGAGCAATCTCCGCTTTGATTTTTTCGGAGCCTCTCTCATCCATCCTTTGTTCACGCGCCTCTAACGAACTTTGCAATTCATCCTTGCCCAAAGTTGTTAGATCCTTCGACTCTTCAATAGCCATAACTATGTTGTCGAAACGCGACGTTAACGAACGCAACAATTTCGATACAACATTCTGCTCAAGAATCGTTTCCCTACATGATTTGATTTGATTAACTAACCGGGTAATGCGCGTAATGTAATCGTTGATCGTTTCTTTGTCTTCCATTTGAATTAATTCGAATTGTCGCTTGTAAGTTTGTAACCTTACAACCTTCGCTTTGACGACACCGACATATGCTTTCTCCAAGATTTCCCATGCTTGCTTCGCCGATTCACAATCGCCAACCTTCTCGAAATTGTCGTTATCGACACACGAATGAATCAAGAATAGGGCTTTGTAATCCTTCTTCTTCTCTTCTTTGTGTGTAGCTCTTTGAATGTCGGTAGCCTCTGCCCCTAATGGTGTAACTCCATTGATGACGATCTCAAGCACCTCTTGATAACCAAACAGGACCTTCATTTGTTTCGCCCATTTATCATAGTTCTTCGAATCATGAATTGGGAGATTGGTGGGAATTCGATCATTGGAAACGGTTGCCATTGTTGCAGCGGATTAGGATCAATAACCAATGCTCTTGATGCCAAATGTTAGAACATAAAAATCAGAACGAAGGTTTAATAATGGTGGAAGATAGAAATTGGGGAAGAAGATGAAATTGAGAGAAAGAGAGAAATTTTAGGGTAAAATGTAACACTGATGTCGATGACTTAAACTACCGTATCAATTTTCTTGACTTTGACAACGAGTATTACCAAATTCTTGAAGATAAAGCTTTGGAGATGGTTTATAGAGTCAACCTTGGTGGTAGTCAAGTTCCACCACATGATGATACGGGTATGTTTCGTAATTGGTTTATGTTGTTGGGAATGAAAGTTATGTGTAGATTATCATTTGGTTTGGTTTGGATGTAATATTCCTTCGTGATAATTTCTTCATCACCATCATGAATCCAAAGTGAAGTGTTGAAGTTTTTAAGAAGGGTGAGGTTGTTGTTTACTAGGACAGAGAAAAGTGCGTTTTTGGCATCAAATTTTTGATAAGATGTTGGGTAAAAATGAAGGCGAATAAACACAGGGGATGTAGTGGTGATAGGAAATGAGTATGTGAAATTTGAGAGAGAGTAACGTGCTGTTCTGTATGGAATATCGGTAGATGAAAGGTTACTATTAGGTGGCGGTTCTGTTTCAATGAAGGAAAAGAGAAATGTGTCATCAATGTTATCACCGAACCAAGTTCGATTATTTATGTGGGTAGTGTTTGTTGAACCATAATTGATAGCTCATTGAAATCTGGGTTGTATGAGTGAACAACTTGAGGATACAATAGGAAAACGAAGGACAATATGATGGTTTGAGTGTTAAGTTTTTTGTTTATGGAGTTTGCCATGGTTTTGTGACAAGATTGTGAAGAAGAGTAGATTCTTTTATTGTTGAATGAATGTGGAAGTTGTATTTAATTTTTTATTTTATATACGTCAATTGCATTATAAAATTCTTTAAAGGTGAATTCTTATCTACTCACTTCAAAAAGTTGGGTAGAGTTACCTATAGAGTAAATTGTATTGAAAAACTACAAAATTTAAACTATTATATAAATAATTAAATATAATAAAAAAATATGGCATTAATTAATTGGTTGAAGGTACACTACCCAACTTTTTGTGGTGGGTAGAGAAGTTGTCCCATCTTTAAATTAAACTTTTATAACAAATTATATCTAATAAAGATTATATATAAACAAATAGAGGGTAAACAAAAGTTGTACCACTATTTTTTACATGAATTATTATGCATGAATTTTTGAATTCTCTGTAAGAGATTTATTATGTTGATATTTAGATCGGAGAAGAAACAAAGGTAAACGGTATGAATAATATGTATATTTATTGTTAAAATATTTTTTTTAGGATAAAACCTCTCGTAGGAGTGACAATTGGATTCATTAAGACAAAATCCATTCAATCCATCCATCCAAAAATCCATCAAATTCATCCATTACATAAAAAGTAATTTAATGAATTAGATTAAATCCATTCATTTATATGCATGGATTGGTTCAATCAATCCAACATATTTTAAGGATCTAATGAATTATTTTTATCTTCGTTATATATTTTTTTTTAATTAAAAATTGATTATTTTTTAAAAATAGAATTTATTTTTTTCCAAAAAAAAAACCAAATTCTTTTTCGAAAAAACCGATTTTTTTTCTGAAAAAAACCGATTTTTTTTCCGGAAAAAAACGTTTTTTTTTTCCAAAAAAATCAATTTTTTTCCCGAAAAAAAAACGGATTTTTTTCCCGAAGAAAAACTGATTTTTTTTTCAAAACAAAAACAATTTTATTTTTTAAATTAAAATATCGATTTTTTGAAAAATACAAATAAGTCGAATTTTTTCAAAAAACAAATCGATATCCATCCAAAATAAGTCCAATCCATCTCAAATTTTTTCAAAATAAGTCGAATTTTATAAATTAAAATATGTTTTTTTTTCAAATTAAAAAAAAAATTGGATGGATGGATATTCATCCATTAAAAATATGTTAATTGATGGATTTGATAGATTTTATTCTTAACAAATGGATTGGATTGGATAATTTTAAGAAAATTTTAGTGGATTATTAATGAAAATTTTACCCCATACCCCATCATTTATTCCTCTACCCCTACATTATATTCTTTTGACCAGTATTAATATATCCTCATATAAAATGTGTAAAATTTTCTTAATTTAATTATTTGATATGGAATTTAATAAATAAATCTATCTTTAAACGCTACTTAATTAATTTTCTCAACAAACATGACAAGTATTATATACTTTCCGTAAAAGAATTTATATAAAATAATATTCTTAAATTTTTGTAAAAATTATATAAATTATTTAAATAATTTATATAATTTTTACAAAAATTTAGAAATTAATTTTATTCATCATTTATTCCTCTACCCCTACATTATATTTTTTTGACCAAAATATCCTCATATAAAAAGTGTAAAATTTTCTTAATTTAATTATTTGATATGGAATTTAATAAATAAATCTATCTTTAAACGCTACTTAATTAATCTTCTCAACAAACATGACAAGTATTATATACTTTCCGTAAAATAATTTATTTAAATAATATTCTTAAATTTTTGTAAAAATTATATAAATTATTTAAATAATTTATATAATTTATATAATTTTTACAAAAATTTAGAAATCAATTTTATTTTTAAAAATTTATGGACCAACTTAATAAAATCACTAAAAACATATTTATCGACAATTTTTTAAATAGTAATCTCCCTGTCCCAAATTATAAACTATTTTGTCAAAAAAATATTTTAAATTATAAGTTATTTTACAATTTCAATATAACTTTTATAATATATTTTCTAATATACTATCATTTATCATTTATTATTATTATTTTATAATTTTTTTCATTTTTCATTTATATGTAATAAATGAAAGATAATATTATAAAATCTTAAATAATTTATTTTTGTCATATAATATTAATTACGTTTTTAAAACATCCTAACATTTAAGATGGAGGTAGGACAATTGTAATGATATTATTAAATTCAGTTGTAATGATATTAATGAACCACCGACGTTATAGTAAGCAAGATGACTTTGACAAATTGTTTCCATTTTATTTTTTTATATCAATGTAAAATATAAGGTTGAATAATACTGTGAGATTAGGGAAATTCAATTTAGAGTTTTGAATAAGGATATAAATATTTAAAAAATACATTTGAATTATTTAAATAATTGATAAGTGTGATTATTAATTAAATTGACAAGTGTGGTTATTCAATTTAGAGTTTTGAATAATGATATAAATATTTAAAAAATACATTAAAATTCAAACCTCGTGCAAATATAAATTAGCATCCTAATATTCTTGTAAAACATATTTTATTGAAATTGTAAAATAACTTATAATTTAAAACATATTTTTTTGACAAAGTAGTTTATAATTTGGGACAGGGAGAGTAATATTTAAAAAACTGTTGATAATTATGTTTTTAGTGATTTTATTAAGTTGGTCCATGAAATTCTGGTACAGATGTGTGATGTCTTGTGCAATGTCACAACATCGCAATCTACTGAACAAGGCAATAATAGAAACAGTAAATGAACACAATCAATTGTTCACCCAGTTCGGTTCAACCAACCTACATCTGGGGGCATACCAAGCCAGGAAGGAAGTCCACTATTAGTAGTATCAAATTACAGACTCAACACACCAGTTGACAATCTACCTAATTCAATCACTACCCAATGACCCTTCTACCTAAGTCCTCCCTAGGTAAGAGACTCCATCTCACTTTCAATCATCTCGATGATGTCTAGCAGTCAACTACACCGTCACTGCATCAACAGCTTGACTCCTTAAACTTTTCTATTACATAGACTTTGGAAGACACACTTCCATGACAACCCTTTGGAGTTGCTTCAAAGCTTCCTCCAAGAACAATACATCTCTTACCTACAGGCTTCGAGATAAACACGATGACCATCCCACAACCCGGGTGGTTCATCAATCAACACAGCCCTTCTAATCTACATGATGGCTGGCTTACCAAAACTAGGTTACAATGGTTCTATTTATAACCTATTTCCCAACTGGATTTGGGCCTTCAAATCATATCAAAACTGAATCTCCAAATCTCCAAAAGATTCTGCTACTAAATAGATCTTCAATTAAATCCTCAATCAATTATTCAATTAACTCTAAATATTCTCCATATCTTTATGCATTAAATTCAGCTCCACATAATATTTCCAGGATATTATGTATCTTTTAAATCTTCACTATTCAGCTGCAAGATCTTCTCCAAATATCTGATTTAATTTGAATTTAAAAACAGATTTTATCTTCAAATCTTTTCAAATCTTTCAGCCCTAAAAATAGTAACAAGATCTGCTCCACTTATGATTGCACCAGAATATATCTTTACCAAGATATTCGCCTACAATCTCTCACTCTCTTCAGCAGAATATCTCTCCAATAACAGAAACACGCGCAGCCCTAATAACACAGCAGACTGATGTTCTGGTATAGTGATGTCAAGACATCGCATGTGACATCACTCTTCAGCACTTTAACTCTTCAACACCTTAACATTCTGCAATCCAAAAACCACACAGATGGTTTTCTGATGTTCTGTCAACTGATGTCAAGACATCATGTATAACATCAGACCACAAAACTGCACCCCTGCAACAGCTGATGATAAGAACCAATGTTATGACATCAGACATATGACATCAACATTGTTCAGCTTTGTTTTACCAAAATTCCAGCCAATACAAGAACTAACAATCTCCCCCTTTGGCTAATTTTGGCTAAAACAATCTCTGCTAACATCAGAGAACCCAGCAGCAACAAAAACCAACAATGCATAAATCACCTCATCAGCATAGGGCAAACTCCCCCTCAAAACAAGAACCAGCATACCAGCTGTTCAACTTCGCACACTTCCCCAGCAACAAGGCTAACTCTCCCCCTTTTTAACCACAATTTGACAAGGCTAACTAGGCTAACTCTCCCCATTTTTAGCCACAATTTGACAACCTCTGAATCTGCCTTTGCTGCAACATCCATAGACAAGTACTCCCCCTGTCATGGTTAACTAATGCTCTAGATGGAGATGAACATTTGAGCACCCTTGCTGAGCACATTCACAAACTGTACTTTCAATTTTGGAGAACACAACGAAGTATCCTGTCTGGTTTGACACTGCTCACAGACTCCACGCATCCAACTCCACACGGACAAACTCAATCATCTTCCAAATATAACCATCAGCAATCATGATGTTACAACATCTCTTCTCATCACCATTCAGTAACATCTTTTGGGATATCAGCTTCTCATTACCATTCAAAGGACTCATTTCGCATAGCAGTTCTTCAAGAAGCTCCCAATAAAGCATAGTCAGAGCAGCTTATTCAGGTTAACATACACACCTAAATACCATAAGCTCACACACCCTCTCTGATGCAAAGGGTTCAGACTGCAGACTTGCATATTCACAAGATTCCTTATCTTCACATGCTTCAAAACTCCACATCTTGCCAGGCTGATCAACTTCTTTCTAGCATGACTTGACAATAGGGCTATGTCCCCTTCACAGGCTTTTCTTCTGCCTTTAGCAAGACCCTGATCTACTTCAGTCTTCTCTACATTCTTCTTCTAAGGCAGACCTTCTACTTCATCATTCTCCCGTATGACTATGTAGACACTCCTTAGGCATAATGTAGGTACCAAGTTCTTGAACCAGGGCATAATCATCCTTTACCAAGGATATCCAACAAGATAATGTCCCAACACAAGTTAGAACATCTGCCACACCGCACTAAATCATCACCATGATTCTTGATATGCTCCACCAACTGGACTTACTATTGCATAGTAATCCAAAGACCTAGAGACTTAAACTCTCATCCACCTTCAAGAAGAATAATCTCCTTGAGTTTTCAACTCATCACCCTTCTGCCCAAGAGTAACTTGTTCCAAGACAAACCTCAATAATAACCAGCTGCCACACTCTGATTATCTTGATTCTTCGAATCCACTTCTGAGATCAACCAAATGCCACAGTTTGATCACCTCATTCATGAATCCTCATATGAAAACAGCCAACTGCCACATTTTGACCTTTTTCACGTATGTCAGAATTCTCACAAAGATATCTTGATCCACCAAGGAAACTTGATCTTCAAGTCACATGTTCCACTTGCACAAAAGCAAACACACTTAGACTCTCTAAGCCATGGTCATGTAACATCTTCTCCTTCCTACAGCTCCTGCAAACTGCCATGAGAACGATCTTTTTAAAGCCCCCTATCATTCCTGTAGATCATCCTATCATTAGCTGATGTGCTACATCACCAGCTGAGACTCCTGATGTTGAGCAAGATGTCAGAACATCTAACTGTTGAATTCAGCTCAACCTTCTGCCACTTAGAAGAACCTCCTCCCTTTGCAGAAACAGATTTCCATGCTCTCATAGGCTTGATTCAATAATCAAGTTTGAGTAGAAAACCTCCATCCTGCTTAGAAACTCCAAAGACTTCAAACCTACCACATCTGAATCTTCAGAAAATAAGTAGTCCAAGACTACCCCATAGCTATACCAAAGAATGCCACTTCCCTTAGTAGAGTCGTCAGTAGAAAGCCAGAGATAACTGCCACTTATCCTAGACCTTCACAACCCGAGCAACCACCCTGCTCCAAACCACTTAGATCAGAAATAAACTGATCCAAGCTGAAACCCACAAGACTATGGTCTTCCATCTTCATCTTATCAACTTCCAAGATTAGACCAACAAAACTGCAGTAACTTGCATAACACACTCTTCCAGATAACTGCCAAGCTCCCAACAAGGTCTTTACAAACATATCCAGACTGTAGATTTGCATAATCCTCTAGACAAATACTAAGTCTCCCGTCAAAGTATTTACCCTCATGC
Source organism: Lathyrus tuberosus (assembly GCA_022829125.1). Taxonomy (NCBI): domain Eukaryota; kingdom Viridiplantae; phylum Streptophyta; class Magnoliopsida; order Fabales; family Fabaceae; genus Lathyrus; species Lathyrus tuberosus. The sequence goes on along the minus strand of JALAZF010000070.1, from coordinate 738,626 downwards.
ACAACATCACTAATAGACAGATACTAAGTCTCCCGTCAAAGTATTTACTATTAAACAGAAAAAGATTACCTTCTCACACAAGGCATTCTTTTCTGCACACTTCTGGCACTAGCTGATCCCTCTTTTATAAATTTACACCACTGATCACTCCTGAAACTCCACCATGAGCACAACTAACTTCCTTGGTTGAAAAAGCAATGATGTTTCAGCATCAGTTCCGTCATCAGTCTAAATCACATTAACCATTTACTATGGCTTTGGAGACAACAACCACAGTAATCCACACACATCTCTTGCAAGGGACACAAGATGATCGACCATCAGCACCTGATCAACCTTCACACAAGTAAGAGCCTGCATCCTCTACATCTCAAGAATCTTCTTCTCAACCTTCTGATGTTCAGACCTTCTGTCTGTCTCTGAGATGTTGAATGCCATCCTTCTGCACCTAAAGAGGAGATTCCCTCTAACAAGTTTCTGAAAACAATCAATGACTGGTCATCTAATATGCTTCTTCCAACACTTGAACTTACAAGAATGCCCTTCAATCCTTGCCAAAAAAAATTCCATTATGTGAGGACACCACATAACTGAACTCCAGTTTTAGAGGAAACTTCTCATGCAGATACCAGGGAACCATAATCCTTTGGAAAAAAAAAACACCAACTTCTCCTTGCACAAATCTGAAATGCTCATCCTATGGTTGGTACACACATATAACTCCTTTCACATAGAATCTGCTCCATGGCCATAAACGAGATTGCAAATAACTGGCTGCTTCGATCAGAAGGAACTTTCAGATATCAGAGAAAATGTCCTTGACATTTGAGCTTGACCTTCACAAAAACAAACAACCTTTGAACACCTACTCACTTGGATCCGAAATACACTAATCCAATGAGTGACACTATATTGATCATCTCTTGACCAACGTACATATCTAAGACATGTTTCTTGAAGGAAACTTCTTAGACACACAACCTAGATGCCTCCTCTTCCAAGCCAGGAGTAGGTTCCAAACAGATGTGATCAATACACATTTGTTTAGCCCCCAAGCATCTGTTATGCCATACCTTTATCCAACAAGATTCTGCACAATCTGCTGGTTTTATGTTCCAACATCTGGTAGGACATAAGTTCTCTTCACAAGAAACACACCAAAAGATCCTTTAACACAGCCCAGAGATTGACCTTGTAAGGTTGGAGGCAAGAATAAATTGCTTCTTTCTTCAGACCTCTTTTCAACAAGCTCATATAGGAGTTCCTTTATGAGTGGACTTGGGATGAACCACAAGTATCTTTGGCAACTCTAACAAGCTAGTTGAAGATATCCTCAAGTATCACCACACCATGTGATACATCTTCAGAGGAGAACAGAATGTTGCAGCCTTAACACAAAACCACCAGGAGTTTTCCATCAGATATATATATATATATATATATATATATATATATATATATATATATATATATATATATATATATATATATATATATATATATATATATATATATATATATATATATATATGCAGCGGAACACACACCAGAAAACTCCTCTACAACCTTCAGGCACTGCTCCATAATCCTTGCACATCATCACCATAAGCCAAGTGTCAACACAGTCACAACAGCAGTTCTTATGAAAAGTCCATCCTTCACTTCAAGGGATCATACACACAACTATATGAACTGACCAAGTCCATAACCCAGCAAAACTATCTTCCTTGATCATGAACCAGAAAGTATCTTCCCAAGATCTCATCCAGAAACAGACTGGATGCCTGCTCTGATACCAATTGAAATTCTGGTACAGATGTGTGATGTCTTGTGCAATGTCACAACATCGCAATCTGCTGAACAAGGCAATAATAGAAACAGTAAATGAACACAATCAATTGTTCACCCAGTTCGGTTCAACCAACCTACATCTGGGGGCATACCAAGCCAGGAAGGAAGTCCACTATTAGTAGTATCAAATTACAGACTCAACACACCAGTTGACAATCTACCTAATTCAATCACTACCCAATGACCCTTCTACCTAAGTCCTCCCTAGGTAAGAGACTCCATCTCACTTCCAATCATCTCGATGATGTCTAGGAGTCAACTACACCGTCACTGCATCAACAGCTTGACTCCTTAAACTTTTCTATTACATAGACTTTGGAAGACACACTTCCATGACAACCCTTTGGAGTTGCTTCAAAGCTTCCTCCAAGAACAATACATCTCTTACCTACAGGCTTCGAGATAAACACGATGACCATCCCACAACCCGGGTGGTTCATCAATCAACACAGCCCTTCTAATCTACATGATGGCTGGCTTACCAAAACTAGGTTACAATGGTTCTATTTATAACCTATTTCCCAACTGGATTTGGGCCTTCAAATCATATCAAAACTGAATCTCCAAATCTCCAAAAGATTCTGCTACTAAATAGATCTTCAATTAAATCCTCAATCAAATATTCAATTAACTCTAAATATTCTCCATATCTTTATGCATTAAATTCAGCTCCACATAATATTTCCAGGATATTATGTATCTTTTAAATCTTCACTATTCAGCTGCAAGATCTTCTCCAAATATCAGATTTGATTTGAATTTAAAAACAGATTTTATCTTCAAATCTTTTCAAATCTTTCAGCCCTAAAAATAGCAACAAGATCTGCTCCACTTATGATCGCACCAGAATATATCTTTACCAAGATATTCGCCTACAATCTCTCACTCTCTTCAGCAGAATATCTCTCCAATAACAGAAACACGCGCAACCCTAATAACACAGCAGACTGATGTTCTGGTATAGTGATGTCAAGACATCGCATGTGACATCACTCTTCAGCACTTTAACTCTTCAACACCTTAACATTCTGCAATCCAAAAACCACACAGATGGTTTTCTGATGTTCTGTCAACTGATGTCAAGACATCATGTATAACATCAGACCACAAAACTGCACCCCTGCAACAGCTGATGATAAGAACCAATGTTATGACATCAGACATATGACATCAACATTGTTCAGCTTTGTTTTACCAAAATTCCAGCCAATACAAGAACTAACAGTCCATATATTTTTAAAAATAAAATTGATTTCTAAATTTTTGTAAAAATTATATAAATTATTTAAATAATTTATATAATTTTTACAAAAATTTAGGAATATTATTTTATATAAATTCTTTTACGGAAAGGAAATAATACTTGTCATGTTTGTTGAGAAGACTAATTAAGTAGCGTTTAAAGATAGATTTATTTATTAAATTTCATATCAAATAATTAAATTAAGAAAATTTTACACTTTTTATATGAAGATATTTTGGTAAAAAAATATATAATATAGGAGTAGAGGAATAAATGATAGGGTATGAGGTAAAATTTTCATTGTTAATAGAATAATGGATTGTTTTGATCCATCTATTATCAATTCAATTCATATCCACCCAATCCATCCATTTTACCACCCCTAACCTCTAGTCCTCAATCTCACAAAAAAAATTATATATAAGTCTACACATGTATGTTTCTATCGTGTGTTGATCTAACTGTAGATTTTCCTTCATGTAAATGTCCTTAACAAAATCATGTTGATCTACCCTCATCTAAATCAGTCAAAAGAATCATAAATACTCTAATTTACGTGTGTGTGTGTGTGTGTATATATATATATATATATATATATATATATATATATATATGGGTTATGCTAATGCACACCCATGTAGGTGTGCGTTAGCAAAATACACCTTAGTGTATTTTTGTGTGGGGCCCACCAATTTTGAGTGAAATCCACATTAGAAAGATGAAGAAAAAAAAAAGAAAAAGAAAATAGATGTAGTGTAATACCCCATAATTTTGTGAGCATTTTGGATAATATTTTTATGATCAACTGGGTTCCGGGGTACTCTGAGCAATTATTGGATAAAGTAATTAGAGTAAACCGATGAACTCGGATTTTGATTAGATTAATATTATTTAACTTGGAATTTGAGTAATTGGTGCATCAGAGATAATTTGGATAATTAGTAGTATTACCAATTAATATTTCCTTTGTGTATTTTCTTTTCCTTTGCCTTATTTGGAAAAATAGATAGAAACATAAGAGAAAGAAAGAAAGGAGAAGGAAAAGGATGGGAAAAGAAGAGAAATTTTGCACAAGAGCTCAAGAACTTGGATCATCAACCAATCTTCATCTTTTCATTTCAGCTTCAACCTCCTCATCTTGTAATCCAGGTGGGTTGTAGTTAGACCCTTTAGAGTAGAGTTTTATTTGAGTTTAGAGTTAGTTTGGAATTGTGAGAATTGAGTCATTTTGCACATAAATTATGAATCTAACTGCTGAAATTCAATAATTGATTGTGTAGTATACTGCTTGTTATGGCTATAACATGTTTTGATGCATTGTGGTAGTGGAAAAATGGATTTTTGGGGTTGATTTTGGGGAACCCGTAGCAGGAAAATTCTGCAGGAAATTCTGTAAATTTCCACTGCCCATACGCGTATGGGGCATGGCCGTACGCGTATGGCAAGGGCGGTACGTGTATTGGAGGAAAAAATGGAATTTTCAAGGAAAAACAGCTCTGCCCATACGCGTATCACCTTGGGCAATACGCGTATGGCTGGGCGAGCCAGCTGAGCGGTACGCGTATGGCACAAGGCAATACACGTACGGTCAGGAAAATTGTTTAATGGTGTTTTCTCGCGATACTATTTCTGGTTATGTCCATAACTTTTGACTCGGTTATCCGTTTTTAATATTCTTGATATCATTGGAAAGCTAACAGAATGTACTTTCTTATGAAAATGGTTTTAAAGTTGTTGGCCGATTTAATTATGTCGGGATTTTGGGAATAGTGTCGTTTTGTTGATTTTTAGCGTTTGATGGTGTGTAATTGTTGTTAAATATGTATGCATGCTAAAATATGGAATAGGAAGAGTGAGAACCATTACCCTATACAATGTCGAAAAGTGTGAAATGACATAGTGTCAACGCTCGTGCATGAAAGGCCGAGGCGTGTGTGTAATAATCATAACCAGTTATTTTTGCGGTGTAGTTTCATGAAACTCGAGCACCTCCTCTGAAACGTATGCACAATTACTTGGCAGGTTTGATTCCCATGTATAGTACGAATGGAGCCTACGGGTAAAGAGACTTGTGATGGTTAACAGACCATGAGAAGTGACGGTTCACGGCTAACAGGCCGATGATCCTGAATCAATTTTGTATGCCAAGTAACTTCAAGGATCCATGACTCGGGTCGTCTTCTAGACGTAGAAGCGGACGGGAAAAGGGGATGCCTTGGTACGGTTATTGATTAGTGATATTCTTGAGCTAACAGGCTCAGGACGTACGTTGGTACTAGTGTGAGTTAACAGGCTCACCGGTGTAGATACTTATGTTTGTGTGTGTACTCATAGTCTTTTCCCTTGCCTTTTGATTTGAGTTAGGTTTATTAGAACCTTGTAGAGCCGAGAGGACTTTAAGATAGGGAACTCACTGAGATTTGATGTATCTCACCCCACTGTTGTTGTTTACATCACAGGTACTGCAGGTTCCGCGAAGGGTAAGGATAAGGCCGTGTGATTATCCTTACTTATCTGATGGCTTTGCTTCCGTTGTGGAGCTTTTGAGATCATTAGTGATCTAGTTCTTAGTGTTTTGTCTTTTGAAACCTCTTGTAGATATACTATGCCGTAGTTTTTTTGTATTAGGCTTTTTGGGCATGTATATGTATAATGTGTTTACTAGGAACTTATTGTATATTTCAGTACCAAAAGTGAAATTCATGTATAATATATGATTTGACGCATGTATGTATATGGGGCTTTACAGTTGGTATCAAAGCAGGTCGTATCCTCGACCTAGCCATGAAATAGAATAAGTTTTCCTTCCGTTTCATATGCGGCGTGTCGCCATTGGTCTTGTCTGTTATATTTATGGTATTGAGTCTGATCAACTTAATCCTATCTGTATGAAATTCAGGAACATGGCTGACAGGCGCAGAAACAACCGTGGTAGACCGAGAACCACTCCAGCAGGGACTAATTCGTCAGGTGATGCTGGGAATGCTCCTTTGTACCAATTTATGCAACAGATGCCGCAACAACAAAATCAGTTTGTGCAACAAATGGTACAGCAAATGGCTGGTGGTGTGTATCCTCCAGTGGTGGTACCAGAAGCTGCAGGGGGAAACTTCAGGGATTTCATCCGTATGAATCCTCCGGAATTTCAGGGAGGGTTAGATCCAGTAAAGGCTCATGAGTGGATATCAGGTATGGAACGGATTTTCCTAATAGTTCAGTGCAGTGAGGAAAACAAGGTGGTCTTCGCTTCACATTTGCTGAAGGGTCCGACCATGAGGTGGTGGGAAAGTGCTTAAGCCTTAATGACAATCCAAGAGGTACCAAAGGTCTGGGAGCAGTTTAAGATAACTTTTATGGAGAAATATTTTCCAAGTTCCTTAAGGTCTCAAAAAGAATTCGAGTTTCAACAATTGAGACATGGTAACTTATCTGTGGCTTCTTATGCTGAAAATTTCGAGGTTATGGCTGCGTATTCGACACAGGCTATGTATGCTCCTGATGAGAGGTGGAAGATTGATCAGTTTCTGTTTGGTTTAAGGGCTGAAATTTCACATAGTGTATCTCAGAGAGAGTTTACTAGCTATGCTGAATTGTTACGACAATGTTATGTTGCGGAACATAGTTTGAAAAAGGTACAGATGGAAGGAGACTTGAGCAGGGCAACTTAAAGTGACCGTGGAAGATCGAATCAACAGTTTAGGCAAAGGCAACAATCCTTTAAAGGGAAGCAAGTTCAGAGTTCTAGGACTAGTGTGCCTCCGGTATGCCGTACTTGTGGGAAGAATCACTATGGTAGGTGCGGACTAGAGGGAATAAGGTGTTATCAGTGTAACAAGGTGGGCCACATGGCGAAGGATTGTCCTCAGGGTAGGAATCAGGCACAACGGAAGAATACCGGCCGAGTGTATACCTTGGATGCAAGGAAGACAAAGGGTGATAACTCCTTGATTGCGGGTACGTGTTTCGTAAATGGACATCCTTGTTTTGTTTTATTTGATTGTGGGGCAACACATTCTTTTGTGTCCACGCGTTGCGTGAAGCGACTTGGGTTGCAAGCTGTTCCTTTGTTTCCTCCTATGGTGGTTACTACTGCCATGGATGAGATTGTAGAGACACCGTTGATGTGTGAGAATTGTGTATTATCAGTGAATGAAAGAGTTTTCCGGATTGACCTTATCTGTTTACGGCTTAAGAAAGTGGATGTGGTTCTGGGAATGGATTGGCTTTCTGCTAATTCGGTGTTTATTGGGTGTGAGGAAAAGCTGATCATTATTCCGTCTGAAGAGGCTACTTCGAAGGATGTGTTAACTACTATTTTAGAAGGTACGGTTGGAATGATTAATTTCTTGTTTGAGGAAGAAAAGTCTGTTCTTTTGATTCTTACCAAGGAGGAGAGTATTAACATCCCAGTTTCGAGTATTCCGGTAGTTTGTGACTTTCCTGAAGTTTTCCCCGGGAAGTGGAATTCTCCATTGACCTGATACCGGGGACGGCTCCAATATCCGTTTCTCTGTATTGGATGGCACCACTTGAATTAAGAGAATTAAAGGATTAATTTGAAGACTTGTTGGCTAAGCATTTTGTTCGACCCAATGTTTCACCCTGTGGAGCTCCAGTGTTTGGTAAAGAAGAAGGATGGTGGAATGCGGCTGTGTATTGATTACCGTCAATTGAATAAGGCCACCATCAAGAATAAATACCCATTACCAAGGATAGACGATCTGTTGGATCAATTGAAAGGAGTCTGTGTGTTCTCGAAGATTGATCTATGGTCGGGTTATCATTAGATTCGTGTGAAGAGTTCCGATGTACCAAAGACTGCGTTTAGAACTCGTTATGGTCATTATGAATTTTTGGTGATGCCTTTCGGTGTGACGAATGCACCGGCAGTTTTCATGGATTATATGAATCGGATATTCCAACCTTACTTGGACCAATCTATGGTGATTTTCATTGACGACATTCTTATTTATTCTCGTGATCCTCAAGAGCACGGAGAACACCTAAGAATTGTTTTATCCATCTTACAAGAGAAGCAACTTTTTGCTAAGTTAAGTAAGTGTGAGTTTTGGATGTCTGAGGTTAACTTTCTTGGTCACGTCATATCCCAGGGAGGTGTAGCAGTCGATCCTTCAAAAGTTGACGCAGTGATTAATTGGGAGAGACCGAAGAATGCTTCTGAAGTTAGAAGTTGCTTGGGATTGGCAGGGTATTACAGAAGGTTTATTAAGGGGTTTTCGCAGTTGGCTTTACCATTGACGAGACTTACTCGGAAGGAGTATTCGTATGAGTGGGATTTGGCTTGTGAAAGAAGTTTTAGGAGTTTGAAGGAGAGATTGACTACCGCTCCTATTTTGGTTATTCTTGGTCCTAGCAAGTCATATGAAGTATATTGTGATGCATCGAAGAAGGGTTTAGGCGGAGTGTTAATGCAGGAGGGACATGTAGTGGCTTATGCTTCACGACAGTTGAAAGTCCATGAAGAAAATTACCCAACGCATGATTTAGAATTGGCGGCAGTTGTTTTTATTTTGAAAGTATGGCGTCACTATTTGTATGGTGTACGCTTTGAGATGTTTAGCGACCACAAGAGAATAAAGTACTTATTTGATCAGAAAGAGTTGAACATGCGTCAGAGGAGATGGATGGAATATCTGAAGGATTTTGACTTGGAGTTAAAATACCATTCGGGTAAAGCAAATAAGGTGGCGGATGCATTGAGCAGGAAAGTGTTGCATAGTGCCGAATTGATGATGTTAGAGTATACCTTAATGGAAAAGTTTAGAGATCTAAATCTTCAATTTAACTGGACTCCAAATGGTGTAATTATGGGAAATTTGAATATCTCTTCTACTCTTAGGGAAGAAATCCAACAAGAGCAAGGGTTAGACGAGAAGTTACAGGAAGTGTTATTACAACCGGGTTTTGTGCGAGCTACCGACGGAACTATTTTGTTTAACCAAAGGATTTGTGTCCCGGACAACACGGACTTAAAACGAAGGATTTTGGAGGAAGCGCATAAGGGTACTTTAACTATACATCCAGGATCTTCAAAGATGTATCAAGATTTAAAGAGGGACTATTGGTGGCCCGGGATGAAAAAGGATATTGTGGTGTGTGTATCGGAATGTGCGGTGTGCCAACAAGTGAAGATTGAGCACCAAAGGTCGGGTGGCTTGTTGCAACATTTAGAGATTCCGATGTGGAAATGGGATAGTATTTCAATGGACTTCGCAGTGGGTTTACCCCGTGCGCAAGGTGGTTATGACTCGATTTGGGTAATTGTGGACCGGTTAACGAAATCCGCGCATTTCTTAGCTGTGAAGACTACCTACAAGGCGAGTCATCTCGCAAGGTTGTTCATTTCAGAGATAGTGAGATTGCATGGTATTCCTACTAGTATCGTTTCGGATAGAGATCCAAAGTTTACTTCCAGATTTTGGAGGGCTTTTCAACAAGCCATGGGAACGAGGTTACATTTGAGTACATCGAACCATCCGCAAACGGACAGTCCGACGGAACGGACAATACAGACCATGGAGGACATGTTGAGAGCTTGTGTACTAGAAAGTGGAGGAAATTGGATAGATCTTTTGCCGTTGATCGAATTCTCTTATAATAACAGTTATCATGCAAGTATTGATATGGCACCATATGAGGCGTTATATGGTAGAAAGTGTAGAACGCCATTGTGTTGGGCGGAAGTTGGCGACGATAGAATTTTATGACCTGAGAATATTCACGAGACCACGGAAAAGATTAGAATGATTCGTGGAAAAGTTAAACAAGCCCAAGATTGTCAGAAGAGCTATGCGGACAACCGTAGGAGACCGTTAGAGTTTGATGAGGGTGATCATGTATTTTTGAAGGTTACTCCGAGATTGAGATTGAAAGGGCCATTTAAATCGCGGAAGTTAAGTCCAAGATACTTAGAACCGTATCAAATCTTAGAAAGAATTGGAGAAGTGGCCTACAAATTAGCCTTACCGCCTTCTCTATCAGAAATGCACGACGTTTTCCATGTGTCTCAGCTTCGGAAATTTGTTCCAGATCCTCTTCAACCAATTTTTCCAGATATAATTGAGATAGAAGCTAATTTGACATTTGAGCCTCAACCAAGTCGTATCACAGGAAGAGAAACTAAAGTGCTGCGGAATAAAGAGATTCCTCTTGTTAAGGTTCAGTGGGATGAGACGCATCCAGGCGATGCAACTTGGGAACTGGAATCGGAAATGCGGGAAGCTTATCCTCATCTTTTCAGGTATTTGTTTTAAATTCGTGGGCGAATTTCTATTTAAGGGGGGGAGGATGTAATACCCCATAATTTTGTGAGCATTTTGGATAATATTTTTATGATCAACTGGGTTCTGGGGTACTCTGAGTAATTATTGGATAAAGTAATTAGAGTAAACCGACGAACTCGGATTTTGATTAGATTAATATTATTTAACTTGGAATTTGAGTAATTGGTGCATTAGAGATAATTTGGATAATTAGTAGTATTACCAATTAATATTTCCTTTGTGTATTTTCTTTTCCTTTGCCTTATTTGGAAAAATAGATAGAAACATAAGAGAAAGAAAGAAATGAGAGGGAAAAGGAAGGGAAAAGAAGAGAAATTTTGCATAAGAGCTCAAGAACTTGGATCATCAACCAATCTTCATTTTTTCATCTCAGCTTCAACCTCCTCATCTTGTAATCCAGGTGGGTTTTAGTTAGACCCTTTAGAGTAGAGTTTTATTTGAGTTTAGAGTTAGTTTGGAATTGTGGGAATTGAGTAATTTTGCACATAAATCATGAATCTAACTGCTGAAATTCAATAATTGATTGTGTAGTATACTGCTTGTTATGGCTATAACATGTTTTGATGCATTGTGGTTGTGGAAAAATGGATTTTTGGGGTTGATTTTGGGGAACCCGTAGCAGGAAAATTCTGCAAATTTCCACTGCCCATACGCGTATGGGGCATGGCCTTACGCGTATGGGGCATGGCCTTACGCGTATGGCAAGGGCGGTATGCGTATTGGAGGAAAAAATGAAATTTTCAAGGGAAAACAGCTCTGCCCATACATGTATAACCTTAGGCAATACGCGTATGGCTGGACGAGCCAGCTGGGCGGTACGCGTATGGCACAAGGCAATACGCGTACGGTCAGGAAAATTGTTTAATGGTGTTTTCTCGCGATACTATTTCTGGTTATGTCCATAACTTTTGACTCGGTTATCCATTTTTAATATTCTTGATATCATTGGAAAGCTAACAGAATGTACTTTCTTATGAAAATGGTTTTAAAGTTGTTGGCCGATTTAATTATGTCGGGATTTTGGGAATAGTGTCGTTTTGTTGATTTTTAGCGTTTGATGGTGTGTAATTGTTGTTAAATATATATGCATGCTAAAATATGGAATAGGAAGAGTGAGAACCATTACCCTATACAATGTCGGAAAGTGTGAAATGACATAGTGTCAACGCTCGTGCATGAAAGGCCGAGGCGTGTGTGAAATAATCATAACCAGTTATTTTTGCGGTGTAGTTTCATGAAACTCGAGCACCTCCTTTGAAACGTATGCACAATTACTTGGCAGGTTTTATTCCCGCGTATAGTACGAATGGAGCCTACGGGTAAAGAGACTTGTGATGGTTAACAGGCCATGAGAAGTGACGGTTCACGGCTAACAGGCCGATGATCCCGAATCAATTTCGTATGCCAAGTAACTTCAAGGATCCATGACTCGGGTCGTCTTCTAGACGTAGAAGCGGACGGGAAAAGGGGATGCCTTGGTACGGTTATTGATTAGTGAGATTCTTGAGCTAACAGGCTCAGGACGTACGTTGGTACTAATGTGAGTTAACAGGCTCACCGGTGTGGATACTTATGTTTGTGTGTGTACTCATAGTCTTTTCCCTCCCCTTTTGACTTGAGTTAGGTTTATTAGAACCTTGTAGAGCCGAGAGGACTTTAAGATAGGGAACTCACTGAGATTTGATGTATCTCACCCCACTGTTGTTGTTTACATCACAGGTACTGTAGGTTCCGCGAAGGGTAAGGATAAGGCCGTGTGATTATCCTTACTTATCTGATGGCTTTGCTTCTGTAGTGGAGCTTTTGAGATCATTAGTGATCTAGTTCTTAGTGTTTTGTCTTTTTAAACCTCTTGTAGATATACTATGCCGTAGTTTTTTTGTATTAGGCTTTTTGGGCATGTATATGTATAATGTGTTTACTAGGAACTTATTGTATATTTCAGTACCAAAAGTGAAATTCATGTATAATATATTATTTGACGCATGTATGTATATGGGGCTTTACAGTTGGTATCAAAGCAGGTCGTATCCTCGACCTAGCCATGAAATAGAATAAGTTTTCCTTCCGTTTCATATGCGGCGTGTCGCCATTGGTCTTGTCTGTTATATTTATGGTATTGAGTCTGATCAACTTAATCCTATCTGTATGAAATTCAGGAACATGGCTGACAGGCGCAGAAACAACCGTGGTAGACCGAGAACCACTCCAGCAGGGACTAATCCGCCAGGTGATGCTGGGAATGCTCCTTTGTACCAATTTATGCAACAGATGCAGCAACAACAAAATCAGTTTGTGCAACAAATGGTACAACAAATGGCTGGTGGTGTGCATCCTTCAATGGTGGTACCAGAATCTGCAGGGGGAACCTTCAGGGATTTCATCCGTATGAATCCTCCGGAATTTCAGGTAGGGTTAGATCCAGTAAAGGCTCATGAGTGGATATCAGGTATGGAACGGATTTTCCTAATAGTTCAGTGCAGTGAGGAAAACAAGGTGGTCTTCGCTTCACATTTGCTGAAGGGTCCGGCCATGAGGTGGTGGGAAAATGCTTTAGCCTTAATGACAATCCAAGAGGTACCAAAGGTCTGGGAGCAGTTTAAGATAACTTTTATGGAGAAATATTTTCCAAGTTCCTTAAGGTCTCAAAAAGAATTCGAGTTTCAACAATTGATGAAAAGAAAATAGAAAGAAAATATGTGTAGTGTATTTTTGTGTGGGGCCCATCAATTTTGGGTGTGTGTTAGCATTTCCCTATATATATATATATATATATATATATATATATATATATGAAACGCATCTTATGAGAATGCCATTTTTATGTGAGAAAATGAGAATGAATCTGAACCATTAAATTTTAAAGGGTTAATAGTCATTTTGCCTCCTACCATATAGGCGTTTTTCGAAAAACCCCCTATTAAAAAAAACTTGCAAAAAATACATTAACATTTGAAGATTCTCTCAATTATGACATTCACCACATCCAGTCACCAAAAAAACTGATGTGACAGCGTTTTTATTTTATTTTTTGTGATGTGGAAGGCCATGTTGGCTTTTTATTTTTATTTTGATTTATTTAAATATCAGGTTGCCATTTTGTTTTTCATTTATTTTTGGTTTATTTTTAAAAATATATTAAATGTTCAAAATATGTTGGAGATGAGAATAGATCCATGATCACCTCTCATCACCAACCAACACTCAATACCACTAGGCTATGTTGTGTTTCGCTACAAGAAAAACATATATTTGCCGGGTGATTTAGTCAGGTGATATTCACCTCGCTAATAATAACCGTTGCTACATGATTAACACCCCGCAACCTGTTTTTCTAATAAAAATAAAAAATATTAAAAATATTAAATTAATCACCTCGCAACTAGTTTGGAGGGAAATCAAATTTTTAAAACAAGGTTTACAGGGTGCTAAACACCCCGCAAGATTTTTCTCAAATTTCATAAAACAAAAAGTTATGGCATGTCAATTCATCGCAGAGGGAACAGTCAATGTCAGAAGAGTTGCGGGGTGAAAAATACTTCGCAGAGTTGTGGGGTGAAATTCACCTAGCAAACTTGTTTTTAAAATAATGAACAACGCCTTTAATACAATGTTTCCATTCTCAAACAATTTTCATTCCAGTAAAACACTTTTCATTCTCAAACTCTCACTTCCCATAAACCCATTCTCTATTCTTCTCTTCTTCTTCATCAAAAAATTCACACACAAATATTTTCTCAACCCAAAACACCATTGTCTACTTCCTTCCAGTATTTATTCTCTGCTATAAGGTACACTTTTTTTTTTTCATTTTTTTATTAATACAAATTATTCTGATTGTCTTGTTGTTTTTCATATTTTATTTTTATTGTTATAGTCTTTTGTTTTGATTTTGTTTCTATAATGTTATAGTCTTTTGATTTGTATTATGTTTATTAATTTGTGTTTCATATTTTGTTGCTATCTGGTTTTTCTTTTATTCTCAATGAACATATATTAATCCACAATACTGATGATTTCCCTTCTCTACTCATATTTCGTTCTGATTTTGTTTATGCTTTTATTTCGTTTATTTATTTATTTTTTTATTAAACAGAATAAAAAATCCAGATTTTTTCGTTTTTTATACTATTTAACAAATAGAATAGAAAATTAATTTATTTTATTATACATATATAATAAAACATAATAAAAAAATTATATTAATTTGTTTTCAGATAATGTTATTTTGTTATATAAAATAAATCATTTTTTTATATTTTTATATAAATTAATATAAAATATAATATAAAGAAAATATTATTATTATAATTTTTTTTTACAAATTCAAAATGTTTGCCAGGTGAAAATCACCCAGCAACTTTATGTCTTTTCAAACTTTGCCAGGTGAAATTCACCCCACAACATTCTGACTATTCTGCACTACTTTCAACTTGCTCTGCTCTGCTTTATTCTGACATGCGTGTTGTGTCTGTTCTGAATTCTGGGAAAGGGGTTGCGGGGTGAAATTCACCTGGCAACGTTGCGAAGTGAATTTCACCTGGCAAACTTGCGAAGTGATTTTCTCCTTGCAAAATATTGCGACTAACGTTTTTGCGGAGTGTTTGGTTCACCCCGCAAAAGTTACGTTGCAGGGTGATATTTGCATTTGCGAAGTGTTTTTCACCTGGCAAATTGCAGTTTTTTTTTGCAGTTTTTTTGTAGTTAATTATGTATTATGTATTTTATAGTTGCAAATATTACCATGAATTCATGGTAATATTTGCAACTATAAAATACATAATACATAATTAACTAGTTAGTAATTTTTACTAAACTAAAATCTATTTAGATTGTTCATGTTATAATTTTGTTTCCATTAATTGATGTTAATGCATATTTTTCGTTTTTTTACCTTTAATTGATGTTAATTAATGTTAATATATTATAACTAAATAATATATTTAGTTTTAATTTTTTTTAATGTTAAATAAACTGTAGCAATTTTAGTTTATTAAAATGCTACAATTATTAATTTTTCAAATGAGTGTATTTTTACCTTTAATTTCGTTTTTAATTATATAAACTATATAAATTAAATAAACTAAACTATTTAGTTACAATATTATTTAAACTATATAAACTATATATTTAATAAAACTATATAAACTAAACTATTTTATATAATTTAGTTATAGATTATTTAAACTAAACTATTAAATTTTACTACAATATTTATTAATTTAGAAATTAATAAACTAATTTATTTCAAAATTATTTAAAGCTACAATAATTTCAAAACTACAGTAATTAATTTATAAAATTATTTAGTAAAATATTGTTAATAAACTAATTAAATTATTAAAAGCTACAGTAATTTCAAAACTACAGTAATTAATTATTTCAAAACTAAACTAATTAATTTATAAAATTATTTTAGTAACGTTAATAGATTACTAAAAGCTACATAATTTAGTAATATTAATATTTAATTTAGTAATAACGTGATAATAAATTATAAGAGCTACAATAATAATGTTAATAATTTAATTTAGTAATATTAATATTTAATTTAAACTATTTTAGTGTAAATATTAATTAATTAAACTATTTTATTAAACTATTCTATTTTATTAAACTATTTAATCTATTTAATTATTATGTTTTAATATTAATATTAATTTAATCTATTTAATCTAATTAAAATGTTACAGCATATTAAGAAAAATGATTAAACAGTTTAATAAAAATCATTTAATAGATTTTAGTTTAGTAAAAATTACTAACTAGTTAATTATGTATTATGTATATTATAGTTGCAAATATTACCATAAAATACAACATAGTCTAGTGGTATTGAGTGTTTTTTTTTTATAAGCAAATTCATTAATAAGAGATTAAGGGGATCTCAGACCAACAAACTACAACCACCAAAATGCACAAAACAAAAAATAAAAAACAAACGGAAACTAAAACCAAACGAACAGCCAACACTACTAGCTCACCTTAACGAGCACACAGACAAAAAAACCTACTAGCCACCAAACTAGATCTAAAAGGCAATCTAATTAGTGCCACCCTCCAGCTGAACCACTGAACTTCGACGGAATGACCGTCTTCAAAGAAGAACCAGAAGCTGCTTAAACTCTATGTTGACAGAAGGAGAATCCAGCAACTTGCAGCAGACGATCCAACCTGAACAGAAAATTTAATAGCTTAATCCATCAATTCAATCAAACTCCCAACGCCACTGTTCACCATCCATTCTCCCAAATCGCAATCAGTCGCCGCCTAGTTCTGCAGGCCACAAACTCCAAAGGAGAAAAACGAAGAGAAAGATGAAACTCAGAGAAAGTTATAATGCAACCAACAACAAACAGAGGCAAGCAGAAAAACAAGGATTTGTGTCTGGTTTTTATATCCTTCGTCCAAAGCGAATCCGACTTCAATTTACCAACATCAGGAAACGATTGTACCTTAACACCCAAAGCTCCATACCTTAACACCCAGAGTGTTGGTTGGTGATGAGAGGTCATGGGTTCTATTCCCATCTCTAACATATTTTGAACATAGCCAACATAGCCTTCCACATCACAAAAAAAAAAACGCTGCCACATCAGCTTTCTCCTCCATCATTTATTTTTGGGTTAATACACATTTTAGACCCTGCCATATGGGGTGAATTCGAAAAAGGACTCTGTAAAAAAAAACTTAGATTCCGTCCCTGCCATTTGAAGTGGCCCCTCAGTCCACACAATCAGCATTTTTTTATTTTTTTATTTTTTTAATGTGACGTGGCGCTTACTTGGATTTTTATATTTATTTTCTTTATATTTTAATTACACGCGTGGCATTTTACTATTATTTTATTATTTGAATGTTGAAATGTTTAAAGATCAAAAATCAAAATTTTTGCCCTCACCAAGGTTTGAACCTAAGTTCTCATGGTTGCAAAGAGATACTCTTCCACTAGGCCATTTAGTTCTTCTTGTCTATATGTTAACTTCAAATGTATATATTACAACATTTCAATTAACAATTAAATTAACACTTAAATTAACATATTAAATACATAAATGACTTTAAATAAATACTATAACTTATTATTATTTTATTTTACGATCAATTTATTATTTTATTTATTTATTTATTTAATTTCAGTTTAATATTTTATTTTATTTATTTATTTTATTTAATTTCAGTTTTATTTATTTTATTTAAAAATATACGTTAATATTTATTTTCAGTTTATTTTTAGTTAATTTATTATTTAATATTTATATTTATATTCAGTTTATTTATTACTAAATTTATTTTCAGTTTATTTATTATTTATTTTCAGTTTATTTATTTAATATTTAGTTTATTTATTTATATTCAGTTTATTTATTACAAAATTTATTTTCAGTTTATTTATTATTTGTTTTCAGTTTATATTTATATTCAGTTTATATTTATATTCAGTTTATTTATTTATTTAGTTTATTTATTTATTTAAACTAAATATTATTTATTATTTATTTTCAGTTTATATTTATATTCAGTTTATTTATTTAATATTTAGTTTATTTATTTAGTTTATTTATTTATTTAGTTTATCTATTTATTTATTTATTTATTCAGTTTATTTATTTAATATTTATTTTATTTATTTAATATTTAGTTTATTTATTTATTTATTTGGTTTATTTATTTATTTATTTAGTTTATTTATTTAATATTTAATTTATTTATTTATTTATTTTTATATTTATATTTAGTTTATTTATTTTCATTTTGTTTATTAAATATTAAATAAAAAATAATATTTAGTTTAAATAAATAAATAAACTAAATAAATAAATAAATAAACTGAATATAAATATAAACTGAAAATAAATAATAAATAAACTGAAAATAAATTTATTAATAAATAAACTGAATATAAATAAATAAACTAAATAAATAAATAAATAAACTAAATATTAAATAAATAAACTGAATATAAATATAAACTGAAAATAAATAATAAATAAACTGAAAATAAATTTAGTAATAAATAAACTAAATATAAATATAAATATTAAATAATAAATTAACTAAAAATAAACTGAAAATAAATATTAACGTATATTTTTAAATAAAATAAATAAAACTGAAATTAAATAAAATAAATAAATAAAATAAAATATTAAACTGAAATTAACAAAATAAATAAATAAAATAAAAAATTGATCGTAAAATAAAATAATAATAAGCTATAGTATTTATTTAAAGTCATTTATGTATTTAATATGTTAATTTAAGTGTTAATTTAATTGTTAATTGAAATATTGTAATATATACATTTGAAGTTAACAAATAGACAAGAAGAACTAAATGGCTTAGTGGAAGAGTATCTACTTGCAACCATGAGAACATGAGTTCAAACCTTGGTGATGGCAAAAATTTTGATTTTTGATCTTTAACAATTTCAACATTCAAATAATAAAATAATAGTAAAATATCACGCGTGTAATTAAAATATAAAGAAAATAAATATAAAAATCCAAGTAAGCGCCACGCCACATTAAACAAATAAAAAAAATAAAAAAATGCTGATTGTGTGGACTGAGGGGCCAAAATGAAAGAATCTTCAAATGGGAGGGACGGAATCTAAGTTTTTTTTTTTACAGGGTCCTTTTTCGAATTCGCCCCATATGGCAGGGTCTAAAATGTGTATTAACCATTTATTTTAATAATGGAGGAGAGAGAAAAACAAAAACCATACATAATCTTCACCATTTATTTTAAAATCTAATTATTAAGATTCATTCTCATGTTCTCACATAAAAATGACATTATCATAGGATATGAACTCATATATATATAGTCATAATAACACATTTGGTCAAAAAAATAACACATTTGTTATATTGACCGAAAATATTTATCTTATTATACTTTTTTTATGACAATTGTACCAATTCCTATAGGGTATTCGTAAAATTTTCTCACGATAATTAGGGTAAAAACTCGCAAAATAAATATGAGCACGAACATAGACAATTATTCATTAAAATTTTCTTATAACAAATAGGGTAAAAATCTGTAAAATGAATATTGAAGCACGGAATTAACCGGGTTCGTGATACCATTTGTTAGACGAAGACAACTTATCTTGAGGGGGTAAATAGTTTTCCAATAAATTTTTTTTTTACAAAAATTGTTTTAAAAAACAATGGCTAGTGGAAGTGACTTGGATTGATTCGTCTAAACCTAACTGTATCGAAAAGCTTGTTAGAACAAGGTTTGTTCATGACATATATCTCTTGGATTTTAATGATAACAAAGTATTGAAAGAACAATGATGTTATCTAATATGTGTTCCAAGTATGCAGGTTTTAAAGCTTGAAGAGAAGGTTTTCAGAATCTGATATAAGGACGCATTTGAGAGGAGCTGAGTTACTAGCTTCTAGTGGATCAGAACCTGAAGAACACTCTTTAAGTGATGTCTGGTGTAGACTCTGAAGTTGAAAGCCTCAACATCAGAAGAGCAATATATTGTCTATACACTAAGTTAATGTATCAACTTCTAGTGCATTCAGAGTTAGTAATAAAGCTTGAGTTATTCGTACTACAGAAAGCAAGTTGCATTGTGAAATCAGTTTGTCAACTAGAGTCTATGTTCACATGACTCAAGAAAAGTTGACATGCTTTACAAATATCTACTCTCAACGGATCTATAATACAATATTACATGGAAGACGCAATGGTGAAACATGTTACACAATGGATTAAGATATTTTGGTGTATCTCTCTTCAACGTCTCTTGTACTATGGAAAAACAAAGACATTTGTTTAAGTTATCTCTTCCTACATCTAGTCTTCTACAACTGCTATATAAGCTGCTGAAGATTCAAAATGAAGTCTTCAACAAGGAGCAATAAAAAGGGAAATATAGAAGGAAAGCCAAGAAGGACATATTATATACTTCTGTCTGGATGGAAGAATAACAAGATAAACAATAAGCAACACAATCGAGTATGCAAAATTTCTGTTATATTTTGTAAATTGTAATAAGCCTTAAGATTTCTTAAACTTTAAATATCTTATAAATCTTAAGTGCTTAAGGTCTTTGTTATTGTGGTTACCCTATACCTCTGATTTTGTATCAAGTACACCGTATTCTCTATTCTGTTAAACATGATTGTTTAGTAGTTTAGATAAAGCCTCCTGCTATGTGCTTGAGCATCAAAGTCTTTTACTGAGAAGCTTAAGCCAATTAAGTTTCTTGCTATGTGCTAGAGCATTGAAAGTCTTGATCAGTTGTTGATTGAGCAAGGAAGTCTTGAGTTTGTGGAACTTAAGCAGGGAAGTCTTGGGCCTGAGGGGCTTGAGCAGAAGGCTTGGGCCTAAGGGAGCCTTGATACTTGAATGGTTTATTTTGATTGTTTTTGGTTCTTTCTTGATTTTTTTTCTTGTACTTGATAGACACACAATTCAAAAGTTCACACAGGTAGTTTATCATATTTTCCTAATTAGTTGGAATTTTTTTTATTGATTACTTGTAAAAGAAGTTAATAAATACTTATGCATTTTACGTATTTTTAGCACTTATCATACATCAAATTTTATTCCAGATTTGCTTAAAAATACTAAAATACGTTGTTTGATTAAAATATATGGTATTCCTATTCAATATTGGAGACCATGAATTCTTTTTTCTATCATAAGAGGTATTGGTGTCCCTCTATCCTTAGATAAATCAACTAGTAGTGAAAGCTTTGGCTATTATGCTAGAATTTTGGTGCACCTTGGTTTTTTAGAATTCTTGCCCAATTTTCTTGCTGAAGGGGAGGGTTATGCTCTTAATGTTGATGTTGAGTACAAAAAAACTCCATTCATTATGTTCTTTTTGTTATATTATAAGTCACTTATTAGAACATTATCATGCAAAAAATTGTTGCAAAATCAGGAAAGGAAAAGATACAAAGAGGACACTTAAATGTTACTACAACAATAGTAGATAAATTATTAGAAAAGATACAATCATTATGAAGAAAGATCTGTTTGTGGATGAGACTAAACAAAAAAATTTAGATGATACTAAGGGCCCAATATAAGTTATATAAATACCTTAATAGATTAATGTCAAGATGTTGAGAAAGCACCTAGAATGAGCTAGAAGAGCTAGAAGAGCAAGAAGAAGCTCTTCAAAAAAGTAAGATCCATAATCTTCAAACGATTAAGAATTTAGTGAAGAATTAAAAAAAAGAAACAAACATAGAAACAACAAGGTAGTTTAATTAATATGAATCATGCTTTTATTCATAGATTTGAATTATTGGATTGAATAAAACGTTATACACACTAAGCATACAACTCACATCGAAGAAAAAAGAATCCTTTTACGAAAGTGTTCACTTCAAATAAGTTCTAGTAATATAACACAACAATAGCCATAGCTTACTGTCAAATTTGTGATTGAATTATTTATATTTAATAAATATATGTTTACAATATATGTATATATAAAATAGTGTTCCATATTAACTACTAACTATAGACTTTGAGGTTATGACTCGAATGTGATCGTGGCTTTTGTTTTCCAATGTCAAAGAAAGAGTAATTTTGAGTACTTAGCCTCACTGAGGTTGTGCTCTCCTTGTAGGATTGTGATCTAGCAAAATGAATGCCACTCTCTTCATCACTCATAAATTGAGAGAACCGTGGTTCTTCTTTTTGCGACGTATCAAATTGGCTATCTTCTTCACTCACCACCAATTGCAAAGCAAACTCTAACTCATCAACCACTTGACTCATTGAAGGTCGTTGAGTTCCATCATCATGCAAACAATTCAACGCCAACTTGCAATAGCATTCCAAACACTCACCTTTGATAGAACCCCTTAGGAATGGATCCAGAATTTCTTCTATTGCCACACCTTCATCGTAACAACTATGAAACCAACAAACTAGACTTGCTGTCTTCTTATCCAAATCACGAACCAAAGGAGGCCTAGCACACAAGACCTCAAGAAGCACCACACCGAACGAGTACACATCAGATTTTACAGTCAACCTTTGAAGCATATAGTATTCGGGATCCAAATACCCCAGGCTCCCTTTCACCATTGTGCTAACATGGGTAGTTGATATCCCTGTAGGTCCCACCTTGGATAAACCAAAGTCAGAAACTTTAGCCACCCATTTCTCATCCAACAATATGTTAGTGCTCTTCACGTCACGGTGTATTATTTTGTGTTTCACCTCCGCATGAAGATAATTCAGCCCTCTTGCTGCACCCAATAGAATCTCAAGCCTCAACTTCCACGGTAGAGGTTGATTATTTGAACCATAGAGATACTCACAGAGAGTACCATGTTGCATAAACTCATAAACCAGAATCATCTCAATGCCGTCATTGCAATATCCGACTAGAGATACCAAGTTAACGTGGCGAAGTTGGGAGAGTAACTCGATCTCGTTCATGAACTCGTTGGCACCTTGTTGAGAGCCTTGTTTAAGGCGTTTTATCGCAACTTGTGTGGATCCATCAATGAAACCTTTGTAGACGTTGCCAAATCCTCCCACACCAATGATGAAAGCATCACTGAAGTCTTTTGTGGCTGCTCTGATCTCCCCGATTGTGAAGTATCGACACAAATGGGGTGGCAAAGATTGTGGCCCTCCATTCTTTGTCTTCGACCAGTGACCTCCCATGACATTCCGAAATCTTCTCCTCAGCCAAAGCAGTATTTCCACAACAACAAATGCTAACAAGAGACATGAAACTCCAACAACTATTGTTGACTTCTTTGACTTTGGTTGTTTATTTGGTAATAGATGTTGCTCTGGAGATAAATATTTGGGATTCAATCCTGCAAGATTGTTACTTTGATCACTTACTTTAAGAATCTCAATTCCATTAAGTAAGACATCACGGTATCGTGTGAGTATAGTCTTTGGTGCTGGTTGAAGCTTGATTGAAAGATTAACTCTTGGAATGGTAGAGTTTCCTTTACGAGAGGTCATTGTCACAACATAATCTCTATGAACAGGAACCATAGGAGCACCACTCCACCTTATCACATCAGCAGTTTGTTCGGCCAAAATATCATTTATAAAAATCTGAAAAACTCTATCGCCTGTTTTGTTAATATGCAAATCAAACTCACAAAAATGTAACCTTACCATATAAGTAAAAGCAGAATCAACTTCAAAATTCCATGTTACATTATGATCCTCTGTCGCATCCATTCCATAACTTCTTGCACTTTTGTATACTGCTTCTGGTGCAGTATAATTTGGAATGGTATTGTTTTTAAAATTGAGATCATGTGCGTAATCAGTTGATATACTCTGTGGATATTCTTTCTCCAAGTAAAGAGGAGAATCAACCTCCCAATTACGAAACATACCTGTATCATTATTTGGTGGAACTTGACTACCACCAACGTTGACTCTATAAATCATCTCCAAAGCTTTGTCGTTGAGAAATCGGTTTTCGCTAGCGCTTTCCTCAAAGCCAAGAAACTCGAAATGATAGTTTGAATCATTGAGATCAGGGTAATAGAGAAAAGAAGGCATAGACACAACTTCGATTCTGTTAATGAAAGCATAACAAAAATTTGATTGGTTTATATTGTTGGGAATGAAGGTTATGTTTAATTTTTCATTTGGTTCGATTTGGATGCAATATTCTTTGATGATCTTTTCCTCATCATCTTTGCGAAGCCATAATGAAGGGTTGAAGCTTTTAAGAAGGGTAAGATTGTTGTTTACTTTGACAGAGAAAAGTGCGTCTTTGGGATCAAATATGGGATAAGATGATGGATAAAAATGAATGCGAATAAGAACAGAGGAACTAGTGATTCTAGAAAATGAGTATGTGAAATTTGAGAAAGAGATACGTGCAGTTGTGATTGAAAATTGTAGGCTTGAAACGTTTTCTGGTTGAATGATGGAAAAAGGGTATGTGTTTCCTGAACGGTCACCAACCCAAATTCGATTATCTATGTTAGCTGTAGTGTTTGCTGAGTTGCCACAAAGGATGGCTAAATTGTAATCTGGTTTGTATGAGTTAGCAACTAGAGGACACAGTAGGATAAAGAAAGACAATATGGTTATTTTAGTGTTAACTTTTTTGTTTATGGAGTTTGCCATGGTTGTATCATAAGATAGTGAAGAAAGAGTAGAATTTTTTATTCTTGGTGTTTGGAATGTAGGAAGTTTCAAATGCATCATAGGATTTTCTAACTTAGACTTTTATAGCAAATTAATTTTTTTATAGACTTTTTATGTAGTCAATTAGTTTTTTAATCAAGTTAAATTAAAAAATGTTGATATATGTTGGGTAACTTTTGAATTAGGAAATTTTCCATGAAACAACGGAAAAGGCTGAGTCATGCAATCCACTACTTTGAAAAGGACAAGGAAAACTTTGGGAAGCATTTAAAATCACATAATTATGGGTAGAAAACAAACCCATATATTTCTAAAAAGAAGGAAAAAAATAAGACAAAAAAGAGATAAAAATAAAGAAGATGAGTGGCTAGGAAAAAAAAGGAAGATGACTTAAAATGCATAGGGTTAGTATCAAATTTGTCCATCATTTGGGACGAATGGATAAAAGGACCTTTAAAAAAAACATAAGTTTTTTCTTTTTAGTTTAAAAGTAATTGGTTTTTTCCATTCCCCTTATAATTAGTTCTCTCACTCGGGTCGTTTGAAGTTTGCTTAAAGGCATCTTACAAAAATATTATTAATGTGATACAAATATGATATTTTTTTTCTTTTTGTTTTCATTTAATTTTATATTTGTGTGGCTACCACATATTTTTGTTATATTTTTTATTTCACTTTTTTCTTCTTCTAATTAAGCAAAACCTATATTAAAATAAAATCACAATTATTTCTTTCCAAACCAAACACCCCCTTCTCTTAAATCTAAAATAGAAGCTTGAGAGTTCAGTCTTCTCACTTAAATCGCTTGAAATTTGTTTAAAGCCATCCTTAAAAAAATATTGTTAAGGTATGCTTTGCAGATTGAAGTTTTAAAAGGATTATCAATGGAGCTTTGTTAAAAGGATTATTAATGGAGCTTTGTAAACAAAAGAGTATATTACCAAGTATACATTATGAATGAAGTCTGATTGAAGACGATGAGAATTAAATGATCAAAGCAAGTGTTTTAAGAATATCTTAAAGATTATGATCCTTAGTGATCAATTGGGTGGATACGCATGTAATGGATGTATCCATTTTGTTGTTTATATTCAATAATGTGTAGAGAACAATAAACCAAAATATGATTGGTGTTTTCCTTTAAAGGAAGTGTGATTGGTGTTTCCCTTTAAAAGAAGTGTTTATCAAGATCGCTTTATAAAAGATGTATACACTATTTTAAAAATAAATTAATCAAATAACTTTGATTAATCTTTCAAAATAGTGAATTTATTTTTCATCATCTCAATCAATTATTTTCTCTAACCTAAAATATGATTTTTCAAGTGTTTTATAGAAAGGAGGTGCAAGTAAACTAAATACGGGCGCAGAAAAGCAACAAAGTTTAGCACAACACCCAAATTGCATCAAGGAGGTTGAATAAAGAAATTTGAAAATTTTATCCCATACTCCATCATTTATTCCCCTACCCCTACATTATATTTTTTTTTTACCAAAGTATCCTCATATAAATAAGTGCAAAATTTTCCTAATTTAATTATTTGATCTACAATTTAATAAATAAATCTATCTTTAAAAGTTGTTTTATTAATATTCTCAGTAAATATGACAAGTATTATCTATACTATTATATAATCTTATAATGTCTCCATCAAAGATTTTCTGCTAAATTTTTTTCCTTTAATTAATTAATTAAATATAAATATGTTTATTATTAACTCTATTTAAAACTCCCGACTAATTCATTCTTATTTTTTAAATAATTATTAATTAACAAATGTAATAAAACACGTTCTAAAATTTTTTTTAAATGCAGCCACCTACAAAAAAATTAATTAAATATAAATATATTAGTATTAACTCCATCATTTAAAAATTCTAACTAAGTCACATTCTTATATTTTAAATAATTATTAATTAACAAATGCAATTAGACACTCCAGAATTTTTTTTTAAAATACAGCCACCTACCAATAATATGTTAACATAGTAACTACCTAGCATAACTTTTTTCTTCGTTTTATTAATTAATCCTTTATTAATAATAATTAAATATTATTATTATTAATTAAATGATAATTAAATTAAAATATTTAACATGTTTATTTCTCAAATTTCTCTCCGCTCAAGACTCTTTATTTATATCATACAAACAATTAACATCTCTCAACTCATAACATCTCTTTAACCCCACATTAATATGGCACATAGTAATATTAAATTAAAAAATATAAATATAAATAAATTAGACATATAATGCAAACCTTAAATTTACTTAATACAAAAATAAATTAAGAAATATAATTCATAAAACGGTTAAAGTTTTTTATAGCCCCACTAATTTTATTTTAAAGCTAGTAAATAGTAAAATAAATGTATAAATTGATGAGATATAAATTTGATTAGTGGAAAGATAATTTTGTGAAAAAAAAATGGAATAAAATAATGAGGTTAATTGATGAGATATAAATTTGATTAGTGGGAAGATAATTTTGTGGAAAACATGAAATAAAGTAATGAAATTAGTGGGGCTATAAAAAACTTTAACTGTTTCGTGAGTTATATTTATTAATTTATTTTTGTATTAAGTAATTTTAAGGTTTGTATTATATGTCTAATTTGTTTACTTTTTTTATTTTTTAATTTAATATCACTATGTGTCCTATTAATATGGGGTTAGAGAGATGTTATGAATGGAGAAAGGTTAATTGTTTGTATGATATAAATAGAGAGTGTTGAGCAGAGAGAAATTTGAGAAATAAACATGTTAAATATTTTAATTTAATTATCATTTAATTAATAATAATAATATTTAATTATTAATAAAAAAGGATTAATTAATAAAACGAAGAAAAAAGTTATGCTAGGTAGTTACTATGTTAACATATTATTGGTAGATGGATGCATTTTAAAAAAAAATTAGGAGTGTCTTATTGCATTTGTTAATTAATTATTATTTAAAATATAAGAATGTGACTTAGTTAAAAGTTTTAAATGATGGAGTTAATAATAAATATATTTATATTTAATTAATTTTTGGTTGGTGGCTGCATTTAAAAAAAATCTTAAGACATGTCTTATTGCATTTATTAATTAATATTTATTTAAAGTATAAGAATGAGTTAGTCGGAAGTTTTAAATGGAGTTAATAATAAATATATTTATATTTAATTAATTAATTAAAGGAAAAAGTTTTAGCGGAAAATCTTTAATGAAAACATTATAAGATTATATAATAGTATAGATAATACTTGTCATATTTGCTGAGAATATTAATAAAGTAGCTTTTAAATATAGATTTATTTATTAAATTGTGGATCAAATAATTAAATTAAGACAAATTTGAGGATATTTTAGTAAAAAAAATATAATATAGGGGTAGGGGAATAAATGATGGGGTATGGGATAAAAGTTTCAAGAAATTTCAATCGATTGGAACCTTATGTAAATCGATTGGAGAAGTTTGGAGCGCTTATTTTCAAATCAAATCCTAGGCATACTTGTGCCTCAAGAAAATTAAATCTCAGCATTGATGATGACCGCACAAAATCCTGAAAGATTTGATAAATCAATCAATTGGAGTCATTAGAACATCGATTGGCGCATTCAATATGGAAGGAATTTGATTTGATTTTCAATTACCACGATCTCTATTAATTGCTTGTTAGAAATACATGATCAAATCATCATATGTGACGTTATAGAGATGTATTCACCCTTCACTCTGTTAGCATTACATATTTTTTTCTTATAAATGTGAGATTGTTCTTTCTAAATCATCATTGCTACCAAAAGGATAAACTTCTTCAACAACCCTTTCTCTGAATTCTTCTTGCCATGGTTGTGTGACAGGAGAGTGAAATAGAGACATTTATTGATTTATTTTCTTAGTTTTTTTTATAAGCTAAACTTTTATATAAACAGGAGTACAAAGGGGCATCCCAACCCGTATACATCTATAGCCGGATCAAAAATCACCGGCTACAAAAATCACTAGGAGAGTTAACCCAAATGAAATAATTACAAAAATAAGGACTATTATAATTCTTTCCTATCCACCACCACGTGTAAAGTAAATTTCGATTCGAAATCGTATCTAAATCCCAAAATTCATCCCTAAATATGATATTGTTACGGGATGACCAAATGATCCAACAAATCGATAACCAGACCCCAACTGCAATTCTAACAGCCATCCCCCTATCTACAAATCCCTGAACCCAACATGTTAAATGAGTCAGCATATTCCCCACCAATATACAAGGAATTAGTTAGGAAGATAACTTTCTATGAAACAACACAAAAGAATAAGTAATAATGAAATCAACTACTTTAAAAAGGGCAAATGATGACTTTAGAAAGTATTTAACATCACATAGTTGTGGAAAGACAGCACAACTATTTTTTAAATTAAAATTAAACATGAAATGATAGAAGGATATTAGAAATAATGTCCTTCATTCATCTTAGAAGAAACTTATTTATTTTACTAAATATAATAAATAAATACATGAAAAAACAACCCATTTTATAAAGAACAAGTGCTAAAAAAAACAACTTGTTGATTTTTTTTACTACTTCAAATAAATGATTTTACTTTGTTTGTTTAAGGGATTTTATTTCGTTTTGCTAATCAAAATAAATAAAAATGTCATGGAAAATACGCCACATTTCTCTAAGAAAATTTTATTTGTCATAGGTTCGATCTGCATCAAAATTAGTCTCGGTTGGAAATTTCTATTAGTCTCCCTCTCGATTTATTTTGATGCTCGAGGTGGAAAGTTAGTATTTGTATCGGTTGGAAATTTCAATTAGTCTCCCTATTTTGTCCAACTCATGAATATCACTCCCAATATTGCCTCTTAATCAATAAATTAATAGATTTATCATAGCATTTGTATCATCTGTGTATCATAGCATACATTTCTTTTTCTATAACAATTAAAAATTCTATAGAATAAAATTTCAGTTTTATAGGCATATTGATTGAATCAATTTTCAAATGTGCGTAACATTAGCGGATAAAAAATTTAAAGATCGGATTTGCATATGTTTGTTTTATTGATCTACGATTCGCGTAGTTTAATCCAGTGTGCTCGTTTAATTCTTTTCAATTCCATTTGCGGTCAAATTTTGATCGGCATGGACCTTTTCAACCAGACACTTTTTACTGCAAAACTTGATCTTTAACAGTATGTTTTCCAGATCTTTATTTTGCATAGATCATTTTAACGTGTTCTTTTTATTTTTCCGCGCCCGATTTTATTCGATTTAATTCTTTCATTTAGAAATAAATATAAATATTAAAAACAAATAGAAATAAATAAATAACTAACTTGGATTTTATTTAGAAAAATAAATAATGATTTTTATTTTGTCAACTTGGTTTTTAATTTGATTACAATTTAATTTAAAAGGTATTTTGGGGTAAAGTTAATTAAAAATCATAATAATTATATATATATATATATATATATATATATATATAGGGTTATGCTAATGCACACCCATGTAGGTGTGCATTAGCAACATACACCTTAGTGTATTTTTGTGTGGGGCCTACCAATTTTGGGTAGGGTCCATATTAGAAAGATGAAGAAAAAAATAGAAAGAATTAGATGTAGTGTATTTTTGTGTGGGTATATATATATATATATATATATATATATATATATATATATATATATATATATATATATATATATATATATATATATATATATATATATATATATATATATATATATATGGGTATGCTAATGCACACCCTTGTAGGTGTGCATTAGCAACATACTCCTTAGTGTATTTTTGTATGGGGCCCACCAATTTTGGGTGGGACCCACATTAAAAAGATAAAGAAAAAAATAGAAAGAAAATAGATGTAGTGTATTTTTGAGTGGGGCCCACCAATTTTGAGTGTATGTTAGTATTTCCATATATATATATATATATATATATATATATATATATATATATATATATATATATATATATATATATATATATACATACTAAACGTGACCATCGGAATGGAGAGGAACCGATACCAACACACACGCGGCGTAAAGGAATTGGAGGGTGGACCTCGTTTTCAGAAAAGAGGATGAGAGGCTCAGGAAAGTGACTTTCTCTCAAATGAAAAAACATTAAAAAAAGGTGAACACCCTGGTACCATTGGATTTAGTTAGGTACTGGTACCTTCATCCAATGAAATCTTCACATTCAATGCCATGTCACTTTATATATATTTTTTATTTATAAATTAATTAATATTTTAAATTATTTTCCACTAGAGGTACCGATACCTAAGAATTTGCCTTAAAAATCGTTAAACTTATTTCATAGCGATTTCCATCTTCCTCTTTCCATTCTTCCCCTAGTCACCGATTTCATATTTCTTCATCTTACTCCCTTCGCCGCTCTGTTATTCCACAACTAACCAACATCATTACGGCGCATACCCATCCTCACCTCATCTACTTCTTCACGTCGGTGCCATCTCCACATTCCTCCTTCAAAAACCTCTTAATACCACCCTTTAACCACCCACTTAACCTTACTCCCGCTATCTTGCTTTTTCCCCCTCACTGCACCATATTTCCCTTCACTGCCCTCACCTTTAAATTCGTGACAACACTCACCTCTTCAACCCCACTGCGGTTCAACCTCCACCAAACAACATAAACCTTACCTCCTCCTCCCTTGCACTCCCATGTTACTCCATCCGCGCCGGATTCACACCACCCTCACCTCACAACCGTCTTCCTTCTCACTCCCTTTTCTTTCATTGGAAAAGACAATAAGCGACCTTGTAGCAACATTCATAACTCTTCCTTGCACCACCACGAACAACACCAACCACTAAAAAATGACACTATGAGGTCCGCCGTTTACAAGTAACACCAATAACTCAGCACAACAACAATAACTCGAGTTTTTTTTGGTTGGTGCTGTTTCACATTTATTCAATTCAATTTTTATTTTTGTGTTGTATATTGTGTTTCGATATCGTTATGTTTGTGTTGTGCTGGTTGTTTGTTTCGGTTCACTTCGAGCATTTGCCGTATTATTTTGTAACATTGTTAAAATCGAATAATATGTGTGGGTTGTGCTATTTAAGTTTTATTTTCTATTATGTTGAAATCGTATCGAATTCGTGTCGTAACATTGTTTGCACATACGTGCATCATGCGTGGCATTTGCTTTGATTCGATTAGTTTGCGATGATTGCATTTTTGCGTTAGCAACATTGCTGGATTTTCTTACTCTTACGTGTGACATTTTTCATCACGTAGTCGTTACGTCTCTCTTGATAAGTTGTGTTACGTTAGGCCTTTGTGTGCGTTAAGTTTCATTTCTTTAAGTTTCCATTTTTTTGTGTTGTCTTTCGTACGTTAGATCCATTTGTGATAATCGCGTTAAGCATTATCATTTTGTTGGAATTTTCTTTATTTGCATGTCACATTGTCAAATTGGTTTTCGTTAAGTTTTAATTCAATTTCATATGCACTTCCCATGGTTAGCATAGTGACAATCCGCATTTCTTCTTTTCGCCATTTTGTGCTTCGACTTATGACTTTTGCTTTTGCGAAATTATTTTATTGTCGTGTTTCAATTCATTTGCGATGAACGTATTATGCGTTGGCAATTTGCAATTTGATTTGTGTTGAGATACAACGATCCAACATCATTTCATTTAAATCGAATTTGAATTCTACTTTGGTATATTTTCATTACACGTGGATGCTTCAATTCGCTTACTTTTTTAATTCAATTATGATGAATGTGTGATGTAAATATTTTGTATGCGCTTTGTCGCATCTGCGAAAATCAACCGGCGGAAAAGATAGAAGAGTCGCCACCGAACGTTATTTATCCTAACGCAGGGAAAGGAAACGATCGAAGAAAACCTCTACAAAGGGAAAGGAATGGTCATCGCGACCATAGCATGGGTTAGGAAGACGGTTACGTGGGAGGAAGATATTAGCACCCCCTCGAGTCTATCGTACTCGATGGGATCCACGCTTGTTGTTATCGATTAAAGGGTGTAAGTTATCTGAAACTCAACTGCTAACTTGAAAATGAATGGGAGAAAAGGGAAAGAGAAGGTGAAAACCAAAAGAGGACTCGCAAGGATCGTCACAATCCTATGCCTACATATCTTCGTGGACAAACGAAGAATCAGAGTCGACGTAGTTCGACGGACTACATAATTGTGGGGGGAAGGTTGCTCGCCAAGACATCGCGTCTCATGCCTACGTATCCTCAATCGAACGAGAGAGAGGAAGTCAGAGTAGTCGTAGTTCGACCTACGAGTCAGTTGTTTTGTTTGATGAAAAAGTCTCGATCGAACGTGGGCGAGAGAAAAGGGTTGCTTGGTTGATTAACGTCTCGATCGCAAGGGTGCGAGAGAAAAGGGGAAGTTAGTTGTTAGTGTGCTCGCAGAGATATTGCATCTCGTGCCTACGTATCCTCAATCTGAAAAGAAGGTGGAATCGGAGCATCCGTAGTTCACGCTACTACGGGTGAACAGGAAGCGGTCTCGATCGCATGGGTGCGAGAGACAAGATGAGACTCACAGAAGGTCTAAGGGGAAACTGAATCTACAAATCAGCATGTAATGATGGTCCTAATGTCAGGATCAGGAGGGGAATCTAACTAATGTTGTCATACATGGATTGTTATCCTAATGTCTCTCCTACCTCCGACTTAATCAGAAATTAAGTGGAGCTAGGAATCCTACGGGATCAAGTGAATAGACAATTAAACATTATGTAACTTAATCCATAAACAAAAGGAACTAAAAGCAAATGAAAGAGTAAACAGTGTCAGTCAACAATAATGTCACACAATCAAAGTAAGAAAAGGGGGAGCTTTCGCCAAGGGGTCATATCAACCAAGGCAAACAAGCTAGCTGTGGGAAATTGGGGTACTAACCCAATGGTATCGAGAACCATGTAGAGCAGAGTAAGAAAGGGAAAGATATGAATCAGATCACATAAGCATCAACATCGGTCAATGCGAGCTATAGACAAGGTGTGGGGGTCTGATTGCTAGATCCTCATTCCACTTGACGGACTCGATAATAAGATCGGGGGCATATGCTCAAGAGCATCAACACCTGGTGTGAGCTAGTGAATGACTCAAGTGAAAGTGCAGGGACTGATTGCTAGTCCCTACTTCGGTTGCCTTATTCGAGGACTTATCAGGGGGAAATGGGAATGGGCGCCTCCTTTTGAGGTCTTTAGCACAAAATGTAAACAAGGACAAACATGGCCTCCGAGTGAGGACTTTCCAAAATTATCGACCAAAGAAAGGCATGGACTCCTAGTCATGAATCTCTATTCCTACTTCTCATGGCATCGAAAGCAGTAAAGAGCGGAATGAGATAAAAGGGATAAAGAATGCTACCGAACTGATAGAAATCCATAGCAACGTAAGCAAAGCAACGTAAGCACTTGAAAGCCTCGAGCTTATTAACATCAATAAGCAAAAATGTTAGAAGTGGACTTAATTCACAAATGAAAGTGGAATAAGCTAATTGGATAAACACCATCGGAGACTCTTTCAAAAATCCTTGCACGAGCTAGCACACAAGTTAGTAATAACAAGCAATTGCAATAAACCACAAACAGCAGCAACAACAACGCTCAAGCACCTGTACAACCATAAAAACCAACAACAAGCAAAAATAGCCAATAACAGCTACTATTTCCAGAACAGAACATGTATGTAATCAGCCAGACAGAATAGCTACATTCTACAACTTACATTTCCAGAACAGTAATGTATACAACAACAATTTCTACCTTTAAACAACTTAACAAATCAAGTGTGAATTGTAACACCCCATTTCTACCCGGCGGATAAGTAATAAAATCAGAGTTCAAAAAAAAAATTTTCAAACATAACACGGATGAGATGTCACATTTGCGACTTAACCAACATCGTTAAAATCTGTAATTCATTCAACATGGATACATAGCATTCGGAAAACCAAATTCAACTTAAACTTCATTCATATCTTTAATCAGTTATCACAACCTTTAAATCATAAACCGGTCAACAACTTTATTCAACTAAACTTTGTTCAATTTATACTGTTCAACAATTAGTAGTAACAACAATTTGAAACAACAACATAAACAAAACGTTCCCCCCGAGTGCTACGTATCAGAGCAAGACCAACTCGAGCTAACAGCATCTAAGACTTCACATTATACCTCAACTTCTGCAGCTATTCTTGAGTACCTGCTCAGTTACCCATAATAGGTAACATCATTACAGAAGGGGTGAGATATCGAATATTATAAACAAAATATGATAATTAACATGCTAGATTAGAATCATATAAATTCCACCGCTTCATACGACAGTCATGCAACAACCAGAAATAAGCAACTTAATAGCAACCCCAACTTGTATTGACAACAAATAACTACATATACCAACAACTTATATAAAAGATGCAAATTATAGTAATAACAACATATCTAACATCAGCTCACGACATTAGTAATTTATCTCAAGCAACAAGACATAGCAACAACAACTTATAACAAGCAACAACTTCACAACAACAGCAACTTCACAACAACCACGAATCAAGAACAACAGCAACTTCACAACGACTCAAAATGTGACGCAACTATGCACATGCATGTGGTACCATCGGAGTAACACTCCCAACTTAAACATATGCCAGGTTATCGAGGCATTTCAACAAGGCATAAGCCTTCAACGTGGTGCTATCTCGGCCAACTTAATCAATGCCATCAAGGCCAACGTGGTGTGAGCAACGCTCCGACAAAAATGCAAATGCCATGATGCAACGACTCAACATAAAACGGCAACCAACTCCGAACAACATATAACAACCGCATAACAACTTTAATTCAACATGATTCAACTTTGGCCATAGGCCTACAACTTATATACATCAACGTTGGTCATACGACCTACAACTTTAACATCAACATAAACAACTCAACAACTTCCAAAACATAATCAACTTAAACAACAAAGCAACTTTTCGACATAAACAACTTAATCAACTTTGGCTATTACGCCTTCAACTTAAAATTCGTCCGTGTACCGGAACAACATTAAGACTCAACTGCTGTACCTGAAATTCCACTTTTTCAACATAGTTTCAACCAAACAATTCAAACAAAGCCACCTACTAAATTACCCGACTTACCCCGACAATTTCCGTTAAATTCCGGACAACTAGTTTTTCCGCCTAAACCGGCTAAACCGACTAAACTGTTCAGTTTTTAACTTCGGTTACTGCTACCAGTTATTTTAGAAAACCTTGTTCCTATTACTGCTGCCAATTAAAATAATCTTCAAGCTTCTGTCAAAATTCTGCTTACTGTTATTGTTCCATTTTGCTGTCAAAATTCTACTACTGATATTATATCCTGTATCTCTACTAATTATTACTACCAGTGCATAATTTATTATCACATGAATTTGGTGAATTCTCTAATTCAACACGTATAACCAATTTGCCAATCCTTAAGTGTAATAAAAAGTGATGCATAAATCTTGATCTATTACCTCAGCCATGAATAAGTAGCAGTAACTTTTATATGCAACCAGTGTGATACTCAACTACCCTAAGTCCTGTTACTAAAATGGGTGTTTATTATCACATTGACTTAGTGAGTAGCCAATATTTATTACCTATCATGAAGCTGGAACGATGTAGGAATCAAGTGGCCATTCGCCCCATTCCCAACAGTTCCGTAAGGACCACCATCAATAAACAACTCCTAAAAACAATTAATAAAAAAAAACATGGTAGCATACATGATAATGTAAATCTTAGCATGGCAATTAAAGTGAAGGCCCCACTTCCCAAAAACCATTGGAGGCGCCCACCCCCTTTCATCGGAGGCCCCCGCCTCAAACCTATACCCAAAAAACAAAAGGAGGCGCCCACCTCACCTCTTGAGGCCCCCGCCTCCATTTTCCTTTCTTCTTCCCCGTCTCAGATTTCCTTCATTCATTCATACCTGCTATATTTTTCGGCTATATTTTTCTACCCAGATTACTTCACCTTCTAAGAAAAAACATGCTTCGATTTAATAACTCAATCACACCATACACCAATTATTAAATCCCAAGCAACACAATATCAACAACAGAAATATACACAATTTATATTCAACACGATTTCACCAAAGGCCACTGTAAGTTTATCAGAATCAACATCACAAATTCAACACAGATAGTAGAAATCCATATAGCCTCAACCCTACATATCAATCATCATAACCCAGTCATAATAATCGAACCCACCCTTACCTTGGATTGAAGGCAGCTCGATGATCGATCGGGTTCCGGAAATTCGTCACCGGCAGCGGTTTCTCTCTCGCAACTTCTTCTTCTCTCACGTTCTTCTTTTCTCTTCCACTTCCACTAACTGATGACCTTAACTTCCCTCTTTCTATTTCTTTTGTTTCATTTGTTTTATTAAAATAATAATACTCAATTATAATATCTATTGGGCCTAAAGCAAACACCCCTTAAATTACTAATTCCGACACGAGACCAAGCCCACTTAACCGAACACACTCCAACTACGATAATATTACTACTAATATTATTCCGCGACTTTAATATTATTTCTAATATTATTCCTCCGACTTACCAACTTAAAAATTCCGACTTAACGACTTAATTCGCCGCAACACCAAAATCAACCGAATAATTCACAACAATTAAATAAATATCCAATTAAATAAATAATTAAATATTTTGGGCGTTACAACTCTCCCCCACTTAGAATATTTTCGTCCTCGAAAATCTCCTCGATACTACTACTCTTAACGCAAATTCCGCATCCAGCTCCCGGATCCTCAAGTCGCATTTTGCAACACTTCGATCATTACTTTCCGACATAACAAAACTCAATACGATTTAAATCCAAACTCACTTGCTAATCATTCAACATCTTCACGACAAAATCATTAATAACTAACAACCACTTCAACAATATCTAGGCACATCAACTTTCACCGTAGTAACAACCACAACACACTTATGCTTGGATATACAACATCACATCGTCATCCTATCAACATCTTCGACACTCAGACTCATACACAATCTCATTCCCATCTACAAACGTTTGTCAATTATCAACAAAATATCCACAACTCTACTTCATATCGTCGTATCACTCTTATAGTGACATCAACATAGCCAACAAAATCAACTTCTTCATATCATGAAATATTACTTCTTACTTACAGCAACCAACAACAACATCATGACAAAGAGAGCAAAATTATAACGTCGACTTAACAGCTTAATTCACGAATATACGCACAACTCCCCATCACCAACAACCATAATAACATCATTATAGACTCCGTGAAGTTTACGAGAAACACATTATTCTGACACGACTATTCCAACAACTTAATTCTTCTGAGTAATCAAATCTCGCCCTCGCAAGGCAACTCTACATATAGCACGAACAACGGTTCTTAACCTCAACGGCGACAACAACGCGAATATTACCCAAGTGATGCAATTGACAACTAACATCGCAACACAAGAAGTAACCAACTTAAGAATTTACCGGTTTAAGAACCAGAACACAACAACTTAAGAATACCAACTTAAACACAACATCAACGTAACCAAATATCAACATCGGTACAATTCACGTCTGAACAACCGCAATACACTACGCGTTCGCTGCGCACTCTGATTACTTTCAAGGTACTAACTCTACTCAGTTGACCTCCAACTTCCAATAATCAAAATCGACATAATACCAAGGCTTTCGACTTAACTCTTCGGGATCTCCCTGTTAACACCACACATAAACTACAACTTTACTATCTTTATCAACATAGTTCCCAAAATCACCTCAGGCGCATAAAAACATTACAACAACATTTGACACCTGAGTCCACTTAAATTCAACAAGATCAATCATCTTTACCAACCAAAACTCCACTTTTACCAATCAACTTATAATTTAACTTCTTTTAATAATCACAACTCAACCTTCAAATATTCTACGCGTTCTTCCTCTGATTTTACAACAGCTCAAAACATTTGCAACGAACACCAGTTCCAACTCATCCAACAAATATGGAAGATACGCTTCATACTCCATACATACACCTTAAGGCATACTAGCCAATCGCTTCATCACAAACAACGACTCAAGTTATCTAGAACTCGACTGTGAGTCCCCATACTACTCATCAATCAAACACAGCTTCGTGCAGTCATCCTTAAATTCAACTAATATTCTAACATATGAACTTGTATCAGCAAAACAACCTTCTAGCACTTGGCTTGACTTCGACCAATTCAACGTACATACTATACTAGTTGGCACGACACCTCTATCCATCAATTATGATTCCGTCTACTATCAACAATAGATTAAGGGTGATCAGTTCCTCAATTTGTCAATAGACAGCCGACAACCATAACGGTGAAATAAATCATCAGTACCCAACCCAATAGCGTACTTCAACTTGTGCCCAAAGTCCGTAAGCCTAATGCTCCGCCAACTTTCTAAGGCTTACCAATGCCACTCTTAGTTTCTTTAGTTTCAACTTCGTCAACGATACAAAACATTCAAAATCCATTACGCATCCTCTGATGCACGTTCATAGTACAACACGACTTTAAATATTTTTCCAACACCGGAATCGCTACAACATTGAGAACGATCCAATTCAGTTTGCTCCAATTACAACTTTCAACCAAGGTGAAAATTCGTAGCAACACAAATCAACTTTCGCATTTCTCTCAACATTACCTTTACTTAGCATCATCATCTTAATCATCCTCATTCAACATAAGTTGCATCTCCAAGCATTCTCCGATACAGTCACATCTTACAAATACCACCACTTTATTCTTAATAATATTCCACACTTGTTTTCATCCTTCCAAATTTTTTTCAGCAATTGTCGCTCAACTTCAATCATATATATCTCCTTCAATACAGATCTCTCAATCACAAAATCATATTCCAAAATGAAGATAATTTTGTGTAGATTTCAGAACTTCAAGAATCGCTCAAATCCGACTTACGAGTAAAGAGTTATCAGCTACACAACGGGACTGGTCCAGAATTTCCGTATGCAGAATTTTCCAAAAAATCAGCAACAGACCCAAACATTAAAACACACTTTTCTCCCTCTTCACAAACTTCCTGAAGACAAATCTTATATGCAAACTGTAGGGAGTTTCGTAAGCTTTCCAAAAAGTCCAGAACCGCTTCCATCCGAATCACGAGTCAAAAGTTATACCTCGTTTACTGACAGCTGCTCCAAAATCACAAGACCAGAATTTGAGATCAATGAACATAAGTTCCATCTTTCTCTCTTGCTTCCAAAATTCACCAACATCCTTTCTTTTCATCCAACTACGAAATCACTCAACTTTAATCCAACTATACTCAAGATATACAACTTACCGAATTAATCCACCAACTTATCATTTCATTCGGAATAATTCCTTAATTTCAATCATCTTCGATTCACCGTCCAGACTCTACGCGCATCTCCAACTTGACTGATACGGATTCGCGAGTCCAAACTCTCGCCGGTCCGCAATAACATCGCTCCAACAACATTTGCACCCTCGCTATCAACATCACCTTGAACCAACTTCTACATACTAACAACACGTCCGGGAACAAACATCTCCCCCACTTAATTCAAACCAACCTGTAGACAACTACTAGAAACTACTAACAAACAAGCACCGACAGTGTCCCACACACATGTCGAGTACTAAGGAAGAAATAACATTAGACAACATTGGCTGGACAGACCGACCTGCTCTGATACCACTAATGTAACACCCCATTTCTACCCGGCGGATAAGTAATAAAATCAGAGTTCAAAAAAAATTTTTCAAACATAACACGGATGAGATGTCACATTTGCGACTTAACCAACATCGTTAAAATCTGTAATTCATTCAACATGGATACATAGCATTCGGAAAACCAAATTCAACTTAAACTTCATTCATATCTTTAATCAGTTATCACAACCTTTAAATCATAAACCGGTCAACAACTTTATTCAACTAAACTTTGTTCAATTTATACTGTTCAACAATTAGTAGTAACAACAATTTGAAACAACAACATAAACAAAACGTTCCCCCCGAGTGCTACGTATCAGAGCAAGACCAACTCGAGCTAACAGCATCTAAGACTTCACATTATACCTCAACTTCTGCAGCTATTCTTGAGTACCTGCTCAGTTACCCATAATAGGTAACATCATTACAGAAGGGGTGAGATATCGAATATTATAAACAAAATATGATAATTAACATGCTAGATTAGAATCATATAAATTCCACCGCTTCATACGACAGTCATGTAACAACCAGAAATAAGCAACTTAATAGCAACCCCAACTTGTATTGACAACAAATAACTACATATACCAACAACTTATATAAAAGATGCAAATTATAGTAATAACAACATATCTAACATCAGCTCACGACATTAGTAATTTATCTCAAGCAACAAGACATAGCAACAACAACTTATAACAAGCAACAACTTCACAACAACAACAACTTCACAACAACCAAGAATCAAGAACAATAGCAACTTCACAACGACTCAAAATGTGACGCAACTATGCACATGCATGTGGTACCATCGGAGTAACACTCCCAACTTAAACATATGCCAGGTTATCGAGGCATTTCAACAAGGCATAAGCCTTCAACGTGGTGCCATCTCGGCCAACTTAATCAATGCCATCAAGGCCAACGTGGTGTGAGCAACGCTCCGACAAAAATGCAAATGCCATGATGCAACGACTCAACATAAAACGGCAACCAACTCCGAACAACATATAACAACCGCATAACAACTTTAATTCAACACGATTCAACTTTGGCCATAGGCCTACAACTTATATACATCAACGTTGGTCATACGACCTACAACTTTAACATCAACATAAACAACTCAACAACTTCCACAACATAATCAACTTAAACAACAAAGCAACTTTTCGACATAAACAACTTAATCAACTTTGGCTATTACGCCTTCAACTTAAAATTCGTCCGTGTACCGGAACAACATTAAGACTCAACTGCTGTACCTGAAATTCCACTTTTTCAACATAGTTTCAACCAAACAATTCAACCAAAGCCACCTACTAAATTACCCGACTTACCCCGACAATTTCCGTTAAATTTCGGACAACTAGTTTTTCCGCCTAAACCGGCTAAACCGACTAAACTGTTCAGTTTTTAACTTCGGTTACTGCTACCAGTTATTTTAGAAAACCTTGTTCCTATTACTGCTGCCAATTAAAATAATCTTCAAGCTTCTGTCAAAATTCTGCTTACTGTTATTGTTCCATTTTGCTGTCAAAATTCTACTACTGATATTATATCCTGTATCTCTACTAATTATTACTACCAGTGCATAATTTATTATCACATGAATTTGGTGAATTCTCTAATTCAACACGTATAACCAATTTGCCAATCCTTAAGTGTAATAAAAAGTGATGCATAAATCTTGATCTATTACCTCAACCATGAATAAGTAGCAGTAACTTTTATATGCAACCAGTGTGATACTCAACTACCCTAAGTCCTGTTACTAAAATGGGTGTTTATTATCACATTGACTTAGTGAGTAGCCAATATTTATTACCTATCATGAAGCTGGAACGATGTAGGAATCAAGTGGCCATTCGCCCCATTCCCAACAGTTCCGTAAGGACCA
The DNA here is from genome assembly GCA_022829125.1 of Lathyrus tuberosus. Taxonomy (NCBI): domain Eukaryota; kingdom Viridiplantae; phylum Streptophyta; class Magnoliopsida; order Fabales; family Fabaceae; genus Lathyrus; species Lathyrus tuberosus. Next base: position 696,340 of record JALAZF010000070.1, on the reverse strand, counting down.
CCATCAATAAACAACTCCTAAAAACAATTAATAAAAAAAAACATGGTAGCATACATGATAATGTAAATCTTAGCATGGCAATTAAAGTGAAGGCCCCACTTCCAAAAAACCATTGGAGGCGCCCACCCCCTTTCATCGGAGGCCCCCGCCTCAAACCTATACCCAAAAAACAAAAGGAGGCGCCCACCTCACCTCTTGAGGCCCCCGCCTCCATTTTCCTTTCTTCTTCCCCGTCTCAGATTTCCTTCATTCATTCATACCTGCTATATTTTTCGGCTATATTTTTCTACCCAGATTACTTCACCTTCTAAGAAAAAACATGCTTCGATTTAATAACTCAATCACACCATACACCAACTATTAAATCCTAAGCAACACAATATCAACAACAGAAATATACACAATTTATATTCAACACGATTTCACCAAAGGCCACTGTAAGTTTATCAGAATCAACATCACAAATTCAACACAGATAGTAGAAATCCATATAGCCCCAACCCTACATATCAATCATCATAACCCAGTCATAATAATCGAACCCACCCTTACCTTGGATTGAAGGCAGCTCGACGATCGATCGGGTTCCGGAAATTCGTCACCGGCAGCGGTTTCTCTCTCGCAACTTCTTCTTCTCTCACGTTCTTCTTTTCTCTTCCACTTCCACTAACTGATGACCTTAACTTCCCTCTTTCTATTTCTTTTGTTTCATTTGTTTTATTAAAATAATAATACTCAATTATAATATCTATTGGGCCTAAAGCAAACACCCCTTAAATTACTAATTCCGACACGAGACCAAGCCCACTTAACCGAACATACTCCAACTACGATAATATTACTACAAATATTATTCCGCGACTTTAATATTATTTCTAATATTATTCCTCCGACTTACCAACTTAAAAATTCCGACTTAACGACTTAATTCGCCGCAACACCAAAATCAACCGAATAATTCACAACAATTAAATAAATATCCAATTAAATAAATAATTAAATATTTTGGGCGTTACATGAATCACTACAAAAACAACTCAAAAATTAGTCTATGTAGTCCAAAAAAATAACCAAGGTTAGCTACCAAAAATCAAATGGAAAATATCAACAAGAATTAAGTGAAATGGATATCAAAATGTAAGCAACAATTAGTCAAAATCTATACAACAAGTATCAAGGACACTAGTAAGATTTGCAAACAATTAATCAAAGACTAATCGAATCTTAACTAGGAAAAATCTCAAAGTTAACATTTAAGAACAATAAACAAAGTTAACAAAAGAAACTACTATGAAGATTAATTGATGTTAGCATTAAAAACTAAGTTTAGTCGATGTTAGAACAAAATCAATTCAACTAAGTCAAGATCAATTGGTTCAAAATTAGTTTCTAATTCTAAAAAAAAAATAGTGGACAATTAAGTAAAAACAATGATTAAGCAATTAAGCTAAAAACGATTAGTGAGCAATTAAGCCAAAAACAAAGATTAAGCAATTAAGCTAAAAACGATTAGTGAGAAATTAAGCCAAAAATCATTTAAGGAATGGTTAAGCCAAAAATCAATTAAGGAACAATTAAGAAAAAAAACAATTAGTGCGATTAAACGAAAATAATTAGTCAAAATTAAACCATGTTAGAAGTCAATTAGAAACAATATTAGTTTCTAAACAAACGTTAATCGGAATTAATCTTCTTAAAACTAATCCTAAGTCAAAACAATATCTAAAATCTAATTATCCTCAAGATTAATCCTAAGTTAATATTAGAATCTAAATTAATTATCCTAAACTAATTAACCAAAAGTTAATTAGTGAAACCAATTATCTAATCAACCAATTAACCAAAACGATTGGTGTAGTAAGGAAATGGGAGGGTAAGGAAGTGACTTCCATGGACATTAGACCCAAACTCGGTCCGCATCCTAGTGTAAAGGGTTAAAACCCTAGAGCATACTACATATATCCCCTATTCCTCCCTCCATGCGTTGTCTCCGTGTTTCTCCTTCTATCGCCCTCTGTTCCAACCCTATTTCTTCAATAGCTGAAACCCTAAATTGGAAGATTTGATTATTGTTGATGAACTCAACGTCTCTTCCATGGCTTTAAACACCATTAATCTCGAATTGATGAGAGTTTATCCTATTTTCTTTTTTTCATGTATCCAACTCTCAATCTATTTTCTTCTCTGGTTCCATGTCGTCGCGCCGGCACGCCTTACGGTGGCGACTGCGATGATCTCAACGCGACCTCGCCGTCCTAATCTATCCTCAATGCAACTTATAACACGCAAAATGCAACAGAAATGGACCATGTAAGGCTTATCAAATTACTCCTTCAAGATTCAAACTAAAATCAACATACCTTGCGAAACAGTGATACCGACGATGACGTAAACCAACGGCTTCGGTAAGAAATTTCAATCTGATGCTTTCGCCTTCTTCCTCTTTCACTCGTTGCTTGTGAAGTTGTACGTTGAATTCATTCGCGTTGTCTGTTTCGTCGTGATGCAGTGTGATGGCATTGTTGAAATTGTTCGTTCTTGAATTTGTTCTGAATTGTGGTGTATGTTCCGAATTGTTGTTGGATGTTGTTTGAGTGAGTTTCTGCTGATGCCTTGATTGCATTTGGATTTTGCTGGCTCTGAATAATTGATGAGGGAATGGCAGAAAAATTGAAGATTGTACGTTGAAGCTTGCCGGTTTCGAACCAGATGAAGGTTGGTGAAGCCTTTGGAAGGTTTTGAAGTGGTGTTGTGGGTTCAGAGTTGATGATGTATGATGATGCCGTGAATTCGTGCCAGTGAACCTTGCCGATTTGTTTGATAGAAAATGAAGATTATCGTGAGGATTAGAAGGAGCAGAGTTCTTGTACTGAAGGTGGTAAAGAGGCTATGGAGAGATGAGAAGAGTTAATGGATTGAATTTGAAGGTTTTCATGCTGAGTTGGCGATAAATCCTAAGTCAGCTAGCAAAATGCTAACATTGTTAGGTTGAACGTTAACAGAGGCCAAACTCTGACTCTCACGATTGTGTGTATACATCGATAATAATGAAATGTCTTGAAGAAGATGATCTGAGCGGAGAAGAAACCAAACCCTAGTCCATAGCTTGATATTGAGGAATCTTCTGAACAAGGAAAACCCTGGAGTTCGACGAACCTCTAAATAGGAAGATATTCATGATAATATGAATTCAAACCTGGCTTTAACTTGACCTGAAATATGAATCGACTGAATCACCTTTGTATGGGGGAAAATACTGATAACAAGAAAATATCCTTTGATCCCACTTCTTAGAAGCTCATACAAATGTATGATTAATGTAGTTATGACCAAATGAATATGCAGAATGAGTGCGAAGCGAAAGTCAGAAAAAGTTAGAAAAAGGTAGGGAAAATTTTGGGGTGCTACACGCTTATATCTTTTTCTTTTACTGTGTGCTTGTACATATTACGATTCGATTTATTTGTGGCGTTAAGTTATGCCTCATGCTAGAGTTCGCGTCACCACACTAGAATTCACACCTTTTGCGATGCGATTCACGATATTCCGTTGCGATTCTCAACTTTTATTATTCTTCATTTATTTTCACCATCGATACAAAATCATTTCAAATCCATTTCAAACCATTTCCACAACGCAAATTAAACATTGATCCTGATCGAGTGTATTTATGTAATCAAATTAAAAACTTATTATCTTATTTTCACAACTTGGATGAAAAAGGATTTGTTAGGTGTAGACCTTCTCTTTCCTCAAATGTTTGGACACTGTTATAGCGCTCCATGCTTGAACCCTCATCTTCCGTTTTAAAACACAATAATTAATAGAATTCAGTTGGTTCTCCTATAGAAGAAAAAAGATTGATTGGGTGTAAACCTTCACCTTCTCCGATTATTCGGATACTGGTTGTAGAGCTTGATATGCGAATAATCATCTTCCGTTAATGAACCTTGACTTAATTCACCACACATTTTTTCCACGATAAATTAGAAGAAAAATGATTGATTGGGTGTAGACTTTCTCTTTCTACGAGTATTTGGACACTATTATAGAGATCCATGTTTGAATGCTTGTCTTCCGCCTAAAACCTTTCAATATATCAAACCTATTTTCTCGCACCCGCGCAATCGAAAACCTTTTCAAAAGAGCATTGTTTAATACACTGTATTGTGATGCAAACAAACGATGTAAGTCTCTGATTGCGAGCAACATTTTACCGCTAAAACGCGATCTAAACATTCGTTCAATAAAATCGACCAACAAACAAACATTTGCTACAAAGAACTACGTAGCTTTGAATTCCTCATTGCACTGGAGGATACGTAAGAGTAAGACCCGCAATCTCGTCAAACACCCTAATAAAAACATTTTTTTAACCCATTTTCTTTTCTTTTTACACTTTCAATAACTCGAAGAAAACAATTGAAATACGCTAATATTGTAATAGTGAATCTACTTAAAAGGTTCCCATTGAGTACAACAGGTGTGACGGGTGCTAATATCTCCACCTTAAGTAAATGACTCCCGAACCCGAATTTGGTTGTGATGACCATTTTCTTTTTCTTTTAAGGATTTTATCGATATTTTCCATTTTCTTTTTGGAATAAATAAAATTCGGTGGCGACTCCGTTATCTCGAGCGTGCGAGCGCTTGTGGTCATTTTTTGCGATGCGACAACGAAATCAGTCCCCCTATTGATTTTTTAAACACTTTTGGTCATCCATGCTCATTTTTCATAAAAAAACGTTGATAGTCAATTGTTTTAATACGTGGCATTAATGTGAAGACGTGACACAAAATAAAATAATATTTTATTCATTAAAGTAATTTTACTTAATAAATTAAAACAAAAATTATTTTTAATAACATTTTATTCATTTATTAAATTTATTAATTTAAATTAATATTTAGTTAGCACATTTATTAAAAAGAAGCTCAGGTATTTAGTTCGACACCATTGGAAACGACGATACCATTAAACGAAGATACCCGCAAACGACGATATAAAGAAGACGACGACATCATTCAATTGAAACCCAGAAGTTGATACCTAGAGAAGAGCAAAATGAACCCTAACTTTATTATGTTTTCTTTGATTCAATTCATTTTTTCATGAGAAAAACAAATCTAAACCCTAACTTCAATTTCAATCTCAAACAACGGTGGAATGTTGTTCTCTTACGATACACCCTCATCTTGCCCAATGGAAGATCCCAAATTGTTTTCAAGGTGTGTTTATTCATAACTAAGTTATATATTGATATGGTAGTTGCTGGTTTTTGTTGTATGTTCCGAAAATTGTTTTGATATGATAGTTGCTTTTGTTAGAAGTAATTCATGTTAGTTTGTCGAAGTCGAAGGGTTTTATAGGTTTTGGTCGAAGCTGTATATAGTCAGTCGAATAGTTGTAGTGTTGTGTAGGTCAGCTGTATTCGACAGAGTCGAATATAGCTGATAAGGAGTTCAGTCGAATTGCTAGTTTGTGTCGAATTGAGTGTTTTTGGGCCTGGGCTTTGATAGCCTATATAAAGGTCTTTTACTTTGTATTTTGTACACAACAGCTTCATAATAAAAAATCGCAAAGTTCACAAAACCCTAATCTCTTTTCTCTTCTTCTTCTTCTTCTCTCAAATATTCATCTTTCTTGGAACCCAGTTCCAACAATTGGTATCAATGCACCCGGTTGCGATTCAGAGAGATTCTAATGGCAAACGGAACAACAACGTCCACACAATTCCCAGCGAATCTACCGGTTTTCAAAGGGGAAAAATACCAACGGTGGGTGGCGCAGATGAGAGTTATCTTCAGATTTCAAGATGTGGTTGAAATCGTGAATGATGGTGTAACGGAATTGGGGGTAAATGCTACTGATGAACAGAAAGCTGCGTACAAGGATCAAAGGAAGAAAGATGGAAAAGCGTTGTTCTTGATTCACCAGTGTGTGGATCCGAATGTGTTTGAGAAAATTATTAAAGAAGAATCTGCAAAAGAAGCGTGGGACAAGTTAAAGAACTTGTATGGAGGTGATGAGAAACTGAAGAGAGTGAAGCTGCAAACCTTGAGAAAGCAATACGAGATGATTCAAATGAAGGAAGATTAATCAGTTCTGGAGTTCTTTTCAAGATTGGTGATGCTGACGAACCAGATGAAGTCTTGTGGAGAAACAATCACAGATTTGCAGAAGATTGAGAAGGTACTAAGATCTCTGACTGCAAATTTTGGTTACATTGTAGTGTCCATTGAAGAGTCCAAGAATCTTGCTGAGATGAAGATTGAAGAGCTACAGGCTTCTTTGGAAGCTCATGAGATGAGATTGAAGCAAAGAGATTCAGAAAGAGAAAAGGTATCGGACCAAGCACTACAAGCAAAATTCACCAAGAAATCTGGGAAGGCGAAGCAGGGAAGGAATCTTGCTGGTGATGAGAAGTCAAGCAAGAATTCAAAGAATCATGATAATTCAAAGAAAGTCATGGGAAATAAGTATTCTGGGAAGAAAGTTGATATGAAAGACGTGCAGTGTTACAATTGCCAAAGTTTTGGTCATTATGCTCGAGACTGTCGAAAGAAGAAGGAAGCATGAGCAAAAGAAAGTGACAAAGCGCAGTATGCACAGGCAGGAGAGAGTGATTCTGAAGGTGTGCTACTAATGGCAGACACTCAGTCGAATGTTGATGAAACGAATCTATGGTATCTTGATTCAGGTTGCAGCAACCACATGACTGGTAACAAGAACTGGTTCAACAAGCTTGATGAATCAGTTAAGAAGGTGATAAAGTTTGCAGATGGTAGACAGGTAAACTTGGGAATAGAGGAAAGGTTCATTGAACCTCACAAAGAACCGTTGGAAACGGTAAACTTGGGTTCAGAGCAAGAGAGAAAAGAAATCAGGATTGGGGCACTGCTCAGTCCAACTGCCAAAGAGAGTTTGATAAAGCTTCTCAAAGAATTCCCCAATGTATTCGCTTGGTCCTATCAGGATATGCCAGGGTTGGATACCAGTATCGTGGAACATCATTTACTGTTGAGATCGGAATGTCCGCCAGTAAAGCAAAGGTTGAGACGCACTCATCCAGACATGGCCATCAAAATCAAAGAGGAGGTACGGAAACAGATTGACGCAGGTTTCCTCGCCTTATCAGAATATCCTCAATGGTTAGCCAATATCGTACCCGTTCCGAAAAAGGACGGAAAGGTCAGAATGAGTGTCGATTACAGGGATCTGAACAAGGCTAGCCCAAAGGACGACTTTCCTTTACCACACATTGACATGCTGGTAGACAGTACAACAAAGTTCAAAGTTTTCTCCTTCATGGATGGATTCTCGGGCTATAATCAGATCAAAATGGTGCCGAAAGACATGGAGAAAACATCGTTCATTACCCCCGGGGTACCTTTTGTTAAAAGGTAATGTCGTTCGATTTGAAGAATGTCGGGCAACCTATCAAAGGGCTATGGCTACTCTGTTTCATGACATGATACACAAAGAAATCGAGGTATATGTCGATGATATGATTGCAAAATCAAAGACAGAGAGTGAGCACGTTGAACATCTGTCAAAATTGTTCGAACGTCTAAGAAAATTCAAGCTCCGCTTGAATCCCAACAAGTGCACCTTCGGTGTCCGTTCAGGGAAACTACTAGGGTTCATCGTCAGTCAGAAAGGAATTGAGGTTGATCCTGACAAGGTCAAGGCCATTCAAGAAATGCCTTCTCCAAAAACTGAAAAACAAGTCAGAGGATTCCTGGGACGTTTGAACTACATCTCCAGATTCATATTCCTTATGACCGCGACCTGTGCGCCGATTTTCAAGTTACTCAAAAAGAACCAGGACTGTGTTTGGACAGAGGACTGCCAAACCGCCTTCAACAGTATTAAGGAATATCTGTTGAATCCTCCGATTCTATCACCTCCAGTGGAAGGAAGAACACTGATCATTTACCTCACAGTTCTAGAGGACTCAATGGGATGTGTACTTGGCCAACAAGACAAAACCAAACGGAAAGAGTCTGCCATTTACTATTTGAGCAAGAAATTCACCGACTGCGAAACTCGGTACACGATGCTTGAGAAAACTTGTTGCGCTTTGGCTTGGGTAGCCAAACGTCTTCGCCAATAAATGATTCGTCATACTACTTGGTTAATCTCAGAAATGGATCCAATCAAGTATGTCTTCGAAAAGCCTGCTCTCATGGGAAGAATTGCCCGTTGGCAGATGCTGTTATCAGAATATGACATAGAGTACCACGCTCAGAAAGCCGTTAAGGGAAGTATTTTAGCCGATCATTTGGCTCATCAACCGATTGACGATCAGGAATCAGTCGGGTTTGACTTCCCAGACGATGATGTCATGTATCTAAAAATGAAAGACTGCGATGAACCGCTACCCAGTGAAGGGCCAGAACCAGGTTCCCAATGGAGACTTATCTTTGATGGAGCAGAATTAGGGCAATCATTGTTACCCCTCAGGGTACCCACATTCCTTTCACCGCTCGACTTACGTTCAAATGTACAAACAACGAGGCCGAATACGAAGAATGTATCATGGGTCTCAAAGAAGCGATTGATTTAAGGATCAAAAACTTGGACGTATATGGCGACTCAGCCCTGGTTATCAATCAGATAAAAGGAGATTGGAACACATACCAATCAGGATTGATTCCTTACAAAGACTACGCAAGAAGGTTGCTACCTTTCTTCAATAGAGTTGAGTTTCATCACATCCCTCGTGAGGAGAATCACATGGATGATGCATTAGCCACTCTCTCTTCTATAATTAGTATAGGTCAATGGAACGACCTACCTAAGATCGACATAATGCGCCTTGAACGGCCCGCCTACGTCTTCACGATTGAAGCAGTCCTAGACGACAGACCTTGGTATCACGATATCAAATGCTTCCTTCAGAAACAAGAGTACCCATCTGGGGCACTCAGAAAAGACAGAAAAACCCTCAGAAGATTAGCTAGAAACTTCTTCCTGAGCGGTGACACTCTCTATAAGAGAAATTTTGACATAGTCTTGCTTCGATGCATAGACAGACCAGAAGCAGACATGCTTATGAAAGAAATTCATGAAGGATCCTTTGGCACTCATGCCAACAGACACACAATGGTGAGAAAATTCCTAAGAGTAGGGTAATATTGGTTGACAATGGAATCCGACTGCTACAAGTACATGAGAAGGTGTCACAAGTGTCAGATATACTCCGACAAAATTCATGTACCGCCATCACATCTCAAAGTTCTCTCTTCCCCATGGCCATTCTCGATATGGGGAATCGACGTGATTGGCATGATTGAGCCCAAGGCTTCAAACGGACATCGGTTCATCCTAGTAGCCATTGATTACTTCACCAAGTGGGTCGAAGCAGCGTCATACGCCAATGTAACCCGACAAGTGGTGGTCCGATTTATCAAAAACAATATCATCAGCCGTTATGGTGTTCCAAGAGATCATTACTGATAATGGATCCAACTTGAACAACAAGATGATGAAAGAGTTGTGTGTTGAGTTCAAGATAGAACACCATAACTCAACTCCCTACCGACCCAAGATGAATGGAGTGGTAGAAGCGGCCAATAAGAACATCAAGAAGATCGTTCAAAAGATGGTTGTAACCTACAAAGACTGGCACGAGATACTACCCTTTGCTCTTCACAGTTATTGCACATCTGTCCGCACTTCAACAGGGGCTACCCCTTTCTCTCTAGTGTATGGCATGGAAGCAGTGCTCCCCATAGAAGTAGAGATCCCGTCAATCCTAGTATTGATGGAAGCTAAGCTCACCGAAGCTGAATGGTGTCAAAGTCGACACGATGAACTGAATCTGATCGAAGAAAAGAGAATAACGACACTATGCCATGGTCAATTGTATCAACAGAGAATGAAGAGGGCGTTTGACAAAAAGGTACGACATCGTGTCTTCAGAAGAGGAGACCTCGTGCTCAAGAAGATAGAATCATTCCTCACTGATTCTCGGGGCAAGTGGACTCCAAATTATGATGGCCCCTACGTGGTCACGAAAGCTTTCTCAGGCGGTGCCTTGAGACTCGCAACCATGGACGGAGAGGAATTTGCCTACCCCACGAATGTTGACGTAGTCAAGAAATACTTCGCCTAAACTAAAAAAAAACGTCTCGGTGGATTGAAAACCCGAAAGGGCGGTCCAGGAAAAAGTTAGAGACAAAATAAGAAAAAATCATCCCGGTGGATTGGAAACATCACAGTACAATCCAGGAAAAAATTAGGGATAATGGCAAGTAACTATGTTCAACAGAGGCAGGTCCCTCAGCAGCAGTTACATCATCCGTTAGAAAACTCCAGTCAAGGTCATCTTCGACAGAAGCTCAGGATGCCCTGAATTCAAAGTTGGTAGAAGGATAGTGGTCGTTATGTTTCAACGTAGCCCTTTTCCCTGTAAATTACCATTTTCTAGCTTTGTATATACTCTTTGGAATCACGCGTTTGGCTGATCTCCATCTTATCAATAAAATTTGAGCCTTTGAGCTTTTGTTTGTAATTCTTATTTGTTTTAGCTTTACAGAACGACATTTTAACATGGTCAACGATTCTTGAAATTAAACAAAAATGAATTTACCTGTTAAAACTTTTTCTGCTTTTTTAATAAAGACGACAATTTCTTTTGACTGTTGAACATCAGAAGAACATCGGTCGCTTCTCCAGAAGTAATCGAACCTCAAAGTGCGGAATCAAAGTACTCCTTCTAAACCAGTACGCCTGAATGAAAGGATCAACTGTGTCAGAGACCTTGTTTCGTCTGACACGCCTCGGCCGAGTTCTCATCTCCTAAGCCCGACCAACATAGCTCCCAACAGGGACTATCTTTCCTAAGCAAGGTAGAATTGCTACTTTTTTGACCACCGGTACTTCTTCGCCCCGCGATGGCCGAGTATCCAGTCGTATTCACTCGTCAGTCTGTATGTCGCGTCAGTTTTGTCAGCATAAACATACATACATCATGAATTTGATTTGCATTCATATTCATATTGCATCACTATCACTCTAGTCGGTCTTGTCCCCTAGTGATAGAAGTTCTCTCAATCGAGTTGTCAGTTCTTGCCTCGTCAGGAAACGCTGCGTTTGAACAACCTCGCCTCCAGTTTATTTCTGGAAGAAAGTTGGCCCTTGACCACTTTGATAACTTGAACCTCTGAAAAACCAGAGGAACTTTCAGTCAGCATCACTCTTCGCCATTGAAGATGATATCCTTGCTTTCCCAGATTAAGGAAAATCCACAAAGAAAGCCTCGTAATCAGGGATTCGGCAGCATGCCAGTTTCATTCCGAAAAGACCGCTGATGAAAAGGTCATCGGCACCTCAAATTGGATCCCATCATATGGCATTTCTCCGGGAAGATCCCGAGAAAAGTATGATGTAATATCCCCTAGCGTGAAGGCAGTCTCTCAAGGGACTTGCATTCCCCAAATAGAGTCAACAAATGGCATCTCCAACAGAGAAGTTTGTGTACCTCTACAATTCAGACGAATGGGTTCCCCAGCAAGTCTGACATCAAAACTTTTTCCACTCAAATGGCATCTCCCCAGGAAAATTCGGCGAGAAGTTTGAGGAGAACCGCTACAAATAGCGTCCCTTGTCAATACCGTTTATTGACAAAAGAAACTTAGACCAGTTCCTTGGTAGGAAACCAGGATCGAGGGGAGGTTTATCCCAAAAGGAAACTCAAACCAGCTCCTTGGCTGAAGACCAGGATCGAGGGGAAGTTTACCTTTTCTAAGCATCATCGCTTAGCTAAAGAAGATGAATGTGTAAGCTACCATTCATAACCACCATCAAAATTTCAGGTATTCCGATATTTAATCCTCTTGCACCCCGAATGCCCGAATACCTTCGTCATTCACACCTTCGGGTCCAAGAAGATTAAATAGGGGCATCTGTCATACCCCAAATTTTGACCACTAAGATTTCCCATCATTGTGAACATCATCATCACAATATGGAGGAACCATCATACTTCATCAGTCTCCCCAAAGATGGGTGAGCATCCACTACAATCAAAATTAGGGTTTCAAGCCCTCTCAGAGCCTTAGACAAAGGATCAATCAAGGAATGACATGATCTTCAACTTGTCTAACCTCTCAAATATCCACAATGGATCAAAAGGACTCCCACTTCAAGGATTAAGCACAAGGCTGCTCCCTTCTAGGTGGATCAAGTCTCAAGATCGACAGTGTCACCAAATTAGGATTTTGGTCGACCAGGGCCTCCAGATGGAAATTTTTCATCTGGGCACAAGCCAATGATCTAAAACATAACCTAATATACTTCATGGGACCTCATGGACCCAATCACAAGTCAATTTTGCCTCCAGGGATGCATTCATCAAAAATCAGGAATTAGGGTTTCTTGAACTTTTAGGGTAAATCATGAGCCAAGACCTCAAGAGAGGGTTTGAGGGTCTCTAATGAACTATATTGATCCATTTGGAACAATAGATTAATCCAAGAAGCTTGAGCAACAAGTCTCAATTTCATCTGCACCACAATTAGGGTTTCACGAGGAAAGTCAACTGTAACTTTGACTTTTGACCTAGACATGCTCCCAAACCCTAATACATGATTCAATATACCCTATGACACCCATGGAACATATCCATCAAGTTTGATTTAGGTCAAGGACATGATTTCCTAAAGAATTGCACAGTTTGGAATTCATCTGATAAAAAGTCAACTGTGCAGAAAAGTCAACTTTGACTTTTTGAGATTTTTCACCAAAATGAATTTTTAACCCTAAAATGACGTTAATGTATGATTTGGATCATCATTCATCAAGAAAAATCAAAGAAAGTGGGATAACTTGTAAAAGGGGTAACCATAAAAACTTAGAAAAATTTCTAAGTGATGGAAAAAGTGACACTAATGTGCCAACTTTGGAGGACCATAACTCCTAAACAACAAGGCCATTGTTCCCCATTCAAAGCTTGATTTGTAGATCCCATTGCCCTCTACAAAAGCATCATACTGACCTATGCCCAAATTCCTCATGGATTTTGAGTTATGGAGTGATCAAAATCAAGAAAAGTCACTTTGTTCCAACACTTAGTGAAAATTTCACTAAGTCAGATTTTACCTTACTTTTTGCCAAATGTAGGGGGGTTTTTCACTTGGATTCAAAAGAGATCAAAACCAAACATGTTCAAACAGTTGTTGTATCATGTAAGGGCTTTCCAAAATGGCCAAGAACATTACCAAATTCAATTTGAGCCATGAGATATAACATTGGCAAGTTGCCTTGTTGAAATCTGTCAAGGCAAGGCAGATTTTGCATTTTTGCTTGATTTGCCAAAATCAACCAAATCCAAATGCTCCTATCCACTTAGACACCTCTGAGGATTGAATCTAAAGGGGACAATCACTGAGCCAAGCCTCCAAAGTCTTTGGAACAAGAAATAGCATGTTGAACCTAGAATTGCCAAAATAGGGACAAGACTTCAATTTTGGATTGGAGCATTCAATGGAAGCATCAAGGTGGCACGGACTGAGCCATTCTCAACTGAATTCAGTCAAGACTTATCCAAAACCAAGGGGACCAGCAGCCTGTGCCCTAACCTCTAGTCAATGGCTAGAGGAGACTTGGATTTTCATTTGCCAACATTGGCCAAACCTACTCAGCAGTTGCCATTCACTATTCCTTGCAAAACAAACTTGCTCTACTATAAATAGAGCTCAATTGTGATCAGTTTGAGTAAACCAAAGCCATCAAACAGATGCTTTCCTCAAAATCTCTTCTTTCACTCCAATTTTGCCTTCTATGGCAAGTCACTATCGGGTTTTGAGTTTGAGAGCTTTTCCAATCAAACCAATCACTCACACACCTCACATACATCATATAGAAGTGATCCAAACACTCACATAACATCTGGAACACAGATTTCACAAAATCACCAGCCAATTGTTCAAGTTCTTGACAGATTTGCAGTTGGGGTACCATCTCAAGTTCCAGATCATTTCAATCCATTCCAAGCATTCATACACACTCCATGGCACCTAGGGAAGCTATCCAGATCATTGGAACCTAGCTGTAACACCTCCAACACAAATCACGATCACCAGCTGCAAGTGGTAAGCATGAGCTCTTCTAACTCTATGATCCATGCAATTTTTGCTGCACAATAATTTGGCCATATGTTCATAATCATGCATGGAATGTTTCCCCTCAATTAATTACATTGTTTGAATCGTGTATCAAAAATCCTAGCCTTCATGCAGAAATTAGGGTTCTTCAGGATTTTTCATGATTTCTTGTTGTATGTTTAATTTAAATGAAATTAAATACCATAGACATGATCGTGAGGTTGAAACGAGTTGATTGGTATGTGGATTGCATGATATGATTAAGTATTCAGTGAGATTGGAGAGAAAATGCAAATCTGGGAAAAACTGAAAAACGTGCGTGTTCTTGCCTTTGTTCTTGGCGCCATTTTCCAATATTTGAATATTTGAATTTCGTGATTTTATTTAATTGATTCAAAAATTAATTTCTCTCCGAGTTTTAATGATTTTGAGTTGATTCTTTTTTTAATAATTCACAAAAATGTTAAAATATTTTATTTTCCCAAAAAATTCCAAAAATATTATTTATTTGGTATAATTGATATTTTTGCAAAGAATTAATGTTTTAATTGTTTTTAACATTTAAAATATTTTTTCCACCTTGATTTTGCAACTTTTAATGCCTTCTAATTGTTTTGTAGGTCAATACTTAATTTTTGAAGCATTAATCCAAGATCATAATTTGTTTTCAATATGTTAAACAACTTTGATCATTTTAATTGAATTTTTATTCAATTAAAACACATTTTTGAAAACAAATTAGGGTTTTTGGATTAATTCAACCCTCATAAATCATTTTTAAAACTTTTTGGGCCTCTAATAGAGTGTAAGACCCAATCCTTTTTTTTTGACCAAATCATTTTTGGGCCTCAGTGTATTGTATAAGTCCCGATACCGTCAAAAACAAACGGCGCGATCATCGCCTTTTGAAAAATAACCTTGGGCCTCTCCTTGAGCTATATGACCTATTCAAAACATTTTGGGCCTCAGATATTATATAAGCCCCTTCGCGTTAAAAGAAAATCTCGGCGCGTTCGCCATTTTATACAAAAAAAATCATCTGGGCCTACCCTCATGTTATAAGCCCCACTCTCACTCTTTTAAAACTTTTTGGGCCTCTTGAGAGAGTGTAAGACCCACCCCTTTGTACAAAAAACTTTTTGGGCCTCAGTCACTTGTATAAGTCCCTCTGTACAAATTCAACAGTGCGCTCACTGATAAAACCATGGGCCTCTCCTTGAGCTGTAAGCCCCAAGTCTTTCTTCTTTTTCAAAGCACTTTCTCCTTTGATTTTGAATATACTGTTGTTTTCAATCTTTCTTTGTTGAACAACTAACCAAACAACATGGAAGCTCTACAACCGAGTAAGTGTTTACACACTTTCATTTACCGCTTTCATATACATATAACTGTATTGTGGGGTTGTTTCACTGTAAGTCTTCTTTCATAAACTCATATCAATTGTGTAATAATAGTATAGATATTTAGAGTTTCCCCGGCAACTACGTCTAGAACTAGGTGACGCCGTTTCATTTATTCGTAGAAATAGGCAACTAGATCCCCAATAGGATCACTAGATACAGTCTTCTCTTCAGCTGTCCTCATTAGGAATTGTCAAGAAACTCTACTCCTAGAGATGAATGTATTCTCCGTGAATGGCATCTTTGAGTTTCTTCCAAATTCTCGAACTTTCCTGGCTTGATCTATTCTTTGTGAATATCCTGTCTTGAACTTCTCGGGGTTTGGGGACCCATCGGCTTCTTAAAAGCATCGGCCTCCTCTTGGGCATTATACAAGGACCCACAGGGTTCCTAAAAGCAACCCCGCCTCCTCTTGGACTTAGTACAAGGACCTGCCGGCTTCTTAGAAGTATTCACCGCCTCCTCTTAGGCTTCGTATAATGATCTCTTCCTCCGGGAATGATAGCCTCCTCCTGGGCTTCGTATAAGGACCCGTCGGCTTCTTAAAAGTTTCCAGCCTCCTTTTAGGCTTCGTACAAATTGTCCCGACGACCTCCTAGAGGTATAGGAACAGAACTTAATCATCTGCATAGAACAGTCTTTTCAAAGAGTCTACTACTATTTCTCAAAGCATAGTACAAAAGATGAAACTCTAGACTTGGACAGTCTAATCTCCTTGAGTCTCAAAGACATTCTCAAGTGGCCCCTTCGTTAAATAGGAAGAAAACCCGTAGACTCGGACAGTCTCAATACCCTTCGGATTTCCCACTTCCTTAAAGAATAGGAATAACCCGGATCCTCGAATCAAATCCTTGAGTACAGTGTTACTCATATAAGAACTGATTTTCTCTTTCAAAATCAGTATACTAGACCTGTCACTCAACTGAAACAGTCACCATAGCCTCCTCTTGGGCTTTGTACAATGATTCTCCCCAGGGGAGTCAAACAACGTTTAGCCTCTCTCTCGGGCTTTGTACAAGACACATAAGAGACTCCCTCGTTGAGTCAATCACCCCTTTTGCCTCCATCTTGGGCTTTATACGAGATACAAAAAGGTTCTTATTGAGCCAAACAAACAACAACCTCCATCTCGGGCTTCGTACGAGATACAAAAAAACTCTCTTGTTGAGTCAAATAGCCTTCATCTCGGGCTTTATACGAGATACCAAAAGATTCCCTCGTTGAGTCAAAACCTTTTAGCCTCTCTCGCGGGCTTTATACGAGACACATATTAGCCTCCTCTTAGGCTTTGTATAAGAAAACCACTGGTTGATCCAATCAACCTTTTAGTATTAAAGTTGTGCCTCGTTCACAGTACACAAACATCAACAACTCCTTCCCCTTCATCTAATCGCTATAAGCGGCAAGCCTCTGGATTATTTACATCCATGCCACTGTCCCTCTTTTAGCATGAGAAATTCCTAAGGAAAGATGGCATTGCTCTACACTTGTAAATGTAAATGCGCCTAAGAGGGGGGGGGGTGAATTAGGTTCTTAAAAATTTCTTTGATCTTTTTACCGGTTCTTGATTATTTTTCCGTTTTATGATAAGTGCTTGAAAGTAGAGTGCGGAAAGGAAAAAAGACACAAGAGAATTATAGTGGTTCCCCTCACAGCCCGAGAGTACCCACTCCTCCTTCAACACGAAAGAGAATTCACTATAGTTTAGAATTATTGTACAGCCTAATCACACCAATGGTGATGCTTACTATCTAACCTATAGGTAATTAAGTGTATGAAGAACAATCCTCTTCAAAAACACTCACTTGTTTCCAACAATCCTGGACAACAAGGTAATACAACTCCACAATCTTATTTTAACAATCCTAAAATAAGATGTGTCTTTAAATAAATCTGAATTTTATTGAGTAATTGTTGATGATGAATCTTTGAAGTGTATATCAATCAAATGATTGATCTTCCCCTTGAAATAAATATCACTCAAATGAAATATACAAGTGTTCTTGAATAAAATGAGATGAAACAATGATAATGTGTGAAATTTATGCAAAGGTTTCTCTCAAAAATATGTTTGAATGAACACTTGAAGAATAACTGAAAGATGAAAAGAATGAGTGGATTTTTTATTATGAAATTTCTAGGAGGTAAGTTTTAATCTGAAAATGACATGTATTTATATTGATGAAAGCAACCATTCAAAAGTCATGGCAATGGTTAGAAAAATTCTGAATTTAATAAGATAAATGATGTAAGAGATGCCATGAAAAGATATAATGAAAATGTGCATTCAAACAAAACATTTTTCAATTTTAAATAAAAAACACTGTTACAGTACGTTGTAAATTGTGGCGGTTGTTTGATCTGTTACATCGTTTCAAAACGCCACAATTTACCAAATAATTTTGAAATTTAAAATTTAAAATACTGGTTCAGAACGGTGTGAATTATGGCGGTTTCTGGTGCTGTTACGACAGTTAAAAACGCCATAATTTACCAAAAACTGAATGTTTAAATAAATTAAATAATTAAAAAATTTGTCTAAGTATTTGAACCAATTTTATACAACATCTATTGATTTACCCAAGTCAATAGATTATATTTGAAAGTGATTTAACATGGTTCAAAATAAAAAAATAATAAATAAATAAATAAAGTAAATAAAGTTTCAAATGTATGATAAAAATATTTTGTTTTTTAAAGCTAGAAATAATGATATATTTTCAACCACATGAACCATGTATGCAAGTGAATTTTGAAGATTATTTTGAGAACTATTTTATCAATATATATTGCATGCTTGAGACACTTTTGAACACTTGTATGCAACCATATTGATAAGTGAGAGTTATACATTGATTATACTTGAGAATTCTTCAAGACTTGTAAAAATTAAAAACTTTGTGCTAGCTTCAATGTCTTGATCCATTCTTTTTGAGCAAGCATAACATCTTGAATGAATAATGTTGTCTTTATCAAAACCATTGAGAAGCTTGCTTTCACAACACTGAGTTAAAGTCTTCTCCTTCAGCTTAAAATCCCCTTTAAAGGAAATTATGGCATTGTCGGATTCACAAATCCCGGTTAAAGTAATTCTCCTTTATAAACAGTTGTGACATACAACCCCCCTTTAAAGATGACAAATTCTCTCTAAAGTCAAACCCCTTCAGCTTCACATCTTGGGCTTTGAACAAGATACAAATAGACCTTTCAGCTTCATATCTTGGGCTTTGAACAAGATATAAACAACCTTTAGCTTCACGTCTTGGGCTTTGAACAAGACACCAAAAACACCCATTTCTTCCCATAGAATAGGAGGAACTACGAACGTTCTGACTTCCCTGTTTCGGTAACCGGGAATACGTAGGCATAAGATTGAAAGAAAAATCTTAGCGAGCACACTAAAAAAAACCCTAAATCCCATACTCTCATATATCAATCAAAAAGCATCAGTCCTAACATCCTAATCTTTGTTCCCCGCCAGAAACCTATCATTCTGTCAAAATAACACAAGAAAGGCCCCACCACATTGATCGCATCCGTAACCTAACCGACCGCTGTTTAAACTCAGTATGCAAGCAGGGTTAATTGGAGACATCTATTTCCCTTCCTTCATCAGCTCACAATAGGATAAAAAATGAATCGACCTGTAGTAAACTAACCCAGAGAGCGACAGCGCTTAAGAACAGCGTCCAAAATCGCTCGCTACAGCTTGGATGATCAAAATTAGGATTGGAATTCAAATTTTGAGGGAACTATCAAAAGAGTGGTGATTAGTATAAGTATATGGTAAGAATTAATCAAAGTGATGCAGGGGAATTAAAATGAAATGTAATATTCCAAAATGATAAAATTGGTGTCAAATGCTGAAATTTGAATTTGCTGCCATTTTTCAAAATTTCACGATGGTAACCGGTGACAGCATATCTGCTAACCGGTTACTCAGTGCAAAATTTGTGAAAATGAGCATTTTGTTGCACTGTTGTGGTTCCGACTCGATTCCTTTGCTTGTCCAAGAAGGCATGGAAATAAACACATGAACCTTGGAGTCTCTTGAATAATAATCAATTAAATCTTGGAAACTCTTGATTAGATGATTTTTGAATCAATTGCGGATCAACTTTGACTTTGTTCAGATGGAATTCATTCGAGCTGCGGGACTGATGTTTTTGGTATTTTTACCTGTTCTTCCCCTGAAAATGTTAGTGAAAGGAAACAAAATATTTTTGGATTTTAATTAATGGTTAGTAAGCATAAACAAATTAAGCAATAAAATAACTAACAAACACACACAAACTCAAAGATCCCTGCAAGGCACAATCCTATAGAAGAGGGAACCAATGTGTGATCTTGTTTGTGGCATGAAATGTAAAATGATATGTGGGATCTTAGGGGTAAAAATTAAGGTATTACAGCTGCCCCTATTTAAGTTTCTTCTATCCGAAGATATAAAGATGGACATCTTTGTCTCGACGAGATATAAGAGACTTAAGTATAATAATAAACCTAATTTTTGTCCCTAATAGACCACAAAATGATATAATTATGCAAATGGTATAAAGACACAAGACCTCTGTGGGGAGGAAATGCCATAGGATATAAACAAAAAGAAGAATGGGAGAAAGAAACTCCACCGGGGAAACACATCACAGGAGACCACCAACTAGCTGGGGAACACACCGCACAACTATTGGGGCTCAGCCGAGGAAAAGATTCAAACTGGGGGTAACTGCATATGGAAATAAATTACAACACAACAAGGATATAACTCAATAGGGAAGACTTAGCACAGCAAGGCTCCACTGGGGAAAATCAATACCTCAACAATGAACTGTCCTGTCTAACCGAAGAGACTTACCATTCATCAGAGTCACAAAATCTCAACAACGAACTGCCCCATCTAACCGAAGAGACTTACCATTCATTGGAGTCACCGAAAACCTCAACAACGAGCTGTCCCATCTAACCGAAGAGACTTACCATTCATCGGAGTAACAAACCTCAACAACAAACTGTCCCATCTAACCGAAGAGACTTACCAATCATCGGAGTAATAAACCTCAACAACGAACTGTCCCATCTAACCGAAGAGACTTACCATTCATTGGAGTCACAAAATCTTAACAACGAACTGTCCCGTCAAACCGAAGAGACTTACCATTCATTGGAGTAGAGATCACCTACTACCAGGCATATGGTAGGCGAACCAAATAGAACACAAGATATATTAACTACAACGAGGGTAATAAACTCAAATGGAGAGAGTTTAATGAGATCTTTTAACAAATTCCACTTGGAGAACCTGCTGACGAGGTCCACTGCGGGGATTTCAAAAGATATTAACTGCAGGAGTCTACTGTCGAGACTTAGGACTTCATTTGGGAATACTTTCTACCAAGATTTTTTTTGGGGAAATGTGTCAACCATCACAAATTTACTAGGGAATTTATTGCCAAGATCAACCAGAGAACCTTCAAATGAAACACCTTCTGTCGAGATTTTATATGTAATTCCTACTGCCGAGGAAGAATAAAAAACATGCCTGTTGCTGAGGCCTTACTAAAAGACCTTTTAAGGATTCTACTGTCGAGATCCTAAAAATAAAATACCTTCTGCCGAGGTTGCTGTAATCCTTTTTTTTGAAATTATCCGAGAAATCTACTGCTGAGATTCTTGGAAAGAAAATACCTTCTGCCGAGGCTTGTTGCAAATTCTATTTTAAAACTCACTGGAGAATCTACTACCGAGATCAACCAAAGAAATCTGAAATAAAGCCACCTTCTGCCGAGGTTTGCTGGAAATCTTTTAAGAATAGCTAAGAAATCTACTGCCGAGATTCTTTGAAATAAAATACCTTCTGCCAAGGTCAACTGGAGATCTTCCGCGGAGAATTGCCAGGAACTAGGAATCAATAACTCTACCAAGGATCTTCACAGGAGATATGGGCAAGTTAGATCACACAACAGACTTCTCAAATAAAGAGACAACCATCTGTTGGAAATTCACAACAAACTTCTCTGATTGGCACAACCTGAGAGATACCATTTGATGGAAAAGATAACGTCTGATGACTGGAGACGCACAAGTTTCTCAAATTAAGAGGCTGCCACTTGTTGTCACATAATAAATTCCAAAAGAGTGTTGTCACAACCCTGCTGGAGAAACAAAATCTTCATCTTCTGATGGTAATCACAAACAGATCATCTGCTGAGTAATACAAAATCTTCGAAGGTGCAAAATAAATGCACTCCCAATCATCTAGGTTGCACAACCTAGAGAGTTTCAAAATAGTCACCGCCAGAGACCAAAGTTCAATCCAGGAACAAGCTAGAGAGAAAAGGTTAAACAAGACTCATCCCGAGGAGGAAATATCTCAACTGGGGACTAATTCCATCCAGATAATGAACTGGAGAGGAAACTGAATCAAAATCTTCCACGCGAAATAAACTCAGTGGGGAATTAACAAAGATAGGCATTTTTCTGCTTACGGGTCGACACACTAAATAGAGAGAGGACACACGTGCTCTACGGGGATAACAACACCAGAGAGCAAAGAAGGACCAACACAAATGCAAAATACATAATGCAACAACAACATTCTATGCACAACAAATGAATGCGCATGCGATGCGTATGAGTATGAATATGCTGACAAAATAGACATAAAGAATAAACAGAGGGTGAAATAAACATCACAACACCACTGAATACTCGGCTGATCTCAACAAGATGGAAATATTATTAGCAGCTCTAATAGGGATTCGTCTGAAGGAATCCATATAAATTCTGCTTTGAGGATGGCAGGAAATCTGTCGGGGAATCATAACAACCCAAATCTTTCTGACTTTTCCTGGGGATCATAAAAATTCACAGGAACTTCCATTTCAAAAGGATGAAGAGATCTGTTGCGGAAAAATAATGAATCCGATGGGGATTGTAAACATATAAACATTTACACAAAATCCACTGGGAATACAAGGCAGATCTGCTGGAGATACGAGAACACTCTTAGAGGATTAAACCAATTCTGAGCAAAGTATCCTGAACTTGCTGGGAAAACAGCAAAAAGGTCAAACTGTGGGGGATTTTAGATCAATACTCATCATGAATGAGAGAAAACCCAACAGGTGACTAAAAGAGATATCATCAGCGACTTCGTTGGGAAAGTTCGCAGTAATGATGTATAATCTTCACTAGGAGGGTAAATCTCTAAAAAACAAGTCGGAGAGAGAAGTACATCTTGGATTTGCCGGTGATATGAGAAATTAACCTCACTTCTTTATGATTGGAAATGATAATACACTGCCTCCGTTGGAGAATCATCAAGGATAAAGGCCTGGGTAGAACAGCCTGGAGAGAAAAACATCCACAAGACAAGATGAAACTTGACAAGCGATCACCACATCAATGCCTTTTAGAAGCAAATAAGATTGCTCTCTGTTTGGGGACATCCAAAGAAACAACAACATGTCTAGAAGATAAAACTCTGAGTGAAGATTCCTCATATGATTTCGGCTGGGGACATCAAAAACGAATCTCTGCGTATGGACTACCTCAAAACTACTCAACTGCTTGACCATAACATAATCAGCTGGAGAAGATTCGGATCAAGACCTGGCTGGGGAAAAACCAAACGGCATTGGACCTTATGAATTCAACACATCACAACAAACCTATCACCTTGTCATCAACTAATCACATTCATAGGAACAAACCTTGATGAGGAAATATCAACAAACTCTACTTGGGGAGATATCGACAAACTCTACTGGGGAGATGTCAAGAAATTCTGCAAAAGGAGAGAGAACGAACCCTGCTGAGGAAAACATTGATCTTACCATTCCTTGGAATAACCGTTGACATTCTTTTTTTTTTCATAAATCAAAGAAAAAATGTTTTTATAATTTTCAAAAAATTTAGATCAATTATTCACATTTTTTTTCAAAAAGCCATCATAAAAAATAAATGAAATTTTGCAAACAGAAACAAAATAAGAATTGCAAACAAAGGGACAAAGGCCCAAATTTTATTAATAGAATGGAAATCCGCAAATGGCGTAATTCCATGGATCATTACAAAGTTTGAAAAATGGTAAATACATGGAAAGGGTTACATTGAAATACAATGACCACTATTCTCCCTAACAACTTTGAATTCCGATGTGTTCAAAACTTCAGTTGAGGATGATGGGAGCAGAATCCTTAATAGACAATGTTGCTTTCAAATAATCAAGACTGGCCAGATGCAGTTACTTGCCATAATCCCTAACTTTTGCCCAGATTGCCCTCTCGGGTTTTTAAACTACCGGGATGATTATTTCTGTTTTTGTCTCTAATTTTTGCCTGGACTGCCCTTTCGGGTTTTCAGTCCACCGAGACGCTCATTTTTTCCTAAGCCGCCCTTTCGGGTTTTCAACTTAGCGAGTTGTTCTTTACTTTTTTAGGTGAAGTATTTCTTGACTGCATCGGCATTTACAGGACGAGTGAACTCTTCACCATCCATAGTTGCAAGAAGTAATGCACCGCCAGAGAAGGCTCTCTTAACAACATATTGTAACACCCCAAAATTTGCCCTCTTGTTGTTGCCTGGCTTATGTTTCATTGCATTGCATTTATATCTCATTTCATCTCATATCTCATACATGTTGCATTGGGGCATGTGATCAGTGGATATCAGAGCATTGACTATTCAAAGCAAGAGAGCTAGAGCCAAGGGTCTCCCAGCAAGCCTCAAAGGCTCTTATGTCTCATATGATCTCAATTGATCCCACAAGTCATTGGAAGAAGAGAATTCCCCAAGAAGTTGGACAGTTCATCATCTCCTAACAAAAGCAGTCCAAATTAGGGTTTTGAGTTCAAGCAGTCTCCTGATGAAATTTTGGTTCAAACTCGATCACAATGTTTTCTACATGATATCAAGTATCTAAGGATGGAAGATTGCCTATTGGTTTATTGCAAAAGAGGGTCAATTGATCAGTTGCTTGAGAATCAAGAAATTGGGAAAAAGTCAACTATGTAGAGGAAAAAGTCAATCTCCTGACTTTTTTGGGTCAAATTCATGAAATTCAAGTCACGTATGTTCATTGGGCAAGATTTGATCAAGTAATAATGGAGGAATCATCAAAAATCAAGAATTGTACAAAGTTGCCAAATTTAGAAACTTAGGGTTTCTAAAAATGGCAAGTTTGGACCATTTTGCACTCTACTTCAAGGCATTCTTTCTCCATGGTAAAAGCTTCAAAATTCGGGCCCAAGTTGAGCCAATCAAAGATCACATTCTAAGCTTCAAATCCATACCAAGACTCTTTCATTGGATCAAAATTGAGGGAGTTATGATCAGTCAAAGTTTGGTAAAATCAAGGCAAATTCCAAGTCATGGCAAGGCAGATTCAGGCCTCCAGGCCATAATTTTATCAAACATTTGGTGTGCCAAATGTCAAGCTAGTTTTCTCCATCAAGAAAGCTTCAAATGAAAAATTGTTGAACATCAAAGTTGTTCATCTCCATGTCCTCTTTAACTTTGATGTTGGGCATTTTCTCATTTGAACAAGTTATGAAGGTTATATGAAGGTTCAAACAGGAAGGTGTCACACTAAAATTCCCTAGGCTCATGGCCAGGTCTGCTGACCAATCTCACACGCCCATGGTTCAGTTTTGCACACATGATTTCTTGGTCATCTTTATGCATCTTACAAGCTTCCATTCATTTTGATTTCAACATCAAACTTGTTCCATTACATGTTATTGATCCATAGCCACCAAAATCATCTCATTTCATGTACTATACTTTGTGAATTTCATCTTCAAACATCATTATCTCCATGGAAGTTGTGCTTCCAAAACAAAAGTGATTATGCATGATATTGTTTGATTCATATCAGTTCACACGCATGGGATACACACCATTCACTCTTTTCCTCATTTGAGCACACACCATCTTACACATTCATGTATACATGTTGCTCCATACACCAAAGAGGAAATGAGAAACTTGCATGACAAGCCTTACTGCACAACATCATAACATCACCACCACTGATCACTAAACCTCAACATAATTATCATGTCTTTGCCCACACATGATCAATAACCTCACACACACAGGTTCTCTTCTCTCTCCTTTCAAAATTGCTCACTCCACCCTATGCTCTCTCATTTTCACCACAATTAACCTTGGTTCTAACTGTTAACCAAGGTGGTTAATAGTTAACCATTGGTATAAAAGCAATATGACAGAATTTGCAAGGGAACACTCTTCATTTGCTTCATTTCTCACAAAATTCATCTCAAATTTCTCTCTAATTCTCTCTCTCTCTCTGCACGATTTCATCATCATCTTCATCCATTGTTTCACATTGTAACTCTCTGATCAAGAACAAGGAAGAATCAAGATCAATCTCCTTAAATGTAGCTTCATTGCCGTTTGAATTTCATTTTGTTGTCTTCAAGATCTCAAGCATTAGAGCATTTATTTTGCTCCTTGGAAGCTCAAGAACAAGCCTACACCTCTGGGCTTCTTCTGATTCAGGATTCCTTCAAGTTTCAGGTTCATTATTTCTCAACTTTTCTTGCACGAATTCACTGAGTTTAAGTTTGTTTTATGTTGATTATAGCTTAATAGAAGCAATGCGACTGATCTGGCTAGTGATAGGCACCTTAAGTTCTTAGATTCAAATGCTAGGGCAAAATATTTGTGCTCGATTCTCTCTGTACATGCATGCTGTGTGAAATCTAAGTGTGGATCTGTGTTCTACATAACTTTAACTTTCGAATGGTATAATTTTTGTCAATTTCTGGAACATGAGAACATTTGCAGGTGGCCGGAGATGGCCGGAGAAGATGACCGGAGGTCATTCTCTGGCCAGTGAGGGTTCAGTTAGGGTTTAGGAACTTTAAAACATGGCCGTTAAATCTTAGGAAATGGACGGGTGAGATGTTGCCAGCGAATTAAAAAGAGAGGGTGGAGGTCACGTGCATTTTTTTTTACTTTTGTTTTCTGATTGATTGTGTGTAGCATATCCACTGTACCTCACCACGTGTGTGCATCATAACTGTTCATCATGATTACTGGCATATGCTTGATTGATTTGTGTGCGTGTGATTCATCCTATGGCTGTGAGTGAGTCAATGTTTGACTAAGGTGCACCATAATTCCACACACACACCCGTGTTATTGGACTGGACTATAAATACTATTCACACACCTCATTTTAAGCCCAAACATCTTTTTAAACTGGAAACTTGCTATCTTTGCACCCCCTGCATTATTTCTTTTACATTTTATTTTTATTTTTATACATCTTTGATTTCCTTTTATTAAAAATACCAAAATGCATATAAAAATTCTATAAAAATTCATGAACCATGTTTAGACATTAAAATAATTTTGTATGATTTTTTATTCTCATTTTGTGAACATTTGATCATATTTTGTGGATTTTCTTTTATTTCTTTTTTTCAAAGTGTTTCTTCCTTGATACCTCAACTTTAGATAATTGTTTTGCATAGCTCCAAAACTATTTTTCATCCAATCTTTTTGTCATGTTTAGGTAACATCTTAAGGCATCTAAAAACATTTTCCTCATATTTTTAAAATCATTTTTGCATAGCATTTGAATCATTTCTTTATGCATCCTTCTCCTTGCCGTAATATGAATTTGTGAGCTTGTTTGAACTTGTTTCTTATTGAATATTGACATGAACTTTTGATGCTTGATTGGCTTCTGACTTAAGTACTTTGTGATGTAATCTCATATTTTTTCCAAGTTTCTTTCTATTTTTGCATTGTTGATTATTATAAGTCACATTGGTGAATGTTCTCTCAACTTTGCAAACTTTGTTTGATTAGGAGGCACTTGTGCCGTTGCATTAGGACTTGTGTGATCATTTTATAGGTCATTTCATAAACATTACAAGTCATTCATGTTAGATTATAGGTGACTTTTCTTTTGGTTTTGGTTCATGAATGTTTGTTGCTTATATGAACTAAGTTTGACCTATTTGTGTGCATCTTCTTTTATGTGCCTTAACATGTTTTAAGTGCATCTTTGTGACATCATTATTGCATTCTAATATGATCAAGCATATCATACATCACTGACTTGCATCCATTCTTATTCATGTTCATGTTTCATTCCTCATTCATAACTTGCATTACAAGTATGTCATCTTATGTGAACTTGAACATTATTTGAACTTCTATTCATCTTGTCTTTTCTTATTGAATCATTGCACTCACGTCTTGTATGATACTTACATGACCTTCATATGCATCCTTTAATGACTCTTAATTCTGACCTTGAGCTATGTTCTGGAATTTGTACATGTTTACATTTCTTATGCACCTAGTTTACATTAGTAGCACATTACTTACATTTATGCAATTGCTTGGCACATAGTTAGCTTTTATTTGATTTCATAAGACATGTATCCATTGGTATGATTCCTTATGGTGTACATACTGACCTTGCATATTTATCAACCCTTAGAACCTTTCTTCTTTAGTTCTTAACTTGTTTGATCTTTACTTGTTATTCTTTCTTTATTTCTTTACTTGTAAAGTGTTCTTGCTAACATTTTCAGGGGCTAATGGTAAGTCAAGTGTGTGGGTGTGCACCCACATACAACCTCTTCTTTTATCTCTTTTAAGCTTTCAATTTATGATTGTGATAATCATCTTATGCTTTCTTTGTTCAATCTCTTTCATCCCTTTGAGTTCTTAACTTAACTTCCTTCTTTGAAGTAAGTTAGAACTCACTCTTCTTCTCTTTTATTTTAGACTTAGGTTTCTAAACCACACTAAAACATTAGGAACATCCAAGCATGATAACATTAGGGTGAATCTTAGTCTCCCTTTAGACTTTTACCTTTCTAAACCTTTGAGTCTCTTTTCTTCTCATCTCAAAACAAAAAGCAAAAAACACTTAATAAAGGCATAACATATATTGTATTTGAGCCTTTCATGTGAGAATAAGATAGTGAGGGGTCTTCTCCCACTTTCTTAGAATGTTTAGCATACGTTCTGTCTTGGGTCGATATGCGAGGCATTCGATCCTACGTGAAAGACTTAAATACAATATGCGTTATACACACCAATAATCAAAATACTTCTTTCTAAAATAAAAAAACAAACAAATTCTCTTCTCATATCCTTCATTCTATTCCTTAAGGACTCGTCATGTCCGTTCTACCGCAAACAGGTAACGCCTAAGTCTCCATACAGTGAGCCGCAACACCTAACTGCTGGGACGCGCACTCTGACATTTCCATTAAAAAACACAAACAAAGCAACCCTTGTTGAGCCGAACTACGTTTGCTATGATTCTTCTTTCTCGTCTGATTGAAGATACGTAGGCACGAGATGCGATATCTCGACGAGCAACCTTTCCCGTAGTCCGTCGAACTACGTTGACTCTGACTTTCCCATTGCACTGAGGGAATACGTAGGCCTATGACAACGATAATGTCCTATCGAGTCACTTGTTTTCCTTTTTCCCCCTCTCCTTTCTATCTTTCATGTCCAGTTCTCCAGTTACCCGTTGGTTTCTAGTTCCCTACACCCTTTGATCGAGATAGCAAGCGTGGATCCCGTCGAGTACGACGAACGTGAAGGGGTGCGATAACCTTCCCTTCACGTAACCGACTCCATTACCCTTTCTCTTTTGTTCGCGAGACCTCGTTCTTTCCTTTCTCCCGGGTTTGTGCAGCATTACCCTTCCCTTTCTTTGGGATAAAAATACCTGGCTGGCGACTCTTCTTTCTTTCTTCTGCGCCACTTTCGCGTTTGTACCTGGATGAAAATCCCGGGAGCGACAGCTGGTGACTCTGCTGGTGACAGGTTGACCTCTTGCTGGTCCATCCCCGTTTGCGAGTCAATCCTAGCGCTTGTTTGTTTTCCTTAATTGGGTGTTCACTATGATGCTGTACCTTGCCGTATTTGTTGTTTACTGTATTACTGCTTTATCGTACTTTACTGTATTTACCGTATTTTAGCATTTTCATTTCATATACTGTATTATAGTGGAATGTGCTGTTTGTGTTTGGTGGGATAGGGAATCTGAGAGATAGGCCCAGTACACAGGCCTGAGTGCACTTATGTTTAGTGTGTTTAATATCCTCTCGCGCTCCATTTCGGTGTGAGGAGGGATTATGAAACACAATCTAGATGTGGTTCTCTCTAGAGAATTCTGCGTTGTGGGTCTGCCACAATGGTAGAGCTATCTGGAAGAGCTGTTAAGTCTGGATGACCTTTAGGATGACCCCTCTTTATTTTGAGGTGAATCAGAGACGATCTTTTTGTATGGCGGTATCATTGTATCCTTCGGGCTGAATGTGCTATTACCTCTTATTCCCAGATCTGAATTTGAGAATCCTCACTTTCTAGAACATGCATGTGAGATTAGGGGGATTGTTTACAGGTGTGCAGGAACCATTGACCTTCATCATACCTGGTTTTCTTATTGTTCTAGATTTGTTACTGAACCGTTGATCCTGACTGGTTTCTATTTGTTCTGGATTTGTTACTGGGCCTTTGATCCTGGTTTTGTGTGTCTCACCAAATTCACACAACAGTACAATGGGTTCAGCAATATATGTTCAACAATGATCACATGCCCTTGCATACATATCATCATTCGCATTTTTGCATTTAACCTTCATGTTTATTCATTTGCAGGGTATACTTCTTTTTTATTCCGGTTGACTGTTCCCTTTGCAGCTATGGATGTTCCAAGAAAGTGTAATGTGCATTACACGTTCTTTGACACCAAGGTGGGTCAGTTACAGAAGATGGTATCTCTTATTACTCCAGATTATGTGGGTATGTTCTGAAAGGCTCATGGAGAGATTTTGACTATGGTTGGTGATTTGAATACTTCAGAGAGGAGTGTTATTCATACTTTCTTGCAGTTTTATGACCCACAGTTAAGGTGCTTCACTTTTTCAGACTTTCAGTTGGCTCCGATGCTAGAAGAGTATGCCATTCTTCTAGGAGTGCCTCTCAAACACCAGATTCCTTTTAACTCAGATATGCGTCCTCCAAAGCATGGGGAGGTAGCTAAGGATCTCCATCTGAGTGTCCCAGTGGTAAAAGATAACCTCGCCACCAAAGGAGGTTTATCCGGTTTTCATCTGGATTTCTTGGTTGCCAAAGCTGAAGAGTGTGCTGCTAAGGCTCAATGGGAAACAGTTTGTGCTATTCTGGCCTTGAGCATTTATGGGATTATGTTGTTTGCTAATGTGTCCAAGTTTGTAGACCTGAGAGCCATCCATATCTTTGTGTTGAGGAATCCTATACCTACACTCTTGGGTGATTTGTATTATTCTGTGCATTATAGGAATGAGAAGAAATGAGGGGGATTGGTTCGATGTTATGCACCTTTGTTTCATAAATGGCTCATGAGACACTTACCGAGTTCCGAGGATTTCTTGAATCCTCATCCTTCAAAGAATTGGGCTAAAAGGTTGATTAAGTTGACGACAAAAGATATTCGTTGGTTTGATCAAAGAACGAAGGGTGGGAATTTTATCAGTAGTTGTGGAAGACATCCAAATGTGCCACTCTTGGGAATAAGGGGTTGCATCAATTACAATCCTGTTATTTTAAGGAGACCATTGAGATTTGCTTTAATAGATCCTCTGAAAGATAGTGAATTGGAAGAATCTTTCAATTTCTCTGTGAAAGATAATCTTTTGTTGGTAAGGCAAGCGGTCGGGGCTTGGGGCAATTTGCAAACAAAAGGTAAAGTTGTCTTTGGCAAGTGCAATAACGTGTCTTCTCCTCAGTATGATGCATGGCTGAAAAGAAGAGTTCAGATCACTATTTTTCCGTTCTCTATGGAAGTTCCTTCAGATCCAGTTGCTGTTGAACCTGTGACCATGATAAGTGTTATTGAATATAACAAGCCTAAGGCAGAAAAGGACAAGGCAGTCAAGATGAATGAGAAGCTAAGCGAAGGACTCCGAAAGACGCTTTGTGATAAGCGTAATGTTGAGCATGAACTTCATAAGTTAACCGAGCGTCAAGAGGAAAATGAGAAAAGAATTGCTGAGAACACTGTCTATATTCGCTAGATTAAACAAAATGAGATGGCATTAAAAGAGGCGTGCAAGCGTATCAACGAGCAGTTAGCAAGGTCTGAAAATACACTTTCCAAAGGGCAGCAGAGATGAGATGAGTTCTCCGAGTGCCGAAGGGAGATTGAAGCAAGAATCAGGGCTGAAAATGATGAGTTGAAAAAGAATTTGAAGAGTAAAGAAAGCGAATTTCTCAAGAAACTTAGTTTAGCTAACCGAGAGATTGAAGATTTGGAAGTCCGCGCTGGAGTAAAGAAAGTAAAAGATTCAGCTGTTAAAGATCAAATTAGGAAGCTGGAGGAAGCTGTCAAGATAAGGAGTCAGCTGATCAGGAGTCTTATAGAGCGCCCTAATGATCCAGTTACTGAAGCACTTCTCAAGGAGGTTCGGGAAGACTTGTATGGGCTTAGTGTCTGAAGCATTTTCGTTGTTGTTCTGAGAACTCACCATCAGGCTTGTTGATGGGTTTTCTTTTGTTTGTATTCATGCTTTTAGTTGTATTTGTTCAGAACAAATTTGTATTTTACAGTTCCACACCTGGTTGTGGGTTTTCATTTATGTTAAGGGTATTTCGTTTTGGTATTATTGATTCTATGAGGTGGATTCTTCATCAAATTATACAATGGGTCACACACTCACTGGGCCGTATATGATGGATATTTTGATTCACTAATGTGCGCCTCTGATGTTTTATCAATATTAGCAATTGCAGGTGTATGTGTTATTCCATTTCGGTCAAACTGGAATCGAGGGAAGGAAGGCCCCAAAATGAATAAACATGACATTGCATAGCATATATCATTTTGCATTTTGTTGTTTGCTTTTCAGGTACTGGGATGTGAGTTTCTGATCTTTCTACAATTTTCAGGCACTATAGTTGATATCCACATTCACCGGTACGCAACTCGCAGAAACTAAGCTAAGATCATGGAGCAGATGCAGATTGAATTAGCTGAGCTAAGGAACAGGATGGACCAGTTCATGACATTAATGACTGGTATGGCCCAAAATCAGGAAAGACTCAGGGCAATGGTCGAGCGGCCAGAAGTAGAGGTGCATAATGGCAACGGTAATAATAGAGGTCATAGAATTATTGATGAGACTGGTAATCAGACTGGCGTTAATGCAGGTGGTGACCCTCCTAGAAATACTGGGGTTCGTCATGTTGTGGAAGACAACCAAGATGAGCAGTTCACTTTGTTAGATGCTGAAGATGAGAACACTTACAGGTTCGACGAGCTCGCTGAAAAAATCAGGTCCATTGAATCCCAAAACACTCTTGGGTTTGATGTTTTTGACTTGGGATTGGTACCTGGGGTAAGAATCCCCCATAAGTTCAAGCCACCAAAATTTGACAAGTACAATGGCACTACTTGTCCTAAAACTCATCTTCAATCCTATGTGGGGAGGATAGCCGCTCATACTGATGATGAGAAATTGTGGATGTACTATTTTCAAGACAGCCTTACTGGGGCATCTCAAGAATGGTATATGAAGTTGAGCAGGACTTCTGTAAGGAACTGGAAGGAGTTAACTCATGCTTTCGTCAAGCAGTATCAATACAACATGGATATGGCTCCAAACCTACTCAGCTGCAAAGTATGGCTCAGAATGCGAATGAGAGTTTTAAGGAATATGCTCAAAGATGGCGCCAGTTGGCTGCCATGGTTCAACCTCCACTACAGGACAGAGAGATGGCCGACATGTTTATGGGAACTCTTCAGGGAGCTTATCTTGATAGGTTGGCTGTCTGTCCTTCAACTGGGTTTGCGGACATTGTAATCGCTGGGGAAAGGATTGAAAGTTTATTGAAGCTCGAAAAGATAGAAGATGTCAGGGGTGCTAGTTCTTCAGGAGTGAGGAAGCTATTTGCTGGAGCTACCAGGAAAAGATATGGGGAGACCAGTGTTGTTTATAAGAATAGAGGAAGAGGTAGAGGCTATCAGGATTCCTATAATCAGGTTGCTGTTGTTACAATTCCTAGTCCACAAGTTTAATCACAGCCATAGCAACAGAATGTTCAGCCATAGAATAATCAACAGCCACGGAGATCATATCAGCAGAGATAAACTGACAGGCATATGGACCCTCTGCCTTTGACTTACGCAGCTTTGTTACCTCAATTGTTGAAGCTTAATTTGGTGGAGCTTCGTACGATGGGCCCGGCTCCTGCTGTATTGCCAAAGGGTTATGATGCTAATGCCCGCTGTGAGTTTCATTCTGGGACTCCAGGTCATTCTATTGAAAAGTGTCATACATTTTAGCATAAGGTACAGGATTTGATTGATGCTAAGGCAATTAATTTCTCAACTCCACCGAACGTGCTTCAGAATCCTATGCTAAACCACAATGTGCCAAAGGTCAGCGCCATTAAAGATGGGAAAGTTTTGAATTTGGTAACTGATGTGAATAGGGTGAAGACTCCTTTGAGTTTTGTGAAGGCTCGGTTGTTGAAGGGGCAAGTGTTCCCTGGTTGTGAAGAAGGTTGTGTTGATTGCAAGAATCAGAGTAATGGTTGTGATAAACTGAAGGTTGGTATTCAAAATTTGATTGATGAGGGTTATCTACAGTTCGATCAGGGGGACAAAAAGGACGATGATGTGTCAGCTATTACCATTTATTTTACTCCAGCTGAAATTCAAGTGCCATCGCCTGCTGCTATCATTGTGCCTGATGTAGTGAGTCCTGTTACTATTACGGTACCAGGACCAGTTCCTTATACTAGTGAGCGGGCTATCCCATGGCACTACGGTGCAGATGTTTACTACCAAGGGGAAAAAGAAGAAGTGGAAACTCCCGCTGGGGGTAGTTCCAGTATTGATAATGTTGGAGGTCTTGGTGGCTTCACCAGAAGTGGACGCGTGTTTGCTCCACAGACTTTGAGAACTAATGCTAAAGTTGAGGCAGCAGCCAAAGCCAAGGGTAAACAGGTGGCTACAGAGAAGGTTGTTGTTCCTGAATCTGTGCAGAAAGGTACTTTTGAGAAAGAGGTCAAGGAGTTCATGAGACTTATCAAAAAGAGGGATTATAAAGTGGTTGATCAATTGAACCAAACACCATCAAAGATTTCTATCTTGTCGTTACTTATGTGTTCTGCAGCTCATCGAGAGGTACTTTTGAAGGTCTTAAATAGGGCCTATGTACCTCAAGAGATTACTGTGAATCAATTGGAGTCTGTTGTTTCTAATGATTTGACTACTGAAGGTCGTAATCACTACAGGGCATTACACATGACCCTAGAGTGTAAAAGGGCAGTATTATCTCATGTATTGGTAGACACGGGGTCTTCCCTAAACGTGTTACCAAAGAAGGCCTTAATGAAGTTAGACGCTGACGGAATTATTCTAAGACCAAGTGATTTGGTAGTGAGGGCTTTCGATGGTTCGAAACATTTTGTATTCGGAGAGGTAGAGCTCCCAGTAAAGATCGGTCCTCAAGTGTTTAAGTGCGTGTTCTACGTGATGGACATTCAGCCCGCATATAGTTGCTTGTTAGGCAGGCTGTGGATTCATGCCACTGGGGCAGTGACATCTATGTTGCACCAAAAGTTGAAATATGTGGTTGACGGTCAAGTGGTGACTATATGTGGAGAAGAAGACATCTTCGTCAGTCAGTTGTCTACCTTTAAGTACATGGAAATGGATGGAGAGATCCATGAGATGCTGTGTCAAGCATTTGAGGCAGTCAATATTGGTGATTCATCTTCAAAGGCAGTATCTTCTCAGAGCGAAGAACAGGTGGGTACTTCTATTTCTTCTTACAAACTGGCAGTGGAAGTAGTCAAAGCAGGTAATGCCCAAGGCTGGGGCAAATTGATTGAAGTATCTGCAAGGGAAGATAAGTTCGGTATAGGCTATAATCCGTATCAAGCTGCTGCAACGGAGCGCAAGGGGCTGATTACTTTCTATAGCGGGGGAACCATTAATCCAAATCATATGTGTGCTGCAAGCGAAGATGGCGTCGACAGTGATTGTGATCTCGACAATTGGGTGCGCCCATGTGTACCGGGTCAAGAGCTTTGCAATTGGTCTGTTGAAGAAATTGTTCAAGTTACTATTCAAACAGAGTAATTTTCTTTGTTTTTCTCTGTTGCATGTTAAAATCTCGCGCTCTGCCCAAGGCGTGTAGATCCATTTGTAGGGCCTCATAATTGCATTTGCAAGTTTTTTTTATCGTTAATAAAGGACGTTTTACATGCAAATTTTGTGTTCCTTGCCTTTCATTTTTATTTTTGCAGAAAAAACAATAAAATGGCAATGTTTTATTTTTGTTTCCTTTTCAAAAAGTCTCATTCTAAAATAAAGCATAACCCTCAATCATGCAGACTTAATCACCCGGATTTCATTGATAACGATTCTGCTATGGCCAAGTATGACTTTGATAATCCAATCTATCAAGCCGAAGAGGGGGATGAAGAAGACTGTGAACTTCCCGAAGAATTGGCTAGATTGTTGAAGCAGGAGGAGAGGGTCATTCAACCTCACCAAGAGACAATTAAGGTTATCAACATTGGTTCCGAGGATGCAAGGAAAGAAATTAAGATTGGAGCCAATTTGCAGGCCGAGGTAAAGAAAGAGCTGATCAGTATGCTGCGGGAATATGTCGACATCTTTGCTTGGTCATATCAAGATATGCCGGGGTTAGATACAGACATTGTTGTGCACAAATTGTCGTTGAAAGAGGGTTGTCCTCCAGTTAAATAGAAGCTTCGGAGAACTAAACCAGAAATGGCTCTCAAAATAAAAAAGGAGGTACAAAAACAGTTAGATGCGGGATTTCTGGCCGTCACCAATTACCCACCATGGGTTGCGAATATTGTTCCTGTGTCGAAGAAAGATGGTAAGGTCAGAATGTGCGTTGATTATCGGGATCTAAACAGAGCAAGTCCGAAAGATGACTTTCCTTTACCTCATATTGATGTACTGGTTAACAACACCGCTCAGTTCTCGGTATTCTCCTTCATGAATGGCTTCTCAGGGTATAATCAAATCAAGATGGCGCCGGAAGACATGGAGAAGACGACGTTCATAACCCCGTGGGGTACCTTCTGTTACAAGGTGATGCCTTTTGGGTTGAAGAACGCTGGGCAACGTATCAGCGAGCTATGGTAACACTATTCCATGACATGATTCATAAAGAGATCGAGTGTTATGTAGATGATATGATTGCCAAGTCTCGAACAGAAGAAGAGCATCTAGTTAATCTGCAGAAACTATTTGAAAGGTTGAGGAAGTTTCTACTAAGGCTGAATCCGAACAAGTGAACTTTCGGAGTGCGGTCCAGTAAATTGCTGGGTTTCATCGTAAGTGAAAAAGGAATTGAGGTTGATCCTGCCAAAATAAAAGCGATACAAGAAATGCATGTACCAAGAACAGAAAAAGAAGTACGTGGTTTCCTGGGTAGGTTTACATTGCACGGTTCATATCTCATCTCACAGCCACTTGTGAACCAATATTTAAGCTGTTAAGAAAAGAGCAAGCGATCAGGTGGAATGACGATTGCCAAAGGGCTTTCGAGAAAATAAAAGAATATTTGCGGGAACCTCCAATTCTCATGCCTCCAGTTCCAGGTAGACCATTGATCATGTATTTGACTGTGCTTGAAGGATCAATGGGTTGTGCTCTCGGTCAACATGACGAGACGGGTAAGAAAGAGCACGCCATTTACTACTTGAGCAAAAAATTCAATGATTGCGAATCACGATACTCAATGCTTGAGAGGACATGTTGTGCACTTGCATGGGCTGCTAAGCGATTGAGGCAATATATGCTCACTCATACAACCAGGTTAATTTCAAAGATGGATCCTGTCAAGTACATATTTGAGAAACCAGCATTGACCGGACGGGTTGCACATTGGCAGATGGTGCTGACTAAATATGATATCCAGTATACTTCTCAAAAAGCCATCAAAGGAAGTATTTTGTCAGATTATCTTGCGCAGCAACCAATTGATGACTATCAGCCGATGAGGTTTGATTTCCCTGATGAGGACATCATGTTTCTCAAAGCTAAAGATTGCGAGGAACCACTCCCAGAGGAGGGGCCAAACCCTGAATCCAAATGGAGTTTGATGCTTGATGGGGCCGTCAACATGAATGGATGCGGAGTTGGGGTAGTTCTTATCACTCTGAAAGGGTCTCATATACCTTTCACTGCCAGGTTAACTTTTGATGTCACCAACAATGAAGCAGAATGTGAAGCTTGCATTATGGGCATTGAAGAAGCCATTGACTTAAGGATTAAGACACTTGAAATATTTGGGGACTCTGCTCTGGTGATCAATTAGATCAATGGAGATTGGCATACCCATCAACCAAACTTGATTCCTTACAGAGATTATGCGGGGAGGTTGTTGACTTTCTTTACAACAGTGAAATTGTACCATATACCTCGAGATGGGAATCAGATGGCTGACACTCTGGCAACATTGTCTTCCATGATTCAAGTGAATGGGTGGAACCATGTGCCCAAAATTGAGGTGTCTCGTCTTGACAGGCCTGCACATGTGTTCGCTGTTGACGCAGTGTCTGATGATAAGCCGTGGTTTTATGATATCAAATGCTTCTTGAGGAATCAAGAATATCTGCATGGGGCATTTAACAATGATAAAAAGACTCTGAGGAGGTTAACTGGTAGTTTATTCTTGAATGAGGATGTGCTGTACAAACGAAACTTTGACATGGTTTTGCTCAGATGCGTGGATAGACACGAAGCAAACATGTTGATGCAAGAAGTGCATGAAGGCTCTTTTGGTACCCATGCCGGAGGACATGCAATGACAAAGAAATTATTGAGATCGGGGTACTACTAGATGACTATGGATGTAGACTGTTGTTCATATGCCCGTAAATGCCATAAATGTCAGATTTATGCGAATAAAGTGCATGTACCTCAGAATCCGTTGAATGTCATGGCTTCTCCTTGGCCCTTTGCAATGTGGGGCATTGATATGATTGGAAAGATTGAGCCAACTGCTTCTAACGGCCATCGCTTCATCTTGGTCGCTATTGATTACTTTAGTAAATGGGTGGAAGCAGTGTCTTATGCTAATGTCACCAAGCAGGTGGTAGCCAGATTTCTGAAAAGAGATATCATCTGTCGCTATGGAGTGCCCGAAAGAATAATTACTAATAATGGTTCTAATCTCAACAACAAAATGATGGCAGAATTATGTCAGGACTTCAAAATTAAGCATCATAATTCTTCGCCGTACCATCCAAAGATGAATGGCGCTGTTGAAGCGGCCAACAAGAACATCAAGAAGATTGTGCAAAAGATGGTGGTGACCTACAAAGATTGGCATGAGATGCTACCGTTTGCCTTGCATGGGTACCGAACATCAGTAAGGACATCTACTGGGGCAACACCGTTCTCACTTGTGTATGGTATAGAGGCAGTCCTACCAATTGAAGTTGAGATTCCCTCGCTGAGGGTTATGATGGATGTCAAACTGGATGAGGCAGAATGGGTTCGCACCCGATTCAATGAGCTGAGCTTAGTTGAGGAAAAGAGACTAGCAGCTATTTGCCATGGTCAATTGTATCAGAGAAGGATGAAGCGGGCATTTGATCAGAAAGTGCGACCTCGGGAGTATCAAATTGGTGAATTAGTACTTAAAAGGATCCATCCTCCAAACACAGATCACAGGGGAAAATGGACACCGAACTATGAAGGTCCATTTGTGGTTAAAATGGTTTTCTCTGGCGGAGCCTTAATGCTTACAACCATGAATGGTGAAGATTTTCCATCCCCTGTCAACTCAGATGCAGTCAAAAAATACTTCGCATAAATAGACCCGCTGGACAAAAAAAGAAAGGTCCAGGCAAAAAAGGGCATCCCGGCGAACCATAAAAACAGAATAAATAGGTTCGGGCAAAAATTAGGGATAAATAAAAAAAAATTGTACACCCGGTGAGTTGAAAATCCGCAAGGACAACTCAAGCAAGAAAGGGTATCCCGGTGGATTGAAAACCCGAAAAGGGCAGTCCACGCAAAAGAGGGATTAAGCGAAGACTGCCGTCTGAATCATCTATACTGCCTCATCATTTCACTCAAACTGGCAATCTCCAAAGGATAGGAATCAGGCCAATCATCCCCTTCAGAAAGTAAAGATAATCGGAAAGTCTTGAAGACATACTGGTCATAGCAGAATTGAAACTCAGTGAAAATCCATTTTCTTGTTGCCATTAGGATAGTTTCTTTTTCTCAATTTTCAGCGATCACCTCTTTCCAGGGATTGCTTCCTAATGTACTTACCTATTCTGAGCATTTCAATCAATAAAGTTGGTTATTCAGTCAAAAAGCTTCGTATTTGTTTTCATTTTACTGTTTTGTTTGCAAAAAACGTCTGAATTTTTGTTAAAAAACATTGAATTGTTGAAAACATTGAGGCTTTATAATAACATGCGCAGGGAAAACATTTAAAATTGCTTTGAATGTTGATTAACCCCGGACAGTGGATTCAAACCATGCAGTCTCCGGGACATACGTGTGCATTTCTTTTGTTTCAGGTTTACATTCAGAAGCCTGACAGAAAGTCATCTTTAGTACAAAGCATTGTTGGGTTCTCTCCCCAACAAGTGATGGTTTAGAGTTGGATTTTCTCAGTTGCAGAAGTCATATCCAGCACGGGGCATATGTACATATCTTTTGCTTGCAGGAAGTAGCCTCGTATTAGGCTCGAAAGCAAGATTGAAGCGGTTTCAAAAACACGAGAGCATGGACCGTTTCTTCCAGACAAGTAATCACTCACCCCTAAGGCAAAATACCGGGGCAATCATGTTCAGGAAAGGGTTCACATGTCACCCTTTTGTCACAATTTTTACTAAGTGAGTCCATTATTCGGCCGACGGTCGCTCACGACGATTCGATATAGACAAGTTAATTTCCACTGGGTATCATTGTATCTTATAAATTCTATTCTCCCGTTCAGTACTTCCAACGACTACAAGCTTTTCTGTGTTGTTAACAGTTGCTGATTCCTCAGTAGTGTCAGAATCGGAGTATTCCCCAGCCGAGTCAGAAGGCTGATTATCCCCGCAAAGGATCTTGGGTTTGATAGACCCCAGGAAGAGTTTTAATGACTCTCTTTCCTCAGCAGAACTTCATTCAGAAAATTCTCATCCCCGGCGAAGTTCCACGAGCAGAATAATCTCTCTAGGGCAGATTCATTCAAGTGGAAACTTCCTCAACAGGATCATCACACCTCGGCGTATCTGCTAGCCAATTTATTTTTGGAAATTTATGGCAAGAGTTATTCCCAGCAGAAGGCTTAATCCCTACAGAGCAATTGAAGGATCGAACAATGATCTTTTCCCCGCGGAGTTGGATTCCTCGTCCGAAATCTCTTTTGCATTTGCATGTAGTTTGCATAGCATTTTTCTAAAGCGTAGCATTCCATTGATATGGAGCATTACGGTAAAACTCAAACATACGCATACGAAACATAAGCCAGGTTCAACCATTTACCTGTAAGCCAGAGCAATTCACAGACAAAACATTGTCGCGTAACCCCAGCAAAGCTTACTATAACACTTGATCGTACAATCTTATTTCAATACCCGTCCGTATTGACCTTGGACATCCGTCCGTGTCCTTTCAGCACCCGTCCGTGTCTGAACTTTTTAGCCAATACTCGTCTGTATTGCCCTTTCAGCACCCGTCCGTGTCTGAACTTTTTAGCTAATACTCGTCTGTATTGCCCTTTCAGCACCCGTCCGTGTCTGAACTTTTTAGCCAATACTCGTCTGTATTGCCCTTTCAGCACTCGTCCGTGTTTGAACCTTTGTTTCAATACTCGTCCGTATTGACCTTTGAGATACTCGTCCATATCTTATTAATCATCGTCTGATACTCGTGCGTATCGTCGACTTGGTCACTCGTCGTGTACCTCTGATGATTGTCTAATGCTCGTCCGTATCGTTGACCCGAACACTTGTGTGTGTTCCTTTTATTAATCATCGTCCGATACTCGTCCGTATCGTCGACTTGGTCACTCGTCGTGTACCTCTGATGATTGTCCGATGCTCGTCCGTATCGTTGACCCGAACACTTGTGTGTGTTACTTTTATTAATCATCATCCGATACTCGTCCGTATCGTCGACTTGGTCACTCGTCGTGTACCTCTGATGATTGTCCGATGCTCATCCGTATCATTGGCCCGAACACTTGTGTGTGTTACATTTATTAATCATCGTCTGATACTCGTCTGTATCGTCGACTTGGTCACTCATCGTGTACCTCTGATGATTGTCCGATGCTCGTCCGCATCATTGACCTTTGACACTCGTCCGTGTCCTTTCAGCACTCGTCCGTGTTTGAACTCTTACTTCAATACTCGTCCGTATTGACCTTTGACACCCGTCCGTGTCCTTTCAGCACTCGTCCGTGTTTGAACCTTTGTTTCAATACTCGTCCATATTGACCTTTGACACCCATCCGTGTCCTTTCAACACTCGTCCGTGTTTGAACTCTTGATTCAATACTCATCTGTATTGCCCTTTCAACACCCGTCCGTGTTTGAACTCTTTATTCAATACTCGTCCGTATTGACCTTTGACACCATTCGTGTCCTTGCAACACTCGTCCGTGTTTGAAATCTTATTTCAATACTCGTCCATATTGACCTTTGACACCCGTCCGTGTCCTTTCAACACTCGTCCATGTTTTCTTCCCGTACTTGTAACGCCCCGATTCCGATTATTCCCATTTTGTTGAGTCTTTTATTTAAATTGAGTGATAAATTATTTTATTTGTGAAATTGGTGTGTTAATATGCTATGTTGACATGTTATGATATTTTACCGTTTTTGAGAGTTTTCGGGGAAATTAGAATGGAGGGTATTTTGGACATTTCTCAATTAATGATAAGTTAGAAATTTAGTGGAAATAGAATTATGTGAGAAAATGAATTAATTGAATTTGAGTAGAAAATAAGAAAAAGAAAAAGAGATAAGAAGAAGAAATAGGAGAGAAAGAGAAAGAAAAGAGAAATAGAGAGAAAAAGGAGAGAAAGAAAGAGGAGGAAGAGAAAAGAGAAGAAAACTTGGAAAAACCTAGAAAACCATCAAGAACAATCATCTAGCAAGCTTGGAATCCGGGTAAGGGTGTGAAATCTTATTATCTCATCAATGTATATCATTATGTATGATTGTGTTGTTGTTGTTGTTGATTTTTATGAGTTTTTGTATAAACCCATTTGTGTAGAGAGTGTTAGAATTCGATTAATTAGTGTTGGAAATGATGTTTTCGTGTTCCTTGTTGTTGATACATGATTGATATATGTTGTTGTATATCAAATTGGTATTTTTCTGAGTTTAGATGATGAATTTAGGGTGTTTTGGATTAGGACCCGTAAGCAAAAATTATGCAGAAGAATTTTTCTGGTTTTTCCAGGTCATACGCGTATGGGGCATGTTCATACACGTATGGACCTTAGAAATACGCGTATGGTGGGCGAGCCATGGGCCAATACGCATATGAGTTGTTATTTTACTCGGCTATCTGCCCATTTGCGTATGGTACGCGTATCACTTCAGGGCATTACACGTATGAGGGGATGCACTACGCGTATGGGGTTCAAAATGGGAATTTTGGGAAGAAAATGGTTATGCCCATACGCGTATGGCCTTGGGCAATACGCGTATGGCATGGCGAGGATTTTGGTCAATATGCGTATGGCCTTGGGCACTACACGTATGGACAGGACAATGGTAAAAATGGGATTTTTCAAAATATCATTTTCGTTTTTCTTTCGTAACTTATGTTCCGTTTATCCGATTTTTACATTCTTGGTATCGTTGTGAAGCTATTGAGCTGTACTTTCTTATTATGATGATTTGGAAATTGTTAGCCGATTTAATTATGTCGGAAAGTTGGGAATAGTTTTATTTAGCGACTTTTACCGTTTTGAATGTGTGTTTTGGATGTGAATCATACAATAGTGCATTGATGTGAATGTATATAGATTGTATGTGATAGTATGAGATGAATGCATGAATATATTATGAATATGTATGCATTTCAAGAATGTCTTGAGTCATTTTGTATGTAAAGCATAATGATGTACATTCTTGTGTTGTGTGATTCTAATGAGAATCCGTTGTAACGTCGTGTGCCTATGTGAGGTGTGAGCGATGATTACAAACGATTATGTGCCTAGGTGAGGTGTGAGCAATCGGATTGTGTGCCTATGTGAGGTGTGAGCAATCCATAAACATTGTGTGCCTATGTGAGGTGTGAGCAATGGGTGAACATCGTAGGCCCGACGGGGAATTACATTGGTAACGAGCGATGGTTCCCATAAGTTCCTCAGTGAACTTGAGATGATTGAATCGGTACTGCATTGCATTTGCATAGAGTCATGAGTCGGTCTCTATGAATTGCATTTATCATCTTTATAATTGGGCATTGATGAATAAACATGAATATGTATGTTTATGTGGAATGATAAGAATTGTGAAAGTATGCATGATGAATATGCTTGGTTTTGCATATATATACATTATGATGTATATGAGTGAGTTGTGATGAATTGTGGTGAGAATGTAGAATATGTGTATTTTTATGCTAAGATATATAATTATATGCATTATTATTATGATAATATTTCTCACCCTTCTGCTGTGTTATGATGCTCTATGAGGCATTGCAGAGTAGGTATGCTGGTGATCTTTTTGTGAAGCGTGTCTTCATTCTTTTGGTCGGTCGGCTCTGATATGTAGCACCGGGTAGCTAGGAAGATTATGATTCTTTTGTGATACATTTGTACACGTATCTTGTTGATGAATGTTTATGCAAACATGAATTTTGTTGGTAGATAATACTTGATGATATATATATATATATATATATATATGTATATATGTTTGATGTTATTCAATGTTTAGATTTTCCGCTTTTATTCTAAATATTGAGATATGGGTGTAAGGACTAAATTCCTCTGTTGCAAAGTTACCCCACTGTTGCATATCAATTGTTGAGCAGGTGTTGAATGTTTTAATTTCATGTATAATGTGACATACCACTTTTATACTATGTTTATAATTATACTCTGACGGAATTTTAATATGTGCCTAAATGATTATGTGATTATTTGGGGGTATAGAAAGGGGGTGTTATAGTATTCATCAGTATGATCATTGATAATCGTCTGTATCCCTATTTCGATACACGTCGTATCAATCCCTGCAGATATTTGCTGATACTTCCAGAAGGGTTTATATCCCTTTTCTGCTTTATTCAGCGTGCAAATTTTCTGGTAGTTTTGGTATTCAATCACAATTCACCTTGATTGTTTGAATAGCCGTTGCTTTCATCCTTCTCAGGTTAACAGATGATTAAATAGGGGCAGCTGTAACACCCCAAAATTTTCCCTC
This sequence comes from Lathyrus tuberosus, assembly GCA_022829125.1. Lineage (NCBI taxonomy): Eukaryota > Viridiplantae > Streptophyta > Magnoliopsida > Fabales > Fabaceae > Lathyrus > Lathyrus tuberosus. Next base: position 651,380 of record JALAZF010000070.1, on the reverse strand, counting down.
TTGTTGTTGCCTAGCTTATGTTTCATTGCATTGCATTTATATCTCATTTCATCTCATATCTCACACATGTTGCATTAGGGCATGTTGTCGCTCCCGGGATTTTCATCCTAGTACAAACGCGAAAGTGGCACCAAACAGAGTCGCCAGCAATGTGTATTTATCCCATGAGAGGGAAAGGAAACACCGCATAAACCTGAGAGGAAGGAAAGAGCATGGTCTTGCGACCAAGAGAAAGGGTAAGGGAGTCGGTTACGCGAGAGGAAGGTATTAGCACCCCCTCGCGTCCATCGTACCCGATGGGATCCACGCTTGCTTGTCTCGATCAAAGGGTGTAAGGAACTGGATACTGGAAAAGGAACTAGAAAAGGAATGGAAAGAGAAAGAGAAACAAATGTAGGGAAAATAAAAGAAGTGCTCGCATGGGCCCTACCCCACTGCCTACGTATCTCATCGGGAACATGAGAATCAGAGCGACGTAGTTCCCCTCACTAGGGATGGATTGTTTGTGTTTTTTAAGGAACGGCTAACGTTCTAGCTCAGGTGTTGCAGGCTCGCTGGTCCGAGTGCGTTACCATCTTGCAAGAGAATGAGTAAGAAGCACGTTCGTACGTCGAGAATGAGTGAGGTGAGAAAAGAATTCCCGAAGGAAAGACGTTATTGTTTGTTTTTGTCTTTTGGAAGAAGAGTGTTTTGATTGTTTTTGTTTTGTAACATGTATTGTATTTAAGTCCCTCATATAGGATCGAATGCCTTGCATATCGACCCAAGACGGGACGTATGCTAAACATTCCAAGAAAGTGTGAGAAGATCCCCCACTTTCTTGTTCCCACATGAAAGGCCTAAATACAATATTTGTCATGCCTTTATTAAGTGTTTTGGTTGATTATGAAATGAAGAAATGTTTTATTATTTGTACCCTCAACAAGTATTGCATTTAAGTCCCTCATACAAGATCAAATGTTTAACACATTGACCCAAGATGGGCCATATGCTACACATTCTAAGATTACAAGAGAAGACCCCTTATAATCTTTTCTTTATATGAAAGGCCTAAATGCAATAAATGCCTACCTTTATTAGATATTTTTGTATTTCCTTTGAGATGAGAAGAGAGACTCAAGGGAGAAGAAAAGGTAAAATCTATGTGAACTAAGACTCAATCCTAATTGATTAGTTAAAGGAGAGATCCTAAGGTTTATGAGGTTTAAGGAACTTAAACTAAGAGAGAAAAAGGGATAGCACTACCTAATGCATATCCTACCTCACTTTAATCAAAGATTAAAGTTGAGCTAGGATCCCAAAGGGATGTGAGAGAATTCTACACAAAGCATTATATCATGCTATTCATAAAAGAGAAATCAGAAATTAATCAACATGAATATCAAAATCAAGATTTAAAATCAACCAAGAATATCCACAAAAAATAAAATGCTAACTAAGCAAGATTAAGTTCTAAGTAAAAGTTAGTCTAAAATTAATACTAAGATTAATCCTAAAATTAATATCTAAATCTATTGTTAATTCAAATAAGTTTCTAATTAAACTTCTAAAACCAAATCTAAAGAAAACTAAACCTAAAATTAATTCTAGAAAGTTAATCAAAATTAATTATCTAAAACTAACTAATTATAAAATCTAGTTATTAGTATTCACTTAACTACCTAAAACAAATATAAAAACAATTAGTAAGGAGGGGTGTAAACAGATTCTAAGAGGTGTGAAAAGAGGCTAGGCGCTGGGCTTTGGAACTAATGGCCCAATAACATTGCTCACGGACAGGGGAGTGAGACAAGTGAAACGGGGTGTTACGAGAAATCCATTAGCTTCAACCCTCATTCTTATGCGCTCAGGGGGTGCGATGAGAAACACAGCGTGTGGAGCAACAAATCAACAAGGCTTAAAACAAACAGACCCACAACCTCACCCCATTTCCAAAAGGAGAGTGTGGATAGAACTGTAAAGGGCCTAAACCCGATCCACATAATGGTCCAGCCACAACAAAACCTAATATCCCTCAGCAAACTGAAACGTGTTCTCTCTCCACTCTCAACACTTTCCATCTTCTATGCTTCTTCTTCCCTGCTCTTCAATGGCTTCCTCACCGCCGTTTCCAAGCCTCTCTCCGATCGCCTTTCAACTCACTTCGACTCACTCCTCCTTTGCTCAAACCGCCATCGCTCACACTTCAATTCTCTCTCTCGCCCTAACGGCGTCGCCGTCGTAACCTTCTTCTCCAGCCAAAACAAACACGTTCTCAACCATCCCTCGCCAACGTCGTCGCCTTCAAACAACGGTCTCCGTCTCCACTTCAATATTTCCAATCGTAACCTTCCCGCACCAAAACTCGCACGTCGACGTCACATACGAAGAGAAAACAAAAAAACAACAACACAAGAGAAACGCAAGCTACGAATCGCGAATCGGACACAATAAACGCACGAACAGTGTATCACGCATCAAAGTTTGAGAGGAAAACTGACGTACCTATCGGAGTCGCTCCGATGGCGCTTCAAGCTTGATGAGAACGAAGAGAACTTCGAAAATAACCGGCTCAGGTATGCTCGTATTCGCTCAATCCTGCTTCTTCTTACGAATCTCTGTTTGCCGTTGCTCAATTCTGATGCTGAACTTTCTTCTTCAGTTTTTTGCTACTAAACTGTTGTTGTTCTTCATTCTTCCCTGCGATTCATGAATCGCTTCTGATTGTTGTTGTTGCGTGATTCGGTTGCAGGTTGTTGAATTTGGTAGATGATGATGATGCAGTAATGGAGAGGTTTTTAGAATTGAAGATGATGCAATTTGCGTGAAGCTCTTGAATAATGGAAGAGAGATTCAAGAAAGATTGAAGAATTGGAGATTCAATCTGAGAGAGAGGAGAGTTTGTTACGAGTTTGTTGCAGTGAAATTCTGTTGAAAAAGTGGTGAAGATCGATATGGAAAAATGAAAAAAACTCCCCATCGTTCAACGGAAGCTGAGGTTTTATAGAGGGTTCAAGGAGGGTAGAATTGGTTTTTCACTATGGAATTCTGTTAGAACTTCTTCCTTCTCAAGTCTGTTAAGATTGGCTTTGGTGAAACTGGAATTCTGCTATGAATTGAATTTCTTTTTCTGAAGCTTATTTTCCCTCTTCTTTAATTTCCTGCTATCCACTTTTGATTTTGTGAAGTGTATTGTTTCTGTCAAATTCTCTTAGTGGATTGTGCGTGTTTCTGCTATGAGCTTTTTCCACTGCAGTGAATTGATATTGATTTTGATATTCACGTGGATGAATGTTGTTTCTATTTTGTATGTGAAAAGTATGTGACATTGTGGGGTCAGTAGGTACAGTATGTGGCTGTTGTATATCTTCCTCCCTAGGCGTCCATGAATTGGTGTTAATTAGGAAAAATATAGATCTTAGACTTATGGAAAATGAACATAAAACTTGGACAAAAGTGGTTATGATATGAACAAAAGGAGATTTTAAATTAAATGCATTTAGAAAAATGGATAAAAAATGCATTTGGATTGGATAATGAAAATGAATAAGAATGGTTATTTATTTTTGGTTATTGGATATTGGAATAGTGAGATAAAATTGAAATGGATTTGAAAATATAGGAAAAATGGTTTGAAATGAAAATGTGGGTTAAGAAATGTATTAAAATATAGTTTTGGATATGGACAAGAAAATGGTTTAAAATGGATATGTTTAGAAAGAAAGAAAATGGATATGAATTATTTTTGGGTAAATGGTTAATGGATATTGGTTTTGGCATTTGGATACTTGGAATGACTATGGATTCCAAAAATGGTTTAGGGTATTTAAGATGGATATTGAAGTGAATAAAAATGGATAGTAGAAGGTGAATAATTGAGAAATGAAAACAGACCATGGGTTTAATGGTTATAAATGGATGCTATCTCAATTTCCAAGCAAGTCACATGATCAATCTCAACACATTCAATCCACATCAAGCTTCAGATCCAATACACACTTGTGTCCTTAATGGCTCCCCATCTTCAATCAATAAACTTAGTCGAACTGAACACATGTAAGTCTAACCAATGATTTTCAGTTGACGGCTGTCCAAGAATTCAACCCAGAATGAGGAACCTTGATTCTCCCTGACTGTATACTGACAATCTTCTGAATACGGAAAGCCCAAACCAAAGGATGATGCCTGGATCACACGTCCTAGGAACCCAATGCAAATGAATGAATGAGTTATGACCTAATGGAATGCAGGTGATTGCGAAACAAAAAGCCAGAAAAAGGTAGGGCAAATTTTGGGGTGCTACAGCTGCCCCTATTCAATCGACTTGGACCTGAAAGGATGATAGCAACTGCTTTCAGAAATTCAAGGTAAAAGGCGATTGAATACAAAAAGAACCACGAAAGTTGCCCACTGTGGAGAATAAGAAAAGGGATATAAACCCAACCAAATGAACTTTGCTTGAATGAAACTCTGATGATAACCACCACTGGAGAGATGTCTTTTGTACGACGCCAGATGACTACTGGCTTGCCACACTGCGGGTGGACTTTAACAATGTCTTTTGTACAATGCCAGACGACTACTGGCCTGCCACACTACTGGTGGACTTTAACAATGTCTTTTATGCAACTCCAGACGACTACTGGCTCGCCACACTACTGGTGGACTTTAACAATGTCTTTTGTACAATGCCAGACGACTACTGGCCTGCCACACTACTGGTGGACTTTGCAGCTTCGTGCCACCCGAAGACGGACTTTTGCCAATCCACTGTTGGACTTTTGCCACCCGAAGACGGACTTTTGCCAATCTACTGTTGGACTTTGTGCCACCCGAAGACGGACTTTTGCCAATCCACTGTTGGACTTTTAGAATTTGCCACCCTTAGATGGACCTTTCGCCAATCCACTGTTGGACTTTTAGAATTTGCCACCCGGAGATGGACCTTTGCCAATCCACTGTTGGACTTCAAGAATTCCAAAATTGGATTACTCTCTGCATCTGTGTCAGACATCTCTGCTGACTCTGCCGAGGAACAATGATCAATGACTTAACTTTAGAGATTCCTGAGAGGATAGAACAATCCGTCTGCTTCGAATTATCATGTTTGCCAAAAATAAATTGGACTTTGAGATATGAGGGGAGTGGTGATTCTGCCAGGAATTATTTCATCTGCTTGGGGATGAATTCTGGTCACAGCAACTCCGCTGGGGATGAGAGGGTAGACCATCAACCCTGAGGTTGAGGAAAAATGGCATCATCTCTGAGATTGAGAAAATTTGAAGTAAACAATAACACTGAGGTTGAGGAACAGGTAGACATCAACTCTGAGGTTGAGAAAAAAAAAAAAACCATAACTTCAACTCGGAGGTCGGAAGAAGGATATATGTTAACTCTGGGATTGGTAAAGGGGTATACATCGATTTTGAAACCGGCGATAAACCATTGACTTCAACTCTGAGGTTGGGGGAAGAAAAGCATTTTCATCAACTCTGAGGTCGAGAAAAGGTATACAACAACTTTGAAGTTGGGGAAGAAAGGGTGTTCATCAACTCTGAGGTTGAGAAAAGGAGGTGCGACAACTCTGAAGCTGGGGAATAAAAGGATATTCATCAACTCTGAGGTTGAGAAAAGGTATACAACAACTTTGAAGCTGGAGAAAGGCTATACGACAACTCTGAGGTTGGTAAAAAAGGCTTCAACTCGGAGGTTGGAGAAGGAATGTACGACAACTTTGAAGTTGGTATAAAGGGCGTCAACTCTGAGGTTGGACAAAATAGGCGTCAACTCTGAGGTTGGACAAAATAGGCGTCAACTCTGAGGTTGGACAAAACAGGCGTCAACTCTGAGGTTGGGAAAAAAGGCGTCAACTCGGAGGTTGGGGATCATTGCTTTAATTGAGGGTTGATCTGGGTTTTCGCACAAAGTACCAAATCTGGCTTATGCTTCGATGCATGTTTGAATTTTCTTTCTATGGCGTAATGCTCCATATGAAAGGGAAATGCTACGTGTTTTGAGGATGCAATGCAATGATGATTACTATATGCAAGAATGAGATGACACTCCATCGGGGAATGCGCAGAACAGAACAAGCAAACCTCACTGAAGAAGGGATCACCAAAGTCTGACCTCCTGTGGGGAGATAACCAACTGTACCACCAATAACCACTGGTGATGCAAACCCTGTCGAGGAACCGCAAGCTGAATTGCAAACTCTGTTGGGGAGATGCCAATGAAGATTAGACTTTGCCTTGCGGGAAATACCGGATCTGACTTTTGAGGAAGAAATTACTCTGACTTCTCACCATCTTCAAACTGCTTGAAAATATTCCACCGTCTTACCCTGCTGAGAATGAGGAATCCACCTACACTGCTGGGGGTAAGGAATCTTCATAAAGAACCCCTTTCGATGTGAGAACGCTTCTCTGCTTGGGGAAGGATATCAATTCCAACACCTTGCTGAAAAATACCTTCTGGCTCTTTGCTGGGGAAGAGACTTAGTATCTCAAGTTTCTACCGACCAACTGCATACTGATTATCAAGAGTGAACAACGGTTCCTTCCTGACTTGCCCCAGACTACACGGTCTCATAGGAGAACTCATCTCAAGAGGATTTTACAGGAGACTGGGCGTTCACACTGCCCCAGGGTCTTCAAACTCTTGGAGAGATTCATCGGATCTCGACGTAACTGCCCCAGACTGTATGATCTGTGAAGGACGTTGCCCCGAGAGGACTTATAATGACTTGAAACATTTTGCTTCAGCATTTTGAACCTTGAAGAGGCACCTCTGATTAACTGTCTTCTGGAGAGGATAACTTCTCATGCTCCGGAGGTGGCCTACCTCAATATGAGCTTTGAAGTGACTTTTGCGCCTGACCTTCGAATGAATGCCCCAGCATAACTAAACTTTAGAGAGATTTCTCGACGTGACTGCCCCAGATTGGCTACATCTCATCACAACTTACTGGGGAGATCCCACGACACTGAGTCTCTTGGCAACATGCCCCTTGAAATGACTGTCCTACAGAAATTTCAAGCATCCCAACTTGGCAGGATCAAGCTTCTCGACAAATATTCACTGTGTAAGCCTCATTGATGCTTAGGCACATGTATGCAAGCAGAACAAGTTTATTATGAGAATGATAATTCTAATGCAACAAACATGTTAACCTTGAAGTTTTTATTGAAAAAAACTGTCGCAAAGCTATGTGAGTGAGTCACTAGTTATGACATTGATTTTTGAATGGAAAACAATACGCACATGCAATACCAACAAAAATCTTATTAGCACAACTCATGGGAGTCAGGAACGCCATCTCGTTGAAGTACGCCTTCAGAATAAACCCTGTTTCAATTAGGACTTTTAAGGGTTGTAACGTGGCCTGGTTCACGGTTTTAGAAAAAAAGATTTATGGCTCAAACTTTGTTTGTACCCACCCATTCTCCTTGATGTTCTCCAGTCCTACGTCCAGTTAATTTGGCACAAGCGTTCATCTCCCAAAAGGATATATATTTTTTTTTGTGAGGATCGATGGTTGAGGAACCCATGAGGTCTTTGAAATGACAGTCACCTCTTTTGTCTTCAGTGTTTCGGTCACACGACTTGTTCTTTATCGAGGATTTTTCTTTTGATCATTTCTTTTTTCATTTTTCGCTTCTTTATTTCCCTGATTTTGCCTGGACTGATTCTTTTTGAATTTTCGATTTTGAAGTCCAGCGGGATGCCCTAACTTTTGCCTAAGTCACTTGTTTTCAAGTTTGGACTTAGCGGGCTTTCTTTCTTTTTTTTCAAACAAACCGTGTGACACTGGCTGTCTGACTAGTTTGAAAGGGTTGTGACTACCTCACCCTTCGGTTGGTGAGGGATAGCCATTGTGATTTCACATATCTTGACCTCTTGAAGGGTAAAAGGTAATGGATCCTTCGATGCACACTCCTTTTGAAATTTGAACGCTTGGTCAAATTACTGACGACTACCCTGCCCCTGGTTAAATGAGGGTTTTTCGTTTTCAGAAAGAAACTCCTACTTCAAGGCTCAAAGGGGTTGACGAGGGTCTATCTCCCTTATACCTCCAGTGTTTGGGGATTTGAAGCAATGCCTGTACATCCTCAACAGGGTTTTATCCAAAAACACACAACCAAAGATTTTGCGTTTTTACCTCATCATCCTCCCTCCAAGAGTTTAGGCAATAAAATTGGTATTGCAATGCGCAGGGAAATTATATGAATGAATAAAATGAATTACTTCAAGAAAAAAACATATTCATTGCATTAAAACATCATTCAGAATACAAACAAGTTTTTTAGGCATACAATGCTTTAACAAGAAATGAAAAACTACAAATGAAAATGCAGTAAAGAAGCTGAAGATTGCCATCGCCGAGGAGGCTTGATTCTGTCTGGACGTCCTTGCAAACTGAGCACTCACTTGGGACAGGAGGCTTCAATTGATGTACATATCATCTTCAGTGAATGCAATGATCTCTGAGTCCACCAGGTCTTGCACCTTGTGCTTGAACACGTTGCAATTTTCAATGGAATGACCCGGTGTGTCTGAGTGATACTCGCATCTAGCATCTAGATCATAATCAGGAGGAATGGGGTTGGGGACAGGCTTGGCATCCCTTAGTTCAACCAGAGAACTCTCAAGTAAACGTGCAAGAACATCACTGTGAGGAATAGGGAGTGGATCGAACCTTCTCGCAGGCCTCCGTGATCTTTGTTGTCTCTGTTGCTGAGGAGCATAAGGTCGCTGATACTGAACAGACTGTTGAACAACAGGAGGAAAATACACGGCACTAGTTTCTCCTTCCTTTCCCTTGGAGGACCCAGCATAAGGTTTCTTTGCATCTTCAGCAGCAATTCGAATCTTTCCCATCTTGATGCCATTTTCGACTCTTTCTCCTGCCAATACAAGACCTGAAAATCCGGCTGACACACATCCAACCAATTTCTCATAATAATGCCCCTGAAGCGTATCCATGAACATATCAACAAGCTCTCTTTCCAACATCGGAGGTTGAACTTGGGAAGCCAATTCACGCCACCTCTGGGCGTATTCTTTGAAGCTTTCGTTTTGTCTTTGAGAAAGACTTTGCAAATGCATTCTACTGGGCGCCATGTCCGTGTTGAATTGGTAGTGCTTGATGAAAGCTTCTGCCAAATCTCTCCAGCTTTTAATATGCGTTCTCTCCAAGCTCATATACCAGTCTAAAGATGCCCCAGTTAAGCTGTCTTGAAAGAAATGCATCAGCAGCTTCTCATCATCAGTATAGGCAGACATTTTGCTGGAATATGCCATGATGTGAAGCTTAGGGCAGGTGGATCCATTGTACTTCTCGAAAGTAGGCGCCTTGAACTTCGGAGGAATCTTCACACCTGGGACCAACCCTAAGTCATACATGTCCATACCCAAATCATTCTGGCCCTTTAAAGCATTCACTCTCTCTTCGAGCATACGGAACTTCTTGTCCGCCTCAGTAGGGAAATTCATCTCAGCATCGTAAAATTGTTCCTCCTGATTATCCACCTTCTGATGAGGAACATGAATCTTAGCAGCACTTCCTTTGGATTGAATCATAGGAGAGAGTGGAGGAAGATCGACACGTGGAGGATTCACAACTCCGCCCGGAGTATTACCAGCAACATTCCCATTACCAACCTCTGGGATAACAACAGTCCTTTGAATAACTGCCTCTAGTTCCTCTTGTTGTTGAGCCATGCCCTGCATCATCTCAAAGAACTGAGCCATACGAGTCTGGAATTCTGACAACTCTGCTCGCATCTGATCCATGATCCTTCTCTGATTGCTTCAAGTTGCGTAGTGGTGAGAAGTCAGGTTTGCAGTTCTGGAGACAATAGCAAGTCAGAATAAGAATCCCCTCTCTGAATACCTGTTATGCATATGAGTATGAGAATGAAAAATGACATGCGATGCAAATGCAAAGACACGGGATCAAGGTATCCACAAAGCTCTGGATAAGTGCTGTGCTGATGACTGAATAAGCTCATAGGTCTGCTCTGAAGAGAATATCAGAACACCAGAATATCCGAATAATCATAATACCATAACACCAGGCTGATACTGATAAGAAATCCAAAGTACCGGGTAGGTAGAAGGTCAAGGTTACCTGCAAACCTGTAAACACCCGCCCATTCTCACATGTGGGTACTAAGATCCTCAGTATCCCGGGCTCTCAGGTCGAGAAGTGATGATACGTTCACCATTTCTGGTTTGGCATCATCATCAATCGAGGAGGCCTCAACTGATTCACCAAAATGAAAGGTCCTCAGCTTCTGGCACTGAGGTCGAGAAGCAATAGTACATTCATCCCTCGGGGTACAGTACTGTCGCCAAACGAGGAGTGCCTCCACTGATTCTCTTTCAAAAAGGAAATCCTATGCAAGTTCCAAAGTGGGCCCTCGGGTGCGAATGGGTTTGCCACAGAATGTGGTCTGCCACTGTCACCACTAAAGAGGGATGTTTCCACTAAGGTCCTCATGATCGGTCACTAGAGTCGACAGCTCTCTAGATCGACATCCTGGAATACGCAAGATGCGCACGCCATGATGGGTCCCAAGATAGCCTCGTCTAGCTATGAATTTCGTGAATACCCAACGCACTCCAAACGGCACGTAGGTCCCACTACTCTCTACTCTAGTCCTAAGTGTATACTCAAGCCTGTGTAATGGGTTTATCTCTCAGAAATCCCATCCCACCAAACAGACAAAACAACACCGTCCAGCATAGCATAATATATCATGTGAAATAAAAATGCTAAAATGCAGTAATATACAGTAACTAACTATACAGTAAAATAGTATATACAGCAAAGTACAGTAAACACCCAATGAAAGAAAAACAGACAAGCGCTAGGATTGACTCGCTTAGGATGGACCAGCAAGAAGTCAACCTGTTCCCCAGCAGAGTCGCCAGCTGTCGCTCCCGGGATTTTCATCCTAGTACAAACGCGAAAGTGGCACCAAACAGAGTCGCCAGCAATGTGTATTTATCCCATGAGAGGGAAAGGAAACACCGCATAAACCTGAGAGGAAGGAAAGAGCATGGTCTTGCGACCAAGAGAAAGGGTAAGGGAGTCGGTTACGCGAGAGGAAGGTATTAGCACCCCCTCGCGTCCATCGTACCCGATGGGATCCACGCTTGCTTGTCTCGATCAAAGGGTGTAAGGAACTGGATACTGGAAAAGGAACTAGAAAAGGAATGGAAAGAGAAAGAGAAACAAATGTAGGGAAAATAAAAGAAGTGCTCGCATGGGCCCTACCCCACTGCCTACGTATCTCATCGGGAACATGAGAATCAGAGCGACGTAGTTCCCCTCACTAGGGATGGATTGTTTGTGTTTTTTAAAGAACGGCTAACGTTCTAGCTCAGGTGTTGCAGGCTCGCTGGTCCGAGTGCGTTACCATCTTGCAAGAGAATGAGTAAGAAGCACGTTCGTACGTCAAGAATGAGTGAGGTGAGAAAAGAATTCCCGAAGGAAAGACGTTATTGTTTGTTTTTGTCTTTTGGAAGAAGAGTGTTTTGATTGTTTTTGTTTTGTAACATGTATTGTATTTAAGTCCCTCATATAGGATCGAATGCCTTGCATATCGACCCAAGACGGGACGTATGCTAAACATTCCAAGAAAGTGTGAGAAGATCCCCCACTTTCTTGTTCCCACATGAAAGGCCTAAATACAATATTTGTCATGCCTTTATTAAGTGTTTTGGTTGATTATGAAATGAAGAAATGTTTTATTATTTGTACCCTCAACAAGTATTGCATTTAAGTCCCTCATACAAGATCAAATGTTTAACACATTGACCCAAGATGGGCCATATGCTACACATTCTAAGATTACAAGAGAAGACCCCTTATAATCTTTTCTTTATATGAAAGGCCTAAATGCAATAAATGCCTACCTTTATTAGATATTTTTGTATTTCCTTTGAGATGAGAAGAGAGACTCAAGGGAGAAGAAAAGGTAAAATCTATGTGAACTAAGACTCAATCCTAATTGATTAGTTAAAGGAGAGATCCTAAGGTTTATGAGGTTTAAGGAACTTAAACTAAGAGAGAAAAAGGGATAGCACTACCTAATGCATATCCTACCTCACTTTAATCAAAGATTAAAGTTGAGCTAGGATCCCAAAGGGATGTGAGAGAATTCTACACAAAGCATTATATCATGCTATTCATAAAAGAGAAATCAGAAATTAATCAACATGAATATCAAAATCAAGATTTAAAATCAACCAAGAATATCCACAAAAAATAAAATGCTAACTAAGCAAGATTAAGTTCTAAGTAAAAGTTAGTCTAAAATTAATACTAAGATTAATCCTAAAATTAATATCTAAATCTATTGTTAATTCAAATAAGTTTCTAATTAAACTTCTAAAACCAAATCTAAAGAGAACTAAACCTAAAATTAATTCTAGAAAGTTAATCAAAATTAATTATCTAAAACTAACTAATTATAAAATCTAGTTATTAGTATTCACTTAACTAGCTAAAACAAATATAAAAACAATTAGTAAGGAGGGGTGTAAACAGATTCTAAGAGGTGTGAAAAGAGGCTAGGCGCTGGGCTTTGGAACTAATGGCCCAATAACATTGCTCACGGACAGGGGAGTGAGACAAGTGAAACGGGGTGTTACCAGAAATCCATTAGCTTCGACCCTCATTCTTATGCGCTCAGGGGGTGCGATGAGAAACACAGCGTGTGGAGCAACAAATCAACAAGGCTTAAAACAAACAGACCCACAACCTCACCCCATTTCCAAAAGGAGAGTGTGGATAGAACTGTAAAGGGCCTAAACCCGATCCACATAATGGTCCAGCCACAACAAAACCTAATATCCCTCAGCAAACTGAAACGTGTTCTCTCTCCACTCTCAACACTTTCCATCTTCTATGCTTCTTCTTCCCTGCTCTTCAATGGCTTCCTCACCGCCGTTTCCAAGCCTCTCTCCGATCGCCTTTCAACTCACTTCGACTCACTCCTCCTTTGCTCAAACCGCCATCGCTCACACTTCAATTCTCTCTCTCGCCCTAACGGCGTCGCCGTCGTAACCTTCTTCTTCAGCCAAAACAAACACGTTCTCAACCATCCCTCGCCAACGTCGTCGCCTTCAAACAACGGTCTCCGTCTCCGCTTCAATATTTCCAATCGTAACCTTCCCGCACCAAAACTCGCACGTCGACGTCACATACGAAGAGAAAACAAAAAAACAACAACACAAGAGAAACGCAAGCTACGAATAGCAAATCGGACACAATAAACGCACGAACAGTGTATCACGCATCAAAGTTTGAGAGGAAAACTGACGTACCTATCGGAGTCGCTCCGATGGCGCTTCAAGCTTGATGAGAACGAAGAGAACTTCTAAAATAACCGGCTCAAGTATGCTCGTATTCGCTCAATCCTGCTTCTTCTTACGAATCTCTGTTTGCCGTTGCTCAATTCTGATGCTGAACTTTCTTCTTCAGTTTTTTGCTACTAAACTGTTGTTGTTCTTCATTCTTCCCTGCGATTCATGAATCGCTTCTGATTGTTGTTGTTGCGTGATTCGGTTGCAGGTTGTTGAATTTGGTAGATGATGATGATGCAGTAATGGAGAGGTTTTTAGAATTGAAGATGATGCAATTTGCGTGAAGCTCTTGAATAATGGAAGAGAGATTCAAGAAAGATTGAAGAATTGGAGATTCAATCTGAGAGAGAGGAGAGTTTGTTACGAGTTTGTTGCAGTGAAATTCTGTTGAAAAAGTGGTGAAGATCGATATGGAAAAATGAAAAAAACTCCCCATCGTTCAACGGAAGCTGAGGTTTTATAGAGGGTTCAAGGAGGGTAGAATTGGTTTTTCACTATGGAATTCTGTTAGAACTTCTTCCTTCTCAAGTCTGTTAAGATTGGCTTTGGTGAAACTGGAATTCTGCTATGAATTGAATTTCTTTTTCTGAAGCTTATTTTCCCTCTTCTTTAATTTCCTGCTATCCACTTTTGATTTTGTGAAGTGTATTGTTTCTGTCAAATTCTCTTAGTGGATTGTGCGTGTTTCTGCTATGAGCTTTTTCCACTGCAGTGAATTGATATTGATTTTGATATTCACGTGGATGAATGTTGTTTCTATTTTGTATGTGAAAAGTATGTGACATTGTGGGGTCAGTAGGTACAGTATGTGGCTGTTGTATATCTTCCTCCCTAGGCGTCCATGAATTGGTGTTAATTAGGAAAAATATAGATCTTAGACTTATGGAAAATGAACATAAAACTTGGACAAAAGTGGTTATGATATGAACAAAAGGAGATTTTAAATTAAATGCATTTAGAAAAATGGATAAAAAATGCATTTGGATTGGATAATGAAAATGAATAAGAATGGTTATTTATTTTTGGTTATTGGATATTGGAATAGTGAGATAAAATTGAAATGGATTTGAAAATATAGGAAAAATGGTTTGAAATGAAAATGTGGGTTAAGAAATGTATTAAAATATAGTTTTGGATATGGACAAGAAAATGGTTTAAAATGGATATGTTTAGAAAGAAAGAAAATGGATATGAATTATTTTTGGGTAAATGGTTAATGGAAATTGAAATGGATATTGGTTTTGGCATTTGGATACTTGGAATGACTATGGATTCCAAAAATGGTTTAGGGTATTTAAGATGGATATTGAAGTGAATAAAAATGGATAGTAGAAGGTGAATAATTGAGAAATGAAAACAGACCATGGGTTTAATGGTTATAAATGGATGCTATCTCAATTTCCAAGCAAGTCACATGATCAATCTCAACACATTCAATCCACATCAAGCTTCAGATCCAATACACACTTGTGTCCTTAATGGCTCCCCATCTTCAATCAATAAACTTAGTCGAACTGAACACATGTAAGTCTAACCAATGATTTTCAGTTGACGGCTGTCCAAGAATTCAACCCAGAATGAGGAACCTTGATTCTCCCTAACTGTATACTGACAATCTTCTGAATACGGAAAGCCCAAACCAAAGGATGATGCCTGGATCACACGTCCTAGGAACCCAATGCAAATGAATGAATGAGTTATGACTTAATGGAATGCAGGTGATTGCGAAACAAAAAGCCAGAAAAAGGTAGGGCAAATTTTGGGGTGCTACAGCTGCCCCTATTCAATCGACTTGGACCTGAAAGGATGATAGCAACTGCTTTCAGACATTCAAGGTAAAAGGCGATTGAATACAAAAAGAACCACGAAAGTTGCCCACTGTGGAGAATAAGAAAAGGGATATAAACCCAACCAAATGAACTTTGCTTGAATGAAACTCTGATGATAACCACCACTGGAGAGATGTCTTTTGTACGACGCCAGATGACTACTGGCTTGCCACACTGCGGGTGGACTTTAACAATGTATTTTGTACAATGCCAGACGACTACTGGCCTGCCACACTACTGGTGGACTTTAACAATGTCTTTTATGCAACTCCAGACGACTACTGGCTCGCCACACTACTGGTGGACTTTAACAATGTCTTTTGTATAATGCCAGATGACTACTGGCCTGCCACACTACTGGTGGACTTTGCAGCTTCGTGCCACCCGAAGACGGACTTTTGCCAATCCACTGTTGGACTTTTGCCACCCAAAGACGGACTTTTTCCAATCTACTGTTGGACTTTGTGCCACCCGAAGACGGACTTTTGCCAATCCACTGTTGGACTTTTAGAATTTGCCACCCTTAGATGGACCTTTCGCCAATCCACTGTTGGACTTTTAGAATTTGCCACCCGGAGATGGACCTTTGCCAATCCACTGTTGGACTTCAAGAATTCCAAAATTGGATTACTCTCTGCATCTGTGTCAGACATCTCTGCTGACTCTGCCGAGGAACAAGGGTCTCTTATGACTCATATGATCTCAATTGATCCCACAAGTCATTGGAAGAACAGAATTCCCCAAAAAGTTGGACAGTTCATCATCTCCTAGCAAAAGCAGTCCAAATTAGGGTTTTGAGTTCAAGCAGTCTCCTGATGAAATTTTGGTTCAAACTTGATCTCAATGTTTTCTACATGATATCAAGTATCTAAGGATGGAAGATTACCTATTGGTTTATTGCAGAAGAGGGTCAATTGATCAGTTGCTTGAGAATCAAGAAATTGGGAAAAAGTCAACTATGCAGAAGAAAAGTCAACTCCTGACTTTTTTGGGTCAAATTCATGAAATTCAAGTCACATATGTTCATTGGGCAAGATTTGATCAAGAAATGATGGAGGAATCATCAAAAATCAAGAATTGTACAAAGTTGCCAAATTTAGAAACTTAGGGTTTCTAAAAATGGCAAGTTTTGACCATTTTGCACTCTACTTCAAGGCATTATTTCTCCATGGTAAAAGCTTCAAACTTCAGGCCCAAGTTGAGCTAATCAAAGATCACATTCTAAGTTTCAAATGCATACCAAGAACTCTTCCATTGGATCAAAATTGAGGGAGTTATGATCAGTCAAAGTTTGGTAAAATCAAGGCAAATTCAAAGTCATGGCAAGGCAGATTCAGGCCTCCAGGCCATAATTTCATCAAACATTTGGTGTGCCAAATGTCAAGCTATTTTTCTCCATCAAGAAGGCTTCAAATGAAAAATTGTTGAACACCAAAGTTGTTCATCTCCATGTCCGCTTTAACTTTGATGTTGGGCATTTTCTCATTTGAACAAGTTATGAAGGTCATATGAAGGTTCAAACATGAAGGTGTCTCACTGAAATTCCCTAGGCTCATGGTCAGGTCTGCAGACCAATCTCACACGCCCATGGTTCAGTTTTGCACACATGATTTCTTGGTCATCTTTATGCATCTAACAAGCTTCCATTCATTTTGATTCCAACATCAAACTTGTTCCATTACATGTTCTTGATCCATTGCCACCTAAATCATCTCATTTCATGTACTATACTTTGAGAATTTCATCTTCAAACATCATCATCTCCATGGAAGTTGTGCTGCCAAAACAAAAGTGATTGTGCATGATATTGTTTGATTTATATCAGTTCACACGCATGGGATACACACAATTAACTCTTTTCCTCATTTGAACACACACCATCTTACACATTCATGTATACATGTTGCTCCATACACCAAAGAGGAAATGAGAAACTTGCATGACAATCCTTGCTGCACAACATCATAACATCACCACCACTGATCACTAAACCTCAACATAATTATCATGTCTTTGCCCACACATGATCAATAACCTCACACACACGGGTTCTCTTCTCTCTCCTTTCAAATTTGCTTACTCCACCCTATGCTCTCTCATTTTCACCACATTTAACCTTGGTTCTAACTGTTAACCAAGGTGGTTAACCGTTAACCATTGGTATAAAAGCAATATAACAGAATTTGCAAGGAACACTCTTCATTTGCTTCATTTCTCACAAAATTCATCTCAAGTTTCTCTCTGAATTCTCTATTTCTCTGCACGATTTCATCATCATCTTCATCCATTGTTTCACATTGTAACTCTCTGATCAAGAACAAGGAAGAATCAAGATCAATCTCCTCAAGTGTAGCTTTATTGCCATTTGAATTTAATTCTGTTTTCTTCAAGATCTCAAGCATTAGAGTATTTATTTTGCTCCTTGGAAGCTCAAGAACAAGCCTACACCTCTGGTCTTCTTCTGATTCAGAATTCCTTCAAGTTTCAGGTTCATTATTTCTCAACTTTTCTTGCACGAATTCACAGAGTTTAAGTTTTTTTATGTTGATTATAGCTTAATAGAAGCAATGTGACTGATCTGGCTAGTGATAGGCACCTTAAGTGCTTAGATTCAAATGCTAAGGAAAAATGTTTGTGCTCGATTCTCTCTGTACATGCATGCTGTGTGAAATCTAAGTGTGGATCTGTGTTCTACATAACTTCAACTTTCGAATGGTATAATTTTTGTCAATTTCTGGAACATGTGAACATTTGTAGGTGGCCGAAGATGGCCGGAGAAGATGACCAGAGGTCATTCTCTGGCCGGTGAGGGTTTTAGTTAGGGTTTAGGAACTTTAAAACATGGTCGTTAGATCTTAGGCAATGGACATGTGGGATGTTGCCAGAGAATTAAAAAGAGAGGGTGGAGGTCACGTGCGTTTTTTTTTTACTTTTGTTTTCTGATTGATTGTGTGTAGCATATCCACTGTACCTCACCACGTGTGTGCATCATAGTTGTTCATCATGATTACTGGCATATGCTTGATTAATTTGTGTGCGTGTGATTCATCCTATGGCTGTGAGTGAGTCAACGTTTGACTGAGGTGCACCATAATTCCACACATACACGTGTGTTATTGGACTGGACTATAAATGCTATTCACACACCTCATTTTAAGCCCAAACATCTTTTTAAACTGGAAACTTGCTATCTTTGCACCCCCTGCATTATTTCTTTTGCATTTTAATTTTATTTTTATACATGTTTGATTTCCTTTTATTAAAAATACCAAAATGCATCTAAAAATTCTACAAAAATTCATGAACCATTTTTAAACATTAAAATAATTTTGTATGATTTTTAATTCTGATTTTGTTAATAGTTGATCATATTTTGTGAATTTTCTTTTATTTCTTTTTTTCAAAATGTTTCTTCCTTGATACCTCAACTTTAGATAATTGTTTTGCATAGCTCCAAAACTATTTTTCATCCAATCTTTTTGTCATGTTTAGGCATATCTTAAGGCATCTAAAAACATTTCCCTCATATTTTTAAAATCATTTTTGCATAGCATTTGAATCATTTCTTTGTGCATCCTTCTCCTTGCCATAATATGAATTTGTGAGCTTGTTTGAACTTGTTTGTTATTGAATCTTGACATGAACTTTTTATTCTTGATTGGCTTCTGACTTAAGTGATTTGTGATGTAATATCATATTTTTTCCAAGTCTCTTTCTATTTTTGCATTGTTGATTATTATAAGTCACATTGGTGAATGTTCTCTCAACTTTGCAAACTTTGTTTGATTAGGAGGCACTTGTGCCATTGCATTAGGACTTGTGTGATCATTTTATAGGTCATTTCATAAACATTACAGGTCATTCATTTTAGATTATAGGTCACTTGCCTTTTGGTTTTGGTTCATGAATGTTTGTTGCTTATATGAACTAAGTTTGAACTATTTGTGTGCATCTTCTTTTATGTGCCTTAACATGTTTTATGTGCATCTTTGTGACATCATTATTGCATTCTAATATGATCAAGCATATTATACATCACTGACTTGCATCCATTCTTATTCATGTTCATGTTTCATTCCTCATTCATAACTTGCATTACAAGTATGTCATCTTATGTGAACTTGAACATTGTTTGAACTTCTTTTCATCTTGTCTTTTCTTCTTGAATCATTGCACTCATGTCTTGAATGATACTTCCATGACCTTCATATGCATCCTTTAATGACTCTTAATTCTGACCTTGAGCTATGTTCTTGAATTTGTACATGTTTACATTTCTTATGCACCTAGTTTACATTAGTAGCACATTACTTACATTTATGCAATTGCTTGGCACATAGTTAGCTTTTATTTGATTTCATAAGACATGTATCAATTGGTATGATTCCTTATGGTGTACATATTGACCTTGGGTACTTCTCAATCCTTAGAACCTTTCTTCTTTAGTTGTCAACTTGTTTGATCTTTACTTGTTATTCTTTCCTTATTTCTTTACTTGTAAAGTATTCTTGCTAACATTTTCAGGGGCTAATGGTAAGTCAAGTGTGTGGGTGTGCACCCATATACAACCTCTTCTTTTATCTCTTTTAAGCTTTCAATTTGTGATTATGATAATTATCTTATGCTTTCTTTGTTCAATCTATTTCATCCTTTTGAGTTCTTAACTTAACTTCCATCTTTGAAGTATGTTAGAACTCACTCTTCTTCTCTTTTCTTTTAGACTTAGGTTTCTAAACCATTAGGAACATCCAAGCATGATAACATTAGGGTGAATCTTAGTCTCCCTTTAGACTTTTACCTTTCTTAACCTTTGAGTCTCTTTTCTTCTCATCTCAAAACAAAAAGCAAAAAACACTTAATAAAGGCATAGCATATATTGTATTTGAGCCTTTCATGTGAGAATAAGATAGTGAGGGGTCTTCTCCCACTTTCTTAGAATGTTTAGCATACGTTCCGTCTTGGGTCGATATGCGAGGTATTCGATCCTACGTGAAAAACTTAAATACAATATGCGTTATACACACCAATAATCAAAATACTTCTTTCTAAAATACAAAAACAAACAAATTCTCTTCTCATATCCTTCATTCTATTCCTTAAGGACTCGCCATATCCGTTCTACCGCAAACAGGTAAGGCCTAAGTCACCATACAGCAAGCCGTAACACCTAACTGCTGGGACGCGCACTCTGACGTTTCCATTAAAAAACACAAACAAAGCAACCCTTGTTGAGCCAAACTACGTTTGCTATGATTCTTCTTTCTCGTCTGATTGAAGATACGTAGGCACGAGATGCGATATCTCGACGAGCAACCTTTCCCGTAGTCCGTCGAACTACGTTGACTCTGAATTTCCCATTGCACTGAGGGAATACGTAGGCCTAGGACAACGATAATGTCCTATCGAGTCACTTCTTTTCCTTTTTCCCTTTCTCCTTTCTATCTTTCATGTATAGTTCTCCACTTAGCCGTTGATTTCCAGTTCCCTACACCCTTTGATCAAGACAGCAAGCGTGGATCCCGTCGAGTACGACAGACGTGAAGGGGTACATTAACTTTTCCTTCACGTAACCGACTCCCTTACCCTTTCATTTTGGTTCGCGAGACCTCGTTCTTTCCTTTCTCCCGGGTTTGTGAATCATTACCCTTCCCTTTCTTTCGGATAGAAATGCCTGGCTGGCGACTCTTCTTTCTTTCTTCCGCGCCACTTTCGCGTTTGTACCTGGATGAAAATCCCGGGAGCGACACATATGGGCCTTCATAATTAGGAGTCCACTTGCCCCTAGAATCATTGGTAAAAGTCGAGATCTTTTTGAGCACGAGGTCGCCTTCACTAAAAACACAAGGTCGAACCTTCTTATCAAAAGCTTTCTTCATTCTCTGTTGATACAATTGGCCATGACACAAGGCCGACATTCTTTTCTCTTCAATCAGATTCAACTGGTCATATCTACTTTGACACCATTCAGCCTCAGACAATTCAGCTTCCATCAAAACTCTCATAGAAGGGATTTCAACCTCTACCGGGAGCACTGCTTCCATACCATAAACAAGAGAGAAAGGGGTTGCCCCTGTTCAAGTGCAGACGGATGTACGATACCCATGCAAAGCAAAAGGGAGCATCTCATGCCAATCCTTGTAAGTAACAACCATCTTCAGAACAATCTTCTTGATATTCCTATTAGCAGCTTCAACAGCCTCATTCATCTTAGGTCTGTAAGGAGAAAAATTATGATGCTCAATCTTAAACTCATCACATAATTCCTTCATCATCTTGTTATTCAAATTTGACCCATTATCAGTGATAATCTTGATCGAAACACCATACCGACAGATGATTTGGTTCTTGATAAACCAGACCACTACTTGCTTGGTCACATTGGCATATGATGCCGCTTCAACCCACTTGGTAAAATAGTCAATAGCCACCAATATGAAACGGTGTCCGTTCGACGCTTTAGGCTCAATCATTCTAATCATATCAATGCCCCACATGGAGAAAGGCCATGGAGAAGAGATAAAATTGAGAGGAGTTTGTGGTACATGAATTTTTTCAGCATAAACCTGGCACTTATGGCACTTCACGAATTTGCAACAGTCAGATTCCATTGTCAGCCAATAGTAACCTGCCCTCAACATCTTCTTAGCCATTGCATGCCCATTGGCATGGGTACCAAAAGATCCTTCATGAATTTCTTTCATCAACATGTCTGCTTCGTGTCTATCCACGCATCTGAGCAAGACCATGTCATAATTTCTTTTATACAACACATCATCATTCAAGAAGAAATTGCCAGCCAATCTTCTCAAAGTCTTCTTATCTTTTTTGGATGCCCCAAGCAGGTACTCTTGATTTTGAAGAAAGCATTTAATATCATAATACCACGGTTTATCATCAACAACCTCTTCAACTGCAAACACATGAGCTGGTCTATCAAGTCGCATAACATCGGTTTTGGGCACATCATTCCACCGATTCACCACAATCATGGAGGATATAGTGGCTAAAGCATCCGCCATTCGATTTCCTGCTCTGGGTACATGGTGAAACTCAACCTTATTGAAGAAAGTTAACAACCTTCTTGCATAATCTCGATAAGGAATCAAATCATGTTGACGTGTCTCCCATTCTCCTTTAATCTGATTAATCACTAGGGCTGAATCTCCGTATACATCAAGAATCTTGATTCTTAAATCAATAGCTTCTTCCAAGCCCATAATACACGCTTCATACTCAGCCGCATTATTTGTGCAAGTGAACATCAACCTTGCAGTGAAAGGAATGTGAGAACCATGAGGAGTAACAATTATTGCCCCAATACCATTGCCATACTCATTAACAGCTCCATCAAAAATCAAACCCCAACGGGATCCAGGCTCAGGCCCTTCATCAAGTAATGGTTCTTCACAATCTTTTACCTTTAGATACATCACATCCTCATCAGGAAAATCAAACCTGATAGGTTGATAATCATCAATTGGTTAGTGTGCCAAATGGTCAGCCAAAACACTTCCTTTGATTACTTTTTGAGTTCGATACTCGATATCATATTCTGACAATAACATTTGCCAATGAGCGGTCCTCCCAGTTAGAGCAGGCTTTTCAAAGATATACTTGATTGGATCCATTTTGGATATCAACCAAGTAGTATGATTCAACATATACTGGCGGAGGCGCTTGGCAGCCCAAGCTAAAGCACAACACGTCTTTTCAAGCATTGAGTACCGAGACTCACAATCGGTGAACTTCTTACTCAAATAATAAATAGCAAACTCTTTTCGACCAGATTCATCTTGTTGACCCAGAACGCAGCCCATAGACTCTTCCAGCACGGTCAAATACATGATTAAAGGTCTTCCTTCCACGGGAGGAGACAAAATCGGAGGTTCAAGCAGATACTCTTTAATTCTTTCAAAAGCTTTCTGACAATCCTCTGTCCAGACACAACCCTGATCTTTGCGAAGCAGCTTGAAGATCGGCGCACAAATGGCAGTCATATTGGATATAAATCGGGAGATATAATTCAAACATCCCAAGAATCCTCTTACTTGTTTCTATGTTTTGGGCACAGGAATTTCCTGAATAGCTTTAACTTTACCAGGATCAACTTCAATGCCTTTTTTGCTGACAATAAAGCCCAACAGCTTTCCAGAACGAACACCAAAAGTGCATTTATTAGGATTCAAACGGAGCCTAAACTTTCTCAAACGTTGAAACAACTTCAATAAGTACTCAATATGATCTTCTTCATTCTTCAACTTACAAATCATATCATCCACATAGACCTCAATTTCTTTATGCATCATATCATGGAACAAAGTGGTCATAGCTCTCTGGTATGTTGCACCAGCATTTTTCAAACCGAAGGGCATCACTCTGTAACAGAATGTTCCCCAGGGTGTAATGAATGTTGTTTTTTCCATATCCTCGGGGTCCATATTTATTTGATTATAACCGGAAAATCCATCCATAAAAGAAAAGATACTGAATTTAGCAGTATTATCTACCAACATTTGAAACAAAGCCCTCACAAATTCACTTTCACCTTGGGCAGAGTGAAAGGATTTTTGAAAGAAACAAAAACAAATTACTTTGAAATATGAACAATAGTGGGAACATCAACAGCTATCCAATTCTGGCAGACTTGTCCATGTGTCACGAAATTGGGAAGTTCTTCTTCTTCATCATCTTCAATGATGGCAGCAGTAGAGTGATCTTTGTTGATGAATCTGGCGCTGTGAAAAGCCTCATTAATATGCTTCAAATCTCTTCTGACTGTACCAGGCATAAAGCCTAAACCAGTTTTTCCCAGGTTATCAACCACATCAATGACTCGGCCCCAACCGTCAGACCGACCAGTTTCTAACACATACAGAGCATATTTCAAAGAAGACATGGGTAAATCATTCTTCTTAACAGCTTTGTCATCAAAAGAAAGAGCTTGGAATGGAGTTCCAACTGTTTCATCAGCATCAACATATGAAAAGGATGAAAGGTGGCTCACCAGCATTGCTTGCTCACCTCCAACAATCACTAGCTTATCATTCTTAACAAATTTCAACTTCTGATGAAGAGTTGAAGTCACTGCCCCAGCCTCATGAATCCAGGTTCGGCCAAGCAAACAACTATAAGCAGGACGAATATCCATTACTTGAAAAGTAATTTGAAAGAAGCACGATCCTATTTTGATTGGAAGATCAACTTCTCTAATCACAGTCTTCCGAGATCCATCAAAAGCTTTAAAAACAACTCCACTATACCTCATGGGAGGACCTTGGTAAGCAAGCTTTGATAAAGTAGATTTTGGCAACACATTCAAAAAAGAACCAGTATCAACCAAGCAAGCTTTGATAAAGTAGATTTTGGCAACACATTCAAAGAAGAACCAGTATCAACCAACACATTGGAAAACGCATCTTCTTGACAGTTCATGGAGATAAGTAAAGCCAAATTGTGATTTCTCCCCTCCTCGGGTAACTCTTCATCACAGAAACTCAAATTATTACCTGCGGTGAGGTTGGCAACAATTCCATCAAACTGATTAATAGTCACATCATGCTCAACATATGCTTGTTCCAATACCTTCTGCAAAGATTTTCTATGAGCTTCATAATTCATCAGTAGGGACAACACTGAAATCTTGGACGGGGTGTGCAAGAGTTGATCCACAACACTGTAATCACTCTTCTTGATCAATTTCAAAACTTCATCCTTATAAGACTTCGAACCACTAGACTGACCAGAAGCATCGACATTACTCTCATCTTGATGTTGTTTGCCAGCAACAACATTCTCCACAATCTTTGGAGGCTCAGGAGCAAAAACTCAACCACTCCAGGTCACTCTACTCACATCAGCGATGCTTACCACAGAATACAAAGAAGGAATGAGCACTTCCTTACCATCTTCTACTATGGTAGCATTGTACTTATACGGAGCAGCTTTGTCAGATTCATAGGGTACCGAACCTGGCAACCGAATGACCAAAGGTGTAACAGCGGTCTTCCGACTGTTATAAGAGATAACAACTCATTCAGGGATATTAAAGCGTGGCTCAATAGCATTCACCTCATTATGATATTCATCTCTTTTAGCAGTGACCTCAATCAAATTCTCATCCATCATCCTTTGAATATCCCTCTTCGCTATCACACAACCACTCAGATTCACGGAACAGATGCAACAAGCTGCATAGTCATGATCAATATCATGGTATTCACTCAAAAGTACATGGATTTCCACAAGAGATCTTCAGATCCAACGGATATCAAAAATTTTGAATGTACCAGGACAACCATAAACCATATTGACAGACGCCTTGCCGTGATTAGGCAGCGGATTCGATTGTACATTAGGGTTGGAATCTTCGAAAGACAAAATACCACTCCTAGCCAACCTTTGAACTTCCATCTTCAGTGGATAACAGTTCTCAGTGTCATGCCCAGCTCCTCCCTGATGAAAAGCACAATGAGCTTCAGGCTTATACCACCATGGTGAATCTTTTGGAACAGCAGGTGGTGGACGGGTCTGAACAAGATTCTTCTTAATTAAACAAGGAAGCAATTACGTGTATGTCATCGGAATCGGATCAAAATCCTTCTGAAAACGACCCCGTTGATTGTTTGGATGATTAGAATGTTGTTGCTGAGCAGGAGCTTCCTGAACAACGGGACTTGACTTGATCACGGGAGTAACTGATGCAACATGTTGCTGACACTGATTATTTCTATTGTGAGGTCCTCTATACCTTTCTCGAGAAATGACATTGGTCTCTCCTTCTTTCTTCTTGGCAAATCCTCCACTATATTTTTTGGAACTTCCAGTAGAATTGCCATCTTTCGACAAACGTCCCTCACGGACACCCTCTTCCAATATCATCCCCATATTAACCATCTCAGTGAAATCACTTGGGGCACTAGCAATCATTCGCTCATAATAGAAAGGACTCAGAGTTTTCAGAAAATTTTTGGTCATCTCCTTTTCTTCCAAAGGAGGGTTGATCTGAGCAGCAATCTCGCGCCACCTTTGCGCGTATTCTTTGAATATCTCCTCATCTTTCTGAGCCATTGCCCG
Organism: Lathyrus tuberosus; assembly: GCA_022829125.1. Classification (NCBI taxonomy): domain Eukaryota; kingdom Viridiplantae; phylum Streptophyta; class Magnoliopsida; order Fabales; family Fabaceae; genus Lathyrus; species Lathyrus tuberosus. The sequence continues at coordinate 625,122 of JALAZF010000070.1, read as the reverse complement.
AAGCTGGTCACGATCAGGAGCCATATCCATATTATACTTATACTATTTTACAAATGCCTCACCCAAATCTTCGAAAGTGCGAATTCGAGTACTATCGAGTCCCATATACCATTTCAAAGTTGCACCAGGAACAAAGTTATGAGGCATGCCCCAGGGGAATCCAGGAGGCATGGAGTACTGAGGAACACTAGCAGGCGCCACAGAGATGGGCGTAGAGAAAATCTCAAAAATGACTGTCCTTTGCACAGGAGTTGAAAGCGGAGGAGGAGGTGGTGGTGGTTGATTCTGAGCAGCCACCAGGGTTTCCATAATAGCAGTGAGTCTTTCCAAACCATCCTTCAGAGTTGATACTTCTTCACGAAGCTCACGGTTCTCTTGTTGCAACTGATCCATCTTCTTCTTCAGATTAGCCCGAGTACTATACTAGTGCGACAGCTTGGCTGAATGAAGACCAAAGGGAAATAATAAGACACCTGGAAAAGGCAAGAAACAATGCAGAATGATGCTTGAAGTGCAAGAAGTAAATGCAAAGTTTCAAGGAATTATAAAGGCATATTGCAAACATTGTTATTTGAAATACCAAAATCTAATTCATTAATGATGGAAAAGAATACATCTTGGAAGTACAGATTCAAGAATCCTAAAACTATAGAGAATAATGAAAACTAGATCCCTAGAAAATCCTATGAGAAAAAGTCCCAGCTCTATCTTTCAGCTTCTTGATGTGGGCCTGCATCTGAGTCTTCTCAATCAGCAAATGATCAACGATCAACTTCCAAGGAGATTCTGAACTCTTCAGAATATCGGAAATTGGCTGAATGCGAGAGGGAAATAAATCGTCTTGCGCCTTTCTCTTCTTGTTGGCAACTTCATCTTCATTCTTCTTCTTGAAGTGCTCTTAAAGTCTTGCATTCTCTAACTCAACAATCTGATACTTGTTCTTCCAAGCATCTCTCTCTTGTTGCATCTCGGCCAAAGCGATCTGAAGCTTCTCTGTGTCTTCCATAAAGTAGAGAATAGGCTTCTTATCAGTTAGAGACAAAGGCTCCTGATGCTTATAGGGCATCTTCAAAGTAATATCTCTATTTTTAACCCACTGGAGGTAAGGTTCCGAAGAGACACAATTCAGATTTCCCAAACTTTCCTTTCCTTTTCTACGAATGTTGCACCAAGCTTCAATAATTTCTCTCTTGAGAGCAACCTGAGATTCTTCATCCTTGAAAAAGAGACCGGCCAAATGAATGTTCTTTGGTACCTCTCGCAAAGGATATCCCAACTGACGACGAGACAACACCGGATTGTAGCTGATTCCTCCCTTTGTACCAAGAAGAGGCACGTTGGGAAAATCACCACAACTATCAATAATCATCGCTCCAGAAGGAACACGGCTACACCAATCAATATCAGAATGAGTGAGAGACATGATCTTTCGCGACCAATATAAACCATCCTTGAGATTCCAGAAAGCTGCAGACTTCGGCAAGTGAGAAATAAACCACTTGTAAAGCAAAGGTGCACAACAGATAATCATCCCTTCACCGTGGAAAGTCCTAAGGTGAATAGAATGGTAAGCATCGGCAAGTAAAGTAGGAACTGGATTCCCAATCAAGAAGATCTGAATAGCGTTGATGTCGACAAAGTTCTCAACATTCGGGAAGAGGAACAGTCCATAAATAAGCAAGGCAAGAATAGCCTCAAAAGCAACTGTGTTCTTCTCACTAGCAAAGTGATGAGCTCTATCCATCAAGAACTTAGCGGGTAACCCAAGAATCTTCCCTTTGGTATCCATGCGAGCCTTAATCTCGGAAACCTTCAAGTGAGTAGCCTTCGCAATAACATGATGCTCGGGAGCGGGATCCAAACCAGAGAAAATCTGACCATGAACAGGCAAACCAAGCAGGAGAGAATACTCCTCTAGTGTAGGTGCCAACTGATAATCAGGAAAGGTGAAACAATGCAGCAAAGGGTCATAGAACTGAACCAAAGTAGTAAGCAATCCTTCAGCCATATCAACCTTCAAGAGAGATAAAAGCCTTCCATATCTGGACTCAAACTTCTTGGTATCAACAACCAAAGATCCTAGCTCTCTCAAACCCCCTAACTTAGGACTCTTGAAAGTGTACTTCTTGGTACTTCTCCTTCCAAAATCCGTAACAAAAGTATCTCCAATGTTTGCAACAACACCTTTAAGTTCCTTGAAACCTTCCTAAAGAATGCTTATGAATGCATGAGTTCATGAATGTATGAGTTCATGAATGCAACAACCACAAACAAGATCACACAAAGCACACGGGTCAAGGTTCAAGTCACGAGCATGAAGCCAAGGGTAAGAACCAACCCCACAAAGGTATGTACTAAGGTTTTGTCTTCATTGTACCTGCAGAAAACAACGGTTCTAACAAAGTGCCCAGGGTCCACAATCCACTATCAGACACACCAGCACACCGATTTGCTCGGAGGTTGGTAGTTATCCTCAAGAGAATCTAACCTGAGTGTAGCATCTTGTGACAGCTAAGTCAGATTTGCATCTTCATAGCTTCCGCACTACGACCCTAAAAAGGCTAGGATGGTTTAAGGGTTACTACGGTCCTCAGTGTTATAGGCTTCTATGGAAAAAGTAATGCCTTCTCGATCGCTCGATCGGCATCAGTAATTCCAAAGAGGCAACCACCGAGCGGATAAATTCTCAAGTTCTTCTTTTTCAGGATTCGACTCCTTCAAAGTTCTCTTGACTATACTATCCTCCTATCTCAAAGTGCACTCTGGTCCGGGTATAGGATCGATCTCACACACAGAGGAACTCCCAAACAGAACAAACAAGTAACAAGCAAATCAGACAAAAAGCAGTAAATAAATTAAAGTAGGCTAAACCCCTCAAGGGAGTACGATCCCCAGCAGAGTCGCCACTTTTCTGTAGCGGGGAAATTTGTGAGTGTAAGCTATTGATTAACTTAACTAAAAAATAAACAAGAGTCGCCACCGCACTTTTATTTTTATCCAAAAAGGAAAGGAAAAAAGAGCGAACAAAACCTAAAGAGTTCTAAAAGAACAAAGAGATAAAGGGTAAGGGGGGTTGGTTATGTAAAGGGAAGGTTTTACGCACCCAATACATCTATAGTACTCTATAGGAGCCCTTTGATGTATTCATGCTTTTTGGTCTGAAAATAGTTTGCTTGTAAAGAGATTGAGGAGATGACAGGAGAATTATTTTTTAGATTTTTGTGTTTGGAGAGACTTATCGCCTCATGCCTACGTACCCACGATGTGCAATGTAGGATCAAAACCCTGTAGTTCATGGTACAAATAACAAAAACTTGTTGGTTTTGGTTGATTTTAAGTGTAAAGACAAGTCGTCATTTCTAAGTGAATAATTCCGCTTAAAGAAATGAATCATGTCTAAACTTATGAAAAAGTTTAAAAGAAAAAGTGCACAAAGCACAAAAAAGAGTTTGATGAGTTTTTTTCAAATTTTTTATGTTTTGATGAAATGGTCAGAATATAGTTAATATTGATTGACATTTATTAAAGAAAACAAAGTTTAAAAATCACTTGACCAAAGTCAAAGTTTTATTATGAAAGAGGTGATAGTTTGAAATCAAGAAGATTTTGAAAAAAGGGAGAGGATTTTGAAAATTTAAGAATGGGGAGGAGAAGAAGTGACTATCCTAGTGCATAATGTAAAAGCTAGGGAAAAGAAGGATCTAACCAAAATGAAGCCACTTCAAAAAAATATTAAAAGAATTCCATCCTTAAGCAAATTGGCCGGATAAAGACAAGTCTTCAATCAATACTTCAAGCAAAGGGATAAGAAGTCCTAATTCTAGGTCCATAAGTCCGATATTACTTCAAAAGAGGCCCATAAAGAAATCACTCCAAAGCATAGGATAGTAACCAATAGTCCAAGATGAGGAGAATTAAGTTTTTTATTTGTTTAAGCCTTTATTAATGTTTTTTAGTCCAAATGGACAAAGAAAGAAAAAAAGCACAAGCATAAACATGTGTCCAACGGACAAAGGAAAAATTGCGGAAACAATAAACATGATACGAAATGATAATAATGAAGTATAAAAAATAAAAAAAAATAAAAGAGATAGGGAGCTAGAAGGAAACATAAACAAAATTAATACAAAATATTGTTAGTAAGTTAGTGATTAGTTGTTAATGATCAATAACAATTGAATAATTGCACTTTGGTCAAGGTTGATGAAACTCATTAGAGGATTGATAAGACCAAAGCCTCCTAACAACAAGTTTCATGAGTTTTGAACCATAAGACAAATAATAAACCATTCTTGATAATTTTCTGATACGGGACAAATATTGCGCAATGTTAAGCAATCGCCAGTAATTTACGGAGTAATTACCCTACAAATGAGGTCGGTCAATAACTCTTTGTGCTAATGTATGCTAGATAAACGATATGTAAATCGTCATCCGAAAGCGATACCGCACGAAAAGAAAAAACGGTAACGATCTAGTCTCGATCTAAATTCAACAACGGAATTCTAAGATCTCTACGAATTTCATCGATCAAAAGAAAAGAGAAATAGATGAAGAGAAGGCCAAATTAAACCACACAAATATGTGATCTAAGGCTAAGAACAAAAGGAGAGGGAAGAAAAAGGAAAAGGAACCAAAACAGTCCCAAAAACAAGCCAAAATGTGCATTCTGTTTCAAAGTAACCGGTTACAGCATATCTGCTAACCGGTTACTTAGTTCAAAATAAGTGCAGTTTTTCAAAATTAACACAGTGTAACCGGTTACAGCATAACTGCTAACCGGTTACACAGCACCAGAATGCAGAAAAATGTGCAAAATTCAGCATGATCCAATTTCAAAACTTTTTACAAACACCTTATGATCATAGAACTGAAATTGCACGAATTTTACAGTGAAATTTGACAGAGAAACCTGCAATCAAGCAACAAAAATATGATCCAAAGGATCAACAACAAACATCACCAAGGATCTACATCTTGAATGATGGATATGAAGCTTTAACAATGGTGGAAAAAGGATTACCACTCCAAATCAGAAAATCCTTCCAAATTGCAGCAAGATCTACACTCCAAAACCTTGATCTACTGTGATTGATGAACAAAAACAAGAAATGGATGAAGGTTTACCTCTAAATTAGTAAGAATCAATGTGAATTCTTACTAACTTATGAAAGAAGAAATTGAGCTTTTGGTGAATTTTGATAATTGGGGAGAGAAATTGCAAGAGGTTTGTTGGCTATCAAAAGCTTAAAGAATGAATGAAATGAAGCCTCTATTTATAGAATTTAGGTTTGGGAATTTGGTGGTTTGGAATTAGGCTTGGATGATCAAAATTAGGATTGGAATTCAAATTTGGAGGGAATTATCAAAAGAGTGGTGATTAGTGGAGGTATAAGGTAAGAATTAATCAAAGTGATGTAGGGGAATTAAAATGAAATGGAATATTCCAAAATGATAAAATTGGTGCCAAATGCTGAAATTTGAATTTGCTGCGATTTTTCAAAATTTCACGATGGTAACCGGTTACAGCATATCTGCTAACCGGTTACTCAGTGCAAAATTTGTGAAAAATGAGCATTTTATTGCACTGTTGTGGTTCCGGCTCGATTCCTTTGCTTGTCAAAGAAGGCATGGAAATAAACACATGAACCTTGGAGTCTCTTGAATAATAATCAATTAAATCTTGAAAACTCTTGATCAGATGATTTTTGAATCAATTAAGGATCAACTTTGACTTTGTTCAGATGGAATTCATTCGAGCTGCGGGACTGATTTTTTTTGGTATTTTTACCTGTTCTTCCCCTGAAAATGTTAGTGAAAGGAAACAAAACATTTTTAGATTTTAATTAATGGTTAGTAAGCATAAACAAATTAAGCAATAAAACAACTAACAAACACACACAAACTCAAAGATCCCTGCAAGGCACAATCCTATAGAAGAGGGAACCAATGTGTGATCTTGTTTGTGGCATGAAATGCAAAATGATATGTGGGATCTTAGGGGTAAAAATTAGGGTATTACACTAAGCAAAGATACATTTGTGTTTAAGTAATGCAGATATAATATGGTCTATGTGCATAGCCATGACAAAAGGGATTCACTGCAAAACTCTCATTCCAAACTTCTAGACATTAGCACATGACTAGCAGGTTGGTTCACATGAGTAGAGCACAAACATAAATGGCAGTTGGCACAACTTGAATACATACTAGAGAAAACATATGAAGAGGATAACACACATATTTTACAAGACAATCCTAACAAGGTAGACTGTCATGGACATGTAAGTATTGAAAGCAAAATAAATAGCATGATGGCAGTCCACCCTTTCATAGCATGGTGATTCATGGAAAATCTTGATGACAGACATCCTATCTTTCATTAGCTCAGGTCAAGATATCCAAGATAACAGTATAGACATTGTTGCAAATGAGAATTAAGATTTATGGTATCATCAAAGACTGGACGCAGTGGTAATTCTTCAAACATGACATGAGGATTAAGCCCAAAGTGCCTCAAAACACAATCACAAATATCCAAAGCAGATAGAGGTAAAACTTTCAAAGATTGCCAAATTGAAAACATAGTATCAATAAGCAGTTTATATGTCCATATGGCAGTAATTGTGAATACAACATGCTATCAACAAACAAACACAAACCTACAAGGGATTCTCAACTTCATGCATCAGTCCTATATGCCTAGATCACTTTGACTAAAGATAGGTAATATGCTAACAGCTTAGACAAACTTGGATTCATACCAGTCAAACATGTCAAAGATTAAAACACACATAGCAATACATAAGTGTAGGCAAATAGGAAAAAAAAATGTCAACTCTAATGTTAAGATTCACATGCATCAGTTAGTCCACATACCATAGTAGAGAGGTTTAGGATGCTGGAAGCAAATAAGTGTATGCACCTCAAGGCAGCTTGACACAAATATGCTCATCAAAATCATTTATCCACCAGGGCATGCTTAATAAACACAAGGAATGAAGTGGAGACCATAGAGATGCAGCATGATATGAGTTTCAAAATGCAGATCATTAATTGGCAATGTAATGAATATGACATAGTAGTGGTATAACATGAAGATTGAGTCCAATGCGCATCATGATAAACACCAACCCAAATATTAAAAAAAATAGCCAGAAACAATGCTTTCAAATATGGTCAGATTAAGAACAGAAGCATCAACAATACCATTTGATCAATGTGTCAAATATGGTAGCAACTGTAAATGCGATATGCTACCAACAAACAAAGGACAAATCCTCAAGGAATCTTCATCCTCATGTATCAGTCTCACGTGTTTAGACCAATTTGACTTAAACAAGTAACATGCTATAAACTTGGATATTTATTAGACAAATCATATTAACTAGACAAATCATATCAATAGTTAACACACATCCAATTTGAACATTAAGATCTATGCACACACAAGTCAAGTATGATGGCAATAGTGACACAAATCATATTTAGTGAGAAAACAGCTTGGTTCTCTTGTTAGCAATATCTTGACCAATGTTATATACATGGAATCATAACAACCATGAAAGCAAATAGTCTAACACAAGATTCATACATAACAAGTGTCTCAGGTTAGCAAGTCAGGGACCTTATTTCTTTTCATAATATCCTCAAAAACAGTCACAAGTTCATGACTAGCACTTGCATTCAAGCATGGGCAGAGTTACACAACAAGGGAGTTATCATGAACTTACCAAACATGTAATGAACAGAAAAATGTACACTATCAATACTTAATAGCTTAAGTATAGTAACAAGAACAAAGCATCTACCTTAGTATATCAGCCAGACAAACTGGACATCAACTTACCTCTTAATGGTTGTTCATGGATAAATGGTATAGACAAACAACATGACTTTTATCATGGATAAAATGAAATGAAACCAGAAAACATTACATAACATTCATGATATAAATATGATAATGATAATGTACATGAACATGATTAATGAGTAAGGAGAAACTGTTTACCAAGTGGAATATGTCCACTGCAACTTCAAAGTATGAACAAGTTTCTCCCTTGTTGCACCAACCAAAGCTCTGAGACAAGCTTTACTCTCCTTCTTCTCCTTCAGAACTTTGAACTCAGATGTTTTAAGGTGAGTATGTGAAAGATATTGGTGAGAAATGCAAGCACAATGGCCTGCTATTTATAGGGGAAGCAAGAGGATGCAAGGTATGGCCACTTTGCCAAAAATGCCAACACTACCCTTGTAATTTCGTGTGAAGTAGCAATTGCAGAGGAAAAATCTTCCAAGAATCTCTAAGCTTCTGAGCATAACTGTTGAGAACTGATAGGTGAGAGGCTTAAGGAATAAACTAATATTTCCTTGCATTTGTAAAGTTTCTCTCTCCCTACCACTTGCACAAACAAGACATATATGCATATTTAAATGTAAATCACTTGGGATTTTCGTGGAGAGGCTTAATTTAATGTTAAATGGATCATTAGAACTCAGAAATAATGAAAGTTGGTGATTAGGGAAGTGTTTGAGTCAAAACTCAAAAGTTGGTTTCTTGCACTTTAAGGAATGAAACCTCCAACTTTAGATCTTCGAAACTCCTAGCTCACTCAATGGATGGAGGAGTTCTAGTACTTTTTGGAAAGCCCTCAATGCCCTCTACAACTTTCAGTTTCAATGATTTTTGAGTTAAGGCCTGTAACTTTATGAAAAACTGGGTTAAAGTTGGTTGTTTATTAAGGAAAAACAAGCTGAAATTTCACTAAGTCTTGGGTCAGTTTGGCTTCCAAGTCTCATAACTCACAAACCATGCATTTTTTGGAGAAAAGTCATATTTAACACTTTGAAGCTCTTGGAAAGAGCTTCCATTTGAGCTTTGAGTCACTCAATTTGGATGGGTGGTTTGGAAGTTATGACCATTTCAATTTGGCACAAGAAGGGAAAATTCTATATATGAAAAGTTTCATGAACCAAACCTTACTTCCTTTGCAAGAAACTTCTTGAGACTTTATTTATCATACCCTAAGTCATCAATGAGGCATATTATGATGAATTGAGGCCTTGGAGGTGTCATTTGGATCAAAATCTCAAAGATTAGGGTTTCAGCCAAAACCCTAATTTCAACTGTGAATGCTCTGGGACAAACTCTTATGATATTGCTTCTTCCATCACATCTAAAGCTCATAGATGGCCTTTAGGGATGTTTACTACCTCAAGGAGTCAAGTCCTAAGGCTTGAGAGCAACTCTTGATCAAAATCAAAGTCAATGATCCACTTGTCTTAATAGAAACCCTAGTTTGGAGACAGGGTGAAACTGTGGCTCAAGCTAAACATGATGAGAGCCAGATAACCTTGAATTCTTGTTGAGTGAGACCTCTTGGATGTAGGTAACTCAAATGGTTGATGAACCAAGCAAATCTTGACTTAACATAGCAAAATTCTTCAGTGATTTCTCAGGTAAAAACCCTAATTCCACCTTTTGGTCTGGTGATCTTCTGTTGACTTTACTTGATTCAAAGTCTTGAGATCTTGGTTCTAAATAACTAGTGAATCTTTGTAATGATTGTATGGAGCGATAGAAGGCCTTAGGAGGCTTTGAATCTCTCTATGTAAACCCTAATTTCAAACATAAGGGAAACAAACTGCAAGATATGGGTTAGTTAAATAGTGCATATATGATTGATCCTAAATGTCAATGCAAGATGTTATGACATCTAAGAAGTAAAATTTGGGGTACAACAAAGAGTATTTGGTTTTTTAGCCTATGCTCGCATTAGGCAAGACAAGGTCGAACCTAGAGCTCTGAGATACATATTCCTTGGATATCCTGAGGGAGTCAAGGGTTATAGGTTGTGGTGCCTAGAACCAGGTCACAGAAGATGTATCACAAGTCATGATGTAGTTTTCAAAGAATTCGAAATGGAGTTCAAGAAAACTGGTGATGTTGGTCGAAGTGCAGAAATCTCTGAAGAGGAGCTGTAATAGGTAGAAATTCCGGTTGAGGTGGACCATAGTGATGCTGAAAAGCATGACCCGGATGAAGTCGAAGAAGAAGAGCAAGATGCTGAAGAGACTGAGGAAACTGTCGATGACTACCTACTGGCAAGAGATAGGTCAAGAAGAGTCATCGAGCCACCTCAGAGACTTGGTTATGCAGATCTTATAGCTTTTGCCTTAATCTCTGCAAGTGAGGTACTTGAGGAAGAACCTAGAGACTACAAGGAAGCTATGAGGAGTCGAAATAAGACTGAATGGTAAAAACCCATGGATGATGAGATGAAATCTCTTCATGATAATAACACTTGCGAGCTGATTGAGAAACCTGCAAGAGCAAGGTTAGTCAGTTGTAAGTGGATTTTCAAGGTCAAGGAAGGAATCGAAGGAGTGATGTCGAAGCGCTTTAAGGAAAGGTTGGTTGCTATCGGGTTCACTCAGAAAGAAGGTGTCGACTTTAATGATGTGTTCTCGCCTGTTGTAAAGTACATATCCATTCGAATGCTGTTAGCCATGGTGGCGAAGTTCAACTTGGAACTTGAGCAGATGGATGTGAAGACAGTCTTCCTGTATGGTGATTTAGATGAAACGATCCTGATGCGTCAACCTGAAGGGTATGCAGAAAAGGATAAGGAAGATTATGTGTGCAAGTTGAATATGTCTTTGTATGGCCTGAAACAATCTCCTCGAAAGTGGAACAGGAGATTCAACAAATTCATGGCACACATTGGTTTTACTAGGAGCCAGTTCGATTATTGTGTTTACTTCAGATTTCGACCTGGAAACTCACTTGTTATTTTGTTGCTTTATGTGGATGATATCCTCATAGCTAGAAACAGTGTCGAGGATGTAATGAAGGTGAAGGGTGAACTCGGTAAGGAGTTCGAAATGAAGGATCTGGGAGCTGCCACCAGGATTCTTGGGATTAACTTCCGGAGAGATAGAAAGCAGTCGAAGTTGTGCTTATCTCAAGAGACATACCTACGGAAGCTTCTCGACAAGTTTGGTATGTCGAATTCAAAGCCTGTTTTGATTCTGACAAATCCTCAGTTTAAGCTTAGGACTACTCACAGTTCGAGTACTGAAGCTGAAAGAATCTATATGAGTAGCATTCCATATGCCAGTATAGTGGGTTCTTTGATGTATGTTATGGTCTGTACAAGGCCAGACATAACGTATGGAGTGAGCCTTGTAAGAAGGTATATGACCAGTCTTGGAAACGCGCACTAGCAAGCTTTAAAGTGGATTCTTATGTACATAAACGGGTCTCTGAAAAGAGTATTGATTTATGGTGGAGCCTGTGGTGATGATAGCAAATTCGAAAATGAAGGATTTGTTGACTCTGATTATCCAGGTTGTATGGATTCTAGAAAGTCTATTTCTGGATATGTGTTCACTATGTTCGACACACCAATCAGTTGAAAATTGACGCTTCAGAAAGTTGTTGCCTTATCAACCACTGAAACTGAATATATTGCCCTCACTCAAGCTGTGAAGGAAGCATTGTGGCTTGAAGGTTTTTCAAAGGAGCTAAAACTGCAAGGTTGAAGTGTCACTGTTAAATGTTATAGTCAAAGTGCAATACACCTGTCGAAGAATTCAGTCTATCATGAGTGGACCAAGCACATCGATGTGAGTCTGCACTTCGTTAGAGAGATAATCGAGCGTGGTAAAGTCCAGGTGCTGAAGTTTTCGACTGATGATAATGCTGCTGATATGGTCACCAAGACGTTGCCGAGTTTTAAGTTTTTCCATTGTATGTAGTTGATAAAGCTGCATGATGAAAGCTAGTTTATTCCCTGTTGTTTGTAGAGTTAGATCCAAGGTGGAGATTTGTGAGATTTTGGGTTGAACTCTAACTCTGCCGAGGAATAGCTTTCATGTGTTTCGACAGGAGACAAGCATGAAGTCGAAGTTGGGTCACATACTGAAGTCGAAGGGTTACATACTGTAGTCGAAGCTAGTTCTAGTATGTAATGTCGAAATATATTGTTGACTCATTATTGGACCTTGTGTTAAGGATCCAAATGTTTAGTTAGCTTGTAATTTAAGTTAGCTAGTTAGTCTATAAATAGGCTAGATCATTCAGGTTGTTGGATGAGGCCAATTGTGATATTCATTTGTAATAATTTGTAAACCCTTATAAGAAAGTGAATAGTAAACAATTTTCCTAAATCATTTTTCTTCTTTCTTCTTTATCCTTTCTTCTTTCTCTGTTTATTCTAACTGTTTTCATTGTTCACCCAAGAACTCTGTTTCTTAATCTTTATTTGTTGAAAAGTATCGTTTGTGATCACAATAGTATGATAGAAGTTTTCAATAACACACTTTCCTAAATCATTAATGTGTGCGATGAAAATGAGGATTTCACTAATAAATGTGATTGACTATTTAGTTTTCCATATCAGAGACATTAATATCTTGTTGGAAATGACCAATGTGAACTTTATAAGTTTACAGTGCATCCTATATTCATTAACCAAGTGTAAAAAATAGAATTAATGATAAACCTTACTCCCTCAGGTCACAATTATAAGCCAAAATAACTAATTTCACACGTATTAAGAAAGTTAGTTAAGTGTAATTAATTTTCTTGATTTCATGTACAATCAAAGTAAAATTTACGATAATATCCTTAGTTTATTTGATGAATCAACTTTCAACATTAAATATTTTTGAATTAAATTAAGGGTATAATAGTAATACAAGTATTAATTAGCCTAAAATTTAATGACTTTTGCTTATAATAGTGACAAAGATTTAAGGTGTTTTTTTTGCTTATAATAGTGACCGGAGGGAGTATTTATTTTGTCAAGAGTTTCATTAAGTGTATGATAATAAATGTCGTGTCTTTTTAATTTTTGCATGACATCAATAATTGAATGATATTTATTTGTGATAACATATTAACAAGGTTACACATTAGTTGAATATTATGAACATTAAAGAGTAATGCACATTGTAGTGTTCAATGACATGATTTCCATTAAATAATTAATGATTTCTATAGAAACAAGAATTTAACAACTACGAGTAATTATTGCCTATTTAATATTTCATACCATCAATATTAATATCATATTGAAAGTTTACTATCTGCACTTTATAAGTATATCGAACAATCTCTATATCAAATTTTTTGCTTTTTTATTGTTCATCATATCTACCTTCACAGTTGAAATCACTCTTGCACTTCTATGCCTTAGAGGTTCCATTTCGTAACCATTTTATATCAATACATAATGTGATCCGAAATTTATTTTGCTGTCTCAATCAATATTTGTTACTTTTTAGGACCTTTGGAATCATTACCATCCTATGATGACAATCTTTACATCAATTATATGAAAATGAAGTATGTAACATATTACATGGGATTTGACAATAATGTGGTTAGATTTTATTAGATATGAAATTCTAGTAGCAAATCTCAGATGTCCTGAGACATGTCGAGACATTGATATCTGCTTCACTAAACAAGGAGAAAACAAGAACATTGAAATACTCACTAAGCCAAACAAGACTTTAGACAGCGCTTTTTTAGGCCTTAGACAGCGCTTAAAAGCGCTGCCTAAGCCAGCGCTGGCGTAGGTAAAGACAACGCTTTTTATTTACGAAAAAGCGCTCTCTAAAGTATACATTAGATGGCGCTTTTTCAACAAAAAGCGCTGTCTAAAGGCCCCCTTTAGACAGCGCTTTTTTTAAGCGCTGTCTAAAGTATACCTATAATTTTAATTATCAATTTTTCTATACCTTTAGATGACGCTTTTTCAATAAAAAGCGTTGTCTAAAGGCCCCCTTTAGACAGCGCTTCTAAAAGCGCTGTCTAATGTATGCCTATAATTTTAGTTATGAATTTTTCTATGCCTTTAGAGGGCGCTTTTCAGGAAAAGCGCTTTCTGTTGTGAACAATAGACAGCGCTTTTTCTAGAAAGCGCTGTTTTTTCTCTACGTATAATTTTAATGATTTTTTTTTAAAATCCCATTTTAACCATTTTTTTTATGCAAAAACCTGTATAATTCAAGCCATTTCAATAAACCTGTATATTTCACATTTCCATTAACAATTTATAGTATGGTTCATTAACCATTTCCACTAATCCCATAAATCACATAAACCACATAAACCATTTCCATTATAATTCAAGTCATTTACATTAACCATTCACAAAACTATACAATTACATTCCAAAATCACATAAATAACATAAACCATTCACAAAACTATACAATCCCATAAAATAAACCATTCACAAAACTATACATTCACATAATCCCATTATCCTATACCTTATATGACTTTTTTTCCAATAAGGTATTCGCACAATTCCTCCTTAATTTCTTGCAATTTATCCTTCGTGTAATGAGAACACGCGTATTCATCAAAGTACTACATAACAAAACAAAATATGCATGATTTAGTTAAAAATAATAAATTATATGACATATCCGATAAATATTAAAATAAATCCTAAGTTATAAATCCATGCATACCGTAATAGGAATCTCTAATCGATCCATTTGAAGGATTTCTCTCATAAACCTCAAAACGAAATACCCGCAGTCTATGCCATTACGCTGACGAGGGCACTACACATAGACAAACAAATAAGAATTAATATATAGTTGTTTTGTGTTATCAAGTAGCATCACTAATAAGCAACATTGTGAAAATTAATATACCTTCTGAGCTTCATTTTCATCATGTGTCTCGTGTGTGTCGTTATGGTCACTAGCCATTTCACCTGTCAGAAAGAAAAAAAATAAAAATTAAATGACAAATATAAAAATCCATAATCCATAATCCATTGAATGATATAAGCTATATATAACATGACAACTAATTAATATTATTAAATGATATAAGCTATAATTTTATAACTAGTACCTTTTTCACTAACGTCTCTTTATTTTCTTTGTTGGAATATGTTATACCCGTCTCTTAACAACACGGACGGTTGGATTGATCCAAATACCCTCATTATGATCATTTCTTGTATATGATTCATTCGCTATAATATTTTCATCTTGATCATTTCTAGTAAATGATTCAATATCAACATCAATATCACCTTGATCTCCAATGTTTTCATCAATTACTTTGTTAGATAAAAGCACTATAGACCATTTTGTACTTGTCGGATCAGTGACATAGAACACTTGTTTAGCTTGAGAGGCTAGAATAAAAGGCTCATCTTTGTATCCCACCCTATTAAGATCCACTTGCAAAAATCCTGACTTATCCATTCGTACGCCATTATTATTTTCAACCCACTTGCAACGAAATATAGGAATCTGAAACTTCTCATAATCAAACACCCAAATGCGCTCGATAACCCCAAAATATGACAGATTTGCAAATTTGGGGTTTAAATCTTTCACACTTGAAATGTGCATTGCTTCAGCTACCACGGTGACACCACTATTTTGCATAGTACTTTTATCATCTTGTTCTTTGGTATAAAATGTGTATCCATTAATTGCGTATGCGCTATAAGAAAACACAACCAAACTTGGACCATATGCTAAACATCTCAACCTTTCTGTTATCGAAGCGGGACCTGAATATAACTTTGAATAAATATGATCCTTAAACCAAGGTATGAAACTTCGATTATGCTCTCGTACTATCCAATTCTCATTTCTATTTGGATTTAAATCTCGGAGAACATCCTTGTGCATTTCAACATACGGCTCAACCTCATTCTCATTGTGCAGAACATACAAATGCACTTGATCCCGTTCGACCCTTGATACTGTCACAACTTCATTTCCAATTAACTTTTTTCCTTCTTTTTTTTTCGACAATATGAGATTTGGGGAGTCCAATTGATTGTACATTGGACAGATATTCAGTACAAAACTCAATCGCTTCTTCAACAATGTATCGTTTGGCAATACAACCCTCTGGTCGACTTCGGTTTTTAACATACCCTTTTAATATTTTCATATAACGTTCAGCAGGGTACATCCATCTCATATAAGCCGGTCCACACAATTGTGTCTCTTTCACCAGATGAACAACTAGATGAACCATTATGTCAAAAAACGAGGGAGGAAAAATCATTTCAAGATCACACAAAGTAATTACTATTTCTTTTTGCAATGTTGGTAAGATCGCAGGATCGATCACCTTACTGCAAATTGACTTGAAGAAAAAACACAATTTAGTTATTGCGCTTCTTACTTTTTCTAGAAGAATAAAACGTAAACTTATTAGTAGAAAATGTTCCATTATAACATGGCAATCACGCGTCTTTAAACTCTTTAGCTTGAGGTCTTTCATAGACACAAGTCTTCTAATATCTGAAGAGTATCCTTCTAGCACTTTAACTGCACTTAGAAACTTACACAATACATTTTTCTTTTTTCTAGATAGAGTATAAGCAGCAGGTGGTAGATATGTTCGTGTTCCTTTCTTCATGGGTCCTAATTCATTTCTTATTCCCATCGCTACCAGGTCCTTTCTTGCTTTAAGGCCATCCTTAGACTTTTCTTGTATATTGAGTAACGTACCAATAACACTGTCAAATACATTTTTTTCAATATGCATAACATCGAGAAAATGTCTTACATACAACGACTTCCAATATGGCAGTTCAAAAAAAATTGACCTCTTCTTCCACCCACTTTTGATAAGTGTATGTGCAAAAGGCTTTCCAAACTGAGTACTCACATCTTTCACCTTTTCAAAAATTTGATCACCTATCAATATAGTTGGAGCTCTACCATGTTCTGCCTCTCCATTGAATGCTTTTCTCCACCCACGATAGTGATGATTAGAATTTAAGAATCTACGATGACCGAGAAATACATTCTTCTGACCAAACTCCAATCGCGTCCAATCTGTTTTATCTTCACAAATAGGACACGCACATTGACCTTTTATGCTGTGCCCTGATAGATTTCCGTATGCTGGAAAATCATTAATTGTGCCAAACAACATCGCCCTCAAGTTGAAACTTTCTTTCCTATACCCATCATAAACCTCCACACCGTTCTCCCACAAAAACTTTAAATCTTCGATTAAGGGTGCCAAGTATACGTCTATGTCATTCCCTGGTTGTCTAGGCCCAGAAATTAACATAGATAACATCATGTACTTACGCTTCATACATAGCCATGGAGGTAGGTTATAAATCATTATGATCACAGGCCAAGTGCTATGTGAGATACTCTGAAGACCGTGTGGGTTCATTCCATCAGTAGATAATGCCAAGCGAAGGTTTCTTGCTTCTTTTCCAAATTCAGGATAATCATCATCAATTTTCATCCACTGTGGTGAATCTGCCGGATGTCGCAACTTTCCATCAATAATTCTTTCATCTGCATGCCAAGTCAAGTGTCTTGAATCGGTCTCACTACGAAACATGCGTCTAAATCTCGGAATTATAGGAAAATACCATAAGACTTTTGCTGGAGACAACTTTTCCTTATATCAAGAGACACCGCATTTAGGACACTCATTTAACGATGCATACTCATTTCAAAACAAAACGCAATCGTTTGGACATGCATGTATCTTATCATAGCTCATGCCAATAGAGCACAACATCTTTTTGGCCTCATATGTTCGATTGGGAAGAACATTATCATCTGGAAGCATATCTTTCATAAGGGCCAATAACTCTGTGAAACTTTTATCCGACCATCCATTGCCCGCCTTTAAGTTGTACAACTTTAATACCGCAGACAATCTTGTGAATTTGGTGCAACCATTATATAACGGTTTCTCTGCATCGCTTACCAACCTCTCAAACATTTTGGGACAATCCTTAAGATCTTCTTCAAGTGCTTCTGCAATCTCTTCGACTCGATCAGAATCGTATGTATTTGTGCCATTGTCGTTTGAAGCATAGGTCGTATTATCCCCCGGTTCAACATTCTCGTTAATGTTCTCACCATGCAAATTCCAACATGTATAACTTCTATCAATTCCACTACTCATTAAATGCGATGCGAACTGAACCGCGTCAACCCGACTCCCAAAACAACAACCCAAGCAAGGACATCTCATTCGACTGGGGTCTTTGGCGTGCGCAATAGCAAACTTAACGAATTCTGATACCCCATTCTCATACTCTTTCGACAATCGACTTGAAGACATCCATTTCTTATCCATAGTTAGACTAATTAAACTAAACAAAAACAAAAATAAAAAATATTTACCTGCAGGGATGTAAACAACTTTTAGACCCAAACAGTGTCCAGATAGGTTAGAATTACCAAGATCCCCCTGTACACGTATCCTAAAATGAAATATCATTAATTGACCAATTATGAGTCATAACTTGATAAGTGGCAACATGTAATCACAAACAAGCAACATACTTAACAACAAGCATACTTAAACAAGTAATCATCATATCACAAAGATAATCATCAAAGCAATTATTGAGCAAGATAAACATCTCATGCAAAGACAAATATCATACTTTCTTTGACCATGCAATACAATAACTATCATAACTCCACTTTCATGGCTCTATATATCATAACTCCATCAATACAATAACTATCAATATTACAATAACTATCATACTTTCTTTAATCTAAAATATAGAAACAACAACTAATGAAAATAGAAACAACATGTTCAATATTAGTCATTCTAAACATGTTCAAAAATAAAAGTCTCAAAACTTTATAACTATGGTCATTACCCATATCAACACTACACACAAAATAAGTCAGAAGTATGCAACTGAATAATACACAAAATGGAAGTATGACGCAGGAACTCCGAACCACCTCAACAACACCTGTACTACGACGGAAAAATGGTAGCTAGTGACCAGAATGAAAACAGAACAAAAATCGTACGATGAAAACAAGAATGAAAACAAGAATGAAAAGTGTACCTCTTCTTCGTTTCGTCTTCTTCTTCACGAAAGAAATGGCGAATGAACAACGGCGACAATGGCGAACAACGACGGCAATGGCGAACAACGACGACAATGGAACGACGACAATAGAGAACAACGACGGCAATGACGAACAACGACGGTAATGGTTTCAGTAGAGAAGAACGATATCGAGGGTTTCAGTAGAGAAGAACGGCCGAGAGAAGAAAATGAAAAGAAATTTCTGAAAATGATTAGAAATTATTTTATATTTTAATTCATAAATGACGTTAGACGGCGCTTTTAAAAAGCGCTTTCTTAAGTTCTACCTATAACAGCGCTTTTCTCAGAAAGCGCTTTCTAAGGTGGGGAGACTTTAAAACCTATAGCAGCGCTTTTGCAAAAGCGCTGTCTAAAGTGATGCCTATAGCAGCGCTTTACAAAAAGCGCTTTCTAAGGTGACTTCCATTTTGGTCATTTAACAGCGCTTTTAAAAAGCGCTTTCTAAGGTTAACCTTTAGACAACGCTTTTATAAAAGCGCTGCTAAAGTAATTCCTATAGCAGCGCTTTACAAAAAGCGCTTTCTAAGGTGACTTCTATTTTGGGAATTTAACAGCGCTTTTAAAAAGCGCTTTCTAAAGGCTGTCTTTTACAACGCTTTTTTAAGCGAAATTTTTTAAGACTTATAGCAACGCTTTGTCCAAAAAGCGTTGTCTTTTTGGCGCTGTCTTTATCCAATTTTGGCGTAGTGACTGCAAATTCATAACAGTGTCAGGACAGATGTTTCAACATCTGTCAAGACATATATTTCAGAGTGTAAGAGCAGATTGCATTGAAAAAATAGAATGATAAATAACACCAAGATATGATGATCCAGTTCGGTGAACAAGAACACCTACATCTGGGGGCTACCAAGCCAAGAATGAATTCACTATCAGTAGTATTAATTCTAAGTATACAACCTCTAGTAACTTATCACTTAATTCTCTACCCAGTGCAATTCTATCTAGAAACCCATCTAGATAAGAGAAGCTCATCTCAATTCCTAAATCACCTCAGTGATATCTAACAGTTACAACCTCTAGTAATTGCATCAAATTATTCAATTGAAAGATAACCCTTTCAACACAATATTCAGCCAATACTGTTGACTAACACTAATACTTGAATTTACTTAAAAGCTTCATCCAAGAACAATATTCAATTCATTAACTACAGGTTTCTGAATATGAAAAACTATGTCTACCACAATATATCAAACCGATACAAAAGGTGACTTACAATGCAAGAAAGTACACGACTCTCAAAACCCTAAACCCTTATTTTTGCTTTACAAAAATCTTAACCCGACTTCTTTTTTGCTCTAGGTCATGGTCTTCCTTTTATAATCTTCAGCTATCCGTGGGCTTCGAAATCTCTGTCCAATCATTCCTTGATCCATGTTCTGATTGCGCCTTAAATCTTGGAACAGATCTGCAACAAACCTGTTGTATCAAACCAATATGCCGAGTCCTCAAGATAAGACACTTGTTCAACATGTTGTTCTTACAAAAATTTTCATGTTAGAACTTCTTGTTCACCTTCATGTTTTACGAAAATTTAGTCAAATCTTAGAGCTGTCAATCTCCCCCTTTTGACAAAATTTTGTTAAAACTCCTTTTGCACAATAAACTCAGGATATCAAGGAGTAGGAGGGGTAGAAAGTCCTGAAGTCATTTCAGCCGGCCTATGACGAGTCTAGCAGAAAATAATGAGACTCCTGAAAGCTTTCATTTTTCCTGTACAACACACACCATCTGTTGTATGACGTGTACCCTTTGCCCTGGTGTACATGAGGAGAAAGATACAAGACACTCCCCCTCAAAACCAGTCCCAATTTACCACCCTCCATTATCCAGATCAAGGCTCAGTGGACTTGACCCCAAATCTGGATAAAAGCCATAAACACAGAACACAGAAGAAAAACCCCCAGAGACAAAAAAAGGACAAAGACCCCTTTAAATACCCGAGCAGTTTCCTTGGGAATTAATGACCCATTGATGTAACCGGAGAACAAATCAATGAGAACGTAAATTGAGGAAGATAACTTTAGCAACCATTAATATGCACTGGCCAACTCAATTTTGACAGTTTTTTCTTTTAAAGAGAACCGTCTAAAGAATGCGCATGTATCAAGAAATATGTTTTGCACGCCTTCTCTAAGGTACGCTTTCCACCGTCCAAATAGAGCTACTTGGAAACAACCATAAGTCCTAAACAATGTCCTGACACCTGGTCAGACTTTGTCTACTCTCTCTTATAACCTCTGAGCCATAGTCACAGTGCCTTCCAATAACCCCAGCAAACTCATTTCAACTAGAATTAAAAGAAACTGACTAAGATGTTAAGACATTATGTCTGACATCTCCCATTTATCAACAAGGACTCCCATGAACCTTATCTCAATCTGCAGAGAAAAATAGATTCTTCCATACGATACCCAATCTTATTTCTCAGGTCTCTCCTAAGAATTAAGAACAAAATTGAAGTAGGTAAATAGCCTTAACAATTCAACCTCCCAAGCAGAGCTGACTCAGCCAAAGGATCAACACACCACAATGTCAAGACATCTTGCCTGGCATCACAACCTCACAAGAATCACATAAGCATCTTCATGCTCATAAGTGAGAAAAATACCAAGATCACACTCCTTGTACCTTAACCAAAGAACTTTGGATTGAGACCAAATAACACCATTGATCACTCTCCCCTGAACACATCCACACAATGTACAAATCCCTCTTGAATTTTATAGCCATTGATAACCTTGTTCTTGAGAATAAATCCAATCAAACCTGGAATGGTCACATCCATGAATTCTCTTAACTACTTGGTTAGCCAAAATGTCATTCACATTTGGAAGACATCAAACTTCTTATCCATATGAAGAGTGATACAACTTCATCCTGCTTCCTTCTCAAGATTCAGCTTGATACAATCTTTTCTAGTGATACTTCCAGCAGAACCTATCATCAGAATCCATACGGACTTGACCAATAGCTCTACACCATGCTCAATAATTAAAAGATATATCCCCAAGGCTGAAAATCAAACTCATTCATCGTCCAAGAATAACCAATAGCAGGAATGATGTTCCAACATCATTTAGGACATCAGACTCAATCAGAGGAGCCGTGTACTTTGATTCTTGAAACACCAATCATAAGACTTACCATTTGCATAGTATTCTTAAACCTCGTTAAGATACACATGAAGATTTTAATATGATACACACTTGTATCGACTTAATCTTCACACGAAACAGAAGATCACTGAGAGAAATAAACTCTCATGCATCTCATGAAGCTTCTACCAGAAACAGAATTTAGAGACATTATATCTGATGTTAAGGACATCACTCATCCTTAAGCACCTTGGGATTTCTTCTATCTCAACATAACAAGAGTTCCATGTTCTCATAGACTTGAACTTTATATTCAAGTTTGAGTAAAAAACCTCTATCCTTTTTTTTTTTCAAAACAACACCCAGTCTTCAAAAATCTTGATCAATTGCTTCTTTAAGTTCCTTTCCCCCAACAAAATCATCCATACCAGAGACTATTCTAGAGTATCCACAAGCAGGTTCACACGAATCTGGCTACTTATGAGCAGAAGAATCTTCAAGAAATCTGA
This sequence comes from Lathyrus tuberosus, assembly GCA_022829125.1. Taxonomy (NCBI): domain Eukaryota; kingdom Viridiplantae; phylum Streptophyta; class Magnoliopsida; order Fabales; family Fabaceae; genus Lathyrus; species Lathyrus tuberosus. The sequence goes on along the minus strand of JALAZF010000070.1, from coordinate 602,610 downwards.
GAAAGAGTCCTAGATATAGTCTGGTTGAGATGCCTTTAATAGTCTTCCACTAGGAATCAGAAAACATACTCCTGTAGGAAATAATAGAGCATAGCTTCTGCACCCCTATGTGCTTAAATCAGAAGAGAACAGGCTCTAGGAATATTCATCAAGCTAATCATGTGTCAATCTTCACCACACCAACACACCTGTCCAAGAGTATTCCTAGACTGCTAACAAAATTTTTCTTCAAGTCCAATCAAAAGAAGATTTACAACACCTTTGATCAACACACATTTGTTTAGCCTCTAGAGCATATACCACAACACTCCATTGTCCAAGAAATTCACTCCTTGGATCAATGATGTTTCAACATCTGGTTGAACATCAGTTCCTTTTCCAATGAAAAGATCATTGAAATTGGTTTTGAGGCCATTTCTAGAATTACGCATCTAGATCACATTAAAGGACAAGATAAGGACCTTTTGAGAACTGCACAAATGATACCGACTGTAAGCATTCTTCAAGACACAAAAGATGCAAAAAATAAATTATTGAGTTCTTGGAACTGACTGAAGTTGCACCTTCTGGTGCAATATCATCTTTCTTGAATACCAAGCAGAAGGATAATCAATTAAATACTTGCCAAAGCCACAAATAGCAATTGATTTTAAATCCCAATTCTATATTCTTAAGATTTACATGCCTCCTTACTCTAGCTACAAGACCAGGAAAAAACATCCAGTACAACCTAGGAAGAAATCTTCAAAGCATAAATCTTCCTTAGAAGACCATCTTCAGACAAACCAGCAACATCCTTGGATAAACAACATCACTTTCCAAGACAAAGATCCAATGCCTTCACACTCATAAGACTGCTTTGACATTGATCAGCATTTACTCCAGTTCCAGCCTAGTTGAATGTCAGTACAATTGTGCTGACAATTGAACAACTATACTGTTCCTTCTATATACTTCCTTCCAGGAGATCTGATAGGAAATCCTCAAGCAAAGACAATCTCTTATTAGATTGGAAGAAAAAATAAATTACTCGTGGCTCTCTTCAATGGTATGACATTCTCATGTCACATTTCTAAGTACCCTTGGAACATCTTCTTGACCATCTTCTCTTCTGACTCTATTTATCAAACACATTCAAAAGTGCCTTTATGAGTGGACTTGAGAGAAAACTCAAGTATCTTGGGCTACTTTAAACATGACATATAGTGTTTATCAAATCCATAGATCATGAATTGGATACACAAGACCTCAACTCAACCTTTTTCCTCCTATTACCCTTCATGTTACCTGATTGAAACTATCTCCCAAGCAACATAGAAAGATCCTTCAGAGGTAGCCAGATCACAATGCTCTCTCCTTTATATTACTCCCAGCTGGTAATAGCCTGAACATCTATAGAGGCTGACACCATCTTCAACAAGCTCCAGGTAAGATGTCAGAACATCTTATAAGACATCATGCGTAACAATAACATCATTATCAGCAGCAGTGGTAGAATCTTCACAAAAGTAACAATCAACCGTCAGGTTGTCAGGTAGGATTCAAGAAGCTATCATCCCAGCTTACAATCCCCTTGAATACAACAGTAATACATTCTCCTTCCTTGTTCAAAAGACCAGAAAGTATCTTCCTTAGAACTCATCCAGAAACAGACAGGATGCCTGCTCTAATACCAATTGAAATTCTGATAGCAGATCTCAGATGTCCTGAGAGTTGTCGAGACATTGATTTCTGCTTCACTAAACAAGGACAAAACAAGAACATCCAAATTCTGCAAATTCATAACAGTGTCATGACAGATGTTTCAACATTTGTCAAGACATATATTTCAGAGCATAGGAGCAGACTGAATTGAACAAAACAGAATGATAAATAACACCAAGATATAATGACCCAGTTCGGTGAACAACAACACCTACATCTGGGGGCTACCAAGCCCTGAATGAATTCACTATCAGCAGTATTAATTCTAAGTATACAACCTCCGATAACTTATCACTTAATTCTCTATCCAGTGCAATTCTATCTAGAAACCCATCTAGATAAGAGAAACCCATCTCAATTCCTAAATCATCTCAGTGATATCTAACAGTTACAACCTCCAGTAACTGCATCAAACTGTTTAATTGAAAGATAACTCTTTCAACACAATATTCAGTCAATACTCTTGACCAACACTAATACTTGAATTTGCTTAAAAGCTTCATCCAAGAACAATATTCAATTCATTGCCTACAGGTTTCTGAATATGAAAAACTATGTTTATCACAATGTATCGAACCGATACAAAGAGTGACTTACAATGCAAGAAAATACACGACTCTCAAAACCATAAACCCTTATTTTTCTTTACAAAAATCTTAACCCCAACTTCTTTTTTGCTCTAGGTCTTGGTCTTCCTTTTATAATCTTCAGCTATTCATGGGCTTCAAAATCTCTGTCCAATCATTCCTTATTCCATGTTCTGATTGTGCCTTAAATCTTGGAACAGATATGTAACAAACCTGCAACAAACCTGCTCTATCAGACCAAGATGTCGAGTCTTCAAGATAGGACATCTTGTCTGACATGTTGTTCTTTACAAAAATCTTCATGTTAGAATATCTTGTTCAACTTCATGTTTTACCAAAATTTAGTCAAATCTTAAAGCCTTCAAAATAATTGATAACTATCAGAAGTATTTCAAACTATATATTTTTAAAATTATGCATCAAGTTTAATTTACCAAATTTCATCTCCTTTTTTCTATTCTTTACATTATAGGAATATGAAAAATTGCTTGGGTTGTTTGTTTCTCATTTTGGCCACCAGATAACTTGCTTTGTCACATTGATTGATACACTTGGGAATCACCTGAAAATCTATTATTTGTATGTGTTTTATTAGATGTTGATATTTATTGCGTGATATTTTGACATACACTTTGGTGCCTGTGTTATTTTGGTATACGTTAGCCTAAGTTTGAAGAGCGTCACTAATAAGATCTTTTAGTTTGATAGTATTTCGTTTATATATTATTGTATGTTTTTGAAATTTTGTTTATTTTTTATTGGTTATGGTTCAAATGAAGATTCTAACTACATTGATATTATACTTGATATCCTACACGACATATAGCAATCCTCTTGCCACAATTGTTGAAATTAAAGTACATATCCTTCTATTTTAGATAATATTAACAAGGTATCTTTTTTTCCAAAGTAGTGCTATATTAGCTCCAAAAAATATCAATGTTAAAATTATTAATCATTATGTGTTAGACTTATTTTCGGCCGATGAAAAAATATATTTGAGTTACATAGACCGTATTCATCTAATTCAAAGATTGATGTAGTTGATAACATTCTCACACCAGAACACTTGAACACAATTAATATTGCAGAACTTTCAAACCACAAGTTGAACTTTAAAATTGGGATTCTAGTAATGTTATTAAAAATTATTGACCAACCTTTAAGATTGCACAATGAAACTCGGCTAATAATCACAAATATAAGAACATAGGTTGTTGAAGGAAAGATTTTATATATACAATTAATATAATTTTATCAACTTTTATACTAACCTTAATATATTAGGAAAAATTCAAGTTCAACATTAATTAAAGATAGAACTCAAAAATGATTTATATAGAGTGATCCCTTTTATTTTACAAACCGATATTGTAGGGATGAATTAAGCCAAATTGTAATTCTATCATAATCAAATATATATATTCCAAACCAGATTCGTGAGTTACACATAAGATAATCTAGTTTTTGATAATAAAAGAAAATAATCCAATATTATTATTTTTTTATTATTTTCATTTCTTTTATTTCTATTCAACTTAAACCTTTTTTTTTTTAAAACGTAATGATTAGCTCTTAAGAAAATAAGACCAAATTTAATTCTTAAAACTAATAATTTTACTATAATTAGCTATCCAGTTGACGACCATTGACTTAAATTACACCATTGTCTACTCAACTATTTCTATTTGATTTTTCTTTTTGAAAAACGCTTTCATTGGTTAGTTTTAAGTTAGAATAGACGTTAACCAGAAAAACTCTAAATACACACCAAGGAAACCAGTAACCACAACCCGAGTATTATTTCTAATGCACTCTTTTTTCTTTTTATTTTATTAATCTTATATTTTCTTATTTAATTTAGATAAAGAAAAAATAATCCGGTTTTTTTTTAAAATTTTTTTATTAGCTGCATTTCTTTTATATCTATTCAACTTAAACATTTTTTTTAAAACCTAATAATTAGCTCTTACAAAAATAAGACGAAATGTTTCTAGACCACATATACATCTTGTATGATATGATATTTTGTTTTACAGGAAGACGAAGACTTAATGAAAGACTCTACTAAGTCTTTGAATAAATAATGCTACTACACATTAAAAAGTGGTGTATTATTAAACAATAATACAAAAACTACAAATTGACTATTTTGTCACTATGTAGTCGAGTCGACTACCATTGACTTAAATAATACCGTTGTCTACTCAACTCCTTTTATTGGATTTTTCTTAAATTCTTTTATTGATTGGTTTTAAGTTAGGGATAATCTTAGAAGCTGATTCCCATAGAAATTTAATTAGTTTCAAACACATTAGTTTTAATAATATATAATTTTGCTTAACAAAACATGTATTCAAAAGTTTTTGCTGATATATATATATATATATATATATATATATATATATATATATATATATATTTGATTCATCACGTTTATGTTGTATTTGATTCTCTTTGTTTATCAAAGACCATTATCTAATTAATATTTTAAATGGATTATATATTTAACATCAGTATTCAATCAGACTCTATTGTTTTTTTTAAAGCAGGTAATGAATTAAACAGAGTACAAATAGTACTCAAACCTGATTACAAAAGAAGACGAGGCAAAGCTCGACAAAAAGACGAAGAGATTACCTATCAATTGACCCTACGACAAATAAAACAAATAATATTTATTGAATTCGTATAAATTACAATTGGGATGAGTAATTTCTCCGATGAAATTACACCTCCACACCGTATACTTAACCATCCAAACAATATCGATAATGTTTCACCCGGTATTCTTAAAAATTATGCCATTTCTAAGAGTCCAAAGGTTCCAACACACCGCCAACCAAATACTCCATTCTCTTCCCGACTTAATACGTTTAGATTTACAAAAATGAAACCACTCCAAAAAATTCTCCTTGACACCATCACCACCGAAATTGTCGAAACCAATCCACTCCGACACTTCTTTCCAAACCAACTTCGCGATGAGGCAAACGGAGAAAGAATGTCTCAAAGTCTCCGGATGGTTATTACAAAAGGTGCATTTTACATCACTTCCCTCCGGTAAGATACCTCTAGCAATTAAAAGAGTCTTCGTCGGGAGTTTATCCAAAAAACATCTCCATCCGAAAGCCTTGATTTTCAACGGAGCCACCACTTTCCAAATTAAACCAAAAGCAATATCGTCCTTATTCGGTGGTCCGTATGGAACGCGAACAAAATTGGTAGTTTTGTAAAAAGAGTTCACCGAATAGGCCTCGTTGTCCTCCTGAATCCAAACTACCCCGTCCTTCTCATTAAAATTCAACGAGAAATCTGTAAGAATACCCTTCAAGTCATACAACTCCGATTGAATTGCGGCTGTGTGATCGGAATCGACACTGTTAAGAAAAGCTGGCAGCACTGTATAGGTGGAAATGCTCTAAGAACGGCTGGCCGGAGCAGCTTGTGTCACGGCTGTAGCAGAAATGGTCTGCATCTGCATACCAGCAGCCAGCGCAGAAAAAATCGAAGGACGATTCCGCTAAGCTTGATCTGGCAGAACCTGGGGTCATACCCCAAATTTTGACCACTAAGATTTCCCATCATTGTGTAAATCATCATCACAATATGGATGTACCTTCATGCCTCATCAGTCTCCTCAAGGAGTTATTGAGCATTCACTACAATCAAAGGTTAGGGTTTCAAGCCCTCTCAGAGCATTTAGACAAATGATCAATCAAGAAATGACATTATCTTCAACTTGTCTAACATCTCAAGAGGACTCCCACTTCAAGAATAAAGCAAAAGGTTGCAACATTCCAAGTGGATTAAGCCTCAAGATCACTAGTGTCACCAAATTAGGGTTTTGGTCGACAAAGGCCTCCAGATCGAAATTTTCCTCTGGGCATAAACCAATGCTTCAAAACACAACCTAAGATGCTCCAAGGGACATCATGAACCCAATCACCAAGTCAATTTAGCCTCAGGGGATACATACACAGAAAATCAGGAATTAGGGTTTCTTGACCTAATTCATCCCTAAGTTGACTTTTGGGACAAAACATGAGCCAAGGCCTCAAGACATGATTTGAGGATCTCTAATACACTATATTGGTCCATTTGCAATAATGGATTGATTTAATAAGCTTAATCAATAAGTTTCAATTTCATCTAGACCACAATTAAGGTTTCGAGGGAAAAAGTCAACTGTACCTTTGACTTTTGACCCATGCATGCTCCCAAACCTTGGGACATGATTCAATACACCCTATAACACCCATGGAACATGTCCATCAAGTTTGATTTAGGTCAAGTACTTGATTTCACCAAGGATCGCGCAGTTTAGAATTCATCTGACAAAAAGTCAACTGTGCACAAAAGTCAACTTTGACTTTTTGAGATTTTTCACGATTATGGTTCTTTGACCCTAAAATGATGTTAATGTGTGATTTGAATCATCATTCCTTAAGAAAAATCAAAGAAAGTGGGATAACTTGTTAAAGGGGTAACCATAAAAAACTTAGAAATTTTCCAAGTTATGGAACACAGTGGCTAGGGTACCAACTTCCAAGGATCATAACTTGAGATCCAAGCAACCATTTTGGCTGATCCAAAGATGGATTTGTAGCTCTCATGGCATACTTTAAAAGTGTCAACTACACCTCATTCCAATTCATCATGGATTTTGAGTTATGGTTGGATCAAAATGGCTGAAAACATGAAATGTCACTTTTTCCAACACTTAGTGAAATTTTCACTAAGTCAGAATCTGTTTCTCTTTTTCCAAAAAGTAAGGGCATTTTTCACTTGGATCCAAAAACTGTCAAGACAAACTATGATCACACATATGTTGTATCATATGAGAGCTTTCCAAAATGGCCAAGAACCCCATCAAACTCAACCTGAGCTAAGAGTTGTGACAATGGCAACATGTCTTGCTGCAACTGTGATAACAAGGCAGATTTGTGCATTTTGCTCGATTTGGGCAATTTGTGCAAATGACAAACAAGATATCCAGCTGAACACCTCAGGGGGAGACCAAGGAGGGACAAACACTGATCCATCAGCCTCCCAAGTCCTTGGAACTAAAAATAGCATGCCAAACCTAAAATGCCTAAAAAGGGGACAAGACTCCAATTTTGTTTTGGAGCATTCAATGGATGCACCAAGGTGGCATTGACTGAGCCTTTTCCAACTGAATGAGTCAAGCATGATCTCTGAACTAGGGAACCACATGCATGTGCTCTAACCTCTAGTCAATGGCTAGAGGAGACTTCGATTCCTATTAATCAACATTTGCCAAACCTCTGCAGCAGTTGCCATTCACTATTCCTTGCAAAACAAACTTGCTCTACTATAAATAGAGCTCATTTGTGATCAGTTTGAGTACACCAAAGCCATCAAACAGATGCGTCCCTCAAAATCACCTTCTCACTTCCAAATTTGCCTTCCAAAGCAAGTCACTACCGGGTTTTGAGTTTGAGAGCAATTCCAACCAAACCAACCACACACACACACCTCATAAACATCATATAGAAGTGATCCAAACACTAAACACACAACTGTAACACTGATTTCTCAGAATCACCAGCTAGTGGCTCAAGGTTTTAACCAAGTTGCAGTTGAGATGCCATGAAGTGATCCAGCCATTTCCAATCAAGTCCAAGCATTCAAACACACTCCATAGGGTGTAGGGAAGCTGTTCAGATCATCACAACTCATCTGTAACACCTCCAACTCAAAAATCACATTGCTCTTGCTGTCACGACCTGCAAGTAAGCCTAAACTTGGTCATCTCTTAATCTATGCATATTTCCTCGCACAATACTTTTGCCAAATGTTCATAATCATGCATAGAATGTTTCCCCTCAATTAATTACTTTGTTTGAATCGTGTATCAAAATTCTCAGCCTTCATGCAGAATTTAGGGTTCTTGAGGTTTTATCTTGATTTCTTATTCCATGCTTAAAATAAATGAAATTAAAGACCATAGACATGATCGTGAGGTGAAAACGAGCAGATTGATATATAAATTGTATGATTTCATCAAGTATTTAGTGAGATTGGACAGAAAATGCAAATCTGCAGAAACAGAGGGGTGGCACGTGTTCTTGGTGTGTTCTTGGCGCCATTTTTTGAATATTTGAATATTTGAATTTTGTGATTTGATTTAATTGATTCAAAAATTAATTTCTCTCTGGTTTTTAATGATTTTGAGTTGATTCTTTTTTTAATAATTCACAAAAATGTTAAAATATTTTATTTTACCAAAATTTCCCAAAAATATTATTTATTTCATATATTTGATATTTTTGCAAAGAATTAATCTTTTATTTGTTTTTTAACATTTAAATTATTTTTTCTCTCTTGATTTTCCAAAATTAATTGGTTTCCAATCATTTTGTGGATAAAAACATGATTTTTAAAACATTAACCCAAGATCACAACTTGTTTTTCACACATGTTTGATAATTTTGATCATTTTAATTGAATTTTTATTTAATTAAAATATATTTTGAAATAAATTTAGGGTTTAGCTCTTAATCACCCTAAACAAATCTTTTTCAAACACTTTTGGGCCTCTAATAGAGTGTAAGACCCAATCCCCTTTTAACCAAAACCTTTTTTGGACCTCAGTGTCATACCTCAAATTTTGACCACTAATATTTCCCATCATTGTGAAAATCATCATCACAATATGGATGAACTATCTTACCTCCTCAGTCTCCCCAAAGATGGGTGAGCATCCACTTCAATCAAAATTAGGGTTTCAAGCCCTCTCTGAGTGCTTAGACAAAGGATCAATCAAGGAATGACATGATATTCAACTTGTCTAACCTCTCAAACTTCCACAATGGATCAAGAGGACTCCCACTTCAAGGATTAAGCACAAGGTTGCTCCCTTCTAGGTGGATCAAGCTTCAAGATCGCCAGTGTCACCAAATTAGAGTTTTGGTCGACCAGTGCCTCCAGATGGAAATTTTCATCTGGGCATGAGCCAATGATTCAAAACATATCCTAATATACTCCATGGTACCTCATGGACCCAAGCATCAAGTCAATTTAGCCTCAGGGGATGCATACATCAAAAATCAGGAATTAGGGTTTCTTGACCTAATTCACCCCTAAGTTGACTTTTGGGACAAATCATGAACCAAGAGCTCAAGACATGATTTGAGGGTCTCTAATATACCATATTGATCCATTTGGAATAATGGATTGATCCAAGAAGCTTGAGCAACAAGTTTCAATTTCATCTGAACCACAGTTAGGGTTTTGCGAGAAAAGTCAACTGTAGCTTTGACTTTTGACCAAGACATGCTCCCAAGCCCTAAGACATGATTCAATATACCCTATAACACCCATGTAACATGTCCATCAAGTTTGATTTAGGTCAAGGACATGATTTCCCAAATGATCGCACAGTTTGGAATTCATCTGACAAAAAGTCAACTGTGCACAAAAGTCAACTTTGACTTTTTGAGATTTTTCATAAAAATGGTTTTTTGACCCTAAAATGATGTTAATGTATGATTTGAATCATCATTCATCAAGAAAAATCAAAGAAAGTGGGATAACTTGTAAAAGGGGTAACCATAAAAACTTAGAAATAATTTTCTAAGTTATGAAATAAAGTGACAAAGGTACCAACTTTGGATGATCATAACTCCTAAACCACAAAGCCATTTTTCCCCATCCAAAGCTTGATTTGTAGATCTCATTGCCCTCTACAAAAGCTTCATACTGACCTATGTCCAAATTCCTCATGGATTTTGAGTTATGGAGTGATCAAAATCAAGAAAAGTCACTTTGTTCCAACACTTAGTGAAAATTTCACTAAGTCAGAATTTGCCTTACTTTTTTCCAAATGTAGGGGGATTTTTCACTTGGATCCAAAAGGTATCAAAACCAAATATGATCAAATAGTTGTTGTATCATATAAGAGCTTTCCAAAATGGCCAAGAACATCACCAAATTCAACTTGAGCCATGAGATATGACATTGGCAAGTTAACTTGCTGAAATCTGCCAAGGCAAGGGATAATTTTGCACTTTTGCTCGATTTACCAAAATCAGCCAATTCCAAGCCTTGTCATCACTTTGGACACATCTGAGGAGTGAATCTAAAGGGGACAATCACTGAGCCAAGCCTCCAAAGTCCTTGGAACAAGAAATAGCATGCTAAACCTAGAATTGCCCAAAATAGGGACAAGACTCCAATTTTGGATTGGAGCATTCAATGGAAGCACCAAGGTGGCATGGACTGAGCTATTAGCAACTGAATTTAGTCAAGACTTATCCAAGACCAAGGGGACCAGCAGCCTGTGCCCTAAGCTCTAGTCAATGGCTAGAGGAGACTTGGGTTTTCATTTGCCAACATTTGCCAACCCTACTCAACGGTTGCCATTCACTATTCCTTACAAAACAAACTTGCTCTACTATAAATAGAGCTCAATTGTGATCAGTTTAAGTACACCAAAAGCCTACAACACTTGCCTTTCTCAAAATCCTCTTCTCACTCTCAAAAATGCCTTTCTTAGTAAGTCACTATCGGGTTTTTCATTAGAGAACAATTCCACTCAAACCAATCACACACGCACACACCTGTCATACATCATATGGGAGCTGATCAAACACTTAAACAACATCTGGAACACTGATTTCTCAGAATCACCAGTCAATTGCTCAAGGTTTTAACCAAGTTGCAGTTGAGATGCCATGAAGTGATCCAGCCAATTTCCATCAAGTCCAAGTATTCAAACACACTCCATAGGGTGTAGGGAAGTTGTTCAGATCATCATAATTCATCTGTAACACCTCCAACTCAGAAATCAATTTGCTCTTGCTGTCACGACCTAGAGGTAAGCCTAAACTTGGTCATCTCTCAATCTATGCATATTTCGTCGCATGGAATGTTCATAATCATGCATGGAATGTTTCCCCTCAAGTAATTGCTTTGTTTGAATCGTGTATCAAAAATCCCAGCCTTCATGCAGAATTTAGGGTTCTTGAGGATTTATCGTGATTTCTTGTTTTATGCTTAATTTAAATGAAATTAATTGTCATAAACATGATCGTGAGGTGAAAACGAGCAGATTGATATGTGGATTGCATGATATTATCAAGTATTCAGTGAGATTGGATAGAAAACGCAAATCTGGGCAAAACTGAAAAACGCGCGTGTTCTTCAGCTGTTCTTGGCGCCATTTTCACAAATTCAAATATTTGAATTTTGTGATTTTATTTAATTGATTCAAAAATTAATTTCTCTCTGAGTTTTAATGATTTTGAGTTGATTCTTTTTTTAATAATTCACAAAAATGTTAAAATATTTTATTTTCACAAAAAATCCCAAAAATATTATTTATTTCATATAATTGATATTTTTACAAAGAATTAATGTTTTAATTGTTTTTGACATTTAAAATATTTTTTCCTTATTGATTTTGCAAATTTTAATGATTTCTAATCATTTTGTAGGGAAAAAACTTGATTTATGAAGCATTAATCCAAGATCACAATTTGTTTTTCACATTATAAACAATTTTGATCATTTTAATTGAATATTTTATTCAAATAAAACACATTTCGGAAACAAATTAGGGTTTTGATTAATTCAACCCTCATAAATCATTTTCAAAAATTTTTGGGCCTCTAATAGAGTGTAAGACCCAATCCTTTGTAAATACAAACCTATTTTGGGCCTCACTTATTGTATAAGTCCCGTTGTATTTCAAAAAGTTCGACGCGATCATCGTCCGTTGAAAAAAAACCATCTGGACCTCTCCTAGAGCTATAAGACCCATTTAAAACTTTGGGCCTCTAATAGAGTGTAAGACCCAATCCCCTTTTAACCAAAACAACTTTGGGCCTCAGATATTGTATAAGCCCCTTTGTGTTAAAAGAAAATCTCGGCGCGATCGCCATTTCAAAACGAAAAATCATCTGGGCCTACCCTCGTGTTATAAGCCCCACTCTTTTTTCTTTAAACTTTTTTGGGCCTCTTGATAGAGTGTAAGACCCACCCCTTTGTACAGAAAATCTTTTTTGGACCTCAGTCACTTGTATAAGTCCCTCTGTACAAATTCAACAGTGCGATCACTGATAAAACCCTAGGCCTCTCCTTGAGCTGTAAGCCCCAAATCTTTCTTTTTCAAAGCACTTTCTCCTTTGATTTTGAAATATACTATTGTTTTCAATCTTTCTTTGTTTAACAACTAACCAAACAACATGGAAGCTCTACAACCGAGTAAGTGTTTATCCACTTTCATTTACCGCTTTCATATACATATAACTGTATTGTGGGGTTGTTTCGCTGTAAGTCTTCTTTCATAAACTCATATAAACTGTGTAATAATAGTATAGATATTTAGAGTTTCCCCGGCAACTACGTCTAGCATTAAGCCCGTTGATCACTCTTAAATAGTCAAAACTAGATCCCCATAGGATTACCAGACACAGTCTTCCCTCCTCTTGGGGTTAAACAATATGGAGATGTGAAAGGCAGATTCTTTTTGAACCCTTTCTCAGACTGTCACTCGTAAAAGTGTTCAAAGAAACTCTACTCCCCAGAGATGATCTCTTCTCCATGAATGGCATCTCTTGAGTTTCTTCCAAATTCTCGAACTTTCCTGGCTTGATCTATTCTTTGTGAATAGCCTGTCTTAAACTTCTTGGGGTTTGGGGACCCACAGGCTTCTTAAAAGCACTTGTCAAGAAACTCTATTCCCCAGAGATGATATTTTCTCCGTGAATGGCATCTCTTGAGTTTCTTCCAAATTCTCGAACTTTCCTGGCTTGATCTATTCTTCGTGAATAACCTGTCTAGAACTTCTCGGGGTTTGGGGACCCACAGGCTTCCTAAAAGCATCCCCGCCTCCTCTTGGGCGTTGTACAAGGACCCGTCAGCTTCTTAGAAGTATTCACAGCCTCCTCTTAGGCTTCGTATAAATGATTTCTTCCTCCGGGAATGATAGCCTCCTCTTAGGCTTCGTACAAATTGTCACTCGGCTTCTTAAAAGTTTCCAGCCTCCTCTTGGGCTTCGTACAAATTGTCCCGACGACCTCCTAAAGGTATAGGAACAGAAATAAGTCATCTTAATAGAATAGACTTTCCAAGAGTCTACTACTATTTCTCAAAGCATAGTACAAAAGATGAAACTCCCGACTTGGACAAGCTAATTTCCTTGAGTCTCAAAGACATTCTCAAGCACCCTTCAAGAATAGGAAAGAACCCCGTAGACTCGGACAGTCTCAATACCCCTTTGGATTTCCCATTTCCTCAAAGAAAAGGAAATATCCATGATCCTCGAATCAAAATCCTTGAGTATAACATTAATCATATAAGAACTGGTTTTCTCTTTCAACCAATATACTGGACCTGTCACTCAACTGAAACAGCACCCTGGCCTCCTCTTGGGCTTTATACAATGATTCTCCTCAGTGGAGTCAAACTCTTTTTTAGCCTCCATCTCGGGCTTCGTACGAGATACAAAAGACTCTCTTGTTGAGTCAACTCCTTTTAGCCTCCGTCTTGGGCTTTGTACAAGACACATACAAAAAACACTCCCTTGTTGAGTCAACCCTTTTAGCCTCTTTCTCGGGCTTCGTACGAGACACATAGCCTCCTCTTAGGCTTTGTATAAGAAAACCACTGGTTGATCCAATCAACCTTTTAACATCAAAATTGTGCCTCGTTCACAGTACACAAACATCAACAACTCCTTTCCCTTCATCTAATCGCTGTAAGCGGCAAGCCTCTGGATCATCTACATCCATGCCACTGTCCCTCCTTTAGCATGAGAAATTCCTAAGGAAAGATGACATTGTTCTAAACTGAGTTAAAGTCTTCTCCTTCAAGTTAAAAATCCCCTATAAAGGAAATTATGGCATTGTCGGAGTCACACATCCCGGTTAAACTAATTCTCCTTTATAAACAGCTGTGACAGACAAACCCCTCTTTAGAGATGACAAATTCTCTTTAAAGACAAACACCTTTTAGCTTCACATCTTGGGCTTTGAACAAGATACAAATCACCTTTAGCTTCACGTCTTGGGCTTTGAACAAGACACCAAAACACCATTTCCTCCCATAGAATAGGAGGAACTACGATCGCTCTGATTTCCCTGTTTCGGAAAAACGGGAATACGTAGGCATAAGATTGCAAGAAAAATCTTAGCGAGCACACTAATCCAAAACCCAAAATCCCATACCTTCCCATCTCAATCGAAAAGCATCAGTCTTAACCTCCCACCAATCGACCGGACACTATTTTTAACAAAATAACCTCAGAGAGACCCACAATCTTTATAGCATCTATAAACCAACAGTCATCTGTTCAAACTCAGTTTGCAAGCAGGGTTAATTGGAGACATCTATTTCCCTTCCTTCATCAGCTTTAATAGGATAAAAAATTAATCGAGTTGTAGTACCCCAAAGGCGATAAGTGCTTCGTAACCACGTCCAAAAATTCGCGCTACAGAAAAATGGTGACTTTGCTGGGGAGAACGAGATCTTGTTCTCTTCACATCTCTTAGGTAGAAACCTTGAAAATTCGTTCTTTCTTTCTTTTCTGGGATAGGACTTTTTGTTGACTTCACTAGGATCTTAGGTCAAAACCTTTTAAGTGGGGAAGGAACCACAAAATGGTGTCTCCGCCGGGGATCCATTTTCTGTCAGGAACATAAGATTCATTGCTCTTTAGAGTCTAGGACATTAGGACAAATATATATACTTCTTTTCCTAATTGATATCTGTGTTTATTTTTCTGCTAATGGGAATGCGTGTGATGCCGCATGTGGAAAGATTGAGTATACACCTAAGATAAGTGATGGCGACGAGGTCGACCATCAACCTCAGTGGAGGCTTCCCAATGCAACCCATTCCCTCTCATAGGCAATGGGCCGATTGTGACGTCTGAGAAGCTGAGGAGCCAACCCTTTTGTAGTGCAGAAACTATCAAAAATAGTTGTCACGCGATACTACCCTCATTTGAGGCTAATGATCTATTATCTGTGAATAGAATTTACTCTAAGATTTCATACAGCTCGCTGGCGATCCGCTTGCTGTTTGTTATCCTGGGAGGAGCTGATGATTTTGAGTACAGGTACAAAAATCACCCTAGTATAAAACTTTGGGGATGGGTAGAGCCTTGACTTCATGACAACGACCCTTTGACCCCATGTTTTTTCTATGTTTTTGTGTGCTGCATTCATGCATTCATTTAAAAAACATTAAAACATTAAAAAAATTTCTCTTCTAGTCTCTCTGTCTTTTCATAATAAACAAAGACTGTGATTGCAAATATCAAAGAAAAGGATTGCGCTAATGGATTTCGGTAGAAGGAGAACTCATAAGTACACCTTCAGGATTCCAAAACTAGAGGATTTAAGAGGTTTGGCGAGGATGATCACAAACCAAGAGGATTTCAGAGCCAAGTACGGAGGTTTGCTATCTCTGCTAAGAGTCCATGTGATTGAGGGAATCATGGATACGCTCTTTCAGTTCTACGATCTGGTCTATCATTGTTTCACATTCCCGGATTACCAGCTAGCACCAACGCTGGAGGAATATTCTCATCTATTAATCTACACATTACAGATCAAGCTCCATTTTCTGGACTGGAAGAAATTCCAAATAATCAGACCATTGCAAGAGCAATTCATTTGGATGAGTCTGAGGTCAGGACTCACATGACCACTAAGGGTGGCATACAAGGTTTGCCAGCCCAGTTCTTGACAAAGAAAGCCCTGTACTTCGCCAGTATCGGGAACGTGACTGCTTTTGAAAGCATCTTTGTTTTACTCACCTACGGGGTTATTCTTGTTGCCCAACATTAATAACTTCGTCGATATCAACTCCATTAAGGTTTTTCTCATTGGAAACCCTGTGCCAACTTTGCTCGCAGATGCGTATCATTCTGTGCACTTAGGGAATTTGTACAGTGGAGGGTGTAATACCCCAAATTTTGACCACTAAAGTTTCCCATCATTGTGCAAATCATCATCACGATATGGATGTACCTTTATGCTTCATCAGTCTCCCCAAAGATGGGTGAGCATCCAATACAATCAAAATTAGGGTTTCAAGCCCTCTCTGAGCTTTAGACAAAGGATCAATCAAGAAATGACATGATCTTCAACTTGTCTAATCTCTCAAACATCCACAATGGATCAAAAGGACTCCCACTTCAAGGATTAAGCACAAGGCTGCTCCCTTCTAGGTGGATCAAGTCTCAAGATCGACAGTGTCACCAAATTAGGGTTTTGGTCGACCAGGGCCTCCAGATGGAAATTTTCATCTGGGCACAAGGTAATAATCCAAAACATAACCTAATATGCTTCATGGAACCTCATGAACCCATGCATCAAGTCAATTTTGCCTCAGGGGATGCATTCATCAAAAATCAGGAATTAGGGTTTCTTGACCTAATTCACCCCTAAGTTGACTTTTGGGACAAACCATAAGCCAAGACCTCAAGAGATGATTTGAGGGTCTCTAATATACCATATTGATCCATTTGGAACAATGGATTGATCCAAGAAGTTTGAGCAACAAGTCTCAATTTCATCTGCACCACAATTAGGGTTTTAAGGGAAAAGTCAACTGTAACTTTGACTTTTGACCAGGACATGCTCCCAAACCCTAATACATGATTGAATATACCCTATGACACCCTTGGAACATGTCCATCAAGTTTGATTTAGGTCAAGGACATGATTTCATGAAGAATTGCACAGTTTGGAACTCATCTGATAAAAAGTCAACTGTGCACAAAAGTCAACTTTGACTTTTTGAGATTTTTCACCAAAATGGATTTTTAACCCTAAAATGATGTTAATGTATGATTTTAATCATCATTCATCAAGAAAAATCAAGAAAAGTGAGATAACTTGTAAAAGGGGTAACCATAAAACTTAGAAATTTTTCTAAGTTAAAAATAAAGTGGCGAAGGTACCAACTTTGGAGGACCATAACTCCTAAACCACAAGGCCATTTTTTCTCATCCAAAGATGGATTTGTAGACCTCATTATCACCTACAAAAACTTCAACTACAAGTCATTCCAATTCATTAAGGATTTTGAGTTATGGAGTGATCAAAGTGGCTGAAAAGTGAAAATGTCACTTTTTCCAACACATAGTGAAATTTTCACTAAGTCAGATTTTGCCTCACTTTTTGCCAAATGTAGGGGGATTTTTCACTTGGAATCAAAAGATATCAAAACCAAACTTGTTCAAACAATTGCTGTATCATGTAAGAGCTTTCCAAAATGGCCAAGAACATTGCCAAATTCAACCTACACCATGAGATACAACATTGCCAAGTTGCCTTGCTGAAATCTGTCAAGCCAAGGCAGAATTTGCAACTTTGGTCGATTTTCCAAAATCAGCCAAATTCAATTGCTCCAATCCACTTGGACACCTCAGAGGATTGAATCTAAAGGGGACAATCACTGAGCCAAGCCTCCAAAGTCCATGGAACAAGAAATAGCATGTTGAACCTAGAATGGCCAAAATGGGGACAAGACTTCAAATTTGGAATGAGGCATTCAATGGAACCATCAAGGTGGCATGGACTGAGCCATTCTCATCTGAAATCAGTCAAGACTTATCCAAGACCAAGGGGACCAAAGCTCTGTGCCCTAACCTCTAGTCAATGGCTAGAGGAGACTTGGATTTTCATTTGCCAACATTGGCCAAACCTACTTACCAGCTGCCATGCACTATTCCTTGCAAAACAAACTTGCTCTACTATAAATAGAGCTCAATTGTGGTCAGTTTAAGTACACCAAAGCCATCTAACAGATGCTTTCTTCAAAATCTCTTTTTCTTGGCAAAAATGCCTTTCTTAGCAAGGTAGATATCGGGTTTTAAGTTTGAGAGCAATTCTGCACAAACCAATCACTCACACACCTCGCATACATCACATATGAGCTGATCAAACACTCACATAACTTCTGAAACATCAATTTCATGAAATCACCAGCTGGTTGCTCAAATTTTCAAACAAAGTGCAGCTGAGGTACCACAAAATGATCCAGCCAATTTCAACCAAGTCCAACCATCCAAACACAATCCATAGGGTGTAGGGAAGCTGTTCAGATCATCACAACTCATCTGTAACACCTCCAAATCAAAAATCACTTTGGACTTGCTGTCACGACTTGGAGGTAAGCACATACTTGGTCATCTCTCAATCTATGCATATTTCCTCGCACAATAATTTGGCCATATGTTCATAATCATGCATGGAATGTTTTCCCTCAATTAATTGCATTGTTTGAATCCTGTATCAAAAATCCTAGCCTTCATGCAGAAATTAGGGTTCTTGAGGTCTCTTCGTGATTTCTTGTTGTATGTTTAATTTAAATGAAATTAAAGTACATAGACATGATCGTGAGGTTGAGACGAGCATAATGATATGTGGATTGCATGATATGATTACGTATTCATGGAGATTGGATAGAAAATGCAAATCTGAGAAACCAAGAACACGCGCGTGTTCTTCAGCTGTTCTTGGCGCCATTTTTCATAAATTCAAATATTTGAATTTTGTGATTTTGTTTAATTGATTCAAAAATTAATTTCTCTCTGAGTTTTAGTGATTTTGAGTTGATTCTTTTTTTAATAATTCACAAAAATGTTAAAATATTTTATTTTATCAAAAAATCCCAAAAATATTATTTATTTCATATAATTGATATTTTTGTAAAGAATTAATATTTTGATTGTTTTTGACATTTTAAATATTTTTTCTACATTGATTTTGTAACTTTTAATGCTTTCTAATTATTTTGTAGGTCAATACTTAATTTTTGAAGCATTAATCCAAAATTACAATTTGTTTTTCACATGTTAAACAATTTTGATCATTTTAATTGAATTTTTATTCAATTAAATACATTTTTGAAAACAAATTAGGGTTTTTGGATTAATTCAACCCTCACAAATCATTTTCAAAACTCTTTTTGGGCCTCTTGAGAGAGTGTAAGATCCATCCCCCCCCCCCCCCCCCTTGTACAAAAACTTTTTGGGCCTCATCCATTGTATAAGTCCCTCTGTACAAGTAAACGGCGCGATCGTCACCCGTTTAAAAATAAAAATCATCTGGGCCTCTCCTTGAGCTATAAGACCCATTCAAAACACTTTGGGCCTCTATTAGAGTGTAAGACCCAATCCCCTTTCTAACCATAACATCTTGGGCCTCACTTATTGTATAAGTCCCTTTGCGTTAAAAGAAAACCTCGGTGCGATCGCCATTTTTAAACGAAAAATCATTTGGGCCTACCCTCGTGTTATAAGCCCCACTCTTTTCCTTTAAACCTTTTTAGGCCTCTTGAGAGAGTGTAAGACCCATCCCTTTGTACAGAAAACCATTTTGGGCCCCAGTCACTTGTATAAGTCCCGCTGTACAAAGTCAAACAGTGCGCTCACTGATAAAACCCTGGGCCTCTCCTCGAGCTGTAAGCCCCAAATCTTTCTTTTTCAAAGCACTTTCTCCTTTGATTTTGAATATATTGTTGTTTTCAATCTTTCTTTGTTGAACAACTAACCAAACAGCATGGAAGCACTCCAACCGAGTAAGTGGTTATCGCTTTCGTTTACTGCTTTCATATTATAAACTGTATTGTGGGGCTGCTCACTGTAAGTCTCCTTTCATAAACTCATATCTACTGTGTAATAATAGTATAGATATTTCGAGTTTCCCCGGCAACTACGTCTAGAACTAGGTGACGCCGTTTCACTTATTCGTAGAAATAGACGCCTAGATCCCCAATAGGAGCACCAGATACAGTCTTCTCTTCGGCTGTCCTCCTTAGGAATCGTCAAGAAGCTCTACTCCCCAAGATGAATGTATTCTCCGTGAATGGCATCTTTGAGTTTCTTCCCAATTCTCAAACTTTCCTGACTTGATCTATTCCTTGTGGATAGCTTGCCTTGAATGTCTCGGGGTTTGGGTACCCACTACGGTCATAATCTTGGACCTTAACTAAGGAACCCTCTTTAAAAGCTAAAAGTCGCTGGATAGTAAACCTCGCACGTTTACTAGTGGTTTTTATCTTTAAAAGAGTTATCTCTCCTAATGGAAAGGAGATGATAGACCCACGGGCTTCTTAAAAGCATCGGCCTCCTCTTGGGCATTATTCAAGGACACTACGGCTTCTTAGAAGTATTCACAGCCTCCTCTTAGGCTTCGTATAATGATCTCTTCCTCCGAGAATGATAGCCTCCTCTTGGGCTTAGTACAAAGGACCCGTCGGCTTCTTAAAAGTTTCCAGCCTCCTCTTGGGCTTCGTACAAATTGTCCCGACGACCTCCTAGAGGTATAGGAACAGAACTTAGTCATCTTCATAGAACAGTCCTTTCATAGAGTCAACTACTGTTTCTCACAGCATAGTACAAAAGATAAAACTCTAGACACGGACAGTCTAACTTCCTTGAGTCTCAAAGACATTCTCAAGCACCCTTCGTTAGATAGGAAGGAAATCCGCAGACTCGGACAGTCTCAATACCCTTTGGATTTCCCGTTTCCTCAAAGAAAAGGAAATATCCCTGATCCTCAAATCAAATCCCTGAGTACAGTGTTACTCATATAAGAACTGATTTTCTCTTTTAAAATCAGTATATTGGATCTGTCACTCAACTGAAACAGTTACAATAGCCTCCATCTCGGGCTTCGTACGAGATACCAAAATTCTCCCCAGTGGAGTCAAACAACCTTTTCGCCTCTCTCTCGGGCTTCGTACGAGACACATAAGCGACTCCCTCGTTGAGTCAATCCCCCTTTCGCCTCCATCTCGGGCTTTGTGCGAGATACAAAAAGGCTCTCATTGAGCCAAACAAACAATCGCCTCCATCTCGGGCTTTGTACGAGATACAAAAAGGTTCATATTGAGCCAAACAAATAGCCTCCTCTTAGGCTTTGTATAACGATATGCCCCACTGGGTCGAACCCTTTTAGCCTCTTTCTCGGGCTTTGTACGAGACACCAAATAGCCTCCTCTTAGGCTTTGTATAATGATTTTCCTAGCAGAAATTAGCCTCCTCTTAGGCTTTGTATAAGAAAACCACTGGTTGATCCAATCAACCTTTTAACATCAAACCTGTGCCTCGTTCACAGTACACAAACATCAACAACTCCTTTCCCTTCATCTAATCGCTGTAAGCGGCAAGCCTCTGGATCATCTACATCCATGCCACTGTCCCTCTTTCAGCATGAGAAATTCCTAAGGAAAGATGGCATTACTCTACACTGAGTTAAAGTATTCTCCTTCAGGTTAAAACCCTTTCCTCGAAAATTATGGCATTGCTCGGATCCGCGTATCCTAGTTAAAGTAATTCTCCTTCTCCCCTCTTTAGAGATGACAAATTCTCTCTAAAGCCGAGACCTTTCAGCTTCACGTCTTGGGCTTTGAACAAGACACAAATAGACCTTTCAGCTTCACATCTTGGGCTTTGAACAAGATACAAACCACATTTCGCTTCACGTCTTGGGCTTTGAACAAGACACCAAAAACCAATTTCCTCCCATAGAATAGGAGGAACTGCGAACGCTCTGATTTCCCTGTTTCGGTAAACGGGAATACGTAGGCATACGATCGAAAGAAAAGATCTTAGCGAAAAGCAGTATTTCAAAAGTAGTATTTCAAAAGCATCAGTCCTAATACCCTAATCCTTGTTCCCCGCTAGAAATTCCTAGAAAGAAAGAAAACCGTATTGGCGAAAATACAAATAACCAGTACAAAGGCCCCCCACATTGATTGCATTCGTAACCTAACAGACCGCTGTTTAAACTCAGTATGCAAAGCAGGGTTAATTGGAGACATCTATTTCCCTTCCTTATTCAGCTCACAATAGGATAAAAAATGAATCGACCTGTAGTCAAAGCTCAAACCGCAGAGAGCGACCAGCGCTTAAGAACCGCGTCCAAAATCGCTCGCTACAGAAAAGTGGCGCCCACCGTGGGGCCAAATTGACTTTCTTTCTGTTTTCCTTATAAAATGGCGACTCTGCTGGGGAGTCTCCTTTTCTTTCTTAGGGCATCATCACCGTTTTCTACGGAAAATGGGAACTCTACCGAAGAGAAAGGTTGACCTATGCTGGTCCATCTCTTAGGCAGGGAACCACAGATTGGGGCTTCCGCCGGCGAACCCATTCCTGTCAGGAACTTAGGAATCATATCTTTATAAGTCTAGGATGATTAGGACAAATATATATACTGCTTTTCCTAATTGCTATACGTGTTTATTTTTCTGCTAATGGGAATGCGTGTGATGCCGCATGTGGTGAGTTTGAGTATACACTTAAGAAAAGCCAACCTTTTTTGTAGTGCGGAAACTATCGGAAATAGTTGTTATGCGATACTACCCTCATTTGAGGCTGGTGATCTATTCTCGGTGAATGACACTTACTCTAAGATTGCATTACAACTCGCTGGCGATCCGCTTGTTGTCTTGCTTTCCTGGGAGGAGCTGATGATAATGAGTACAGGTACAAAAATCATCCTAGTATAAACCTTTGGGGATGGGTAGAGCCTTGACTTCATGACAACGACCCTCTGACCCCATGTTTATTCTATGTTTTTGTGTGCTGCATTCATGCATTCATTTAATAAAACATTAAAACATTCAAAAAACTTTCTCTTCTAGTCTCTCTGTTTTTCAAATTAAACTAAGACTGTGATTGCAAATATCAGAGAAAAGGATTACGCTAATGGATTTCGGTAGAAGGAGAACTCACCAGTATACCTTCAAGGTTCCAAAACTAGGGGATTTGAGAAGGTTAGCAAGGATGATCGTTAACCCAGAGGCTTTCAGAGCCAAGCACGGAGGTTTGCTACCACTGTTAAGAGTCCATGTGATTAAGGGAATCATGGACGCGCTCATTCAATTCTACGATCCAGTTTATCATTGTTTCACATTCCCGGATTACCAGCTTGCACCAACGCTGGAGGAGTATTCTCATCTGACTGATTTACATATCACTAATCGAGCTCCATTTTTTGGACTGGAAGAAATTCCAAGGAATCAGACTATTGCAATAGCAATTTATTTGGACGAGTCTGAGGTCAGGACTCACATGACCACTAAGGGTGGCATCCAAGGTTTGCTAGCCCAGTTCATGACAAAGAAAGCTCTGTACTTCGCTAGTATAGGGAACATGACTGCTTTTGAAAGCATCTTTGTCTTGCTCACCTACGGGTTATTTTTGTTTCCCAACATTAATAACTTCGTCGATATCAACGCTATTAAGGTTTTTCTCATTGGAAACCCTGTGCCGACTTTGCTCGCAGATGCGTATCATTCTGTACACTTGGGAAATTTGTACAGCGGAGGGGAGATCACATGCTGTGTACCTTTGCTCTACAAATGGTTTATCTCTCACTTGCCCAAGTCCGCTGCTTTTTGGGATTGCAAGAGTGTCTTACGTTGGTCGCAGAAGATCATGTCCCTTACCAACTCTGATATAGATTGGTGTAATAGGATTTATGAGGGAATTAGAATCATTGACCGTTGTGGAAACTTCCCTAGCGTACCCCTCATAGGAACTAAAGAAGGAATCAACTATCATCCGACATTGGTTCTTCGTCAATTTGGATACCCGATGAGACACATCCCACTGGGTGTTCATCTGGAAGGTCTTTTCTTCAAAGAAGGAGAAAATGACAGAGCACTAAAGATGGAAATAGTGCAAGCTTGGAAACATGTTCATAAGAAAGGACGAGAGTCTCTGGGAAAACCGAACTGTGTCTCGGTGGAGCCTTATCTCCATTGGGTACAAACTAGAGCTCTCAAGCTAAAGATGCCTTATCCTCGTTACGGAATTCTTCCACCGAGGGAAATTGTCATGTACTTCATGACGGAAACTGAAAGGCTTCAGGTTACTCTCAACAAAGTTCAAAAGGAAAGAAGATCTTGGAAGAACAAGTACCGCACCCTCGACGTAGAGTGTATCCAAATACAGCAACTATTAAAAGAGAAAGATGCTCTGATTGAAATTTTGGAGCAGCATGCTGTAGAGAATCAAGATGACCAAAGGAATTTGCTCGCTCCTTTCACCTGGCAAAGGAATGACAACCCGACAACGGCCCAAGCGCCCCGGTCAAAGAAGAGGACTCGGGACCCTTTAGTTTAGGTTTCTGTTTCTGCACTTTGTAATCTACTGTATTTCCATTTCTGTAATCCTTTGGAATTCAATAAAAAGGGGTTTTCCCAGTGTTTGATATTTACAATCTAATTGTCGAAGTTTATTTTGATTAAACCAAAAAAACAATTAATATAATCATTGCATTTATCATTCTCACATCGCGTATTCTTCTTCCCTACGAATCTTACGTTTGTGTCTCGATTCTAGAGTCAAACTGTCTCATTCGTATAATACTCGGGCCAATCGTCAGAAAAGGATGGATGATCTTGAGGAAGAAAACAGAGAGTTGAAAGAAGAGATCGACGCTCTGAGAGAGGATATGAGAAAGCTTCGTAACGACATGTAAGCCATGGCAGAAGCTCAGCTACAAAGAACTGTGATCTCAGAGATCACCTCGACACCCATCGTAGAAAAGTATGATCCTAGGTATCAGATACCGAAAGATCGTCCGTGGGGCATGCCTGTTAACTATATCCCGGAAGGATATGTTCCGCCGATCACTGAAGATCAGGGAATCGCAACAGAAGCCGCTGGGCCTGAAGGTTACAAACTTCGGGAAAGCGAAGATGCCAGGGGCATACTCAAGACTCCTGAAGGTTACAAACTTCGGGAGGCGCCAAGACTTACTGCCGTAGTCACGGTACCACCCCCTGTAGTGCACACTGTCCCGGAAGGACAGATTCCACCAACACCTTCTGGTAAGAAGGAAACTATGTTTGACCGAATGGAGGAGTTCCAGGAGCAGTTCTTGGAAATGCAGAAAGAGCTGCAAGCCATTCGCGGTCAGGATCTATTTGGAAAGGACGCCGCAGACCTCTGCTTGGTCCCAAATGTGAAAGTCCCGCACAAGTTCCAAGTGCCCGACATTGAAAAATACAAGGGTAACTCTTGCCCTCAGAGCCATCTGGTGATGTACGCTCGGCGGATGTCAGCTCAGACGGAGAATTAGGACCTGCTGATTCACTACTTCCAGGATAGTTTAACTGGTGCCGCACTTAAATGGTACATGGGTTTAAACCGTACTACAATCAGCACTTTCAGAAATCTTGGTACTGCCTTCGTCCAACAATACAAGTACAATTTGGACATGGCACCCGACAGAGATCAACTCAGATCGATGTCGCAAAAGGACAAGGAAACCTTTAAGGAGTATGCTCAAAGGTGGCGTGAAATTGCCGCTCAAATTTGTCCACCTCTTGAGGAAAAAGAGATGACAAAAATCTTCTTAAAGACCTTAAGCTCATTTTACTATGACCGAATGATTGCCAGTGCACCCAGTGATTTCACCGAAATGGTCGGCATGGGTGTACGTCTTGAGGAAGCCGTCCGAGAAGGACGTTTGGTCAAAGACACTGGATCAACGAGCGGTACTAAAAAATACGGTAATGCTCTCCCTAAGAAAAAAGAGCAAGATATTGGGAATATCTCCCTCAGAAAGCAAAGGCGACGTTGTCAGCCAGTTACACCTGTTACTCCTGCTATCGGCCCCGCGCCTGTTCCTATGTATCAACCTCAGGTTGCGCAGAGCCAACCTGACCAACAAAGGACACAACAGCCTCTTCAGCAGGCTCGTCCTCCATATAACAACAACCGTACAACACGACCATCAGGGTTTGACCCTATACCCATGTTGTACGCAAAACTGTTTCCGTTGCTGCTGGCTAAGGGGCACATTCAGACTAAGTCTCCCTTTTCAGTTACGGAAAATCCGCCTTTTTGGTTTAAAGCGGATCAAACATGCCCTTATCATCAAGGAGGTTCAGGGCATAACATTGAGACTTGTCTCAATTTCAAATCCGACGTGCAAAAGCTTGTTAGGTGCGGGCTCTTATCTTTCAAAGATACGAATCCTAATGTTCTCACAAACCCGCTGCCTCAACACGAGAAAGTTACAGTCAATCTGATTGAGAGAGATACTAACAATGTCTATCAAATTCATGATGTACTCTTGTTAAAGACCAATCTGGTCAAGATGCATTGTAGACAGAGTGGATATGGCCATGTGCCACCTCATAATTATCACCAGTGTGATATCTGCTCTAAAGACAACCAGGGATGTTCTGTAGTGCAAGCAGCTCTACAGGAACAAATGGATCTTGGATGGATCCAAGAGCACAGAGTTAGTGGAGTTAACATGGTTTACACGAATTCCAACGTCATTCAAAACCACGACATCCGTGCGATGAATGTCAACTTGGTGGCGATGCACTCAAGGCAAAGCCAGTATCATAATCTTGCGCGGCACGATTACAGTTCCTGTCTGATTTGCTTGGAAAACAAACAGGGATGCTCTTTCATACAAGAGGCCCTCCAGCGTCAGATGGATCTTGGATGGATCCAAGACTACCATGATAGGAACTCTTATCAGATCAATATGGTTTAAATATTCGATATCCGCGTAATGAATACCAACCTGGTAGAGTTACATGCTGAGCAGGTCCGACTTGGATTCTTAATATCACATGACTATCAAAATTGTAAAGCAGGTTGCGAAAATGATCGAGGTTGTACCCTTGTCCAGGAGGCACTTCAGCACTTGTTAAATCACTGGTGGATGCCAATCTATATGGACGAAGATACTCAGCAGATTAGTATCAATCACAGGAATCCTACTCGTCGTCAAAGTCAGGATGTCCGATCAATGGAAGATAACCTAGTGAGGTTACATTGTATTCAAAGTGGGCATAGCCAGGTGCCACCACACAACTATGACAGTTGCAGCGCCTGTTCGGAAAGTAACCAAGGGTGTTACCTTGTGAGAGCAGCACTTCAGGGTCTGGTCGATCATGGAGAGATTCGTCCATATCCAGGTTCTGGACCCATCAACGGGTCGCCGAATTACCTTGCCGATCAAATTGAGGATGTTTTTGCCATCATCCCTCTATTTGATGAATCTATAGTTCCCAACCAGGAACGGATCGAGATTACTTATGATGGTCAGAAAAATCAGAAGGTTCCTGTAGTCATCTATCTACCAGGGCCACTACCATATGAATCAGCTAAGGCAATTCCTTACAAATACGGTGCAACAACAATTGAAAATGGAAAGGAAATTCTGTTACCCTCCGTCGTGAATATTGCAGACATCAGTCGTGTAACACGGAGCGGTCGAATCTTCAATCGAGGGGTTGGAGAATCCAACAAAGAAAAGGAACTTTAGGCAGAAATTCCTGATCCACCAGTCGGTCAATCTAGTAATCCCGGCTTGTCAAAAAACAATGATGAGATGCTAAAGCTCATCCAAAGGAGTGAATACAACATTGTTGATCAACTGTTACAGACTCCTTCAAAGATTTCAGTATTATCACTGTTACTCAGTTCAGAAGCACACAGAGAGGCTCTACAGAAAGTTTTGGAGCAAGCCTTTGTGGAACAGGATGTAACAATCACACAGTTCGATAGTATTGTCTCTAACATCACTTCCTGCAATAATTTGGGATTTAGTGATGAGGAATTACCTTAAGAAGGTCGCCGTCATAACATGGCGCTCAATATCACAGTTAACTGCCAAGACGATGCTTTAGCCAGCGTACTGGTAGACACAGGGTCAGCCCTGAATGTTATGCCGAAGGCCACTTTGATGCAATTATCATTCAAGGGCCCTCCGATGAGAGTCAGCGAGGTCGTCGTCAAAGCATTCGACGGATCCAGAAAAACAGTTATCGGCGAAATTGATCTTCCCATAACTATTGGTCCTCACACTTTCCAAATCACTTTCCAGGTCATGGACATCCGGGCAACGTACAGTTGTTTATTAGGAAGACCTTGGATACATCAGGCTGGAGCGGTTACTTCAACCCTCCACCAAAAGCTAAAGTTCGTCAAGGATGATCAACTTGTCACGGTTTGTGGAGAACAAGCCTTGCTTGTGAGTAACTTGTCATCATCTACTTGTGTGGAACCCGAGGAGGTTATTGGAACTCAGTTCCAAGCACTATCGGTGAGCAAGAACAATCAATCCGAAGGAGGAACGTCGATTTCCTCATACAAGGATGCTATCAAAGCGGTCGAGAGTACCGATACAAAAGGATGGGGACAGCTTGTTATTCCTATTGACAATAAAACAAAGAAGGGTCTTGGTTTTTCTGTAACCTGTACCCAGACAGCTGTTAACGATGAAAGTTTTCATCCCCTTCAAAACTTCTTCCACAGTGGAGGTTTTCTCTACCCAGTGTCTTAGACAATTCATGCTATCAATGAGGAAGATCCCTCTGACACAGATGAAGAATGGAAGTCCTACCTTAACAAGGACGGTTATATGTCTCAGGAAGAGGTGCCTATGCCTTTTTGCTTTCCTACAGAAAGTCCGAGATTTATACCAAGATCAGATGTCGAAATGATCTACGGGGATTGTGATCCAGAAGGATGCCGTGATCCGCCAAATTCATTGGAGGAAGACACTCCGATGAAAGACAATTTTGACTACAATTACTACGGCCCGATGGATGGCCTGCCAATGTGGCAGCCTTACCCAGGAAACTTGGGGCCAGAAAGTCAGCCGAGTAATGAAACTCAGCTGAGCATCATTGAACAGAATACCTGTGTCCCCGCCATGTCGTGGGATCAACACTCAGGTCATTCAGAAACTACTCAACATGAAGATGAATTTGCAACGTTTGCAGGACTAGAATTCATCAACTATGCTTTTTCTGAGGTCAACGTCATCGAGAGGGATGACTTCTCCAGTTCCAAAGAAGTTTGGGACACTTTGGGACAACCAAGTGGAAAATACGACTATATGGTCAAGTACACCGCTCCCGAAAGCTCTCGTATCAGGCTCGAAGATATCTAGCCAACTGGATGGGGAGATACAGCTGAGAGCACAAATGCTATGCAAAATGCAACAGAGGAATCCTCCTACGACAATTCTGCTTGGGAGACAGATTCCAATGATCCTGCTCCACCAGAAATCAGCGTCATTTCTGAAGACAGATCAAAGAAGGTACCAGACATTGTGATTCACCGAGGGGTTCGCCGCCAATGGGTTGCCGTCGATGTTCCGAAGGTCGTTCGCCAGTCAAAGTAATTGCCATCCTTAACCTTTCACCCTGCCCAGGTGAAACGGATGTTTCGATAGGGCTCGTTTTCTGTAAATTTCCCTCTTCGCTTTGCCCAAAGCGACAGAGTTTTTTTGTTTTATAGGACTGTAGTTTCAAGATTCGACTTGTTCATTAATAAAATAACGTCGTTCTGTAATTTCCGCATTAATTGCTGTTTTCTCTTTTTGCTTTTTCAGAAAATGGTAATCCTAAAAAACATTCAATAATAAAAACAAGCAGTAAAATCAAAACACTGCACACACTTACATTTTCTCTATCTCTTCTAAACACGAATCATCACGTCATGCAGATTGCTTGTTTTATACCCCGTTGAAACATACGATCCGATGCCTTCTTCCAACTTTGAGTTCCCGGTATTCGAGGCTGAAGAAGAAAATGACGACCAAATTCCAGAAGAGATCTCCCGACTACTCAAACAAGAGGAAAGGTCCATTGAACCTCACAAAGAACCGTTGGAAACGGTAAACTTGGGTTCAGAAAAAGAGAGAAAAGAAATCAAGATCAGAGCACTGCTCAGTCCAACTGCCAGAGAGGGTTTGATAAAGCTTCTCAAAGATTTTCCCGATGTATTCGCTTGGTCCTATCAGGATATGCCAGGTTTGGATACCAGCATCGTGGAACATCATTTACCGTTGAAATCGGAATGTCCGCCAGTAAAGCAAAGGTTGAGACGCACTCACTTGGACATGGCCATCAAAATCAAAGAGGAGGTACAGAAACAGATTGACGCGGGTTTCCTCGCTACATCTGAATATCCTCAATGGTTAGCCAACATCATACCCGTTCCCAAAAAGGATGGAAAGGTCAGAATGTGTGTTGATTACAGAGATCTAAACAAGGCAAGTCCAAAGGACGACTTTCCTTTACCACACATTGACATGCTGGTTGACAGCACAACAAAGTTCAAAGTATTCTCCTTCATGGATGGATTCTCGGGCTATAACCAGATCAAAATGGCGCCGAAAGACATGGAGAAAACTTCGTTCATTACCCCATGGGGTACCTTTTGTTACAAGGTAATGCCGTTCGGTTTGAAGAATGCCGGGGCAATCTATCAAAGGGCCATGACTACTCTGTTTCATGACATGATACACAAAGAAATCGAAGTGTATGTCGATGATATGATTGCAAAATCAAGAACAGAGGATGAGCACGTTGAACATCTGTCAAAATTGTTCGAACGTCTAAGAAAATTCAAGCTCCGCTTGAATACCAACAAGTGCACCTTCGGTGTCCATTCAGGGAAACTACTAGGGTTCATCGTCAGCCAGAAAGGAATTGAGGTTGATCCTGACAACGTCAAGGCCATTGAAGAAATGCCTTCTCCGAAAACTGAAAAACAAGTCAGAGGATTCCTGGGACGTTTGAATTACATCTCCTGATTCATATTCCTCATGACCGCGACGTGCGCGCCGATTTTCAAATTACTCAAAAAGAACCAGGATTGCGTTTGGTCAGAAGATTGCCAAACCGCCTTCGACAGTATCAAGGAATATCTGTTGAATCCTCTGATTCTATCACCTCCAGTGGAAGGAAGACCACTGATCATTTACCTCACAGTCCTAGAGGACTCAATGGGATGTGTACTTGGCCAACAAGACGAAACCAAAAGGAAAGAGTCTGCCGTTTACTATCTAAGCAAGAAATTCACCGACTGTGAAACTAGGTACACAATGCTTGAGAAAACTTGTTGTGCTTTGGCTTGGGCAGCCAAACGTCTTCGCCAATACATGATTCGTCACACTACTTGGTTGGTCTTCGAAATGGATCCAATCAAGTACGTTTTCGTAAAACCTGCTCTCACGGGAAGGATTGCCCGTTGGCAGATGTTACTATCAGAATATGACATAGAGTACCATGCTCAGAAAGCCGTTAAAGGAAGTATTTTAGCCGATCATTTGGCTCATCAACCGATTGACGATCAAGAATCAATCGGGTTTGACTTCCCAGACGAAGATGTCATGTATCTAAAGATGAAAGATTGCGATGAACCGGTACCTAGTGAAGGGCCAGAACCAGGTTCCCAGTCGGGACTTATCTTTGACGGAGCAGTCAATCATTATGGAAACGGAATTGGGGCAATCATTGTTACCCCTCAGGGTTCCCACATTCCTTTCACTGCTAGACTTACGTTCAAATGTACGAACAACGAGGCCGAATACGAAGCATGTATTATGGGTCTCGAAGAAGCGATTGATTTAAGGATCAAAAACTTAGACGTATACGGCGACTTAGCCCTAGTGATCAATTAGATAAAAGGAGATTGGAATACATACCAATCAGGATTGATTCCTTACAAAGACTATGCAAGGAGGTTGTTACCCTTCTTCAACAGAGTCGACTTTCATCACATCCCTCGTGATGAGAATCACATGGCTGATGCATTAGCCACTCTCTCTTCCATGATAGTATAGGTCGATGGAACGACATACCTAAGATCGACATAATGCGCCTTGAACGACCCGCTTACGTCTTCGCGATTGAAGCATTCATAGACGACAGACCTTGGTATCACGATATCAAATGCTTCCTTCAGAAACAACAGTATCCACCTGGGGCATCCAGGAAAGACAGAAAGACCCTCAGAAGATTGGCTGGAAGCTTCTTCCTGAGCAGTGATACACTTTACAAGAGAAATTTTGACATGGTCTTGCTCCGATGCGTCGAAATACCAGAAGTAGACATGCTCATGAAAGAAATTCATGAAGGATCCTTTGGCACTCATGCCAATGGACACACAATGGCAAGAAAAATTCTCAGGGCCGGGTACTATTGGTTGACCATGGAATCCGACTGCTACAAGTACATGAGGAGGTGTCATAAGTGTCAGATATACTCCAACAAAATTCATGTACCGCCATCACATCTCAAAGTTCTTTCTTCCCCGTGGCCATTTTCGATATGGGGAATTGACATGATTGGCATGATCGAGCCCAAGGCTTCAAACGGACATAGGTTCATCCTGGTAGCCATTGACTACTTCACCAAGTGGGTCGAAGCAGCGTCATTCGCCAATGTAACCTGACAAGTGGTGGTCCGATTTATCAAAAACAATATCATCTACCGTTATGGTGTTCCAAGCGAGATCATTACTGATAATGGATCTAACTTGAATAATAAGATGATGAAAGAGTTGTGTGCAGAGTTCAAGATCGAACACCATAACTCATCTCCCTACCGACCCAAGATGAACGGAGCAGTAGAAGCGGCTAACAAGAACATCAAGAAGATTGTTCAAAAGATGGTGGTAACCTATAAAGATTGGCACGAAATGCTACCCTTTGCGCTTCATGGTTATCGCACATCTGTCCGTACTTCAACAGGGGCTACCCCTTTCTCTCTAGTATATGGCATGGAGGCAGTGCTCCCCATAGAAGTAGAGATCCCATCAATCCGGGTATTGATGGAAGCCCCGCTCACCGAAGCTGAATGGTGTCAAAGTCGACACGACGACCTGAACCTGATCGAAGGGAAGCGAATCACGGCACTATGCCATGGTCAGTTATATCAACAGAGAATGAAGAGGGCGTTCGACAAAAAGGTCCGACCTCGTGTCTTCAGGAAAGGAGACCTTATGCTCAAGAAGATACAATCATTTCTCACTGATTCTCGGGGCAAATGGACCCCAAATTATGATGGTCCCTATGTGGTCACGAAAGCTTTCTCAGGAGGCGCCTTGAGACTTGCAACCATGGACGAAGAGGAATTTACCTACCCCACGAATGTTGATGTAGTCAAGAAATACTTCGCCTAAACTAAAAAAAAAAAAACGTCTCGGTGGATTGAAAACCCGAAAGGGCGGTCCAGGCAAAAGTTAGAGACATGAAAAAAATCATCCCGATGGATTGGAAATCTCATAGTACAATCCAGGAAAAATTAGGGATAATGGCAAGTAACTATGTTCAACAGAGGCAAGTCCCTCAGCAGCAGTTACAGCATCCATCGGAGGAAATCTCCAGTCAAAGATCATCTTCGACGGAAGCTCAGGATGTCTCGAATTCAAAGTTGGTAGAAGGATAGTGGTCGTTATGTTTCAACGTAGCCCTTTTCCCTGTAAATTACCATTTTCTAACTTTGTATATACTCTTTGGAATCACGCGTTTGGCTGATCTCGATCTTATCAATAAAATTTGAGCCCTTGTGCTTTTGTTTGTAATTCTTTACTTGTTTTAGCTTTACAGAACGACGTTGTTTAAACTTAATCAGCGATTCTTGAAATAAAACAAAAATGAATTTACTTGTTAAACTTTTTCTGCTTTTAAATTAAAGATGGCATTTCTTTTGACTGTTGAACATCAGAAGAACATCGATCGCTTCTCCCGAAGTAAGCGGACTTTCAAAGTGCAGAATCAAAGTACTCCTTCTAAGCCAGTATGCCTGAATGAAGGGGTCAACTGTGTCAGAGACCTTGTTTTGTCTGACACGCTTCGGCTGAGTTCTCATCTCCTAAGCCTGATCAACATAGCTCCCAACGGGACTATCTCTCCTAAGCAAGGTGGAATTGCTATTTTGAACCAATGGTACTTCTTCGCCCCGCGATGGCCGAGTATCCAATTATGTTCATCCATTAGTCTGTATGTCGCGTCTGTTTTGTCAGCATATACATACATACATCATGCATTTTTTATTTGCATTTACATTCCATATTGCATCACTATCACTCTAGTCGGTCTTGTCCCCTAGTGGTAGAAGTCCTCTCAATCGAGTTGTCAGTTCTTGCCTCGTCAGGAAATACTGTGTCTGAACAACCTCGCTTCCAGTTTAATTCTGGAAAGAAGTTGGTCCTTGACCACTTTGATAACTTGAACCTCTGAATGACCAGAGAAAACCTTCAACAGATGTCACTCTTTGCCAACAAAGATGATATCCTTGCTTTCCCGGATTAAGGAAAATCCATAGAGAAAACCTCATGATCAGAGATTCGGCAGCACGCCAGTTTTGCTCCGAAAAACCACTGATGAGAAGGTCATTGGCACCTCAAAATTGGACCCCATCATATGGCGTTTCTCCAGGAAGATCCCGAAAAAAGTATGATGAAAGATCCCAAATGAAAACAGTCTCTCAAGAGACTCGCTTTCCCCAGTAGAATCGACAAATGGCGTCTCCAACAGAGAAGTTTGTACAACTCTACAACTCAGACGTTGGGTTCTCCAGCAAGTCTGACATCAAAGCTTTTTCCATCAAATGGCATCTCCCCAGGAAAATTCGGCGAGAAGTTTGAGGAAAACCGCTACTAATAGCGTCCCTTGTCAATAAAGTTTATTGACAAAAAAAACTAAGACCAGTTCCTTGGTAGGAAACCAGGATCGAGGGGAAGTTTATTTCAAAAGAGACTGAGACCAGTTCCTTGGTAGGAAACCAGGATCGAGGGGAAGTTGACAAAAGAAACTAAGACCAGTTCCTTGGTAGGAAACCAGGATCGAGGGGAAGTTTATTTCAAAAGAAACTAAGACCAGTTCCTTGGTAGGAAACCAGGATCGAGGGTAAGTTTATTTCAAAAGAAACTAAGACCAGTTCCTTGGTAGGAAACCAGGATCGAGGGGAAGTTTAAATCAGAAACTGAGACCAGTTCCTTGGCTCAGGACCAGGATCGAGGGGAAGTTTACCTTTTCTAAGCATCATTGCTTAGCTAAAGAAGATGAATGCGTAAGCTACCATTCATAACCACCATCAAAATTTCGGATATTCCGATATTTAATCCTCTTGCACCCCGAATGCCCGAATCCCTTCGTCATTCACACCTTCGGGTCCAAGAAGATTAAATAGGGGCATCTGTAATACCCCAAATTTTGTCCACTAAAGTTTCCCATCATTGTGCAAATCATCATCACGATATGGATGTACCTTTATGCTTCATCAGTCTCCCCAAAGATGGGTGAGCATCCAATACAATCAAAATTAGGGTTTCAAGCCCTCTCTGAGCTTTAGACAAAGGATCAATCAAGAAATGACATGATCTTCAACTTGTCTAATATCTCAAACATCCACAATGGATCAAAAGGACTCCCACTTCAAGGATTAAGCACAAGGCTGCTCCCTTCTAGGTGGATCAAGTCTCAAGATCGACAGTGTCACCAAATTAGGGTTTTGGTCGACCAGGGCCTCCAGATGGAAATTTTCATCTGGGCACAAGGCAATGATCCAAAACATAACCTAATATGCTTCATGGAACCTCATGAACCCATGCATCAAGTCAATTTTGCCGCAGGGGATGCATTCATCAAAAATCAGGAATTAGGGTTTCTTGACCTAATTCACCCCTAAGTTGACTTTTGGGACAAACCATGAGCCAAGACCTCAAGAGATGATTTGAGGGTCTCTAATATACCATATTGATCCATTTGGAACAATGGATTGATCCAAGAAGTTTGAGCAACAAGTCTCAATTTCATCTGCACCACAATTAGGGTTTTAAGGGAAAAGTCAACTGTAACTTTGACTTTTGACCAGGACATGCTCCCAAACCCTAATACATGATTGAATATACCCTATGACACCCTTGGAACATGTCCATCAAGTTTGATTTAGGTCAAGGACATGATTTCATGAAGAATTGCACAGTTTGGAACTCATCTGATAAAAAGTCAACTGTGCACAAAAGTCAACTTTGACTTTTTGAGATTTTTCACCAAAATGGATTTTTAACCCTAAAATGATGTTAATGTATGATTTGAATCATCATTCATCAAGAAAAATCAAGAAAAGTGAGATAACTTGTAAAAGGGGTAACCATAAAACTTAGAAATTTTTCTAAGTTAAAAATAAAGTGGCAAAGGTACCAACTTTGGAGGACCATAACTCCTAAACCACAAGGCCATTTTTTCTCATCCAAAGATGGATTTGTAGCCCTCATTATCACCTACAAAAACTTCAACTACAAGTCATTCCAATTCATTAAGTATTTTGAGTTATGGAGTGATCAAAGTGGCTGAAAAGTGAAAATGTCACTTTTTCCAACACTGTGAAATTTTCACTAAGTCAGATTTTGCCTCACTTTTTGCCAAATGTAGGGGGATTTTTCACTTGGAATCAAAAGAGATCAAAACCAAACTTGTTCAAACAGTTGTTGTATCATGTAAGAGCTTTCCAAAATGGCCAAGAACATTGCCAAATTCAACCTACACCATGAGATACAACATTGCCAAGTTGCCTTGCTGAAATCTGTCAAGGCAAGGCAGAATTTGCAACTTTGGTCGATTTGCCAAAATCAGCCAAATTCAATTGCTCCAATCCACTTGGACACCTCAGAGGATTGAATCTAAAGGGGACAATCACTGAGCCAAGCCTCCAAAGTCCATGGAACAAGAAATAGCATGTTGAACCTAGAATGGCCAAAATGGGGACAAGACTTCAAATTTGGAATGAGGCATTCAATGGAACCATCAAGGTGGCATGGACTGAGCCATTCTCATCTGAAATCAGTCAAGACTTATCCAAGACCAAGGGGACCAAAGCTCTGTGCCCTAACCTTTAGTCAATGGCTAGAGGAGACTTGGATTTTCATTTGCCAACATTGGCCAAACCTACTTACCAGCTGCCATGCACTATTCCTTGCAAAACAAACTTGCTCTACTATAAATAGAGCTCAATTGTGGTCAGTTTAAGTACACCAAAGCCATCTAACAGATGCTTTCTTCAAAATCTCTTTTTCTTGGCAAAAATGCCTTTCTTAGCAAGGTAGCTATCGGGTTTTGAGTTTGAGAGCAATTCTGCACAAACCAATCACTCACACACCTCACATACATCACATATGAGCTGATCAAACACTCATATAACTTCTGAAACATCAATTTCATGAAATCACCAGCTGGTTGCTCAAATTTTCAAACAAACTGCAGCTGAGGTACCACAAAATGATCCAGCCAATTTCAACCAAGTCCAACCATCCAAACACAATCCATAGGGTGTAGGGAAGCTGTTCAGATCATCACAACTCATCTGTAACACCTCCAAATCAAAAATCACTTTGGACTTGCTGTCACGACTTGGAGGTAAGCACATACTTGGTCATCTCTCAATCTATTCATATTTCCTCGCACAATAATTTGGCCATATGTTCATAATCATGCATGGAATGTTTTCCCTCAATTAATTGCATTGTTTGAATCGTGTATCAAAAATCCTAGCCTTCATGCAGAAATTAGGGTTCTTGAGGTCTCTTCGTGATTTCTTGTTGTATGTTTAATTTAAATGAAATTAAAGTACATAGACATGATCGTGAGGTTGAGACGAGCATAATGATATATGGATTGCATGATATGATGACGTATTCATGGAGATTGGATAGAAAATGCAAATCTGAGAAACCAAGAACACGCGCGTGTTCTTCAGCTGTTCTTGGCGCCATTTTTCATAAATTCAAATATTTGAATTTTGTGATTTTGTTTAATTGATTCAAAAATTAATTTCTCTCTGAGTTTTAATGATTTTGAGTTGATTCTTTTTTTAATAATTCACAAAAATGTTAAAATATTTTATTTTATCAAAAAATCCCAAAAATATTATTTATTTCATATAATTGATATTTTTGTAAAGAATTAATATTTTGATTGTTTTTGGCATTTTAAATATTTTTTCTACATTGATTTTGTAACTTTTAATGCTTTCTAATTATTTTGTAGGTCAATACTTAATTTTTGAAGCATTAATCCAAAATCACAATTTGTTTTTCACTTGTTAAACAATTTTGATCATTTTAATTGAATTTTTATTCAATTAAATACATTTTTGAAAACAAATTAGGGTTTTTGGATTAATTCAACCCTCACAAATCATTTTCAAAACTCTTTTTGGGCCTCTTGAGAGAGTGTAAGACCCATCCCCCCCTTGTACAAAAACTTTTTGGGCCTCATCCATTGTATAAGTCCCTCTGTACAAGTAAACGGCGCGATCGTCGCCCGTTTAAAAATAAAAATCATCTGGGCCTCTCCTTGAGCTATAAGACCCATTCAAAACACTTTGGGCCTCTATTAGAGTGTAAGACCCAATCCCCCTTTTAACCAAAACATCTTGGGCCTCACTTATTGTATAAGTCCCTCTGCGTTAAAAGAAAACCTCGGCGCGATCGCCATTTTTAAACGAAAAATCATTTGGGCCTACCCTCGTGTTATAAGCCCCACTCTTTTCCTTTAAACCTTTTTGGGCCTCTTGAGAGAGTGTAAGACCCATCCCTTTGTACAGAAAACCATTTTGGGCCCCAGTCACTTGTATAAGTCCCGCTGTACAAAGTCAAACAGTGCGCTCACTGATAAAACCCTGGGCCTCTCCTCGAGCTGTAAGCCCCGAATCTTTCTTTTTCAAAGTACTTTCTTCTCTGATTTTGAATATATTGTTGTTTTCAATCTTTCTTTGTTGAACAACTAACCAAACAGCATGGAAGCACTCCAACCGAGTAAGTGGTTATCGCTTTCGTTTACTGCTTTCATATTATAAACTGTATTGTGGGGCTGCTCACTGTAAGTCTCCTTTCATAAACTCATATTTACTGTGTAATAATAGTATAGATATTTCGAGTTTCCCCGGCAACTACGTCTAGAACTTGGTGACGCCGTTTCACTTATTCGTAGAAATAGACGCCTAGATCCCCAATAGGAGCACCAGATACAGTCTTCTCTTCGGCTGTCCTCTTTAGGAATCGTCAAGAAGCTCTACTCCCCAAGATGAATGTATTCTCCGTGAATGGCATCTTTGAGTTTCTTCCCAATTCTCGAACTTTCCTGACTTGATCTATTCCTTGTGGATAGCTTGCCTTGAATGTCTCGGGGTTTGGGTACCCACTACGGTCATAATCTTGGACCTTAACTAAGGAACCCTCTTTAAAAGCTAAAAGTCGCTGGATAGTAAACCTCGCACCTTTACCAGTGGTTTTTATCTTTAAAAGAGTTATCTCTCCTAATGGAAAGGAGATGATAGACCCACAGGCTTCTTAAAAGCATCGGCCTCCTCTTGGGCATTATTCAAGGACACTACATCTTCTTAGAAGTATTCACAGCCTCCTCTTAGGCTTCGTATAATGATCTCTTCCTCCGGGAATGATAGCCTCCTCTTGGGCTTAGTACAAAGGACCCGTCGGCTTCTTAAAAGTTTCCAGCCTCCTCTTGGGCTTCGTACAAATTGTCCCGACGACCTCCTAGAGGTATAGGAACAGAACTTAGTCATCTTCATAGAACAGTCCTTTCATAGAGTCTACTACTGTTTCTCGCAGCATAGTACAAAAGATAAAACTCTAGACACGGACAGTCTAACTTCCTTGAGTCTCAAAGACATTCTCAAGCACCCTTCGTTAGATAGGAAGGAAACCCGCAGACTCGGACAGTCTCAATACCCTTTGGATTTCCCGTTTCCTCAAAGAAAAGGAAATATCCCTGATCCTCAAATCAAATCCCTAAGTACAGTGTTACTCATATAAGAACTGATTTTCTCTTTTAAAATCAGTATATTGGATCTGTCACTCAACTGAAATAGTTACAATAGCCTCCATCTCGGGCTTCGTACGAGATACCAAAATTCTCCCCAGTGGAGTCAAACAACCTTTTCGCCTCTCTCTCAGGCTTCGTACGAGACACATAAGCGACTCCCTCGTTGAGTCAATCTCCCTTTCGCCTCCATCTCGGGCTTTGTACGAGATACAAAAAGGCTCTCATTGAGCCAAACAAACAATCGCCTCCATCTCGGGCTTTGTACGAGATACAAAAAGGTTCATATTGAGCCAAACAAATAGCCTCCTCTTAGGCTTTGTATAACGATATACCCCACTGGGTCGAACCCTTTTAGCCTCTTTCTCGGGCTTTGTACGAGACACCAAATAGCCTCCTCTTAGGCTTTGTATAATGATTTTCCTAGAAGAAATTAGCCTCCTCTTAGGCTTTGTATAAGAAAACCACTGGTTGATCCAATCAACCTTTTAACATCAAACCTGTGCCTCGTTCACAGTACACAAACATCAACAACTCCTTTCTCTTCATCTAATCGCTGTAAGCGGCAAGCCTCTGGATCATCTACATCCATGCCACTGTCCCTCTTTCAGCATGAGAAATTCCTAAGGAAAGATGGCATTGCTCTACACTGAGTTAAAGTCTTCTCCTTCAAGTTAAAACCCTTTCCTCAGAAATTATGGCATTGCTCGGATCCGCGTATCCCAGTTAAAGTAATTCTCCTTCTCCCCTCTTTAGAGATGACAAATTCTCTCTAAAGCCGAGACCTTTCAGCTTCACGTCTTGGGCTTTAAACAAGACACAAATAGACCTTTCAGCTTCACATCTTGGGCTTTGAACAAGATACAAACCACCTTTCGCTTCACGTCTTGGGCTTTGAACAAGACACCAAAAACCAATTTCCTCCCATAGAATAGGAGGAACTACGAACGCTCTGATTTCCCTGTTTC
The DNA here is from genome assembly GCA_022829125.1 of Lathyrus tuberosus. Lineage (NCBI taxonomy): Eukaryota > Viridiplantae > Streptophyta > Magnoliopsida > Fabales > Fabaceae > Lathyrus > Lathyrus tuberosus. Next base: position 561,747 of record JALAZF010000070.1, on the reverse strand, counting down.
GGTAAACGGGAATACGTAGGCATAAGATCGAAAGAAAAGATCTTAGCGAGCGCAATCAACAAAAAACCCAAATCCCATATCTCCATCCACCAAAAGCAGTATTTCAAAAGCATCAGTCCTAACACCCTAATCCTTGTTCCCCGCTAGAAATTCCGAGAAAGAAAGAAAACCGTATTGGCGAAAATACAAATAACCAGTACAAAGGCCCCCCACATTGATAGCATTCGTAACCTAACAGACCGCTGTTTAAACTCAGTATGCAAAGCAGGGTTAATTGGAGACATCTATTTCCCTTCCTTATTCAGCTCACAATAGGATAAAAAATGAATCGACCTGTAGTCAAAGCTCAAACCGCAGAGAGCGACCAGTGCTTAAGAACCGCGTCCAAAATCGCTCGCTACAGAGGGGAGATCACATGATGTGTACCTCTGCTTTATAAATGGTTTATCTCCCATTTGCCTAAGTCTGCTGCTTTTTGGGATCACAAGAGTGCCTTACGTTGGTCGTAGAAAATCATGTCTCTCACCAACTCTGACATTGATTGGTGTAATAGGATTTATGATGGGATTAGGATCATTGACCGTTGTGGAAACTTCCCTAACGTACCCCTTATAGGAACTAAGGGAGGAATCAATTACCATCTAGTTATCGTTCGTCGTCAATTTGGATACCCGATGAGACACGTCCCACTGAGTGTTCATCTGGAAGGTCTTTTCTTCAAGGAAGGGGAAAATGACAGAGCACTAAAGATAGAAATAGTGCACGCTTAGAAACATGTTCATAAGAAAGGACGGGAGTCTCTAGGAAAACCGGACTGTGTCTCGGTGGAGCCTTATCTCCACTGGGTACAAACTAGAGCTCTTAAGCTAAAGATGCCTTATCCTCGTCACGAAGTTCTTCCGCCGAGGGAATCTGTCATGTACTTTATGACTGAGACTGAAAAGCTTCAGGTTACTCTCAACAAAGTTCAACAGGAGAGGAGGTCTTGGAAGAACAAGTACCGCAACCTCAACGTAGAGTGCATCAAAATACAGCAACTACTGAAAGATAAGGACACTCTGATTGAAATTTTGGAGCAACATGATGTAGAGAATCAAGATGACTAAAGGAATTTGCTCACTCCTTTCACCTGGCAAAGGAATGACAACCCGACAACGACCCAAGAGCCCCGGTCAAAGAAAAGGAAAGTACCAGAGTCAGCACCCGATTTCTCTTCAGAGAGGACTCGGGACCCATTAGCTTAGGTTTCTGTTTCTGCACCTTGTAATCTACTATATTTCCATTTCTGTAATCCTTTGAATTCAATAAAAAGGGGTTTCCCCACTGTTTGATATTTGCAATCTAATTGTCGAAGTTTATTTTGATTAAACCAAAAAACAATTAATATAATCATTGCATTCATCATTCTTACATCGCATATTCTTCTTACCTACGAATCTCACATTTGTGTCTCGGTTCTAGAGTCAAACTGTCTCATTCGTACAATACTCGGGCCAATCGTCAAAAAAAGATGGATGATCTTGAGGAAGAAAACAGAGAGTTGAAAGAAGAGATCGACGCTCTGAGAGAGGATATGAAAAAGCTTCGTAACGACATGCAAGCCATGGCAGAAGCTCAACAACAAAGGACTGTGATCTCATAGATCACCTCAACACCCATAGTGGATAAGTATGATCCTAGGTATCAGATGCCAAAAGATCGTCCTTGGGGCATGCCTGTTAATTATATCCCAGATGGATATGTTCCGCCGATCACTGAAGATCAGGGAGTCATAACAGAAGCCGCTGGGCCTGAAGGTTACAAACTTCGGGAAAGCGAAGATGCCAGGGGCATACTGAAGATTCCTGAAGGTTACAAACTTCGGGAAACGCCAAGATTCACTGCCGTAGTCACGGTACCACCCCCTGTGGTGTACACTGTCCCGGAAGGACAGATTCCACTGATACCTTCTGGTAAGAAGGAAACTATGTTCAATAGAATGGATGAATTCCAGGAGCAGTTCCTGGAAATGCAAGCCATCCGCAGTCAGGATTTATTTGGAAAGGACGCCGCAGACCTTTGTCTGGTCCCCAATGTGAAAGTTCCGCACAAATTTCAAGTGCCCGACTTTGAAAAATATAAGGGTAACTCTTGCCCTCAGAGCCATCTGGTGATGTACGCTCGGCGAATGTAAGCTCAGACGGAGAATCAGGACCTACTGATTCACTACTTTTAGGATAGTTTAACCGGTTCCGCACTCAAATGGTACATGGGTTTAAACCGTACTACGATTAGCACATTCAGAGATCTTGGTACTGCCTTCGTCCAACAATACAAATACAATTTAGACATGGCACCGGACAGAGATCAACTCATATCAATGTCACAAAAGGACAAGGAAACCTTTAAGGAGTACGCTCAGAGATGGCGTGAAATTGCCGCTCAGATTTGTCCACCTCTTGAGGAAAAAGAGATGACAAAGATCTTCTTAAAGACCTTAAGCTCATTTTACTATGACAGAATGGTTGCCAGTGCGCCCAGTGATTTCACCGAGATGGTGGGCATGGGAGTTCGTCTTGAGGAAGCCATCCGAGAAGGACGTTTGGTAAAAGACGCTGGATCATCGAGTAGTACAAAATGATATGGTAGTGCTCTCCCTAAGAAAAAAGAGCAAGATATTGGGAATATCTCTCTCGGAAAGCAAAGGCGACGGTACCAACCGGTAGCAACTATAACTCCTGCTATCAACCCTGCGCCTATTCCTACATATCAACCTCAGGTTGCGCAGAGCCAACCTAATCAGCAAAGGACACAACAACCTCTTTAGCAGGCTCGTCCTCGATACAATAACAACCGTACAACACGACCACCAGGGTTTGATCCTATACCCATGTTGTACGCAGAACTATTTCCGTTACTACTGGCTAAGGTGCACATACAGACTAAGTCTCCTCTTACAGTACTGGAAAATCTGCCTTTTTGGTTTAAGGTGCATCAGACATGCCCTTATCATCAAGGTGGTCCAGGGTATAACATAGAGAACTGTCTCAATTTCAAATCTGACGTGCAAAAGCTTGTTAGGAGCGGGCTCTTTTCTTTCAAAGATACGAATCCCAATGTTCTCACAAACCCGCTGCCTCAACATGAGAAAGCTGCAGTCAACCTGATTGAGAAAGAATTTAACAACGTCTATCAAATTCATGATGTACTCTTGTTAAGGACCAATCTAGTCAAGATGCATTGTAGATAGAGTGGATATGGCCATGTACCACCTCATAATTATCATCAGTGTGATGTCTGCTCTAAAAGTAATCAAGGGTGTTCTGTGGTGCAATCAGCTCTATAGGAACAGATGGATCTTGGATGGATCCAAGAGCACAGAGTTCGTGGAGTTAACATGGTCTATATGAATTCCAACGTCATTCAGAACCACGACATCCGTGCGATGAATGTCAACCTGGTGGCAATGCATTTAAGGCAAAGCTTGTATCATAATCTGCCGCGGCACGATTACAGTTCTTGTCTGACTTGCTCGGTAAACAAACAAGGATGTTCTTTCATACAGGAGGCCCTCCAGCATCAGATGGATCTTGGATGGATCCAAGACTACCATGATAGGAATCCCTATCAGATCAATATGGTTCAGATCTTCGACATTCGCTTGATGAATACCAACTTGGTAGAGTTGCATGCTGAGCAGGTCCGACTCGGATTCCTGATCTCACATAATTATCACAACTGTAAAGCGGGTTGCGAAAATGATCAGGGATGTGCCCTTGTCCAGGAGGCACTTCAGCACTTGTTAAATCATTGATGGATGCCAATCTACATGGATGAAGATACTCAGCAAATTAGTATCAATAACAGAAACCCCACTCGGCGTCAAAGTCACAATGTCCGACTCGTGGAAGCTAACCATGTGAGGTTACATTGTATTCAAAGTGGGCGTGGCCAGGTGCCACCACACAATTATGAACGTTGTAAAGTCTGTTCGGAAAGTAACCAAGGGTGCTACCTTGTGCGAACAGCTCTCCAGGGGCAGGTGGATTATGGGGAGATTCGGCCATACCCAGGTTCCGGACCCATCAATTGGTCGCCGAACTACCTTGCTAATCAAATTGAGGACGTTGTCGTCATCTCTAATCATCAAAGGACCAGGAATGTTTTTGCCATTACCCCTCTGCTTGACGAATCAAGAATTCCCAACCGGGAACGGATCGAGATTACTTATGATGGTCAGAAAAACTAGAAGGTTCCCATAGTCATCTATCTGCCGGGACCACTACCGTATGAATCAGCTAAGGCAATCCCTTACAAATACGGTGCAACAACAATTGAGAATGGAAAGGAAATTCCATTACCCTCCATCATGAATATTGAAGACATCAGTCGAGTAACACAGAGTGGTAGAATCTTTAACAGAGGATTTGGAAAGTCCAACAAAGAAAAGGAACTTCAGACAGAAGCTCCCGATCCATCAGTCGGTCAATCCAGTAATCCTGACCTTTCGAAAAATAATGATGTGATGCTGAAGCTCATCCAAAGGAGTGAATACAACATTGTTGATCAGCTATTACAGACTCCTTCAAAGATCTCGGTATTATCGCTGTTATTCAGTTCGGAAGCGCACAGGGAGGCTCTACAGAAAGTCTTGGAGCAAGCCTTTGTGGAACAAGATGTAATAATTAGACAGTTCGATAGTATTGTCTCTAACATCACTTCTTGCAATAACTTGGGATTTAGTGATGAGGAATTACCGGAAGAGGGTCGCCGTCATAACATGGCACTCAATATCACAGTCAACTGCCAGGATGATGCTTTAGCCAGCATACTCATAGACACCGGGTAAGCCCTGAATGTTATGCCGAAATCCACTTTGATGCAATTATCATTCAAAGACCCTCCGATGAGAACCAGCGAGGTCGTCATCAAAGCGTTCAACAGATCCAGAAAAACGGTTATCGGCGAAGTTGATCTTGCCATAACTATTGCTCCTCACACTTTCCAAGTCATCTTCCAGGTCATGGACATTCAGGCAACGTACAGTTGTTTATTAGGAAGACCTTGGATACATCAGGCTGGAGCGGTCACTTCAACCCTCCACCAAAAGCTAAAGTTCTTCCAGAACGGCTAACTCATCACAGTCTGTGGGGAACAGGCCTTGCTCGTCAGCAATTTATCGTTATCCACTTATGTGGAACCAGAAGGGATAATCGGAACCCAGTTCCAAGTACTTGCGTTGCACAAGGACGGTTAATTGGAAAAAGGAACTTCGATTTCCTCATACAAAGATGCTATTAAAGCGGTCGAGAGTACCGATACAATAGGATGGGGACAGCTTGTCATTCCTACTAGCAATACAACAAAGAAGGGTCTTGGTTTCTCTGTAACCTGTACCCAGACAGCTGCTAACGATGAAAGTCTTCATCCCATTCAAAACTTCTTCCATAGTGGAGGGTTCCTTCACCCAGTGCCTCAGGAAATCCATGCTATCAACGAGGAGGATTCCTCCAACATGGATGAAGAATGGAAGTCATATCTTAACGAGGAAGGTTATATGTCTTGGGAAGAGGTGCCTACGCCATTTTGCTATCCCGCACAGAGTTCGAGATTTATACCAAGGTCTGATGTCAAAATGATATATGGAGGTTGTGATCCGGAAGGATGTCGTGCTCCGCCAAATTCATTAGAGGAGGACACTCTGATGAAAGGCAACTTTGACCACAATTACTATGGCCCGATGGATGGCCTGCCAATGTGGCAGCCTTACCCAGGAGACTTGAGGCCAGAAAGTCAGCCGAGTAATGAAACTCAGCTGAGCATCATTGAACAGAATACCTGTGTCCCCACCATGTCATGGGATCAACACTCAGGTCATTCAGAAACTACTCAACATGACGATGAATTTGCAACGTTTGCAGGACTAGAATTCATCAACTATGCTTTTCCCGAGGTCAACGTCATCGAGAGGGATGACTTCTCCAGTTCCAAAGAAGTGTGGGACACCTTGGGACAACCGAGTGGAAAGTACGACTATATGGTCAAGTACACCACTCTCGAAAGCTCTCGTATCAGGCTCGAAGATATCCATCCAACTGGATGGGGAGATACACCTGTGAGCACAACTGCTATGCAAAATACAACTGAGGAATCCTCCTACGACAATTATGCCTGGGAGACAGATTCCAATGATCCTGCTTCACCAGAAATCAGCGTTATTTCTGAAGACAAATCAAGGAAGGTGCCAGACTTTGTGATTCACCGAGGAGTTCGCCGCCAATGGGTTGCTGTCGATGTTCCCAGGATTGTTCATAAGTCAAAGTAATTGCCATCTTTAACCTTTCACCCTGCCCAGGTGAAACGGATGTTCGATAGGGTACGCTTTCTATAAATTTCCCTCTTCGCTTCGCCCAAAGCGGCAGAGTTTTGTTTTATAGGGCTGTAGTTTCAAGAATCGACTTATTCATTAATAAAATAACGTCGTTCTGTAATTTCCGCATTAATTGCTGTTTTCTCTTTTTGCTTTTTCTTAGAAAATGGTAATCCTAAAAAACAATTCAATAATAAAAACAAGCAGTAATAAAAAAATACACTGCACACACTTTTGCATTCTCTCTATCTCTTCTAAAAAACAATCATCACGTCATGCAGATTGCTTGTTTTAAACCCCGTTGAAACATACGATCCGATGCCTTCTCCCAACTTTGAGTTCCCGGTATTTGGGGCTGAAGAAGAAGTTGACAACGAAATTCCAGAAGAGATCTCCCGATTACTCAGATAAGAGGAAAGGTCCATTGAACCTCACAAAGAGCCGTTGGAAACGGTAAACTTGGGTTCAGAAAAAGAGAGAAAAGAAATCAGGATTGGGGAACTGCTCAGTCCAACTGCCAAAGAGAGTTTGATAAAGCTTCTCAAAGAATTCCCCGACGTATTCGCTTGGTCCTATTAGGATATGCCAGGGTTGGATACCAGCATCAGCATCGTGGAACATCATCTACCGTTGAGATCGGAATGTCCGCGAGTAAAGCAGAGGTTGAGACGCACTCACCTGGACATGGCAATCAAAATCAAAGAGGAGGTACAGAAACAGATTGACGCAGGTTTCCTCGCCACATCAGAATATCCTCAATGGTTAGCCAACATCGTACCCGTTCCCAAAAAGGACGGAAAGGTCAGAATGTGTGTCGATTACAGGGATCTGAACAAGGCTAGTCCAAAGGACGACTTTCCTTTACCACACATTGACATGCTGGTTGACAGTACAACAAAGTTCAAAGTTTTCTCCTTCATGGATGGATTCTCGGGCTATAACCAGATTAAAATGGCGCCGAAAGACATGAAGAAAACTTCGTTCATTACCCCATGGGGTACCTTTTGTTACAAGGTAATGCCGTTCAGTTTGAAGAACGTCGGGGCAACCTATCAAAGGGCCATGACTACTCTCTTTCATGACATTATACACAAAGAAATCGAGGTATATGTCGATGACATGATTGCTAAATCAAAAACAGAGGAGGAGCATGTGACCCACCTGTCAAAACTATTCGAGCGTCTGAGAAAATACAAACTCCGCTTGAATCCCAACAAATGCACCTTCGGTGTCCGTTCAGGGAAACTTTTTGGGTTCATCGTTAGCCAGAAAGGAATTGAGGTTGATCCTGACAAGGTCAAGGCCATTCAAGAAATGCCTTCTCCGAAAACTGAAAAACAAGTCAGAGGATTCCTGGGACGTTTGAACTACATCTCCAGATTCATTTTCCTCTTGACCGCCACATGTGCGCCAATTTTCAGGTTACTAAAAAAGAACCAGGATTGCGTTTGGACAGAAGATTGTCAAACTGCCTTCGACAGTATTAAGGAATTCTGTTGAATCCTCTGATTCTATCACCTCTAGTGGAAGGAAGACCACTGATCATCTACCTCACAGTCTTGGAAGACTCAATGGGGTGTGTACTTGGCCAACAAGATGAAACCAAAAGGAAAGAATCTACCATCTACTATCTAAGCAAGAAGTTCACCGACTGTGAAACTCGGTACACGATGCTTGAGAAAACTTGTTGTGCTTTGGCTTGGGCAGCCAAACGTCTGCGCCAGTACATGATTCGTCACACTACTTGGTTGGTCTCCGAGATGGACCCAATCAAGTATGTATTTGAAAAACCTGCTCTCACGGGAAGGATTGCCCGTTGGCAGATGTTGCTATCAGAATATGACATAGAGTACCACGCTCAAAAAGCCGTTAAAGGAAGTATTTTATCCGATCATTTGGCTCATCAACCGATCAACGATCAAGAATAAATCGGGTTTGACTTCCCAGACGAAGATGTCATGTATCTAAAAATGAAAGACTGCGACGAACCGCTACCCAGTGAAGGGCCAGAACCAGGTTCCTAATGGGGACTTATCTTTGACGGAGCAGTTAATCATTATGGAAACGGAATTGGGGCAATAATTGTTACCCCTCAGGGTACCCACATTCCTTTCACCGCTCGACTTACATTCAAATGTACAAACTACGAGGCCGAATACGAAGCTTGTATCATGGGTCTCGAGGAAGCAATTGATTTAAGGATAAAAAACTTCAACATATATGGCGACTCAACCCTGGTTATCAATCAGATAAAAGGAGATTGGAACACATACCAATCAGGACTGATTCCTTACAAAGATTATGCAAGAAGGTTGTTACCTTTCTTTAACAGAGTTGAGTTTCATCACATCCCTCGTGATGAGAATCACATGGCTGATGCATTAGCCACTCTATCTTCCATGATTAGTGTAGGTCAATGGACTGACCTACCTAAGATCAACATAATGCGCCTTGAAAGGCCCACTTACGTCTTCACAATTAAAGCAGTCATAGATGACAAACCTTGGTATCACGATATCAAATGCTTCCTTCAAAAACAAGAGTGCCCTCCTGGGGCATTCAGAAAGGATAGAAAGACCCTCAGAAGACTAGCAGGTAGTTTCTTCCTGAGCGGTGATACTCTCTATAAGAGAAATTTTGACATGGTTTTGCTCCGATGCGTTAACAGACCAGATGCAGACATGATAATGAAAGAAATTCATGAAGGATCCTTTGGCATCATGCCAACGGACACACAATGGTTAGAAAAATTCTAAGAGCAGGGTACTATTGGTTGACAATGGAATCCGACTGCTACAAGTACATGAGGAGGTGTCACAAGTGTCAAATATACTCCGACAAAATTCATGTACCGCAAACGCATCTCAAAGTTCTATCTTCCCCGTGGCCTTTTTCCATATGGGGAATCGACATGATTGGCATGATTGAGCCCAAAGCTTCAAACAGACATCGGTTCATCCTAGTAGCCATTGACTACTTCACCAAGTGGGTGGAAGCAGCGTCATACGCCAATGTGACCCGACAAGTGGTGGTCCGATTTATCAAAAACAATATCATATGCCGTTATGGTGTTCCGAGCCAGATCATTACTGATAATGGATCTAACTTGAACAACAAGATGATGAAAGAGTTGTGCGCAGAGTTCAAGATCGAACACCATAACTCATCTCCCTACCGACCCAAGATGAACGGAGCGGTAGAAGCGGCTAACAAGAACATTAAGAGGATTTTTCAGAAGATGGTCGTAACCTACAAAGATTGGCACGAGATGCTACCTTTTGCTATTCATGGTTATCGCACATCTGTCCGCACTTCAACATGGGCTACCCCTTTCTCTCTAGTATATGGCATGGAAGCAGTGCTTCCCATAGAAGTAGAAATCCCGTCGATCTGAGTATTGATGGAAGCCAAGCTCACCGAAGCTGAATGGTGTCAAAGTCGACACGACGAAATCAACCTGATCGGAGAGAAACGAATCACGGCACTATGCCACGGTCAGTTGTATCAATAGAAAATGAAGAGGGCGTTTGACAAAAAGGTCCGACCTCGCATCTTCAGGAAATGAGACCTTGTGCTCAAGAAGATACAATCTTTTCTCACTGATTCTCGGGGCAAGTGGACTCCGAATTATGACGACCCCTATGTGGTCACGAAAGCTTTCTCAGGCGGTGCCTTGAGACTTGCAACCATGGACTGAGAGGAATTTGCCTACCCCACAAATGTTGATGTAGTCAAGAAATACTTCGCCTAATAAACGAAAAAAAAGAAGTCTCGGTGGATTGAAAACCCGAAAGGGCGGTCCAGGCAAAAGTTAGAGACAAAATAAAAAAAATCATCCTGGTGGATTGGAAACATCACAGTACAATCCAGGAAAAAGTTAGGGATAATGACAAGTAACTATGTTCAACAGAGGCAAGTCCCTCAGCAGCATTTACACCATCCATCGGAGGAAAACTCCAGTCAAGGTCATCTTCGACAGAAGCTCAGGATGTCCCGAATTCAAAATTGGTAGAAGGATAGTGGTCGTTATGTTTCAACGTAGCCCTTTTCTCTTAAATTACCATTTTCTAACTTTGTAAATGCTCTATGGAATCACGCGTTTGGCTGATCTCTCTCTTATCAATAAAATTTGAGCCCTTGTGCTTTTGTTTGTAATTCTCATTTGTTTTAGCTTTACAGAACGACATTTTAATATGATTAACGATTCTTGAAATAAAACAAAAATGAATTTACTTGTAAAACTTTTTCTGCTTTAAAATAAAGATGGCAATTTCTTTTGACTGTTAAACATCAAAAGAACATCAACCGCTTTTCCAGAAGTAAGCGAACTTCAAAGTGCAGAATCAAAGTATTCCTTCTAAACTAGTGCACCTGAATGAAGGATCAGCTGTGTCAGAAACCATTGTTTCATATGACACCCTCGGCCGAGTTCTTATCTCCTAAGCCCGACCAACATAGTTCCCCGCGAGGACTACTTCTCCTAAGCAAGGTAGAATTGCTATCTTGGACCAACGGTACTTCTTCGCCCCGCGATGGCCGAGTATCCAGTCATGTTCATCTTTTAGTTTGTGTGTCGCGTCAGTTTTGTCATCATATACATACGTACATCATGCATTATTGATTTGCATTCACATTTCATATTGCATCACTATCACTCTAGTCGGTCTTATCCCCTGGTGATAAAAAGTCCTCTCAATCGAGTTGTCAAGTTTTTCCTCGATTAGGAAATGTTGCATTTGAATAATCTCTCCTCTAGTTTATTTCTGGAATGAAGTTGGCTCCTCGACCACTTTGATAACTTGAACCTCTGAAAAAATAGAGAGCCCTCATTCAACATCACTCTTCGCCATTGAAGATGATATCCTTGCTTTCCCAGATTAAAGAAAATCCCGAGAGAAAGCCTCCTAATCAGAGATTCGGTGGTACAGTAGTTTTTCTTCGAAAAAAAAACAAACACTGATGAAATGGTCATCGGCACCTCAAATTGGATCCCATCATATGGCGTTTCTCCGGGAAGATCCCGAGGAAAGTATGATGTAAGACCCTAAACGAAAGCAGTCTTTCAGAAGACTCATTTTCCCCAGTAGAAACAAATGGCGTCTCCAACAGAGAAGTTTGTACAACTCTACAACTCAGACGACTGGCTTCCCCAGCAAGTCTGACATCAAAACTTTTTCCGTCAAATGGAATCTCTCTAGGAAAATTCGGTGAGAAGCTTGAGGAAAACCGCTACAAATATCGTCCCTTGTCAATAAAGTTTATTGACAAAAGAAACTAAGACCAGTTCCTTGGTAGGAAACCAGGATCGAGGGGAAGTTTAAATCAGAAACTAAGACCAGTTCCTTGGTAGGAAACCAGGATCGAGGGGAAGTTTACATCAGAAACTGAGACCAGTTCCTTGGTAGGAAACCAGGATCGAGGGGAAGTTTAAATCAGAAACTGAGACCTATTCCTTGGTAGGAAACCAGGATCGAGGGGAAGTTTACCTTTTCTAAGCATCATTGCTTGGCAAAAGAAGATGAGTGCATGAATTACCATTCATAGACTTCGTCAAAATTTCGGATATTCCGATATTTAATCCTCTTGCACCTCGAATGCCGAATACCTTCGCCATTCACACCTTCGGGTCCAAGAAGATTAAATAGGGGCATCTGTCATACCCCAAATTTTGACCACTAATATTTCCCATCATTGTGAAAATCATCATCACAATATGGATGAACTATCTTACCTCCTCAGTCTCCCCAAAGATGGGTGAGCATCCACTTCAATCAAAATTAGGGTTTCAAGCCCTCTTTGAGTGCTTAGACAAAGGATCAATCAAGGAATGACATGATCTTCAACTTGTCTAACCTCTCAAAATTCCACAATGGATCAAGAGGACTCCCACTTCAAGGATTAAGCACAAGGTTGCTCCCTTCTAGGTGGATCAAGCTTCAAGGTCGCCAGTGTCAACAAATTAGGGTTTTGGTCGACCAGGGCCTCCAGATGGAAATTTTCATTTGGGCATGAGCCAATGATTCAAAACATATCCTAATATACTCAATGGAACCTCATGGACCCAAGCATCAAGTCAATTTAGCCTCAGGGGATGCATACATCAAAAATCAGGAATTAGGGTTTCTTGACCTAATTCACCCCTAAGTTGACTTTTGGGACAAATCATGAACCAAGACCTCAAGACATGATTTTAGGGTCTCTAATATACCATATTGATCCATTTGGAACAATTGATTGATCCAAGAAGCTTGAGCAACAAGTTTCAATTTCATCTGAACCACAGTTAGGGTTTTGCGAGAAAAGTCAACAGTAGCTTTGACTTTTGACCAAGACATGCTCCCAAGCCCTAAGACCTGATTCAATATACCCTATAACACCCATGGAACATGTCCATTAAGTTTTATTTAGGTCAAGGACATGATTTCCCAAAGGATCGCACAGTTTGGAATTCATCTGACAAAACGTCAACTGTGCACAAAAGTCAACTTTGACTTTTTGAGATTTTTCATAAAAATGGTTTTTTAACCCTAAAATGATGTTAATGTATGATTTGAATCATCATTCATCAAGAAAAATCAAAGAAAGTGGGATAACTTGTAAAAGGGGGTAACCATAAAAACTTAGAAAAATTTCTGTGTTATGGAAAAAGTGACACTAATGTGCCAACTTTGGAGGACCATAACTCCTAAAGAACAAGGCCATTGTTCCCCATTCAAAGCTTGATTTGTAGATCTCATTGCCCTCTACAAAAGCTTCATACTGACCTATGTCCAAATTCCTCATGAATTTTGAGTTATGGAGTGATCAAAATCAAGAAAAGTCACTTTGTTCCAACACTTAGTGAATATTTCACTAAGTCAGATTTTGCCTTACTTTTTTCCAAATGTAGGGGGATTTTTCACTTGGATCCAAAAGGTATCAAAACCAAATATGATCAAACAGTTGTTGTATCATATAAGAGCTTTACAAAATGGCCAAGAACATCACCAAATTCAACTTGAGCCATGAGATATGACATTGGCAAGTTGCCTTGCTGAAATCTGTCAAGGCAAGGCAGAATTTTGCACTTTTGCTCGATTTGCCAAAATCAGCCAATTCCAAGCCTTGTCATCACTTTGGATATATCTGAGGATTAAATCTAAAGGGGACAATCACTGAGCCAAGCCTCTAAAGTCCTTGGAACAAGAAATAGCATGCTAAATCTAGAATTGCCCAAAATAGGGACAAGACTCCAATTTTAGATTGGAGCATTCAATGGAAGCACCAAGGTGGCATGGACTGAGCTATTAGCAACTGAATTCAGTCAAGACTTATCCAAGACCAAGGGGACCAGCAGCCTGTGCCCTAACCTCTAGTCAATGGCTAGAAGAGACTTGGATTTTCATTTGCCAACATTGGCTAACCTTACTCAGCAGTTGCCATTCACTATTCCTTGCAAAACAAACTTGCTCTACTATAAATAAAGCTCAATCGTGATCAGTTTAAGTACACCAAAGGCCTACAACACTTGCCTTTCTCAAAATCCTCTTCTCACTCTCAAAAATGCCTTTCTTAGCAAGTCACTATCGGGTTTTTCATTAGAGAGCAATTCCACTCAAACCAATCACACACACACCTCACATACATCATATGGGAGCTGATCAAACACTTAAACAACATCTGGAACACTGATTTCTCAGAATCACCAGTAAATTGCTCAAGGTTTTAACCAAGTTGCAGTTGAGATGCCATGAAGTGATCCAGCCAATTTCCATTAAGTCCAAGCATTAAAACACACTCTATAGGGTGTAGGGAAGCTGTTCAGATCATCATAATTCATCTGTAACACCTCCAACTCAGAAATCAATTTTCTCTTGCTGTCACGACCTAGAGGTAAGCCTAAACTTGGTCATCTCTCAATCTATGCATATTTCCTCGCACAATACTTTTGCCAAATGTTCATAATCATGCATGGAATGTTTCCCCTCAAGTAATTGCTTTGTTTGAATCGTGTATCAAAAATCCCAGCCTCCATGCAGAATTTAGGGTTCTTGAGGATTTATCGTGATTTCTTGTTTTATGCTTAATTTAAATGAAATTAATTGTCATAAACATGATCGTGAGGTGAAAACGAGCAGATTGATATGTGGATTGCATGATATAATCAAGTATTCAGTGAGATTGGATAGAAAACGAAAATCTGGGCAAAACTGAAAAACACGCGTGTTCTTCAGCTGTTCTTGGCGCCATTTTCACAAATTCAAATATTTGAATTTTGTGATTTTATTTAATTGATTCAAAAATTAATTTCTCTCTGAGTTTTAATGATTTTGAGTTGATTCTTTTTTTAATAATTCACAAAAATGTTAAAATATTTTATTTTCCCAAAAAATCCCAAAAATATTATTTATTTTATATAATTGATATTTTTACAAAGAATTAATGTTTTAATTGTTTTTGACATTTAAAATATTTTTTCCTTATTGATTTTGCAAATTTTAATGATTTCTAATCATTTTGTAGGGAAAAAACTTGATTTATGAAGCATAAATCCAAGATCACAATTTGTTTTCCACATGTTAAACAATTTTGATCACTTTAATTGAATATTTTATTCAATTAAAACACATTTCGGAAACAAATTAGGGTTTTAATTAATTCAACCCTCATAAATCATTTTTAAAAATTTTTAGGCCTCTAATACAGTGTAAGACTCAATCCTTTGTAAATAAAAACCTATTTTGGGTCTCACTTATTGTATAAGTCCCGTTGTATTTCAAAAATTTCGACGCGATCATCGTCCGTTGAAAAAAAATCATCTGGGCCTCTCCTCGAGCTATAAGACCCATTTAAAACTTTGGGCCTCTAATAGAGTGTAAGACCCAATCCCCTTTTAACCAAAACAACTTTGGGCCTCAGATATTGTATAAGCCCCTTTGTGTTAAAAGAAAATCTCGGCGCGATCGCCATTTCAAAACGAAAAATCATCTGGGCCTACCCTCGTGTTATAAGCCCCACTCTTTTTTCTTTAAACTTTTTTGGGCCTCTTGATAAAGTGTAAGACCCACCCCTTTGTACAGAAAACCTTTTTTGGGCCTCAGTCACTTGTATAAGTCCCTCTGTACAAATTCAACAGTGCGATCACTGATAAAACCCTGGGCCACTCCTTAAGCTGTAAGCCCCAAATATTTCTTTTTCAAATCACTTTCTCCTTTGATTTTGAAATATATTGTTGTTTTCAATCTTTCTTTGTTGAACAACTAACCAAACAGCATGGAAGCTCTAGCACCGAGTAAGTGTTTATTCGCTTTCATTTACCGCTTTCATATACATATAACTGTATTGTGGGGCTGTTTCGCTGTAAGTCTTCTTTCATAAACTCATATCAACTGTGTAATAATAGTATAGATATTTAGAGTTTCCCCGGCAACTACGTCTAGCATTAAGCCCGTTGATCACTCTTAAATAGTCAAAACTAGATCCCCATAGGATTACCAGACACAGTCTTCCCTCCTCTTGGGTTAAACAATATGGAGATGTGAAAGGCAGATTCTTTTTGAACCCTTTCTCAGACTGTCACTCGTAGAAGTTGTCAAGAAACTCTACTCCCCAAAGATGATCTCTTCTCCGTGAATGGCATCTCTTGAGTTTCTTCCAAATTCTCGAACTTTCCTGGCTTGATCTATTCTTTATGAATAGCCTGTCTTGAACTTCTCGGGGTTTGGGGACCCACAGGCTTCTTAAAAGCACTTGTCAAGAAATTCTATTCCCCATAGATCATATTTTCTCCGTGAATGGCATCTCTTGAGTTTCTTCCAAATTCTCGAACTTTCCTGGCTTGATCTATTCTTCGTGAATAACCTGTCTTGAACTTCTCGGGGTTTGGGGACCCACAGGCTTCCTAAAAGCATCCCCGCCTCCTCTTGGGAGTTTTACAAGGACCCGTCGACTTCTTAGAAGTATTCACAGCCTCCTCTTAGGCTTCGTATAAATGATTTCTTCCTCCGGGAATGATAGCCTCCTCTTGGGCTTCGTACAAATTATCCCTCAGCTTCTTAAAAGTTTCCAGCCTCCTCTTTGGCTTCGTACAAATTGTCCCGACGACCTCCTAAAGGTATGGGAACAGAAATCAGTCATCTTAATAGAACAGTCTTTCCAAGAGTCTACTATTGTTTCTGAAAGCATAGTACAAAAGATGAAACTCCAGACTTGGACAGTCTAATTTCCTTGAGTCTCAAGGACATACTCAAGCACCCTTCAAGAATAGGCAGGAACCCCGTAGACTCGGACAGTCTCAATACCCCTTTGGATTTCCCATTTCCTCAAAGAAAAGGAAATATCCCTGATCCTCGAATCAAAATCCTTGAGTACAACATTAATCATATAAGAACTGATTTTCTCTTTCAACCAATATACTGGACCTGTCACTCAACTGAAACAGCACCCTGGCCTCCTCTTGGGCTTTATACAATGATTTTCCTCAGCGGAGTCAAACTCATTTTTAGCCTCCATCTCGGGCTTCGTATGAGATACAAAAGACTCTCTTGTTGAGTCAACTCCTTTTAGCCTCCGTCTTGGGCTTTGTACAAGACACAAAGACTCCCTTGTTGAGTGTAAAACAAACTTTTTAGCCTCCGTCTTGGGCTTCGTACAAGACACATACAAAAAACACTCCTTTGTTGAGTCAACCCTTTTAGCCTCTTTCTCGTGCTTCGTACGAGACACATAAAAACACCCTCTTGTTGGGCCAATAGCCACCTCTTAGGCTTTGTATAAGAAAACCACTGGTTGATCCAATTAACCTTTTAGCATCAAAGATGTGCCTCGTTCACAGTACATAAACATCAATAACTCCTTTCCCTTCATCTAATCGCTGTAAGCGGCAAGCCTCTGGATCATCTACATCCATGCCACTATCCCTCCTTTAGCATGAGAAATTCCTAAGGAAAGATGGCATTGCTCTAAACTGAGTTAAAGTCTTCTCCTTCAGGTTAAAAATCCCCTATAAAGGAAATTATGGCATTGCCGGATTCACACATCCCGGTTAAAGTAATTCTCCTTTATAAACAGCTGTGACAGACAAACCCCTCTTTAGAGATGACAAATTCTCTCTAAAGACAAACACCTTTTAGCTTCACATCTAGGGCTTTGAACAAGATACAAATCAC
The DNA here is from genome assembly GCA_022829125.1 of Lathyrus tuberosus. Lineage (NCBI taxonomy): Eukaryota > Viridiplantae > Streptophyta > Magnoliopsida > Fabales > Fabaceae > Lathyrus > Lathyrus tuberosus. Next base: position 544,251 of record JALAZF010000070.1, on the reverse strand, counting down.
CTTTAGCTTCACGTCTTGGGCTTTGAACAAGACACCAAAGCACCATTTCCTCCCATAGAATAGGAGGAACTACGATCGCTCTGATTTCCCTGTTTCGGAAAAATGGGAATACGTAGGCATAAGATTGCAAGAAAAATCTTAGCGAGCACACTAATCCAAAACCCAAAATCCCATACCTTCCCATCTCAATCGAAAAGCATCAGTCATAACCTCCCACCAATCGACCGGACACTATTTTTAACAAAATAACCCAAGAGAGACCCACAATCTTTGTAGCATCTGTAAACCAACGGTTATCTGTTCAAACTCAGTTTGCAAGCAGGGTTAATTGGAGACATCTATTTCCCTTCCTTCATCAGCTACAATAGGATAAAAAATGAATCGAGCTATAGTACCCCTGGCGATAAGTGCTTCGCAATCACGTCCAAAAATTCGCGCTACACTCAGGTATTGTATAAGTCCCTATGCGTTAAAAGAAAAATCTCGGCGCGATTGCTAAATCAAAATTAAATCAATTGGGCCTACCCTCGTGTTATAAGTCCCATTTCTTTCCTTTAAATTACTTTTTGGGCCTCTAATAGAGCGTAAGACCCAACCCCTCTGTAAATAAACCTCTCTTTGGGCCTCATTGTATTGTATAAGTCCCGATACGGTCAGAAATTTCGATACGATCGTTGTTTCCAAACTATTTTCAACTGGGCTTCTCTTTGAGCTATAAGACCCATTCTTTTCTTAAAAGACTTTATTTGGGCCTCTTGAAAGAGTGTAAGACCCACCCCTTTGTACAGAAAACCTTTTTGGGCCTCAGTTACTTGTATAAGTCCCTGTACAAATTCATAACGACGGTGTGATCACTGTTAAAACTTGGGCCTCTCCTTGAGCTGTAAGCCCCAACCATCTTTTCAAAGCACTTTCTCCTTTGATTTTGAATTCATATTGTTATCAAAATTTTCTTTAATTTCTTTGTTGAACAACTAACAAAACAGCATGGAAGCTCTACAACGGGTAAGTGTTTATCCGCTTTCCTTTACCGCTTTCATATGTATATAACTGTATTGTGGGGCTGTTGCACTGTAAGTCTTCTTTCACATCCTTTTATATACTTGCCACATATCCAATGTGTAATACTAGTATAGTTATGTAGAGTTTTCCCCGGTGACTACGTCTAGAACTAGGTAAAGCCCTGTTGGTCACTCCTGAATACAAACAAAACTAGATCCCCCGTAGGATTCCAGATATAGTCTTCCCTTCTCTTGGGGTTAAACAATATGGAACAAAGAGAAAGGCAGTATTCTCGGTGAACCTTTTCTCAGACTGTCACCCTTAGAAATTGTCAAAGAAACTCTAACTCCCCAGAGATGATCTTTTCTCCTTGAATGGCATCTCTTGAGTTTCTTCCAAATTCTCGAACTTTCTTGAAATGATCTCTTCTCTGTTAATTGCATTTCTTGAACTTCTCTTGGTTTGGGGACCCACAGGCTTCCTAAAAGCATCCCCGTCTCCTCTTGGGCGTTGTACAAGGATCCTTCGGCTTCTAAGAAGTTCTCATACCTTCTCTTGGGCTTAATACAAGGACCCTGAGGACCTCTTAAAGGTATAAGACAGAACTTAGTCATCCTTTGCTAGAGCTGTCTTTCCAGTGTCAAAACTCCGACTATTTTAGGGTTGATTCTCATCCCTTAATGCCCGCGCCTTCTCTTGGGCATAGTACAAAAGATAAAACTCTAGACTAGGACAGTCTAAGCCCCTTGAGTCTCAAAGACATTCTCAAGTTCCTTCTAAACATAGGAGAAAATCCCGGTCACTCTGGATCAATCTCCAACAGAAACCCAGTCTCTCACATGAGAGTTCCCCCTCCCCCCCACACTTGGACCTGCTTCAGGATCTCAATAATCCTCAGCAGTAAGATGGCCTCCTCTTGGGCTTTGTACAATGATCCTCTCCAGCAGAGCTAACCTTTTCAGACTCTCTTGTTGAGTCAGTCTCCCTTATAGCCTTCATCTCGGGTTTCGTACGAGACAGAAAAACACTCTCTTGTTGAGTATAAAAGACTCTCTTGTTGAGTCAATCACCCTTTTAGTCTCCGTCTCGAGCTTCGTATGAGATAGAAAAACACTCTCTTGTTGAGTATAAAAGGCTCTCTTGTTGAGTCAATCTTCTTTAGCCTCCGTCTCGGGCTTCGTACGAGACATAAAAACACTCTCTTGTTGAGTATAAAAGGCTCTCTTGTTGAGTCAATCTTCCTCCTTTAGCCTCCGTCTTTGGCTTTGTACAAAACATATAAACACTCTCTTGTTGAGTATAAAAGGCTCTCTTGTTGAGTCAATCAACTTCTTTTTAGCCTCCGTCTCGGGCATTGTACAAGACATATAGAAAGCACGCTCTTGATGAGTCAAACCCTTTTAGCCTCAATCTTGGGCTTTGTACAAGACAGAAAGACCATTTTCCCCGGAGAAGTCAAACTTCTAGCCTCCTCTTAGGCTTTATATAAATAAAACCCCGGTTGAGTGAATCAACCTTTTAGCATCAAATCTGTGCTTTGCTCACAACATACAAACATCAACAATTCCTCTTTAGAGATGACAAATTCCCTCTCAGTCAGGACCCCTTTAGCTTCATATCTTGGGCTTTGAACAAGATACAAATCACCTTTAGCTTCAATCTTGGGCTTTGAACAAGACACCAAAACATCTCTTTCCTCCCATAGAATAGGAGGAACTACGATCACTCTGATTTCCCTGTTTAGATAAACGGGAATACGTAGGCATAAGATTGTGAAATCTTAGCGAGCGTACTAATCAAACATTCTAAGGCCAGTACCTTCACACATCAAAGGAAAATCAAGTCTATCATCCTAAACCAAAAGGCCTCCTGTACAGTCAATGACACCTTCGATCTTAAGCACATAACCCTAAGAAAGACCCCCCCTATTTTGATAACATCTGTAAACCAACAGTTTTGAGTGTTTAACCTCAGTGTGCAAGCAGGGTTAATTGGAGACATCTATTTCCATTCCTTAATCAGCTCAATAGGATAAAAATGAATCGAACTGTAGTACCAAAGCGATAGTGATTCGAAACCACAAAAACCGCGCTACAGAAAAAATGGTGACCACAGTGGGAGGCATTCTTTCTTGCATCTCTTAGGGTGATACCTTAAGTTCACGAAGTGTCACAGCAATGGCGACTCTACCATGGAGTCATTATCTGTATAGGATCATAGGATTATAGAGGTCTAGGACATTAGGACAAATATATATACTGCTTTTCCTAATTGATATCTGTGTTTACTTTTCTGCTAATGGGAATGCGTGTGATGCCGCATGTGGAAAGATTGAGTATACACCTAAGATAAGTGATGGCACTAGACGGGTAATCATACGGGGAGTGAATCCCAGATAAGAGTTCCTGGTCGACCATCAAATCAGTGGAGATGCCCTTTGCGGATTCAATGCCTATACGTATTCGGTTGTTGAAGCAGATTGTTCGATTGGGTTATCTGAGAAGCTGAGGATTTTAGTAGACTGAAGCCATTTTGTAGTGCGGAAACTATCGGAAATAGTTGTCACGCGATACTACCCTTATTTGAGACTACTCTAAGATATTGCAGCTCGCTGGCGATCTTCTTGCTGTCGTTATCCCAAGAGAGGTCAGTGATTGTGAGGACAGGTACAAAAAATACTAGTATAAACCTTTGGGGATGGGTAGAGCCCTGAGTTCATGACACCGACCCTTTGACCCCATGTTTTTTCTATGTTTTTGTATGCTGCATTCATACTTTCATTTAAAAAACATTAAACAAAGAAAAATCTTCTCTTCTAGTCTCTCTTTTTCAAATTAAACTAAGACAATGATTGCAAATGTCAGAGAAAAAGATTGCGCTCATGGATTTCGGTAGGAGGAAGACTCACAAGTACACCTTCAAGGTTTCAAAATTGGAGGATTTGAGAGGGTTGGCAAGGATGATCACCAACCCTGAGGTGTTTAGAGCCAAGTACGGAGGACTGCTATCTCTGTTAAGGGTCCATGTAATTGAAGGAATCCTGGCTATGCTCATTCAGTTCTACAATCCAGTCTATCACTGTTTCATATTCCCAGATTATCAACTAGAACCAACACTGGAGGAGTACTCTCACCTGACTGATTTACCCATTACTGATCAAGCTCCATTTTCTGGACTGGAAGAAATTCCAAAGGATCAAACCATTGCAAGAGCAATTTATTTGGATGAGTCAGAAATCAGGACTCACATGACCATTAAGGGTGGAATCCTGGGTCTACCATCCAAGTTTTTTATCAAAAAGGCTCTGTACTTCGCTAGTATAGGGAACATAACTGCTTTAGAGAGAATCTCTGCCTTGCTCACCTACGGGTTATTTCTGTTTCCCAACATTGATAGCTTCGTCGATATCCATGTCATTAAGGTTTTTCTGATTAGAAACCCTGTACCGACCTTGCTCGCAGATGCTTATCATTCTGTACACTTAAGGAATTTGTACAGCGGAGGAATGATCACATGTTGTGTACCCCTGCTGTACAAATGGTTCACTTCCCATTTACCTAAGTCTGCTACATTTTGGGATCCTAAGAGTTCTTTACGTTGGTCGTAGAGGATCATGGCTCTTACCAACTCTGACATCGATTGGTACAATCGGATCTATGACCGGATCAGAATTATTGACCGTTGTGGAAACTTCCCCAACGTACCCCTCATAGGAATCAAAGGGGGAATGAATTATCATCCAGTTTTAGTTTGTCGTCAATTCAGATACCCGATGAGGCATGTCCCACATAATGCTCATCTGGAAGGTCTTTTCTTCAAGGAAGGAGAAAATGACAGAGCACTAAAGACAGAAATAGTGCATGCTTGGAAACATGTTCACAGGAAAGAAATAGAGTCTCTAGGAAAATCGGACTGTGTCTCGGTGGAACCTTATCTCCACTGGGTACAAACTAGAGCTCTCAAGCTGAGGATGCCTTACCCTCGTCAGGAGGTTCTTCCGTTAAGGGACCCTGTCCTTTACTTTATGTCTGATACAGAAAAACTTCAGGTGTCTCTCAACAAAGTTCAGCAAGAGAAGAGGTCTTGGAAGAACAAGTACCGTATTCTCAATGTGGAGTGCAAGAAGATACAACAAATACTGAAGGATAAAGATGCTCTGATTGAGATTTTAGAGCAACATGATGTAGAAAATCAAGACGACCAAAGGAATTTGCTCGCTCATTTCCCCTGGCAAAGGAATGACAACCTGACAACGGCCCAAAAGCCCCTGTCAAAGAAAAGGAAAGTACCAGAACCAGCACCTGAGCCCTCCTCAGGGAAGACTCAGGATCCATTAGCTTAGACTTTTCTTTTTCAGTACTTTGTAATTACTGTATTTCCGTTTCCGCAATCTTTGAATTCAATAAAATGGGGTTTCCCCACTGTTTGATATTTGCAATCCAATTGTCGAAGTTTATTTTGAATAAGAAAAATCATCATTAATATAATCATTGCATTCATTATTCTCACGTAACGCATTCTTCTTACCTACGAATCTCACGTTTGTGTCTCGGTTCTAGAGTCAAATTGTCTCATTCGTACAATACTCAGGCCAATCGCCAGAAAAAGATGGATAATCTCGAGGAAGAGAACAGAGAGTTAAGAGAAGAAATCTACGCTCTAAAATAGGATCTGCGAAAGATTCATAACGACATGCAAGCTCTGGTAGAAGCCCAGCTTCAAAGGACTGTGATCTCAGAGATCACATCAAGGCCCATAGTGAAGAAGTATGATCCTAGGTATAACATGCCAAAAGATTGTCCCTGGGGCATGCCTATCAACTTTATCCCGAAAAGAATATGTTTCGCCGATCACTGAAGATCCAGGAACCGCAGCAGGAACCGCTGGGCCTGAAGGTTACAAACTTCGGGAAAGCGAAGATTCCAGGGGCATAAAGATAACTCCTGAAGGTTACAAACTTCGGGAAGCACCAAGATTCACTGCCGTAGTAACGGTACCACCACCCGTGGTGCACACTATCCCGGAAGGACAGATTCCACAGATACCTTCTGGTGGAAACGAAAGTATGGACGAGAAAATGAAGGAGTTCCAGGAACAGTTCTTGGAAATGCAGAAGGAGCTACAAGCCCTTCGCGGTCAGGATCTATTTGGAAAGGACGCCGCAGACCTTTGTTTGGTCCCCAATGTGAAAGTTCCGCCCAAATTCAAAGTACCCGAATTTGAAAAGTACAAGGGTAATTCTTGCCCTCAAAGCCATTTGGTGAGGTACGCTCGGCGAATGTCAACTCAGACAAAGAACCAAGAGCTAATGATTCACTATTTTCAGGATAGTTTAACCGGTTCCGCACTAAAATGGTACATAGGATTGAACCGCTCTAAGATCGGCACTTTCAGAGACCTTGGTACTGCCTTCGTGCAACAATATAAGCATAATCTGGACATGGCACCTGTAGCGAGTGATTTTTGGATGTGGTTGCGAAGCACGATCACTCTGGTACTACAGCTCGATTCATTTTTTATCCTATTAAAGCTGATGAAGGAAGGGAAATAGATGTCTCCAATTAACCCTGCTTGCATACTGAGATTAAACAGTCGAAACTGTTGGTTTACAGATGCTATAAAGATTCGGGGTTTTTCCTAAGTTTATTTTGTTGACGAGGGGTGCTTTAGGCTATTGGTTGAGATGTTAGGACGGATATATATGAAAGTATGGGATTTTTGGTTTTTGTTTAGTGTGCTCGCTAAGATTTTTCTTTCAATCTTATGCCTGCGTATTCCCGTTTACCGAAATAGGGAAATCAGAGCGTTCGTAGTTCCTCCTATTCTATGGGAGGAAATGGTTGTTTTGGTGTCTTGTTCAAAGCCCAAGACGTGAAGCGAAAGGTAGTTTGTATCTTGTTCAAAGCCCAAGATGTGAAGCTGAAAGGTGTTGACTTTAGAGAGAATTTGTCATCTCTAAAGAGGGGGTTGTATGTCACAACTGTTTATAAAGGAGAATTACTTCAATCGGGATGTGTGAATCCGACAATGCCATAATTTCCTTTATAGGGGATTTTTAACCTGAAGGAGAAGACTTTAACTCAGTTTAGAGCAATGCCATTTTTCCTTAGGAATTTCTCATACTAAAAGAGGGACATTGGCATGGATGTAGATGATCCAGAGGCTTGCCGCTGACAGCGATTAGATGGAGGGGAAAGAGTTGTTGATGTTTGTGTACTGTGAACGAGGCACAACTTTGATGCTAAAAGGTTAATTGGATCAACAGTGGTTTTCTTATAAAAAGCCTAAGAGGAGGCTATTATGTGTCTCGTACAAAGCCCGAGAGAGAGGCTAAAAGTTTTGACTCAACGAGGGAATCTTTTGGTATCTCGTATAAAGCCTGAGATGGAGGCTAATTGACTCAACAAGAGAGTTTTTTGTATCTCGTACAAAGCCCGAGATGGAGGCTGAAGGTTTGTTTGGCTCAATAAGAACCTTTTTTGTATCTCGTATAAAGCCCGAGATGGAGGCGAAAGAGGTGATTGACTCAACGAGGGAGTCTCTTATGTGTCTCGTACAAAGCCCGAGAGAAAGGCTAAACGTTGTTTGACTCTGCTGGGGAGAATCATTGTACAAAGCCCAAGAGAGAGGCTATCATTCCCGGAGGAAGAGATCATTATACGAAGCCTAAGAGGAGGTTGTGAATACTTCTAAGAAGCTGACGGGTCCTTGTATTAAGCCCAAGAGGAGGCGGGTTCCTTTTAGGAAGCCTGTGGGTCCTTGTACGATGCCCAAGAGGAGGCCAATGCTTTTAGGAAGCCCGTGGGTCCCCAACCCCCGAGAAATTCAAGGCAAGCTATTCACAAGGAATAGATCAAGTCAGGAAAGTTCGAGAATTTGGAAGAAACTCAAAGATGCCATTCACGGAGAATACATTCATCTCTGGGAATAGAGTTTCTTGACAATTCCTAATGAGGACAGCCGAAGAGAAGATTGTATCTGGTGATCCTATTGGGGATCTAGTTGTCTATTTCTACGAATAAACGAAACGGCGTCACCTAGTTCTAGACGTAGTTGCCGGGGAAACTCTAAATATCTATACTATTATTACACAGTTGATATGAGTTTATGAAAGAAGACTTACAGCGAAACAGCCCCACAATACAGTTATATGTATATGAAAGCGGTAAATGAAAGCAATAACCACTTACCCGGTTGTAGAGCTTCCATGCTGTTTGGTTAGTTGTTCAACAAAGAAAGATTGAAAACAACAGTATATTAAAAATCAAAGGAGAAAGTGTTTGAAAAAAGAAAGATTTGGGGCTTACAGCTCAAGGAGAGGCCCAGGGTTTTATCAGTGAGCGCACTGTTTGAATTTGTACAAAGGGACTTATACAAGTGACTGTGGCCCAAAAATTGTTTTCTGTACAAAGGGATAGGTCTTACACTCTCTCAAAAGGCCCAAAAAGTTTAAAGAAAAAGAGTGGGGCTTATAACACGAGGGTAGGCCTAGATGATTTTTCGTTTGAAATGGCTATCGCGCCGAGGTTTTCTTTTAACGCAGAGGGGCTTACACAATATCTGAGGCCCAAAGTGATTTTGGTTAAAAGGTGGTTGGGTCTTACACTCTATTAGAGGCCCAAAAGTTGTGAATGGGTCTTATAGCTCAAGGAGAGGCCCAGAAGGTTATTTTCAAAAGGGTGACGATCGCGCCATTTGTTTTTGACGGTATCAGGACTTATACAATACACTGAGGCCCAAAAATGGTTTGGTCAAAAAAGGATTGGGTCTTACACTCTATTAGAGGCCCAAAAGTGTTTGACAATGATTTGTTTTAGTGAAAATCAAAGAAACCCTAATTTTATTCTTTAAAAGTAAATATTTAAAGAAAATCAATGAAAAATACCAAATAGGTTTGAATAAACCACTTGTGATTTTTGTTTAAGGTTTGAAAAATGAGGTATAAATCACAAGAGATATTAAAACTCATTTGGTCTTGATTTTCAAGATGAATATTCATTTTAAAATGTTTAAAAACAAATAAAAATGAATTTATTAACAAAAATACTAATTATATTAAATAAATAATATAAATTCAATTTTTTTGTGGAATAAAATATTTCAACATTTTTGTGATTTTTTGCAAAAAGAACCAATAAAAAATAATTAAAATTGAAAGAGTTATTAATTTTCCAATTAATTAATAAACCATGAAAATATTGGAAAAAATGGCAAAATGTGAAAAAACACAAAATGGCATGGGTGGGGTTTGAACCCAAGACCTCAAGGTTACAAGGCGCGCGCCTTACCACTGGGGTAGTGATACATCCATTGTTTGAAACAAAACAACAAATATACAAGGCATGACTTGGTTTTAGGCCTGGCCCAAGGCAAGTTTTGGCAAGTTTTGGCTCAGAAACGTGAAGGTCATAACTTTCTCAATTCTTAATGGTTTGAGACAAAATTTATATGCATCTGGACCAGAATTTCATAAGGAATCCAATGGTGGTGGTAGTTTTTTCAGATCACACTCCCTCCTCAAAACCCGATAGTGGTTTTGAAAATGACCTATAAATGCATTTTCTATGCTACAATTTGGTACAAGCATGGATTACATGGTGAATTAGCTCAAACACAACATATACAACATGTATGAGATGTTTATGATCAATGGACTTCAAAGCATTGCATGTTTGAAAGATTCCAAGTTGTGAGGCTTACCTCTTTTTTGAGATTTTGGAGCTTTTGTGCAATCTGTCAAACCTCTTGTTCCAGAAATGATTTGATGCTTTAGACACACTCAAATGATCCCTTAGAAGCTTTTAGGATGATTAGAATTGACTGGTACCTGCAAAAACACAAACAATCCCTTTCTTGCAAAAGGGGTTAAAAGTGACCAAAATAGCAACTCTCTCAAATGGTGTTCCAGATGAGGGGAACCATTTGGGACAGTTCAAGGATGATATTTGGAGTGTGTTTGAGGTTTTATCTAGTTTGGAAAGTGACTGAATCAAGACATGGCTTGAAAAATGCAAACAAAGCCTATTTTGAGGTTTTGAGAGGTGACTTTGTGATTTTGTGATTACAGGTCACTTGTGATAGTTTGCACAGCTTACATATGATATATATGAGGTGTGTGTGTGATTGATTGTGATGAAAAAGTTCTCAAGCTCAAAAACTCAAAGTTGCCTTACTAAAGAAGGCATTTTTGCCAAGAGAAAGAGGTTTTGAGGAAAGCATCTATTTGATGGCTTTGGTGTACTCAAACCGATCACAATTGAGCTCTATTTATAGTAGAGCAAGTTTGTTTTGGGATCCACAGTGAATGGCAACTGCAGCAGGTGTTTGTTCAATGTTGGCCAATGGAAATCCAAGTCTCCTCTAGCCATTGACTAGAGGTTAGGGCACAGGGCTGTGGTTCCCTTGGTCTTGGATAAGTCTTGACTGAATTCAGTTGCAAATGGCTCAGTCCATGCCACCTTGATGCTTCCATTGAATGCTCCAATCCAAAATTGGAGTCTTGTCCCTATTTTGGCCATTCTAGGTTCAACATGCTATTTCTTGTTCCAAAGACTTTGGAGGCTTGGATCAGTGGTTGTCCCCTTTAGATTCAATCCTCAGAGGTGTCCAAGTGGATAGGAGCATTTGGATTTGGCTGATTTTGGCAAATCGAGCAAAAATGCAAATTCTGCCTTGCCTTGGCAGATTTCAACAAGGCAACTTTCCAATGTCATATCTCATGACTCAAATTGAATTTGGTAATGTTCTTGGTCATTTTGGAAAGCCCTTACATGATACAACAACTATTTGAACATATTTGGTTTTGATCTCTTTTGAATTCAAGTGAAAAATCCCCCTACATTTGGCAAAAAGTAGGGTAAAATCTGACTTAGTGAAATTTTCACTAAGTGTTGGAACAAAGTGACTTTTCTTGATTTTGATCACTCCATAACTCAAAATCCATGAGGAATTGAAATTAGGTCTAGTTGAAGTTTTTGTAGAGGGCAATGAGATCTACAAATCAAGCCTTGGATGGGAGAAAATGACTTTGTGGTTTAGGAGTTATGACCCTCCAAAGTTAGTACCCTAGCCACTTTATTTTTAACTTAGAAAATTTTCTAAGTTTTTTATGGTTACCCCTTTTACAAGTTACCCAACTTTTCTTGATTTTTCTTGATGAATGATGATTCAAATCATACATTAACATCATTTTAGGGTTAAAAATCCATTTTGGTGAAAAATCTCAAAAAGTCAAAGTTGACTTTTGTGCACAGTTGACTTTTTATCAGATGAATTCCAAATTGTGCAATTCTTCAGGAAATCATGTCCTTGACCTAAATCAAACTTGATGGACATGTTCCATGGGTGTCATAGGGTATATTGATGCATGTAATAGGGCTTGGGAGCATGTCCCGGTCAAAAGTCAAAGTTACAGTTGACTTTTTCCTTAAAACTCTAACTGTGGTGCAGATGAAATTGAGACTTATTACTCAAGCTTCTTGGATTAATCCATTGTTGAAAATGGATCAATATGGTATATTAGAGACCCTAAAATCATGTCTTGAGGTCTTGGTTCATGATTTGTCCCAAAAGCCAACTTAGGGGTGACTTAGGTCAAGAAACCCTAATTCCTGATTTTTTATGAATGCATCCCCTGAGGCAAAATTGACTTAATGATTGGGTCCATGAGGTTCCATGGAGTATATTAGGTTAGGTTTTGGATCATTGGCTTGTGCCCAGATGAAAAATTTCCATCTGGAGGCCCTGGTCGACCAAAACCCTAATTTGGTGACGCTGTCGATCTTGAGACTTGATCCACCTAGAAGGGAGCAGCCTTGTGCTTGATCCTTGAAGTGGGGGTCCTTTTGATCCATTGTGGATATTTTAGAGGTTAGACAAGTTGAAGATCATGTCATTCCTTGATTGATCCTTTGTCTAAGCACTCAGAGAGGGCTTGAAACCCTAATTTTGATTGTAGTGAATGCTCACCCATCTTTGGGGAGACTGATGAAGTATGATGGTTCCTCCATATTGTGATGATGATTTTCACAATGATGGGAAATCTTAGTGGTCAAAATTTTGGGTATGACAGATGCCCCTATTTAATCTTCTTGGACACGAAGGTGTGAATGACGAAGGTATTCGGGCATTCGGGGTGCAAGAGGATTAAATATCAGAATACCTGAAATTTTGATGGCGTCTATGAATGGTAATTCACGCATTCATCTTCTTTTGCTAAGCAATGATGCTTAGAAAAGGTAAACTTCCCCTCGATCCTGGTCTTCAGCCAAGGAACTGGTTTCAGTTTCTAAAATAAACTTCCCCTCGATCTTGGTTTCCTACCAATGAACTGGTCTTAGTTTATGATGTAAACTTCCCCTCGATCCTGGTTTTCTACCAAGGAACTGGTCTTAGTTTCTGATGTAAACTTCCCCTCGATCCTAGTTTCCTACCGAGGAACTGGTCTTAGTTTCTTTTGTCAATAAACTTAATTGACAAGGGACGCTATGTGTAGCGGCTTTCCTTCAAACTTCTCGCCGAATTTTCCTGGGGAGATGCCATTTTAGTGGAAGAAGTTTTGATGTCAGACTTGTTGGGGAACCCAGTCGTCTGAGTTGTAGAGGTGTACAAACTTCTCTGTTGGAGATGCCATTTGTTGACTCAACTTGGGGAATGCGAGTCCCTTCAGAGACTGCATTCGCTTGGGGTATTTACATCATACTTTTCTCGAAGATCTTCTCGGAGAAATGCCATATGATGTGATCCAATTTTGAGGTGCCGATGACCTTTTCATCAGTGGGTTTTTCGGAGAAAAACTGCCGTACTGCCGAATCTCCGATTTAAGAGGCTTTCTCTCGGGATTTTCTTTAATCCGGGAAAACAAGGATATCATCTTCAATGGCGAAGAGTGATGTTAACTGAGGGCTCTCTGGTCTTTCAGAGGTTCAAGTTATCAAAGTGGTCGAGGACCCAACTTCAATCCAGAAATAAAACTGGAGGAGAGAGAATGTTCAGACGTAACACTTCCTGACGAGGAAAGGGTTGACAACTCGATTGAGAGGACTTTTATCACTAGGGGACAAGACCGACTAGAGTAATAGTGATGCAATATGAAATGTGAATGTAAATCAATAATGCATGATGCATGTATGTTTATGCTGACAAAACTGACGCGACATACAAACTGACAGGTGAACACGACTGGATACTCGGCCATCGCGGGGCGAAGAAGTACCGTTGGTTCAAGATAGCAATTCCGCCTTGCTTAGGAGAGATAGTCCCTGCGGGGAATACCGTTGATCGGGCTTAGGAGATAAGAACTCGGCTGAGGCGTGTCAGACGAAACAAGGTCTCTGACATAGTTGATCCCTTCATTCAGGCGTACTGGGTTAGAAGGAGTACTTTGATTCTGCACTTTGAGGTTCGACTACTTCTGGAGAAGCGACCGATGTTCTTCTGATGTTCAACAGTCAAAAGAAATTGCCGTCTTTATTAAAAAGTAGAAAAAGTTTTAACAAGTAAATTCATTTTTTGTTTTATTTCAAGAATCGCTAATCATGTTAACAACGTCATTCTGTAAAGCTAAAACAAATAAGAATTACAAACAAAAGCACAAGGGCTCAAATTTTATTTATAAGAAGGAGATAAGCCAAACGCGTGATTCCATTGAGTATTTACAAAGTTAGAAAATGGTAATTTATAGGGAAAAGGGCTACGTTGAAACATAACGACCGCTATCCTTCTACCAACTTTGAATTCGGGACATCCTGAGCTTCTGTCGAAGATGACCTTGACTGGAGTTTTCTGGCGGATGATGTTACTGCTGCTGCTGAGGAACTTGCCTTTGTTGAACATAGTTACTTGCCATTATCCCTAATTTTTGCCTGGATTGTACTGTGATGTTTCCAATCCACCAGGATGATTTTTTCTTTGTCTCTAACTTTTTCCTGGACCGCCCTTTCGGGTTTTCGATCCACCGAGACGTTTTTTTTTTTTTAGTTTAGGCAAAGTATTTCTTGACTACATCAACATTCGTGGGGTAGGAAAATTCCTCTCCGTCCATGGTAGCAAGTCTCAAGGTGCCACCTGAGAAAGCTTTCGTGACCACATAGGGGCTATCATAATTCGGAGTCCACTTGCCTCGCGAATCAGTGAGAAATGATTGTATCCTCTTGAGCACAAGGTCTCCTTTCCTGAAGACGCGAGGTCGGACTTTTTTGTCAAACGCCTTCTTCATTCTCTGTTGATACAACTGACCGTGGCATAGTGCCGTTATTCTATTTTCTTCGATCAGATTCAGTTCGTCGTGTCGGCTTTGACACCACTCAGCTTCTGTGAGCTTAACTTCCATCAATACTCGGATTGAAGGGATCTCAACTTCTATGGGGAGCACTGCTTCCATGCCATACACTAGAGAGAAAGGGGTTGCCCCTGTTGAAGTGCGGACAGATGTTCGATAACCATGAAGAGCAAAAGGTAGCATTTCGTGCCAATCTTTGTAGGTTACAACCATCTTTTGAACAATCTTCTTGATGTTCTTGTTAGCCGCTTCTACCGCTCCGTTCATCTTGGGTCGGTAGGGAGATGAGTTATGGTGTTCGATCTTGAACTCAACGCACAACTCCTTCATCATCTTGTTGTTCAAGTTAGATCCATTATCAGTAATGATCTGGCTTGGAACACCATAACGGTAGATGATATTGTTTTTGATAAATCGGACCACCACTTGTCGGGTTACATTGGCGAATGACGCTGCTTCGACCCACTTGGTGAAATAGTCAATGGCTACCAGGATGAACCGATGTCCGTTTGAAGCCTTAGGTTCGATCAAGCCAATCATGTCGATCCCACATATTGAAAATGGCCATGGGGAAGAGAGAACTTTGAGATGTGATGGCGGTACATGAATTTTGTCAGAGTATATCTGACACTTGTGACACCTCCTCATGTACTTGTAGCCGTCGAATTCCATGGTCAACCAATAGTACCCTGCTCTTAGAATTTTTCTCGCCATTGTGTGTCCGTTGGCATGAGTGCCAAAGGACCCTTCATGAATTTCTTTCATAAGCATGTCTGCTTCTGGTCTGTCTACGCATTGGAGCAAGTCCATGTCAAAATTTCTCTTATAGAGAGTGTCCCCACTCAGGAAGAAGTTTCCAGCCAATCTTTTGAGGGTTTTTCTGTCTTTTCTGAGTGCCCCAGATGGGTACTCCTATTTCTGAAGGAAGCATTTAATATCGTGATACCAAGGTTTTTCGTCTATGACTGCTTCAATCGTGAAGATGTAAGCGGGCCGTTCAAGGCGCATGATGTCGATCTTAGGTAGGTCGTTCCATTGACCTACACTAATCATGGAAGAGAGAGTGGCTAATGCATCAGCCATGTGATTCTCCTCACGAGGGATATGATGAAACTCGACTCTGTTAAAGAAGGGTAACAACCTTCTTGCATAGTCTTTGTAAGGAATCAGTCCTGATTGGTATGTGTTCCAATCTCCTTTTATCTGATTGATAACCAATATTGAATCGCCGTATACGTCCAAGTTTTTTATCCTTAAATCAATTGCTTCCTCGAGACCCATGATACAAGCTTCGTATTCGGCCTCGTTGTTCGTACATTTGAACGTAAGTCTGGCGGTGAAAGGAATGTGGGTACCCTGAGGGGTAACAATTATTGTCCCAATTCCGTTTCCATAATGATTAACTGCTCCGTCAAAGATTAGTCCCCATTGGGAACCTGGTTCTGGCCCTTCACTGGGTAATGGTTCACTGCAATCTTTCATTTTTAGATACATGACATCTTCGTCTGGGAAGTCAAACCTGATTGATTCCTGATCGTCAATCGATTGATGAGCCAAATGATCGGCTAAAATACTTCCTTTAACGGCTTTCTGAGCATGGTACTCTATGTCATATTCTGATAACAACATCTGCCAATGGGCAATCCTTCCCGTGAGAGCAGGTTTTTCGAAGACATACTTGATTGGATCCATTTCGGAGATTAACCAAGTAGTGTGACAAATCATGTATTGGCGAAGACGTTTGGCTGCCCAAGCCAAAGCACAGCAAGTTTTCTCAAGCATCATGTACTGAGTTTCGCAGTCGGTGAATTTCTTGCTCAAATAGTAAATGGCAGACTCTTTCCTTTTGGTTTCGTCTTTTTGGCCAAGTACATATCCCATTGAGTCCTCTAAGACTGTGATGTAAATGATCAGTGGCCTTCCTTCCACTAGAGGTGATAGAATCAGCGGATTCAACAGATATTCCTTGATACTGTCGAAGGCGGTTTGACAATCTTTTGTCCAAACGTAATCCTGGTTCTTTTTGAGTAATTTGAAAATCGGCGCACACGTGGCGGTCATAAGGAATATGAACCTGGAGATGTAGTTCAAACGTCCCAGGAATCCCCTGACTTGTTTTTCAGTTTTCGGAGAAGGCATTTCTTGAATGGCCTGGACCTTGTCAGGATCAACCTCAATTCCTTTCTGGCTGACGATGAACCCTAGTAGTTTCCCTGAATGGACACCGAAAGTGCACTTGTTGGGATTCAAGCGGAGCTTGAATTTTCTTAGACGTTCGAACAATTTTGACAGATGTTCAACGTGTTCACTCTCTATTTTAGATTTTGCAATCATATCATCGACATACACTTCGATTTCTTTGTGTATCATGTCATGAAACAGAGTAGTCATGGCCCTTTGATAGGTTGCCCCAACGTTCTTCAAACCGAACGGAATTACCTTGTAACAAAAGGTACCCCATGGGGTAATGAATGAAGTTTTCTCCATGTCTTTCGGCGCTATTTTGATATGGTTATAGCCCGAGAATCCATCCATGAAGGACAAAATTTTGAACTTTGCTGTATTGTCTACCAGCATGTCAATGTGTGGTAAAGGAAAGTCGTCCTTTGGACTTGCCTTGTTCAGATCCCTGTAATCAACACACATTCTGACCTTTCCGTCCTTTTTCGGAACGGGTACGATGTTGGCTAACCATTGAGAATATTCAGATGTGGCGAGGAAACCCGCGTCAATCTGTTTCTGCAGCTCCTCTTTGATTTTGATGGCCATGTCCGGGTGAGTGCGTCTCAACCTTTGCTTTACTGGCAGACATTTCGATCTCAACGGTAAGTGATGTTCCACGATGCTGGTTTCCAACCCTGGCATATCCTGATAGGACCAAGTGAATACATCGGGGAATTCTTTGAGAGGCTTTATCAAACTCTCTTTGGCAGTTGGACTGAGTAGTGCCCCAATCCTGGTTTCTTTTCTCTCTTGTTCTGAACCCAAGTTTACCGTTTCCAACGGCTCTTTGTGAGGTTCAATGGACCTTTCCTCTTGTCTGAGTAGTCGGGAGATCTCTTCTGGAATTTTGTCGTCATTTTCTTCTTCAGCCTCGAATACCGGGAACTCAAAGTTGGGAGAAGGCATCGGATCGTATGTTTCAACGGGGTTTAAAACAAGCAATCTGCATGACGTGATGATTCGTGTTTAGAAGAGATAGAGAAAATGCAAGTTTGCAGTGTATTTATTTTATTACTTCTTGTTTTTATTTGAATTGTTTTTTAGGATTACCATTTTCTGAAAAAGCAAAAAGAGAAAACAGCAATTAATGCGGAAATTACAGAACGGCGTTATTTTATTAATGAACAAGTCGATCCTTGAAACTACAGCCCTATAAAACAAAACTCTGTCGCTTTGGGCGGAGCGAAGAGGGAAAATTTACAGAAAGCGAGCCCTATCAAAACATCCGTTTCACCTGGGCAGGGTGAAAGGTTAAAGATGGCAATTACTTTGACTGATGAACGACCTTCGGAACCTCGATGGCAGCCCATTGGCGGTGAACTCCTAGGTGAATCACAAAGTCTGGCACCTTTCTTGATTTATCTTCAGAAATAACGCTGATTTCTAGTGGAGCAGGATCATTGGAATTTGTCTCCCAGGAAGAATTGTCGTAGGAGAATTCCTCAGTTGCATTTTGCATAGCATTTGTGCTCTCAGCTGTATCTCCCCATCTAGTAGGCTGGATATCTTTGAGCCTGATACGAGAGCTTTCGGGAGCGGTGTACTTGACCATATAGTCATATTTTCCACTCGGTTGTCCCAAGGTGTCCCACACTTCTCTGGAACTGGAGGGGTCATCTCTCTCGATGACGTTGACCTCAGGGAAAGCATAGTTGATGAATTCAAGTCCTGCAAACGTTGCAAATTCATCTTCATGTTGAGTAGTTTCTGAATGACCTGAGTGTTGATCCCATGACATGGTGGGGACACAGGTATTCTGTTCAATGATGCTCAGCCGATTTTCGTTGTTCGCCTGACTCTCTTGCCCCAAGTTTCCTGGGTAAGGCTGCCACATTGGCAGACCATCCATTGGGCCATAGTAATTATGGTCAAAGTTGTCTTTAATCAGAGTGTCTTCCTCTAATGAATTTGGCGGAGCACGGCATCCTTCCGGATCACAATCTCCATATATCATTTCGACGTCTGACCTTGGTATAAATCTCAGACTCTGTGCGGGATAGGAAAATGGTATAGGCACCTCTTCCTGAGACATATAACCGTCCTCATTCAGATAGGACTTCCATTCTTCATCTGTGTCAGAGGGATCTTCCTCATTGATGGCATATACTGCTTGAGACACCGGGTGAAGAAAACCTCCACTGTGGAAGAAGTTTTGAAGGGGATGAAGACTTTCATCGTTGGCAGCTGTCCGGGTACAGGTTGCAGAAAAACCAAGACCCTTCTTTGTTTTATTGTCAATAGGAATGACAAGCCGTCCCCATCCGGTTGTATCGGTACTCTCAACCGCTTTGATAACATCTTTGTATGAGGAAATCGAGGTTCCTCCTTGGGATTGATTGTCCTTGCCCACCGACAGTGCTTGGAACTGAGTTCCAATAACCTCCTCGGGTTCTATACCAGTAGATGATGACAAGTTACTCACGAGCAAGGCCTGTTCTCCACAGACTGTGACAAGTTGATCGTTCTCGACGAACTTTAGCTTTTGGTGGATGGTCGAAGTGACTGCTCCAGCCTGATGTATCCAAGGTCTTCCTAATAAACAACTATACGTTGCCCGGATGTCCATGACCTGGAAAGTGACTTGGAAAGTGTGATGACCAATAGTTATGGGAAGATCAACTTCGCCGATAACTGTTTTTCTGGATCCGTCGAACGCTTTGACGATGACCTCGCTGATTCTCATCGGAGGGCCTTTGAATGATAATTGCATCAGAGTGGACTTTGGCATAACATTCAGGGCTAACCCTGTGTCTACCAGTACGCTGCCTAAAGCATCGTCCTGGCAGTTAACTGTAATGTTGAACGCCATGTTATGACGGCGATCCTCTTCAGGTAATTCCTCATCACTAAATCCCAAATTATCGCAGGAAGTGATGTTAGAGACAATGCTATCGAACTGTCTGATTATTACATCCTGTTCCACAAAGGCTTGCTCCAAGACTTTCTGTAGAGCCTCCCTGTGGGCTTCTGAACTGAGTAATAGTGATAATACCGAGATCTTTGAAGGAGTTTGTAACAGTTGATCGACAATGTTGTTTTCACTCCTTTTGATGAGCTTCATCATCTCATCATCATTTTCGAAAGGTCGGGATTACTGGATTGACCGACTGGTGGATCAGGAGTTTCCGTCTGAAGTTCCTTTTCCTTGTTATGTTCCCCAACCCCTTGGTTGAAGATTCTACCACTCCGTGTTACACGACTGATGTCTGCAATATTCACAACGGAGGGTAATGGAATTTCCTTTCCATTTTCAACTGTCGTTGCACTGTATTTGTATGGGATAGCCTTAGTTGATTCATACGGTAGTGATCCCGGTAGATAGATGACTATGGGAACCTTCTGATTTTTCTGACCATCATAAGTAATCTCGACCCGTTCCCGGTTAGGAACTTTAGATTCGTCAAGTAGAGGGATAATGGCAAAAACATCCCTGGTCCTGTGATGACCAGAGATCGTGACAACATCCTCAACTTGCTCGGCAAGGTATTTCGGCGTCCAGTTGATGGGTCCAGAACCCGGATATGGGCGAATCGTTCGACGATCTACCTGACCCTGAAGAGCTACTCTCACAAAGTAACACCCTTGGTTACTTTCTGAACAGACGCCGCAACATTCATAGTTGTGTGGTGGCACCTGGCCACGCCCACTTTGAATACAATGTAATCTCACTAGGTTAGCTTCCACAGATCGAACATCCTGACTCTGACGCCGAGTAGGATTTCTGTTGCTGATACTAATTTGCTGAGTATCTTCATCCATATAAATTGGCATCCACCAGTGATTTAACAAGTGCTGAAGTGCCTCCTGGACAAGGGTACAACCTCGATCGTTTTCGCAACCTGCCTTACAGCTTTGATAGTCATGTGATGTTAAGACTCCGAGTCGGACCTGCTCAGCATGTAACTCTACCAGGTTGGTATTCATCACGCGAATATCGAAGATTTGAACCATGTTGATTTGATAGGAGTTCCTATCATGGTAGTCTTGGATCCATCCAAGATCCATCTGACGCTGGAGGGCCTCTTGTATGAAAGAGCATCCCTGTTTGTTTACCGAGCAAATCAGAGAGGAACTGTAATCGTGCCGTGGCAGATTATGATACTGGCTTTGCCTTGAGTGCATTGCCACCAGATTGACATTCATTATACGGATATCGTGGTTCTAAATGATGTTGGAGTTCGTGTAAACCATGTTAACTCCACGAACTCGGTGCTCTTGGATCCATTTGTTCCTGTAGGGCTGCTTGCACCACAGAACATCCTTGATTGTCTTTAGAGAAGATATCACACTGGTGATAATTATGAGGTGGCACATGGCCATATCCACTATGTCTACAATGCGTCTTGACCAGATTGGTTTTCAACAAGAGTACATCATAAATTTGATAGACATCGTTAGTCTCTCCTTCTATCAAATTGACTGCAGCCTTCTCGTGTTGAGGCAGCAGATTCGTGAGAACATTAGGATTCGTATCCTTGAAGGATAAGACCCCGCTCCTAACAAGTTTTTGCACGTCGGACTTGAAATTGAGACAAGTCTCGATGTTATGCCCTGGACCTCCTTAATGATAAGGGCAAGTTTGATCCACCTTAAACCAAAAAGGCAGATTTTCTGGTACTACAAAAGGAGATTTATTCTGAATGTGCCCCTTAGCCAGTAGTAATGGAAACAGCTCTGCGTACGACACGGGTATAGGATCAAATCCTGGTGGCCGTGTTGTACGGTTGTTGTTGTATGGAGGACGATCCTGCTGACGAGGCTGTTGTGTCCTTTGTTGATCAGGTTGGCTCTGCGCAACCTGAGGTTGATACGTAGGAATAGACGCAGGGTTGATAGCAGGAGTCACAGCTGCTACCGGTTGATAACCTCGCCTTTGCTTTCCGAGAGAGATATTCCCAATATCCTGCTCTTTTTTCTTAGGGAGAGCACTACCGTATTTTCTAGTACCGCTCATTGATCCCGTGTCTTTTACCAAACGTCCTTCTCGGACGGCTTCCTCAAGACGTACGCCCATGCCAACCATTTCGGTGAAATCACTGGGTGCACTGGCAACCATTCGGTCATAGTAAAATGAGCTTAAGGTCTTTAAGAAGATCTTTGTCATCTCTTTTTCCTCAAGAGGCGGACAAATTTGAGCGGCAATCTCACGCCACCTTTGAGCGTACTCCTTAAAGGTTTCCTTGTCCTTTTGCGACATCGATCTGAGTTGATCTCTGTCGGGTGCCATGTCCAAATTGTATTTGTATTGTTGGACGAAGGCAGTACCAAGATCTCTGAATGTGATAATCGTAGCACGGTTTAAACCCATGTACCATTTTAATGCGGCACCGGTTAAACTATCCTGAAAATAGTGAATCAGTAGGTCCTGATTCTCCGTCTGAGCTGACATTCGCCGAGCGTACATCATCAGATGGCTTTGAGGGCAAGAATTACCCTTGTATTTTTCAAAGTCGGGCACTTGAAATTTGTGCGGAACTTTCACATTGGGGACCAAGCAGAGGTCTGCGGCGTCCTTTCCAAATAAATCCTGACCGCGAATGGCTTGCAGCTCCTTCTCCATTTCCAAAAATTGCTCCTGGAATTCATCCATTCTGTCGAACATGGTTTCCTTTTTACCATAAGGTATCGGTGGAATCTGTCCTTCCGAAACAGTGTGCACCACAGGGGGTGGTACCGTGACTACGGTAGCGAATCTTGGCGTCTCCCGAAGTTTGTAACCTTAAGGAGTCTTTAGTATGCCCCTGGCATCTTCGCTTTCCCGAAGTTTGTAACCTTCAGGTCCAGCGGCTTCTGCTGTGATTCCCTGATCTTCAGTGATCGGCGGAACATATCCTTCCGGGATATAGTTAACAGGCATGCCCCAAGGACGATCTTTCGATATTTGATACCTAGGATCATACTTCTCCACTATGGGCGTTGAGGTGATCTCTGAGATCACAGTTCGTTGTAGTTGAGCTTCTGCCATGGCTTGCATGTCGTTACGAACCTTCCTCATATCCTCTCTTAGAGCGTCGATCTCTTCTTTCAACTCTCTGTTTTCTTCCTCAAGATCATCCATCTTTTTCTGACGATTGGCCCGAGTATTATACGAATGAGACAGTTTGACTCTAGAACCGAGACACAAACGTGAGATTCGTAGGTAAGAAGAATACACGATGTGAGAATGATGAATGCAATTATTATATTAATTGTATTTTTTGGTTTAATCAAAATAAACTTCGACAATTAGATTGCAAATATCAAACGGCGGGGAAACCCCTTTTTATTGAATTCAAAGGATTACAGAAATGGAAATACAGTAGATTACAAGGTGCAGAAACAGAAACCTAAACTAATGGGTCCCGAGTCCTCTCTGAAGAGAAATCGGGTGCTGATTCTGGTATCTTCCTTTTCTTTGACCGGGGCTCTTGGGCCGTTGTCGAGTTTTCATGCCTTTGCCAGGTGAAAGGAGCGAGCAAATTCCTTTGGTCATCTTGATTCTCTACAGCATGTTGCTCCAAAATTTCAATCAGAGCATCCTTTTCTTTTAGTAATTGCTGTATTTTGATGCACTCTACGTCGAGGGTGCGGTACTTGTTCTTCCAAGACCTTCTCTCCTTTTGAACTTTGTTGAGAGTAACCTGAAGCTTTTCAGTCTCCGTCATGAAGTACATGACAGATTCCTTTGGTGGAAGAATTCCGTAACGAGGATAAGGCATCTTTAGCTTGAGAGCTCTAGTTTGTACCCAATGGAGATAAGGATCCACCGAGACACAGTCTGGTTTTCCCAGAGACTCTCGTCCTTTCTTATGAACATGCTTCCAAGCGTGCACTACTTCCATCTTTAGTGCTCTGTCGTTTTCTCCTTCTTTGAAGAAAAGACCTTCCAGATGAACACCCCGTGGGACGTGTCTCATCAGGTATCCAAATTGACGACGAACGAGAACTGGATGGTAATTGATTCCTCCCTTAGTTCCTATAAGGGGTACGTTGGGGAAATTTCCACAACAATCAATGATCCTGATTCCATCATAGATCCTATTACACCAATCTATATCAGAATTGGTAAGAGACATGATCTTCTGCGACCAACGCAAGGCACTCTTATGATCCCAGAAAGCGGTAGACTTAGGTAAATGGGAGATAAACCATTTGCAAAGCAGAGGTACACAGCATGTGATCTCCCCTCCACTGTACAAATTTCCCAAGTGTACAGAATGATACGCATCTGCGAGCAAAGTCGGTACAGGGTTTCCAATGAGAAAAACCTTAATGGAGTTGATATCGAAGAAATTATTAATGTTGGGAAACAAAAATAACCTGTAGGCGAGCAAGACAAAGACGCTTTCAAAAGCAGTCACGTTTCATATACTGGCAAAATACAGGGCCTTCTTTGTCAAGAACTGGGCTGGCAAACCTGGGATGCCACCCTTGGTAGTTAGGTGAGTCCTGACCTCAGACTCGTCCAAATGAATTGCTCTCGCAATGGTCTGATTCTTTAGAATTTCTTCTAGTCCAGAAAATGGAGCTCGATCAGTAATGTGTAGATCAATCAGATGAGAATACTCCTCCAGCGTTGGTGCTAGCTGGTAATCCGGGAATGTGAAACAGTGATTAACTGGATCATAAAACTGAATGAGCGCGTCCATGATTCCCTCAATCACATGGACTCTTAACAGTGGTAGCAAACCTCCGTGCTTGGCTCTGAAAGCCTCTTGGTTTGTGATCATCCTCGCTAACCTTCTCAAATCCTCTAGCTTTGGAACCTTGAAGGTGTAACTATGAGTTCTTCTTCTACCAAAATCCATTAGTGCAATCCTTTTCTCTGATATTTGCAATCACAGTCTCAGTTTAATTTGAAAAACAGAGAGACTAGAAGAGAAATTTTTTGAATGTTTTGAATGTTTTTTAAATGAATGCATGAATGCAGCACACAAAAACATAGAAAAAACATGGGGTCAAAGGGTCGTTGTCATGAAGTCAAGGCTCTACCCATCCCCAAAGGTTTATACTAGGGTGATTTTTGTACCTGTACTCATTATCATCAGCTCCTCCCAGGAAAGCAAAACAACAAGCGGATCGCCAGCGAGTTGTAGAGCAATCTTAGAGTAAGTGCCATTCACCGAGAATAGATCATCAGCCTCAAATGAGGGTAGTATCGCGTAACAACTATTCCTGATTGTTTCCGCACTACAAAAGGGTTTGGCTCCTCAGCTTCTCAGACATCACAATCGGCCTATTGTCTAGGTGAGAGAATGGGTTGCATTGGTCAGCCTCCACTGAGGTTGATGGTCGACCTCGTCGCCATCACTTATCTTAAGTGTATACTCGATCTTTCCAAATGCGGCATCACACGCATTCCCATTAGCAGAAAAATAAACACGTATAGCAATTAGGAAAAGCAGTATATATATTTGTCCTAATCATCCTAGACTTTTAAAAGCTAAAAATCTTAAGTTCCTGACAAAAAATGGTTTCCCGGCGGAGTCACCAATCTGTGGTTTCATTCCAAATTAACGGCGTTTTGACCTAAGATCCTAGTGACGTTAAGGCTTCCACAAAAAAGAACAAGATCCCTAAAGAGACCTGCGCAATCCCCAGCAGAGTCACCATTTTTCTGTAGCGAGTGATTTTTGGATGTGGTTGCGAAGCACGATCGCTCTGGTACTACAACCCGATTCATTTTTTATCCTATTAAAGCTGATGAAGGAAGGGAAATAGATGTCTCCAATTAACCCTGTTTACATACTGAGATTAAACAGTCGAAACTGTTGGTTTACAGATGCTACAAAGATTCGGGGTTTTTCCTAAGTTTATTTTGTTGACGAGGGGTGCCTTAGGGTATTGGTTGAGATGTTAGGACGGATATATATGAAAGTATGGGATTTTGGGTTTTTGTTTAGTGTGTGTCGCTCCCGGGATTTTCATCCTAGTACAAACGCGAAAGTGGCACCAAACAGAGTCGCCAACAATGTGTATTTATCCCAAGAGGGAAAGGAAACACCGCATAAACCTGAAGGAAGGAAAGAACGTGGTCTTACGACCAAGAGAACTGGGTTCGGGAGTCGGTTACGCGAGAGGAAGGTATTAGCACCCTCTCGCGTCCATCGTACCCGATGGGATCCACGCTTGCTTGCTTCAATCAAAGGGTGTAGGAAAAGACACTGGAAAAGAACTGGAAAAGGAATGGAAAGAGAAAGAGAAACAAATGTAGGGAAAAATAAAAGAAGTGCTCGCATGGGCCCTACCCCACTGCCTACGTATCTCATCGGGAGCATGAGAATCAGAGCGACGTAGTTCCCCTCACTAGGGATGGATTGTTTGTTTTTTAGAGAACGGCTTACGTTCTAGCTCAGGTGTTGCAGGCTCGCTGGTCCGAGTGCGTTACCGTCTTGCAAGAGAACGAGTAGAAGCGCATTCGTTCGCTGAGAGTGAATGAGGTGAGAAAAGAATTCCCGAAGGAAAGACGTTATTGTTTGTTTTTGTCTTTTAAGAGTTTTCTTGTTATTTGTTTGCATATGATAGTGTATCCAAATCTTAGTCATTGGAATGTGTACATCCTCACATTCCAAGATGGAATGGGTAAGAAAACACACTAAGAATGAAGAAGACCCTCGCACTTAGTTCCAATTATCAAGGTTCAAACACACTAACATACTTATATTTATTAAGTGTTTTTATTGATTAAGAAATGAAGAAGTGTTTTATTATTTGTATCTTCAACAAGTATTGCATTTAAGTCCCTCATACAAGATCAAATGTTTAACATATTGACCCAAGATGGGCTATATGTTACACATTCTAAGATTATAAGAGAAGACCCCTTATAATCTTTTCTTTATATGAAAGGCCTAAATGCAATAAATGCCTACCTTTATTATATGTTTTGAATTTTCTTTGAGATGAGAAAAGAGACTCAAGAGAGGAGAAAAGGTAAAACCTATATGGACTAAGACTCAATCCTAATTGAAGATTAAAGGGAGTGATCCTAAAGGTTTGTGAGGTTTCAACCTAAAGTCTAAAGAAAGAAAGAATTAAACAATTCACTTCCAAAATAGAAGATGAATTGTAATTCAAAAAGGGAAAGTAATGAGTTATTAAAAGAGAGCACATAAGTGCTTAACAAAACACAAAATGGAATTGTAAAAGAGAAAGGATAGAAGTTGAATGTGGATTCCTTATCCACACTCAAATGAAACTTACCAAAGCCCCTACATGGTTAGTAAACATGTATAAGAAGTATAAGAAGTAAAAGAACATGTAATGCATCATAAAACTGAAAAGCATTAAATGAGAAAACAAATCCTAGAACCACAACCAGAATGAGCATCATATGGACCACAAGTGAATATCCTCATACAAGTGCAAGTGAATAAGCAATAATCATCATCCCTTAGCATTTAAACATGTTACAAGAAGAAGGGATAGATGAAAGATGGAAAGAAATGAAGAGGACATGCATAAATGGAACATGTAAATCAACAATCAGAATTGAAACTAAATGGAAAATGGTTTATGAACATCTCAAAAGTATCCATGAATCAACCATCAAGACATTCAAGAAGTAATAGAAGAAGAAGTGAGATGAAAACTCAAATAGAAGGTGCAAACAATACATGTTAGGATGCACAAAGTTCAAGTTGAAATGAACATGTGAAGATGACCTATAATGTGCAACAATGACCTATAATATCACTTGAAGGACTCATACAACTATGCAAATGCTCATACAAATATGCACAAAAGAATTCATGCAAACATGCACTAAAGTTAAAATGACATGACATGTATTATACTTCAAATGTAATGCATCCAACAAAAACCAAATGGATTCATAAAAATTATGCCAGCATATTATTGGAATGCCTAGGTCAGAAATGCATCCTACATCAAGATAGCATGTAAAAATTCAGAGCAAAATGACTTCAAACAAAGCAATTAGGTCAAATTGAAACATCATGCAAAGTGGTGCAAATATAGGCATCAAAACATGTCATAAAGTGACTTAAAAAATCAAACAAAAATCATCTAGCATGCTTCAATGTATTAGTGAATTAATGCAAAAAGAATCATGTCAAAACAGTTGGTAATGAGCAAGAACAAAATTAAACAAATTCATGTGTCATGCTTAGAATGCATCTAAATGGAAATTCAAAGAAAATTATAGAGCAGGGGCAAAAAGGTCATAAAATCAGAAAATAAAATCACCAAAAATTTTCTAAATGTTTTATTGATGTTCATGAATTTTTGTAGAATTTTATAATGTCATTTGATATTTCTAAAAATTGAAAAGCAAACGTGTATAAAATGAAGAAAATAAAAGGAAATAGAAAACAAGAGTGGGGTGCAAATATAGTAAACCAACAGTTCAAAGTGTTTGGGCTTTTTAAAAAGGAGGTGCGAAAAGCAATCTGTCATAGGTCCAATTACGCGTAGCACACACTAACTACCATGCATTATCAGTCAAACTAAGTCAAACCAATCACCACCATCAGATCAGGTCAAGGTCAAATCTAGGTCAAGGTAATCAAGATCAACGCACACACCTGAATGTCCATACACACTACCATGTACCATACCACACAGTGTTTTAAAAAAATTTCAGAAAATCACACGTGACATGCACATGAATTTTAATGTGCTGTCATCACATAAGCCGCACGATGGTGAACATCCAATGGTCCACATTCAAACTGAGAACAAAACCCTAACACAAGAACACCGGCCGGAGAGGGACCTCCGGTCACCTTCTCCGGCGAACTACCACCGTCTGCAACCTCCAATTTTCCAGAATATCACAATGCATACATCAATTGAAAGCTAAGCTCACGTACATTATGAATATGCTAATGAAAATCACCAAACACATACGCACAGCAAGAACAGAGTCAATCAAATTAAGCCCTAGGTATAGAACTATGCCTCTAAGAAGCCTATCAACTAGCCAGGACGCACACGACCTCTACTAGGCCACAAACACCACGAAAACAAGCTAGATTCACTAAAACAAAGTTGAGGAAGGGAACCTGAAATATGATGAACTTTGGATCTACCAGAATACCAGAGATCTTATCTTCTTCTTCTTCCTTGGAGCTTCACAAACTAAGCAAAATAAATGCTGTTTGAGCTTAATATCTTGAGAGCAGAGAGAAAATTGCAAAATGTTGATGAAGCTTCACTTGGAGAATGATGAAGATTCAGTGTGCTCCTGATCCAACAATGCCAAACAATGATAATGCAGATGGAAAGTGGAAGAAGAGTGTTGAAATCGTGTGGAATCAGAGAGAAAGTAGAGAGAGTTTGAGGTGTTCTTGGAGAGAAATGTGGTTGTCAAAACTGAAAAATGAAAATGGAGTGTGTGATTTTCTTTTATAGTGTGAGCTTACCACGGTTTAATGAGTTGAGTTAGGGTGAGTCAAGGTGGTTAACTGAGTCCACCCTAACTAACTGAGTCAAGTTAGTTAGGGGGCGAGTGATCAAGGCTGGGTTATGGTGAGGTTAATCTCATGACAGTTATGGTGAGGATGAAGAGTGAAGCTTGGAATGGTAGGACTGTTGTGGCAGAAACTTGCTCAACAAGTTGTTCTCTCCATTTTCATGCAAGGCACGTGATACTAAACATTGTGTAAGTGATGTGTGCTTGGTCTAAAGAGGAAACTGATGTGAGGAAGTGTTTGTAGTGTGTGTGAACCAAAATCGTGCACCAAATCATCATTGTAACAGTAAGTGTTTGAGGGTGAATTTCTCACATGTTAGTGAATGGTTTGAGGAACTTTTGATGCCAAATAAAAGAGGGCATGTTGTGGAACACATTTGATGTTGATTTCAAATTGAGATGAGGTTTGGAAAATGGTGCAAAATAGCTTAAAACACAAAGGTCTGAGAACTGGTGTAAGGGCGTGTGAAGCAAGTCATGGCATGGCAACTTGGCACACAAAATTTCAGCACAATCAACATGACTTTGAACCAATATATCTCCACTATAACTTGATCAAATGGAATTTTGTCCAACATGAGTATTGAAGATGACACTACAAGGAACAACTTTGATGTTGAAAAGTTTTTCATTTGAGGCCTTTAACCATGAGAAAAATGAGTGGACATTTGGCCCACCAACTTTTTGTTAAAATGACTGCACGCGTGACCTGAGAATCTTGGTCATGACCTAGTTTTGAACCTACTTTGCTCAAACTTTGATCAATCATATCTCACTCAATTTTTATCCAATGGAGATGTTCCACACATGGATTTGAAGCTTAAAACAAGATCTTTTGTTGTGGCCGAGTGGAATTTTCATTTGGTGCTTCAATTTTAAATGGCCTTGGTTCAAACTCTGATGCAAAATGGCCAAAACTTGCTATTTTTAGTAACCCTACTTCATCCAAAAATGGCAACTTTCTACATCTTGAATTTTTCATGATTCCTTTGGAATTTCTTGACCAAATTTTGCACATTGGACACATATAACATGAATTTCATGAATTTGGCCTCAAAAAGTCAAGAGTTGACTTTTTCCTCTGATTATTTGACTTTGCCCCAATTTCTCTGATTCTTGATCTTTCTTCCAATTGAACCACTTCTAAAACCAATTGAGATGCAATCTTCCACATACATACACTTAAGGACATATGGAATACCATGACATCAAGTTTTGTTCAAAAAAATCAAAGATTCCCTGATTTAATGGGAAACCCTAGTTTTGACCCCCTTTGGTTAGGAGGAAATTGCACATCTTCCAAATCCAAATTCCTCAGAGTATGTTGTGTATCCTCTTAAAGGATGATGAGAAATGCCACTTGAGGATGATTTTGAATCAATGAGCTATCTCTTTTGAGGATTTTCCTTCAATTTTTGGACTTCTTGCATAGTGTAGGATGTAATGCCTCAATCTCCTATTGTATCTCTTATCCTTGAGGTTGTGGATGATCAATTGAGATAGTATGAGACATGAAAGGCTTCTTGGCTTGCCTTGAGGCAACTTGACTGACCTTTTTGTGCTTTGAATGATCTCTTGATTGTCCATCCCCCACCTGATCACATGCCCTGATGGTAAGGAGGATGCCATGCTTCATTTTTCTATGTTAAATGCAATGCAATGTTAATGAGGTGGATATGATATGATAAATGATAATGCCATGCTATGATGACAAAGAGGGAGAGCAAATTTTGGGGTATTACAGTGTGCTCGCTAAGATTTTTCTTTCAATCTTATGCCTACGTATTCCCGTTTACCGAAACAAGGAAATCAGAGCTTTCGTTGTTCCTCCTATTCTACGGGAGGAAATGGTTGTTTTGGTGTCTTATTCAAAGCCCAAGACGTGAAGCGAAAGGTAGTTTGTATCTTGTTCAAAGCTCAAGATGTGAAGCTGAAAGGTGTTGACTTTAGAGAGAATTTGTCATCTCTAAAGAGGGGGTTGTATGTCACAACTGTTAATAAAGGAGAATTACTTTAATCGGGATGTGTGAATCCGACAATGCCATAATTTCCTTTATAGGGGATTTTTAACCTGAAGGAGAAGACTTTAACTCGGTTTAGAGCAATGTCATCTTTCCTTAGGAATTTCTCATACTAAAAGAGGGACATTGGCATGGATGTAGATGATCCAGAGGCTTGCCGCTTACAGCGATTAGATGGAGGGGAAAGAGTTGTTGATGTTTGTGTACAGTGAGCGAGGCACAACTTTGATGCTAAAAGGTTAATTGGATCAACCAGTGGTTTTCTTATACAAAGCCTAAGAGGAGGCTATTATGTGTCTCGTAAAAATCCCGAGAGGGAAGCTAAAAGGTTTTGACTCAACGAGGGAATCTTTTGGTATCTCGTATAAAGCCCGAGATGAAGGCTAATTGACTCAACAAGAGAGTTTTTTGTATCTCGTACAAAGCCCGAGATGGAGGCTGAAGGTTTGTTTGGCTCAATAAGAACCTTTTTTGTATCTCGTATAAAGCCCGAGATGGAGGCGAAAGAGGTGATTGACTCAACGAGGGAGTCTCTTATGTGTCTCGTACAAAGCCCGAGAGAGAGGCTAAACGTTGTTTGACTCCGTTGGGGAGAATCATTGTACAAAGCCCAAGAGAGAGGCTATCATTCCCAGAGGAAGAGATCATTATACGAAGCCTAAGAGGAGGCTTTTAATACTTCTAAGAAGCCGACGGGTCCTTGTATTAAGCCCAAGAGGAGGCGGGGTTGCTTTTAGGAAGCCTGTGGGTCCTTGTACGATGCCCAAGAGGAGGCCGATGCTTTTAAGAAGCCCGTGGGTCCCCAAACCCCGAGAAATTCAAGGCAAGCTATTCACAAGGAATAGATCAAGTTAGGAAAGTTCGAGAATTTGGAAGAAACTCCAAGATGCCATTCAAGGAGAATATATTCATCTCTGGGAATAGAGTTTCTTGACAATTCCTAATGAGGACAGCCGAAGAGAAGACTGTATCTGGTGATCCTATTAGGGATCTAGTTGTCTATTTCTACGAATAAACGAAACGGCGTCACCTAGTTCTAGACGTAGTTGCCGGGGAAACTCTAAATATCTATACAATTATTACACAGTTGATATGAGTTTATGAAAGAAGACTTACAGCGAAACAGCCCCACAATACAGTTATATGTATATAAAAGCGGTAAATGAAAGCAATAACCACTTACCCGATTGTAGAGCTTCCATGCTGTTTGGTTAGTTGTTCAACAAAGAAAGATTGAAGACAATAGTATATTATAAATAAAAGGAGAAAGTGTTTGAAAAAAGAAAGATTTGGGGTTTACAGCTCAAGGAGTGGCCCAGGGTTTTATCAGTGAGCGCACTGTTTGAATTTATACAAAGGGACTTATACAAGTGACTGTGGCCCAAAAATTGTTTTTTGTACAAAGGGTGGGTCTTACACTCTCTCAAAAGGCCCAAAAAGTTTAAAGAAAAAGAGTGGGGCTTATAACACGAGGGTAGGCCCAGATGATTTTTCGTTTGAAATGGCGATCGCGCTGAGGTTTTCTTTTAACGCAGAGGGGCTTATACAATATCTGAGGCCCAAAGTGATTTTGGTTAAAAGGGGGTTGGGTCTTACACTCTATTAGAGGCCCAAAAGTTGTGAATAGGTCTTATAGCTCAAGGAGAGGCCCAGAAGGTTATTTTTCAAAAGGGCGACGATCGCGCCGTTTGTTTTTTACGGTATCGGGACTTATACAATACACTGAGGCCCAAAAATGGTTTGGCCAAAAAAGGATTGGGTCTTACACTCTATTAGAGGCCCAAAAGTGTTTGACAATGATTTGTTTTAGTGAAAATCAAAGAAACCCTAATTTTATTCTTTAAAAGTAAATATTTAAAGAAAATCAATGAAAAATACCAAATAGGTTTGAATAAACCACTTGTGATTTTTGTTTAAGGTTTGAAAAATGAGGTATAAATCACAAGAGATATTAAAACTAATTTGGTCTTGATTTTCAAGATGAATATTCATTTTAAAATGTTTAAAAACAAATAAAAATGAATTTATTCACAAAAATACTAATTATATTAAATAAATAATATAAATTCAATTTTTTTGTGGAATAAAATATTTCAACATTTTTGTGATTTTTTGCAAAGAGAACCAATCAAAAATAATTAAAATTGAAAGAGTTATTAATTTTCCAATTAATTAATAAACCATGAAAATATTGGAAAAAATGGCAAAATGTGAAAAAACACAAAATGGCATGGGTGGGGTTTGAACCCAAGACCTCAAGGTTACATGGCGCGCGCCTTACCACTGGGGTGGTGATACATCCATTGTTTGAAACAAAACAACAAATATACAAGGCATGACTTGGTTTTAGGCCTGGCCCAAGGCAAGTTTTGCCAAGTTTTGGCTCAGAAACGTGAAGGTCATAACTTTCTCAATTCTTAATGGTTTGAGAAAAACTTTATATGCATCTGGACCAGAATTTCATAAGGAATCCAATGGTGGTGGTTGTTTTTTCAGATCACACTCCCTCCTCAAAACCCGATAGTGGTTTTGAAAATGACCTATAAATGCATTTTCTATGCTACAACTTGGTACAAGCATGGATTACATGGTGAATTAGCTCAAACACAACATATACAACATGTATGAGATGTTTATGATCAATGGACTTCAAAGCATTGTATGTTTGAAAGATTCCAAGTTGTGAGGCTTACCTCTTTTTTGAGATTTTGGAGCTTTTGTGCAATCTGTCAAACCTCTTGTTCCAGAAATGATTTGATGCTTTAGACACACTCAAATGATCCCTTAGAAGCTTTTAGGATGATTGGAATTGACTGGTACCTGCAAAAACACAAACAGTCCCTTTCTTGCAAAAGGGGTTAAAAGTGACCAAAATAGCAATTCTCTCAAATGGTGTTCCAGATGAGGGGAACCATTTGGGACAGTTCAAGGATGATATTTGGAGTGTGTTTGAGGTTTTATCTAGTTTGGAAAGTGACTGAATCAAGACATGGCTTGAAAAATGCAAACAAAGCCTATTTTGAGGTTTTGAGAGGTGACTTTGTGATTTTGTGATTACAGGTCACTTGTGATAGTTTGCACAGCTTACATATGATATATATGAGGTGTGTGTGTGATTGATTGTGATGAAAAAGCTCTCAAGCTCAAAAACTCAAAGTTACCTTGCTAAAGAAGGCATTTTTCCCAAGAGAAAGAGGTTTTGAGGAAAGCATCTGTTTGATGGCTTTGGTGTACTCAAACTGATCACAATTGAGCTCTATTTATAGTAGAGCAAGTTTGTTTTGGGATCCACAGTGAATGGCAACTGCAGCAGGTGTTTGTTCAATGTTGGCCAATGGAAATCCAAGTCTCCTCTAGCCATTGACTAGAGGTTAGGGCACGGGGTTGTGGTTCCCTTGATCTTGGATAAGTCTTGACTGAATTCAGTTGCAAATGGCTCAGTCCATGCCACCTTGATGCTTCCATTGAATGCTCCAATCCAAAATTGGAGTCTTGTCCCTATTTTGGCCATTCTAGGTTCAACATGCTATTTCTTGTTCCAAAGACTTTGGAGGCTTGGCTCAGTGGTTGTCCCCTTTAGATTTAATCCTCAGAGGTGTCCAAGTGGATAGGAGCATTTGGATTTGGCTGATTTTGGAAAATCGAGCAAAAATGCAAATTCTGCCTTGCCTTGGCAGATTTCAACAAGGCAACTTTCCAATGTCATATCTCATGACTCAAATTGAATTTGGTAATGTTCTTGGTCATTTTGGAAAGCCCTTACATGATACAACAACTGTTTGAACATATTTTGTTTTGATCTCTTTTGAATCCAAGTGAAAAATCCCCCTACATTTGGCAAAAAGTAGGGTAAAATTTGACTTAGTGAAATTTTCACTAAGTGTTGGAACAAAGTGACTTTTCTTGATTTTGATCACTCCATAACTCAAAATCCATGAGGAATTGGAATTAGGTCTAGCTGAAGTTTTTGTAGAGGGAAATGAGATCTACAAATCAAGCCTTGGATGGGAGAAAATGGCTTTGTGGTTTAGGAGTTATGACCCTCCAAAGTTAGTACCCTAGCCACTTTATTTTTAACTTAGAAAATTTTCTAAGTTTTTTATGGTTACCCCTTTTACAAGTTACCCAATTTTTCTTGATTTTTCTTGATGAATGATGATTCAAATCATACATTAACATCATTTTAGGGTTAAAAATCCATTTTGGTGAAATATCTCAAAAAGTCAAAGTTGACTTTTGTGCACAATTGACTTTTTATCAGATGAATTCCAAATTGTGCAATTCTTCCGGAAAACATGTCCTTGAACTAAATCAAACTTGATGGACATGTTCCATGGGTGTCATAGGGTATATTGATGCATGTCATAGGGCTTGGGAGCATGTCCTGGTCAAAAGTCAAAGTTACAGTTGACTTTTTCCTTAAAACCCTAACTGTGGTGCAGATGAAATTGAGACTTGTTGCTCAAGCTTCTTGGATTAATCCATTGTTGCAAATGGATCAATATGGTATATTAGAGACCCTCAAATCATGTCTTGAGGTCTTGGTTCATGATTTGTCCCAAAAGCCAACTTAGGGGTGAATTAGGTCAATAAACCCTAATACCTGATTTTTGATGAATGCATCCCCTGAGGCAAAATTGACTTGATGATTGGGTCCATGAGGTTCCATGGAGTATATTAGGTTAGGTTTTGGATCATTGGCTTGTTCCCAGATGAAAAATTTCCATCTGGAGGCCCTGGTCGACCAAAACCCTAATTTGGTGACACTATCGATCTTGAGACTTGATCCACCTAGAAGGGAGCAGCCTTGTGCTTGATCCTTGAAGTGGGAGTCCTTTTGATCCATTGTGGATATTTTAGAGGTTAGATAAGTTGAAGATCATGTCATTCCTTGATTGATCCTTTGTCTAAGCACTCAGAGAGGGCTTGAAACCCTAATTTTGATTGTAGTGAATGCTCACCCATCTTTGGGGAGACTGATGAAGTATGATGGTTCCTCCATATTGTGATGATGATTTTCACAATGATGGGAAATCTTAGTGGTCAAAATTTGGGGTACGACAACACCAGATAGAGATCAACTCAGATCGATGTCACAAAAGGACAAAGAAACCTTTAAGGAGTATGCTTAGAGAAGGCGTGAGATTGCCGCTCAGATTAGTCCACCTCTTGAGGAAAAGGAGATGACAAAAATCTTATTAAAGACCTTGAGCTCATTTTACTACGATAGAATGGTTGCTAGTGCCCCCAGC
This sequence comes from Lathyrus tuberosus, assembly GCA_022829125.1. Taxonomy (NCBI): domain Eukaryota; kingdom Viridiplantae; phylum Streptophyta; class Magnoliopsida; order Fabales; family Fabaceae; genus Lathyrus; species Lathyrus tuberosus. The sequence goes on along the minus strand of JALAZF010000070.1, from coordinate 508,059 downwards.
GACTTCACCGAAATGGTCGGTATGGGAGTTCGCCTCGAAGAAGCGGTCCGAGAAGGACGTTTAGTTAAAGATGCCGGGTCCTCAAGCAATACAAAAAGATACGGTAGTGCTCTCCCTAAGAAAAAAGAGTAGGATATTGGGAATATCTCTTTCGGAAAGCAAAGGCGACGGTACTAACCAGTAGCAGCAGTAACTCCTGCTATCAACCCTGCGCCTGTTCCTACGTATCAACCTCAGGTTGCTCAAAGCCAACCGAATCAACAAAAATTTCAACAAAGGACACAACAGTCTCTTCAGCAGGCTCGTCCTCTATACAACAACAATCGTACAACGCGGTCACCAGGGTTTGATCCTATACCCATGTTGTACGCATAATTGTTTCCATTACTACTGGTCAAAGGGCACGTCCAGACCAAGCCTCCTCTCACAATACCAGAAGTCCGCCTTTTTGGTTCAAAGCGGATTAGACTTGTCCTTACCATCAAGGAGGACTAGGATATAACATAGAAAACTATCTCAGTTTCAAATTCAATGTGCAAAGGCTTGTTAGGAGCGGGGTCTTATCCTTCAAGGATACAAATCCTAATGTTCTCACGAACCCGCTGCCACAATACGAGAAAGCTACAGTCAATTTGATAGAGGGAGAGTCTAACCACAACTATCAGATTCACGATGTACTCTAATTAAGGGCCAACCTGGTCAAGATGCATTGTAGACAGAGCAGATACGACCATGTGCCACCTCACAATTATCATCAGTGTGATATTTGCTCTAAAAATAGTCAAGGATGTTCTGTGGTGCAATCAGCTCTACAGGAACAGTTGGATCTCGGATGGATCCAAAAGCACCGAATTCGTGATTTCAACATGACTTATTCGAATTCCAACATCGTTCAGAATCACAGCATTCTAGCAATGAATGTCAACTTGGTGGCAATGCACTCAAGGCAAAGCCAGTATTACGATCTGCCACGGCACGATTACGATTCCTGTCATATCTGCTCGGTAAACAAACAGGGATGCTCTTTTGTACAAGAGGCCCTCCAGCGTCAGATGGATCTTGGACGGATTCAGGATTACTGTGATAAAAATCAGTATCAAGTGAATATGATCCAAATCTTTGATATTCGCTTGATGAATACTAGCTTAGTGGAGTTACACGCTACACAAGTACATCTCGGTTTTCTGACTTAGCATAATTATCAGAACTGCAAAGTATGCCGTGAGAGAAACCAAGGATGTGCTCTCGTTCAAAGAACTTTGCAACACTTGTTAAACCACTGGTGGCTTCCGATCTATATGGACGAAGACACACAACAAGTCAACATAACTAACGGGAACCCTACTAGGCATCAAAGTCAGGATGTTCGATCTATGGAGACCGATCTAGTAAGATTACACTGCATTCAAAGCGGATGTGGCCAAGTGCCACCACATAACTATGAGCGCTGTAGGGTTTGCTCAGAGGATATTCAAGGATGCTACCTCGTGCGAGCAGCCCTTCAAGGTCAGTTGGATCACAAAGAGATTCCATCGTGTCCGAGTTCTGGGTCAATCAACTGGACGCCAGACTATTTCACTGATCAAATCAAAGATGTTGTCGCAGTCTCTGACCATAAGAGGACTAAAGATGTTTGTACCATCATCCCTCTGCTTGACGAATCAAAAGTTCCCAACCAGGAACTGATTGAGATTACTTACAATGGTCAGAAAAATTAGAAGGCTCCTGTAGTTATCTATCTGCGAGGACCACTAGCGTATGAATCAACTAAGGCTATCCCTTACAAATATGGTGCAACAACAATTGAGAATGGAAAGGAAACTCCATTACCCTCCATCGTGAATATTGCAGACATCAGTCGAGTAACACGGAGCGGTCGGATCTTCAACCGAGGAGTTGGAGAACCTAAAGAAAAGGAACCTCAAACAGAAGTTGCCAATCCACCAGTCGGTCAGTCCAATGGTCCCGACCTTTCAAAGAACAACGATGAGATGCTAAAGCTCATCCAGAAGAGTGAATACAACATTGTTGACCAATTGTTCCAAACTCCTTCGAGGATCTCTGTGCCATCACTTTTACTCAGTTCCGAAACTCATAGGGAGGATCTACAGAAAGTCTTAGAGCAGGCCTTCGTGGAACAGGATGTAACAATACGACAGTTCGATAGCATCTTCTCTAACACCACTTCTTGCAATAACTTGGATTTAGTGATGGGGAACTACCGAAAGAGGGCCCGAATCATAATATGGTGCTCAATATCATAGTCAACTGCTAGGATGATGCTTTGGCCAACGTACTGGTAGACACCGGATCAGCTCTAAATGTAATGTCGAAGTCTACATTGATGCGATTATCATACCCCGGATCTCCGATGAGAGCGAATGAGGTCACCGTCAAAGCATTTGACGGATCTCGAAAAACAGTTATCGGTGAAGTCAATCTTCCCATAACTATCGGTCCTCACACCTTCCTGTCATACCCCAAATTTTGAACACTAAGATTTCCCATCATTGTGCAAATCATCATCACAGTATGGGGGAACCATCATACCTCAGCAATCTCCCCAAAGATGGGTGAGCATCCACTACAATCAAATTTAGGGTTTCAAGCCCTCTCAGAGTTCTTAGACAAAGGATCAATCAAGAAATGACATGATCTTCAACTTTTATAACCTCTCAAATATCTACAAGGGATTAAGAGGACTCCCACTTCAAGGATTAAGCACAAAGCTGCTCCCTTCTAGGTGGATCAAGCCTTAAGATCCCCATTGTCACCAAACTAGGGTTTTGGTCGACCAGGGCCTCCAGATGGAAAATTTCCTCTGGGCATGAGCCAATTCTTCAAAGCATATCCTAATATACTCCATGGAACCTCATGGGCCCAATCACCAAGTCAATTTAACCTTAGGGGATGCATTAATCAAAAATCAGGAATTAGAGTTTCTTGACCTAATTCACCCCTAAGTTGACTTTTGGGACAAATCATGAGCCAAGACCTCAAGACATGATTTGAAGGTCTCTAATGTACTATATTGATCCATTTGAAACAATGGGTTGATCCAAGAAGCTTAAGCAATAAGTCTCAATTTCATCAGTACCACAGTTAGGGTTTCGCGAGAAAAGTCAATTGTAGCTTTGACTTTTGACCAGGACATGGTCCTAAACCCTAGGACATGCATCAATATACCCTATAACACCCATGGAACATGCCCATCAAGTTTGATTTAGGTCAAGGACATGATTTCATAGAGGATCGCACAGTTTGGAATTCATCTGATAAAAAGTCAACTGTGCACAAAAGTCAACTTTGACTTTTTGAGATTTTTCACAAAAATGGTTTTTTAACCCTAAAATGATGTTAATGTATGATTTGAATCATCATTCATCAAGAAAAATCAAAGAAAGTGGGATATCTTGTAAAAGGGGTAACCATAAAAACTTAGAAAATTTTCTAAGTTATGGAACAAAGTGGCACAGGTACCAACTTTGGAGGATCATAACTCCAAAACCACAAAGGCATTTTCCCCATCCAAAGCTGGATTTGTAGCCCTCATGACCCTCTACAAAAGTGTCAACTACAAGTCATTCCAATTCATTATGGATTTTGAGTTATGGTTGGATCAAAATCACTAAAACATGAAAATCCATCATTTTCCAACACTTAGAAAAATTCTGGGCAAGGCAGATTTTGTTGAAACATCAAAACTTGTGGGATTTTTTCACATAGATGCAAGCTGAATCAGTTCCAAAGATAAACATCGATGTTGTTGCATATGTTACTAAGAATCCAAAGAGCTCACTCGCATGAACTGATTCAACTTGAGCCAAGAGAAATCCATGCCCAAAGTCATGTTGCTGCAAGCTGTTTTGGAAAAATCAGTTTGCATGTTTGCTTGCCACACACGATTTTGAGCCAAAGACTGAGGATCACTATGCCACCTGTACTCAAACCAATAACAATGCAACTGATCCAACTGATAAAGCTGAGTCAAAAAGCCAAGGAATATTCCAACTTGAAGTGCATGCATTTTGGCACATTTTGCCTTGAATTCAAAGGGCATTAATGTGGAATAGTGCATTGTCAAGGTAGCCACTCTACTCAGTCAAGTTCTCTGATTAAATAACAATAAAAACATCTGAAGAATGTGAATTTGGTCAAGGTATAGCCCTGCTCTTGGGAAGGGCTAGTTTGCCTTGCATGAGAAGAAATCCTCCAAGCCAATCCATGTGAATGTGATCTGATCCAGCCGCCATTCACTATTCCTCCAAGACAAGAGTTGATCAGCTATAAATAGAGGTTCCAATGGATCATTCAACTCACACCAAAGCCAGTTATAGCACTGCTTTCTCTCATTCTCTCTTAAGTGTTAAGTTTTCTTGTTTTTGAGCAACCACTATCGGGTTTTGAGTTGCAGCCATAAGCAATCCATTCCAATTGTTCAGACACATCACATATGTTGCATTTGAGGTGTCCAAACACTTAAACACCAACTGTAACACCCCAAGCTCAAAATCACCCATCAACCAAGCCATTATGCTTCAATTATGCAGTTGGAGTGCTCCAGCTTGATCCAAAGACTTCCAAAGTGTTCCAAAGCTTGCAACACACTACATAACATCCATTGAAGCTGTTTAGATCATCACAACTCATCTGTAACATATCCAACTCAGAAATCACATTGCACTTGCTGTCACGACCTTCAAGTAAGCCTAAACTTGGTCATCTCTTAATCTATGGATATTTCCTCGCACAATACTTTTGCCAAATGTTCATAATCATGCATAGAATGCTTCCCCTCAATTAATTGCTTTGTTTGAATCGTGTATCAAAATTCTCAGCCTTCATGCAAATTTTAGGGTTCTTGAGGTTTTGTCTTGATTTCTTATTCCATGTTAAAAATAAATGAAATTAAAGACCATAGACATGATTGTGAGGTTGAAACGAGCAGATTGATAGGTGGTTTGCATGATATAATCAAGTATTCAGTGAGATTGGAGAGAAAATGCAAATCTGGGCAAAACCTAGAACACGGGCGTGTTCTTGGGTGTTCTTGGCGCCCTTTTTTGAAAATTCAAATATTTGAATTTTGTGATTTTATTTAATTGATTCAAAAATTAATTTCTCTCTGAGTTTTAATGATTTTGAGTTGATTCTTTTTTTAATAATTCACAAAAATGTTAAAATATTTTATTTTATCAAAAAATCCCAAAAATATTATTTATTTCATATAATTGATATTTTTGCAAAGAATTAATATTTTAATTGTTTTTGACATTTAAAATATTTGTTCCCTCTTGATTTTGTAAATTTTAATGACTTCTAATCATTTTGTAGGTCAAAACTTGAGTTTTGAAACATTAATCCAAGATCACAATTTGTTTCCACACATGTTTAACAATTTTGATCATTTTAATTGAATTTTTATTCAATTAAAATACATTGTGAAAACAAATTAGGGTTTTTGATTAATTCAACCCTCATCAAACTTTTTCTAACACTTTGGGCCTCTAATAGAGTGTAAGACCCAAGCCTTTTTGTAAAATAACCTATGGCGGGCCTCACTTATTGTATAAATCCCTCTGGGTATTTTCAAAAACCTCGGCGCGATCGTCGTAACAAGCATGGGCCTACCCTCGAGTAGTAAGACCCATTACCTTTTTTTAAACTCCATGGGCCTCTAAATAGAGTGTAAGACCCAAACCTTTTTTGTAAATACAACCTATTTTGGGCCTCACTTATTGTATAAGTCCCGTTGTATTGCAAAAAGTTTGGCGCGATCATCGCCCGATTAAAATAAACCATATGGGCCTACCCTCGAGTAGTAAGACCCATTACTTATTTAAAAACACTTTGGGCCTCTATTAGAGTGTTAGACCTAATCCCCTTTTAACCAAACCAAATTTGGGCCTCAAATATTGTATAAGTCCCTCTGTGTTAAAAGAAAATCTCGGCGCGATCGCCATTTCAAAATCATCTGGGCCTACCCTCGTGTTATAAGCCCCATTCTTTTTTCTTTTAAAACTCTATGGGCCTCTTGAGAGAGTGTAAGACCCATCCCTTTGTACAGAAAATAATTTTTGGCCTCAGTCACTTGTATAAGTCCTTGTACAAATAAACAGTGCAATCACTAATAAAACCATGGGCCTCTCCTTGAGCTGTAAGCCCCAATTTTCTTTTCAAAACACTTTCTCCTTTGATTTTGAATATAATATTGTTATCAAAGTTTTCTTTGTTGAACAAACTAACCAAACAGCATGGAAGCTCTACAACCGAGTAAGTGTTTACCCGCTTTCATTTACCGCTTTCATATGTATATAACTGTACTGTGGGGCTGTTTCACTGTAAGTCTTTTTTCATAAACTCATATCAACTGTGTAATAATAGTATAAATATTAAGAGTTTCCCCGACAACTATGTATAGCATTAAGCCCGTTGATCACTCTTAGAAGTAGACAAAACTAGATCCCCATAGGATTACCAGACACAGTCTTCCCTCCTCTTGGGGTTAAACAATATGGAGATGTGAAAGGCAGATTCTTTTTGAACCCTTTCTCAGACTGTCACTTTTAGAAGTTGTTAAAGAAACTCTATTCCCTAGAGATGATCTTTTCTCCGTGAATGGCATCTCTTGAGTTTCTTCCAAATTCTTGGACTTTCCTGGCTTGATCTATTCTTTGTGAATAGACTGTCTTGAATTTCTCGGGGTTTGGGGACCCACAAGCTTCTTAAAAGCAACCTAAGAAACTCTATTCCCCAGAGATGATATTTTCTCCGTGAATGGCATCTCGTGAGTTTCTTCCAAATTCTCGGACTTTCTTGGCTTGATCTATTCTTTGTGAATAGTCTGTCTTGAATTTCTTGGGGTTTGGGGACCCACAGGCTTCCTAAAAGCATCCCCGCCTCCTCTTGGGCATTGTACAAGGACCCGTCAGCTTCTTAGAAGTATTCACAGCCTCCTCTTAGGCTTCATATAATGATTCTTCCTCCGGGAATGATAGCCTCCTCTTGGGCTTCGTACAAATTGTCCCTCGGCTTCTTAAAAGTTTCCCGCCTCCTCTTGGGCTTCGTACAAATTGTCCCGACGATCTCCTAGAGGTATAGGAACATAAATTAGTCATCTTAATAGAACAGTCTTTCAAGGAGTCTAGATCTTTCTACCAAGAACGTGCTACCATTGTTTCTTTGAGCATAGTACAAAAGATAAAACTCTAGACTTGGATAGTCTAAGACCCTTGAGTCTCAAAGACGTTCTCAAGCCCCTTTCAAGTAGGGAAAACACCAGTAGACTCGGACAGTCTCCAATACCCTATGGATTCCCCATTTCCTTAAAGAACAGGAAATAACCCTGATCCTCTGGTCAGTACCAAAGCATAGCCTTACCTTTAATCAGTTTCTTTATAAGAACTGATTTTCTCTTTTAACTAACCTACTGGACCTGTCACTCAACTGAAACAGTAACCCTTTCAGCCTCTATCTCGGGCTTTATTCGAGATACAAAAAGACTCTCTTGTTGAGTCAATAAACCTTTTAGCCTCTATCTCGGGCTTCGTACAAGATACAAAAAGTCTCTCTTGTTGAGTCAAAATTTTCCTTTAGCCTCTATCTCGGGCTTCGTACGAGATACAAAAAGACTCTCTTGTTGAGTCAAAACTAACTTTAGCCTCTATCTCGGGCTTCGTACGAGATACAAAAAGACTCTCTTATTGAGTCAAAACTTCCTTTTGCCTCTATCTCGGGCTTCGTACGAGATACAAAAACACTCTCTTATTGAGTATAAAAGACTCTCTTGTAGAGTCAACCCTCTTCAGCCTCCGTCTTGGGCTCTGTACAAGACACAAATCACTCTCTTGTTGAGTATAAAAGACCCTCTTGTTGGGTCAATAGCCTTCTCTTAGGCTTTGTATAAGAAAACTCCGGTTGAGTCAATCAACCTTTTAGCATCAAAGTTGTGCCTCGTTCACAGTATACAAACATCAACAACTCCTTTTCCCCTTCATCTAATTGCTGTAAGCGGCAAGCCTCTGGATTATTTACATCCATGCCACTATCCCTCTTTTAGCATGAGAAATTCCTAAGGAAAGATGGCATTGCTCTACACTGAGTTAAAGTCTTTTCCTTCAGGTTAAAACCCCCTATAAAGGAAATTATGGCATTGCTAGGATTCGCATATCCCGGTTAAAGTAATTCTCCTTTGTAATCAGTCACCCAACAGTTGTGACAAACATACCCCTTTAGAGATGACAAATTCCCTCTAAAGGCAACACCTTTTTAACTTCACATCTTGGGCTTCGAACAAGATACAAATAGACCCTTCAGCTTCACATCTTGGGCTTTAAACAAGATATAAACCACCTTTTAGCTTCACGTCTTGGCCTTTGAACAAGACACCAAAACACCATTTCCTCTCATAGAATAGGAGAAACTACGATCACTCTGATTTCCCTGTTTTGATAAACGGGATTACGTAGGCATAAGATTGAAAGAAAATTCTTAGCGAGCACACTAATAAAAAAAACCCAAAATCCCCTAACTTCACATATCAATCGAAAAGCATCATTCCTAGAATCCTAACAAAATTCCCCATGATTATTCCCGTCAGTTTTAACAAAATAAGCAGAGAGAGGCCCCAGTACCACATAGCATCCGTAACCTAACAGACCGCTGTTTAAACTCAGTATGCAAGCAGAGATAATTGGAGACATCTATTTCCCTTCCTTAATCAGCTTAATAGGATAAAAAATGAATCTACCTGTAGTAACCCCTAGAGCGACAGTGCTTAAGAACTACGTCCAGAATCGCTCGCTATAGAAAAGTGGTGCCCACCGTGGGGGCCTCTTAGGTGAAAGATCTTATTCATCTTATCTCTCTGGTTGAAACCTTGAAACCGCCCGAAGAATAGCGATTTCACCGAGGAATGTTATTATTGCTAGGACTTATCCTCACTAGGATCTTAGGTCAAAAACCTTTAAATTGGGAAGGAACCACAGAATGCCGACTCTGCCGAGGAGCTATTTTCTGTCAGGAACATAGGATTCATAGCTCTCAAAGGTCTAGGACATTAGGACAAATATATATACTGCTTTTCCTAATTGCTATACGTTTTTATTTTTCTGCTAATGGGAATGCGTGTGATGCCGCATGTGGAAATATTGAGTATACACATAGGAAAATCACCTTTTTTTGTAGTGCGGAAGCTATCGGGAATAGCTGTTACGCGAAAAACTACCCTCTTCTAAGATTTCTTTGATGGGCATCACCTAGCACGGTTCCCGACCCGCTGGTGTTCTCAGGAATCAATGATTTTGAGTGACAGATACAAAAAATACCCGTAGAAAACCTTTGGGGGGGGTAGAGCCTTGACTTCATGACACTGACCCTTTGACCCCATGTTTTTTCTATGTTTTTGTGTGCTGCATTCATGCGTTCATCTAAAAAACATTAAAACAAAGAAAATTTTCTCCTCTAGTCTCTCTTTTTCAAATTAAACTAAGACAATGATTGCAAATGTCAGAGAAAAAGATTGTACTCATGGATTTCGATAGAAGGAGAACTCATAAGTATACCTTCAAGGTTCCAAAACTAGAGGAGTTGAGAAGTTTAGCGAGGATGATCACTAACCCTAAAGCTTTCAGAGCCAAATACGGAGGTCTTCTACCTCTGTTAAGAGTCCATGTGATTGAAGGAATCATGGAAGCACTCATTCAGTTTTACGATCCAATTTATCACTGTTTCACATTTCCGGATTACCAGCTCGCACCAACGCTGGAGGAATATTCTCACTTGACTGATCGGCACATTATTGATCGAGCTCCATTTTCTGGACTGGAAGAAATTCCAAAGGATCAGACCATTGCAAGAGCAATTTATTTGGATGAGTCGGAAGTCAAGACTCATTTGATCACTAAGGGTGGAATCCAAGGTTTGCCAGCCCAATTCTTGATAAAGAAGGCCCTATACTTTTCCAGTATAGGAAACGTGACTGCTTTTGAAAGCATCTTTGTCTTGCTCACCTATGGGTTATTTTTGTTTCCCAACATTAATAACTTTGTAGATATCAACGCCATTTAGGTTTTTCTCATTGGAAACCATGTGCCAACTTTGCTCGCGGACGCGTATCATTCTGTACACTTAGGGAATTTGTACAGCGGAGGAATGATCACATGCTGTGTACCCCTGGTATATAAATGGTTTCTCTCCCACTTGCCCAAGTCTGCTGCTTTTTGGGATCATAAGACTGCCTTACGTTGGTCGCAGAAAATCATGTCTCTCACCAACTCTGACATAGATTGGTGTAATAGGATTTATGACGGGATCAGGATCATTGACCATTGTGGAAACTTCCCCAACGTCCCCCTCATAGTGTCGCGGCCGACAAAAATAATCGAGTCGCCATCATATTTTTTTTAGAGGAAAATAAATGATAAACCTAAAATCCTAATCCCAAGGGCAAAGATTCCTACGGTTCGGGAGTCGGTTAAGTGAGGGGAAGGTGTTAGGCACCCCTCACTTCCATTGTATTCAATGGGATCCACCTTTGAATTTAAGGTATACTTGTTTGTCTAAATTATAGGAAGACCTAAGTTTTTTTATTAATTATACTCGCTAGGGTTGATTTACAACCCTATGCCTACGTACCTTCACTTTGAAGGATCAGAGTAACCGTAGTTCACCTCCCTTATTCCTACCCCCTAATCCTATTCCTAATCCTAAAACCTAACCCTAAACCCCAATCCACTATTTATACTCTTGGATAAAGAGTTCTATCCCTTAAATCTAGTGTTTATACTCCTAGATGAGGAGTTCTATCCCTTAAAACCCTATCCATTATTTATACTCTCCGACGGAGAGTTTTATCCCTTAATCCTTTTATTTATACTCTCGAATATCAAGAGTGTCATCCCTAAATCCTTATCCCCTATCCCTTATTTAGGCTCTCGGACCAAGAGCTTTATCCCTTAATCCTTTTATTTATACTCTCGGATACCAAGAGTTCTATTCCTTATCCCATCCTTTATTTAGGCTCTCGGACCAAGAGCTTTATCCCAAGTTAAAATCCCTTAAAAAAACCCTTAGATATCTTTCAGAAAATAAATTTCTAATTTTTTACAAAAAAAGGAAATAAAAGTAAAAAAAAACAGTTAGGCTAAAAAACAAAAGTTTATATCCCAATAATTTCCAAATTCCCAAAATAATCCCTAAATCAAATTAAAAGTATTTTTTATCCTTCAAATATGAAATTAAATTTATTTTTTTCTCCCAAAACCCAATATTTATCCTTTTAAAAAATAATTTCCTTGAAATAAAAAAACCTAAAAAAATAAATTCTTTATTAAGAAAATATAAATGAAATTAATTATTCATTTTATCATAAAAAGTCCTTAAAAGCCTATTCCCTAAACCCTAATAAAATGATTAATTCAACAATTAACTTAAATCATTTGATAAAACAAACTTCTAAGCGAAAATTAATTAATAAATCAAATTAAATAATTAATAAAAACCCAAGAAAACCCTATTTTAACAAATTAAATTAAGGAATTAATTTAATTGTTAAAAACTAAAAAAACCTATTTTACAATTTAAATTAAAAACCTATTTTAACAACTTAAATTAAGAGATTAATATAATTGTTAAAAAAAAAAAAAAACTAAAACCCATTTTTACAATTTAAATTAAGGCATTAATTTAATTGTAAAAAAACTAAAAAAACCCTATATTAACAATTTAAATTAAGAAAAATAATTTAATCGTTAATAATCTAAAATTAATTAAATAAAATAATAAAAAACCAGGAGGCGTGTATTTGCTATTGAAAGGACCCACTGGGCCTCCCTGGGAGGTGCCAATAACAGTCCGGGCGTAGGCCCACCCAAAAAAACCAATATGTGGAAAAAGAAATAAAAAAAACCACGTGAGGGGAGAGTCCAACATTGACTCCCCCTACGCCACACGATCCTGATCTGATGGTGATTAGAATTGCCAATCATGGCCTTTGATTCCATTTACCAGTCAAGGTGTGAAGAATGGACGGACGAAATTAGGAGTCAATGCTGACCCATCATAAGCGCACATGTGAAGTCCTTCAATCTTGAAGGGTCAGATAACGCCACTTGGCGCAGATCTGAGGTAACGAGGAGGGGGTATAAAACGCAAACCCTCTTCACAAAATCCTCATTTCTCAAATTTCTTTCTCTCTCTTCTCTTCTCTCTCTCACTCTACTCTCTCTTTTGCTCTCGCCTCTCTCCTCTTTCTCTTTCGTTTCTCCGACCACCGCCCCAAATGGCCTCCGGCCACCGCTTACCACCTTAACCTCCACCGTAAAACCCAGAAACCCAATCAAGTTCTTTAGGGTTCGTAAGAACCCTAAGAACCCTAAGCATGTAAACCCTGACCCCATGAACCCTAACCCCCTTTTGATGAACCCAAACCCGTTTAACCCAGAAACCCAACCAAGTTCTTTAGGGTTCGTAAGAACCCTAAGCATGATAACCCTGACCCCATGAACCCTAGGGTTCACATGAACCCTAACCCTAGTTTTCTAGAAAAAAACAAAACACAAACCAAATCTAAATTCAAAGCATCCAACAACAACAGATCAAAATTAAAAGCTAAGTAGCTCGGTTTACCTTCCCTGCCGTGAAACTGGTTGTATTATTTTATCCTCTCTTCTATTCTCCTTTCTTTTCTTATTTTGCAGGTGTGGATGTGGCTTAGCTCAGAGCGATTAGGGTTCTAGTGATGAACCCTAAGTCTCTATTTGAAAATCGTGAGCTTTAGATGAAGGTTTTGGGTTTTGCACAGCAATCAAACGTTTTTCGCCTCCGGTTTTTCTTTTTTTTTCTTCTAAATTCTTTGGCTTTTGTAGTTTAGATATATGTTTTAGAATTTAAATTTTAGATTTAGATTTAGAAATTAGGGATTTGATTCATGTAATTGATTAATTTGTTGTAATTGATTGATTGTAAATTTTGATTTGATTCTGATTCAAAGTTAATGAAAAAGATAAGATTGGATTAGATTTATGTTTGATTTACTTACTTTGATCCGTTTTTCCCTGCAATCAGCGCAAATTAGGGTTTCGAAGAGGAAGAAGAAGATACACCAACTTGGTCAATCAATTTGACCGAATAAAAAATAAAATAAAAGAAATTCGAAAAAAAAAATAAAAAATAAAAAACATAAACAATAAAATCAAGAACACCTGTACTAAACAAAATATAATTAATCCCTAAAAATGAAATAAAAAACAAAAAAAATATTAAAATATTATTAAATAAATAAAATCTGATATAAATCCTAATTTATATTTAATAATCTAAAATTATAATAATATGTTTAAATTTAAAAAGAAAAAGTTCATATTTAAAATAAAAAAGAATGTTAATAAGATGCCTAATTAATACTACTTATTAATAAATAACTTAAATCTCATTTTAATTATTCCTAAACCAAAACTAATAATATACAAATTTATCCTTACCCAATAAATAATACTACATATATATATTTAAAATTTTAAAGTGAAAGCCCTAATAAATTAGCCTTAATTATTTTTCTAATTAAACAAAAAAAACTATAAAAATCTATTATAATAGCCTAATGAGAAAATCCCAAAAAGAACCCTTATTATTATTTTTTTAAAAACCTAATTAAAAATTAAAAATAAACAACTTGCTAAAAAAAATCCTTATACTAACCAAATTCTTAATGGGCTAAAAAGTGCTAATAAACCCCAAATCCCCAAACAGCACCCCTAATAGCACCAGAAAAAAATATCTAAAACACATTGGTCAAAATTTAGGGTGCTACACATAGGAACTAAAGGAGGAATCAACTACCATCCGGTATTGGTTCGTCGTCAATTCGGATACCCAATGAGGCACGTCCCACATAATGCTCATCTGGAAGGTCTTTTCTTCAAAGAAGGAGAAAATGACAGAGCACTAAAGATGGAAATAGTGCACGCTTGGAAACATGTTCATAAGAAAGGACGAGAGTCTCTAGGAAAACCGGACCGTGTCTCGGTGGAGCCTTATCTCCACTGGGTACAAACTAGAGCTCTCAAGCTAAAGATGCCTTATCCTCGTCACAGAGTTCTTCCACCGAGGGGATCTGTCATGTACTTCATGACTGAGACGGAAAAACTTCAGATTACTCTCAACAAAGTTCAACAGGAGAGGAGGTCTTGGAAGAACAAGTATCGCACCCTCAATGTAGAGTGTACCAAAATACAGCAATTGCTGAAAGATAAGGATGCTCTGATCGAGATTTTAGAGCAACATGCTGTGGATAATCAGGATGACCAGAGGAATTTGCTCGTTCCTTTCACTTGGCAAAGGAATGATAACCCGACAACGGCCCAAGAGCCCCGGTCCAAGAAAAGGAAAGTATCAGAATCAGCACCCGAGTTCTCCTCAGAGAGGACTCGGGACCCATTAGCTTAGGTTTCTATTTTCGCACCTTGTAATCTACTGTATTTTCATTTCCGCAATCCTTTGAATTCAATAAAACGGGGTTTCCCCACTGTTTAATATTTGCAATCTAATTGTCGAAGTTTATTTTGATTAAACCAAAAAAACTATTAATATAATCATTGCATTCATCATTCTCACGTAACGTATTCTTCTTACCTACGAATCTCACGTTTGTGTCTCAGTTCTAGAGTTAAACTGTCTCATTCGTACAATACTCGGGCCAATTGTCAGAAAAAGATGGATGATCTCGAGGAAGAGAACAGAGAGTTGAGAGAAGAGATCGACGCTCTGAGAGAGGATATGAGAAAGCTTCGTAACGACATGCTAGCCATGGCAGAAGCTCAACAACAAAGAACTGTGATTTCAGAGATCACCTCAACACCCATAGTGGAAAAGCCCGATCCTAGGTATCAAATGCCGAAAGATCGTCCTTGCATGCCTGTTAACTATATCCTGGAAGGATATGTTCCGCCGATCGCTGAAGATCAGGGAATCACAACAGAAACTGCTGGGCCTGAAGGTTACAAACTTCGGGAAAACGAGGATGCCAGAGGTATACTGAGGACTCCTGAAGGTTACAAACTTTGGGAAACGCCAAGATTTGCTGCCGTAGTCACGGTACCAACCTTTGTGGTGCACACTGTCCCGGAAGGACAGATTCCGCAGATACCTTCTGGTAAAAAGGAAACTATGTTCGATAGAATGGATGAGTTCCAGGAGCAGTTCCTGGAAATGCAGAAGGAACTGCAAGCCATTCGCGGTCAGGATTTATTTGGAAAGGATACCGCAGACCTTTGTCTGGTCCCCAATGTGAAAGTCCCGCACAAATTCCAGGTGCCCGACTTTGAAAAGTACAAGGGTAACTCTTGCCCTCAAAGCCATTTGGTGATGTACGCTCGGTGAATGTCAGCTCGGACAGAGAATCAGGACCTGCTGATTCACTACTTCCAGGATAGTTTAACCGGTGCCGCATTAAAATGGTACATGGGTTTAAACCATGCTACAATTAGCACATTCAGAGATCTTGGCACTGCCTTCGTCCAGCAGTACAAATACAATTTAGACATGGCGCCCGACAGAGATCAACTCAGATCAATGTCACAAAAGGACAAGGAAACCTTTAAGGAGTACGCTAAGAGATAGCGTGAGATTGCCGCTCAAATTTGTCCACCTCTTGCGGAAAAAGAGATGACAAAGATCTTCTTAAAGACCTTAAGCTCATTTTACTACAATGGAATGGTTGCCAGTGCGCCTAGTGATTTCACCGAAATGGTCGGTATGGGAGTTCGTCTTGAGGAAGCCGTCCGGGAAGGACGTTTAGTAAAAGACGCTGGATAATCAAGTAGTACAAAAAGATATGGTAGTGCTCTCCCTAAGAAAAAAGATCAAGATATTGGGAATATCTCTCTCGGAAAGCAAAGGTGACGTTATCAACCAGTAGCATCTCTGACTCCTGCTATTAACCCTGCGCCTACTCCTACGTATCAACCTCAGGTTGCGCAAAGCCAACCTAATCACCAAAGGACTCAACAGCCTCTTTAGCAGGCTCGTCCTCCATACAATAACAACCGTACAATGCGGCCACCAGGATTTGATCCTATACCCGTATCGTACGCAGAACTATTTCTGTTACTACCGGCCAAGGGGCACATCCAGACTAAGTCTCCTCTTACAGTACTGGAAAATTCGCCTTTTTGGTTTAAGGTGGATCAAACGTGCCCTTACCATCAAGAAGGACCAGGGCATACCATAGATAACTGTCTCAATTTCAAATTCGACGTGCAAAAGCTTGTTAGGAGCGGGGTCTTATCTTTCAAAGATACGAATCCGAATGTTCTCACAAACCTACTGCCTTAACATGAGAAAGCTGTCGTCAACCTGATAGAAGGAGAGTCTAACAATGTCTATCAAATTCTCAATGTACTCTTATTGAATACCAATCTGGTCAAGATGCATTGTAGATAGAGTGGATATGGCCATGTGCCACCTCATAATTATCATCAGTGTGATACCTGCTCTAAAAGCAATCGAGGATGTTTTGTGGTGCAAGCAGCTCTACAGGAACAGATGGATCTCGGATGGATCCAAGAGCATCGAGTTCGTGGGGTCAACATGGTCTACACGAATTCCAACGTCATTCAAAACCACGACATCCGTGCGATGAATGTCAACTTGGTGGCAATGCACTCAAGGCAAAGCCAGTCTCATAATCTGCCGCGGCACGATTACAGTTCTTGTCTGACTTGCTCGGTAAACAAACAGGGATGTTCTTTTGTACAAGAAGCCCTTCAGTGTCAGATGGATCTTGGATGGATCCAAGACTACCATGATAGGAATCCCTATCAGATCAACATGGTTCAGATCTTTGATATTCGCTTAATGAATACCAACCTGGTAGAGTTACATGTTGAGCAGGTCTGACTCGGGTTCTTGATATCACATGATTATCAGAGCTGTACAGTGGGTTGCGAAAACGATCAAGGTTGTGCCCTTGTCCAGGAAGCACTTCAGCACTTGTTAAATCATTGGTGGCTTCCCATCTATATGGATGAAGACACTCAGCAGATTAGTATCAATGACAAGAACCCTACTCGGCGTCAGAGTCAGGATGTCCGATCTATGGAAACTAACCTAGTGAGGTTACATTGCATTCAAAGCGGGAGTGGCCAGCTGCCACCACATAACTATGAACGTTGTGGAGTCTGTTCAGAAAGTAACCAAGGATGCTACCTTGTGCGAGCAGCTCTTCAGGGTCAGGTGGATCGTAGAGAAATTCGTCCATATCCGGGTTCCGGACCAATCAACTGGGCATCGGACTACCTCACTGATCAAATCGAGGATGTTGTCGTAATCTCGGATCATCAAAGGACTAGGGATGTTTTTTCCATCATCCCTATACTTGGAGAATCAAGAGTTCCTAACCAGGAATAGATCGAGATTACTTACGATGGTCAGAAAAATTAGAAGGCTCCCACGTCATCTATCTACCAGGACCACTACCGTATGAATCAACTAAGGCTATCCCTTACAAATACGGTGCAACGATAATTGAAAATGGAAAGGAAATTCCATTACCCTCCGTTGTGAATATTGCAGACATCAGTCGAGTAACACGGAGTGGTAGAATCTTCAATCGAGGGGTTGGAGAACCTATCAAAGAAAAGGAACCTCAGACAGAAGTTCCCAATCCAGTAAACCCGACCTTTCAAAGAACAACGATGAGATGCTGAAGCTTATCCAAAGGAGTGAATACAACATTGTTGATCAACTATTACAAACTCCTTCAAAGATATCTGTGCTGTCACTTTTACTCAGTTCAGAAGCATATAGGGAGGCTCTACAGAAAGTCTTGGAGCAAGCCTTTGTGGAACAGGATGTAACAATCAGACAGTTCGATAGCATTGTCTCTAACATCACTTCCTGCAATACTTTGGGATTTAGTGATGAGGATTTACCTGAGGAGGGTCGCCGTCATAACATGGCGCTCAATATCACGGTCAACTTCCAGGACGATGCTTTGGCCAGCGTACTGGTAGACACAAGGTCAGCCCTGAATGTTATGTCGAAGTCCACTTTGATGCAGTTATCATTCAAAGGCCCTCCGATGAGAACCAGCGAGGTCATCGTCAAAGCATTCGACGGGTCTAGAAAAATGGTTATCGGCGAAGTCGACCTTCCCATAACTATCGGTCCTCACACTTTACAAGTCACTTTCCAGGTCATGGACATCTGGGCAACGTACAGTTGTTTATTAGGAAGACCTTGGATACATCAGGCTGGGGCAGTCACCTCGACCCTCCACCAAAAGCTAAAGTTCGTTCAGAACGGTCAACTCGTCACGGTCTGTGGGGAACAGGCTTTGCTCGTAAGCAATTTATCGTCATCCACTTATGTAGAACCAGAAGGGATAATTGGAACTCAGTTCGAAACGCTTTCGCTACATAGAGGCGATCAATCCGAAGGAGGAACCTCGATTTCCTCATACAAAGACGCTATCAAAGCGGCCGAGAGTACTAATACAACAGGATGGGGACAGCTTGTCATTCCTACTGACAATAAAACAAAGAAGGGTCTTGGTTTTTCTGCAACCTGTACCCAGATAGCTGCCAGCGATGAAAGTCTTCATCCCATTCAAAATTTCTTCCACAGTGGAGGTTTCCTTCAACCAGTGACTCAAGAAGTACACACTATCAATGAGGAGGATCCCTCTGACACAGATGAGAAATGGAAGTCCTACCTCAACAAGGACGGTCATATGTCTCAGGAAGAGGTGCCTACGTCATTTTGCTATCCTGCACAGAATCCGAGATTTATACCAAGGTTAGACGTCGAAATGATAGACGGAGATTGTGATCCGGAAGGATGTCGTGCTCCACCAAACTCATTAGAGGAAGACACTCTGATGAAGGACAACTTTGACCACAACTACTATGGCCCGATGGATGGTCTGCCAATGTGGCAGCCCTACCCAGGAAACTTGGGGCAAGAGAGTCAGCCGAACAATGAGAATTAGCTGAGCATCATTAAACAGAATACCTGCGTCCCCACCATGACATGGGATCAACAATCAGGTCATTCAGAAAACGTCCAGTACGACGATTAATTTGCAACATTTGTAGGACGTGAATTCATCAATTATGCTTTTCTAGAGGTCAATGTCATCGAGAAGGATGACTCATCCAGTTCCAAAGAAGTGTGGGACACCCTGGGACAACCAATTGGGAAATACGACTATATGATCAAGTACACTGCTCCCAAAAGCTCTCGTATGAGGCTCGAAGACATCCAGCCAACTGGATGGGGAGATTTTCCTGAGAGCACAAATACTATGCAAAATACAACTGAGGAATCCTCCTACGACAACTCTGCCTAGGAGACAGATTCCAATGATCCTGCTCCACCAAAAATCAGCGTTATTTTTGAAGACAAATTAAGGAAGATGCCAGACTTTGTGATTCACCGAGGAGTTCGCCGCCAATGGGTTGCTGTTGATGTCGCGAAGATTGTTCATAAGTCAAAGTAATTGTCATCTTTTAACCTTTCACCCTGCTTAGGTGAAACGAATGTTTTGATAGGGCTCACCTTCTGTAAATTTCCCTCTTCGCTTCGCCGAAAGCGACAGAGTTTTGTTTTATAGGGCTGTAGTTTCAAGAATCGACTTGTTCATTAATAAAATAACGTCGTTCTGTAATTTCCGCATTAATTGCTGTTTTCTCTTTTTGCTTTTCTTAGAAAATGGTAATCCTAAAAAACAAACTCAATAATAAAAACAAGCAGTAAAAGAAATACACGGCACACACTCTTGCATTCTCTCTATCTCTTCTAAACACAAATCATCACGTCATGCAGATTGCTTGTTTTAAACCCCTTTGAAACATACGATCCGACGCCTTCTCCCGACTCTGAGTTCCCGGTATTTGGGGCTGAAGAAGAAGTTGACGACGAAATTCCAGAAGAGATCTCCCGACTACTCAGACAAGAGGAAAGGTCCATTGAACCTCACAAAGAGTGGTTGGAAACGATCAACATGGGTTCAAAAGAAGAGAGAAAGAAAATCAGGATTGGGGCACTACTCAGTCCAACCGCTAAAGAGAGTTTGACAAAGCTTCTCAACGAGTTTCCCGATGTGTTTGCCTGGTCCTATAAGGACATGCCAGGGTTGGATACCAGCATCGTGGAACATCATCTACCGTTAAGATCAGAATGTCCACCGGTAAAATAGAGGCTGAGACAGACTCACCCGGACATGGCCATCAAAATCAAAGAGGAGGTACAAAAACAGATTGACGCAGGTTTCCTCGCTACATCTAAATATCATCAATGGTTAGCCAACATCGTACCCGTTCCCAAAAAGGACGGAAATGTTAGAATGTGTGTCGACTACAGAGACCTAAACAAGGCTACTCCAAAGGACGACTTTCCTTTACCACACATTGACATGCTGGTAGACAGTACAGCAAAGTTCAAAGTTTTCTCCTTCATGGATGGATTCTCGGGCTAAAACCAGATAAAAATGGCGCCGAAGGACATGGAGAAAACTTCGTTCATTACCCCATGGGGTACCTTTTGTTATAAGGTAATGTCATTCGGTTTGAAGAACGCCCGGGCAACCCATCAAAGGGCCATGACTACTCTCTTTCATGACATGATGCACAAGGAAATCGAGGTATATGTCGATGATATGATTGCAAAATCTAAGACAGAAGAGGAGCATGTGACCCACCTGTCAAAGCTATTCGAGCGGTTGAGAAAGTACAAACTCTGCTTAAATCCCAACAAGTTCACCTTCGGTGTACGTTCAGGGAGACTACTAGGGTTCATCGTCAGCCAGAAAGGAGTTGAGGTTGATCCTGACAAGGTCAAGGCCATTCAAGAAATGCCTTCTCCGAAAACTGAAAAGCAAGTCAGAGGATTCCTGGGAGGTTTGAACTATATTTCCATTTTCATATTCCTCATGACCGCGACATGTGCGTCAATTTTCAAGTTACTAAAAAAGAACCCACCGATTCTATCACCTCCAGTGGAAGGAAGACCACTGATCATTTACCTCACGGTCCTAGAGGACTCAATGGGATGTGTACTTGGCCAACAGGACGAAACTAAAAGGAAAGAGTCTTCCATTTACTATCTGAGCAAGAAATTCACCGACTGCAAGACTCGGTATACTATGCTCAAGAAAACTTGTTGTGCTTTGGCTTGGGCGGCCAAACGTCTTCGCCAGTACATGATTCGTCACACTACTTGGTTGGTCTCCGAGATGGATCCAATCAAGTATGTCTTTGAAAAACCTGCTCTCACGGGAAGGATTGCCCGTTGGCAGATGTTGCCATCAGAATATGACATCGAATACCACGCTCAGAAAGCCGTTAAAGGAAGTGTTTTAGCCGATCATTTGGCTCATCAACTGATTGACGATCAAGAATCTATCGGGTTTGACTTCCCAGACGAAGATGTCATGTATTTAAAAATGAAATACTGCGATGAACCACTACCCAATGAAGGGCCAGAACCAGGTTCCCAGTGGGGACTAATCTTTGACAGAGCCGTCAATCATTATGGAAACAGAATTGGGGCAATCATTGTTACCCCTCAGGGTACCCACATTCCTTTCACTGCCAGACTTACATTCAAGTGTACAAACAACGAGGCCAAATATGAAGCTTATATTATGGGTCTCGAGGAAGCAATTGATTTAAGGATCAAGAACTTGGATGTATATGGCGACTCAGCTCTGGTCGTCAATCAGATCAAAGGAGATTGGAACACATACCAATCAGGATTGATTCCTTACAAAGACTACGCAAGAAGGTTGTTACCCTTCTTCAACAGAGTCGAGTTTCATCACATCCCTCGTGAGGAGAATCACATGGCTGATGCATTAGCCACTCTCTCTTCCATGATTAGCGTAGGTCAATGGAACGACCTACCTAAGATCGACGTAATGCGCCTTGAACGGCCCGCTTACATCTTCACGATTGAAGCAGTCATAGACGACAAACCTTGGTATCACGATATCAAATGCTTCCTTTTGAGAACAGGGTACTATTGGTTGACAATGGAATCCGACTGCTACAAGTACATGAGGAGGTGTCACAAGTGTCAGATATACTTCGAAAAAATTCATGTACCGCCAATGTATCTCAAAGTTCTTTCTTCCCCTTGGCCTTTTTCCATATGGGGAATCGACATAATTGGCTTGATTGAGCCTAAGGCTTCAAACGAACATCGGTTCATCCTGGTAGCCATTGACTATTTCACCAAGTGGGTCAAAACAGTGTCCTACGCTAATGTAACCCGACAAGTGGTGGTCCGATTTATCAAAAACAATATCGTCTGCCGTTATGGTGTTCCGAGCCAGATCATTACAGATAATGGGTCTAACTTGAACAACAAGATGATGAAAGAGTTGTGCGCAGAGTTCAAGATTGAACATCATAACTCATCTCCCTACTGACCTAAAATGAACGGAGCGGTAGAAGCGGCTAATAAGAACATCAAGAGGATTATTCAGAAGATGGTTGTAACTTACAAAGATTGGCACGAGATGCTACCCTTTGCTCTTCACGGTTATCACACATCTGTCCGCACTTCAACAGGGGCAACCCCTTTCTCTCTAGTATATGGCATGGAGGCAGTGCTTCCCATTGATGGAAGCTAAGCTTACAGAAACTGAATGGTGTCAAAGTCGGCACGACGAACTGAACCTGATCGAAGAGAAGTGAATCACGGCACTATGCCATGGTCAATTGTATCAACAGAGAATGAAGAAAGCCTTTGACAAAAAGGTTCGACCTCGCATCTTCAGGAAAGGAGACCTTGTGCTAAAAAATATACAGTCATTTCTCACTGATTCTCGGGGCAAATGGACTCCGAATTATGACGGCCCCTATGTGGTCACAAAACCTTTCTTAGGCGGCGCCTTGAGACTTGCAACCATGGACGGAGAGGAATTTGCCTACACCACAAATGTTGATGTAGTCAAGAAATACTTCGCCTAAACTAAAAAAAAAAGAGAAAAAAAATGTCTCGATGGATTGAAAACCCGAAAGGGCGGTCCAGACAAGAATTAGAGACATGATAAAAAATCATCCCGGTGGATCGGAAACATCAAAGTACAGTCCAGGCAAAAGTTAGGGATAATGGTAAGTAACTATGTTCAACAAAGGCAAGTCCTCAGCAGCAGTTACGTCATCCGTCAGGAAAACTCCAGTCAATGTAATCTTCGACAGAAGCTCAGGATGTCCCGAATTCGAAGTTGGTAGAAGGATAGTGGTCGTTATGTTTCAACGTAGCCCTTTTCCCTGTAAATTACCATTTTCTAACTTTGTAAATACTCTTTGGAATCACGCGCTTGGCTGATCTCCATCCTATCAATAAAATTTGAGCCCTTGTGCTTTTATTTGCAATTCATGTTTGTTTTAGCTTTATAGAACGACATTTTAATATGATTAACGATTCTTGAAATGAAACAAAAATGAATTTACTTGTTAAACTTTTTCTGCATTTAAAATAAAGTCGCAATTTCTTTTGACTGTTGAACATCAGAAGAACATCGGTCGCTTCTCCAGAAGTAATCGAACCTTAAAGTGCAGAATCAAAGTACTCCTTCTAACCTAATATGCCTGAACGAAGGATCAATTGTGTCAGAGACCTTGTTTCATCTGATGCCCTCAGCCGATACTCATCTCCTAAGCCCGACCAACATAGCTCCCAATAGGGACTAGCTCTCCTAAGCAAGGCAGAATTACTATCTTGAACCAGCGGTACTTCTTTGCCCTGCGATGGCCGAGTATCCAGTCATGTTCATCTTTTAGATTGTATGTCGCGTCAGTTTTATCAGCATACACATACATACATCATGCATTATTGATTTGCATTTGCTTTCATATTGCATCACTATCACTCTAGTCGGTCTTGTCCCCTAGTGATAACAGTCCTCTCAATCGAGTTGTCAGTTCTTTCCTCGTCAGGAAATGCTGCGTCTGAACAATCTCTCTCCTCCAGTTTATTTCTGGAATGAAGTTGGCTCCTTGACCACTTTGATAACTTGAACCTCTGAAAGACCAGAGAACCTTCAACCGATGTCACTCTTCGGCATTGAAGATGATATCCTTGCTTTCCCGGATTAAGGAAATTCCCCAGAGAAAGCCTCTTAATCAGAGATTCGGCGGTACGACAATTTTTCTCTGAAAAAAACCACTAATGAAAAGGTCATCGGTACCTCAAATTGGATCCCATCATATGGCATTTCCCCGGGAAGATCCCGAGAAAAGTATGATGTAAGACCCCAAGCGGAAGCAGTCTCTCAAGAAACTCGCTTTCCCCAGTAGAAACAAATGGCATCCCTAATAGGGAAGTTTGTGCAACTCTACAGTTCAGACAAATGGGTTCCCCAGTAAGTCTGATGTCAGAACTTTTTCCGTCAAATGGCGTCTCCCCAGGAAAATTCGGCAGCATCCCTTGTCAAGAAAGTTTATTGACAAAAGAAACTGAGACCAGTTCCTTCGTAGGAAACCAGGATCGAGGGGAAGTTTATATCAGAAACTGAGACCAGTTCCTTGGTAGGAAACCAAGATCGAGGGGAAGTTTATATCAGAAACTAAGACCAGTTCCTTGGTAGGAAACCAGGATTGAGGGGAAGTTTATATCAGAAACTTAGACGAGTTCCTTGGTAGGAAACCAGGATCGAGGGGAAGTTTACTTCAGAAACTAAGACCAGTTCCTTGGTAGGAAACCAGGATCGAGGGGAAGTTTACCTTTTCTAAGCATCATTGCTTAGTAAAAGAGGATGAATGTGTAAGCTACCATTCATAATCACCATCAAAATTTCAGGTATTCCGATATTTAATCATCTTGCACCCTGAATGGTCGAATACTTTCGCCATTCACACCTTCGGGTCCAAGAAGATTAAATAGGGGCATCTGTCATACCCCATATTTTGACCACTAAGATTTCTCATCATTGTGCAAATCATCATCACAATATGGGGGAACCATCATACCTCAGCAGTCACCCCAAAGATGGGTGAGCATCCACTACAATCAAATTTAGGGTTTCAAGCCCTCTCAGAGTTCTTAGACAAAGGATCAATCAAGAAATGACATGATCTTCAACTTGTCTAACCTCTCAAATATCAACAAGGGATCAAGAGGATGTCCACTTCAAGGATTAAGCACAAAGCTGCTCCCTTCTAGGTGGATCAAGCCTTAAGATCGCCAGTGTCACCAAATTAGGCTTTTGGTCGACCAGGGCCTCCAGATGGAAAATTTCCTCTGGGCATGAGCCATTGCTTCAAAGAATATCCTAATATACTCCATGGAACCTCATGAACCCAATCATCAAGTCAATTTAACCTCAGGGGATGCATACATCAAAAATCAGGAATTGGGGTTTCTTAACCTAATTCACCCCTAAGTTGACTTTTGGGACAAATCATGAGCCAAGACCTCAAGACATGATTCGAAGGTCTCTAATATACCATATTGATCCATTTGCAACAATGGATTGAGCCAAGAAGCTTGAGCAGCAAATCTCAATTTCATCAGTACCACAATTAGGGTTTTGCGAGAAAAGTCAACTGTAACTTTGACTTTTGACCAGGACATGCTCCCAAGCCCTAGGGCATGATTCAATATACCCTATAACATCCATGGAACATGTCCATCATGTTTGATTTAGGTCAAGGACATGATTTCATAGAGGATCGCACAGTTTGGAATTCATCTGATAAAAAGTCAACTGTGCACAAAAGTCAAACTTTGACTTTTTGAGATTTTTCATAAAAATGGTTTTTTAACCCTAAAATGATGTTAATGTATGATTTGAATCATCATTCATCAAGAAAAATCAAAGAAAGTGAGATAACTTGTAAAAGGGGTAACCATAAAAACTTAGAAAATTTTCTAAGTTAGGGAACAAAGTGGCAAGGGTACTAACTTTGGAGGATCATAACTCCTAAACCACAATGCCATTTTCCCCATCCAAAGCTGGATTTGTAGCCCTCATGGCCCTCTACAAAAGTGTCAACTACAAGTCATTCCAATTCATTATGGATTTTGAGTTATGGTTGGATCAAAATCACTAAAACATGAAAATCCATCATTTTCCAACACTTAGAAAAATTCTGGGCAAGGCAGATTTTGTTGAAACATCAAAACTTGTGGGATTTTGTCACAAAGATGCAAGCTGAATCAGTTCCAAAGATAAACATCAATGTTGTTGCATATGTTACTAAGAATCCAAAGAGCTCACTAGCATGAACTGATTAAACTTGAGCCAAGAGAAATCCATGCCCAAAGTCATGCTGCTGCAAGCTGTTTTGGAAAAATCAGTTTGCATGTTTACTTGCCACACACGATTTCTGAACCAAAATTGAGGATCATTATGCCACATGTACTCAAACGAATCACAATGCAACTGATCCAACTGATAAAGCTGAGTCAAAAAGCCAAGGAATCTTCCAACTTGAGATTAATGCATTTTGGCACATTATGCCTTGAATTCAAAGGCATTTATGTGAAATAGGGCACTTTCAACAAAGCCACTCTACTCAATCAAATTCTCTGATTAAACAACAATAAAAACATCTGAAGAATGTGAATTTGGTCAAGGTATAGCCCTGCTCTTGGGAAGGGCTAGTTTGCCTTGCATGAGAAGAAATCCTCCAAGCCAATCCATGCGAATGTGATCTGATCTAGCCGCCATTCACTATTCCTCCAAGAAAAGAGTTGATCACCTATAAATAGAGGTTCCAATGGATCATTTAACTCACACCAAAGCTAGTTATAGCACTGCTTTCTCTCATTCTCTCTTAAGTGCCAAGTTATCTTGTTTTTGAGCAACCACTATCGGGTTTTGAGTTGCAGCCATAAGCAATCCATTCCAATTGCTCAGACACATCACATATGATGTATTTGAGGTGTCCAAACACTTAAACACCAACTGTAACACCCCCAGCTCAAAATCACCCATCAACCTAGCCATTATGCTTCAATTATGCAGTTGGAGTGCTCCAGCTTGATCCAAAGACTTCCAAAGTGTTCCAAAGCTTACAACACACTCCACAACATCCATTGAAGCTGTTCAAATCATCACAACTCATCTGTAACATCTCCAACTCAGAAATCACATTGCACTTGCTATCACGACCTTCAAGTAAGCCTAAACTTGGTCATCTGTTAATCTATGCATATTTCCTCGCACAATACTTTTGCCAAATGTTCATAATCATGCATAGAATGTTTCCCCTCAATTAATTGCTTTGTTTGAATCGTGTATCAAAATTCTCAGCCTTCATGCAAATTTTAGGGTTCTTGAGGTTTTGTCTTGATTTCTTATTCCATGTTAAAAATAAATGAAATTGAAGACCATAGACATGACCGTGAGGTTGAAACGAGCAGATTGATAGGTGGTTTGCATGATATAATCAAGTATTCAGTGAGATTGGAGAGAAAATGCAAATATGGGCAAAACCCATAACACGCGCGTGTTCTTGGGTGTTCTTGGCACCTTTTTTTTGAAAATTCAAATATTTTAATTTTGTGATTTTATTTAATTGATTCAAAATTTAATTTCTCTCTGAGTTTTAATGATTTTGAGTTGATTCTTTTTTTAATAATTCACAAAAATGTTAAAATATTTTATTTTATCAAAAAATCCCAAAAATATTCTTAATTTCATATAATTGATATTTTGCAAAGAATTAATATTTTAATTGTTTTTGACATTTAAAATATTTTTCCCTCTTGATTTTGTAAATTTTAATGACTTCTAATCATTTTGTAGGTCAAAACTTGATTTTTGAAACATTAATCCAAGATCACAATTTCTTTCCACATATGTTTAACAATTTTGATCATTTTAATTGAATTTTTATTTAATTAAAATACATTGTGAAAACAAATTAGGGTTTTTGATTAATTCAACCTTCATCAAACTTTTTCAAACACTTTGGGCCTCTAATAGAGTGTAAGACCCAAGCCTTTTTGTAAAATAACCTATGGTGGGTCTCACTTATTGTATAAGTCCCTCTAGGTATTTTCAAAAACCTCGGCGCGATCGTCGTAACAACCATGGGCCTACCCTCGAGTAGTAAGACCCATTACCTTTTTTTAAACTCCATGGGCCTCTAAATAGAGTGTAAGACCCAAACCGTTTTTGTAAATACAACCTATTTTGGGCCTCACTTATTGTATAAGTCCCGTTGTATTTCAAAAAGTTCGGCGCGATCATCGCCCGTTTAAAATAAACCATATGGGCCTACCCTCGAGTAGTAAGACCCATTACTTATTTAAAAACACTTTGGGCCTCTATTAGAGTGTAAGACCCAATCCCCTTTTAACCAAAACAAATTTGGGCCTCAGATATTGTATAAGTCCCTCTGTGTTAAAAGAAAATCTCGGCGCGATCGCCATTTCAAAATCATCTGGGCCTACCCTCATGTTATAAGCCCCATTCTTTTTTCTTTAAAAACTCTATGGGCCTCTTGAGAGAGTGTAAGACTCATCCCTTTGTACAGAAAATTTTTTTTGGCCTCAGTCACTTGTATAAGTCCCTGTACAAACAAACAGTGCAATCACTGATAAAACCATGGGCCTCTCCTTGAGCTGTAAGCCCCAATTTTCTTTTCAAAACATTTTCTCCTTTGATTTTGAATATAACATTGTTATCAAAGTTTTCTTTGTTGAAAAAACTAACCAAACAACATGGAAGCTCTACAACTGAGTAAGTGTTTACCCGCTTTCATTTACCGCTTTCATATGTATATAATTGTACTGTGGGGCTGTTTCACTGTAAGTCTTCTTTCATAAACTCATATCAACTGTGTAATAATAGTATAGATATTTAGAGTTTCCCCGGCAACTACGTCTAACATTAAGCCCATTGATCACACTTAGAAGTAGACAAAACTAGATCCCCATAGGATTACCAGACACAGTCTTCCCTCTTGGGGTTAAACAATATAGAGATGTGAAAGGCAGATTCTTTTTGAACCCTTTCTCAGACTGTCACTTTTAGAAGTTGTCAAAGGAACTCTACTCCCCAGAGATGATCTTTTCTCCGTGAATGGCATCTCTTGAGTTTCTTCTAAATTCTCGGACTTTCCTGGCTTGATCTATTCTTTGTGAATAGCCTGTCTTGAATTTCTCGGGGTTTGGGGACCCACAGGCTTCTTAAAAGCAGCCTAAGAAACTCTACTCCCAAGAGATGATCTTTTCTTCGTGAATGGCATCTCCTGAGTTTCTTCCAAATTCTCGGACTTTCCTGGCTTGATCTATTCTTTGTGAATAGCCCCCCTTGAATTTCTCGGGGTTTGGGGACCCACAGGCTTCCTAAAAGCATCCCCGCCTCCTCTTGGGCATTGTACAAGGACCCGTCGGCTTCTTAGAAGTATTCCCAGCCTCCTCTTAGGCTTCATATAATGATTCTTCCTCCGGGAATGATAACCTCCTCTTGGGCTTCGTACAAATTGTCCCTTGGCTTCTTAAAAGTTTCCAGCCTCCTCTTGGGCTTCGTACAAATTGTCCCGACGACCTCCTAGAGGTATAGGAACAGAAATTAGTCATCTTAATAGAACAGTCTTTCAAAGAGTCTAGATCTTTCTACCAAGAACGTGCTACCATTGTTTTTTTGAGCATAGTACAAAAGATAAAACTCTAGACTTGGACAGTCTAAGATCCTTGAGTCACAAAGACGTTCTCAAGCACCTTTCAAGTAGGGAAAAACACCAGTAGACTCGAACAGTCTCCAATACCTTCTGGATTCCCCGTTTCCTTAAAGAACAGGAAATAACCCCGATCCTCTGATCAGTACCAAAGCGTAGCCTTACCTTTAATCAGTCTCTTTATAAGAACTGATTTTATCTTTTTACCAACCTACTAGACCTGTCACTCAACTGAAACAATAACCCTTTCAGCCTCTATCTCGGGCTTTATACGAGATACAAAAAGACTCTCTTGTTGAGTCAATAAACTTTCAGCCTCCATCTCAGGCTTTATACGAGATACAAAAAGACTCTCTTGTTGAGTCAAAAAACTTTTAGCCTCCATCTCGGGCTTTGTACGAGACACAAAGACTCCCTCGTTGAGTCAAACATTTTTTAGCCTCCATCTCGGGCTTTATACGAGATACGAAAAAACTCTCTTGTTGAGTCACTTCCCCTTTAGCCTCCATCTTGGGCTTCGTACAAGACACATCCAAAAGCACTCTCTTGTTGAGTCAACCCTTTTCGTCTCTCTCTCGGGCTTCGTACAAGACACATAAAAACACCCTCTTGTTGGGCCAATAGCCTCCTCTTAGGCTTTGTATAAGAAAACCCCTGTTGAGTCAATCAACCTTTTAGCATCAAAGTTGTGCCTCGTTCACAGTATACAAACACCAACAACTCCTTTTCCCCTTCATCTAATTGCTGTAAGCGGCAAGCCTCTGGATTCTTTACATCCATGCCACTGTCCCTTTTTTAGCATGAGAAATTCCTAAGGAAAGATGGCATTGCTCTACACTGAGTTAAAGTCTTTTCCTTCAGGTTAAAACCCCCTATAAAGGAAATTATGGTATTGCTAGGATTCGCATATCCCTGTTAAAGTAATTCTCCTTTGTAATCAGTCACCCAACAGTTGTGACAAACAGACCCCTTTAAAGATGACAAATTCTCTCTAAAGGCAACACCTTTTCAGCTTCACATCTTGGGCTTCGAACAAGATACAAATAGACCCTTCAGCTTCACATCTTGGGCTTTGAACAAGATATAAACCACCTTTTAGCTTCACGTCTTGGGCTTTGAACAAGACACCAAAACACCATTTCCTCCCATAGAATAGGAGGAACTACGATCGCTCTGATTTTCCTGTTTCGGTAAACGGGAATACGTAGGCATAAGATTGAAAGAAAAATCTTAGTGAGCACACTAATAAAAAAACCCAAAATCCCGTAACTTCACATATCAATCGAAAAGTATCAGTCCTAGCATCCTAACAAAATTCCCCATGATTATTCCCGTCAGTTTTAACAAAATAAGCAGAGAGAGGCCCCACTACCACATAGCATCCGTAACCTAATAGACCACTGTTTAAACTCAGTATGCAAGCAGGGATAATTGGAGACATCTATTTCCCTTCCTTAGTTAGCTCAATAGGATAAAAAATGAATCGACCTGTAGTAACCCCTAGAGCGACAATGCTTAAGAACCACGTCCTGAATCGCTCGCTACACAGCTTATATATATATATATATAACTGTATTGCTGGAAGCTTGCTCACCTGTATGTCCTTCTTTCATTCTTTTAAATACATGTAACATATATATATATATATATAAGTGTATTGCTGGAAGCTTGCTCACCTGTAAGTCTTTCTTTCATATTCTTTTAAATACTTGTCATATATCAACTGTATATATACCTGTATTATCTGTTTAGTGTTTTCCCCGGCAACTAGTGTCATACCCCAAATTTTGACCACTAAGATTTCCCATCATTGTGCAAATCATCATCACAATATGGATGTACCTTTATGCCTCATCAATCTCCTCAAGGAATTGTTGAGCATTCACCACAACCAAAATTAGGGTTTCAAGCCCTCTCTGAGTGTTTAGACAAAGGATCAATCAAGAAATGACATGATCTTCAACTTGTCTAAACCTCTCAAACATCCACAAAGGATCAAGAGGACTCCTACTTCAAGGATTAAGCACAAGGTTGCTCCCTTCCTGGTGGATCAAGCTTTAAGATCGCCAGTGTCACCAAATTAGGGTTTGGTCGACCAGGGCCTCCCGATGAAAATTTTCCTCTGGGCATGAGCCAATGCTTCAAATAATATCCTAATATACTCCATGGAGCCTCATGGACCCAATCATCAAGTCTATTTGGCCTCAGGGGATGCATACATCAAAAATCAGGAATTAGGGTTTCTTGACCTAATTCACCCCTAAGTTGACTTTTGGGACAAATCATGAACCAAGACCTCAATACATGATTTGAGGGTCTCCAATATACGATATTGGTCCATTTGGAACAATAGATTGATCCAAGAAGCTTGAGCAAAAAGTTTCAATTTCATCTGAACCACAGTTAGGGTTTTGCGAAAAAAGTCAACTGTAGCTTTGACTTTTGACTAAGACATGCTCCCAAACCCTAGGACATGATTCAATATACCCTATAACACCCATGGAACATGTCCATCAAGTTTGATTTAGGTCAAGGACATGATTTCCTAAAGGATTGCACAGTTTGAAATTCATCTGATAAAAAGTCAACTGTGCACAAAAGTCAACTTTGACTTTTTGAGATTTTTCACAAAAATGGATTTTAACCCTAAAATGATGTTAATGTATGATTTGAATCATCATTCATCTAGAAAAATCAAAGAAAGTGGGATAACTTGTAAAAGGGGTAATCATAAAAACTTAGAAAATTTTCTAAGTTATGAAATAAAGTGACAAAGGTACCAACTTTGGAGGATCATAACTCCTAAACCACAAAGCCATTTCCCCCCAACCAAAGCTTGATTTGTAGATCTCATTGCCCTCTACAAAAGCTTCATACTGACCTATGTTCACATTCCTCATGGATTTTGAGTTATGGAGTGATCAAAATCAAGAAAAGTCACTTTGTTCCAACACTTAGTGAAAATTTCACCATGTCAGAATCTGCTTTATTTTTTTTCAAATGTAGGGGGTTTTTTCACTTGGATCCAACAAGTATCAAAACCAAATATGATTAAACAGTTGTTGTATCATATAAGGGCTTTCCAAAATGGCCAAGAACATCACCAAATTCAACTTGAGCCATGAAATATGACATTGGCAAGTTGCCTTGTTGAAAACTGCCAAGGCAAGGCAGAATTTTGTACTTTTGGTCGATTTGCCAAAATCAGCCAATTCCAAGCCTTGTCATCACTTTGGACACATCTGAGGATTGAATCTAAAGGGGACAATCACTGAGCCAAGCCTCCAAAGTCCTTGGAACAAGAAATAACATGCCAAACCTAGAATTGCCCCAAATAGGGACAAGACTCCAATTTTGGATTGGAGCATTCAATGGAAGCACCAAGGTGGCATGGACTGAGCTATTAGCAACTGAATTTAGTCAAGACTTATCCAAGACCAAGGGGACCAGCAGCCTGTGCCCTAACCTCTAGTCAATGGCTAGAGGAGACTTGGATTTTCATTTGCCAACATTGGCCAACCCTACTCAGCAGTTGCCATTCACTATTCCTTGCAAAACAAGCTTGCTCTACTATAAATAGAGCTTAATTGTGATCAGTTTAAGTACACTAAAGGCCTACAACACTTGCCTTTCTCAAAATCCTCTTCTCACTCTAAAAAATGCCTTTCTTAGCAAGTCACTATCGGGTTTTTCAGTAGAGAGCAATTCCACTCAAACCAATCACACACACACACCTGACCTACATCATATGTGAGCTGATCAAACACTTAAACAACATCTGGAACACTGATTTCTTAGAATCACTAGTCAATTGCTCAAGGTTTTAACCAAGTTGCAGTTGAGATTCCATGAAGTGATCCAGCCAATTTCCATCAAGTCCAATCATTCAAACACACTCCATAGGGTGTAGGGAAGCTGTTCAGATCATCACAATTCATCTGTAACACCTCCAACTCAGAAATCAATTTGCTCTTGCTGTCACGACCTAGAGGTAAGCCTAAATTTGGCCATCTCTCAATCTATGCATATTTCCTCGCACAATACTTTTTCCAAATGTTCATAATCATGCATGGAATGTTTCCCCTCAGCTAATTGCTTTGTTTGAGTCGTGTATAAAAAACCCCAGCCTTCATGCAGAATTTAGGGTACTTGAGGATTTGTCGTGATTTCTCGTTTTATACTTAATTTAAATGAAATTAATTGTCATAAACATGATCGTGAGGTGAAAACGAGTAGATTGATATGTGGATTGCATGATATAATCAAGTATTCAGTGAGATTGGATAGAAAACGCAAATTTGGGCAAGGCAGAAAACGCGCGTGTTCTTGGCGCCATTTTCATAAATTCAAATATTTGAATTTTGTGATTTTATTTAATTGATTCAAAAATTAATTTCTCTCTGAGTTTTAATGATTTTGAGTTGATTCTTTTTTTAATAATTCACAAAAATGTTAAAATATTTTATTTTCCCAAAAAATCCCAAAAATATTATTTATTTCATATAATTGATATTTTTGCAAAGAATTAATGTTTTTGACATTTAAAATATTTCTTCCTTATTGATTTTGCAAATTTTAATGATTTCTAATCATTTTGTTGGGCAAAACTTGATTTATGAAGCATTAATCCAAGATCATAATTTGTTTTCCACATGTTAAATAATTTTGATCATTTTAATTGAATTTTTATTCAATTAAAACACATTTTGAAAACAAATTAGGGTTTTTGATTAATTCAACCCTCATAAATCATTTTCAAAACTCTTTTGGGCCTCTTATTAGAGTGTAGACCCAAACCCCCTTGTACAAACCATTTTGGGCCTCACTTATTGTATAAGTCCCTCTGTACAAGTAAATGGCGCGATCGTCGCATTTTAAAAAAAAAACCTTGGGCCTCTCCTCGAGCTATAAGACCCATTCAAAACTCTTTGGGTCTCTAATAGCTTGTAAGACCCAATCCCCTTTTAACCAAAACAACTTTTGGCCTCAGATATTATATAAGCCTCTCTGCGTTAAAAGAAAATCTCGGCGCGATCGCCATTTCAAACGAAAAATTATCTGGGCCTACCCTCGTGTTATAAGCCCCACTTTTTTTCTTTAAACCTTTTGGGCCTCTTGAGAGAGTGTAAGACCCATCCCTTTGTATAGCAAACAACTTTGGGCCTCAGTCACTCGTATAAGTCCCTCTGTACAAATTCAACAGTGCGATCACTGATAAAACCCTGGGCCTCTCCTTGAGCTGTAAGCCCCAAACCTTTCTTTTTCAAAGCACTTTCTCTTTTGATTTTTGAAATATACTGTTGTTTTCAATCTTTCTTTGTTGAACAACTAACCAAACAGCATGGAAGCTCTACAACCGAGTAAGTGTTTATCCGCTTTCATTTACCGCTTTCATATACATATAACTGTATTGTGGGGCTGTTTCGTTGTAAGTCTTCTTTCCTAAACTCATATCAACTGTGCAGTAATAGTATAGTATTTAGAGTTTCCCCGGCAACTACGTCTAGCATTAAGCCCGTTGATCACTCTTAAATAGTCTAAACTAGATCCCCATAGGATTACCAGACACAGTCTTCCCTCCTCTTGGGGTTAAACAATATGGAGATGTGAAAGGAAGATTCTTTTTGAACCCTTTCTCAGACTGTCACTCGTAGAAGTTGTCAAAGAAACCCTACTCCCCAGAGATGATCTTTTCTCCGTGAATGGCATCTCTTGAGTTTCTTCCAAATTCTCGAACTTTCCTGACTTGATCTATTCTTTATGAATAACCTATCTTGAACTTCTCGGGGTTTGGGGACCCACAGGCTTCTTAAAAGCAACCTAAGAAACTCTATTCCCCATAGATGATCTTTTCTCCGTGAATGGCATCTCTTGAGTTTCTTCCAAATTCTCGAACTTTCCTGGCTTGATCTATTCTTTGTGAATAGCCTGTCTTGAATTTCTCAGGGTTTGGGGACCCACAGGCTTCCTAAAAGCATCCCCGCCTCCTCTTGGGCGTTGTACAAGGACCCGTCGGCTTCTTAGAAGTATTCACAGCCTCCTCTTAGGCTTTGTATAAATGATTTCTTCCTCCGGGAATGATAGCCTCCTCTTGGGCTTAGTACAAATTGTCCCTCGGCTTCTTAAGAGTTTCCAGGCTCCTCTTGGGCTTCGTACAAATTGTCCCAACGTCCTCCTAAAGGTATCGGAATAGAAATCAGTCATCTTAATAAAACAGTCTTTCCAAGAGTCTACTACTGTTTCTCAAAGCATAGTATAAAAGATGAAACTCTAGACTTGGACAGTCTAATTTCCTTGAGTCTCAAAGACATTCTCAAGCACCCTTCAAGAATAGGAAGGAACCCCATAGACTTGGACAGTCTCAATACCCTTTAGATTTCCCATTTCCTCAAAGAAAAGGAAATATCCCTGATCCTCGAATCAAAATCCCTGAGTATAGCATTACTCATATAAGAACTGATTTTCTCTTTGAACCTATATACTGGTCATTCAACTGAAACAGTGCTCTCTTTCGCCTCCATCTCGGGCTTTGTACGAGATACAAAAAGGTACTTATTGAATCAACACTTTAGCCTCCATCTCGGGCTTCGTACGAGATACTAAAGAACTCTCTCGTTGAGGATAAAAGACTCTCTTGTTGAGTCAAACACCTTTTAGCCGCCCTCTTGGGCTTTGTACAAGACACAAATCACTCCATTGTTGAGTGTAAAACAACACTTTAGCCTCTTTCTCAGGCCTCGTACAAGACACATAAAAAACACCCTCTTGTTGGGCCAATAACCTCCTCTTAGGCTTTGTATAAGAAAACCACTGGTTGATCCAATCAACCTTTTAGCATCAAAGTCGCGCCTCGTTCACAGTACACAAATATCAACAACTCCTTCCCCTTCATCTAATCGCTGTAAGCAGCAAGCCTCTCGATCATCTACATCCATGCCACTGTCCCTCTTTTAGCATGAGAAATTCCTAAGGAAAGATAACATTGCTCTACACTGGGTTAAAGTCTTCTCATTCAGGTTGGAAATCCCCTATAAAGGAAATTATGGCATTGCCGGATTCACACATCCTGGTTAAAGTAATTCTCCTTTATAAACAGTTGTGACAGACAAACCCTTCTTTAGAGATGACAAATTCTCTCTAAAGTCAAACTCTTTTAGCTTCACATCTTGGGCTTTGAACAAGATATAGATCACCTTCAACTTCACGTCTTGGGCTTTGAACAAGACACCAAAACATCATTTCCTCCCGTAGAATAGGAGGAACTACGATCGCTCTGATTTCCCTGTTTCGGTAAATGGGAATACGTAGGCATAAGATTGCAAGAAAAATCTTAGCGAGAACACTAAACCAAAACCCAAATCCCGTACCCTCATTCATCAATCGAAAAATATCCGTCCTAGCGTCCTACCCATAAACATTCCCGTTATCCCAGTCCCAAACCAAGAAAGAAGAAAGAGGCCCCATTACCATATCGCATCCGTAACCTAACAGACCGCTGTTTAAACTCAGTATGCAAGCAGGGTTAATTGGAGAAATCCATTTCCCTTCCTTAGTCAACTCACAACAGGATAAAAATCGAATCGACCTGTAGTAACCCCCAAGGAGAGACAGTGCTTAAGAAACACGTCCAGTTTCGCTAGCTACAACTAGGTCTAGAACTAGATAAAGCCAGTGGTAGCTCTTACAACAAAGTCAAAACTAGATCCCTATAGGATTTCCAGATACAGTCTTGCCTCCTCTTGGGCTTATACAATATGGAACAAAGAGAAATGTATTATTCTTCGTGAAACTTTTCTCAGACAGTCACCCCTAGAATCTGTCAAAGAAATTCTACTCCCCAGAGATGAATTATTCTCGGTGAAACTTCTCTTGAATTTCTTCAAACCTCAAAACTGTTCACTAAATGAATTATTCTCGATGAAACTTTTCTTGAACTTTTCTTAGGTTTGGGA
Organism: Lathyrus tuberosus; assembly: GCA_022829125.1. NCBI lineage: Eukaryota > Viridiplantae > Streptophyta > Magnoliopsida > Fabales > Fabaceae > Lathyrus > Lathyrus tuberosus. The sequence goes on along the minus strand of JALAZF010000070.1, from coordinate 470,468 downwards.
CCCATGGGCTTCCTAAAAGCATTCCCCGCCTCATCTTGGGCAATGTAAAAGGACCCTCCGGCCTCTTAAAGGTTCTCATTCCTCCTCTTAGGCTTAGTACAAGGACCCAGCGACCTCTTAAAGGTATAGGAACATAACCTAGTCAACCTTTGCTAGAGCAGTCTTTCTAATGAGTCTAAACCTCAGACCAGTTTAAGGGTTGATCCTCATCCCTTAAACATCTGCCTCCTCTTGGGCATTGTACAAAGATAAACCCAGTAGACTTGGACAGTCACATCCCCTCTTGGATTCCAAAGACATTCTCAAGCTCTTTACAAACACTGGAGAAATCTTGATCATCCGGTCAATCTCCAGCTGAGTTAAAATCCCCATAGATTTAAAACTCATCCTAGATTTCCTCAGCCGGGGTCAAAAGGCTATCAATGAACCCTTTATCAGAATCTCAAGGCATCTGATACTTCAACTCTTCTATAATCCCCAACAAGAATTGATTCCTCACTCTGGACATGCCTCTGGATCTCAAGGATCCTAAGCAGAAGTCAGCCTCCTCTTAGGCTTTGTATAATGATCCTCTCTTTGTCCTTCCCTAAGCAAAATTAGCCTCCTCTTAGGCTTTGTATAATGATTTTTCCTTAGCGGAGTCAACCTCAATCTCGGGCTTTGTATGAGACAGCAAAATACTATCTTGTTGAGTCAATCTTCTTTCAATCTTCTTTTAGCACTCTCTTGTTGAGTCAATCTTCCGTTCAACCTCAATCTCGGGCTTTGTACGAGACAGTAAAAAAGACTCTCTTGTTGAGTCAATCATCTTTTCAACCTCAATCTCGGGCTTTGTACGAGACAGTAAAAATACTCTCTTGTTGAGTCAAATCACTCTTTTGTTGAGTAAAAATCACTCTTTTGTTGAGTAAAAAAACCTCTCTTGTTGAGTCGGTCTTCTTTCAATCATCTTTAAAGACTCTCTTGTTGAGTCAATCATCTTTTCAGCCTCAATCTCGGGCTTTGTACGAGACAGTAAAACAAAACACTCTCTTGTTGAGTAAATCATTTCAAAAGACTCTCTTGTTGAGTCAACCATCTTTTCTGCCTCAATCTCGAGCTTTGTACGAGACAGTAAAAATACTCTCTCGTTGAGTCAAAAACATTCTCTCGTTGAGTCAAAATCACTCTTTTGTTGAGTAAAAAACACTCTCTTGTTGAGTCAAACCACTATTTTGTTGAGTAAAAATCACTCTTTTGTTGAGTCAAAACACTCTCTCGTTGAGTCAAGAACACTCTCTTGTTGAGTCAATCACTCAAAACACTCTCTTGTTGAGTCAATCATCTTTTTAGCCTCAATCTTGGGCTTTGTACAAGACACATATAAAAATTCTCCAAACAGAATTAATCCTCTTTCCAGCCTCTTCTTAGGCTTGTATAATGATCTTCCTCAATAGAGTCAGCCTCAATCTTGGGCTTTGTACAAGACACCTAAAAACATCCTCAGATGAGTCAGTCATCTTTCCGCCTCAATCTTGGGCTTTGTACAAGACACATATAAACTTTCTTCAGTAAAGTCAAAACCCCTTTAACTCTATATACGTATTCCCCGGCGGAGTCAATTCTCCCTAGCCTTCCTTTAGGCTGTAGGAATAAATCTCCCTAAGCAGAGTCAATCTTCTTTTAGCCTTAATCTTGGGCTTTATACAAGACGCCCATACTCTCCAGCAGAGTAAATAACCCCTTTTAGCCTCAATCTTGGGCTTTGTACAAGACAGACAAAAATACTTCCCCGGAAAGTCAATTTTTAGCTTCCTCTTAGACTTAGCATAATGAGTCTTTCTTTCCTCAGCATAGTCCGCCTCCTCTTAGGTTTTGTATAATGACACCCCCAAAGAGTCAGTCTCCTTTTTTAGCCTCAATCTTGGGCTTTATACAAGACAGATAAATACTCTCTTGTTGAGTCAATCTTTTTCAACCTCCTCTTAGGCTTTGTATAAGGACTTCCCCAGTAAAGTAAATCAATCTCTTAGCTTCAACCTTGTGCTTTGATCAAGGCACATACAAAATCATCAACATTCCCTTTAGAGGAAATCAAAACCTCTCTATAGGAAGATCTTTCTCTGTATATCACCTCAAAAAATCAAAACAAACCTCCTCTTTCATCTAATTGCTGTAACCGGCAAGCCTCTGGATTGTTTACATCCACACCACTATCCCTGTCTTAGCATGAAAACTCCTAATGAAAAATGGCATTGCTATACATTAAGTTAAAGTTTTCTCCTCTAGGACAAACCCTTTATAAAAGAAATTATGGTATTGCTGGATTCTTACATCCCAGTTAAAGTAATTCTCCTTTATAAACAGTCACCCAACAGTTGTTGTTAGTTTCTTGGATTGGCTGGAATTTTGGTAAAACAAAGGTTGTTCAATGTTGATGTCAAGGTGGTGATGTTGCAACATTGAGTCTTAACACTGGGCTGTGTTAAGTGTTTAAGTTGGATGTCTGATGTTACAGGCGATGTCATGACATCAGGTCTACAGAAGATTAATAACATCAGGTTTAGTGATGTTGTTAGGGTTTACGTTTTAGTTGGAATTGTGGAGAGCAGGTAGTCTCATTGGATGCGAATATCTTGGGTTAGATATTCTCTGTTGCATCGAGATTTGATGCAGATTTGTAGGAGATTTAAAAGGTGAAGATTTAAAAAGATTTTGGGGGATAAAATCTGTTTTGAAGATTCAGTTTTAAATAACAAATCAGATCAAATATTGCAAGTAGTCCAAGCCCAGTTCAGGTGGCTATATAAAGCGCATAGATCAAAGGAAGAAGATACAGAAATACAGAGAGAAGATCAAGAGCATAGGCTGAGTGTCTTAAGTATTTTGTACGAGTTTTATATACACCATTCTAGGTTGAATTGGTGAGTTGTTTTCTGTCCTCTCTTAGAAGCTGTGAAGCGATAGAGAGTTGTCACTTGATCAAAGCTGTGAAGCAGGATCAAGGTTTCTCAAAGAGGGTGTTCTTTGAGAGGTTTTAGGGATTGAGTAGTGTTCTCATACCTAAGTGGTTTCTTAGGTAGAAAGTCACTAGTAGGAATTAAGATTAGGAGATTGTCAACTGGGTTGTTGAGTCTGTAATTTAATTCTACAAGTAGTGAATTTCATCCCTGGCTTGGTAGCCCCCAGATTAAGTTGTTTGAACTGAACTGGGTTAACAATTCTGTGTGTTCATCTGTTGTGTGTTATTGTCCATTGTTCAGAGTGTGTTGTTGTGACATCGAGTGTGACATCACATATCTGGTACCAGAATTTCAATTGGTATCAGAGCAGGTATCCTGTCTGTCTCTGGGTGAGATCTAGGGAAGTTACTTTCTGGTGTAAAGATGGACAAAGAAGTTGGAGGATTTGTCAACAGACCCCCTATTTTGGATGGCTCGAATTATGATTATTGGAAGCCAAGGATGACCACCTTTTTGAAATCCTTGGACAACAGTGCTTGGAAGGCTATCATTAAAGAATGGAAAGCACCTGTTGTGTTTGAAAAAGATGATGCTGGGAAAGATAAAGAGGGCACCTCAAAGCCGAAGCCTGAAGAAGAATGGACCAAGGAAGAAGATGAGCTTGCCCTTGGTAATTCCAAAGCTCTAAATGCAATTTTCAATCGAGTGGATAAGAACATATTCAGGTTGATCAATACCTGTGAAGTTGCTAAGGAAGCATGGGATATCTTGAAGACTACACATGAAGGATCATCTAGAGTTAAGATGTCAAGACTTCAGATTCTAACAGCAAATTTTGAAAGTCTGAGGATGACGGAAGATGAAACTATCCATGACTTCCACATAAGTATCCTTGAGCTATCCAATGCATCCAGTGCTCTTGGAGAAAAGATGTCAGAAGAAAAGCTTGTAAGGAAAATCCTTAGGTCCCTTCCTAAGAGGTACAAGATGAAGGTGACAGCCATTGAAGAAGCACAAGACATCAGTCAGATGAGGGTTGATGAGCTCATTGGATCTCTTCAAACTTTTGAGCTTGGGTTGAATGAGGAAGAACCTGAAAAGAAGCCAAAGAGTATAGCCTTGGTTTCAGATGCTCAAGAAGAGAAAGGGAATAGTGCTGAATCCCAGGAGGATCTATCTCAGGCCATTGTTATGTTGGGAAGGCAGTTCAACAAGGTATTCAAAAGAATGAACAAGAACATCGCTTCTGACATCAGCAAGTCTAAGGAGAAAGATGAAGAGAAGACTGCTCAAGACAAGGGTGTTCAGTGCTTTGAGTGTGAAGGTCATGGACATGTTAAGAAAGAATGTCCCACATTCCTGAAGAAACAGAAGAAAGGAATGACAGTTTCTTGGTTAGACTCTGACAGTGAAAGTGAAGGAGAGTCAGCCAAACATGTCAAAGCTTTAACTAGAATAGTTGTTTCTGATGGTGATTCAAGTGATGAGAACTGACTTTTGAGGATTTAGCTTCCACTTATCAAGAGTTGTGTCTGAAGAGTGCAGAAATCTGTCAAGAAAGTGAAAAACAGAAGAAACAGATTGTTCAGCTTGAGACTGCTAAAGCTGATTTGGAAAATGAAGTCTTATTAGTCAAAGCTCATCTTGATCATATGACCAAATCTGTTAGGATGCTGAATAGTGGTACAGACACACTTGATAAGATCCTTCAGACAGAAAAGGTTGTTGGAGATAAGTCAGGCATAGGATTTGTGGCTGAGAAAAAGGTATCTGCTGAAGTGTAATACCCCAAATTTTGACCAATAAAGTTTCCCATCATTGTGCAAATCATCATCACAATATGGATGTACCTTTATGCTTCATCAGTCTCCCCAAAGATGGGTGAGCATCCAATACAATCAAAATTAGGGTTTCAAGCCCTCTTTGAGCTTTAGACAAAGGATCAATCAAGGAATGACTTGATCTTCAACTTGTCTAACCTCCCAAACATCCACAATGGATCAAAAGGACTCCCACTTCAAGGATTAAGCACAAGGCTGCTCCCTTCTAGGTGGATCAAGTCTCAAGATCGACAGTGTCACCAAATTAGGGTTTTGATCACCCAGGGCCTCCAGATGGAAATTTTCATCTGGGCACAAGCCATTGATCCAAAACATAACCTAATACACTTCATGGAACCTCATGAACCCATGCATCAAGTCAGTTTTGCCTCAGGGGATGCATTCATCAAAAATCAAGAATTAGGGTTTCTTGACCTAATTCACCCCTAAGTTGACTTTTGGGACAAACCATGAGCCAAGACCTCAAGACATGATTTGAGGGTCTCTAATATACCATATTGATCCATTTGGAACAGTGGATTGCTCCAAGAAGTTTGAGCAACAAGTCTCAATTTCATCTGCACCACAATTAGGGTTTTAAGGGAAAAGTCAACTGTAACTTTGACTTTTGACCAGGACATGCTCCCAAACCCTAGACCATGCCTTAATGTACCCTATGACACCCTTGGAACATGTCCATCAAGTTTGATTTAGGTCAAGGACATGATTTCATGAAGAATTGCACAGTTTGGAATTCATCTAATAAAAAGTCAACTGTGCACAAAAGTCAACTTTGACTTTTTGAGATTTTTCACCAAAATGGATTTTTAACCCTAAAATGATGTTAATGTATGATTTGAATCATCATTCATCAAGAAAAATCAAGAAAAGTGAGTTAACTTGTAAAAGGGGTAACCATAAAACTTAGAAATTTTTCTAAGTTAAAAATAAAGTGGCAAAGGTACCAACTTTGGAGGACCATAACTCCTAAACCACAAGGCCATTTTTTCTCATCCAAAGATGGATTTGTAGCCCTCATTATCACCTACAAAAACTTCAACTACAAGTCATTCCAATTCATTAAGGATTTTGAGTTATGGAGTGATCAAAGTGGCTGAAAAGTGAAAATGTCACTTTTTCCTACACTTAGTGAAATTTTCACTAAGTCAGATTTTGCCTCACTTTTTGCCAAATGTAGGGGGATTTTTCACTTGGAATCAAAAGAGATCAAAACCAAACTTGTTCAAACAGTTGTTGTATCATGTAAGAGCTTTCCAAAATGGCCAAGAACATTGCCAAATTCAACCTACACCATGAGATACAACATTGCCAAGTTGCCTTGCTGAAATCTGTCAAGGCAAGACAGAATTTGCAATTTTACTCGATTTGCCAAAATCAGCCAAATTCAATTGCTCCAATCCACTTGGACACCTCAGAGGATTGAATCTAAAGGGGGCAATCACTGAGCCAAGCCTCGAAAGTCCATGGAACAAGAAATAACATGTTGAACCAAGAATGGCCAAAATGGGGACAAGACTTCAAATTTGGAATGAAGCATTCAATGGAACCATCAAGGTGGCATGGACTGAGCCATTCTCATCTGAAATCAGTCAAGACTTATCCAAGACCAAGGGGACCAAAGCTCTGTGCCCTAACCTCTAGTCAATGGCTAGAGGAGACTTGGATTTTCATTTGCCAACATTGGCCAAACCTACTTACCAGCTGCCATGCACTATTCCTTGCAAAACAAACTTGCTCTACTATAAATAGAGCTCAATTGTGGTCAGTTTGAGTACACCAAAGCCATCTAACATATGCTTTCTTCAAAATCTCTTTTTCTTGGCAAAAATGCCTTTCTTAGCAAGGTAGCTATCGGGTTTTGAGTTTGAGAGAAATTCTGCACAAACCAATCACTCACACACCTCACATACATCACATATGAGCTGATCAAACACTCACATAACTTCTGAAACATCAATTTCATGAAATCACCAGCTGGTTGCTCAAGGTTTTAACCAAAGTGCAGCTGAGATGCCATAAACGGATCCAGCCAATTTCAATCAAGTCCAACCATCCAAACACAATCCATAGGGTGTAGGGAAGCTGTTCAGATCATCACCACTCATATGTAACACCTCTAAATCAAAAATCACTTTGGACTTGCTGTCACGACTTAGAGGTAAGCACATACTTGGTCATCTCTCAATCTATGCATATTTCCTCGCACAATAATTTGGCCATATGTTCATAATCATGCATGGAATGTTTTCCCTCAATTAATTGCATTGTTTGAATCGTGTATCAAAAATCCTAGCCTTCATGCAGAAATTAGGGTTCTTGAGGTCTCTTCGTGATTTCTTGTTCTATGTTTAATTTAAATGAAATTAAAGTACAGAGACATGATCATGAGGTTGAAACGAGCATAATGATATGTGGATTGCATGATATGATTACGTATTCATGGAGATTGGATAGAAAACGCAAATCTGGGAAAACTGAAAAACGCGCGTGTTCTTGGTGTTGTTCTTGGCGCCATTTTTAGAAATTCAAATATTTGAATTTTGTGATTTTGTTTAATTGATTCAAAAATTAATTTCTCTCTGAGTTTTAATGATTTTGAGTTGATTCTTTTTTTAATAATTCACAAAAATGTTAAAATATTTTATTTTATCAAAAAATCCCAAAAATATTATTTATTTCATATAATTGATATTTTTGCAAAGAATTAATATTTTGATTGTTTTTGGCATTTTAAATATTATTTCTACATTGATTTTTAACTTTTAATGCTTTCTAATTATTTTGTAGGTCAATACTTAATTTTTGAAGCATTAATCCAAGATCACAATTTGTTTTCCACATGTTAAACAATTTTGATCATTTTAATTGAATTTTTATTCAATTAAATACATTTTGAAAACAAATTAGGGTTTTTGGATTAATTCAACCCTCACAAATCATTTTCAAAACCTTTTGGGCCTCTTGAGAGAGTGTAAGACCCATCCCCCCTTGTACAAAAACTTTTTGGGCCTCATCCATTGTATAAGTCCCTCTGTACAAGTAAACGGCGCGATTGTCGCCTGTTTAAAAATAGAAAACCATCTGGGCCTCTCCTTGAGCTATAAGACCCAATCAAAACACTTTGGGCCTCTATTAGAGTGTAAGACCCAATCCCCATTTTAACCAAAACATCTTGGGCCTCACTTATTGTATAAGTCCCTCTGCGTTAAAAGAAAACCTCGGCGCGATCGCCATTTTAAACGAAAAATCATCTGGGCCTACCCTCGTGTTATAAGCCCCACTCTTTTCTTTAAACCTTTTTGGGCCTCTTGAGAGAGTGTAAGACCCATCCCTTTGTACAGAAAACCATTTTGGGCCCTAGTCACTTGTATAAGTCCCGCTGTACAAATTCAACAGTGCGCTCACTGATAAAACCCTGGGCCTCTCCTTGAGCTGTAAGCCCCAAATCTTTCTTTTTCAAAGCACTTTCTCCTTTGATTTTGAATATACTGTTGTTTTCAATCTTTCTTTATTGAACAACTAACCCAACAGCATGGAAGCACTACAACCGAGTAAGTGGTTATCGCTTTCGTTTACTGCTTTCATATTATAAACTGTATTGTGGGGTTGCTCACTGTAAGTCTCCTTTCATAAACTCATATCTACTGTGTAATAATAGTATAGATATTTCGAGTTTCCCCGGCAACTACGTCTAGAACTAGGTGATGCCGTTTCATTTATTCGTAGAAATAGACGCCTAGATCCCCAATAGGAGCACCAGATACAGTCTTCTCTTCGGCTGTCCTCCTTAGGAATCGTCAAGAAGCTCTACTCCCCAAGATGAATGTATTCTCCGTGAATGGCATCTTTGAGTTTCTTCCCAATTCTCGAACTTTCCTGACTCGATCTATTCCTTGTGGATAGCTTGCCTTGAATGTCTCGGGGTTTGGGTACCCACTACGGTCATAATCTTGGACCTTAACTAAGGGACCCTCTTTAAAAGCTAGAAGTCGCTGGATAGTAAACCTCGCACGTTTACCAGTGGTTTTTATCTTTAAAAGAGTTATCTCTCCTAATGGAAAGGAGATGATAGACCCACGGGCTTCTTAAAAGCATCAGTCTCCTCTTGGGCATTATTCAAGGACCCTATGGCTTCTTAGAAGTATTCACCGCCTCCTCTTAGGCTTCGTATAATGATCTCTTCCTCCGGGAATGATAGCCTCCTCTTGGGCTTCGTACAAGGATCCGTCGGCTTCTTAAAATTTTCCAGCCTCCTCTTGGGCTTCGTACAAATTGTCCCGACGACCTCCTAGAGGTATAGGAACAGAACCTAGTCATTCTCATAGAACAGTCCTTTCATAGAGTCTACTACTGTTTCTCACAGCATAGTACAAAAGATAAAACTCTAGACACGGACAGTCTAACTTCCTTGAGTCTCAAAGACATTCTCAAGCACCCTTCGTTAAATAGGAAGGAAACCCGCAGACTCGGACAGTCTCAATACCCTTTGGATTTCCCGTTTCCTCAAAGAAAAGGAAATATCCCTGATCCTCAAATCAAACCCCTGAGTACACTGTTACTCATATAAGAACTGATTTTCTCTTTTAAAATCAGTATATTGGATCTGTCACTCAACTGAAACAGTTACAATAGCCTCCATCTCGGGCTTCATACGAGATACCAAAATTCTCCCCAGTGGAGTCAAACAACCTTTTCGCCTCTCTCTCGGGCTTCGTACGAGACACATAGGCGACTCCCTCATTGAGTCAATCCCCCTTTCGCCTCCATCTCGGGCTTTGTACGAGATACAAAAAGGTTCTCATTGAGCCAAACAAACAATCGCCTCCATCTCGGGCATTATACGAGATACAAAAAGGTTCATATTGAGCCAAACAAATAGCCTCCTCTTAGGCTTTGTATAACGATATTCCCCACTGGGTCGAACCCTTTTAGCCTCTTTCTCGGGCTTTGTACGAGACACCAAACAGCCTCCTCTTAGGCTTTGTATAATGATTTTCCTAGCAGAAATTAGCCTCCTCTTAGGCTTCGTATAAGAAAACCACTGGTTGATCCAATCAACCGTTTAACATCAAAGTTGTGCCTCGTTCACAGTATACAAACATCAATAACTCCTTCCCCTTCATCTAATCGCTGTAAGCGGCAAGCCTCTGGATCATCTACATCCATGCCACTGTCCCTCTTTTAGCATGAGAAATTCCTAAGGAAAGATGGCATTGCTCTACACTGAGTTAAAGTCTTCTCCTTCAGGTTAAACCCCTTTCTTCAGAAATTATGGCATTGCTCGGATCCGCGTATCCCAATTAAAGTAATTCTCATTCTCCCCTCTTTAGAGATGACAAATTCTCTCTAAAGCCGAGGTCTTTCAGCTTCACGTCTTGGGCTTTGAACAAGACACAAATAGACCTTTCAGCTTCACATCTTGGGCTTTGAACAAGATACAAATCACCTTTCGCTTCACGTCTTGGGCTTTGAACAAGACACCAAAAACCATTTCCTCCCATAGAATTGGAGGAACTACGAATGCTCTGATTTCCCTGTTTCGGTAAACGAGAATACGTAGGCATAAGATCGAAAGAAAAGATCTTAGCGAGCGCAATCAACAAAAAACCCAAATCCCATATCTCCATCAATCAAAAGCAGTAATTTAAAAACACCAGTCCTAACATCCTAATCCTTGTTCCCCGCTAGAAATTCCTAGAAAGAAAGAAAACCGTATTGGCGAAAATACAAATAACCAGTATAAAGGCCCCCCACATTGATAGCATCCGTAACCTAACAGACCGCTGTTTAAAATCAGTATGCAAAGCAGGGTTAATTGGAGACATCTATTTCCCTTCCTTATTCAGTTCACAATAGGATAAAAAATGAATCGACCTGTAGTTTTAAGCTCAAACCGCAGAGAGCGACCAACGCTTAAGAACTGCATCCAAAATCGCTCGCTACAGAAAAGTGGCGCCCACCGTGGGGCCTATTTTTCTTTCTTTCTGTTTTCCTTGTAAAATGGCGACTCTGCTGGGGAGTCTCCTTTTCTGCCTTAGGGCATCATCCTCGTTTTCTACGGAAAATGGGAACTCTACCGAAGAGAAAGATTGACCTATGCTGGTCCATCTCTTAGGCAGGGAACCACAGATTGGGGCTTCCGCCGGGAAACCCATTTCTGTTAGGAACTTAGGAATCATAGCTTTATAAGTCTAGGATGATTAGGACAAATATATATACTGCTTTTCCTAATTGCTATACGTGTTTATTTTTCTGCTAATGGGAATGCGTGTGATGCCGCATGTGGTGAGTCTGAGTATACACTTAAGAAAAGCCAACCTTTTTTGTAGTGCGAAAACTATCGGAAATAGTTGTTACGCGATACTACCCTCATTTGAGGCTGGTGATCTATTCTCGGTGAATGGCACTTACTCTAAGATTGCATTACAACTCGCTGACGATCCGCTTGTTGTCTTGCTTTCTTGGGAGGAGCTAATGATAATGAGTACAGGTACAAAAATCACCCTAGTATAAACCTTTGGGGATGGGTAGAGCCTTGACTTCATGACAAAGACCCTCTGACCCCATGTTTTTTCTATGTTTTTGTGTGCTGCATTCATGCATTCATTTAATAAAACATTAAAACATTCAAAAAACTTTCTCTTCTAGTCTCTCTATTTTTCAAATTAAACTAAGACTGTGATTGCAAATATCAGAGAAGAGGATTACGCTAATGGATTTCGGTAGAAGGAGAACTCACCAGTATACCTTCAAGGTTCCAAAACTAGGGGATTTGAGAAGGTTAGCAAGGATGATCGTTAACCCAGAGGCTTTCAGAGCCAAGCACGGAGGTTTGCTACCACTGTTAAGAGTCCATGTGATTAAGGGAATCATGGACGCGCTCATTCAGTTCTACGATCCGGTTTATCATTGTTTCACATTCCCGGATTACCAGCTTGCACCAACGCTGGAGGAGTATTCTCATCTGACTGATTTACATATCACTGATCGAGCTCCGTTTTCTGGACTGGAAGAAATTCCAAAGAATCAGATTATTGCAATAGCAATTTATTTGGACGAGTCTGAGGTCAGGACTCACATGACCACTAAGGGTGGCACCCAAGGTTTGCCAGCCCAGTTCTTGACAAAGAAAGCTCTGTACTTCGCTAGTATAGGGAACGGGACTGCTTTTGAAAGCATCTTTGTCTTGCTCACCTACGGGTTATTTTTGTTTCCCAACATTAATAACTTCGTCGATATCAACGCAATTAAGGTTTTTCTCATTGGAAACCCTGTGCCGACTTTGCTCGCAGATGCGTATCATTCTGTACACTTGGGAAATTTGTACAGCGGAGGGGAGATCACATGTTGTGTACCTTTGCTCTACAAATGGTTTATCTCTCACTTGCCCAAGTCTGCTGCTTTTTGGGATTGCAAGAGTGTCTTACGTTGGTCACAGAAGATCATGTCCCTTACCAACTCTGATATAGATTGGTGTAATAGGATTTATGAGGGAATCAGAATCATTGACCGTTGTGGAAACTTCCCCAGCGTACCCCTCATAGGAACTAAAGGAGGAATCAACTATCATCCGATATTAGTTCTTCATCAATTTGGATACCCGATGAGACACATCCCACTGGATGTTCATCTGGAAGGTCTTTTCTTCAAAGAAGGAGAAAGTGACAGAGCACTAAAGATGGAAATAGTGCAAGCTTGGAAACATGTTCATAAGAAAGGACGAGAGTCTCTGGGAAAACCGGACTGTGTCTCGATGGAGCCTTATCTCCATTGGGTACAAACTAGAGCTCTCAAGCTAAAGATGCCTTATCCTCGTTACGGAATTCTTCCACCGAGGGGAACTGTCATGTACTTCATGACGGAAACTGAAAAGCTTCAGGTTACTCTCAACAAAGTTCAAAAGGAAAGAAGAGCTTGGAAGAACAAGTACCGCACCCTCAACGTAGAGTGTATCCAAATACAGCAATTATTAAAAGAGAAAGATGCTCTGATTGAAATTTTGGAGCAGCATGCCGTAGAGAATCAAGATGACCAAAGGAATTTGCTCGCTCATTTCACCTGGCAAAGGAATGACAACCCGACAACGGCCCAAGCGCCCCGGTCAAAGAAGAGGACTCGGGACCCTTTAGTTTAGGTTTCTATTTCTGCACTTTGTAATCTACTGTATTTCCATTTCTGTAATCCTTTGGAATTCAATAAAAAGGGGTTTTCCCCACTGTTTGATATTTGCAATCTAATTGTCGAAGTTTATTTTGATTAAACCAAAAAAAAAACACAATTAATATAATCATTGCATTCATCATTCTCACATCGCGTATTCTTCTTCCCTACGAATCTCACGTTTGTGTCTCGATTCTAGAGTCAAACTGTCTCATTCGTATAATACTCGGGCCAATCGTCAGAAAAGGAAGGATGATCTTGAGGAAGAAAACAGAGAGTTGAAAGAAGAGATCGACGCTCTGAGAGAGGATATGAGAAAGCTTCGTAACGACATGCAAGCCATGGCAGAAGCTCAGCTACAAAGAACTGTGATCTCAGAGATCACCTCAACGCCCATCATAGAAAAGTATGATCCTAGGTATCAGATACTGAATGATCGTCCTTGGGGCATGCCTGTTAACTATATCCCGGAAGGATATGTTCCGCCGATCACTGAAGATCAGGGAATTGCAACAGAAGCCGCTGGGCCTGAAGGTTACAAACTTCGGGAAAGCGAAGATGCCAGGGGCATACTCAAGACTCCTGAAGGTTACAAACTTCGGGAGACGCCAAGACTTACTGCCGTAGTCACGGTACCACCCCCTGTGGTGCACACTGTCCCGAAAGGACAGATTCCACAGACACCTTCTGGTAAGAAGGAAACTATGTTTGACCGAATGGAGGAGTTCCAGGAGCAGTTCTTGGAAATGAAGAAAGAGCTATAAGCCATTCGCGGTCAGGATCTATTTGGAAAAGATGCCGCAGACCTCTACTTGGTCCCAAATGTGAAAGTCCTGCACAAGTTCCAAGTGCCCGACTTTGAAAAATACAAGGGTAACTCTTGCCATCAAAGCCATCTGGTGATGTACGCTCGGCGGATGTCAGCTCGGACGGAGAATCAGGACCTGCTGATTCACTACTTCCAGGATAGTTTAACCGGTGCCGCACTCAAATGGTACATAGGTTTAAACCGTACTACGATCAGTACATTCAGAGATCTTGGTACTACCTTCGTCCAACAATACAAGTACAATTTAGACATGGCACCCGACAGAGATCAACTCAGATCGATGTCGTAAAAGGACAAGGAACCCTTTAAGGAGTATGCTCAAAGGTGGCGTGAAATTGCCGCTCAAATTTGTCCACCTCTTGAGGAAAAAGAGATGACAAAAATCTTCTTAAAGACCTTAAGCTCATTTTACTATGACCGAATGGTTGCTAGTGCGCCCAGTGATTTCACCGAAATGGTCGGCATGGGTGTACGTCTTGAGGAAGCCGTCCGAGAAGGAAGTTTGGTGAAAGACACTGGATCAACGAGCGGTACTAAAAAATACGGTAGTGCTCTCCCTAAGAAAAAAGAGCAAGATATTGGGAATATCTCTCTCGGAAAGCAAAGGCGACGTTATCAGCCAGTAGCAGCTGTTACTCCTGCTATCGGCCCCGCGCCTGTTCCTATGTATCTACCTCAGATTGCGCAGAGCCAACCTGACCAACAAAGGACACAACAACCTCTTCAGCAGGCTCGTCCTCCATATAACAACAACCGTACAACATGGCCACCAGGATTTGATCCTATACCCGTAACGTACGCAGAACTATTTCCGTTACTGCTGGCTAAGGGGTACATTCAGACTAAGTCTCCCGTTTCAGTTTCGGAAAATCCGCCTTTTTGGTTTAAAGCGGATCAAACATGCCCTTATCATCAAGGAGGTTCAAGGCATAACATTGAGACTTGTCTCAATTTCAAATCCGACGTGCAAAAGCTTGTTAGGAGCGGACTCTTATCTTTCAAAGATACGAATCCTAATGTTCTCACGAACCCGCTGCCTCAACATGAGAAAGCTGCAGTCAATCTGATTGAGAAAGAGACTAACAATGTCTATCAAATTCATGATGTACTCTTGTTAAAGACCAATCTGGTCAAGATGCATTGTAGACAAAGTGGATATGGCCAAATGCCACCTCATAATTATCACCAGTGTGATATCTGCTCTAAAGACAACCAGGGATGTTCTGTAGTGCAAGCAGCTCTACAGGAACAAATGGATCTTGGATGGATCCAAGAGCACCGAGTTCATGGAGTTAACATGGTTTACATGAATTCCAACGTCATTCAAAACCACGACATCTGTGCGATGAATGTCAACTTGGTGGCGATGCACTCAAGGCAAAGCCAGTATCATAATCTGCCGCGGCACGATTACAGTTCCTGTCTGATTTGCTCGGTAAACAAACAGGGATGCTCTTTCATATAAGAGGCCCTCCAGCGTCAGATGGATCTTGGATGGATCCAGGACTACCATGATAGGAACTCTTATCAGATCAATATGGTTCAAATATTCGATATCCGCGTAATGAATACCAACCTGGTAGAGTTACATGCTGAGCAGGTCCGACTTGGATTCTTAGTATCACATGACTATCAAAATTGTAAAGCAGGTTGCGAAAACGATCGAGGTTGTACCCTTGTCCAGGAGGCACTTCAGCACTTGTTAAATCATTGGTGGATGCCAATCTATATGGACGAAGATACTCAGCAGATTAGTATCAATCACAGGAATCCTACCCGTCGTCAAAGTCAGGATGTCCGATCAGTGGAAGCTAACCTAGTGAGGTTACATTGCATTCAAAGTGGGCGTGGCCAGGTGCCACCACACAACTATGACAGTTGTAGCGTCTGTTCAGAAAGTAACCAAGGGTGTTACCTTGTGAGAGCAGCACTTCAGGGTTAGGTGGACCGTGGAGAAATTCGTCCATATCCAGGTTCTGGACCCATCATTTGGTCGCCGAACTACCTTGCCGAGCAAGTTGAGGATGCTGTCACCATCTCTGGTCATCACCAGATCAGGGATGTTTTTGCCATCATCCCTCTACTTGATGAATCCAAAATTCCCAACCGGGAACGGATCGAGATTACTTATGATGGTCAGAAAAATCAGAAGGTTCCTATAGTCATTTATCTACCGGGGCCACTACCGTATGAATCAGCTAAGGCAATTCCTTACAAATACGGTGTAACAACAATTGAAAATGGAAAGGAAATTCCATTACCCTCCGTCGTGAATATTGCAGACATCAGTCGTGTAACACAGAGCGGTCGAATCTTCAATCGAGGGGTTGGAGAATCCAACAAGGAAAAGGAACTTCAGGCAGAAATTCCTGATCCACCAGTCAGAAGCACACAGAGAAGCTCTACAGAAAGTTTTGGAGCAAGCCTTTGTGGAACAGGATGTAACAATCAGACAGTTCGGTAGCATTGTCTCTAACATCACTTCCTGCAATAATTTGGGATTTAGTGATGAAGAATTACCTGAAGAGGGTCGCCGTCATAACATGGCGCTCAACATTACAGTTAACTGCCAGGGCGATGCTTTAGCCAACATACTGGTAGACACAGGGTCAGCCCTGAATGTTATGCCAAAGGCCACTTTGATGCAATTATCATTCAAGGGCCCTCCGATGAGAGTCAGCGAGGTCGTCGTCAAAGCATTCGACGGATCCAGAAAAACAGTTATCGGCAAAATTGATCTTCCCATAACTATTGGTCCTCACACTTTCCAAATCACTTTCCAGGCCATGGACATCCGGGCAACATACAATTGTTTATTAGGAAGACCTTGGATACATCAGGCTGGAGCGGTTACTTCAACCCTCCACCAAAAGCTAAAGTTCTTCAAGGATGATCAACTTGTCACGGTTTGTGGGGAACAAGCATTGCTTGTGAGTAACTTATCATCATCTACTTGTGTGGAACCCGAGGAGGTTATTGGAACTCAGTTCCAAGCACTATCGGTGAGCAAGAACAATCAATCCGAAGGAGGGACGTCGATTTCCTCATACAAGGATGCTATCAAAGCGGTCGAGAGTATCGATACAAAAGGATGGGGACAGCTTGTTATTCCTATTGACAATAAAACAAAGAAGGGTCTTGGTTTTTCTGCGACCTGTACCCAGACAACTGCTAACGATGAAAGTTTTCATCCCCTTCAAAACTTCTTCCACAGTGGAGGGTTTCTTCACCCAGTGTCTTAGACAGTTCATGCTATCAATGAGGAAGATCCCTCTGACACAGATGAAGAATGGAAGTCCTGCCTTAACAAGGACGGCTATATGTCTCAGGAAGAGGTGCCTATGCCTTTTTGCTTTCCTACAGAAAGTCCGAGATTTATACCAAGATCAGATGTCGAAATGATCTACGGAGATTGTAATCCAGAAGGATGCCGTTCTCCGCCAAATTCATTAGAGGAGGACACTCTGATGAAAGAGAACTTTGATCACAATTATTACGGCCCGATGGATGGCCTGCCAATGTGGCAGCCTTACCCAGGAAACTTGGGGCCAGAAAGTCAGCCGAGTAATGAAACTCAGCTGAGCATCATTGAACAGAATACCTATGTCCCCGCTATGTCATGGGATCAACACTCAGGTCATTCGGAAACTACTCAACATGAAGATGAATTCGCAACGTTTGTAGGACTAGAATTCATCAACTATGCTTTTCCCGAGGTCAACGTCATTGAGAGAGATGACTTCTCCAGTTCCAAAGTAGTTTGGGACACTCTGGGACAACTGAGTGGAAAATACGACTTTATGGTCAAGTACACTGCTCCCGAAAGCTCTCGTATCAGGTTCGAAGATATCCAGTCAACTGGATGGGAAGATACAGCTGAGAGCACAAATGCTATGCAAAATGCAACAGAGGAATCCTCCTACGACAATTCTGCTTGGGAGACAGATTCCAATGATCCTGCTCCACCAGAAATTAGCGTCATTTCTGAAGACAAATCAAGGAAGGTGCCAGACTTTGTGATTCACCGAGGAGTTCGCCGCCAATGGGATGCCGTCGAGGTTCCGAAGGTCGTTCGTCAGTCGAAGTAATTGCCATCTTTAACCTTTCACCCTGCCCAGGTGAAACGGATGTTTTGATAGGGCTCGTTCTCTGTAAACTTCCCTCTTCGCTTTGCCCAAAGCGAGTGAGTTTTGTTTTATAGGGCTGTAGTTTCAAGAGTCGAATTGTTCATTAATAAAATAACGTCGTTCTGTAATTTCTGCATTAATTGCTGTTTTCTCTTTTTGCTTTTTCAGAAAATGGTAATCCTAAAAAACATTCAATAATAAAAACAAGCAGTAAAATCAAAACACTACACACACTTGCATTTTCTCTATCTCTTCTAAACACGAATCATCACGTCATGCAGATTGCTTGTTTTACACCCCGTTGAAACATACGATCCGATGCCTTCTCCCGACTTTGAGTTCCCGGTATTCGAGGCTGAAGAAGAAAATGACGACCAAATTCCATAAGAGATCTCCCGACTACTCAGACAATAGGAAAGGTCCATTGAACCTCACAAAGAACCGTTGGAAATGGTAAACTTGGGTTCAGAAAAAGAGAGAAAAGAAATCAGGATCGGAGCACTGCTCAGTCCAACTGCCAGAGAGGGTTTGATAAAGCTCCTCAAAGAATTCCCCGATGTGTTCGCTTGGTCCTATCAGGATATGCCAGGGTTGGATACCAGCATCGTGGAACATCACTTACCGTTAAGATCGGAATGTCCGCCAGTAAAGCAAAGGTTGAGACGGACTCACCCGGACACGGCCATCAAAATCAAGGAGGAGGTACAGAAACAGATCGACGCGGGTTTCCTCGCTACATCTGAATATCCTCAATGGTTAGCCAACATCGTACCCGTTCCCAAAAAGGACGGAAGGGTCAGAATGTGTGTTGATTACAGAGATCTGAACAAGGCAAGTCCGAAGGACGACTTTCCTTTACCACACATTGACATGCTGGTTGACAGCATAGCAAAGTTCAAAGTATTCTCCTTCATGGATGGATTCTCGGGCTATAACCAGATCAAAATGGCGCCGAAAGACATGGAGAAAACTTCGTTCATTACCCCATGGGGTACCTTTTGTTACAAGGTAATGCCGTTCGGTTTGAAGAATGCCGGGGCAACCTATCAAAGGGCCATGACTACTCTGTTTCATGACATGATACACAAAGAAATCGAGGTATATGTCGATGATTTGATTGCAAAATCAAAAACAGAGAGTGAGCACGTTGAACATCTGTCAAAATTGTTCGAACGCCTAAGAAAATTCAAGCTCCGCTTGCATCCCAACAAGTGCACCTTCGGTGTCCGTTCAGGGAAGCTACTAGGGTTCATCGTCAGCCAGAAAGGGATTGAGGTTGATCTTGACAAGGTCAAGGCCATTCAAGAAATGCCTTCTCTGAAAACTGAAAAACAAGTCAGAGGATTCCTGGGACGTTTGAACTACATCTCCAGATTCATATTCTTTATGACCGCGACGTGTGCGCCGATTTTCAAATTACTCAAAAAGAACCAGGATTGCGTTTGGACAGAAGATTGCCAAACCGCCTTCGACAATATCAAGGAATATCTGTTGAATCCTCCGATTCTATCACCTCCAGTGGAAGGAAGACCACTGATCATTTACCTCACAGTCCTAGAGGACTCAATGGGATGTGTACTTGGCCAACAAGACGAAACCAAGCGGAAAGAGTCTGCCATTTACTATCTAAGGAAGAAATTCACCGACTGTGAAACTCGGTACACAATGCTTGAGAAAACTTGTTGAGCTTTGGCT
Organism: Lathyrus tuberosus; assembly: GCA_022829125.1. Taxonomy (NCBI): domain Eukaryota; kingdom Viridiplantae; phylum Streptophyta; class Magnoliopsida; order Fabales; family Fabaceae; genus Lathyrus; species Lathyrus tuberosus. The sequence goes on along the minus strand of JALAZF010000070.1, from coordinate 450,874 downwards.
TGGGCAGCCAAACGTCTTCGCCAATACATGATTCGTCACACTACTTGGTTGGTCTCCGAAATGGATCCAATCAAGTACGTTTTCGAAAAACCTGCTCTCACGGGAAGGATTGCCCGTTGGCAGATGTTACTATCAGAATATGACATAGAGTACCACGCTCAAAAAGCTGTTAAGGGAAGTATTTTAGCCGATCATTTGGATCATCAACCGATTGACGATCAAGAATCAATCGGGTTTGACTTCCCAGACGAAGATGTCATGTATCTAAAGATGAAAGATTGCGATGAACCGCTACCCAGTGAAGGGCCAGAACCAGGTTCCCAGTGGGGACTTATCTTTGACGGAGCAGTCAATCATTATGGAAACGGAATTGGGGCAATCATTGCTACCCTTCAGGGTTCCCACATTCCTTTCACTGCCAGACTTACGTTCAAATGTACGAACAACGAGGCCGAATACGAAGCATGTATTATGGGTCTCGAAGAAGCGATTGATTTAAGGATAAAAAACTTGGACATATACGGCGACTCAGCCCTAGTGATCAATCAGATAAAAGGAGATTGGAACACAGACCAATCAGGATTGATTCCTTACAAAGACTATGCAAGGAGGTTATTGCCCTTCTTCAACAGAGTCAACTTTCATCACATCCCTCGTGATGAGAATCACATGGCTGATGCATTAGCCACTCTCTCTTCCATGATTAGTGTAGGTCGATGGAACGACATACCTAAGATCGACATAATGCGCCTTGAACGGCCCGCTTACATCTTTGCGATTGAAGCAGTCATAGACGACAAACCTTGGTATCACGATATCAAATGCTTCCTTCAGAAACAACAGTATCCACCTGGGGCATCCAGGAAAGACAGAAAAACCCTCGAAAGATTGGCTGGAAGCTTCTTCCTGAGCAGTGATACACTTTACAAGAGAAATTTTGACATGGTCTTGCTCCGATGCGTCGACAGACCAGAAGCAGACATGCTCATGAAAGAAATTCATGAAGGATCCTTTGGCACTCATGCCAACGAACACACAATGGCGAGAAAAATTCTCAGGGCCGGGTACTATTGGTTGACCATGGAATCCGACTACTACAAGTACATGAGGAGGTGTCATAAGTGTCAGATATACTCCGACAAAATTCATGTACCGCCATCACATCTCAAAGTTCTTTCTTCCCCGTGGCCATTTTCGATATGGGGAATTGACATGATTGGCATGATATAGCCCAAGGCTTCAAACGGACATCGGTTCATCCTGGTTGCCATTGACTACTTCACCAAGTGGGTCGAAGCAGCGTCATTCGCCAATGTAACCTAACAAATGGTGGTCCGATTTATAAAAAACAATATCATCTGCCGGTATGGTGTTCCAAGCGAGATCATTACTGATAATGGATCTAATTTGAACAATAAGATGATGAAGGAGTTGAGCGCAGAGTTCAAGATCGAACACCATAACTCATCTCCCTACCGACCCAAGATGAACGGAGCGGTAGAAGCGGCTAACAAGAACATCAAGAAGATTGTTCAAAAGATGGTGGTAACCTATAAAGATTGGCACGACATGCTACCCTTTGCGCTTCATGGTTATCGCACATCTGTCCGTACTTCAACAGGGGCAACCCCTTTCTCTCTAGTATATGGCATGTAGGCAGTTCTCCCCATAGAAGTAGAGATCCCATCAATCCGGGTATTGATGGAAGCTAAGCTCACCGAAGCTGAATGGTGTCAAAATCGACACTACGAACTGAACCTAATCGAAGAGAAGTGAATCACGGCACTATGCCATGGTCAGTTATATCAACTGAGAATGAAGAGGGCGTTCGACAAAAAGGTCCGACCTCGTGTCTTCAGGAAAGGAGCCCTCGTGCTCAAGAAGATACAATCATTTCTCACTGATTCTCGGGGCAAATGGACCCCAAATTATGATGGTCCCTATGTGGTCACGAAAGCTTTCTCAGGCGGCGCCTTGAGACTTGCAACCATGGACGGAGAGGAATTTGCCTACCCCACGAATGTTGATGTAGTCAAGAAATAATTCGCCTAAAACTAAAAACTAAGAAAAAAAAAAAAAAAAAAAAAAAAAAAAACGTCTCGGTGGATTGAAAACCCGAAAGAACGGTCCAGGCAAAAGTTAGAGACATGAAAAAAATCATCCCGATGGATTGGAAATCTCATAGTACAATCCAGGCAAAAGTTAGGGATAATGGCAAGTAACTATGTTCAACAGAGGCAAGTCCCTCAGCAGCAGCAGCAGTTACAGCATCCATCGGAGGAAATCTCCAGTCAAGGTCATCTTCGACAGAAGCTCAGGATGTCCCGAATTCAAAGTTGGTAGAAGGATAGTGGTCGTTATGTTTCAACGTAGCCCTTTTCCCTGTAAATTACCATTTTCTAACTTTGTATATACTCTTTGGAATCACGCGTTTTGCTGATCTCCATCTTATCAATAAAATTTGAGCCCTTGTGCTTTTGTTTGTAATTCTTTACTTGTTTTAGCTTTACAGAACGACGTTGTTTTAACTTAATCAGCGATTCTTGAAATAAAACAAAAATGAATTTACTTGTTAAACTTTTTCTGCTTTTAAATTAAAGATGGCATTTCTTTTGACTGTTGGAACATCAGAAGAACATCGATAGCTTCTCTCGAAGTAAGCGAACTTCAAAGTGCAGAATCAAAGTACTCCTTCTAAGCCAGTATGCCTGAATGAAGGGATCAACTGTGTCAGAAACCTTGTTTTGTCTGACACGCCTCGGCCGAGTTCTCATCTCCTAAGCCCGATCAACATAGCTCCCAACAGGGACTATCTCTCCTAAGCAAGGCGGAATTACTATCTTGAACCAGCGATATCTCTATACGCCCCGCGATGGCCGAGTATCCAGTCATGTTCATCTTTTAGTTTGTATGTCGCGTCAGTTTTGTCAGCATATACATACGTACTTCATGCATTTTTGATTTGCATTTACATTTCATATTGGATCACTATCACTCTAGTCGATCTTGTCCCCTAGTGGTAGAAGTCCTCTCAATCGAGTTGTCAGCTCTTGCCTCGTTAGGAAATACTGTGTCTGAACAACCTCGCTTCCAGTTTAATTCTGGAAAGAAGTTGGTCCTTGACCACTTTGATAACTTGAACCTCTGAATGACCAGAGAGACTTTCAATAAACATCACTCTTCGCCATTGAAGATGATATCCTTGCTTTCCCAGATTAAGGAAAATCCACAGAGAAAGCCTCGTGATCAGAGATTCGGCAGCACGCCAGTTTTGCTCCGAAAAACCACTGATGAGAAGGTCATTGGCACCTCAAAATTGGATCCCATCATATGGCATTTCTCCGGGAAGATCCCGAGAAAAGTATGATGTAACCCCAAACGAAAACAGTCTCTCAAGAGACTTGCTTTCCCCAGTAGAATCGACAAATGGCGTCTCCAAAACAGAGAAGTTTGTGTACCTCTACAATTCAGATGAATGGGTTCCCCAGCAAGTCTGACATCAAAATTTTTCCACTCAAATGGCATCTCCCCAGGAATATTCGGCGAGAAGTTTGAAGGAAAACTGCTACGAATAGCGTGCCTTGTCAATAAAGTTTATTGACAAAAGGAACTAAGACCAGTTCCTTGGTAGGAAACCAGGATCGAGGGGAAGTTCAAAAGAAACCGAGACCAGTTCCTTGGTAGGAAACTAGGATCGAGGGGAAGTTTAAATCATAAACTAAGACCAGTTCCTTGGTAGGAAACCAAGAACGAGGGAAGGTTTATTTCAAAAGAAAACTGAGACCAGTTCCTTGGTAAGAAACCAGGGTCGAGGGGAAGTTTAAATCCGAAACTGAGACCAGTTCCTTGGCTGAGGACCAGGATCGAGGGGAAGTTTACCTTTTCTAAGCATCATTGCTTAGCTAAAGAAGATGAATGCGTAAGCTACCATTCATAACCACCATCAAAATTTTGGATATTCCGCTATTTAATCCTCTTGCACCCCGAATGCCCGAATCCCTTCGTCATTCACACATTTGGGTCCAAGAAGATTAAATAGGGGCATCTGTAATACCCCAAATTTTGACCACTAAAGTTTCCCATCATTGTGCAAATCATCATCACAATATGGATGTACCTTTATGCTTCATCAGTCTCCCCAAAGATGGGTGAGCATCCAATACAATCAAAATTAGGGTTTCAAGCCCTCTCTGAGCTTTAGACAAAGGATCAATCAAGGAATGACTTGATCTTCAACTTGTCTAACCTCCCAAACATCCACAATGGATCAAAAGGACTCCCACTTCAAGGATTAAGCACAAGGCTGCTCCCTTCTAGGTGGATCAAGTCTCAAGATCGACAGTGTCACCAAATTAGGGTTTTGATCACCCAGGGCCTCCAGATGGAAATTTTCATCTGGGCACAAGCCATTGATCCAAAACATAACCTAATATACTTCATGGAACCTCATGAACCCATGCATCAAGTCAGTTTTGCCTCAGGGGATGCATTCATCAAAAATCAGGAATTAGGGTTTCTTGACCTAATTCACCCCTAAGTTGACTTTTGGGACAAACCATGAGCCAAGACCTCAAGACATGATTTGAGGGTCTCTAATATACCATATTGATCCATTTGGAACAGTGGATTGATCCAAGAAGTTTGAGCAACAAGTCTCAATTTCATCTGCACCACAATTAGGGTTTTAAGGGAAAAGTCAACTGTAACTTTGACTTTTGACCAGGACATGCTCCCAAACCCTAGACCATGCCTTAATGTACCCTATGACACCCTTGGAACATGTCCATCAAGTTTGATTTAGGTCAAGGACATGATTTCATGAAGAATTGCACAGTTTGGAATTCATCTAATAAAAAGTCAACTGTGCACAAAAGTCAACTTTGACTTTTTGAGATTTTTCACCAAAATGGATTTTTAACCCTAAAATGATGTTAATGTATGATTTGAATCATCATTCATCAAGAAAAATCAAGAAAAGTGAGATAACTTGTAAAAGGGGTAACCATAAAACTTAGAAATTTTTCTAAGTTAAAAATAAAGTGGCAAAGGTACCAACTTTGGATGACCATAACTCCTAAACCACAAGGCCATTTTTTCTCATCCAAAGATGGATTTGTAGCCCTCATTATCACCTACAAAAACTTCAACTACAAGTCATTCCAATTCATTAAGGATTTTGAGTTATGGAGTGATCAAAGTGGCTGAAAAGTGAAAATGTCACTTTTTCCAACACTTAGTGAAATTTTCACTAAGTCAGATTTTGCCTCACTTTTTGCCAAATGTAGGGGGATTTTTCACTTGGAATCAAAAGAGATCAAAACCAAACTTGTTCAAACAGTTGTTGTATCATGTAAGAGCTTTCCAAAATGGCCAAGAACATTGCCAAATTCAACCTACACCATGAGATACAACATTGCCAAGTTGCCTTGCTGAAATCTGTCAAGGCAAGGCAGAATTTGCAATTTTGCTCGATTTGCCAAAATCAGCCAAATTCAATTGCTCCAATCCACTTGGACACCTCAGAGGATTGAATCTAAAGGGGACAATCACTGAGCCAAGCCTCCAAAGTCCATGGAACAAGATATAACATGTTGAACCTAGAATGGCCAAAATGGGGACAAGACTTCAAATTTGGAATGAAGCATTCAATGGAACCATCAAGGTGGCATGGACTGAGCCATTCTCATCTGAAATCAGTCAAGACTTATCCAAGACCAAGGGGACCAAAGCTCTGTGCCCTAACCTCTAGTCAATGGCTAGAGGAGACTTGGATTTTCATTTGCCAACATTGGTCAAACCTACTTACCAGCTGCCATGCACTATTCCTTGCAAAACAAACTTGCTCTACTATAAATAGAGCTCAATTGTGGTCAGTTTGAGTACACCAAAGCCATCTAACAGATGCTTTCTTCAAAATCTGTTTTTCTTGGCAAAAATGCCTTTCTTAGCAAGGTAGCTATCGGGTTTTGAGTTTGAGAGCAATTCTGCACAAACCAATCACTCACACACCTCACATACATCACATATGAGCTGATCAAACACTCACATAACTTCTGAAACATCAATTTCATGAAATCACCAGCTGGTTGCTCAAGGTTTTAACCAAAGTGCAGCTGAGATGCCATAAACTGATCCAGCCAATTTCAATCAAGTCCAACCATCCAAACACAATCCATAGGGTGTAGGGAAGCTGTTCAGATCATCACCACTCATATGTAACACCTCTAAATCAAAAATCACTTTGGACTTGCTGTCACGACTTGGAGGTAAGCACATACTTGGTCATCTCTCAATCTATACATATTTCCTCGCACAATAATTTGGCCATATGTTCATAATCATGTATGGAATGTTTTCCCTTAATTAATTGCATTGTTTGAATCGTGTATCAAAAATCCTAGCCTTCATGCAGAAATTAGGGTTCTTGAGGTCTCTTCGTGATTTCTTGTTGTATGTTTAATTTAAATGAAATTAAAGTACATAGACATGATCGTGAGGTTGAAACGAGCATAATGATATGTGGATTGCATGATATGATTACGTATTCATGGAGATTGGATAGAAAACGCAAATCTGGGCAAACTGAAAAACGCGCGTGTTCTTGGTGTTGTTCTTGGCGCCATTTTTAGAAATTCAAATATTTGAATTTTGTGATTTTGTTTAATTGATTCAAAAATTAATTTCTCTCTGAGTTTTAATGATTTTGAGTTGATTCTTTTTTTAATAATTCACAAAAATGTTAAAATATTTTATTTTATCAAAAAATCCCAAAAATATTATTTATTTCATATAATTGATATTTTTGCAAAGAATTAATATTTTGATTGTTTTTGGCATTTTAAATATTTTTTCTACATTGATTTTGTAACTTTTAATGCTTTCTAATTATTTTGTAGGTCAATATTTAATTTTTGAAGCATTAATCCAAGATCACAATTTGTTTTCCACATGTTAAACAATTTTGATCATTTTAATTGAATTTTTATTCAATTAAATACATTTTGAAAACAAATTAGGGTTTTTGGATTAATTCAACCCTCACAAATCATTTTCAAAACCTTTTGGGCCTCTTGAGAGAGTGTAAGACCCATCCCCCCTTCTACAAAACTTTTTGGGCCTCATCCATTGTATAAGTCCCTCTGTACAAGTAAACGGCGCGATCGTCGCCCGTTTAAAAATAGAAAACCATCTGGGCCTCTCCTTGAGCTATAAGACCCATTCAAAACACTTTGGGCCTCTATTAGAGTGTAAGACCCAATCCCCCTTTTAACCAAAACATCTTGGGCCTCACTTATTGTATAATTCCCTCTGCGTTAAAAGAAAACCTCGGCGCGATCGCCATTTTAAACGAAAAATCATCTGGGCCTACCCTCGTGTTATAAGCCCCACTCTTTTCTTTAAACCTTTTTGGGCCTCTTGAGAGAGTGTAAGACCCATCCCTTTGTACAGAAAACCATTTTGGGCCCCAGTCACTTGTATAAGTCCCGCTGTACAAATTCAACAGTGCGCTCACTGATAAAACCCTGGGCCTCTCCTTGAGCTGTAAGCCCCAAATCTTTCTTTTTCAAAGCACTTTCTCCTTTGATTTTGAATATACTGTTGTTTTCAATCTTTCTTTGTTGAACAACTAACCCAACAACATGGAAGCACTACAACCGAGTAAGTGGTTATCGCTTTCGTTTACTGCTTTCATATTATAAACTGTATTGTGGGGCTGCTCACTGTAAGTCTCCTTTCATAAACTCATATCTACTGTGTAATAATAGTATAGATATTTTGAGTTTCCCCGGCAACTACGTCTAGAACTAGGTGACGCCGTTTCATTTATTCGTAGAAATAGACGCCTAGATACAGTCTTCTCTTCGGCTGTCCTCCTTAGGAATCGTCAAGAAGCTCTACTCCCCAAGATGAATGTATTCTCCGTGAATGGCATCTTTGAGTTTCTTCCCAATTCTCGAACTTTCCTGACTTGATCTATTCCTTGTGGATAGCTTGCCTTGAATGTCTCGGGGTTTGGGTACCCACAACGGTCATAATCTTAGACCTTAACTAAGGGACCCTCTTTAAAAGCTAGAAGTCGCTGGATAGTAAACCTCGCACGTTTACCAGTGGTTTTTATCTTTAAAAGAGTTATCTCTCCTAATGGAAAGGAGATGATAGACCCACGGGCTTCTTAAAAGCATCGGCCTCCTCTTGGGCATTATTCAAGGACCCTATGGCTTCTTAGAAGTATTCACCGCCTCCTCTTAGGCTTCGTATAATGATCTCTTCCTCCGGGAATGATAGCCTCCTCTTGGGCTTCGTACAAGGATCCGTCGGCTTCTTAAAATTTTCCAGCCTCCTCTTGGGCTTCGTACAAATTGTCCCGACGACCTCCTAGAGGTATAGGAACAGAACCTAGTCATTCTCATAGAACAGTCCTTTCATAGAGTCTACTACTGTTTCTCACAGCATAGTACAAAAGATAAAACTCTAGACACGGACAGTCTAACTTCCTTGAGTCTCAAAGACATTCTCAAGCACCCTTCGTTAAATAGGAAGGAAACCCGCAGACTCGGACAGTCTCAATACCCTTTGGATTTCCCATTTCCTCAAAGAAAAGGAAATATCCCTGATCCTCAAATCAAACCCTTGAGTACAATGTTACTCATATAAGAACTGATTTTCTCTTTTAAAATCAGTATATTGGATCTGTCACTCAACTGAAACAGTTACAATAGCCTCCATCTCGGGCTTCGTACGAGATACCAAAATTCTCCCCAGTGGAGTCAAACAACCTTTTCGCCTTTCTCTCGGGCTTCGTACGAGACACATAGGCGACTCCCTCGTTGAGTCAATCCCCCTTTCGCCTCCATCTCGGGCTTTGTACGAGATACAAAAAGGTTCTCATTGAGCCAAACAAACAATCGCCTCCATCTCGGGCATTATACGAGATACAAAAAGGTTCATATTGAGCCAAACAAATAGCCTCCTCTTAGGCTTTGTATAACGATATGCCCCACTGGGTCGAACCCTTTTAGCCTCTTTCTCGGGCTTTGTACGAGACACCAAACAACCTCCTCTTAGGCTTTGTATAATGATTTTCCTAGCAGAAATTAGCCTCCTCTTAGGCTTTGTATAAGAAAACCATTGGTTGATCCAATCAACCTTTTAACATCAAAGCTGTGCCTCGTTCACAGTATACAAACATCAACAACTCCTTCCCCTTTATCTAATCGCTGTAAGCGGCAAGCCTCTGGATCATCTACATCCATGCCACTGTCCCTCTTTTAGCATGAGAAATTCCTAAGGAAAGATGGCATTGCTCTACACTGAGTTAAAGTCTTCTCCTTCAGGTTAAACCCCTTTCTTCGGAAATTATGGCATTGCTCGGATCCGCGTATCCCAGTTAAAGTAATTCTCCTTCTCCCCTCTTTAGATATGACAAATTCTCTCTAAAGCCGAGGTCTTTCAGCTTCACGTCTTGGGCTTTGAACAAGACACAAATAGACCTTTCAGCTTCACATCTTAGGCTTTGAACAAGATACAAATCACCGTTCGCTTCACGTCTTGGGCTTTGAACAAGACACCAAAAACCATTTCCTCCCATAGAATAAGAGGAACTACGAACGCTCTGATTTCCCTGTTTCAGTAAACGGGAATACGTAGGCATAAGATCGAAAGAAAAGATCTTAGCGAGCGCAATCAACAAAAAACCCAAATCCCATATCTCCATCAATCAAAAGCAGTAATTCAAAAACACTAGTCCTAACATCTTAATCCTTGTTCCCCGCTAGAAATTCCTAGAAAGAAAGAAAACCGTATTGGCAAAAATACAAATAACCAGTACAAAGGCCCCCCACATTGATAGCATCCGTAACCTAACAGACCGCTGTTTAAACTCAGTATGCAAAGCAGGGTTAATTGGAGACATCTATTTCCTTTCCTTATTTAGCTCACAATAGGATAAAAAATGAATCGACCTGTAGTTTTAAGCCCAAACCGCAGAGAGCGACCAGCGCTTAAGAACCGCGTCCAAAATCGCTCGCTACATGAAGCAAGCACTTCAGGAACCAAGAAGGAGATGTCTCAACCATTGTCTCAACATCAAACTAAGAGACAGAATGCTACACTTAAGAAGGTTGTTCAGCCACAGAATGTTGAGAAGAAAAATAGTACTCATCAAAGGAAGGTACAGCCTCAAGGAGCTAGTCAGTATTTGCCTCCTCATTATCACAAGAGCATGGAGGTTGTTAGGTCCAATCAGAACAGGTTTCATCAGATGTCTCAACATCAGGGTAACTGGTATGGATATAGATATGGATACAACAATGTTGTGCCTCATTACTATGGAAGAAGGAAGCCTCATCACCATAGGAGATAGCCTAGAAGACAGCATCCTCAGTTCAGGAGACAGTCTACCTATGGTAAAAGACAACAACACCATAGAAGACAGGCCAACTATGGAAGAAGGCGACAACATTATGGGTGGGAGCCACAGCAATATCATCATCATAATGGTAGAAGATATAACCAATTTAGAGATGACAGAGTTAGATGCTTCTATTGTGGAAGGTTTGGACATATGCAGTACTCTTGTTTTAAACTGCATGGTTATCCACAATCTGCTCCTCAAAGAAAACTAAAGGAGGTCAGGCCCAAAGTTGTTAAACAATGGGTTCCTAAGGAGAAGGTGAAATGTCTTTTAGCCCACACTTCAGATAGACAGTTTGATAAGGATACATGGTACTTTGACAGTGGATGTTCAAAGCACATGACTGGATCCAAAGCTAAATTGGAAGATACTGTTGCTTGCTCTTCAAATGATGTAATCTTTGGAAATGGAGATACAAGAGTGGTTACAGGAGTTGGAAGAGTAAAATGTGGTGGTGGACCTGAAATTGACAATGTTCTTCTTGTCAATGGTCTGAATGCTAATTTGATCAGCATAAGCCAACTGTGTGATGACGAGTATAAAGTTAGCTACGCCAAAGATGGGTGTGTGGTAACTGATGAGCATAATCAGGTTGTTTTGAAGGGTGCTAGATCCAAGGATAATTGTTATCAATGGATACCAAAAGAGGTCAGCACATATGGTGATGTTATGGGTGATGTTGTAACATCAGATGGTAACATCAAGCATGAAAGGATACTGAAAAGGCAATCAGAATTAATGAATTCTGATGTAAATCCTTTTAAAAAAGTTTGTATGGAGGGAGAAACTCATTGATCAGGCCTCAGACTTTAGGCTATCAGCACCTATCACTCGCTTCATCAAACACCATAACCCTAGACCGTTCGTATTCTTCTCCATCAACAAAAACAATCCTTCCCTAATCCTCAGTTGCTACACAAGTACGATGTCTAAACAAGTGTCATCACCATCAAAGAAGGCTGCGCCCAAAAGTTCCACTCATGCAAATCCTAGGGTTTTGTCAGAAGAGGTATCCATGGATGAAGCTATGGACATTGCTCATATTTCTATGATTCTAGCCTCAGGAAATACAAGACCTGAGAAGTATCAACCTGTGAGGGCTACAAAAGGTAATACCTTTAATCGATCAACTAGCAAGAAATTTGATGATAGCGAGAGTATGGCATTTGTGACTAGTGTGCTGTTTGGAGACAAACCTAAGTCTACCACCCCTCTCCCACAAACTGTTGAGGAAAGGGTAGATGTTGACAAAAGCTTAGGTCATATTGTTGATAAGATCTTTGAGAAAGGACTTCCTATTAAGGGCATATCTAGACCCCTAAGACAAATGGCTGCTGATCATTCTGCAAGAGAAATGAATGACATGCAATCCACTGATACAAATCTTCACAGATTAGCTGTCTCAGTCATCGAAGATGCTGAGAAGGAAGATGAAGTTGATGCTAAAGTAGGTGTGCTTGAGGAAGCAAATGTTGAAGAAAATGTTAGAACATCACCTGAACCTGCTTCTGGTGGTAAAGATAATGTTGATGTAATCAATGTAGTTGATTTATCAGATGATGAGGTGATAGCTAGAGCTGTTCTAAGTATTGCAAAGGGGTTGAAAACAAGGAAGTGAAAGAAGGCTGAACCCTCTCCTAAGAAGTCATCTGATGAAAAGAGGAAGAACATTGCTGTTGGACCAGCAAAATCCTGGAGTAAAGTGGAAGTAAATCCTAGAAAGAGGAAGGCTGTGGAGCATTCAGAGTCTGACTATGATGTCGAAGATGATGTTTAGGACATCACGCCTGTCAGGAAAACTATTCTAAAGAGAATATCTGATAAGGTTCCTGAAGTTCCAATTGATAACATTTCTTTCCATTATGCCAGTAGTGCATCTATGTGGAAGTTTGTTTGTCAGAGAAGACTAGCCCTGGAAAGGGAACTTGGAAAAGAAGCTTTGGAAATGGAGGAAATTATGGAACTGATAAATGTTGCTGGTCTGGTGAAGACTGTGACTGCACTTCCAAAATGTTATGATGGGCTTGTCAAAGAGTTTGTTGTGAATATTCCTGTCAACATTACTGATAAGAGAAGCACAGACTTCATGAAAGTCTCTGTTAGAGGGAAGTGTATTAATTTTTCTCCTAGTATCATCAACAAATATCTAGGAAGAGATGATGAAGAGTATAGTGATCTTGAGTCTACTGATAATGAAATATGCAAGGAGATTACTACTGGACAAGTGAAGGTTTGGCCATTGAAAGGGAAGCTAAAGGCTAGCAAACTCAGCATCAAGTATGCCATTCTACATTGGATTGGTGCAGCTAACTGGGTGCCAACCAACTATAAAACAACAATTACTGTTGGTCTTGGTAAGTTTATCTATGCTGTTGGAAAGAAGATGAAATTTGACTTTGGAAGCTACATTTTTAACCAGGTGGTAAAACATGCTGAAACTAATGCTGTCAAGTTACCTATAGCTTTCCCTTATTTGGTTTGTGGAATCATTTTGGAACAACAACCTGAGACTTTAACAAGCTCGGATATAGGTTGCAAAAGGGAGTCAGTCTTGTCATTACATCTTAAGCTGTTTACTGGACATCATGTTCCAGATATTGTTGTGACATCAGAGGCTGGTGGTAACAGGAAGAGTACAAAGGCTGAACTGCTTGAAGAATTGAAGACCATGTGCAAAGACCTTGATGCAGTCATCAGTTCCAGCCTGTTCAAAAAAGAAAAACTTGAGAAGCTGATCCAGCAGTTAGAACAAGACAATGGTGATGATGTTCCTGTTGAAAGTGCCAATGAAGAAAATGATGAATCTGATAAGGACAATGCTGATTGCTCAAAAGAAGATGATGAGGATGTTGATCATGGAGATGGATCAAGTGAAGACTAGTTTATTTGATTTTGATTCTAAGTAGTTTTAGTTTTATTTCTGCTGTTTTTGATTCTGCACCGTTGTGCTTGGTTTGTAATTTGAATATTGTGCAAGTATATGCACCTGTTTTGTTCTATGATTTGTTATGTCTTTTTGATGTCTGTGAGACTGACAATGAGAGCTAGGGTAGTACTAACTGTAGTTAGAGTTGCTTGATGGGGTTTGTCTAATTGTGTCTAAAAAGGGGGAGAAATAGCCAAGTGAGCCAAGAGTATCAAAGAGTACAAATGTCAAATGCTGTTAAAGTGATGTGATGCAGAAGTGTAGAAATTAAGGGGGAGTAATTGCTGATCTGCTGAACAGCTGTTATGCTGGTACTTGTTTTGAGGGGGAGCACCATTGTTGATTATTGAAAATTGTAGCTGTTGAAGATGGTGCTGCAGCAGAGTTTTGTGTGAAGTGAAGTCATTATGTATTGAAGATGTTGCTGCTTGAAGTTTCAAAAAATATTCAAGTTTATTCCGCTGCTGAAGTCTCTGAAGGTGCAGAGATTGTTTTAGCCAAAATTAGCCAAAGGGGGAGATTGTTAGTTTCTTGGATTGGCTGGAATTTTGGTAAAACAAAGGTTGTTCAATGTTGATGTCAAGGTGGTGATGTTGCAACATTGAGTCTTAACACTGGGCTGTGTTAAGTGTTTAAGTTGGATGTCTGATGTTACAAGCGATGTCATGACATCAGGTCTGCAGAAGATTAATAACATCAGGTTTAGTGATGTTGTTAGGGTTTGCGTTTTAGCTAGAATTGTGGAGAGCAGGTAGTCTCATTGGATGCGAATATCTTGGGTTAGATATTCTCTGTTGCATAGAGATTTGATGCAGGTTTTTAGGATATTTAAAAGGTGAAGATTTAAAATATTCAAGTTTATTTCGCTGCTGAAGCATCTGAAGGTGCAGAGATTGTTTTAGCCAAAATTAGCCAAAGGGGGAGATTGTTAGTTTCTTGGATTGGTTGGAATTTTGGTAAAACAAAAGTTGTTCAATGTTGATGTCAAGGTGGTGATGTTGCAACATTGAGTCTTAACACTGGGTTGTGCTAAGTGTTTAAGTTGGATGTCTGACGTTACAGGCGATGTCATGACATCAGGTCTGTAGAAGATTAATAACATCAGGTTTAGTGATGTTGTTAGGGTTTGCGTTTTAGTTGGAATTATGGAGAGCAGGTAGTCTCATTGGATGCGAATATCTTGGGTTAGATATTCTCGGTTGCATAGAGATTTGATGCAGGTTTGTAGGAGATTTAAAAGGTGAAGATTTAAAAAGATTTTGGGGGATAAAATATGTTTTGAAGATTCAGTTTTAAATAACAAATCAGATCAAATATTGCAAGGATTCCAAGCCCAGTTCAGATGGCTATATAAAGCGTATAGATCAAAGGAAAAAGATACAGAAATACAGAGAGAAGATCAAGAGCATAGACTGAGTGTCTTAAGTATTTTGTACGAGTTTTGTATACACCATTCTAGGTTGAATTGGTGAGTTGTTTTCTGTCCTCTCTTAGAAGCTGTGAAGCGATAGAGAGTTGTCACTTGATCAAAGCTGTGAAGCAGGATCAAGGTTTCTCAAAGAGGGTGTTCTTTGAGAGGTTTTAGGGATTGAGTAGTGTTCTCATACCTAAGTGGTTTCTTAGGTAGAAAGTCACTAGTAGGAATTAAGATTAGGAGATTGTCAACTGGGTTGTTGAGTCTGTAATTTAATTCTACAAGTAGTGAATTTCATCCCTGGCTTGGTAGCCCCCAGATTAAGTTGTTTGAACTGAACTGGGTTAACAATTCTGTGTGTTCATCTGTTGTGTGTTATTGTCCATTGTTCAGAGTGTGTTGTTGTGACATCGAGTGTGACATCACATATCTGGTACCTGAATTTCAGTTGTGATAAATAGATGAGATATCTCTCTTTAGAGATGACAAATTCTCTCTCAATCAAACATTTTAGCTTCAATCTCGGGCTTTGAACAAGACACAAATACCCTTTTTTAGCTTCAATCTTGGGTTTTGAACAAGACACCAAATATCTTTCCTCCCGTGGAGGGAACTACGATTGCTCTGATTTCCCTGTTTACCTTTAACGGGAATACGTAGGCATAAGATTGCAAAATCTTAGCGAGCACACCAAACCAAAACTTTAGGTCCTGTACCTTCTCATATCAATCAAAAACTCTAGGTTTCGTACCTTAGTCATCACTCATCATCATTTCCCTAAACACAGAAAACAGTAAAAACTCTCTCTCTCAACACTCCCAAAGGAGAAACTTTCCCAATTGATGAATAAACACCATCAAGTAGAAAACAGTTATGATTGCCAATAACCTGTGGATAACCACATATAGGATGGGTAACTGACAACTCCCCATTGTATAACCTGGCCCCGAAATCCCCGATCTCTCTTAAAGTGGTTGTTTGAGAAAACATTTGCGCGCAAGGTTAGTTTGAGATAGCTTCCCTTTCCCTTCCAGCTTCACGGGATAAATAAGAAATCAGAAAATAGCACCCCACTCCTACCTTGTGGTGAGGAAAAAACCCCCAAGTTTTGCGGTAAGGTGGTCGCGTCACTGACAAAAATCGCACGCGACACTGTTTTCAAGTTATTACAAAGGTTAATGGGTCGTCATAGTAAGTATCATTTTACAACAACACTCTACATAACAACGCCTGCGCCGGTGTGATTATACATCTTTCTCAACCGTTGTTAAATGGGTTTTCCTTAGTAATGTTCTTCTCCATTCCTCCGACATGCGTTTTTACCTCATAACTTCATCAAAGAGTTTGGTGAGCCACTTAATACCTATATCTCCAGGAATTTTCCACACTTCAATAGGTATGTTGTCTAGTTCAACCACCTTACCGTTTCTCATTATTCTCAACGCCTCATTTACCTTCTTTTTCTGGATCCGTTGGTAGTAATTAAAGTTCCGATATGCTTCTCTAATGACGAGTCTGTTAAAGTCTAGTGTGTAACACCCCGAATTCAATTAAATTATTTAATTGAATTTAGTTTTATTTTATTTAATTATTTAAATTAATCTATATATTTTATTTGTATAATTGATGAATATATGTGTTTTGGTGGGTATTGGAGAGAGTTAAGGGAATTGTAGAAATTAATTAGATTAATTTTAATTAACTTAATTTGAGGGGAATGATTAAAAATAATATTGGAGAGAGTTAAGGGAATGGTAAAAATTAATTTGAGAAATTCCTAGAGATGTTCATAAAGCTAAAAATCAATATTTCATTCTCTGAGGCACTTGAGTAGATGCATATATTTGCCAAGTTAATGAAAGACATCATCTCAAAGAAACACACCATTGACACTGAGCCCATACTTCTAACTGAAACTTGTAGTGCTATCTTGTAGGGTATGAAGATTCCAGTAAAGAAAAAAGATAGAAGTTTGGTCACCATTCCATGCACCACTGGAGATAGATCATTCAAAAAGGCACTTATTGATTTGGGAGCTAGTTTAAGTCGGATGCCTTTATCTATCTACAAAAAATTGGGTATTGGCACGGTCCAAGACACGAGGATGGCACTCTAGTTTGCTGATCACTCAGTTAAGTGACCTTATGGAGTGGTAGAAGATGTTCTAGTAAAGATAGACAAATTTTTGTTCCCAGTAGACATCATGATTATTGAGATGCCTGAAGATGAAGAGATTCCTCTCATTTTAGGCGGACCATTTTTAGAGTCTAGAAGGTGTATGATAGACATAGAGGAAGGTACAATGAATCTAAAAGTCTATGATGAAGAGTTAAAGATTGATGTCCGAAACACTATGAAGTACAAAGATGATGTTGCTACAAGTCATACAGTAGAGGTGTGTCATACCCTAAACTTTGACCCCAAGACTTCACATCATTGTGCAAATCATCACCACAATATCGATTTACTTTCACACCTCGCCAATCTTTTCAAGAAATTGTTGAGTATTCACCTTAACCAAGGATTAGGGTTTTTGAGCCCTTTCATAGCATTCAAGCGAAGGTTCAATTAAGAATTGACATGATCATTAACTTATCAAGTCTCTCAATCATCCATGGAGATCAAGAGATCCCTACATCAAGAATCAAGCACAATATTTCATCATTTCAAGTTGATCAAGCATCAAGATCATCAATGTCACCAAATTAGGGTTTTGGTCGACCATGGCCTCCAAAGAGAAATTTTCATCTGGGCATGAGCCAATACTTCAATATATGATTCAAGAAGCTCAAAAAAACCTCATGAGTCCATTCATAAGTTCAAAATAACCTCAGGGGATGCATCCATCAAAAATCAGGAATTAGGGTTTTGACCAAATTCAGTCCCTAAGTTGACTTTTGGAGTAAGGCATGATCCAAGACCTCAAGATATGCTTTAAAGACCTCAAAATACATCATATTAATCTATTCACAATATTGGATTGTGATCGTGAAGGCTGGATCAGATCCTGTCAAAGTGGGCCACCAAGTACGTCTGAGATGTTGGGCGAATGAAGAGGAGGAGGGGGTGTACCTGCAAGGCACTCCGACGCTTAAGTAAGAAAGGGTCAGAGAAAAGGGGCAAGTACAAAGTATGAGTTTCAAGGGTGATTATTCGATACCTGACCCTCTCAAGCGAGAGGGTTTATATAGTGCCCCCAGCGCATGGCCAACGGTCCTATTTTCGGGGCGAAATAACCGTTTTTCTGAAGAATAGGTAACTACCCAAAACTAGCCGTTATGTCGGGCATGGTGCCCAAAACTAGCCGTTATGTTGGGCATAGGCATAGTGTCGGGCACATGCCCTTAGCTATTCGGGGAGTGAAGAAGTCGTGCGGAACGGGCAGCATTTTCGGGGAGGAGCGATGCAGTCCTTGCCCAGTTTGAGGGGCAGAAAGGTAACTTTTACCCCTTTGTGGATTGGACTTAGGTAATTGGGGTGTTCTGGGAGCAGAGGTGGATTGAGCCATGTCTAGCCATTGGTCCAGTCCAGAATAGGAGCCCCCCAAGTCGTTGCTCCCGAGCATGGGAGTGATGACTTAAGGACAGCTCGTTGCTCCGGGGAGCTAGCATGAAGTCGTTGTTTGGTGACGAGGAAGGTCGTCTCGTGGTGCCTGTGACCCCTGGTGTCCATGACATTCATGACCGTGTCTGGACTGCCCGTCGTACGGGGAGACTGACGGTGAGTAGGAATTGGAAATGTTGGGCCGCCACGTGTGCCTAGAGCCCTGTGCGGCAGTTACTAGGCAATGATGGCTAGTTAATAGCCATCATGACCTATGAGGGCGTGCCACTGCACGTGCCTCTCTGTATAAAAGGGGAAGGCCCTTTTCATTCTGAACTTTTCTCTCTTGTTTTTCTTCGTCTTCTTTAGAGCTTTTGCCTGTCACCGCCGTTTGCTACTCTGGCCACCGCATCAACCTCCGGGCAACCGCTTTTCATCTTCTTAACCAAGTAAGTTCGCTGATTTTGCACTCTTTTATCCCTTTTGATGGTAGTTCATAGATTGCATGCGGTTAGGTTTAGGTTTAGAAGATGAAATAGATTAATTTCCGGCGATTGTTGGTGGTGGACGGTGGTCGTGCCATTTTCCGCCGTCGACGGGGCCGCTAGGTTTTAGGATATCCTTGTGAATCCGGAGGTTTCCAGTGTCATTACGATGATGATGCATGTGTAACCGCCATAATCATTCAGATTCTGGAGTAACGATGAAGTTTCCGGTGAGCCTCTGCAGTTTTCGGTGAAGCTTTGCAGTTTCTGGTGAAGCTTCAAACGGAAACTGGGAAGTGGCTCGGGGGAGTTCCTCGTATGGAAGTGGCTTACTTCAGGCATCTCCTCGTGGGAGGCTCTTAGAGTTTTTTGTTCGATGTTAGGGCTTAGGTCGAGGACGTCGTCATTAGCCCTTTGCGCGCCCTTTCACTTGACTAGCGGTGGAAGGGTAGATTTGATTCTTCGTCGAATTCACTTTTTTCTATGATTTTCAGGTGATTGACATGGCGACAGGGCCAGATGGGGAGATAATAATAGATTCATAAGAGGAGGAAGCGAGTTCCTCGGAAAGCAGTAGCTCAGAATCCTCGAGTGTCCCCAGTGAAGCCGGGGAGGAGGAGGAAATGGAAGAGGATGTTGTTGAGGGTTCCACGGAGGAGTGGATGGTGGCTGAGCCAGATGAGCATGTGTCCACCTTCGCGGTGTACCTAGGGGATGTCTTTATGGAAGTCAGGCCAGAGGGGGATTGGAAGGTGCACTTTCCCTCCTAGGATGATAGGGTCTGCAAAAATTACGGGGAGAGCTTCGCCATGTATGAATATGCCTTCAAAGAGCTGGGACTGAGGCTGCCGTTCACTGATTTCCAGCATTCAGTGTTCGTGCACTTGAATTTGGCCCCTACGCAGCTGCACCCGAACTCGCTGGCCTTTATCCGGGCATTTGAGCTGACGTGCGAGTACTTGAGGATAGGGGCTACTCTTCCCTTATTTTTCACCATTTTCCATCTTCAACGCCAGTTGACGGGGAGGAGGTATGGCTGGGTTTCATTGAAACGGCCTCGCAAGCTATTCAAGCACTTCTCAGAATCGATACGGATGTTCAAGGAGAGGTACTACATCATCGAGCCTGTATCGGAAGCTACCCAGGATAGCCCTTATGTCTGGGAGATCGAGGTTGACGAGGAGGGTAATGAATTGCACGATGAGGCTGGGAAGTTTATCGGGGAGAGAGTATACAAGTTCCCCATCCACAAGGGACCTGGCCATTTCACCAAGGAGCCTAACGAGTATGTTCTCCAGCCGCACGACTTAGACGGGCAGGATGCCATTGCGTACGAGACGCCGGTGAAGTACGTTAACTCCTTCCTGCTCGCTAAATGCGGGATGAAGAAGGGTGAGCCGATCTTCGAGGAGGATGGTGTCATACCCCAAATTTTGACCACTAAGATTTCACATCATTGTGAAAATCATCATCACAATATGGAGGAACCATCATACTTCATCAGTCTCCCCAAAGATGGGTGAGCATCCACTACAATCAAAATTAGGGTTTCAAGCCCTCTCAGAGCCTTAGACAAAGGATCAATCAAGGAATGACATAATTTTCAACTTGTCTAACCTCTCAAGTAGCTACAAAGGATAAAAAAGGACTCCCACTTCAAGGATTAAGCACAAGACTGCTCCCTTCTAGGTGGATCAAGCCTCAAGATCGCCAGTGTCACCAATTTAGGGTTTTGGTCGACCAGGGCCTCCAGATGAAAATTTTTCATCTGGGCACAAGCCAATTATCCAAAACATAACCAAATATACTCCATGGAACCTCATGAACCCAATCATCAAGTCAATTTTGCCTCAGGGGGTGCATTCATCAAAAATCAGGAATTAGGGTTTCTTACCCTAATTCACCCCTAAGTTGACTTTTGGGGCAAATCATGAGCCAAGACCTCAATAGAGGGTTTGAGGGTCTCTAATGAACTATATTGATCCATTTGGAACAATGGATTAATCCAAGAAGCTTGAGCAACAAGTCTCAATTTCATCTGCACCACAGTTAGAGTTTTAAGGAAAAAGTCAACTGTAACTTTGACTTTTGACCAGGACATGCTCCCAAGCCCTAGGACATGAATCAATATACCCTATGACACCCATGGAACATGTCCATCAAGTTTGATTTAGGTCAAGGACATGATTTCCTGAAGAATTGCACAGTTTGGAATTCATCTGATAAAAAGTCAACTGTGCACAGAAGTCAACTTTGACTTTTTGAGATTTTTCACCAAAATGGATTTTTAACCCTAAAATGATGTTAATGTATGATTTGAATCATCATTCATCAAGAAAAATCAAGAAAAGTTGGATAACTTGTAAAAGGGGTAACCATAAAAACTTAGAAAATTTTCTAAGTTAAAAATAAAGTGGCTAGGGTACCAACTTTGGAGGGTCATAACTCCTAAACCACAAAGCCATTTTTCCCCTATACAAAAACTTCAACTAGACCTAACTCTAATTCATTGTGGATTTTGAGCTATGAGTGAGCCAAAATGGCTGAAAACATGAAAGTACCACTTTTCCAACACTTAGAAAAATTCTGTCCAAGACAGATTTTGTTGGTAACACCAAAACTTGTGAGGTTTTATCACACAGTTACAAGTTGAATCAGTTCCAAAGATAAACATCAATGTTGTTGCAAATGTTGCCAAGAATCCAAGCAACTCAATAGCATGAAACCAATCCACTTGTGCCAAGAATCATGGGTGCGACAACACACCATGTCAAGGCTGCCATGAAAAATCAGTTTGGGAGTTTTGTGCCATCCACGATTTCTGAGTCAAAAGGAATGATCACTATGCCACATGCCTTCAATCTGATCATGAACCAACTGATCCAACTGATAGGGCTGAGTCAAAAAGCCAAGGAATCTTCCAACTTGAAATTCATCCACTTTGGCACATTTTGCCTTGAATTCAAAGGGCATTAATGTGGAATAGTGCATTTTCAACAAAGTCACTCTACTCAGTCAAGTTCTCTGATTAAACAACAATAAAAACATCTGAAGAATGTGATTTTGGTCAAGGCATAGCCCTGCCCTTGGGAATGGCTAGTTTGCCTTGCTTGAGAAGAAATCCTCCAAGCCAATCCATGCAAATGTGATCTGATCCAGCAGGCATTCACTATTCCTCCAAGACAAAAGTTGATCACCTATAAATAGAGGTTCCAATGGATCATTCAACTCACACCAAAGCCAGTTACAGCACTGCTTTCTCTCATTCTTCCTTAAACCTTAAGTTTCTTGGTTTTTGAGTTACCACTATCGGGTTTTGAGTTGTAGCCTTAGGAAATCAATTCCAATTGCTCAAACACATCACATATGATGTATTTGAGGTGTCCAAACACTTAAACACTGACTGTAACACCTCAGGCTCAAAATCACCCTTCAACCAAGCCATTATGCCTCAATTATGCAGTTGGAGGTCTCCAGCTTGATCCAAAGAGTTTCAAAGTGTTCTAAAGCTTGCAACACACTCCATAACATCCATTGAAGCTGTATGGATCATTAATTCACAACAGGAACAAAGTTTGTGCAGAGTTCCATTTCAGCTTGCATCAAGGTAAGCCTCAAAACTCCAACTCCATGATCCATGCATATTTCCTCGCATGATATTTTTGCCAATTGCTTGCCATCATATGTTGATTGTTTTCCCTCAGAAAATTTGATCATGGGACTCATAATCATGACTGCATGATTTCTTTTGCAAAATTAGAGTTCATACGGCCACAATGATATAATTTGTTATACACTGAAAATGAATGAAATTGGGTATTGCCATCTTCTTCCTTGTGAAAAAACGCATGAGTTTGGTGTTTGAATCATGTCAAATGGTTGAGAAACGAGAGAGATGAAGGGCTTCATGCATGAGCTAGAGGAAGAAGATGGCCATGCACTACAACAGATAAGACCTTAGACAGCGCTTTTTTTGCCCTTAGACAGCGCTTTTAAGCGCTGTCTAAACCTGCGCTGCTATAGGTTTAGACAGCGCTTTGGGTAATACCAAAAGCGCTGTCTAAAGGGGGGTATATTTAATGAAAAGCGCTGTCTATGGTACCTTTAGACAGCGCTTTTTGACATTATAAGGTATACCTTAGACAGCACTTTTGGGAAAAGCGCTTTCTAAGCCTTACCTTTTTTGACATTTTTTTGGTATACCTTAGACAGCGCTTTCAGCAAAAGCGCTGTGTAAGCCCTACCTTTTTTGACATTTTTTTGGTATACCTTAGATAGCGCTTTCTCCAAAAGCGCTGTCTAAGGTCAACCTTTTTGAACTTTTTTAGGTATACCTTAGATAGCGCTTTTGTTAAAAGCGCTTTCTAAGGTCCACCTTAGACAGCGCTTTTGTCAAAAGCGCTTTCTAATCCCCACCTTAGACAGCGCTTTCACCAAAAGCGCTGTCTAAGGTATACGAAAAATTTTATATAAATTTTTTTAAACCACAATTTTTACCAGGTTTTTCCAACCAGAATTTGACCTGTTTTTCAACCAGCAATTTTTTTCAGAAAAATACCACAATTTGGAGATTCAAATCAATCCAATTTATCCTATTTAAATGTACCAATTTACACCAAAATTATATATCCAAAACAATTGGCAATTCAAACCAATATATATATTTAAAATTACAAACCAAAATTATATATACACCTATTTATAATTACAAATCATTACATTTTTTCTACAAATGCACATATTACTTATACTAGTACTTTTGCATCCAACCAAAGCATTGCTTCAAATCTACATTATAAACACAAAGATTGTAATTCAATTAAAAGAATACATAAACAAAGTTACACATATTTAAATTCTCATCAATTAAAGTAAGAGTACAATATTATACCTTGTAAAATTCCGAGCTCCATAATGTATTGACACCAATCCTCTTTAATTTCATCCAATTGAGAAATTGAGTAATGAGCACACTTGCATTCTTCAAAGTACTACATAATAATATAACTTAGTTTGATTTAGTTTTAACTATTTCATTAGACATGAGAGATATGTGTTAATATTAAAATAACTCATAAGTTAAAAATACATACATCGGATGGAATCTCTATTAGATCCAACAAAAGAGTGTCTCTCATAAACCTCAACATGAAATAGCCGCAATCTATTTGATTGCATTGCCGAGGACATTACAAATGAAAAGAAAATATGGATAAATCCTAAGTTTTATCAAGTAGCATCACTAATATAATAAAACATGTGATAATTAATATACCTTCACATAATTCCATGTAATAATGGGGTTGACTCTCCGCGGTGGTAGATGGCTATCTCGTAGTGCTAGGAAAGCTTGTATAGCGCTAATAAAATATAAGTGAATATTTAGAACAATCAACATAAATAAATAAACAAACAAATAAATATACACATTCATATTTAGAACAATCTCACTTACGTGTCAATACACTTCTTCAAATCCGGGTATGTTGTCCAATCATTTCCTAACGAATCCAGATAATACACCATTGCTCTGCTAGGATTAATTACGACTAACAACCAATGTCCACTGTAAGATTAAACAAGTGTTAGATGGAAACTTTCTACACGACATCAAAATACAAAATAACTATAATAGATGAATTTAGAATGAAAATCTAACCCAGTATTAAACGGTAAAAAGAACAACTTTTCCGTTTCTTGGTTGTCCATAAAGACGTCGCGTATATACGCCAGGACCTCATCTGGTTTATTGATTATTAAGGTTAAGTTGACAGACGCCGGGCATAGGAATGTAAATCTTTGCTGCAATCCATGTGGGCGCATAACTCTGTCATACAGAAACCTTAAATAAAAACATCATTAACATTAGACTATTCATTTGAAACATAAAGTAAATAAGTTGTTCAATTAATATACCAAAGTAGATCGGATATATACCTCACGTATGTATTGACAACAGTGACGCCCAATTCTTCATGATTGAAAACTTGCTCGAAGTCTTCATTACCAATATTTTGGTCATGTTCAAAGCCATAGATACCTTTCTCCATATGTATAAGACGAACACCTCCGGTGATAATATTTGTCACTTGTAGATACGTCTGGAGGCACGACCTAAACTTGGAGATAGGTTGTTTTCTACCCCTGCTCTTCTTAGCACCAACATTTTTTTGCATTGAAATGTTGCTAATCTCTTTACCAGGCAGCTATATATCATATAATTTGTTAGATGAAGTATAAGATATCCAATTTAACATTTTCTATACATAAATATCATATAATTGTGATGTACCTGTTTTTTTGAAACAACGGACTCGGTATGCTCTGGAATCCGCTTATCCTTTGTTTTGGATCTTGTTGGAGTCTAAATAACATTACCATGTAAAAAATGAAAATAAAATGCTCGTAAAATCTTTGAATCTACACATTAAGGTTAACAAAGGTTTATAACGGTTTTAAGCATACCTCATATCCTACGAGTATGAGGTTTGACGGCCATGCAACATACGACCCTATAGCAGCTCGCACCAATGTTACATCTGAATCATCGTCAGGATAGGGTAATGGTGCTTCCTCCTCTATAGCAATATCAACTGATACTTTCAAACTTCCAGTAGGGAGGGATTTATTGTGAAGTAATTGTACCCCATTGTTATACACTTTTCCCTTTGCAACCTTTCGATAAGTTGGTGAAGATAAGAAGAGCTGACATTGGGAAACGCCCTAAAACCAAAAATAAATATGCCATTGTTAATGTGTATATATGTCATTTAAATAATTTAAGCTACTAATTTAATTTCATAAATATATATATAACTACCTCTGGAATAATCGGATGAAAGCTGCAGTTGATACTATCTTTCTCCGATCCATCTCTAAAACCTGAAGCGTTATCCCTTTCTTTTTCCTTTCGTAATTCCCGAACCTCAGCTTCTAGTGCTTCCAATTTAGCTTGAAGTTCTGAATTACTAGCAGCCTTTCCCTTTTTAATATTCAAGGAGGTCGGGGTGATCCCAAATGCCTTACCCCTCACCTGACCAGAATACTCAGGGACATCTAATGCCCGACTAAGTATGCTCCTGGTATCATCTGGAGATACAGACTGAGATAACGCCTCCTGAAAATCAGATGAATATCGAATATTTGTCAAATATTTGTTAGTAAAGTTTTGATTTAATTAAATAAATATTGTTATACTTACACATTTCTCAAATACTTGTAGAACCTCTTCTGCAACAAAGCCAAATAATATGATCAAATATAACTCATGATGAACAATTATTATATCATTGCAATATATTGATACCTACCAAAGATTGCTCCAAACGTCCATATCCAACACGTACTTTCCTGTATTTATACTTGGGAGCTGATGCTCTTTCCCGATTAATTGCACTTAATCGCTTAAATTCTGGGGTTTGTCGCTTGGATTTAAACGTTACCCATTCTTGTGGTGAAATCAAACTTGCATATTTAGATGGATACTCTCCATCAACAAAGTTATCGTCAGCATCCCTACGATAGGTGCGGTTTAAATATGTCCTAAACCCTCTTAGGAGCTTCCCTGCCAATCTCATCAAAAAAGCTTTTCTTTCTTCCTCGACGTTGAAGCACCTCTAAAAAAACCATACACATTGGTTAGTACAAATAATTTGAAGGACATAATTAGTTGGCATAATTAAAGACATAATTATGGTACCTTTATCTCATTCCAAATTTTTTCTTTGGTTTCCTTCCACTGTTTGGTTCTCCAATCATCACAAGTAATAGGAACCACATTCCTTTCAAGTGCACCAATGAAACTTGTCAAAGTATGACCATTAGGCTCAATAAGTGTATTCGAAGCGCTCCAATGCACATTATAAGTGATGCCTTGATCTCTAGCATGGATCACTCTCTTCATAATGGTTATTCCTATTCTAATCTCTTCTTCCATAGATCTGTTACTTCCAACCTGAATATCGGGATCATCATCATGTAGGTGATCATCATCATGTGGGTGATCATCATCATGTGGGTGATCATTGTTAGTAGCCATCTAACCTGTAATAAATAAATCAAGGATATCAAATATAATATATAACAAATATAATAAAGAAATCAAGGATATCAAATATAACAAATATGACATAATATATAACAAATATAATAAAGAAATCAAGTATATAACAAATTTTAAGAGTTTTTTAGAAGATTTAAGAGGTGGAAAAAAGAAAACTAAACTAAACTATTTATAATTTTTAATATAAAATATGTTTTAAAATAGACCTTAAAGTTGTAGGACTAGTTTCAATATTTGGTTACACGTTGTTCCTATTCTACATTGGAGTAAAAACAAATATGAGTGTAGTCCATAAAACTAGGAGTGGTGCCACCAACATTGGTTCTTTAGCTATAATGGCTCCCTTTCTATGTGGCATGGCTACTCTTAGTTATTTCTCATCAAAACACCTTGAATCTTACCAAACAAAAATACTTGGAGTTAGCTCACTAAAACTAACCTAAACTAGCATGTTAACAATTCAAATTCCAACAACAGTCCAACTAATTTCGACCTAAACAATAACTTCATTAACAAAACTCATCAAACATACTCATCAAACATACACATTCACTACAAAACTTCATTAACAAAACTTCATTAACTAAACTCATTAACAAACTCATCAAACATACTCATCAAACATACACATTCACTACAAAACTTCATTAACAAAACTTCATTAACAAAACTCATTAACAAACTCATCAAACATACTCATTCACTACAAAACTTCATTAACAAAACTTCAAACATACTCATTCACTACAAAACTTCATTAATAAAACAGTCCAACATAACTTCATTAACAAACTCATCAAACATACTCATTCACTACAACATTGTAAAGCAACAAAACCATACAACAACAATGTAAAGCAACAAAACCCTATTCTTCACAACAACGACGTACCTTTAACGACGGTAACAACGGCAATGCAAGAACGAAATGTATCAGTTACAAAGAGCAGAAACGAACGACGGTAATGAGTTCGCAACGGACGGCAATACAACGACGGCAACGGACGGACGGCAATGCAACGACGGCAACAACGAACGACGGCACGGTGGAGGACGGTTGACGGTGAAGGTTTGAGTTCGCAAGGGTTTTGAGCTCAGTTCGCATGCAGGGGAGAAGAAAGAGCGGAAATATGAAAATGAATACTGACTATTCATATATTTTAATTTAATTAGACCTTAGACAGCGCTTTTCATAAAAGCGCTTTCTAAGGTGGACCTTAGACAGCGCTTTTAAAAGCGCTTTCTAAGGTTGGCCTTAGACAGCGCTTTTGATTTTATTTTTTTTTAATTTTTAGGACCTTAGAAAGCGCTTTTAAGGAAAGCGCTGTCTAATATTTTCCTTTAATTTTTTTTTTAAAATTAATAAAACTTTAGAAAGCGCTTTTTACCGAAGCGCTGTCTAAGGTCTTATATTTTTTTTTAATTTATAAGACCTTAGAAAGCGCTTTTAACTAAAGCGCTGTCTAATATTTTCCATTAAAATTTTTTTTAAAATTTATAAGACCTTATAAAGCGCTTTTGACCAAAGTGCTGTCTAAGGTCTTATATTTTTTTGCGCTTTTAGTTTTTTAAATGAATAGTTTCCTTGTTTTTAACTTATAGCAGCGCTTTTGTATTAAAGCGCTGTCTAAGGTGCGATATTATAACTTACTTTTGTTGTAGTGATGGCGCCATTTTTAGAAAATCCAACTAGTTTGATATATATTTTTCACTTGCCATGTTATTAATGAATTGGCATTGTGCCCCAGTGGTTGATCAACTGGTTTGTGTGTACTAGCGAGCGAAAGGTCTGGGGTTCGAATCCCCCTCGCCCCAGACCTTTTTTTTTTATCACTTTTTCCTATTTTTCATATTATTTTGTTAATGATTTGAAAAATTAATAACTCACTCAATTTTAATTATTTTTTACTTAGATTTATATTATTTATTTAATATAATTAGTATTTTTTGTGAATAAATTCATTTTTAATTGTTTTTAAACATTTTAAAAGTGAATATTTACTTTGAAAACCAAGACCTAATGAGTTTAAACATCTCTTGTGATTTATACCTCATTTTTCAAACCTTAAACAAAAATCACAAGTGGTTTATTCAAACCTATTTGGTATTTTTCATTGATTTTCTTTAAATATTTACTTTTAAAGATTAAAATTAGGGTTTCTTTGATTTTCACCCTCATCAAACAATTTGAAAACTTTTTGGGCCTCATTCGTTGTATAAGTCCCTCTGTACATTTTCAAAGTCCGGCGCGATCGTCGCCTTTTAACAAAAAAGACTGTTGGGCTTCTCTTTGAGCTATAAGTCCCATTTATTTTTCTTTAAACTTTTGGGCCTCTATTAGAGTGTAAGACCCAACCCCCTTGTACAGAAAACTTGTTGGGCCTCATTCGTTGTATAAGTCCCTCTGTACATTTTCAAATAAACGACGCAATCGTCGCCAGTTTAAAACAAAACAATTGGGCCTCTCCTTGAGCTATAAGACCCATTCAAAACATTTGGGCCTCTATTAGAGTGTAAGACCCAATCCCCTTTTAACGAAAAACATTTTGGGCCTCACTTACTGTATAAGTCCCTCTGCGATAAAAGGAAACCTCGGCGCGATCGCCATTTTAAACAAAAAATCATCTGGGCCTACCCTCGTGTTATAAGCCCCACTCTTTTTCTTTAAACCTTTTTGGGCCTCTAATAGAGTGTAAGACCCAACCCCTTTGTACAGAAAACATTTTTGGGCCTCAGTCACTTGTCTAAGTCCCTCTGTACAAATTCAAACAGTCCGTTCACTGATAAAACCCTGGGCCTCTCCTTGAGCTGTAAGCCCCAAATCTTTCTTTTTCAAAGCACTTTCTCCTTTGATTTTGAATATACTATTGTTTTCGATTTTTCTTTGTTGAACAACTAACCAAACAGTATGGAAGCTCTACAACTGAGTAAGTGGTTATTGCTTTCATTTACTGCTTTCATATACATATAACTGGATTGTGGGGCTGTTTCGCTGTAAGTCTTCTTTCATAAACTCATATCAACTGTGTAATAATAGTATAGATATTTAGAGTTTCCCCGACAACTACGTCTAGAAATAGGTGAAGTCGTTTCGTAGAAATAGACAACTAGATCCCCACTAGGATTACAAGATACAGTCTTCTCTTCGGCTGTCCTCATTAGGAATTGTCAAGATACTCTACTCCCAGAGATGAATGTATTCTCCGTGAATGGCATCTTTGAGTTTCTTCCAAATTCTCGAACTTTCCTGACTTGATCTATTCTTTGTGAATAGCTTGCCTTGAATTTCTCGGGGTTTGGGGACCCATCGGCTTCTTAAAAGCATCGGCCTCCTCTTAGGCATCGTACAAGGACCCACAGGCTTCCTAAAAGCAACCCCGCCTCCTCTTGGGCTTAGTACAAGGACCCGTCGGCTTCTTAGAAGTATTCACAGCCTTCTCTAAGGCTTCGTATAATGATCTCTTCCTCTGGGAATGATAGCCTCCTCTTGGGCTTCGTACAAGGACCACTCGGCTTCTTAAAAGTTTCCAGCCTCCTCTTGGGCTTTGTACAAATTGTCCCGACGACCTCCTAAAGGTATAGGAACAGAACTTAATCATCTCCATAGAACAGTCTTTTCAAGAGTCTACTACTATTTCTCAAAGCTTAGTATAAAAAATGAAACTCTAGACTTGGACGGTCTAATTTCCTTGAGTCACAAAGACATTCTCAAGCACCCTTCAAGAATAGGATGGAAGCCCGTAGACTCGGACAGTCTCAATACCCTTTGGATTTCCCACTTCCTTAAAGAACAGGAATAACCCGAATCCTCGAATCAAATCCTTGAGTACAGTGTTGCTCATATAAGAACTGATTTTCTCTTTAAATCAGCATACTGGACCTGTTACTCAATTGAAACAGACACCACAACCTCTCTCTCGGGCTTTGTACGAGACACATAAGAGACTCCCTCGTTGAGTCAATCACCCCTTTTGCATTCATCTCGGGCTTTATACGAGATACCAAAAAACTCTCTTGTTGAGTCAAATAGCCTTCATCTCGGGCTTTATACGAGATACCAAAAGACTCCATCGTCGAGTCAAGACCTTTTAGCCTCTCTCTCAGGCTTTATACGAGACACATATTAGCCTCCTCTTAGGCTTTGTATAAGAAAACCACTGGTTGATCCAATCAACCTTTTAGCATCAAATCTTTGCCTCGTTCACAGTACACAAACATCAACAACTCATTCCCCCTCATCTAATCGCTGTAAGTGGCAAGCCCCTGGATCATCTACATCCATGCCACTGTCCCTCTTTTAGCATGATAAATTCCTAAGGAAAGATAGCATTGCTCTACACTGAGTTAAAGTCTTCTCCCTCAGGTTAAAACCCCCTATAAAGGAAATTATGGCATTGCTAGGATCCGCGTATCCCGGTTAAAGTAATCCTCCTTTACAGTCAGTCACCCAACAGTTGTGACATACAAACCCCTCTTTAGAGATGACAAATTCTCTCTAAAGACGAAACCATCAGCTTCATATCTTGGGCTTTGAACAAGATACAAATAGACTTTTCAGCTTCACATCTTGGGCTTTGAACAAGATACAAACCACCTTTCGCTTCACGTCTTGGGCTTTGAACAAGACACCAAAATACCATTTCCTCCCATAGAATAGCAGGAACTACGAACACTCTGATTTCCCTGTTTCGGTAAACGGGAATACGTAGGCATAAGATTGAAAGAAAAAATCTTAGCGAGCACACTAAACAAAAACCCTAAATCCCATACTCCCATATATCATAACCTGAAGCAGTATCCTAACAGAATCCTAGAGAGAAATCAGTATTGGCGAAAATACAAATAACCAATACAAAGGCCCCCCCACATTGATAGCATTCGTAACCTAACACACCGCTGTTTAAACTCAGTATGCAAAGCAGGGTTAATTGGAGACATCTATTTGCCTTCCTTATTCAGCTCACAATAGGATAAAAAATGAATCGACCTGTAGTTAAAACTCAACCGCAGAGAGCGACCAGCGATTAAGAACCGCGTCCAAAATCACTCGCTACAGAAAAATGCGCCCACCGTGGGGCACGTCTCTGTTTTTCTTCTTCCTTTTCACCTCTTGCGTGAATACCACAGATTGGGGCTTCCGCCGGGGAACCCATTTTCTGTCAGGAACTTAGGATTCATAGCTTTAAAGGTCTAGGATTATTAGGACAAATATATATACTGCTTTTCCTAATTTCTATACATGTTTATTTTTCTGCTAATGGGAATGCGTGTGATGCTGCATGTGGAAAGATTGAGTATACACTTAAGATAAGTGATGGCGACGAGGTCGACCATCAACCTCAGTGGAGGCTGACCAATGCAACCCATTCTCTCACCTAGACAATGGGCTGATTGTGATGTCTGAGAAGCTGAGGAGCCAAACCCTTTCGTAGTGTGGAAGCTATCGGGAATAGTTGTTACAAGATACTACCCTCATTCGAGGCTGGTGATCTATTCTCGGTGAATGGCACTTACTCTATGATTGCTCTACAACTCGCTGGCGATCCGCTTGTTGTTTTGCTTTCTTGGGAGGAGCTGATGATAATGAGTACAGGTACAAAAATCAGCTTAGTATAAACCTTTGGGGATGGGTAGAGCCTTGACTTCATGACAACGACCCTTTGACCCCATGTTTTTTCTATGTTTTTGTGTGCTGCATTCATGCATTCATTTAAAAAACATTAAAACATTCAAAAAATTTCTCTTCTAGTCTCTCTATTTTTCAAATTAAACTAAGACTGTGATTGCAAATATCAGAGAAAAGGATTGCACTAATGGATTTCAGTAGAAGGAGAACCCATAGGTATACCTTCAAGGTTCCAAAACTTGAGGATTTGAGAAGGTTAGCGAGGATGATCACTAACCAAGAGGCTTTCAGAGCCAAACACGGAGGTCTGCTACCACTGTTAAGATTCCTTGTGATTGAGGGAATCATGGATGCGCTCATTCAGTTTTATGATCCAGTTTATCACTGTTTCACATTCCCGGATTACCAGCTCGCACCAACGCTGGAGGAGTATTCCCATCTGATTGATCTACACATTATAGATCAAGCTTCATTTTCTGGACTGGAAGAAATTCCAAAGAATCAGACCATTGCAAGAGCAATTCATTTGGACGAGTCTGAGGTCAGGACTCACATGACTACTAAGGGTGGCATCCAAGGTTTGCCAACCCAGTTCTTGACAAAGAAAGCCCTGTATTTTGCCAGTATAGGAAACGTGACTGCTTTTGAAAGCATCTTTGTCTTGCTCACCTACGGGTTATTTTTGTTTTCCAACATCAATAACTTAGTCGATATTAACACCATTAAGGTTTTTCTCATTGGAAATCCTGTGCCAACTTTGCTCGCAGATGCATATCATTCTGTACACTTGGGAAATTTGTACAGCGGAGGGGAGATCACATGCTGTGTACCTTTGCTTTACAAATGGTTTATCTCCCACTTTCCCAAGTCTGCTGCTTTTTGGGATTGTAAGTGAAATTCTGGCCTGTATATATCAGATGTCCTATCGAGATGTCGTGACACTGATATACAACAACAATGAACAAGTTCAAAATAAAAGTGTGCATAAAATGTAAAGAACACCAGAAATTGTTAACCCAGTTCGGATCTAACTATCCTACATCTGGGGGCTACCAAGCTAGTGATGAAATCAATATTCGATAGTATCAATTCACTGACAACCACACCCGGTTCAATCAGCTCACTTAATCACTACCCTTCCTATGACTTCTACCTAAGACTCCCCTAGGTATGAGGCCCTCCTCAAATCCCTCTTCAATCACAACCCGTGACTGGTTCCTTACAAGACAAGTAACAATGGTAAAAACACAAATTCTCAATACTTCACAGCTTATGAGAATTAACACTCAGTTACTCAATGCTTAAAAGCTTATGAGCAACCTTACACAACTTACACTACAGTCCTTGTACTGTTATCATAAGATACCAGTTAGGCTCACAAAACACAAGCACACAACCCTAAAAATACATGTAAGTTCGACACCTAAAACTACGTTTACATCAGTCTATTTATAGCTTGTAATCTGGACTGAATTGGGCTTCAAAAACGCAGCAATTAGGCTGCTCACAAATCTGCAAAATTAACTCCAATAAAATAGGTCTTCAATCCAAAGTTTCCTATTATGTCTCCATAATTAGAAACAGCAGCAAATCCGAAAACCAACAAGTAACCCTAATCCAAAAATGCTTTGGATGCCACATAGGATAACCAAATATTCACAGAATATTCAGTTACAAATCATTGTAACAGATTCTGCAATAAATCCTGACTTCACAGCGCGATGTCCTATGAGCAGTCATGGAACATCTTCATTCGACATGTTGAACAAAGAGTAGAGAAACATATCTTTAGACATCTTCATTCAACCCCTGCTGCTACATGAGTTTTAGCAAAATAATGCCAACCATAAAACCAAGGAAATAACAATCTCCCCCTTTGGCTTATTTTTGGCTAAAACTCCACACACACTTAAACACCATCAGTATCAGCAGCGGAAAAAAAACACTCAACCACCATCAGTATCAACAAACACAAACCAAACCAGCATAGCAGCACTCCCCTTCAGCTGCAAAAAAACACACACAGTACCACAAGAACACTCATCATAGTAAACTGGCAAAAACTCCCCCTCAACAGCAGCAACATTTCACATTATATTCTCCCCCTCAGCAACTGCAGCACCACAAACATAATCTACCAGCAGCACACACACTCCCCCTCAATAGCACAGGCACTTACTAATGCTGCTCCCCCTCACACTTACTACTCCCCCTTTTTAGCCACAAATATGACAAAGAGAGGTCATAGACAAATGTAACCAAATCACATAGCAGTATATTGTTCAAAACCAAAAAGAATTAAGTTGTCTTAAGATAAAACAAACAAAAACCAGAAAGTAAACTTGCAGATAGCCTCTAGCTATTCAACACTGTCCTCTTCAGCCACCTCATCACTTTCACCTGCTGATTCACATTGTCCATCATCTTCAGTCAGCTCTTGCTCTTTAGCAGCATTTCTCTTTTCATTCACACATTGCACTACCAGAACCTCCTTTAGTCTTTTCAGTCTGGCAGCCAGAAGCCACATTGATTGCTACAGGTCTTCATGAATGCACACCCCAAGTCTGCTCCTCAGGTTTTCAAACTTAACTGCATCCAGAGCCTTAGTAAATATGTCAGCAAGCTGATTTTCTATGCTCACATGCTCAAGTGTTATGACTTTGTCCTCCACAAGTTCTCTGATGAAGTGATGTCTGATGTCAATGTGCTTTGTCCTGCTATGTTGGATGGGATTTTTGGAAATATTAATAGCACTCAGGTTGTCACAAAATAGTGTCATGACATCTTGTGTGACATTATACTCTGACAACATGTGCTTCATCTATACCAGTTGCGCATAACTACTACCAGCTGCTATGTACTCAGCTTCAGCAGTAGAGAGGGATACTGAATTCTGCTTCTTGCTAAACCATGAAATAAGATTATTTCCTAGAAAGAAGCATCAACCTAAAGTGCTTTTCCTATCATCTGCACTTCCAGCCCAATCAGCATCACAATATCCTTTTAAATCAGTCCCAGAATCATGGCTATATAGCATCCCATGGTCACTTGTGCCATTCACATATTTCAGAATCCTCTTCACTTTATTCAAGTGACTCACTTTAGGATCAGATTGATATCTGGCACACACTCCAACAGCAAAGGAAATGTCAGGTCTGCTTGCTGTGAGATACAGTAGACTTCCAATCATACTTCTGTACAAGCTGTGGTCCACACTTACTCCATTCTCATCCTTGGATAACTTCAAATGGGTGGGAGCAGGTGTCCTTTTGTGATTGGCATTATCCAGCCAAATTTCTTTACTATGCTCTTAGCATATTTGCTTTGAGAAATAAAGATAGAATCCTCCATTTGTCAGACTTGTAATCCAAGAAAGTAGCTAAGTTCTCCAACCAAACTCATTTCAAATTCTGATTGCATTTGTTGAACAAACTGTTTCACCATAGCTTCTGTCATTCCCCCAAATACAATGTCATCCACATAAATTTGGGCTATCATTAATTTTCCTCCTTCTTCCTTGACAAACAAAGTTTTGTCAATGCCTCCTTTTCTATAACCATTTGCTACTAAGAATTCTGTCAGTCTCTCATACCAGGCCCTTGGAGCTTGTTTCAAGCCATACAGCGCTTTCCTCAGTTTGTATACATGATTGGGGAAGTTTGGATCAGTGAATCCTTTAGGTTGATCTACATAGACTTCTTCATTCAGATAGCCATTCAGAAAAGCACTCTTCACATCCATTTGGAACAGCTTGAATTTTAGATTACAAGCCATCCCTAAGAGTAGTCTGATGGATTCTAATCTAGCCACTGGAGCAAAAGTCTCATCAAAGTCAACTCCCTCAACTTGAGTATATCCTTGTGCAACAAGTCTCGCTTTGTTTCTTGTGACCACTCCAAGCTCGTCAGACTTGTTTTTGTAGATCCACTTTGTTCCAATAACATTCACCCCTTCTGGTCTTGGTACAAGATCCCAGACATCATTTCTTCTGAACTGCTCCAGTTCTTCTTGCATAACATTTATCCAAAACTCATTTGTCAGAGCTTCCTTGACATTCTTTGGCTCGATCTTTGACACAAAGCAAGCATTTGACATAGTCTCCCTTCTTATGGTTCTCACACCTTCATTCAGATCTCCAATAATTAATTCCCTAGGGTGATCCTTCTGAATCCTTATAGAGGGTCCCCTGTTAGCTTCCTCTACCTCTTCATTCTCAGGTCTGGTGTTGATTTCTTGAGCACTATCTTCTATAGACTCAAGGCCTGGAGAGTTTTCATTGTTCATGGGCAGACATGCTCCAACATCATCTGGAACATCTTCATCGTTGCTAGAATCATCAACCACCACATTTATGGATTCCATCATCACCTGAGTTCTAGAATTGAACACCCTATATGCTTTGCTATTTGTAGAGTAACCCAAAAATATTCCTTCCTCACTCTTAGGATCCATCTTTCGCCTTTGCTCACGATCCACTAAGATATAGCACTTACTACCAAGCACATGGAAATACTTCACGTTTGGCAATCTACCTTTCCATAGCTCATAAAGAGTGACAGAGGTACCTGATCTGATAGTCACCCTATTGTGTATATAGCAAGCAGTATTCATGGCTTCAGCCCAAAAATGATATGGAAGTTTTTTGGCATGAATCATGACTCTTGCACATTCTTGTATGGTCCGGTTCTTGCGTTCCACCACACCATTCTGCTGAGGAGTAATCGGTGACGAGAATTCATGAGTGATTCCCTCAGATAAGCAGAACTCTTCAAACTTGCTGTTTTCAAATTCTTTCCCATGATCACTTCTAATTCGAACAACACCACAATCTTTTTCCCGTTGAATTCTCTGTCACAATTCTTTAAATGCTGTAAACACTTCGGACTTTTCTCTGATAAAACTTATCCACGTGAATCTGGAGTAGTCATTTACGACAACATAGGCATACTTCTTCCCACCAAGGCTTTCAACCTGCATAGGTCCCATTAAGTCCATGTGAAGTAGTTCTAGAACTATAGAAGTTGTGGTAAGATGTTGAAGCTTCTTGTGTGACCCCCTTGTTTGCTTCCCAACTTGACATTCACCACATATTTTGTCCTCATCAATCTTCAGCTTGGGAATACCTCTAACAGCTTCACTTGACATGACCTTCTTCATCCCTTTTAGGTGTAAGTGGCCCAATTTCTGATGCCACAGCTTGGTTTTACCTTCCTTTGTCATCAAGCAAGTGGACAGGTTTTCAGGTTCTAGAGGATTCCAAAGATAGCAGTTATCTTTAGACCTGGTGCCCTTCATAACAACTTCATGTTTCTCATTGGTTACTAGACACTTAGACTTGGTGAAATTTACCTTGAGCCCTACATCACACAATTGGCTTATACTGATTAAGTTTGCAGCTAGTCCTTTGACAAATAACACACGATCCAGATTTGGTTGTCCTGTGTAGTCCAGCTTTCCAACACCTTTTATCTCACCCTTCGATCCATCCCCAAAGGTGACATAATTGGTGGAGTGAGGCTTAATCTCTGACAAGAATTTCTTCACACCAATCATGTGTCTTGAACAACCACTGTCAAGGTACCAATCTTCTCTAGCAGATGCCCTAAGAGAAGTATGTGCTATGAGACCAACCATCATTTGTCTAGGAATCCATCTTCTCTTCACTTTACCCCAACTCTGTTCTTTATATTGTTGCTGAACACTTTTGGGATAGCCGTGTAGCTTGTAGCAAAAGGCCTTTAAGTGACCAATCTTGCCACAGTAATGGCATCTCCATGGTTTATACTTTGATCTTCAAACTCCTTTCTGATGGTTCATCTGATGTTGAAACATGTGATTTGACATCCTCACTTCTTGCTTTATTTTTTGAGGAGCAAACTTCAATACAGTCTTCTTAGAAGTCTCGGCTTGATTGTTAAAACCAAGGCCTTGCACATTACCAGCTTCTTTCCCATTCTGAAGGATCTCATCCAACTGCGTGGTACCATTGTTCAGCATTCTTATAGATTTGGTCATATTGGCAAGTTTTCACTTTTGCCATTCAACCTCCTCCTTCAGATCAGCAATGGTTGATAGATGTTCTTCCTTCTCAGCTTCCAGTTGAGCTATCAAGATCTTCTGCTCCAATATAATCTGGCACCTTTCTTCGTTCTTGATACACAATTCTGAAAACCCTGAGAATACTTCTTCCTTAGTGAGTTCCCCAACATAGGATTCTTTGTCAGAGTCAGATTCACAAGAAGTCTCTCCATCAGCCTTACAGATTCCAGCCAAGGCTGTCACCAATTTTGCTGATTCTTCTTCAACATCACTCTCAGACTCTCCTTCTGACCAAGACACGGATAGGCCCTTGTTCTGCCTTTTGAGATACGTGGGACACTCGGTCTTTATGTGCCCAAATCCCTCACATTCAAAGCACTGAACTTTCTTCCCTTGATTGAAGTCTTCTTCAGTTCTGGATCTTCTTCCTCCATCTTGGTTCTTACTGATGTCGAGTGACTTGTTCTGAGCATTTGCTCTTGACTTCCAGTCAATTCTTTTCAACACTTTGTTAAATTGTTTACCAAGTAATACCAGATCTTTAGACACATCTTCTTCATCATCTGAGTCATCAGCATTCGACACAAATGCTATACTCTTCTTCTTTTCAGCTTTTTCACTGAATCCTAACTCAAAAGTTTGGAGTGATCCCATAAGTTCATCCACTTTCATCTTGTCAATGTCCTGAGCTTCCTCTATAGCAGTGACCTTCATATCAAATCTCTTAGGTAGAGACCTGAGAATCTTCCTGACCAGCTTGCTGTCAGACATCTTTTCTCCTAAAGCACTAGAGGCATTAGCTATCTCAATAATGTTCATATGAAAATCATGAATGCTTTCATCCTCTTTCATCTTCAAACTCTCAAACTTGCTAGTGAGAAGCTGAAGCTTTGACATTTTCACCTTTGAGGTCCCTTCATGAGCAACTTTCAAGACCTGTCAAGCCTCTTTGGCAATAGTACAATGCTCAATCAGCCTGAAGATATTTCAGTTGACACCATTGAACAATGCATTCATGGCTTTAGAATTTCCAACAGACCCTTTGTAGTC
The DNA here is from genome assembly GCA_022829125.1 of Lathyrus tuberosus. Classification (NCBI taxonomy): domain Eukaryota; kingdom Viridiplantae; phylum Streptophyta; class Magnoliopsida; order Fabales; family Fabaceae; genus Lathyrus; species Lathyrus tuberosus. Next base: position 411,315 of record JALAZF010000070.1, on the reverse strand, counting down.
AGCATCATCCCAGTCCTCTTCTTCCTTCAGAACATCAGTAGGGTTACCTTTATCATCTTTAACCTTAGGGGGCTCCCATCCTTTGATGACAGCTTTCCATGCTTGATCGTCCATGGATTTGATGAAAGCTATCATCCTAGGTTTCCAATATTCATAGTTTGAACCATCCAACAGAGGTGGTTTATTCAGAGCTCCTCCATCCTTGTCCATTGTACCAGAAAGTACCTTCCCTGAATCTCACCCAGAAACAGCTAAGGGTGCCTGCTCTTGATGCCAATTGAAATTCTGGCCTGTATATATCAGATGTCCTATCAAGATGTCGTGACACTGATATACAATAACAATGAACAAGTTCAAAATAAAAGTGTGCATAAAATGTAAAGAACACCAGAAATTATTAACCCAGTTCAGATCTAACTATCCTACATCTGGGGGCTACCAAGCCAGGGATGAAATCAATATTCGATAGTATCAATTCACTGACAACCACACCCGGTTCAATCAGCTCACTTAATCACTACCCTTCCTATGACTTCTACCTAAGACTCCCCTAGGTATGAGGCCCTCCTCAAATCCCTCTTCAATCACAACCCGTGACTGGTTCCTTACAAGACAAGTAACAATGGTCGAAACACAAATTCTCAATACTTCACAGCTTATGAGAATGAACACTCAGTTACTCAATGCTTAAAAGCTTATGAGCAACCTTACACAACTTACACTACAGTCCTTGTACTGTTATCATAAGATACCATTTAGGCTCACAAAACACAAGCACACATCCCTAAAAATACATGTAAGTTCGACACCTAAAACTAGGTTTACATCAGTCTATTTATAGCTTGTAATCTGGACTGAATTGGGCTTCAAAAACGCAGCAATTAGGCTGCTCACAAATCTGCAAAATTAACTCCAATAAAATAGGTCTTCAATCCAAAGTTTCCTATTATGTCTCCATAATTAGAAACAACAGCAAATCCGAAAACCAACAAGTAACCCTAATCCAAAAATGCTTTGGATGCCACATAGGATAACCAAATATTCACAGAATATTCAATTACAAATCATTGTAACAGATTCTGCAATAAATCCTGACTTCACAGCGCGATGTCCTATGAGCAGTCATGGAACATCTTCATTCGACATTTTGAACAAAGAGTGGAGAAACATATCTTTAGACATCTTCATTCAACCCCTGCTACTACACGAGTTTTAGCAAAATAATGCCAACCATAAAACCAAGGAAATAACAGTAAGAGTGCCTTACGTTGGTCGCAGAAGATCATGTCTCTTGCTAACTCCGATATAGATTGGTGTAATAGGATCTATGATGGAATCAGAATCATTGATCATTGTGGAAACTTCCCCAACGTACCCCTTATAGGAACTAAGGGAGGAATCAATTACCATCCAGTTCTCGTTCGTCGTCAATTTGGATACCCGATGAGACACGTCCCACGGGGTGTTCGTCTGGAAGGTCTTTTCTTCAAGGAAGGAGAAAATGACAGAGCACTAAAGATGGAAATAGTGCACGCTTGGAAGCACGTTCATAAGAAAGGACGAGAGTCTCTAGGAAAACCAGACTGTGTCTCGGTGGAGCCTTATCTCCATTGGGTACAAACTAGAGCTCTCAAGCTGAAAATGCCTTATCCTCGTTACGAAATTCTTCCGCCAAGGGAATCTGTCATGTACTTCATGACGGAAACTGAAAAGCTTCAGGTTACTCTCAACAAAGTTCAAAAGGAGAGAAGGTCTTGGAAGAACAAGTACCGCACCCTCGACATAAAGTGCATCAAAATACAGCAATTACTGAAAGAAACAGATGCTCTAATTGAAATTTTGGAGCAACATGCTGTAGAGAATCAAGATGACCAAAGGAATTTGCTCAGTCCTTTCACTTGGCAAAGGAATGACAACCCGACAACGGCCCAAGACCCCCGTTCAAAGAAAAGGAAAGTACCAGCGTCAGCACCTGATTTTTCTTCAGAGAGGACTCAGGACCAATTAGCTTAGGTTTCTGTTTCTGCACCTTGTAATCTACTGTATTTCCATTTCTGTAATCCTTTGAATTTCAATAAAAATGGGTTTCCCCACTGTTTGATATTTGCAATTTAATTGTCGAAGTTTATTTTGATTAAACCAAAAAACAATTAATATAATCATTGCATTCATCATTCTCACATTGCGTATTCTTCTTACCTATGAATCTCACGTTTGTGTCTCGGTTCTAGAGAGTCAAACTGTCTCATTCGTATAATACTCGGGCCAATCATCAGAAAAGGATGGATGATCTTGAGGAAGAAAATAGAGAGTTGAAAGAAGAGATCGACGCTCTGAGAGAAGATATGAGAAAGCTTCGTAATGACATGCAAGCCATGGCAGAAGCTCAGCTACAAAGGACTGTGATCTCGGAGATCACCTTAACGCCCATAGTGGAAAAGTCTGATCCTAGGTATCAAATGCCGAAAGATCGTCCTTGGGGCATGCCTGTTAACTATATCACGGAAGGATATGTTCTGCCGATCGCTGAAGATCAGGGAAGCCGTTGGGCCTGAAGGTTACAAACTTCGGGAAAGTGAAGATGCCAGGGGCATACTTAAGACTCATGAAGGTTACAAACTTCGGGAAACGCCAAGATTTACTGTCGTAGTCACGGTACCACCCCCTGTGGTGCACACTATCCCGGAAGGACAGATTCCACCGATACCCGCTGGTAAAAAGGAAACTATGTTCGATAGAATGGATGAATTCCAGGAGCAGTTCCTGGAAATACAGAAGGAGCTGCAAGCCATTCGCGGTCAGGATTTATTTGGAAAGGACGCCGCAGACCTCTGCTTGGTCCCCAATGTGAAAGTTCCGCACAAATTCCAAGTGCCCGACTTTGAAAAGTACAAGGGTAACTCTTGCCCTCAAAGCCATCTGGTGATATACGCTCGGCGGATGTCAGCTCAGACGGAGAATCAGGACCTACTGATTCACTACTTCCAGGATAGTTTAACCGGTGCCGCACTCAAATGGTACATGGGTTTAAACCGTGCCACGATCAGCACATTCAGAGATCTTGGCACTGCCTTCGTCCAACAATACAAATACAATTTGGACATGGCACCCGACAGAGATCAACTCAGATCAATGTCGCAAAAGGACAAGGAAACCTTTAAGGAGTATGCTCAAAGGTGGTGTGAAATCGCCGCTCAAATTTGTCCACCTCTTGAGGAAAAAGAGATGACAAAGATTTTCTTAAAAGACCTTAAGCTCATTTTATTATGACCGAATGGTTGCCAGTGCACCCAGTGACTTCACCGAAATGGTCGGCATGGGCGTACGTCTTGAGGAAGCCGTCCGAGAAGGACGTTTGGTAAAAGACACTGGATCGACGAGCGGTACTAAGAAATACGGTAGTGCTCTCCCTAAGAAAAAAGAGCAAGATATTAGGAATATCTCTCTCAGAAAGCAAAGGCGACGTTATCAGCCGATAGCAGCTGTAACTCCCGCTATCAGCCCTGCGCCTATTCCTACGTATCAACCTCAGGTTGTGCAGAGCCAACCTGATCAGCAAAGGACACAACAGCCTCTTCAGCAGGCTCGTCCTCCATATAACAACAACCATACAACACGACCATCAGGATTTGATCCTATACCCGTGTCGTACGCAGAGCTGTTTCCATTACTACTGGCCAAGGGGCACATTCAGACTAAATCTCCTCTTACAGTACCGGAAAATCCACCTTTCTGGTTTAAGGTGGATCAAACTTGCCCTTACCATCAAGGAGGACCAGGGCATAACATTGAGACTTGTCTCAATTTCAAGTCTGATGTGCAAAAGCTTGTTAGGAGCGGGGTCTTATCTTTCAAGGATACAAATCCTAATGTTCTTACGAACCCGCTGCCTCAACACGAGAAGGCAGCAGTCAATTTGATAGAAGGAGAGACTAACGATGTCTATCAAATTCCCGATGTACTCTTGTTGAAAACCAATCTGGTCAAGATGCATTGTAGACAGAGTGGATATGGCCAGGTTCCACCACACAATTACGACCGTTGTAGCGTCTGTTCAGAAAGTAACCAAGGGTGCTACCTTGTGCGAGCAACTCTCCAGGGGCAGGTGGGCCGTGGAGAAATTCGTCCATATCCGGGTTCTGGACCCATCAACTGGACGCCGAACTACCTTGATGATCAAATTGAGGATGTTTTTGCCATTATCCCTCTACTTGACGAATCTAAAGTTCCCAACCGGGAACGGATCGAGATTACTTATGATGGTCAGAAAAATCAGAAGGTTCCCATAGTCATCTATCTGCCGAGACCATTACCGTATGAATCAACTAAGGCTATCCCTTACAAATACGGTGCAACAAAAATTGAAAATGGAAAGGAAATTCTGTTACCCTCTGTCGTGAATATTGCAGACATCAGTCGTGTAACACGGAGCGGTCGAATCTTCAACCGAGAAGTTGGAGAACCTAACAAAGAAAAGGAACTTCAAACGGAAACTCCTGATCTACCAGTCGGTCAGTCAAGTAATCCCGACCTTGTGAAAAATGATGATGAGATGCTGAAGCTCATCCAAAGGAGTGAATACAACATTGTTGATCAGCTGTGACAGACTCCTTCAAAGATCTCGGTATTATCACTGTTACTCAGTTCAGAAGCCCATAGGGAGGCTCTACAGAAAGTCTTGGAGCAAGCCTTTGTGGAACAAGATGTAACAATCAGACAGTTCGATAACATTGTCTCTAACATCACTTCCTGAAACAATTTGGGATTTAGTGACGAAGAATTACCTGAAGAGGGCCGCCGTCATAATATGGCGCTAAATATCACAGTTAACTGCCAGGACGATGCGTTAGCCAGCGTACTGGTAGACACAGGGTTAGCCCGGAATGTTATGCCAAAGTCCACTTTGATGCAATTATCATTCAAAGGCCCTCCGATGAGAATCAGCGAGGTCGTCGTCAAAGCGTTCGATGGATCCAGAAAAACAGTTATCGGGGAAGTTGATCTTCCCATAACTATCAGTCCTCACACTTTCCAAGTCACTTTCCAGGTCATGGACATCTGGGCAACATACAGTTGTTTGTTAGGAAGACCTTGGATACACCAGGCTGGAGCGGTTACTTCAACCCTCCACCAAAAGCTAAAGTTCTTCAAGAACGATCAACTTGTCACAGTTTGTGGGGAACAAGCCTTACTCGTGAGTAGTTTATCATCATCTACTGGTATAGAACCCGAGGAGGTTATTGGAACTCAGTTCCAAGCACTGTCGGTGAGCAAGAACAATCAGTTCAAAGAAGGAACTTCCATTTCTTCATACAACGATGCTATCAAAGCGGTCGAGAGTACCAATACGACCGGATGGGGACATCTTGTCATTCCTATTGACAATAAAACAAAGAAGGGTCTTGGTTTTACTGCAACCTGTACCCAGACAGCTGCCAACGATGAAAGTCTTCATCCCCTTCAAAACTTCTTCCACAATGGAGGTTTCCTTCGCCTAGTGTCTCAAGCAGTACATGCTATCAATGAGGAAGGTCCCTCTGACACAGATGAAGAATGGAGTTCCTACCTTAACGAGGACAGTTATATGTCTCTGGAAGAGGTGCCTACGCCATTTTGCTATCCTGCACAAAATCCAAGATTTATACCCAGGTCAGATGTCGAAATGATATATGGAGATTGTGATCTGGAAGGATGTCGTGCTCCGCCAAATTCATTAGAGGAAGACACTCCGATGAAAGACAACTTTGACCACAATTACTATGGCTCAATGGATGGTCTGCCAATGTGGCAACCTTATCCAGGAGATTTGGGGCAAGAAAGTCAGCCGAGTGATGAAACTCAGCTGAGTCTCTTTAAACAGAATACCTGTGTCCCCACCATGTCATGGGATCAACACTCGGGTCATCCTGAAACTACTCAACATGACGATGAATTCGCAACGTTTGCAGGACTTAAATTCATCAACTATGCTTTTCCCGAGGTCAACGTCATCGAAAGAGATGACTCCTCCAGTTCCAAAGAAGTTTGGGACATTCTGGGAGAACCAAGTGGAAAATACGACTATATGGTCAAGTACACCGCTCCCGAAAGCTCTCGTATCAGGCTCGAAGATATCCAGCCAACTGGATGGGGAGATACAGCTGAGAGCACAAATACTATGCAAAATACAACTGAGGAATTCTCCTACGACAACTCTGCCTGGGAGACAGATTCCAATGATCCTACTCCACCAGAAATCAGCATTATTTCTGAAGACAAATCAAGGAAGGTGTCAGACTTTGTGATTCACCGAGGAGTTCGCCGCCAATGGGTTGCCGTCGAGGTTTCGAAGGTCGTTCATCAGTCAAAGTAATTGCCATCTTTTAACCTTTCACCCTGCCCAGGTGAAACGGATGTTTTTATAGGGCTCGCTTTTTATAAATTTCCCTCTTCGCTTTGTCCAAAGCGACAGAGTTTTGTTTTATAGGGCTGTAGTTTCAAGGACCGACTTGTTCATTAATAAAATAACGTCGTTCTGTAATTTCCGCATTAATTGTTGTTTTCTCTTTTTTCTTTTTTCAGAAAATGGTAATCCTAAAAAACAATTCAAATAAAAAAAAGCAGTAAAATAAAACACTGCACACACTTGCATTTTCTCTATCTCTTCTAAACACGAATCATCACGTCATGCAGATTACTTGTTTTAAACCCCGTTGAAACATACGATCCGATGCCTTCTCCCAACTTTGAGTTCTCGGTATTAGGGGCTGAAGAAGAAGTTAACGACAAAATTCCAGAAGAGATCTCCCGATTACTCAGACAAGAGGAAAGGTCCATTGAACCTCACAAAGAGCCGTTGGAAATGGTAAACTTGGGTTCAGAGCAAGAGAGAAAAGAAATCAGGATTGGGGCACTGCTCAGTCCAACTGCCAAAGAGAGTTTGATAAAGCTTCTCAAAGAATTCCCCGATGTATTCGCTTGGTCCTATCAGGATATGCCAGGGTTGGATACCAACATCGTGGAACATCACTTACCGTTAAAATCGGAATGTCCGCCAGTAAAGCAGAGGTTGAGACGGACTCACCCGGACATGGCCATCAAAATAAAAGAGGAAGTACAAAAACAGATTAACGCAGGTTTCCTCGCCACATCAGAATATCCTCAATGGTTAGCCAACATCGTACCCGTTCCCAAAAAGGACGGAAAGGTCAGAATGTGTGTTGATTACAGGGATCTGAACAAGGCTAGTCCAAAGGACGACTTTCCCTTGCCGTACATTGACATGCTGGTAGACAGTACAGCAAAGTTCAAAGTTTTCTCCTTCATGGATGGATTCTCGGGCTATAACCAGATCAAAATGGCGCTGAAAGACACGGAGAAAACTTCGTTCATTACCCCATGGGGTACCTTTTGTTACAAGGTAATGTCGTTCAGTTTGAAGAATGCCGGGGCAACCTATCAAAGGGCCATGACTACTCTGTTTCATGACATGATACACAAAGAGATAGAGGTATATGTCGATGACATGATTGCAAAATCTAAGACAGAAGAGGAGCATGTGACCCACCTGTCAAAACTATTCGAGCGTTTGCAAAAGTACAAACTCCGCTTGAATCCCAACAAGTGCACCTTCGGTGTCTGTTCAGGGAAATTACTAGGGTTCATCGTCAGCTAGAAAGGAATTGAGGTTGATCCTGACAAGGTTAAGGCCATTCAAGAAATGCCTTCTCCGAAAACTGAAAAACAAGTCAGAGGATTCTTGGGACGTTTGTACTTCATCTCCAGATTCATATTCCTTATGTACGCCACATGTGCGCCGATTTTCAAATTACTCAAAAAGAACCAGGATTGCGTTCGGTCAGAAGATTGCCATACCGCCTTCGACAGTATTAAGGAATATCTGTTGAATCCTCCGATTCTATCACCTCCAGTAAAAGGAAGACCACTGATCATTTACCTCACAGTTCTAGAGGACTCAATGGGATGTGTACTTGGCCAACAAGACGAAACTAAACAGAAAGAGTCTGCCATTTACTATTTGAGCAAGAAATTCACCGACTGCGAAACTCGGTACACGATGCTTGAGAAAACTTATTGCGCTTTGGCTTGGGCAGCCAAACGTCTTCGCCAATACATGATTCGTCATACTACTTGGTTGATCTCAGAAATGGATCCAATCAAGTACGTCTTTGAAAAACCTGCTCTCACGGGAAGGATTGCCCGTTGGCAGATGCTGTTATCAGAATATGACATAGAGTACCACGCTCAGAAAGTCGTTAAGGGAAGTATTTTAGCCGATCATTTGGCTCATCAACCGATTGACAATCAAGAATCAATCAGGTTTTACTTCCCAGACGAAGATGTCATGTATCTAAAAATGAAAGACTGCGATGAACCGCTACCCAGTGAAGGGCCAGAACCAGGTTCCCAATGGGGACTTATCTTTGACGGAGCAGTTAATCATTATGGAAATGGAATTGGGGCAATAACTGTTACCCCTCAGGGTACCCACATTCCTTTCACCGCTCGACTTACGTTCAAATGTACTAACAACGAGGCCGAATACGAAGCATGTATCATGGGTCTCGAAGAAGCGATTGATTTAAGGATCAAAAACTTGGACGTATACGGCATCTCAGCCTTGGTTATCAATAAGATAAAAGGAGATTGGAACACATACCAATCAGGATTGATTCCTTACAAAGACTACGCAAGAAGGTTGTTACCTTTCTTCAACAGAGTTGAGTTTCATCATATCCCTCATGATGAGAATCACATGGCTGACGCTTTAGCCACCCTCTCTTCCATGATAAGTGTAGGTCAATGGAATTACTTACCTAAGATCGACATAATGAGCCTTGAATGACCCGCTTACATCTTCACGATTGAAGCAGTCACAGACGACAAACCTTGGTATCACGATATCAAATGCTTCCTTCAGAAACAAGAGTACCCACCTGGGGCATCCAGGAAAGACAGAAAAATCCTCAGAAGATTGGCTGGAAACTTCTTCCTGAGCGGTGACACTTTCTATAAGAGAAATTTTGACATGTTCTTGCTCCGATGTGTAGATAGACTAGAAGCAGACATGCTCATGAAAGAAATTCATGAAGGATCCTTTGGCACTCATGCCAATGGACACACAATGGCGAGAAAAATTTTAAGAGAAGGGTACTATTGGTTGACCATGGAATCCGACTGCTACAAGTACATGAGGAGGTGTCACAAATGTCAGATATACTCCGACAAAATTCATGTACCGCCATCACATCTCAAAGTTCTCTCTTCCCCATGGCCATTCTCGATATGGGGAATCGACATGATTGAAATGATTGAGCCCAAGGCTTCAAAGGGACATCAGTTCATCCTAGTAGCCATTGACTACTTCACCAAGTGGGTTGAAGCAGCGTCATTCGCTAATGTAACCCGACAAGTGGTGGTCCGATTTATCAAAAACAATATCATCTGACGTTATGGTGTTCCAAGCGAGATCATTACTGATAATGGATCTAACTTGAACAATAAGATGATGAAAGAGTTGTGTGCAGAGTTCAAGATCGAACACCATAACTCATCTCCCTACCGACCCAAGATGAACGGAGCGGTAGAAGCGGCCAATAAGAACATCAAGAAGATCGTTCAAAAGATGGTTGTAACTTAGAAAGACTGGCACGAGATGCTACCCTTTGCTCTTCACGGTTATCGAACATCTGTCCGTTCTTCAACAGGGGCAACCCCTTTTTCTCTAGTGTATGGCATGGAAGCAGTGCTCCCCATAGAAGTAGAGATCCCGTCAATCTGAGTATTGATGGAAGCTAAGCTCACCGAAGCTGAATGGTGTCAAAGTCGACACGACGAACTGAACCTGATCGAAGAAAAGAGAATAACGACACTATGCCATGGTCAATTGTATCAACATAGAATGAAGAGGGCATTCGACAAAAAGGTTCGACCCCGCATCTTCAGGAAAGGAGACCGTGTGCTCAAGAAGATGCAATCTTTTCTCACTGATTCTCGGGGTAAATGGACCCCAAACTATGATGGCCCCTATGTGGTCACAAAAGCTTTCTCAGGCGGCGCCTTGAGACTTGCAACCATGGACGGAGAGGAATTTGCCTACCCCACGAATGTTGATGTAGTCAAGAAATACTTCGCCTAAAAAAAATGTCTCGGTGGATTGAAAACCCGAAAGGGCGGTCCAGGCAAAAGTTAGAGACAAAATAAAAAAATAAAAAAAAAATCATCCCGATGGGTTGGAAACATCAAAGTACAATCCAGGCAAAAATTAGGGACAATGGCAAGTAACTATGTTCAACAGAGGCGAATCCCTCAGCAGCAGCAGTTACATCATCTGTCAGAAAGTTCCAGTCAAGGTCATCTTCGACAGAAGCTCAGGATGCCCAGAATTCAAAGTTGGTAGAAGGATAGTGGTCGTTATGTTTCAACGTAGCCCTTTTCCCTGTAAATTACCATTTTCTAACTTTGTATATACTATTTGGAATCACGCGTTTGGCTGATCTCCATTTTATCAATAAAATTTGAGCCATTGTGCTTTTGTTTGTAATTCTTATTTGTTTTAGCTTTACAGAACGACATTTTAACATGATTAACGATTCTTGAAATAAAACAAAATGAATTTACTTGTTAAAACTTTTTCTGCTTTTTAATAAAGTCGGCAATTTCTTTTGACTGTTGAACATCAGAAGAACATCGGTCGCTTCTCCAGAAGTAATCGAACCTCAAAGTGCAGAATCAAAGTACTCCTTCTAAACCAGTACGCCTGAATGAAGGGATCAATTATGTCAGAGATCTTATTTCGTCTGACACGCCTCGGCCGAGTTCTTATCTCCTAAGCCCGACCAACATAGCTCCCAACGGGGACTATCTCTCCTAAGCAAGGTGGAATTGCTATCTTGAACCCGCGATACTTTCTTGCCCTGCGACGGCCGAGTATCCAGTCATGTTCATCTTTTAGTTTATGTGTCGCGTCAGTTTTGTCAGTATATACATACATACATCATGCATTATTGATTCGCATTCACATTTCATATTGCATCACTATCACTCTAGTCGGTCTTGTCCCCTAGTGATAGAAGTTCTCTCAATCGAGTTGTCAGTTCTTGCCTCGTCAGGAAATGCTGCATTTGACCAACCTCGCCTCCAGTTTATTTCTGGAAGGAAGTTGGCCCTCGACCACTTTGATAACTTGAACCTCTAAAACATCAGAGCCCTCAGTCAACATCACTCTTCGCCATTGAAGATGATATCCTTGCTTTCCCGAATTAAGGAAAATCCACAGAGAAAGCCTCGTAATTAGAGATTCGGCAGCATGCCAGTTTCGTTCCGAAAAGATTGCTGATGAAAAGGTCATCGGCACCTCAAAATTGGACCCCATCATATGGAATTTCTCCGGGAAGATCCCGAGAAAAGTATGATGTAAGATCCCACGCAGAAGCAGCCTCTCAAGAGACTCGCTTTCCCCAGTAGAAACAAATGGTGTCTCCAACAGAGAAGTTTGTACAACTCTACAACTCAGATAAATGGGTTCCCCAGCGAGTCTGACATCAGAGTTTTTCCGTCAAATGGCATCTCCCCAGGAAAATTCGGTGAGAAGTTTGAGGAAAACCGCTACGAATAGCATCCCTTGTCAATAAAGTTTATTGACAAAAGAAACTAAGACCAGTTCCTTGGTAGGAAAACCAGGATCGAGGGGAAGTTTAAATCAGAAACTCAGACCAGTTCCTTGGTCGGAAACCAGGATCGAGGGGAAGTTTATTTCAGAAAATTGAGACCAGTTCCTTGGCTGAAGACCAGGATCGAGGGGAAGTTTTTACCTTTTTTAAGCACCATTTCTTAGCAAAAGAAGATGAATGCGTGCGCTACCATTCATAACCACCATCAAAATTTCGAGTATTCCGATATTTAATCCTCTTGCACACCGAATGCCTGAATACCTTCGTCATTTACACCTTCCAGTCCAAGAAGATTAAATAGGGGCATCTGTCATACCCCAAATTATGACCACTAAGATTTCCCATCATTGTGAAAATCATCATCACAATATGGAGGAACCATCACACTTCATCAGTCTCCCAAAAGATGGGTGAGCATCCACTACAATCAAAATTAGGGTTTCAAGCCCTCTCAGAGCCTTAGACAAAGGATCAATCAAGGAATGACATGATTTTCAACTTGTCTAACCTCTCAAGTAGCTACAAAGGCTAAAAAAGGACTCCCACTTCAAGGATTAAGCACAAGACTGCTCCCTTCTAGGTGGATCAAGCCTCAAGATCGCCAGTGTCACCAATTTAGGGTTTTGGTCGACCAGGGCCTCCAGATGAAAATTTTTCATCTGGGCACAAGCCAATGATCCAAAACATAACCTAATATACTCCATGGAACCTCATGAACCCAATCATCAAGTCAATTTTTCCTCAGGGGGTGCATTCATCAAAAATCAGGAATTAGGGTTTCTTAACCTAATTCACCCCTAAGTTGACTTTTGGGGCAAATCATGAGCCAAGACCTCAAGAGAGGGTTTGAGGGTCTCTAATGAACTATATTGATCCATTTGGAACAATGGATTAATCCAAGAAGCTTGAGCAACAAGTCTCAATTTCATCTGCACCACAGTTAGGGTTTTAAGGAAAAAGTCAACTATAACTTTGACTTTTGACCAGGACATGCTCCCAAGCCCTAGGACATGAATCAATATACCCTATGACACCCATGGAACATGTCCATCAAGTTTGATTTAGGTCAAGGACATGATTTCCTGAAGAATTGCACATATTGGAATTCATCTTATAAAAAGTCAACTGTGCACAAAAGTCAACTTTGACTTTTTGGGATTTTTCACCAAAATGGATTTTTAACCCTAAAATGATGCTAATGTATGATTTGAATCATCATTCATCAAGAAAAATCAAGAAAAGTTGGATAACTTGTAAAAGGGGTAACCATAAAAACTTAGAAAAATTTCTAAGTTAAAAATAAAGTGGCTAGGGTACCAACTTTGGAGGGTCATAACTCCTAAACCACAAAGCCATTTTTCCCCATCCAAGGCTTGATTTGTAGATCTCATTGCCCTCTACAAAAACTTCAACTAGACCTAACTCCAATTCATTGTGGATTTAGAGCTATGAGTGAGCCAAAATGGCTGAAAACATGAAAGTACCACTTTTCCAACACTTAGAAAAATTCTGTCCAAGACAGATTTTGTTGGAAACACCAAAACTTGTGAGGTTTTTTCATACAGTTACAAGCTGAATCACTTCCAAAGATAAACATCAATGTTGTTGCTAATGTTGCCAAGAATCCAAGCAACTCAATAGCATGAAACCAATCCACTTGTGCCAAGAATCATGGCTGCCACAACACACCATGTCAAGGCTGCCATAAAAAATCAGTTTGGGAGTTTTGTACCATCCACGATTTCTGAGTCAAAAGGAATGATCACTATGCCACATGCCTTCAATCTGATCATGAACCAACTGATCCAACTGATAGGGCTGAGTCAAAAAGCCAAGGAATCTTCCAACTTGAAATTCATCCACTTTGGCACATTTTGCCTTGAATTCAAAGGGCATTAATGTGGAATAGTGTATTTTCAACAAAGTCACTCTACTCAGGCAAGTTCTCTGATTAAACAACAAGAAAAACATTTGAAGAATGTGATTTTGGTCAAGGCATAGCCCTGCCCTTGGGAATGCCTAGTTTGCCTTGCTTGAGAAGAAATCCTCCAAGCCAATCCATGCAAATGTGATCTGATCCAGCAGCCATTCACTATTCCTCCAAGACAAAAGTTGATCACCTATAAATAGAGGTTCCAATGGATCATTCAACTCACACCAAAGCCAGTTACAACACTGCTTTCTCTCATTCTTCCTTAAACCTCAAGTTTCTTGGTTTTTGAGTAACCACTATCGGGTTTTGAGTTGCAGCCTTAGGCAATCAATTCCAATTACTCAAACACATCACATATGATGTATTTGAGGTTTCCAAACACTTAAACACTGACTGTAACACCTCAGGCTCAAAATCACCCTTCAACCAAGCCATTATGCCTCAATTATGCAGTTGAAGGTCTCCAGCTTGATCCAAAGAGTTTCAAAGTGTTCCAAAGCTTGCAACACACTCCATAACATCCATTGAAGCTGTAGGGATCATTAATTCACAACTGGAACAAAGTTTGTGCAAAGTTCCATTTCAGCTTGCATCAAGGTAAGCCTCAAAACTCCAACTCCATGATCCATGCATATTTCCTCGCATGACATTTTTGCCAATTGCTTGCCATCATATGTTGATTGTTTTCCCTCAGAAAATTTGATCATAGGACTCATAATCATGACTGCACGATTGCTTTTGCAAAATTAGGGTTCATACGGCCACAATGATATAATTTGTTATACACTGAAAATGAATGAAATTGGGTATTGCCATCTTCTTCCTTGTGAAAAAACGCATGAGTTTGGTGTTTGAATCATGTCAAATGGTTGAGAAACGAGAGAGATGGAGGGCTTCATGCACGAGCTAGAGGAAGAAGATGACCATGGCGCCATTTTCAAAAAATCCAACTAGTTTGATATATGTTTTTCACTTGCCATGTTATTAATGAATTGGCATTGCGCCCCAGTGGTTGATCAACTGGTTTGTGTGTACTAGCGAGCGAAAGGTCTGGGGTTCGAATCCCCCTCGCCCCAGACCTTTTTTTTATCAGTTTTTCCTATTTTTCATATTATTTTGTTAATGATTTGAAAAATTAATAACTCACTCAATTTTAATTATTTTTTACTGATTCTTTTTGCAAAAAATCATAAAAATGTTGAAATATTTTATTCCACAAAAAAATTAGATTTATATTATTTATTTAATATAATTAGTATTTTTTGTGAATAAATTCATTTTTAATTGTTTTTAAACATTTTAAAAGTGAATATTTACTTTGAAAACCAAGACCTAATGAGTTTAAACATCTCTTGTGATTTATACCTCATTTTTCAAACCTTAAACAAAAATCACAAGTGGTTTATTCAAACCTATTTGGTATTTTTCATTGATTTTCTTTAAATATTTACTTTTAAAGATTAAAATTAGGGTTTCTTTGATTTTCACCCTCATCAAACAATTTGAAAACTTTTTGGGCCTCATTCGTTGTATAAGTCCCTCTGTACATTTTCAAAGTCTGGCGCGATCGTCGCCTTTTAACAAAAAAGACTGTTGGGCTTCTCTTTGAGCTATAAGTCCCATTTATTTTTCTTTAAACTTTTGGGCCTCTATTAGAGTGTAAGACCCAACCCCCTTGTACAGAAAACTTGTTGGGCCTCATTCGTTGTATAAGTCCCTCTGTACATTTTCAAATAAACGACGCAATCGTCGCCAGTTTAAAACAAAACAATTGGGCCTCTCCTTGAGCTATAAGACCCATTCAAAACATTTGGGCCTCTATTAGAGTGTAAGACCCAATCCCCTTTTAACGAAAAACATTTTGGGCCTCACTTACTGTATAAGTCCCTCTGCGATAAAAGGAAACCTCGGCGCGATCACCATTTTAAACAAAAAATCATCTGGGCCTACCCTCGTGTTATAAGCCCCACTCTTTTTCTTTAAACCTTTTTGGGCCTCTAATAGAGTGTAAGACCCAACCCCTTTGTACAGAAAACATTTTTGGGCCTCAGTCACTTGTCTAAGTCCCTCTGTACAAATTCAAACAGTGCACTCACTGATAAAACCCTGGGCCTCTCCTTGAGCTGTAAGCCCCAAATCTTTCTTTTTCAATGCACTTTCTCCTTTGATTTTGAATATACTATTGTTTTCAATCTTTCTTTGTTGAACAACTAACCAAACAGCATGGAAGCTCTACAACCGAGTAAGTGGTTATTGCTTTCATTTACCGCTTTCATATACATATAACTGGTTTGTGGGTCTGTTTCGCTGTAAGTCTTCTTTCATAACTCATATCAACTGTGTAATAATAGTATAGATATTTAGAGTTTCCCCAGTAACTACGTCTAGAAATAGGTGAAGCCGTTTCGTAGAAATAGACAACTAGATCCCCACTAGAATTACCAGATACAGTCTTCTCTTCGGCTGTCCTCATTAGGAATTGTCAAGAAACTCTATTCCCAGAGATGAATGTATTCTCCGTGAATGGCATCTTTGAGTTTCTTCCAAATTCTCAAACTTTCCTGACTTGATCTTTTCTTTGTGAATAGCTTGCCTTGAATTTCTCGGGGTTTGGGGACCCATCGGCTTCTTAAAAGCATCGGCCTCCTCTTGGGCATCGTACAAGGACCCACAGGCTTCCTAAAAGCAACCCCGCCTCCTCTTGGGCTTAGTACAAGGACCCGCCGGCTTCTTAGAAGTATTCACAGCCTTCTCTTAGGCTTCGTATAATGATCTCTTCCTCCGGGAATGATAGCCTCCTCTTGGGCTTCGTACAAGGACCACTCGGCTTCTTAAAAGTTTCCAGCCTCCTCTTGGCCTTTGTACAAATTGTCCCGACGACCTCCTAAAGGTATAGGAACAGAACTTAATCATCTCTATAGAACAGTATTTTCCAGAGTCTACTACTGTTTCTCAAAGCATAGTATAAAAGGTGAAACTCTAGACTTGGACATTCTAATTTCCTTGAGTCTCAAAGACATTCTCAAGCACCCTTAAAGAATAGGAGGAAAGCCGTAGACTCGGACAGTCTCAATACCCTTTGGATTTCCCACTTCCTTAAAGAACATGAATAACCCGGATCCTTGAATCAAATCCTTGAGTACATTGTTGCTCATATAAGAACTGATTTTCTCTTTAAATCAGCATATTGGACCTGTCACTCAATTGAAACAGTCACCACAGCCTCTCTCTCGGGCTTTGTACAAGACACATAAGAGACTCCCTCGTTGAGTCAATCACCCCTTTCGCCTTCATCTCGGGCTTTATACGAGATACCAAAAAACTCTCTTGTTGAGTCAAATAGCGTTCATCTCGGGCTTTATACGAGATACCAAAAGACTCCATCGTCGAGTCAAGACCTTTTAGCCTCTCTCTCGGGCTTTGTACGAGACACATATTAGCTTCCTCTTAGGCTTTGTATAAGAAAACCACTCGTTGATCCAATCAACCTTTTAGCATCAAAGTTGTGCCCCGTTCACAGTACACAAACATCAACAACTCCTTCCCCCTCATCTAATCGTTGTAAGCGGCAAGCCCCTAGATCATCTACATCCATGCCACTGTCCCTCTTTTAGCATGAGAAATTCCTAAGGAAAGATAGCATTGCTCTACACTGAGTTAAAGTCTTCTCCTCCAGGTTAAAACCCCCTATAAAGGAAATTATGGCATTGCTAGGATCCGCGTATCCCGGTTAAAGTAATCCTCCTTTACAGTCAGTCACCCAACAATTGTGACATACAAACCCCTCTTTAGAGATGACAAATTCTCTCTAAAGACGAAACCTTCAGCTTCATATCTTGGGCTTTGAACTAGATACAAATAGACTTTTCAGCTTCACATCTTGGGCTTTGAACAAGATACAAACCACCTTTCGCTTCACGTCTTGGGCTTTGAACAAGACACCAAAATACCATTTCCTCCCATAGAATAGGAGGAACTATGAACGCTCTAATTTCCCTGTTTCGGTAAACGGGAATACGTAGGCATAATATTGAAAGAAAAAATCTTAGCGAGCACACTAAACAAAAACCCTAAATCCCATTCTCCCATATATCATAACCTGAAGCAGTATCCTAACAGAATCCCAGAGAGAAATCAGTATTGGCGAAATTACAAATAACCAATACAAAGGCCCCCCCACATTGATAGCATTCGTAACCTAACAGACTGCTGTTTAAACTCAGTATGCAAAGCAGGGTTAATTAGAGACATCTATTTCCCTTCCTTATTCAGCTCACAATAGGATAAAAAATGAATCGACCTGTAGTTAAAACTCAACCGCAGAGAGTGACCAGCGCTTAAGAACCGCGTCCAAAATCGCTCGCTACAGATGGTAGCCAGAGGGTTGAATACCGCTTCATTAATACCAAGGCGCTTCTGGAGTGCAAGACTCCTGCAGAAGTTCAAAAGCTGCTCGGTAGTCTCAGTTTTTTTAATTTGCCTGAACTATTTTTTTCTTCGCGTCTAACATGTTCATATTCTGTTTGTGCAGGTGAGATGCTTCAGGCTCATGAAAGGATGGTAAAGAATGCTCTTGCGAGGAACAAGCCCGGGACGGCTCCTCCCAAGTCTCGATTCGCCAATATGCGTGCTCCCACTCCTCCTCAGCCTGCTGCGGGGACCTCTTCTCCCACTCCTGTTCCCCGGGGATCTTGTAGCACCCCAAAATTTGCCCTACCTTTTTTCTAGCTGATGTTTCTTTTTCATTTGCATCTCATTTAGGTCATAACTCATAACCATATCATTGCATTGGTTTTCTAAGACATGGGATCAAAGGATTTTCTTGTTGGCCTTATTCATAAGTGATTCAGGCGGTTTCTATTCCAGGTTAAGTTGGAGCAAGTGGTTGAATTCTCCTCGTAATCTTCCTGATCTGAGGTTTTCCTATTCAGAGAAATCATCAGAGATATTGGGTCAGGGTTTCGTTGGTGTGAATCAGGGTGTGCGTCTCAAGGTTGTGTAAGGTTTCTCCTTCTTGGTTGAGTACAAGTTTGCTTTGGATCTGAAGTTTGATGTGGATTGAATGTGTTAAGATTGATCATGTGAATTACGTGGAATTTGAGATACAACTCCATTTTTTCTAACCCATAACCATTTTGATACCCGTTTTAAATCACTTTCTAACCCATATTCATTTAATACCATTTTTCATTAATTCCAAAGTCAATATCCAATATCCATTTCGTAAATCCATTTTTTCCATAACCTTTTCTTAAACCATTTTCTTTGATTAATCCATTGCAAGAGTCCATTTCCTAAATATCCATATTCAAATATCCAAAACCACTTTTTTTAGTCCATATCCATTTCATTTTAATATCCATTTTAAATCTATCCAAATTTTAATCCACTTTTTAGTATCCATTAATTCATTTACCAATTTCCAACACCAATTACCCATTGTTAAACCATTTTCTTTGACATATCCAAAACAAGATGTCCAAATTCCCTTTTCATAATGCATCAAACCTTTTTACCATATTCACGTTTTAAGCCACATCCCTCAACACCATTAGTCATTTTGATTCAACACATGGAAAATAAATAATTGCAATAGCTTTTTAAGGTCCTATTTGAATCATTGCATCAAACAAAAATTGCAGTAGGAATTTTATTAACTCATAGCATGAGAATAATAAATCCAATAGCAATTGGAAGAAAACTTCACAGCAACAAAAGTTCAGTTAGAAACTCGTATATGTCCCGCAGCCGAAAATACATAGCAACATAACAATTCGTTCCATACAAGATTCCTGACAAGAAATTCATTAAAAATAAGGAAAATACAAGGGCGGGAAAAGAAAATGAGATGAAGAAAATCGTAACAGAATTTTACAAACTCATAACAAATTCTTCTGGATCCTTCTCAACCTCTCTTTAAAACCTCTCCTTCTTCACTCTTAAGGGGATTTTTCAATTTTCAACCTTAGCAGAGAGAGAGAGCTTCGTCTTTCCATTTTCAATTTATGCAAGCTTCACCAACCTGCAACAAACTTCATTCCTGAACAATTCTTCAACCAACTTCTGCAGTTTCATCACGCAATCAACAGCTTCAACCGCATCAACAAGTTCAACAACAAGAAGCTCAGATTAAAGAAGAATTCATCATTCAAAGCAACAACATCAACAAATTGATTCAGCACAATTCAGGTTTAATCTGAACCAAACACAAATCAAACAGATTCAAGAGATCGCTCAAGTTTTACGGTTGGCAGCGAATTCGAAAGCGCATCAAGGAGCAATCAGAGAAGAAGATATGGAGTAGAAGTAAACCAGACGAAACAAAGGATAAGCGATTTACCTCACAATCTGAAGAAGCACCGGACTCTCTCCGGTCTGTAAACTCATCGAACCTCCTTGTTGTTTCATTCTTTTTTCTGCGAATCGGTAAATAGTAATAAATAGCTCGCGATGTGATGTTAATTTCACTCCGCCTTCATCGGCAAGGGCCCGTGGCATGGCGGAGTCCTTTGTTCGCGTTTCTGAGAGAGCGGAAGTGAAGGAAGAGAGGGCGGAGTCGCGGTGAGGAGATGTAAGAAGAACAGAGACGTTCATTAAGTGGTAACGACGAGAAAGGTTGTTCCGGTGAGGCTTTGAGGAGGGAGAACAGAGAGAGTAGTGTGACGACGACGCGGCGGAGCATTGAATCGTTGCGTTGATGCGTTCCGCGCGTTCCTTTTTTGAGTGTGGTGAGGATTTCATACCGGCTTGGAAAGTTTGATATGTCCATTTGTCAATTCATTTAAGCTCGAAAGTGGTAAGTGTGATGGAGGTGGTGGCCGCGCAGTTGGATGGCGAAGACGGTGATGGTGTGTTCGGAACGTCGACGATGAGAATGAAGGGATTTTGGTTCTGGCAAGCAGAAGGTGAAGCAATGAATGGATGCAATGGAGGAGTTGTGTCGAGAAGATGAACGCGATAGGTGTTGAGAAGAGACGAGTTCATGAAGAGGAGAAGCGAAACAGAGGTAATATGGCGGTGTTCAGAATGAGAATATGCGAGGGTTGATTGGAGAAGAAGAGTGCTTGAACTCTTGGGAGGTGATTGAAAATGAACGGAGAGGTGGAAGCCGTTTTGTGGTCGGCGGTGACGAGGAGGACCGACGGCGAATGTAAGGAAAGGGAAGTGTGTGGGTGAAGAAGAGTGAAGCAGATGTTGTGGAAGACCTCTAGGGTTTTTAGGTTGGATTTTCTACTTGGATTGGGCTTAAGGCCCTTTGTATTTCCTTTCCACACTCCCGGTTTGTTCTTCGCGCCCCCCCTTATGACATCAGTTTTTAAAACCATTAGGCTTAGGCGAAAAGCCCAAGCGCCTGTTACTTTCCACACCATCCCTAGTTCGTTCGCACCCTTTGGTTTTTTAGAGGATATTGGGCCTCAAACCACAGGCCCTGCGCCTGGGTTGCTCTTTCACGACCTAATCTACTGACTACACCCCCTCTGTTCGTTTATTTGTTTTTTTTAATAGTTTAGTTTTTGATTAATTGTTTGTTTGTTTAATTGGGACATTTAGTTTATTAGATTTTAATTGTGATTAATTTCTAATCCTAGATTTTAGTTAGTCTTCTTTTAATTAGAATTTAGAACTTTAATTAGATTTTAAATTAGGAATTAACTTGAATTAATCTTAGAATTTAATCTTGATTTTAATTAGCATTTTAATTCTAACTTGGATATTTTTTACTAATTGTTAATCTTGATTTTGGTGCCTATCTTGATTAATTTCTGATTAATTTATGATTTTCTCTCTATATTTGAATGTCTCCTAATTTGGTTTTGTATTCAATTTTCTCTTTGTGATTGAGTTGTCTGGTGTTTACTTGTTGATTACTCTTTATTCACATGCTCCTTTAAGGCTCCTGGTCCGACTTAATTTCTGATTAAGCTCGGAGTAGGATAGACATTAGGCTCTCAATCCAAGCATGATAACATTAGGTAGAATTCCCTCCTGATCCTGACCTTAGGGACATTTTGTATGATAACTTGTAGGATTCAGTTCCCTTAGACCTTCCGTGCGTCTCCCCCTTTTTCTCTCGCCTCAGTGTGATCGAGATCCCTTTTTTCCGTGGTCATTGCCATGAACTACGTTTGCTCTGATTCTTCTTTCTCGTCTGATTGAAGATACGTAGGCACGAGGATTCATATCCTTGGCGAGCACACTAACAACTAATTTCCCTCTTTTTGTCTCTCGCCTCTGTGTGACCGAGATTTGTTAACTGAACTTTTTTCCTCTCGCCCCAGTGCGATCGAAACCTTTTTTCATCGACCCATAGGTCGAACTACAACTGCTCTGATTTCCTCCTTCTCGTCCTATTGAGGATACGTAGGCACAAGACGTCGATGTCTTGGCGAGCAACCTCCCCCCTAGTTCGTGTCTGAACTACGTTGACTCTGATTTTCCCGTTCCAGAGGGAATACGTAGGCATAGGACTCCGAGGACGTCCTATCGAGTCACTTCTTTTTCTTTTTTCTTTTCTCCCTCATCTCTTCGTTCTTCTCTGTTCCCGCTCCTTCTCGTTTTCAGTAGCAGTGGAGCTCCAGATGACGACACCCTTTGATCAAAACAGCAAGCGTGGCTCCCATCGAGTACGATGGACGCGTGGGGTGCTAACACCTTCCTCTCGCGTAACCGACTCCCGAACCCAGGTCTCTTGGTCGCAAGACCATGCTCTTTCCTTCCCTCAGGTTTATGTAGTGTTTCCTTTCCCTCTCTTGGGATAAATACACATTGTTGGCGACTCTGTTTTCGCGTCACTTTTGCGTTTGTACCTGGATGAAAATCCCGGGAGTGACAGATCTCCCCTACCGTTGGCCTCACGAACCAAGCGGCCAAGGGCAAATGACACCGTGGATCTCAGTCGGGCCTCAGAGAAAGGGATGTTCGAGCTTCCTCCTTGCATACTTGATAGGAGATTCTTCGAGGGGACATCCTTGGTTGTTCTGCGGGAAGAATCTCTTCGGCTGGAAAGCATGGATCGCCCGAGCAAGAGGGCGTTGGTGGCCCAAGATGCCTCTGCACTAGTCAGAGTTTTGGAGATGGCGGCCATCTATGTTGAAAGGGATTCTGCAACTGAGTCTGAACTCAAGGCTGCTCGGGCTACCATGGCATCTCTCAAGGAAGAGGTTGAGAGTGCTGACGATGCCCGAAAGAAAGCTGACGAGGAGGTGACCAGGCTGAAGAAGGAGAATTTTACGCTGGCTGCGGAGAAGAATGCGGCTGAGGCGCTGGTCCAGCAGCTGAGGGCGGTCAATGCTCCGGGCGAAGATGAACCCGAGGATGTGAAGGAGTTAAAGACAAGGTATAAGCTGGTTGCTCGTATGTTGGCGGCCGAGGATGACAACATCGTCAATGCGGACGAATCCTTCAGGAATCCCGTGTCTCAATTGCGGGTGGTGAACCCCGAACTCGACTTTTTGACCGAGGGTACCCACTATCTGGCGCACGTTGAAGATGGCTGGATCATCATGCCTGACTCCCTCCTCGAAGAGCATGCCGAGGATCAGACTGCGGATAACCAGGAGCCTTAGCCTAACTCTGAGCAGACCGACCAGATGGATGAGTGAAGGATTTTCTTCTTGTTGTTGTAATTTTGTCCGGCCAGCGTGCTGTGTAATTCATTGTAATTTATTTTTGGGGGGGAATGGCCCCCGGTTTATGTAACCAAGTACAATTGTGGTCCTTGCGGCCACTTAGTACTTTTAATTATGTGCTCGGTCCTTGTGGCCGGTTTTGTGATTTGCATGGCTATATCTGCTTTAAATTTTGCTAAGTGTTTTCTTTATGCTCGTTCGTGCATGTATGCCCGTAATAGGGATTACTTTGATTTGCTTAAAGTTTCAGGGAATTGCTCGTTATAGATGTGTTGGACAGTGAGGGGTACTGGTCGGACGGTCGGGGAATATTCGGACGAGGATGCGGAGCTCAGGTCGCGTTTGAAGCCTGAGTTCGCAGCGTGAACCTCCCATCGCGAGCTGGGTGTTCTGCCTGTCGTGGTACTTTGAAAAAGGCGGTGCTCGATTGAGGGACCGCTGTCGAGTAGAGACCTGGCCTGTTCCTGAGCGGGGTTCTGCTTTACTGGCATGCGACGCTTATACCTAGGCACACATAGTGATTGGTGTGCGATGTTCGTCGTTGCGACAGATTAAACTGATAGTTAAGGCATTAGCTGTAGTATTGCTACAGTTTTTCGGTGTTCCATGGTCGATCAAGTTCTTCCCTGTTGAGATGTTCTAGGTAATAGGCCTCATTCTCCATTTTTGCTCGGACACGATAGGGCCCTTCCCAGTTAGCGGCTAGTTTGCCTTCGCGAGAGTCCTTATGGTTTCTTTTTAGGACAAATCTGCCCACATCGAACTCTCGTCGTATCACCTTGGCGTTGTGCCTGATGGTAATTTTTTGTTTTAGTGAGGCTTCGCGGAGTGCTGCCCCTGAGTGGACTTCCTCGACGAGGTCGAGTTCTTCTCTTAACGATTCTTCGTTCATCTCCTCGTCTAGGGGAGACTCTGTTTGCCTGGAGGGTACGCGAACTTCAATAGGGATCACAACTTCGGTCCCGTAAGCCAGGAGAAAGGGTGTCTCCCCGATTGAAGAGTGTGGAGTTGTGTGGTATGCCCATAAGACACTGTGCAGCTCCTCGACCCAAGCTTTCTTCGTTTTGACTAGCCTTCGTTTGAGGCCTTGAAGGATGACTCAGATCACTACTTCAGCTTGCCCATTTGTCTGGGGGTGTTCGACGGATGCGAAGTGTTGCTTCGTGCCCAGCTGGGCGAGGAAGTCTTGGAACTTCCTGTCCGTGAACTGTGTCCCATTGTCCATGACTACCGCTTGGGGGATGCCAAAATGTGCGAGGATGTTTTGTTTGTAGAAACGTAGTATGTTAAGGGCAGTTATCTTGGCCAGGGCCTCCGCTTCTATCCATTTTTTGAAGTAGTCCACGCCTATTATTAAGTATTTGTTCTGATTTGATCCCACCACGAAGGGTCCTAGGATGTCCACGCCGCACCAGGAAAATGGCCTTGGGGAGGACATAGCCTTGAGCTCGTTGGGTGGAGCTAGGTGCATGTCCCCGTGCCATTGGCATTTATCGCATTTCTTTACGTGCTCTTTCGCGTCGTGCTGCTTGGTTGGCCAGTAGTACCCTGCTCGGAGGGCCTTTCGGGCAAGGGACCTTCCTCCGAGATGTTGAGCGTTGATTCCTTCGTGGATTTTGCGCAAGACGTGGGCGACCATTTCTTCCTCGACACACTTGAGCAGCGGGATGGAGAATCCTCGGCTGTAGAGTTTATCTTCGACCAGGATGTAGGAGCAAGCTCTTCGCCTAACTACGTTGGCCTCTTTTGGGTCGGACGAAAGTTTGTCTTTAGCGAGATAGCTGTAAACGGGGGTTATCCAGCAATTGTTGTCGCCGATCACCTATACGTCAAGGGTCGGGGAAGCCTTCTCGATACTGGGTCGAGGAAGTACCTCCTGTATGACGAACTTGTTTCCGCCTTTCTTCTTCGTGCTGGCTAGTTTGAACAAAACGTCTGCCCGAACATTGTGCTCACGGGGAACATGTTTTACCTTAACGGTTGCGAATTTCGTTATCTTCTTCTTGACTAGGGCTAAGTATTCGGTTAGGTTGTCGTTTTTGGCTTGATATTCTCCTCGGACTTGAAGGGCCACGGGTTGTGAATCTGTGCAAATGACGACTTCTTCTGCACCAAGGTCTTCGGCCAAGCGTAACCCGGCGAGGAAGGCTTCGTACTCAGCCTGGTTATTAGAGGTGGGAAAGGACAGGGTGATTAAAACTTCAACGATGATTCCCTCGTCGCTTTCCAGTATGATGCATGCCCCGCTCCCTGCCGAACTGGAGGCTCTGTCTACGAAAATGGTCCATTTGCGTGCTCCACAAGTGGGGTGTCTGCGAACGTCATTTCAACGACAAAGTCGTCCAGGGCCTGGGCTTTGAGGGCTTTCCTTCTCTCATACTAGATGTCGAATTCGGACAGCTCGAGTGACCACTTGAGCATTCTACCGACCATGTCTGGTCGTCCCAATAGCTGCTTTACAGGTTGATCTGTTCGAACCACAATCGTGTGGGCTAGGAAGTAGTGTCTCAGTCTTCTAGCTGCATTGATGAGAGTCAGCGCCACTTTTTCAATCTGTTCGTATCTCAGCTCTGGCCCCTGCAGTGCTTTGCTCGTGAAGTAAATGGGCTTCTGCCTATCAGGTGTCTCGCGAATAAGAGCGGCGCTTACTGCCTCGGTTGCCACGGCGAGGTATAGGTACAAAGTTTTGCCGTTGTCCGGGCGAGAGAGAATGGGCGATTCTGAGAGTGCTCATTTCAGATGAAGGAGAGCCTAGTCACACTCCTCGGTCCATTCGAATGTTGCCTCTTTGCGGAGGAGTTTGAAGAATGGTAGGGCGTGTTGGGCAGACTTGGCCACGAAACGGGATAATTACGTGAGCATCCCGTTGAGGGACTGGATGGATTTCTTTGACTTGGGCGTTGGAAACTCAGAGAACGCCCGGCACTTATCGGGGTTGGCCTCGATCCCCCGTTCTGTTAAGTGGAAACTGAGGAATTTTCCTGCCCGGACACCGAACGTGCATTTCTCCGGGTTGAAATGTATCTTGTACTTCCTGGCCTATTCGAAGACCTTCCACAGATGGGCAGTATGATCGGTTTCCTCGTGGGATTTAACGATCATGTTGTCCATATAAACTTCGAGCATTTCGCATACCTCTCCCCGGAAGACCTTGTTCATCATCCTTTGTTAGGTTGCGCCGACGTTCTTCAGGCCGAAGGGCATTACGTTGTAGTAATAGTTGCCTGATTTGGTCATGAAGGCAGTGTATTTTATATCGCTCATCGCCATTGGTATTTGATTATAGCCCGAGTAGGCATCCATGAATGATAAAAGTTTAAAACCGGCAGAAATATCAACAAGTTTATCGATATTGGGGAGGGGGTAGGCATCCTTCGGGCATGCCTTATTAAGATCTGTGTAATCAATGCACATTCGCCATTTGCCATTAGATTTCTTTACAAGTACAACGTTGGATAGCCAAGTGGTGTACTTGGCTTCCGAAATAATTTGGCCTTGAGGGGGTCCTTTACAGCTTTTTCTGCAGCCTCTGTTTTCTCTAGAGACTACTTTCTCCTATATTGTACTACTGCTTTGACGGCCGGATCAATCGTAAGTTGGTGGCAGGCAATAGATGGGTCCAAGCCGGGCATCTCGGCGGTGCCCCAGGCGAACAGGTCGGCGTTCTCACAGAGGCAGACTTTGAGTTGTTTCCTTTCTATGTCGGGGAGATCTGCTCCAATCTTCACTCCTCGCTGGGGGTCGTCACCGAACAAAACGAGCTCGAAGTTGCCATCCGGAATTGGGCGCATTGGATGGGAGCTGTTGTTGGACGAGGCGGACGAGATGGTTGAAGCTGCTTGGTCTTCCTGCTGGTCTTCCTCGGGGAAGCAGCTGTCGAGGTCAATGGAGTCGACCTGGGGCAGAGGCTTGGCTTCCTCGGAACTGCTGGGCATGGCTAGCCTGTTCGATACCTTTGGCTTGGACGCGATGGCGTTGAGCCCCTTTGTGGCTGCTTAAAAACATCGTCGTGCGGCTTCGATGTCGCCATGGAGGGTGGCGACCATCCCCTTTGAAGTGTAATACTTCATCTTGTGGTGGACGGTTGAAGGCACAACGACCAACTCGGCCAATGTTGGTCTTCCGAAGATACACTGGTAGAGTGACGGGAAATAAATCACCATAAACTGCACTTTGACGGATCTGGCCGTCTCAGCTGTCCCAAAAGTTACGATAAGTTCGACGTACCCCCAGGGTTTACTCACTGATTCATTGAATCATTGCAAATCAGACCCCACATAGGGGGTGAGGTGTGATTCGTCCAGCTGAAGTGTTGAAAACAACTGGGAGTACATGATGTCGACCGAGCATCCTTGGTCGACGAGGATTCTGCAAACATCGAAGTTCGCCATTCGAGCTCTGACGAGCAGGGGTATGCTTGAGTTTAGAGATCCCCCGGGGAGCTCTTCCCGGTAGAAGGAGATGGGGACAGAGCCCTTCTGGGCTTGGTCGAGCGTGGTCACCTTATTGGAGCTCGTGTTGATCAAGTGCTCGAATTTCCTTTTCACGGATCCCACCGTGACTTTGTTGAAGCCTCCACCCGAGATGACCATGGTGGAGGGGAATGCTTCCCACGGGCTGTGGGCCGCGAGGTAGGCAGGAGTGCTGAGCTCATCTGGGACGTAGAAGTCTTTTGGCCACATTACGGACATGGTGACCAGGATGTTGGCTTCTTCCGAGGAAGGCACCTCTTCCTCTACCTTTTTGGACTCCTGGGCGTCCTGCCGGGGAGCGTCTTTCTTTTTCATGAATTGTTTCAGGTGGCCATCCCTGATCAGTATCTCGATCGTATCCTTCAAATGGATGCAGTCTTCGGTAGTGTGGTGGTGACTCTTATGGAAATGACAGTACTTCGATTTGTCGGCATTGGGTTTGGCTGGTATCTTTTTGGGGACACGGACCCCTGCTTGCTTGAATTCTGAATTCACGCATTCGGACAGTATCTTCTCCCTTAAGACGGTCAGGGGGTGTAGTCGTGCAACCGTCCGGAGGGTCCCTTGCTGTCACGAGAGTCTCGAGGACGGTCTTCGCGCTTCCTTTCACCTCAATGGGATGTCGAGGCTTCTTCGCCTCTGGAGGCCCGAGCGTTCTCCTGGTGGCGGGAAGCTCGAATAGAGTTGGTCGATTCCTTCTCCTCGTATTGAATGTACGACTGTGCTTTGAGGAGGAGGGCATCCAGATTCCTCGGAGGTGCGAGGCCGACGGCTTTAGAAAATTATGAGCCTGGGCGGAGTCCTTGCTCGAGCAGAAACTTTTTCATCTCGTCCG
Source organism: Lathyrus tuberosus (assembly GCA_022829125.1). Taxonomy (NCBI): domain Eukaryota; kingdom Viridiplantae; phylum Streptophyta; class Magnoliopsida; order Fabales; family Fabaceae; genus Lathyrus; species Lathyrus tuberosus. The sequence goes on along the minus strand of JALAZF010000070.1, from coordinate 382,774 downwards.
TTGTAGGGACCTGTACTGCTTCTTTGTTGAACCTCTCGAATAATTCCCGGAGAGGTTTGTCCTTTCCTTGGATTATGGTCCCAAGGGAGGCTTCAGTCTCGGGGTGACGGCGCGATGCGGTGAAATGTCAGGAGAACATTCTGTCCAACTGCTTCCATGATGTAATAGACTCTTCGGGCAACTGCTTGTACCATGTCATGGCCCCTTTTCGGAGCGTGGATGGAAATAGCCGACACTTGATGGTTCCGCAGACGCCACGGTAGTCCAACAGCGCATCGATGTTCTCGATGTGCTTGTCGGGGTCAGTCATACCGTCGTATGTGCCCAGTGCTGGGGGCTTCTCCAGGCCCTTGGTGATACGCGTTGCCAATATTTCTTGGAATAATGGGCCGTGAGGCTCATCATCGCTGCTGGAGCTGGTTGGTGACGGGGACCGTGGGATTCACTCGTGGTTGTGGTTTCTTCGAGGGGAAGGTGAACGGGCCCGACCTTTTGCCCTGACCGAAGGTGAATGCTTGTCTCTTCGGGTCCCCTTGTGACCGGGAGAGTGCTGGTTCCGTGGAGAAACCTGGTCGCGTTTTCGGACAGCGCGAGATTCTGGATCTTGGCGCAGCCTTCGGACTTCTCGCCGAGGTTGCGGGCTCTTGCATCGTCGATGGTTCTCCCTCAGAGGGGGGGATCTTGGACGGGCAGTTTCTTCCTGTGCCCCTATCCTTTTGTTCTGCTGCAGGATCAGGAGGTTGGTTTTGTTGATCACCTCAAGAAGGGCTACCACGGCCGGATCGGCGTTGGGTGGAGCAAGAATGGGCTGGAAAGCCAGCGAGGGTTGACCGTTGTCGCAGTCAGCATGAGTGGTGGAAGGAGAAGCTGTGGACCCGTCCCTCAGAAAACGAGGATCTCCGAGGAGAGAAGATGGACCATCCACGTCAGCCTTGTTGACGGGGAGGACAGTGGATTGGAGAGCACCTTTGGGGTGATCTTGAGAGGCCATGATGATGATCTTGGAAATTTTCTTTGATCTTTGGTTTTCGGGGAAAGAAAGATGGGGAGAACAAGAGTTCCCACAGACGGCGCCACTGATCATGAAGGCTGGATTAAATCCTGTCAAAGTGGGCCACCAAGTACGTCTGAGATATTGGGCGTATGAAGATGAGGAGGGGGTGTACCTGCAAGGCACTCCGACGCTTAAGTATGAAAGGGTCAAAGAAAAGGGGCAGGTACAAAGTATGAGTTTCAAGGGTGATTATTCGATACCTGGCCCTCTCAAGCGAGAGGGTTTATATAGTGCCCCCAGTGCGTGGCCAACGGTCCTATTTTTGGGGCGAAATAACTATTTTCCCGAAGAATAGGTAACTGCCCAAAACTAGTCGTTATGTCGGGCAGGGTACCCAAAACTAGCCATTATGTCAGGCATAGGCATAGTGTCGGGCACATGCCCTTAGCTGTTCGGGGAGTGAAGAAGCCGTGCGGAACGGACAGCATTTCCAAGGAGGAGCGATGCAGTCCTTACCCGGTTGGAGGGGCAGAAAGGTAACTTTTTCCCCTTTGTGGATTGGACTTAGGCAATTGGGCCGTTCTGGGAGCAGAGGTGGATTGGACCATGTCTAGCCATTGGTCCAGTCCATAACAGATTGATTCAAAGAACTTGATTCATAAGCAATACAAGGATTCAAATTCACCTGGACCACAAACTAGGGTTTCTGAGAAAAAGTCATCCATTCCTTTGACTTTTGAACAAAGCATGATCTCAAAACTTGGGACATGATTCAAGACACTCAAAAACACCTTTGGAATCCATCCATTAGGTTCAATTTAGCCCAAGGACTTGATTTCATAAAGGATCACAAAGTTCAAGTTTCATCTAATATAAAAAGTCAACTGTGATCAAAACCAAGTTGGACTTTTGGGATTTTTTGGAAAACATGGCCTCTTTAAGTCAAGAACAATGTTATCTTGTGATTTGGATCATGATCAATCATGAAAAATCAAGAAAAGTGAGGTTATTACAAAAAGGGCAACCTTGAGAAACTTAAAATTTCATTAAGTTATGGAAGGAACATGGTTTTTACCCAACTTTGCAAGGCTTTAACACTTTATCCAAGCAACCATTTTCTCCCATCCAAAGCGCAAATGATAAATCTTCTTACATACAACAAGATTGCAAAGCAGAATTACCCCCAAAAAATGCATAGATTTTGAGATATGAAGCATTAAAGTTAGGGTTTCATGAGATTATGAACTTTGACACTTAGAATTTTTTAGGCAGAATCTGCCTCATGTTTTGTCCATCTTTGGAGGCATTTTCCATTATGATCCAAGATGAATCAAGACCAGATGTAAACATCAAAGTTGTAGTATGATATACAAGCTTTCTAAAGAGTACAAGAACATCCATTGATTCAACTTGAGCAAGAAGTTATGAACCTCACAACATGCCTTTATGCAAACTGGTTTTTGACAGCATTTGGGTACATAACTTGCATCCCACGATTTTGAGTCCAAATTTGATGACTATGCAAAATTGATCCTCATCTAATTCAACAAGAATCTCAGTCAATCATGAATAACCTGCAAACTTGGGCCCTAAGTCAAGAATAATATCCTTTGGCATGTGAGAATCATGATGACAAGCTATAGAACTTAAGTTTTGTTAAGTTGCATTAATGTGATGCATTGAATTGGTATGAAGCAATCACAAACCAACCAAGACTCAGTCCAAAGCCATGAGTGTTCAAACCTGCAAAAATTCAATTGAGTCAAGATATAGCTATGCTAGAGGAGACTTATAATACCTTAGACTTCAAGTCATGCTACATGACAAAATCCATTGGACAATAGCATACTCCCTCATCCATTCACTATTCCTTGTTCTATAAATATGGATCATTTCTGATCATTTTAAACACACCAAAACAACCTTAATACTTGTTTTCTGAAAATTCATCCTTGTTCTAAATTCAAAGTTCCAAGAGAAGTGAGAATTCAAATTTCTCAATCCAAAGCATTTCTGTCTAAACTAATGATCCAAACACCTTCCATAAACATTATAGAAGTGATCCAAATCATCTAATCACTTCTGTAACACCAAATTCATCGAGATCATAGTTCATCCCAAGCCAGCTGCAGTTGGATTTAAGCCCATCAGTTCAGAAGGTTTCAACTTGTTCTAAGCATCTCAACACAATCCTTAAGGTCCAAGGAAGTTGTTAGGATCATCATTTCACATATGTAACACCTACAACCGAGGATTCGAATTCCTCTTGCACAGGTAAGCCTGAACTTCCCAAACTCCATGAATCATGCATCATAAATATTGTTTCAAGTTACCAACATGTTTCTTGATGTTCATAGAATGTTAACCCTCAATTAATTGCTATTTATTTTGCGTGTATGGGATTTCATATAGTTTTTGCATTTTCTAGGGTTCATCTGATTATAACATGATATCTTGTGATACACTTAAAATAAATGAAATTAAAAAGAATCATTCAATTCCTTGTTAAAAACACACAACTTTGGTGTTTACATCGTGTCAAATGGTTGCGTATTAAGAGAGATAGCATAGGTTTTGCAAATTCAGAAGTTGGCTCGAGGAAGAAGATGAAATCTGGTGCGAAATTTGAATTTGCCATGCATTTTTCATATATTATGTGTTGGTTTGGTTTAGTTATCACCAGCACACGCTGGCACAGTTAGCAAGGGCGTGTTTTGCTTTTGTGTGAGTGAGAGGTCGTGGGTTCAACACACACCCATGCCATTTTTTTTATCCTTTTCCCATTTTTCACAATATTCACATATTTTTATATTTTTCTTAATTATTTCAAATAATTAATTTCTATATTCATTTTTATTTATTTTCAAATGATTTTTTAAACAAATATCACTCACATACTTAAATATTTTATTCACTAAAAAAATCACAAAAGAATTTTTATTTGATATATTTTTAATATATATTATTTTAAATTGTTTTTAATGCTTTAAAATGATTTCTTTTCTTTATTTTTTTAGAACCAAAATGATTTTAAATATTCATATGTATAAAATACCTTTTCCATAAACCTTAATCATTGTTTATAACATGATTAATAGATTCATTTGATAAATAATACATTTTTTATTGATTTTTCTTTGAAAATTATCTTAAAAAATGAAATTAGGATTTCACTTTGATTCAATCTTTCAAAACTTCATTTCAACACTCATGGGCCTCTATTAGAGTGTAAGACCCAATCCTCTTTGTAAATAAACCATTCCATGGGCCTCTGCTATAGTATAAGTCCCATCGCGCTTTTCAAAATCACAGTGCGATCATTGTTTTCACAACAATCTTTGGGCCTCTGTTAGGAGTGTAAGTCCCATCCCTTTGTACATAAACTCTGTTTTTAAACAACCATCTGGGCCTCTGATAGAGTGTAAGACCCAACACCTCCTTTTGTAAACAGAAAATCTTTTAGCCTCATTTATCATGGGCTTTGTACAGGATACAAACAATCATCTGGGCCTCTATTTAGAGTGTAAGACCCAACACCTTTATTTCTCTCCTACTTAAGATCGAGTCATCTTCAAAATTCAAAACTTTCTTCAACTTCTTCAAAACACTAATCCAATCTTGAAGAAAACATCTGATCAATCACAATACATTTGGGCCTCTATCTAGAGAATAAGACCCACCACTTTTCTCAATTCAATTCATACGTGTTTATATACTTATTCATATGTTTGTATATATACTTGTACATATCTTGTTAAGTTTCTCTTAGCATGCAAATCATCCCCAGTTTAGACTAGTTCAAACATTAGGATCCTTTCAATCAGTATAACTTAGTTCAAACAACTAGTTCCCCCCTATACAAAGGAATTCTTCTTCCTAATATAGTCAGCCTCCTCTTGGGCTTTGGTCAATTTATTCAACCTTGAAACAGTTCAGTAAAGAGAGGATTATTTCCCGGTGAAACCTCTTCTTTAACCCCTTTAACCCTAGAACAGTTCAAGACAGAAAGGATTATATCCTGGTGAAACCTTTCTTAAACTCTTCCTAGACTTGGAAATTCTCAATCCCCAGCCTCCTCTTGGGCTTCATACAAGGACCCACAGGCATCCTAGAAGCATCATCAGCCTCCTATTGGGCTCCATACAAGGACCATCAGGCTTCCTAAAAGCATTGGATAGATCCTAGTAATCTTTATCAATACACCAGTCTCCAGGAGAGTCAAAACCTCTAAAGGCATTCAAGCTTATCCTTTAAAGCCTCTTCTGATCCTCAACAAGGTTTGGTTTTCACTTTAAAATCCCCAACTAGAACCATGTTACCATCAACAAATCCCCAAAAGAATCAAAACCCTTGCGGCATTTAATAATTCAACTCTTTCCTAGTCTCCAACAAGAGTTAGTTTCCCTTTTAATTCTTCAAAATAGTTTAGACCATCTCCTGGATTTGAAAAAATTCTCAGCAAGAGTCAGCCTCCTCTTAGGCTTCATATAATGATTTTCCTAATCAGCTTCAATCTTGGGCTTTGTACAAGACAGATACAATACTCCCCTAGTTGAGTCAGTTTTCAACTCTTTGTCAGCTTTAACGTTGTGTAGCGAGCGATTCTGGACGTGGTTCTTAAGCACTGTCGCTCTAGTGGTTACTACAGGTCGATTCATTTTTTACCCTATTATGAGCTGATTAAGGAAGGGAAATAGATGTATCCAATTAACCCTGCTTGCATACTGAGTTTAAACATCGGTATGTTAGGTTACGGATGCTATATGGTAATGGGGCCTATTTCTTATTTCTTTGTTTGGGACTGGGATAACGGGAATGTTTATGGGTAGGACGCTAGGACTGATATTTTTCGATTGAGATGTGAAGGTATGGGTTTTTGGGTTTTGGATTAGTGTGCTCGCTAAGATTTTTCTTTCAATCTTATGCCTACGTATTCCTGTTTATCGAAACAGGGAAATCAGAGCGATCGTAGTTCCTCCTATTCTATGGGAGGAAATGGTGTTTTGGTGTCTTGTTCAAAGCCCGAGATATGAAGCTGAAAAGGTGGTTTATATCTTGTTCAAAGCCCAAGATGTGAAGCTGAAGGGTCTATTTGTATCTTGTTCGAAGCTCAAGATGTGAAGCTGAAAAGGTGTTTCCTTTAGGGAGAATTTGTCATCTCTAAAGGGGTCTGTTTGTCACAACTGTTGGGTGACTGATTATAAAGAAGAATTACTTTAACCGAGATATGTGAATCCTAACAATGCCATAATTTCCTTTATAGGGGATTTTAACCTGAAGGGGAAGACTTTAACTCAGTGTAGAGCAATGTTATCTTTCCTTAGGAATTTCTCATGCTAAAAGAAGGACAGTGGCATGGATGTAAATAATCCAGAGGCTTGCCACCTACAGCAATTAGATGAAGGAGTTGTTGATGTTTGTGTACTGTGAACGAGGCACAGTTTTGATGCTAAAAGGTTGATTGACTCAACCGGGGTTTTTCTTATACAAAGCCTAAGAGGAGGCTATTGGCCCAACAAGAGGGAGTTTTTATGTGTCTCGTACGAAGCCCGAGAGAGAGGCTAAAAGGGTTGACTCGACAAGGGAGTGTTTTTTTGTATGTGTCTTGTACGAAGCCCAAGACGGAGGCTAAAGGTGTTTGACTCAACAAGAGAGTTTTTTATACTCAACAAGAGAGTTGTTTTGTATCTCGTACAAAGCCCGAGATGGAGGCTGAAGGTTGACTCAACAAGAGAGCCTTTTTGTATCTCGTACGAAGCCCGAAATGGAGGCAGAAGGTTGACTCAACAAGAGAGTTTTTTTTGTATCTCGTACGAAGCCCGAGATGGAGGCTAAAGGTTTGACTCAACAAGAGAGTCTTTTTGTATCTCGTACGAAGCCCGAGATGGAGGCGAAAAGGATTGCTATTTCAGTTGAGTGACAGGTCCAGTAGGTTGGTTAAAAGAGAAAATCAGTTCTTATAAAGAGACTGATTAAAGGTAAGGTTATGCTTTGGGATTGATCAGAGGATCAGGGTTATTTTCTTGTTCTTTTAAGGAAATGGGGAATCCAGAGGGTATTGGAGACTGTCCGAGTCTACTGGTGTTTTTCCCTACATGAAAGGTGCTTGAGAACGTCTTTGGGACTCAAGGGTTTTAGACTGTCCAAGTCTAGAGTTTTATCTTTTGTAATATGCTCAAAGAAACAGTAGTAGTACGTTCACGGTAGAAAAATCTAGACTCTTTGAAAGACTAATCTATTAAGATGACTAATTTATGTTTCTATACCTCTAGGAGGTCGTCGGGACAATTTGTACGAAGCCCAAGAGGAGGCTGGAAACTTTTAAGAAGCCGAGGGACAATTTATACGAAGCCCAAGAGAAAGCTATCATTCCCGGAGGAAGAATCCTTATACGAAGCCTAAGAGGAGGCTGTGAATACTTCTAAGAAGCCGACGGGTCCTTGTACAACGCCCAAGAGGAGGCGGGGATGCTTTTAGGAAGCCCGTGGGTCCCCAAACCCCTAGAAATTCAAGATAGAATATTCACAAAGAATAGATCAAGCCAGGAAAGTCCGAGAATTTGGAAGAAACTCAAGAGATGCCATTCACGGAGAAAAGATCATCTCTGGGGAATAGAGTTTCTTAGGTTGCTTTTAAGAAGCCGGTGGGTCCCCAAACCCCGAGAAGTTCAAGACATGCCATTCACCGAGAATAGATCAAGCCAGGAAAGTCTGAGAATTTTGAAGAAACTCAAGAGATGCCATTCACGGAGAAAAGATCATCTCTGGGGAGTAGAGTTTCTTTGACAACTTCTAAAGGTGACAGTCTGAGAAAGGGTTCAAAAAGAAACGGCCTTTCACATCTCCATATTGTTTAACCCCAAGAGGAGGGAAGACTGTGTCTGGTAATCCTATGGGGATCTAGTTTTATCTACTTCTAAGAGTGATCAACGAGCTTAATGCTAGACGTAGTTGCCGGGGAAACTCTAAATATCTATACTATTATTAGACAGTTGATATAAGTTTATGAAAGAAGACTTACAGCGAAACAGCCCCACAGTACAGTTATATACATATGAAAGCGGTAAATGAAAGCGGGTAAACACTTACTTGGTTGTAGAGCTTCCATGTTGTTTGGTTAGTTTGTTCAACAAAGAAAACTTTGATAACAATATTATATTCAAAATCAAAGGAGAAAGTGCTTTGAAATGAAATATAGGGGCTTACAGCTCGAGGAGAGGCCCACGGTTTTGTTAGTGATCGCACTGTTGTTTCTTTTGTACAGAGGGACTTATACAAGTGACTGAGGCCCGAGAAAGGTTTTCTATACAAAGGGATGGGTCTTATACTCTCTCAAGAAGCCAAAGAGTTTTTTAAAAAAAATAATGGGGCTTATAACACGAGGGTAGGCCCAGATGATTTTTGTTTTGAAATGGCGATCGCACCGAGATTTTCTTTTAACACAGAGGGACTTATACAATATCTGAGGCCCAAATTTATTTTGGTTAAAAGGGGATTGGGTCTTACACTCTAATAGAGGCCCAATATTATTTTAAAAAAGAATGGGGCTTACAGCTCTAGGAGAGGCCCAGGGTTTGTTTTTCAACGGTCGATGATCGCGTCGAACTTTTTGAAATACAACGGGACTTATACCATAAGTGAGGCCCAAAAAATTGTGTATTTACAAAAGGGGTTGGGTCTTACACTCTATCAGAGGCCCAAATAGTTTTAAAAAGGGAATGGGTCTTACTACTCGAGGGTAGGCCCAAAGGTTATTTGTGTACAAAACGACGATCCCGCAGAGGTTTTTGAAAATACCCAGAGGGACTTATACAATAAGTGAGGCCCACAATAGGTTATTTTACAAAAAGACTTGGGTCTTACACTCTATTAGAGGCCCAAAGAGTTTTAAAAAGTTTGATGAGGGTTGAATTAATCAAAAATCCTAATTTGTTTTCAAAATGTATTTTAATTGAATAAAAATTCAATTAAAATGATCAAAATTGTTTAACATGTGGAAAACAAATTGTGATCTTGGATTAATGTTTCAAAAATCATGTTTTGACCTACAAAATGATTAGAAGTCATTAACATTTACAAAATCAAGAGGGAAAAAATATTTTAAATGTCAAAAATAATTAAAATATTAATTCTTTGCAAAAATATCAATTATATGAAATAAATAATATTTTTGGGATTTTTTGATAAAATAAAATATTTTGACATTTTTGTGAATTATTAAAAAAATAATCAACTCAAAATTATTAAAACTCAGAGAGAAATTAATTTTTGAATCAATTAAATAAAATCACAAAATTCAAATATTAGAATTTTCAAAAAAAGGCGCCAAGAACACCCAAGAACACGCGCGTGTTCTGGGTTTTGCCCAGATTTAAATTTTCTCTCCAATCTTACTGAATACTTGATTATATCATGCAAACCACCTATCAATCTGCTCGTTTCAACCTCACGATCATGTCTATGGTCTTTAATTTCATTTATTTTTAACATGGAATAAGAAATCAAGACAAAACCTCAAGAACCCTAAAATTTGCATGAAGGTTGAGAATTTTGATACACAATTCAAACAAAGCAATTAATTGAGGGGAAACATTCTATGCATGATTAGGAACATTTGGCAAAAGTATTGTGCGATGAAATTTGTATAGATTAAGAGATGACCAAGTTTAGGCTTACTTGAAGGTCGTGACAGCAAGAGCAATTTGATTTTTGAGTTGGAGGTGTTACAGATGCGTTGTGATGATTTGAACAGCTTCAATGGATGTTGTGGAGTGTGTTGCAAGCTTTGGAACACTTTGGAAGTCTTTGGATCAAGCTGGAGCACTCCAACTGCATAACTGAAGTATAATGGCTAGGTTGATGGGTGATTTTGAGCTGGGGGTGCTAGAGTTGGTGTTTAAGTGTTTGGACACCTCAAATACATCATATGTGATGTGTCTGGGAAATTGGAATGGATTGCTTATGGCTGCAACTCAAAACTCGATAGTGGTTACTCAAAAACAAGGAAACTTGGCACTTAAGAGAGAATGAGAGAAAGCAGTGTTGTAACTGGCTTTGGTATGAGTTGAATGATCCATTGGAACCTCTATTTATAGGTGATCAATTCTTGTCTTGGAGGAGTAGTGAATGGCTGCTGGATCAGATCACATTCAAAGGCTTTGGCTTGGTGGCATTTCTTCTCATGTAAGGCAACCTAGCCCCTCCCAAGAGCAGGGCTATGCCTTGACCAAATTCACATTCTTCAGATGTTTTTATTGTTGTTTAATCAGAGAACTTGACTGAGTAGAGTGGCTTTGTGAAAGTGCCCTATTTCACATAAATGCCTTTGAATTTCAAGGCATATATACCAAAATGCATTAATCTCAAGTTGGAAGATCCCTTGGCCTTTGGACTCAACCCTATCAGTTGGATCAATTGGCTTATGATCAGATTGGATGCATGTGGCATAGTGATCATTACTTTTGACTCAGAAATCGTGGATGGCAAGAAAACTCACAAACTGATTTTTCATGGCAGCCTTGGCATGGTGTGTTGTAGCAGCCATAACTCTTGGCTCATGTAGAGTGGTTTCATGCCAATGAGTTGCTTGGATTGTAGGCAATATGTACAACAACATTGATGTTTATCTTTGGAACTGATTCAGCTTGCATCTATGTGAAAAAATCCCACAAGTTTTGGTGTTTCCAACAAAATCTGTCTTGGACATAATTTTTTCTAAGTGTTGGAAAAGTTGTACTTTCATGTTTTTAGTGATTTTGATCCAACCATAACTCAAAATCCATAATGAATTGGAATGACTTGTGTTTGAAGCTTTTGTAGAGGGTAATGAGAGCTACAAATCCAGATTTGGATGGGGAAAAATGGCTTTATGGTTTAAGAGTTATGATCCTCCAAAGTTGGTACCCTTGCCACTTTATTTCATAACTTAGAAAATTTTCTAAGTTTTTATGGTTACCCCTTTTACAAGCTATCCCACTTTTCTTGATTTTTCTTGATGAATGATGATTCAAATCACACATTAACATCATTTTAGGGTTAAAAAACCATAAAAGTGAAAAATCTCAAAAAGTCAAAGTTTGACTTTTGTGCACAGTTGACTTTTTATCAGATGAATTCCAAACTGTGCGATCCTCTATGAAATCATGTCCTTGACCTGAATCAAACTTGATGGACATGTTCCATGGGTGTTTTAGGGTATATTGATTCATGTCCTAGGGCTTGGGAGCATGTCCTGGTTAAAAGTCAAAGCTACAGTTGACTTTTCTCGCGAAACTCTAACTGTGGTTCAGATGAAATTGAAACTTGTTGCTCAAGCTTCCTGTATTAATCCATTGGTGCAAATGGATCAATGTAGTATGTTGGAGACCCTCAAATCATGCCTTGAGGTCTTGGCTCATGATTTATCCCAAAAGTCAACTTAGGGGTGAATTAGGTCAAGAAACCCTAATTCCTGATTTTTGATGAATGCATCCCCTGAGGCTAAATTGACTTGATGATTGGGTTCATGAGGTTCCATGGAGCATATTAGGTTATGCTTTGAAGCATTGGCTCATGCCCAGAGGAAAATTTCCATCTGGAGGCCCTGGTCGACCAAACCCTGATTTGGTGACACTAGCGATCTTGAGGCTTGATCCACCTAGAAGGGAGCAGCCTTGTGCTTAATCCTTGAAGTGGGAGTCCTCTTGATCCCTTGTAGATATTTGAGAGGTTAGACAAGTTAAAGATCATGTCATTTCTTGATTGATCCTTTGTCTAAGAACTCTGAGAGGGCTTGAAACCCTAATTTTGATTGTAGAGGATGCTCACCCATCTTTGGGGAGACTGCGGAGGTATGATGGTTCCCCCATATTGTGATGATGATTTTCACAATGATGTGAAATCTTAGTGGTCAAAATTTGGGGTATGACAGATACCCCTATTTAATCTTCTTGGACCCGAAGGTGTGAATAGCAAAGGTATTCGGCCATTCAGGGTGCAAGAGGATTAAATATCGGAATGCCCAAAACTTTGATGGTGGTTATGAATGGTAGCTTACGCATTCATCTTCTTTTGCTAAGCAACGATGATTAGAAAAGGTAAACTTCCCCTCGATCCTGGTTTCCTACCAAGGAACGGGTTCCTAGTTTCTGATATAGACTTCCCCTCGATCCTGGTTTCCTACCAAGGAACTGGTCTTAGTTTCTGAAGTAAACTTCGCCTCGATCCTGGTTTCCTACCAAGGAACTGGTCTTAGTTTCTGAAGTAAACTTCTCCTCGATCCTGGTTTCCTACCAAGGAACTGGTCTCAGTTTCTTTTGTCAATAAAATTTCTTGACAAGGGACGCTATTCGTAGCGGTTTTCCTCAAACTTCTCGCCGAATTTTCCTGGGGAGATGCCATTTGATAGAAAAAGTTCTGATGTCAGACTTGTTGGGGAACCCATCTGTCTAAATTGTAGAGTTACACAAACTTCTCTATTGGAGACGCCATTTGTTTCTACTGGGGAAAGCAGGTCTCTTGAGAGACGGCTGTCGCTTGGGGTCTTTCATCATACTTTTCTCGGGATCTTCCCGAGGAAATGCCATATGATGGGATCCAATTTGAGGTGCCGATGACCTTTTCATCAGTGGATTTTTCAGATAAAAATTATTGTACCGCCGAATCTCTGATTAAGAGGCTTCCTCTGTGGATTTTCCTTAATCCGGGAAAGCAAGGATATCATCTTCAATGGCGAAGAGTGATGTTTATTGAACGTTTTCTCTGATCTCTCAGAGGTTCAAGTTATCAAAGTGGTCAAGGAGCCAACTTCATTCCAAAATAAAGTGAAGGAGAGAGATTATTCAGACGCAGCATTTCCTGACGAGGAAAGAACTGACAACTCGATTGAGAGGATTGTTATCACTAGGGGATAAGACCGGCTAGAGTGATAGTGATGCAATATGAAATGTGAATTCAAATCAATAATGCATGATGTATGTATGTATATGCTGACAAAACTGACGCGACATGCAAACTAAACGATGAACATGACTGGATACTCGGCCATCGCAGGGCGAAGAAGTACCGCTAGTTCAAGATAGCAATTCTGCCTTGCTTAGGAGAGATAGTCCCTGTTGGGAGCTATGTTGGTCGGGCTTAGGAGATGAGAACTCGGCCGAGGGTATCAGATGGGAAAGCTGCATCTAATACAGTTGATCCTTCATTCAGGCGTACTGGTTTAGAAGGAGTACTTTGATTCTGCACTTTGAGGCTCGAACACCTTTGGAGGAGCGATCGATGTTCTTTCGATGTTCAACCGTCAAAAGAAATTGTCATCTTTATTTTTAAAAGCAGAAAAATTTTTAACAAGTAAATTCAGTTTTGTTTTATTTCAAGAATCGTTGATCATGTTAAAATGTCGTCCTGTAAAGCTAAAACAAATAAGATTTGCAAACAAAAGCACAAGGGCTCAAATTTTATTGATAGGATGGAGATCAGCCAAACGCGTGATTCCATAGAGTATTTACAAAGTTAGAAAATGGTAATTTACAGGGAAAAGGGCTACGTTGAAACATAACAACCACTATCCTCCTATCAACTTTGAATTCGGGACATCCTAAGCTTCTGTCGAAGATGACCTTGACTAGAGTTTTCCTGACGGATGATGTAACTGTTGTTGAGGGACTTGCCTTTTTGTTGAACATAGTTACTTGCCATTATCCCTAACTTTTTTCTGGATTGTACTGTGATGTTTCCAATCCACCGGGATGATTTTTGATCATGTCTCTAATTTTTGCCTGGACCGCCCTTTCGGGTTTTCAATCCACCGAGACGTTTTTTTTTTTTTTTTTTTTTTTTTAGTTTAAGCGAAGTATTTCTTGACTACATCAACATTTGTGGGGTAGGCAAATTCCTCTCCGTCCATGGTTGCAAGTCTCAAGGCGCCGCCTGAGAAAGCTTTCTTGACCACATAGGGGTCGTCATAATTCGGAGTGCACTTGCCCCGAGAGTCAGTGAGAAAAGATTGTATCTTTTTCAGCACAAGGTCTCCTTTTCTGAAGATGCGAGGTCGAACCTTTTTGTCGAATGCCTTCTTCATTCTTTGTTGATACAACTGATCATGGCATAGAGCCGTTATTCATTTCTCTTTGATCAGGTTTAGTTCGTCGTGTCGACTTTGACACCATTCAGCTTCTGTAAGCTTAGCTTCCATCGATACCCGGATTGATAGGATCTCTACTTATATGGGAAGCACTACTTCCATGCCATATACTAGAGAGAAAGGGGTTGCTCCTGTTGAAGTACGGACAGATGTGCGATAACCGTGAAGAGCAAAGGGTAGCATCTCGTGCCAATCTTTGTAGGTTACAACCATCTTCTGAACAATCCTCTTGATGTTCTTGTTAGTTGCTTATACCGCTCCATTCATCTTTGGTCGGTAGGGAGATGAGTTATGGTGTTCGATCTTGAATTCTGCGCACAACTCTTTCATCATCTTATTGTTCAAGTTAGATCCATTATCAATAATGATCTAGCTCGGAACACCATAACGGCAGATGATATTGTTTTTGATAAATCGGACCACCACTTGTCGGGTTACATTGGCGTACAATGCTGCTTCGACCTACTTGGTGAAGTAATCAATGGCTACCAGGATGAACCAATGTCCGTTTGAAGCCTTAGGCTCAATCAAGCCAATCATGTCGATTCCCCATATGGAAAAAGGCCATGGGGAAGAAAGAACTTTGAGATGCGTTGGCGGTACATGAATTTTGTCGGAGTATATCTGACACTTGTGACACCTCCTCATATACTTGTAGCAGTCGGATTCCATGGTCAACCAATAGTACCCTGCTCTTAGAATTTTTCTCGCCATTGTATGTCCGTTGGCATGAGTGCCAAAGGAGCCTTCATGAATTTCTTTTATCAGTATGTCTGCTTCTGGTCTGTCTACGCGTCGGAGCAAGACCATGTCAAAATTTCTCTTATAGAGTGTATCACCGCTCAGGAAGAAGCTTCTTGCTAGTCTTCTGAGGGTTTTCCTGTCCTTCCTTATTGCCCCAGGTGGGTACTCTTGTTTCTGAAGGAAGCATTTGATATCGTGATACCAAGGTTTGTCGTCTATGACTGCTTCAATCGTAAAGATGTAAGCGGGCCGTTCAAGGCGCATTACGTCGATCTTAGGTAAGTCATTCCATTGACCTACACTAATCATGGAAGAGAGAGTGGCTAATGCATCAACCATGTGATTCTCCTCACGAGGGATGTGATGAAACTCGACTCTGTTGAAGAAGGGTAACAACCTTCTTGCATAGCCTTTGTAAGGAATCAATCCTTATTGGTATGTGTTCCAATCTCCTTTAATCTGATTGATAACCAGGGCTGAGTCGCCATATACGTCCAAGTTCTTGATCCTTAAGTTGATCGCTTCTTCGAGACCCATGATACAAGCTTCGTATTCGGCCTTGTTGTTTGTACATTTGAACGTAAGTCGGGCAGTGAAAGGAATGTGGGTACCCTGAGGGGTAACAATGATTGCCCCAATTCCGTTTCTATAATGATTAACTGCTCCGTCAAAGATTAGTCCCCATTGAGAACCTGGTTCTAGCCCTTCACTGGATAACGGTTCATCGCAATCTTTCATTTTTAGATACATGACATCTTCGTCTGGGAAGTCAAAACCGACTGATTCCTGATCGTCAATCGGTTGATGAGCCAAATGATCGGCTAAAACACTTCCCTTAATAGCTTTTTGAGCGTGGTACTCAATGTCGTATTCTGACAACAACATCTGCCAACGGGCAATCCTTCCCGTGAGAGCAGGTTTTTCAAAGACATACTTGATTGGATCCATCTCGGAGATCAACCAAGTAGTGTGACGAATCATGTATTGGCGAAGACGTTTGGCTGCCCAAGCCATAGCACAACAAGTTTTATCTAGCATCGTGTACCGAGTCTCACAGTCGGTGAATTTCTTGCTCAGAT
This sequence comes from Lathyrus tuberosus, assembly GCA_022829125.1. NCBI lineage: Eukaryota > Viridiplantae > Streptophyta > Magnoliopsida > Fabales > Fabaceae > Lathyrus > Lathyrus tuberosus. Next base: position 366,838 of record JALAZF010000070.1, on the reverse strand, counting down.
AGTAGATGGCAGACTCCTTCCTTTTGGTTTCGTCTTATTGGCTAAGTACACATCCCATTGAGTCCTCTAAGACTGTGAGGTAAATGATTAGTGGTCTTCCTTCCACTGAAGGTGATAGAATCGGCGGGTTCAACAGGTATTCCTTGATACTGTCGAAGGCGGTTTGGCAATCTTCTGTCCAAATGCAGTCCTGATTCTTTTTGAGTAATTTGAAAATCGACGCACATGTCGCGGTCATGAGGAATATGAATCTGGATATGTAGTTCAAACGTCCCAGGAATCCTCTGACTTGTTTTTTGGTTTTCGGAGAAGGCATTTCTTGAATGGCCTTGACCTTGTCAAGATCAACCTCAATTCCTTTCTGGCTGACGATGAACCCTAGTAGTTTCCCTGAACAGACACCGAAGGTGCACTTGTTGGGATTTAAGTGGAGTTTGTACTTTCTTAACCGCTCGAATAGCTTTGACAGGTGGGTCACATGCTCCTCTTCTGTCTTAGATTTTGCAATCATATCATCGATATATACCTCGATTTCCTTGTGTATCATGTCATGAAAGAGAGTAGTCATGGCCCTTTGATAGGTTTCCCCGGCGTTCTTCAAACTGAACGACATTACCTTGTAACAAAAGGTGCCCCATAGGGTAACGAACGAAGTTTTCTCCATGTCCTTCGGCGCCATTTTGATCTGGTTATAGCCCGAGAATCCATCCATGAAGGAGAAAACTTTGAACTTTGTTGTACTCTCCACCAGCATGTCAATGTGTGGTAAAGGAAATTCGTCCTTTGGACTAGCCTTGTTCAGGTCTCTGTAGTCGACACACATTCTAACTTTTCCATCCTTTTTGGGAACGGGTACGATGTTGGCGAACCATTGAGGTTATTCTGATGTAGCGAGGAAGCCCGCGTCAATCTGTTTATGTACTTCCTCTTTGATTTTGATGGCCATGTCCGGGTGAGTTCGTCTCAACCTTTGTTTTACTGGCAGACATTCCGATCTCAACGGTAGATGATGTTCCACGATGCTGGTATCCAACCCTGGCATGTCCTGATCGGACCAAGCAAACACATCGGGAAACTCTTTGAGAAGCTTTGTCAAACTCTCTTTAGTAGTTGGACTGAGTAGTTCCCCAATCTTGATTTCTTTTCTCTCTTCTTCTAAACCTACGTTTACCGTTTCCAACGGCTCTTTATGAGGTTCAATGGACCTTTCCTCTTGTCTGAGTAATCGGGAGATCTCTTCGGGAATTTCGTTGTCATCTTCTTCTTCAGCCCCAAACACCAGGAACTCAAAGTCGGGAGAAGACATCGGATCGTATGTTTCAACGGGCATTAAAACAAGCAATCTGCATGACGTGATGATTTGTGTTTAGAATAGATAGAATGCAAGAGTGTGTGAAGTGTATTTCTTTTACTGCTTGTTTTTATTATTGAGTTTGTTTTTTAGGATTACCATTTTCTGAGAAAAGCAAAAAGAGAAAACAGCAATTAACGCGGAAATTACATAATGATGTTATTTTATTAATGAACAAGTTGATTCTTGAAACTACATCCCTATAAAACAAAACTCTGTCGCTTTGGGTGAAGCAAAGAGGGAAATTTACAGAAAGTGAGCCCTATCAAAACATCCGTTTCACCTGGGCAGGGTGAAAGGTTAATGACGGCAATTACTTTGACTTATGAACAATCTTCGGAACATCGACAGCAATCCATTGGCGGCGAACTCCTCAGTGAATCACAAATTCTGGCACCTTCCTTGATTTGTCTTCAGAAATAACGTTGATTTCTGGTGGAGCAGGATCATTGGAATCTATCTCCCAGGCAGAGTTGTCGTAGGAGGATTCCTCTGTTGCATTTTGCATAGCAGTTGTGCTCTCAGGAAAATCTCCCCATCCAGTTGGCTGGATGTCTTCGAGCCTGATACGAGAGCTTTTGGGAGCAGTGTATTTGACCATATAGTCGTATTTCCCACTTGGTTGTCCCAGGGTATCCCACACCTCCTTGGAACTGGAGGAGTCATCTCTCTCGATGTCGTTGACCTTGGGAAAGCATAGTTGATGAATTCAAGTCCTGCAAATATTATGAATTCATCATCATGTTGAGTAGTTTTTGAACGACCCGAGTGTTGATCCCATGACATGGTGGGGACACAGGTATTCTGTTCGATGATGCTCAGCTAATTTTTGTTGTTCGGCTGACTTTCTTGCCCCAAGTCTCCTGGGTAGGGCTGCCACATTGGCAGACCATCCATCGGGCCATAGTAGTCATGGTCAAAGTTGTCCTTCATCAGAGTGTCTTCCTATAATGAGTTGGGTGGAGCACGACATCCTTCCGGATCACAATCTCCGTATATCATTTCGACGTCTGACCTTGGTATAAATCTCGGACTCGGTGCGGGATAGCAAAATGGCGTAGGCACCTCTTCCTGAGACATATAACCGTCCTCGTTGAGGTAGGACTTCCATTCCTCATCTGTGTCAGAGGGATCCTCCTCATGGATAGTGTGTACTTCTTGAGTCACTGGTTGAGGGAAACCTCCGTTGTGGAAGAAATCCTGAATGGGAGGAAAACTTTCATCGCTGGGAGCTGTCTGAGTACAGGTTCCTGAAAAACCAAGACCCTTCTTTGCTTTATTGTCAGTAGGAATGACAAGTTGTCCCCATCCTGTTGTATTGGTACTCTTGACCGCTTTGATAGCGTCTTTGTATGAGGAAATTGAGGTTCCTCCTTCGGATTGATCGCCTCTGTGTAGCGAAAGCGTTTGGAACTGAGTTCCAATTATCCCTTCTGGTTCCACATAAGTGGTTGATGATAAATTGCTTACGAGCAAAGCCTGTTCCCCACCGACCGTGACGAGTTGACCCTTCTGAACAGACTTTAGCTTTTGGTGGAGGGTCGAGGTGACCGGCCCAGCCTAATGTATCCAAGGTCTTTCTAATAAACAACTGTACGTTTCCCGGATGTCCATGACCTGGAAAATGACTTGGAAAGTGTGAGGACCAATAGTTATGGGAAGATCAACTTCGCTGATAACCGTTTTTCTAGACCCGTCGAATGCTTTGACAATGACCTCACTGGTTCTCATCGGAGGGCCTTTGAAGGATAATTTCATCAAAGTGGACTTCGGCATAACATTCAGGGCTGACCCGGTGTCTACCAGTACGCTGGCCAAAGCATCGTCCTGGCAGTTGATTGTGATATTGAGCGCCATGTTATGACGGAGACCCTCTTCAGGTAATTCCTCATCACTAAATCCCAAGTTATTGCATGAAGTGATGTTAGAGACAATGCTATTGAACTGTCTGATTGTTACATCCTGTTCCACAAAGGCTTGCTCCAAGAATTTCTGTAGAGCCTCCCTATGTGCTTCTGAACTGAGTAAAAGTGACAGCACAAAGATCTTTGAAGGAGTTTGTAATAGTTGATCAACAATGTTGTATTCACTCCTTTGGATGAGTTTCAGCATCTCATCATCATTTTTCGAAAGGTCGGGATTACTGGATTGACCGACTGGTGGATTGGGAACTTCTGTCTGAGGTTCCTTTTCTTTATTAGACTCTCCAACTCCTCTGTTGAAGATTCTACCACTCCGTGTTACATGACTGATGTCTGCAATATTCACGATGGAGGGAAACGGAATTTCTTTTCCATTCTCGACTGTTGTTGCACCGTATTTATAAGGGATAGTCTTAGTTGATTCATACGGTAGTGGTCCCGGTAGATAGATGACTATGGGAGCCTTCTGATTTTTCTGACCATCATAAGTAATCTCGATCCGTTCCTGGTTGGGAACTCTCGATTCGTTAAGTAGAGGGATGATGGCGAAAACATCCCTAGTCCTTTGATGATCAGAGATTACATCAACATCCTCGATTTGATTGGCAAGGTAGTTTGGTGCCCAGTTGATTGGTCCAAAACCCGGATATGGGCGAATCTCTCTACGATCCACTTGACCCTGAAGAGCTGCTCGCACAAGGTAGCATCCTTGGTTACTTTCTGAACAGACTCCACAACATTCATAGTTGTGTGGTGGCACCTGGCCATGCCCGCTTTGAATGCAATGTAACCTCACTAGGTTAGTTTCTACATATCGGACATCCTGACTTTGACGCCGAGTAGGGTTCCTGTCATCGATACTAATTTGCTGAGTGTCTTCATCCATATAGATGGGAAGCCACCAATGATTTAGCAAGTGCTTAAGTGCTTCCTGGACAAGGGCACAACCTTGATCGTTTTTGCAACCCGCTGTACAGCTTTGATGGTCATGTGATATCAGGAACCTGAGTCGGACCTGCTCAGCATGTAACCCTACCAGGTTGGTATTCATTAAGCGAATATCGAAGATCTGAACCATGTTGATCTGATAGTGGTTCCTATCATGGTAGTCCTGGATCCATCCAAGATCCATCTGACGCTGGAGGGCCTCTTGTACAAAAGAGCATCCCTGTTTATTTACCGAGCAAGTCAAACAAGAACTGTAATCGTGACGCGACAGATTACGATAATGGCTTTGCCTTGAGTGCATTTCCACTAAGTTGACATTCATCGCACGGATGTCGTGGTTTTGAATGACGTTGGAATTCGTATAGGCCATGTTAACTCCATGAACTCGATGCTCTTGGATCCATCAGAGATCCATCTGTTCCTTTAGAGCTGCTAGCACCACAGAACATCCTCGATTGCTTTTAGAGCAGATATCACATTGATGATAATTATGAGGTGGCACATGGCCATATCCACTCTGTCTACAATGCATCTTGACCAGATTGGTCTTCAACAAGAGTATATCGTGAATTTGATAGACATTGTTAGACTCTCCTTCTATCAGGTTGACGACAGCTTTCTCATGTTGAGGCAGCGGGTTTGTGAGAACATTTGGATTCGTATCTTTGAAAGATAAGACCCCGCTCCTAACAAGCTTTTGCACGTCAGATTTGAAATTGAGACAGTTCTCTATGTTATGCCCTGGTCCTCCTTGGTGGTAAGGGGACGTCTGATCCACCTTAAACCAAAAAGGCGGATTTTTTGGTACTGTAAGAGGGGACTTAGTCTGGATGTGCCCCTTGGCTAGTAGTAATAGAAACAGTTCTGCATACGATACGGGTATAGGATCGAATCCTGGTGGCCGCGTTGTACGGTTGTTGTTGTATTGAGGACGAGCCTGCTGAAGAGGCTGTTGAGTCCTTTGCTGATTAGGTTGGCTCTGCGCAACCTGAGGTTGATACGTAGGAACAGGCGCAGGGTTAATAGCAGGAGTCACATCTGCTACTGGTTGATAACGTCGCCTTTGCTTTCCGAGAGAGATATTCCCAATATCTTGCTCTTTTTTCTTAGGGAGAGCACTACCGTATCGTTTTGTACTACTCGATGATCCAACGTCTTTTACTAAACGTCCTTCCCGGACAGTTTCCTCAAGACGAACTCCCATACCGACCATTTCGGTGAAATCACTGGGCGCACTGGCAACATTCTGTCATAGTAAAATGAGCTTAAGGTCTTTAAGAAGATCTTTGTCATCTCTTTTTCCTCAAGAGGTGGACAAATTTGGGCGGCGATCTCACGCCACCTCTAAGAGTACTCCTTAAAGGTTTCTTTGTCCTTTTATGACATTGATCTGAGTTGATCTCTGTCTGGCGCCATGTCCAGATTGTATTTATATTCTTGGACGAAGGCAGTGCCAAGATCTCTGAAAGTGCTGATCGTGGCGCAGTTTAAACCCATGTACCATTTTAATGCGGCACCGATTAAACTATCCTGAAAGTAGTGAATCAATAGGTCCTGGTTCTCTATCTGAGCTGACATTCGCCGAGCGTACATCACCAGGTGGCTTTGAGGGCAAGAGTTACCCTTGTACTTTTCAAAGTCAGGTACTTGGAACTTGTGTGGAACTTTCACATTGGGGACCAGACAAAGGTCCACGACGTCCTTTCCAAATAAATCCTGACCGTGAATGGCTTGCAGTTCCTTCTGCATTTCCAGGAACTGCTCCTGGAACTCGTCCATTTTATCAAACATAGTTTCCTTTTTACCAGGGGGTATCTGTGGAACCTGTCCTTCCGGGACAGTGTGGACCACAGGGGGTGGTACCGTGACTACGGCAGCGAATCTTGGCATTTCCCGAAGTCTGTAACCTTCAGGAGTCCTCAGTATGCCTCTAGCATCCTCGCTTTCCCGAAGTTTGTAACCTTCAGGCCCAGCAGCTTCTGTTGTGATTCCCTGATCTTCAGCGATCGGCAGAACATATCCTTCTGGGATATAGTTAATAGGCATGCCAAAAGGACGATCTTTCGGCATTTGATACCTAGGATCGGACTTTTCCACTATGGGCATTGAGGTGATCTCTGAGATCACAGTTCTTTGTTGTTGAGCTTCTGCCATGGCTAGCATGTCGTTATGAAGCTTTCTCATATCCTCTCTCAGAGGTCGATCTCTTCTTTCAACTCTCTGTTCTCTTCCTCGAGATCATCCATCTTTTTCTAACGATTGGCCCAAGTATTGTACGAATGAGACAGTTTGACTCTAGAACCGAGACACAAACGTGAGATTCGTAGGTAAAAAGAATGCGTTACGTGAGAATGATGAATGCAATTATTATATTAATTATTTTGTTTTGTTTATTCAAAATAAACTTCGACAATTAGATTGCAAATATCAAACATTGGGGAAATCCCCGTTTTATTGAATTCAAAGGATTGTGGAAATAGAAATACAGTAGATTACAAGGTGCGGAAACAGAAACCTAAGCTAAGGGGTCCTGAGTCCTCTCTGAGGAGAATTCGGGTGCTAATTCTGGTACTTTGCTTTTCTTGGACTGGGGCTCTTGGGCCATTGTCAGGTCTTCATTCCTTTGCCAAGTGAAAGGAACGAACAAATTCCTCTGGTCATCCTGATTATCCACAACACGTTGCTCTAAAATCTCGATCAGAGCATCCTTATCTTTCAGCAATTGCTGTATTTTGGTACACTCTACATTGAGGGTGCGGTATTTGTTCTTCCAAGACCTCCCCTCCCGTTGAACTTTGTTGAGAGTAACCTGAAGTTTTTCCGCTTCAGTCATGAAGTACATGACATATTCCTTCGGTGGAAGAACTCCGTGACGAGGATAAGGCATCTTTAGCTTGAGAGATCTAGTTTGTACCCAGTGGAGATAAGGCTCCACCGAGACACAGTCCGGTTTTCCTAGAGACTCCCGTCCTTTCTTATGAACATGTTTCCAAGCGTGCACTATTTCCATCTTTAGTGCTCTGTCATTTTCTCCTTCTTTGAAGAAAAGACATTCCAGATGAGCATTACGTGGGACATGCCTCATCAGGTATCCAAATTGACGACGAACCAATACCGGATGGTAGTTGATTCCTCCTTTAGTTCCTATGAGGGGTACGTTGGGGAAGTTTCCACAATGGTCAATGATTCTGATCCTGTCATAAATCCTATTACACCAATTTATGTCAGAGTTGGTGAGAGACATGATTTTCTACGACCAACGTAAGGCACTCTTGTGATCCCAAAATGCAGCAGACTTGGGAAAATGGGAGATAAACCATTTATATAGCAGGGGTACACAGCACGTGATCATTCCTCCGCTGTACAAATTCCCTAAGTGTACAGAATGATACGCGTCCGCGAGTAAATTTGGCACAGGGTTTCCAATGAGAAAAACCTTAATGGCGTTGATATCTACAAAGTTATTAAGGTTGGGAAACAAAAATAACCCGTAGGTGAGCAAAACAAAGATGCTTTCAAAAGCAGTCACGTTCCCTATACTGAAAAAGTACAGGGCCTTCTTTTTCAGGAATTGGGCTGGCAAACCTTGGATGCCACCCTTAGTGGTCAGGTGAGTCTTGACTTCCGACTCATCCAAATAAAGTTCTCTTGCAATGGTCTGATCCTTTGGAATTCCTTCCAGTCCAGAAAATGGAGCTTGATCAGTAATGTGTCGATCGGTTAAGTGAGAATACTCCTCCAGCGTTGGTGCGAGCTGTAACACCCCATTTTCCCATTTTTCAAAATAAACAAAGTATATGAAATAAATCAGAGTTTCCACACCAAAGTAGGATTCCACATTTTTAAATCAACAAAACAAATCTCCTTTATTTTAATAAAATCAAACAGCGGAAAATTTATTCAATTATTCGATTTACGGACATCTGCCTATAACACCAAAAACTCCACATAATCGTGGTCCACCATAATATTCATCAATTGAAAGATACGTAACAAGTATACAACATACAACAATGGTAAAAACCCCCAAATCCCGTGTTACATATCAGAGCGACTCTCTAAACTCGAACAAGCTACACAAGCTCCAAGCACTAACCTGGCACCCGATTCTCTGTACTTCCGAAGAAGCACAGACACAACAACAACAGAGGGGTGAGAACTACATTCAATATAAAAAGGCGAATAATACATATAAGGAGGTAGTATCTCACACCAACAACAACAACATATAATCACGACCTACTGTCATATTCAATCACCAACAATCAACAATTAACAATGCAATGCATGTGGTACCAACATCACCATGGTTCATTCAATCAAACCCAGATAAATCACATACACCCCTACTTGGCAATGATTTATCCCACCGCACTCCTCAAGGGAGCTCGGATGAATCACATACACTCCTCTTGAGCAATGATTTCATCCCACCAATAATATGTATGCATGACTCAATGCACATAACAACACATGTATGACACATTCATACATCTACACGATCCTACTGATCACACAAGAGATACACATAACACACATGTATAACAAATGATAAACAAATTCACGATCCTCCTGATCACAACAAACGTACATATAACACCCATGTATAATAATAGACATGCATAGTTACGATCCTCCTGATCACACATGAGACACATAATTGTTCCCACTTGCACAATAATCATTGAACCCTCACAACTCACCATAATTTACCAAACACTAATTAATTCCTAAAAATTATAAAATTAATTAGTTTCATCACCAACTGTGTATTACTCAGCATCTGACTCCCAATCCCAACCTCTCAAACCAAGAGAAACCGAATCAGACGCGAAAACGGGAAAGAAATCGCGAAACAGTGAAATTCTGCACTCACGTTGTCCATACGCGTATTGACCTGAGTCATACGCGTAATGACCGTATCAACTTCTCCCATACGCGTATGGCCAGATCCATTACGCAATTCGTCCTCTTCCACACCAGACTGAGTTCTGCTACGAATTCCTCCAATTTCTACTCCAAAACAGTCCTAAAACTTGTTCTACATTGATTTAAGGTACTCATGTTCATCTTAACTCTTATTATTATGATTACTAATCACAATCTACAGGTTTTTAGAATTAATTTCACCTCCCTAACCTGTACCAAAATTAAGGTCTACAACAATCATGTTCAAACAACAGCAACAACATCCATATAACATCGATTCAGCAATTCAACTACATGAATTTCAACATGGATTCACATATAGGCACTAAAATCATACAACAACTCAAAATCAGACAAAATCCTACGGGGTTAAGGACTCCCCACTACACTTATACGATTTAATCACCAAATATGAATCCGTTCTCCCCCCTTACCTCGAATTGTTCAGAAATCTGGAAAAAAATTGAGAAGAAATCCTTGCCCTAGCACCCCTTCTTCTTCCTTGTTCTTCTTTCTCTCTTTTTCTTGTTTTACGTGAAATTAACCTCCTCTCCACTAAACCTCTCTAATTCCCCTTAATTAGATTTTTAATTAAATTTTCTTAATAATAATAATAATAATAATAATAGTAATAATAATAATAATACTAATATTCTCATTATTTTATCATTACTAAATGCATCTCTTAATTATCTAATATTAATTTACTACTCCAACTCCTCTATTAAAGATATAGCTTCCCCTGCACTCAAGCGCACACCCTTAACAAAGCCCAACAACCAGAAATAATAACACGACGATTAATAATTTAAATTGGGGTGTTACAACTCTCCCCCACTTAAATTATTTTCGTCCTCGAAAATATAACGGAAATGAATCACTCCGGGTACAACTCTCACATTCGACAACCAACAATCATACCAACAAAAGGTACACCATGAATAACACAAATTAACAGACGACCTTGCTAACAACAACTACCACTACGACAAGATGCAATGCCCATACAATTCCCTTGACGACTAATTCACGACCCAAAGAATACTCAAGTTACGATCACACAAAGATCGTTACTCTCACCATAGGTAACCCTCTCCTAATTCCCCACCATAGGAATTAGCCACTCGCACTCGAACCATCACCATAGGCAACGAGGCAACAACAAAAACAAGAACATAAAGTTCCACGACACAACATCGTTTCAACAACCTCTACATAACCATGATATCAACATCCTTGTCACACAATATTATTACAACAATGCTACGATTCACCAATCAACATAAGGCTAAAACATCCATCTACTTAATAGTCCAAGAATAATATTTAACCTTTTCTACTTCCATTCTGAAACGTCCAATGGTCTCATCACTCCTACATATTTCCACTGTTCAACCTATGAACCCTTACCAGTTACGCACACACATACGAAAGGTACCATATCACGCTTTCGATGCGCACTCTGATTACTCGCAACAATCAAATTTACCAAAGTCATATCCAACTTTTGACTCTCTCTAATCTTCACCAGAAAAATCATATTTCATTACTAATATACCCAACCTCACACTCTGTTGTGTTATCTCACACACCAGACGCAAGTCTCCGAACTTCTCAAATAATTCTAATCCATCTGGCCATCAAAACAGACATGTATAAAAACTTCTGACTTAACTCATCTGGCATGACATTAACTTCTCCAATAGGATAAGCCCAGTTAAGGTCATAACTCATCCGAAATCTCAACCGTCTTCGTTGTCTCATACTCTATTATTTCCGACCAAACATGTACTCAATATTCTTGTGATTACTAAACAATTTGAACTCAAAACCATAAAAATAATATTGCTAGATCCTCAACACAAAAATAACCGCAACCATCTTGAAATCATGAATTCTCAATTGTCGTAAAGCATAAGCGACGACTTTACCATCCTGCATTAACACACTGACTAAATTCATCATGGACACATTCCAATAACTCACAATGGTTTATTAGGATCACGAAGAAGCAAAACTGGAGCCGCAAACAAATTCTACTTTAGCTCTCTCAAACTTCTTCACAATGAACATCCAAAGCAAACGACTTACCGCTTGCAAGTCAATTGAAGTAACAAAAATTCTAACTTGGAAGAGCCTTCCATAACCTCCAGTAATAACCAACTAAAGTCCAAAAGCTTCTAATCACCATAACCGACTTCGGAGCCTCTCATTGTAGAACTACATCTACTTCCGATGGATCCATAACAATACTATAACATATCCAAGAAAACCAACCTTTTTAACCAAAATCCTCACTTGAATAATTTAGCATACAAATCTCTTTCGTTTCAACACTTGCAACTCAATTTTTAAGCACCCTACAAATTCTCCTTCTGATTTAATAATAGTGATAGTTCCTGGATTGGCTGGAATTTTGGTAAAACAAAGGTTATTCAATGTTGATGTCAAGGTGCTGATGTTGTAACATTGAAGTCTTAACACTGGGTTGTGTTAAGTGGTTAAATGCTGAAGATGGATGTCTGATGTCACACAGGTGATGTTGTAACATCAGACCTGCAGAATTAATAACAGCAGGATATGTTATTAGGGCTCGCGTATTAGCTGGAATTGTGGAGAGTGGTTAACTCATTGGATGAGAATATCTTGGGATAGATATTTTCTGTTACATGGGAGATTTGATTGCAGATCTGTTGGAGAATTAAAAGGTTGAAGATTTAAAAAGATTTTGGGGATAAAATCTGTTTTGAAGATTCAGTTTTAATTAACAAATCTGATCAAATATTGTGACAAGTCCAAGCCCAATTCAGGAGCTATATAAAGCGCACAAGACCAAAGGAAAAAGTACGTAAAACATTCAGAAGATCAAGAGCAGAAGGCTTAGTGTCTAGATTTTGTTTAAAGTGCTTGTATTTACACTATTCTAGGGTTTGAATAGGTGTTAAGTTTCTGTCCTCTCTAAAGCTGTGAAGCAAAGAGAGTTGTGTAATTTGATCGAAGCTGTGAAGTAAGATCAAGGGTACTCAAAGTGGTTTCTTTGAGTGTTTGTAAGGGATTGAGTGGTGTTCTCATACCTAAGTGGTTTCTTAGGTAGGAAGTCATTAGTAGAGTATAAGTTTAGGAGATTGTCAACGGGTCGTTGAGTCTGTAAATTATATCTACAAGTAGTGAATTCCATCCCTGGCTTGGTAGCCCCCAGAGTAGGTTGGTTGTAACCGAACTGGGTCAACAATTCTTGGTGTTATTTTACTGTTATTGCTGTCCATTATGCAGAGTGTGTTGTTGTGACATCACACCTTAACATCACACGTCTGATACCAGAATTTCAATTGGTATTAGAGCAGGCATCCTGTCTGTCTCTGGGTGAGATCTAGGGAAGTTACTTTCTGGTGATAAGATGGACAAAGAAGTTGGAGGATTTGTCAACAGACCCCCTATTTTGGATGGATCCAATTATGACTATTGGAAGCCAAGGATGACCACCTTCTTAAAATCCTTGGACAGTAGGGCTTGGAAGGCTGTTATTAAAGAATGGAAAGCTCCTGTTATGTGTGAGAAGGATGATGCTGGCAAAGATAAAGAAGGCACCTCTAAGCCAAAGCCTGAAGAAGAGTGGACCAAGGAGGAAGATGAGCTTGCCCTTGGAAATTCCAAAGCTCTGAATGCTATCTTCAATGGAGTGGATAAGAACATCTTCAGGCTAATCAATACATGTGAAGTTGCTAAAGAAGCATGGGACATCTTGCTGGCTACTCATGAAGGAACATCTAGAGTCAAGATGTCAAGACTTCAGATTTTAACATCAAAATTTGAAAGCCTGAAGATGAAGGAAGATGAGACTATTCATGATTTCCACATGAGTATTCTAGAGCTGGCCAATGCATCTAGTGCTCTTGGAGAGAAGATGTCAGATGAAAAGCTTGTGAGGAAGATCCTTAGGTCCCTACCTAAGAAGTATAAGATGAAGGTTACTTCCATTGAAGAATCACAAGACATCAGCAAGATGAGAGTAGATGAGCTCATTGGATCTCTTCAAACCTTTGAGCTTGGGTTGAATGAGGAAGAACCAGAAAAGAAGCCAAAAAGTATAGCCCTGGTGACAAATGGTGAAGAGGAGAAAGGGAAGAAATCTGAATCCCAAGAGGATCTGTCTCAGGCCATAGTGATGTTGGGAAGACAGTTCACCAAAGTGTTCAAGAGAATGAATAATAACTCCAGGCCTAATGTCAAGAACATGACTTCTGACATCAGCAAGAAGGATGAAGAGAAAACTGCCCAAGATAAAGGAGTGCAGTGCTTTGAGTGTGAAGGGTATGGACATGTCAAGAAAGAATGTCCCACCTTCTTGAAAAAGCAGAAGAATGGCATGACAGTTTCCTGGTCTGACTCTGATAGTGAGAGTGAAGGCGAGTCAGCAAAGCATGTGAGAGCTTTAACAGGAGCTATGGTATCTGATGATGATTCTAGTGATGGAGAAGTAACTTATGAAGAGTTGGCTTCCACCTATCAAGAGCTGTGTTTAAAAAGTGCTGAGATTTGTCAAGAAAACAAGTGCCACAAGCAACAGATTGCTCAGCTAGAAAATGAAAAGACTGATCTTGAAAATGAAGTGGTGCTAGTTAGAGCTCATCTTGATCAAATGACCAAGTCTGTCAGGATGTTGAGCTCTGGCACAGACACACTTGACAAGATTCTTCAGTCAGAAAAAGCTGCTGGAGACAAAGCTGGGATAGGTTATGTGGCTGAGGACAAAGGAACTTCAGAAGGAAGCACTTCAGGTTTAAAGAAGAAAGTGTCACAACTTTCATCTCAACATCAGCCAAAGAAGCAGGATCCTACCCCTAAGAAAGCTGATGTTTCCCAACCTAAGAAGATTGAGAAGAAGACTGGTCCCTATCAGAAGAGTAAGCAGCCACAGGGAGCTAGTCAGTATATGCCCCCACAACACCATGAGAGCATGCAAGCTGCTCAGTTCAAACAGCACATGTCTCATTAGATGTCTCAACATTAGGACAACTGGTATGGTTATGGGTATGGATACACCAATGTTGTTCCTTATGTATATGGAAGAAGAAAGCCACACCATCATAGGAGACAATCCAAGAAACAGCATTCTCAGCCGACTTATGGGAGAAGATATCAACAGAATAGATGGCAGGGCAGTTATGGTAAGAGGAGACCACATCATGGATGGCAGCATAGGCAATCTTATCATGGCAGAAGATTCAGAGATGAAAAGGTGAGATGTTATTATTGTGGAAGATTTGGACATATGCAGTACTCTTGCTACAAGCTGCATGGATACCCTCGGCCTCAAAACAGATGGAGAGAGCACAGGCCCAAAGTTGTTAAACAATGGGTACCTAAGGAGAAGGTGAAGTGCTTATTGGCTCTCATGGGTGATGAAGAAGGAACATGGTATTTTGACAGTGGGTGTTCCAAGCACATGTCTGGAAGTAGATCCATGTTTGTTGATCTTAGACCTTGTCCCTCTCTTGAAGTCATATTTAGCAATGGAGGAAAAGGTGTTGTTGCAGGAGTTGGGAAAGTGCAAGGTAATGGTAGACCTGAACTTGACAATGTTATGCTTGTCAATGGCTTAAGTGCAAATTTGATCAGCATAAGCCAGTTGTGTGATGAAGGTTACAGGGTAAACTACACTAAGGATGGGTGTGTGGTTTCCAATGAGCATAATCAGATTGTTATGAAGGGTGCCAGAACCAAAGACAACTGCTATCAGTGGACCACTCTTGAAGGGAATTCAACTAATGATGTTGATGTCATAACATCAGACTATGACATCAGGATGCTGAAAGGTCACTCAAAGTTAACAAGTTCAGATGTGAATACTTCAAAAGGAAAGTCTTTATGGAGGGAGAAAATTAGTAATTGGTCTTTAAAGAGTATTCAAAATCAGGCGCCTTACCATATTGATACTACATCAAGACTTACCAAAGCATTCTCATGGCAACATTTCATCTCCCCAAATCTCAATAGAATAGAAGGTTCTTCTCCAAACCTAGTCTGTCACAAAGGAACGATGTCTGTCCCTTCCAAGAACTCTGAGCAGGTACGAACTGGGGTTTCTTCCGAAGAACTAATTTCCAGTGCTCTTCCCGAGTCAGGTAACCCTAAACCCTCGACAACGGTGAATAAACCTGAAGCTATGTCATCATCCTCTCAAGCTGTTGAGGAGAAGGTTGATGTAGACGAGCATTTGGAACAGCTTGCCACCAAAATCCTTGAGAAGGGGATACGGGTGAAAGGGATTTCCGTCCCTCTAAGGCAAATGCCTGCTGAACAAGTCGACTCTCAAGGAAAGGACAAAAATCTTCAAAGCCAGGCCCTTAGTCAAGAAGCGGAAGGTGAAGATCCTGATGACACTAATGTCAGTCTTGATGTCAGAACATCATCCCCTAGGAATGAAAGCCACAGGGGTAAAGGGAAGGAGTAGGTTGAGGTTATAGAGATTGAGGACTCATCTGATGA
Organism: Lathyrus tuberosus; assembly: GCA_022829125.1. NCBI lineage: Eukaryota > Viridiplantae > Streptophyta > Magnoliopsida > Fabales > Fabaceae > Lathyrus > Lathyrus tuberosus. The sequence continues at coordinate 351,199 of JALAZF010000070.1, read as the reverse complement.
TGATAGAATTGGAAGAGGGAAGGATAAGAAAAGGACTTCATCTACAGACTGTCCCAAGTCATGGAGCAAAGGTGCCAGGTCTGGCAAGAAGAGGAGAATCAGGGAGGAGGAAGATTCTGAGAGTGATGCTCAAGACATCAACCCTGCTACAAATTAAGTGCCTGATAACACCTCATCTCACAGTGCCAGAAGTGCCTCCTTGTGGAAGTGTGTGAGCCTAAGAAAGGTAGCTCTGGAAAGAGAGGTTGTAGCAAAGGACTTAGAATCTACTGAAATTATTGACCTAATTAAGCTTGCTGGTCTCATAAGGACTGTGTCAGGGTTGGCTGATTGCTATGATAGACTGGTCAGGGAGTTCATAGTGAATATACCTGAAGCGATAAATGACAGTAAGAGCCGAACTTTCAGAAGAGTTACCCTCAGGGGTAAGTGTGTCTGGTTTTCTCCTGAGATGATCAATGCCTACTTAGGAAGAAATGAGGAAGATTATGGGGAATTTGAAGTCTCCAACAATGTTATATGCAGAGAAATCACTGCTGGTCGAGTAGATTTTTGGCCCGTAGAAGGAAAGCTGTTAGCCAGTTTGTTGAGTGTCAAATATGCTTTTCTGCACAGAATAGGTATTGCCAACTGGGTTCCTACTAGTCACAAGACCACAATTTCTGTTGAATTGGGGAAGTTAATCTATGCAGTTGGGACAAAGCAAAGAATTGACTATGGCTCCTACATCTATGATCATACTATTAAGCATGCTGCTACAAATACTGTGAAGATGCACATTGCTTTTCCCTCTCTCATTTGTGGGATTATCGTGTCTCAACATCCTGGAATTCTACAGCATTCAGATGTAGTATGCAAAAGGAAGCCTGCCTTGTTACTTCATTACAAGTTGAAACATGTTCCTAACAATGTCAAGACATCTGCTTCAACATCACAACAGTCACTAGCCAAGACTGGGGTGATTGCAGAACTAGAGGAGGCTTGCAAGGAGTTAGATGAAGTCATAAGAGTTAGTACTGAAAGGAAACAAAAATTTGAAACACTTGTCATGACTCTGAGATTGGCAACAAAGGGAGGTGAAGCTGTCAAAACAAGGAAGGATGCTGTTGATGAAGACGATAATGATGATCTCAGCTCAGAAGATTCAAGCTTTTAATGATTGCCTTCTATTTTAGTAGGGTTAGCTTTATTTGTTTTAGCACTTATAGTGCTTGGTTTTGTAACTTGAATATTGTGTTGTTTTATGCACTGTTTATGCTTTTAGTTTCCTTCTATGATTTGTTTGCCTGTTTACTAACTGAGAGGCTAACAATGAGAGCTAGGGTATACTGACTATAGTTAATAGGGCTTCTTATAGAAGTTTGCCTAATTATGGCTAAAAAGGGGGAGAAGATAGCCAAGATAGTCAAGAGGATTATTGCCATATGCTGCTGATGTGATGCAGAGATGCTAAAAGGTGTTTAATTGAAAAGTGGTGATGCAGTTATTAAGGGGGAGTATTGAAGATATCATGACATGTGAAGAGTGCAGCCAAGCAGACATCTAGGGAGAGTACAATTGCTGCACAATATGAGCTACTGAACAGCTGTGATGCTGGTTTATGTTTTCAAGGAGAAGCACCAATTGGCTGTTGTCAATAATGAAGATGGTGCTGCAGCATATCAAGTGATGAAGACTATGAAGATTGTCAAACTGCTGCTGATGAAGATTTCAAATTAATTGAAGATTATTCCGCTGTTGAAATCTCTGAAGGTGCAGAGTGCAGAAGTTGATTGCAGAGTGCAGAGTTTGTTTTAGCCAAAATTAGCAAAAGGGGGAGATTGATAGTTCCTGGATTGGCTGGAATTTTGGTAAAACAAAGGTTATTCAATGTTGATGTCAAGGTGCTGATGTTGTAACATTGAAGTCTTAACACTGGGCTGTGTTAAGTGGTTAAATGCTGAAGATGGATGTCTGATGTCACACAGGTGATGTTGTAACATCAGACCTGCAGAATTAATAACAGGAGGATATGTTATTAGGGCTCGCGTATTAGCTGGAATTGTGGAGAGTGGTTAACTCATTGGATGAGAATATCTTGGGATAGATATTTTCTGTTACATGGGAGATTTGATTGCAGATCTGTTGGAGAATTAAAAGGTTGAAGATTTAAAAAGATTTTGGGGATAAAATCTGTTTTGAAGATTCAATTTTAATTAACAAATCTGATCAAATATTGTGACAAGTCCAAGCCCAATTCAGGAGCTATATAAAGCGCACAAGACCAAAGGAAAAAGTACAGAAAACATTCAGAAGATCAAGAGCAGAAGGCTTAGTGTCTAGAGTTTGTTTAAAGTGCTTGTATTTACACTATTCTAGGGTTTGAATAGGTGTTAAGTTTCTGTCCTCTCTAAAGCTGTGAAGCAAAGAGAGTTGTGTAATTTGATCGAAGTTGTGAAGTAAGATCAAGGGTACTCAAAGTGGTTTCTTTGAGTGTTTGTAAGGGATTGAGTGGTGCTCTCATACCTAAGTTTTTTTCTTAGGTAGGAAGTCATTAGTAGAGTATAAGTTTAGGAGATTGTCAATGGGTCGTTGAGTCTGTAAATTATATCTACAAGTAGTGAATTCCATCCCTGGCTCGGTAGCCCCCAGAGTAGGTTGGTTGTAACCGAACTGGGTCAACAATTCTTGGTGTTATTTTACTGTTATTGCTGTCCATTATGCAGAGTGTGTTGTTGTGACATCACACCTTAACATCACACGTCTGATACCAGAATTTCAAATAGATCCGAATATTCCTAATGAACACTACCTCGAACTTATCCAATTAAGTATGGAATACACGATTCATATACTGCACAAACATTCCAGACGTATTACTATCACTGCACAACATCACTGTACATTGTAATGCTCAACCTCATTCCAAAAGATACAAATTCTTAAAGTCTTTGCACAATCTTTCACTAGGTAACCCTAATACTAACATCCAAGATTCCATTTGAAAACACCTCTTGAAATCACGAGCAACTGGCAGCCCTTTACTGTGGCTTTCCTGTCAATTCTAGAATGATACTATCACAACCATAGCAAACATCTTTGTTTCATCACCTAAGAGTTTTTTCCTCAGAGACATCCCGACCTGACCAACACACCAAAACCTCTAATCTGCCTCATTTTCCGATATAAGAATCTTCAATAATAACCTACTAAGTCCAAGACACTCTTAATTTCTGTCACTGTCTTCAAAGGTTTTCCACCGAAGCACTGCGCTAATTTCCCGATGGATCTACCACAATACCCTCACCAAAAATAGCTTGTTCCAATAAACTCACCATTTACAATCAAAACTCCTAATTCGAAACTTGCGAACAATTCATTATCCTTTTGCACCTACAAAACAATTCTCATATGCTCTGCGTGATCTTCCTCCGATTTAGAATACTCAAATATCATCAACAAATCCTGACGGTTTAATTCATATACTCCACAAATGCACCCTGCATCTACTTTCTGTACGGAGTCATTGACATCAGACTCGTACCAAGTGTTGGATCAATAATCACCTCTATCTTCTTAATGTGCCTATGATCCACTTATCTCGCCTGAAAATAAATCCCAAAAAGAAAAATTCACAAGCAACCAGAAACTCGACACGTGCAACTTCACTACTAACTCGTCACAACGCGGACGTTAATACACTGAGGCTTCGCCTGATAAATATTCACCCGTTCGCTCATCACACAATAATACCAATTTCCTACCATTATCCAATTTGGATCCACACCTCAGAAAGACATCAAGGATTACCCAACACTGACATCTCTCTAGCCATCACCTTGTTCTCTACTCCCTGACAAGAAATCACTAACCATACCTGATTGTCCCTCCTCGGAGATATTCTTCAACTTGACCGACAAGTACTTCTCTTCTATGTCCTCTTTTAGATATTAAAGATCTCTACCGACTCAACACAACCATCTTCCACATCCCCTGCTATCTTAACCGTCAAGGTGCATCTATCCCTTCATCTTGATTTCCAACTACTATCAACAAGAGATTGAGGGTGATCAGTTCTCCAATTTATTCATAGATAGCTGATCATCCTGATGAAGTATAGACCTTTCCTTACCAACTATGATAGCACTCCAATACTCCCCGATTCATCCTTCCATAGTGGAAGCACCCTGGAGGAGCACCAGCTTCTCCCCCACTTATCTCATCCTCAACTCTTGTAAACAAGTGGTTAGAAAACAAACACGTACCGACCGTGTTCTACACACGTGTCGTATACCAAGACACGAACTATACTAAATAACCTGGCCGGATGGATCGACCTGCTCTGATACCAATTGTAACACCCCATTTTCCCATTTTTCAAAATAAACAAAATATATGAAATAAATCAGAGTTTCCACACCAAAGTAGGATGCCACATTTTTAAATCAACAAAACAAATCTCCTTTATTTTAATAAAATCAAACAGCGGAAAATTTATTCAATTATTCGATTTACGGCCATCTGCCTATAACACCAAAAACTCCATATAATCGTGGTCCACCATAATATTCATCAATTGAAAGATACGTAACAAGTATACAACATACAACAATGGTAAAAACCCCCAAATCCCGTGTTACGTATCAGAGCGACTCTCTAAACTCGAACAAGCTACACAAGCTCCGAGCACTAACCTGGCACCTGAATATCTGTACTTCCGAAGAAGCACAGACACAACAACAACAGAGGGGTGAGAACTACATTCAATATAAAAAGGCGAATAATACATATAAGGATGTAGTATCTCACACCAAAAACAACAAAATATAATCACGACCTACTGTCATATTCAATCACCAACAATCAACAATTAACAATGCAATGCATGTGGTACCAACATCACCATGGTTCATTCAATCGAACCCAGATAAATCACATACACCCCTACTTGGCAATGATTTATCCCACCACACTCCTCAAGGGAGCTCGGATGAATCACATACACTCCTCCTGAGCAATGATTTCATCCCACCAATAATATGTATGCATGACTCAATGCACATAACAACACATGTATGGCACATTCATACATCTACACGATCCTACTGATCACACAAGAGATACACATAACACACATGTATAACAAATGATAAAAAATTCACGATCCTCCTGATCACAACAAACGTACATATAACACCCATGTATAATAATAGACATGCATAGTTACGATCCTCCTGATCACACATGAGACACATAATCGTTCCCACTTGCATCATAATCATTGAACCCTCACAACTCACCATAATTTACCAAACACTAATTAATTCCTAAAAATTATAAAATTAATTAGTTTCATCACCAACTGTGTATTACTCAGCATCTGACTCCCAATCCCAACCTCTCAAACCAAGAGAAACCGAATCAGACGCAAAAATGGGAAAGAAATCGCGAAAAGGTGAAATTCTGCACTCACGCTGTCCATACGCGTATTGACCTGAGTCATACGCGTAATGACTAGCTCCCTTGCCCCCTCCTGCGCGTACCAGACGCGTAAGGCGTCCTGCCTCGTCTTACCATACGCGTATTGCCTATCTTCATACGCGTATGGGCAGAGACCAATTTTTCCTTCAATGTCAAATTCCAGATCTGCATACGCGTACGGCCACCCCCGTACGCGTATTGCCTTGCCTACCTTACGCGTACCCTTACGCGTATGGGCAGAGGGCTGTGCCAATTCCTCCTCATGGCCTCTCCTTACGCGTAATGGCCCATGTCCTGCCCAGCCTTACGCGTATCAACTTCTCCCATACGCGTATGGCCAGATCCATTACGCAATTCGTCCTCTTCCACACCAGACTGAGTTCTGCTACGATTTCCTCCAATTTCTACTCCAAAACAGTCCTAAAACTTGTTCTACATTGATTTTAGGTACTCATATTCATCTTATCTCTTATTCTTATGATTACTAATCACAATCTACAGGTTTTTAGAATTAATTTCACCTCCCTAACCTGTACCAAAATTAAGGTCTACAACAATCATGTTCAAACAACAGCAACAACATCCATATAACATCGATTCAGCAATTCAACTACATGAATTTCAACATGGATTCACATATAGACTCCAAAATCATACAACAACACAAAATCAGACAAAATCCTACGGGGTTAAGGACTCCCCACTACCCTTATACGATTTAATCACCAAATATGAATCTGTTCTCCCCCCTTACCTCTAATTGTTCAGAAATCTGGAAAAAAATTGAGAAGAAATCCTTGCCCTAGCACCCCTTCTTCTTCCTTGTTCTTCTTTCTTTTTTTTTCTTGTTTTACGTGAAATTAACCTCCTCTACACTAAACCTCTCCTCTTAATTAGATTTTTAATTAAATTTTCTTAATAATAATAATAATAATAATAATAGTAATAATAATAATAATAATAATAATAATAATAATATTCTCATTATTTTATCATTACTAAATGCATCTCTTAATTATCTAATATTAATTTACTACTCCAACTCCTCTATTAAAGATATACCTTCCCCTGCACTCAACCGCACACCCTTAATAAAGCCCGACAACCAGAAATAATAACACGACGATTAATAATTTAAATTGGGGTGTTACACGAGCTGGTAATCCGGGAATGTGAAACAGTGATAAACTGGATCGTAAAACTGAATGAGTACTTCCATGATTCCTTCAATCACATGGACTCTTAACAGAGGTGGCAGACCTCCGTATTTGGCTCTGAAAGCTTCAGGGTTAGTGATCATCCTCGCTAAACTTCTCAAATCCTCTAGTTTTGGAACCTTAAAGGTATACTTATGAGTTCTCCTTCTACCGAAATCCATTAGCGCAATCCTTTTTTTTCTGACATTTGCAATCATTGTCTTAGTTTAATTTGACAAAAGAGAGACTAGAGGAGAAAATTTTCTTTGTTTTAATGTTTTTTAGATGAATGCATGAATGCAGCACACAAAAACATAGAAAAAACATGGGGTCAAAGGGTCGGTGTCATGAAGTAAAGGCTCTACCCCCCCCCCCCCCCAAAAGGTTTTCTACGGATGATTTTTTTGTACCTGTCACTCAAAGTCATTGATTCCTGAGAACACCAACGGACCGGGAACCGTGCTAGCTGATGTCCATCAAAGAAATCTCAGAAGAGGGTAGTTTATCGCGTAACAGCTATTCCCGATAGCTTCCGCACTACAAAAAAATGGTGATTTTCCTATATGTATACTCACTCTTTCCACATGCGGCATCACACGCATTCCCATTAGCAGAAAAATAAACACATATAGCAATTAGGAAAAGCAGTATATATATTTGTCCTAAAGTCCTAGACTTTAAAGAGCTATGAACCGTATGTTCCTGACAGAAATGGCTCCCCGGCGGAGTCACCATTCTGTGGTATCTTCCCAACTTAAAGGCTTTTGACCTAAGATCCTAGTGAAGTCAATAAATCTTAACCCCAATGAAGTCCCTAGGAAAGAAAGAAAGAAAAGAAAGGATCAAGGCCCTACGGTGGGCGCCACTTTTCTGTAGCGAGCGATTCTGGACGTGGTTCTTAAGCACTGTCGCTCTAGGGGTTACTACAGGTCAATTAATTTTTTATCCAATTGTGAGCTGATTAAGGAAGGGAAATAGATGTCTCCAATTAACCCTGCTTGCATACTGAGTTTAAACAGCGGACTGTTAGGTTACGGATGCTATATGGTAATGGGGCCTCTTTCTTCTTTCTTTGTTTGGGACTGGGATAACGGGAATGTTTATGGGTAGGACGCTAGGACTGATATTTTTCAATTGAGATGTGAAGGTATGGGTTTTTGGGTTTTGGATTAGTGTGCTCGCTAATATTTTTCTTTCAATCTTATGCCTACGTATTCCCGTTTACCGAAACAGGGAAATCAGAGCGATCGTAGTTCCACGTATTCTATGGGAGGAAATGGTGTTTTGGTGTCTTGTTCAAAGCCCAAGACATGAAGCTGAAAAGGTGGTTTATATCTTGTTCAAAGCCCAAGATGTGAAGCTAAAGGGTCTATTTGTATCTTGTTCGAAGCCCAAGATGTGAAGCTGAAAAGGTGTTGCCTTTAGAGAGAATTTGTCATCTCTAAAGGGGTCCGTTTGTCACAACTATTGGGTGACTGATTATAAAGAAGAATTACTTTAACCGGGATATGCGAATCCTAGCAATGCCATAATTTCCTTTATAGGGGGTTTTAACCTGAAGGGGAAGACTTTAACTCAGTGTAGAGCAATGTTATCTTTCCTTAGGAATTTCTCATGCTAAAAGAAGGACAGTGGCATGGATGTAAATAATCCAGAGGCTTGCCGCTTACAGCAATTAGATGAAGGAGTTGTTGATGTTTGTGTACTGTGAACGAGGCACAATTTTGATGCTAAAAGGTTAATTGACTCAACCGGGGTTTTTCTTATACAAAGCCTAAGAGGAGGCTATTGGCCCAACAAGAGGGAGTTTTTATGTGTCTCGTACGAAGCCCGAGAGAGAGGCTAAAAGGGTTGACTCGACAAGGGAGTGTTTTTTTGTACGTGTCTTGTACGAAGCCCAAGACGGAGGCTAAAGGTGTTTGACTCAACAAGAGAGTTTATTATACTCAACAAGAGAGTAGTTTTGTATCTCGTACGAAGCCCGAGATAGAGGCTGAAGGTTGACTCAACAAGAGAGTCTTTTTGTATCTCGTACGAAGCCCGAGATGGAGGCTGAAGGTTGACTCAACAAGAGAGTCTTTTTGTATCTCGTACGAAGCCCGAGATGGAGGCTGAAGGTTTGACTCACCAAGAGAGTCTTTTTGTATCTCGTACGAAGCCCGAGATAGAGGCTAAAAGGATTGCTGTTTCAGTTGAGTGACAGGTCTAGTAGGTTGGTTAAAAGAGAAAATCAGTTCTTATAAAGAGACTGATTAAAGGTAAGGCTATGCTTTGGGATTGATCAAAGGATCAGGGTTATTTCCTGTTCTTTTAAGGAAATGGGGAATCCAGAGGGTATTGGAGACTGTCCGAGTCTACTAGTGTTTTTCCCTACTTGAAAGGTACTTGAGAACGTCTTTGGGACTCAAGGGTTTTAGACTGTCCAAGTCTAGAGTTTTATCTTTTGTACTATGCTCAAAGAAACAGTAGTAGTACGTTCACGGTAGAAAGATCTAGACTCTTTAAAAGACTGTTCTATTAAGATGACTAATTTCTGTTCCTATACCTCTAGGAGGTCGTCGGGACAATTTGTACGAAGCCCAAGAGGAGGCTATCATTCCCGGAGGAAGAATCCTTATACGAAGCCTAAGAGGAGGCAGTGAATACTTCTAAGAAGCCGACGGGTCCTTGTACAACGCCCAAGAGGAGGCGGGGATGCTTTTAGGAAGCCTGTGGGTCCCCAAACCCCTAGAAATTCAAGACAGGCTATTCACAAAGAATAGATCAAGCCAGGAAAGTCCGAGAATTTGGAAGAAACTCAAGAGATGCCATTCACGGAGAAAAGATCATCTCTGGGGAATAGAGTTTCTTAGGTTGCTTTTAAGAACCCGGTGGATCCCCAAACCCCGAGAAGTTCAAGACATGCCATTCACCGAGAATAGATCAAGCCAGAAAAGTTCGAGAATTTGGAAGAAACTCAAGAGATGTCATTCACGGAGAAAAGATCATCTCTGGGGAGTAGAGTTTCTTTGACAACTTCTAAAGGTGACAGTCTGAGAAAGGGTTCAAAAAGAATCTGCCTTTCACATCTCTATATTGTTTAACCCCAAGAGGAGGGAAGACTGAGTCTGGTAATCCTATGGGGATCTAGTTTTGTCTACTTCTAAGAGTGATCAACGGGCTTAATGCTAGACGTAGTTTCCGGGGAAACTCTAAATATCTATATTATTATTACACAGTTGATATGAGTTTATGAAAGAAGACTTACAGCGAAATATCCCACAGTACAGTTATTTACATATGAAAGCGGTAAATGAAAGCGGGTAAACACTTACTCGGTTGTAGAGCTTCCATGCTGTTTGGTTAGTTTGTTCAACAAAGAAAACTTTGATAACAATATTATATTCAAATTCAAAGGAGAAAGTGCTTTGAAAAGAAATATAGGGGCTTACAGCTCGAGGAGAGGCCCACGGTTTTGTCAGTGATCGCACTGTTGTTTCTTTTGTACAGAGGGACTTATACAAGTGACTGAGGCCCGAGAAAGGTTTTCTGTACAAAGGGATGGGTCTTATACTCTCTCAAGAGGCCCAAAGAGTTTTTTAAAAAAAGAATGGGGCTTATAACACGAGGGTAGGCCCAGATGATTTTTGTTTTGAAATGGCGATCGCATCGAGATTTTCTTTTAACACAGAGGGACTTATACAATATCTGAGGCCCAAATTTGTTTTTGTTAAAAGGGGATTGGGTCTTACACTCTAATAGAGGCCCAAGATTATTTTAAAAAAGAATGGGGCTTACAGCTCTAGGAGAGGCCCAGGGTTTGTTTTTCAACGGTCGATGATCGCGTCGAACTTTTTAAAATACAACGGGACTTATACCATAAGTGAGACCCAAAAATTTGTGTATTTACAAAAGGGGTTGGGTCTTACACTCTAATAGAGGCCCAAAGAGTTTAAAAAAGGGAATGGGTCTTACTACTCGAGGGTAGGCCCAAAGGTTATTTGTGTACAAAACGACGATCCCGCCGAGGTTTTTGAAAATACCCAGAGGGACTTATACAATAAGTGAGGCCCACAATAGGTTATTTTACAAAAAGGCTTGGGTCTTACAGTCTATTAGAGGCCCAAAGAGTTTTAAAAAGTTTGCTGAGGGTTGAATTAATCAAAAACCCTAATTTGTTTTCAAAATGTATTTTAATTGAATAAAAATTCAATTAAAATGATCAAAATTGTTTAACATGTGGAAAACAAATTGTGATCTTTGATTAATGTTTCAAAAATCATGTTTTGACCTACAAAATGATTAGAAGTCATTAAAATTTACAAAATCAAGAGGGAAAAAATATTTTAAATGTCAAAAACAATTAAAATATTAATTATTTGCAAAAATATCAATTATATGAAATAAATAATATTTTTTGGATTTTTTGATAAAATAAAATATTTTAACATTTTTGTGAATTATTAAAAAAAGAATTAACTCAAAATCATTAAAACTCAGAGAGAAATTAATTTTTGAATCAATTAAATAAAATCACAAAATTCAAATATTTGAATTTTCAAAAATAGGCGCCAAGAACACCCAAGAACACGCGCGTGTTCTGGGTTTTGCCCAGATTTGCATTTTCTCTCCAATCTTACTGAATACTTGATTATATCATGCAAACCACCTATCAATCTGCTCGTTTCAACCTCACGATCATGTCTATGGTCTTTAATTTCATTTATTTTTAACATGGAATAAGAAATCAAGACAAAACCTCAAGAACCCTAAAATTTGCATGAAGGCTGAGAATTTTGATACACGATTCAAACAAAGTAATTAATTGAGGGGAAACATTCTATGCATGATTATGAACATTTGGCAAAAGTATTGTTCGAGGAAATTTTCATTGATTAAGAGATGACCAAGTTTAGGCTTACTTGAAGGTCGTGACAGGAAGAGCAATTTGATTTTTGAGTTGGAGGTGTTACAGATGTGTTGTGATGATCTAGACAGCTTCAATGGATGTTGTGGAGTGTGTTGCAAGCTTTGGAACACTTTGGAAGTCTTTGGATCAAGCTGGAGCACTCCAACTGCATAATTGAAGCATAATGGCTAGGTTGATGGGTGATTTTGAGCTGGGGGTGTTACAGTTGGTGTTTAAGTGTTTTGACACCTCAAATACATCATATGTGATGTGTCTAGGCAATTGGAATGGATTGCTTATGGCTGCAACTCAAAACCCGATAGTGGTTACTCAAAAACAAGGAAACTTGGCACTTAAGAGAGAATGTGAGAAAGCAGTGTTGTAACTAGCTTTGGTGTGAGTTGAATGATCCATTGGAACCTCTATTTATAGGTGATCAATTCTTGTCTTGGAGGAATAGTGAATGGCTGCTGGATCAGATCACATTCAAAGGCTTTGGCTTGGTGACATTTCTTCTCATGCAAGGCAACCTAGCCCCTTCCAAGAGCAGGGATATGCCTTGACCAAATTCACATTCTTCAGATGTTTTTATTTTTGTTTAATCAGAGAATTTGACTGAGTAGAGTGGCTTTGTTGAAAGTTCCCTATTTCACATAAATGCTTTTGAATTTCAATGCATATATGCCAAAATGCATTAATCTCAAGTTGGAAGATTCCTTGGCCTTTGGACTCAACCCTATCAGTTGGATCAGTTGGCTTATGATCAGATTGGATGCATGTGGCATAGTGATCATTATTTTTGACTCAGAAATCGTGGATGGCAAGAAAACTCACAAACTGATTTTTCATGGCAGCCTTGGCATGGTGTGTTGTAGCAGCCATAACTCTTGGCTCAAGTAGAGTAGTTTCATGCCAATGACTTGCTTGGATTGTAGGCAATATGTACAACAACATTGATGTTTATCTTTGGAACTGATTTAGCTTGCATCTATGTGAAAAAATCCCACAAGTTTTGGTGTTTCCAACAAAATCTGTCTTGGACATAATTTTTTCTAAGTGTTGGAAAAGTTGTACTTTCATGTTTTTAGTGATTTTGATCCAACCATAACTCAAAATCCATAATGAATTGGAATGACTTGTGTTTGAAGCTTTTGTAGAGGGTAATGAGAGCTACAAATCCAGATTTGGATGGGGAAAAATGGCTTTATGGTTTAAGAGTTATGATCCTCCAAAGTTGGTACCCTTGCCACTTTATTTCATAACTTAGAAAATTTTCTAAGTTTTTATGGTTACCCCTTTTACAAGCTAACCCACTTTTCTTGATTTTTCTTGATGAATGATGATTCAAATCACACATTAACATCATTTTAGGGTTAAAAAACCATAAAAGTGAAAAATCTCAAAAAGTCAAAGTTTGACTTTTGTGCACAGTTGACTTTTTATCAAATGAATTCCAAACTGTGCGATCCTCTATGAAATCATGTCCTTGACCTAAATCAAACTTGATGGACATGTTCCATGGGTGTTATAGGGTATATTGATTCATGTCCTAGGGCTTGGGAGCATGTCCTGGTTAAAAGTCAAAGCTACAGTTGACTTTTCTCGCGAAACCCTAACTGTGGTTCAGATGAAATTGAAACTTGTTGCTCAAGCTTCCTGAATTAATCCACTGGTGCAAATGGATCAATATAGTATGTTGGAGACCCTCAAATCATGCCTTGAGGTCTTGGCTCATGATTTGTCCCAAAAGTCAACTTAGGGGTGAATTAGGTCAAGAAACCCTAATTCCTGATTTTTGATGAATGCATCCCCTGAGGCTAAATTGACTTGATGATTGGGTTCATGAGGTTCCTTGGAGCATATTAGGTTATGCTTTGAAGCATTGGCTCATGCCCAGAGGAAAATTTCCATCTGGAGGCCTTGGTCGACCAAACCCTGATTTGGTGACACTGGCGATCTTGAGGCTTGATCCACCTAGAAGGGAGCAGCCTTGTGCTTAATCCTTGAAGTGGGAGTCCTCTTGATCCCTTGTAGATATTTGAGAGGTTAGACAAGTTGAAGATCATGTCATTTCTTGATTGATCCTTTGTCTAAGAACTCTGAGAGGGTTTGAAACCCTAATTTTGATTGTAGAGGATGCTCACCCATCTTTGAGGAGACTGCTGAGGTGTGATGGTTCCCCCATATTGTGATGATGATTTTCACAATGATGGGAAATCTTAGTGGTCAAGATTTGGGGTATGACACCTTGGGCTTTGATCAAGGCACAAAATTGAACATCCCAACAGATGAGACCATGAGTACTCTCTGTAGGAGGAAATTTCCTCTATACATCAGATGTCAAAACAAACAATTAAACCCATTTTTTTCTAGATAATTGATGTAAAAGGCACACTTGTTGATTCACAATCCAAGCTGGAGTCCCTCCTTTATCATGGCTAAAATTTACCTTTCATCTAAGTGATGTAAGTGGCAAACCTCTAGTCCTTGCTGGTGAAGTATATAGGTTTTTGTCCGTCAAGGGTCTTACGAATGAGATTCGTGCTGACGGCCTCGGCTACGACGGTGAGGTATATAGGTAGAGAGTCTCCCCGTCATCCAGTTACGAAAGAACCGGCTGCTGTGATAGAGTTCGTTTGAGGTGGAGGAAGGCTTGTTCTCACTCCTCAGTCCATTTGAATGTCGCTTCCTTGCGAAGAAGTTTGAAAAGGGGAACCGTGTGCTGGGCATATTTTGTAATGAAGCGAGAAAGCGAGGTGAGCATCCTGTTCAGGGACTGAATCGAATTCTTTGAGTTTGGTGTTAGGAACTCGGAGAAGGCCCTGCATTTGTTCGGGGTCGCTTTATTTCCTCATTCGGTTAGATGAAAACCGAGGAACTTGCCTGCTCGAACGCCGAAGGTACACTTCTCCGAGTTGAATATCATTTTGCATCTCCTCGCCAGGCCTAACACTCTCTTGAGGTGTAGTATGTGGTCGGTTTCCTCTTGGGACTTCACGATCATGTCGTCCATGTAGACCTCGAGCGTGTCCCTAATCTCACCTCGGGAGACTTTGTTCATCATCCGTTGGTAAGTAGCGCCGGCATTTTTTAGGCGAAGGGCATTATATTGTAGTAATAGTTGCCCAACTCAGTCATGAAGGCCATGTATTTCTTGTCCGCTTTTGCCATGGCGATTTGGTTCTACCCCGAGTACGCATCCATGAATGACAACAGTTTGAAACTTACAGAGTTATCAACGAGTCTATCTATATTAGGAAAGGGATAAGCATCTTTAGAGCAAGCCCTGTTAAGATCGGTATAATCAATGCACATTCACCACTTTCCATTAGACGTTTTAACAAGTACAACATTTGAAAGCCAGGTTGTGTACTGGGCTTCTGGAATAAAATTTTCCTCTAGAAGGTCTTTTACAGCATATTCAACAGCCTCTGCTTTTTCGGGAGACAGCCTATGCCTACGTTGTACTACGGACCTAGCGGCAGAATCTATGGTCAGTTGGTGGCACAAGACGTCAGGGTCCAGTCCAGGCATCCCTGCGGCGCTCCATGCAAATAAGTCAGTGTTTTCTCTCAAGCAGGTCTTTAGTTGCTTCCTCGCAAGGTCGGAGAGATCAATTATATTCCTCACAACTTTGTTTGGGTCGTAGCCGAGGAGGATGACTTCGAACTCGCCGTCAGGAATGGGGCGTCATGGATGAGCAGGCTCCTTGTTGACATATGGCACCGGGGAGGTTTCTGGTGCTAGCCGAGCTCCTTTGTCATTCTTCTTCTGCTCCTTCAGGTCATCCTTGGTGAAGTGGCTGTCAAGGTTGACCGAATCAATGTGAGGCATTGGCTTCGGCTCCTCGAAGGTGTTGGGTCAAGCTTACTTGCCGCGAGTTCTGGACGGCGCGTTGATGGTGTTCTGTCCCTTCGAGGCTACTTCAAAGCATCTACTCGCAGCTTCAATGTCCCCATGGAAGGTGGCGATGAGGCCTTTAGCCGTGTAGTACTTCATCTTTAGGTGGATAATGGACGGCACGACGATCAATTCGGCCAGAGCTGGACTCCCTAGGATACCATGGTATATAGAAGGGAAGTCTATGACCAGGAACTGGACTTTGATCGACATGCTGATTTCAGCTGCTCCGACAGTGACAATCAGTTTGACGTATCCCCACCGCCTTGTGGTTGCGCCATTAAAGCCCTGCTGATCAGAGCCCACATATGGTGTCAGGTGTGTTTCGTCGAGCTGCAAAGTTAAGAACAGCTGCGAATACATGATGTCGACTGAACTACCCTGGTTGACCAGAATGTGGCAAACGTCAAAGTTTTCCATTTGTGTCCTCACGAGTAGAGGGATACTGAAGTTGGGGGCTCCTCCGGGGAGCTCCTCGTTGTAGAAGACGATGGGATTCGAGCTTCCCCGACACTTATAGAGGGTGGAGTTTTTGCTCAAGCTTACATTGATGAGTTGCTCGAACTTCCTCTTCAATGAACCCACAGTAAGTTTGTTGAAACCCCCGCCCGATATGACAATGGCGGAGGGGGAGGTCTCCCATGTGCTATGCGCTGCAAAGTATAGGGGGTTTTCAACCTCGTCGGGGACATAGAAGTCCTCGGGTTGCGAGATTGACATGGCGACTGGTAGGTTGGCATCTTCGGAGGTTGTCTTCTCCTCCTCGGCCCTATTTGCTTCTCGGGCGTCTTGTCTAGGAGCCTCTCTCCTCTTGGTGTATTTTTTCAAGTGTCCATCCCTGATGATGATTTCAATTGCATCCTTAAGGTGGATGCACTCTTCAGTCACGTGCTCGTGGCTCTTGTGGAACTGACAGTATTTGGTCTTGTCTGTGTTAAGCTTGGCAAGTGTCTCTCTGGGAAACCGAACTCCGGCTTGGCAGAATTCTGAGTTCACGCATTCGGACAGAATGTCGTCGCGGGAGGCGGTCAGCGGCGTGCAACAGGTCCTTTGAACTCTCGTGAGTCACGAGGTTCGTCCTCCTTCCTTTTTTCTCCTCCACAGCGGGGTTTGACGTCGTCATGCCTTGAAACCCTAGAATTTTCTCGATGCCTCGAGTCTTGAGCATTGTTGGCAGCCTCTTTCTCCTCGTACTGGATGTAAGCATGGGCCTTGAGAAGGAGGGCATCAAGTGATGCGGGTGTTTCGATGCCAACAACTTTGGCAAAGTCACTGCGGGAGCGCAAACCTCGCTCTTGAAGATATTTCTTCATGTCGCCGGTTATGGAAACCTAGAAGACTTTGCGGTTGAACCTCTCGATGTAGGCTTGGAACGACTTGTCCTTCCCCTACATGATCGCGTCGAGCGTCGCCTCAGACTTTGGATGGCAACAGGAGGCAGTGAAGTGTCTCGTGAATTGTCTTCCTAGATCCTTCCAGGAAGTGATGGACTCTTCGGCGAGGCTTTTGTACCATGTCAGGACAGCTTTCCTCAAGGTTTTGGGGAATAGCACGCAATGCCTCTGATGCCGTGGTAGTCGAGCAACGCATCGATGTTAAAGGCTCTGCAGATTTGAGCAAATTTTTGGTAAAACAAGATGTCAAATGCAATGTTCCAACAAGAAGAATTCTGCTGAAAGAAGACATGTTGGAGAAGATGTCCCAACACAATGTTAGGACATCGTATCTGTTACAAACAGCAGGATACTTGCAGATCTGCTCCAAGAGTAAAGGCATGGATCAAGGAATCAACCAATAGAAGATTTGAAGCCCAACGTAGCAGAAAGCTATAAAAGAAGACCAAGACTTAAGCCATAAAAGAGAGAGAGAACGACATAGACTTAGGAATCCTATTTTGTAAAGTAGGATTTAAGGTTTTGAGAGTCGTAAGTTTCTATTGTAAGTCTCCCTCTGTATCGATTTGATACATTGTGGAAGACATAGGTACTTGTAAAGATTCAGAAACCCGTAGGTAATGAATCGTGTATTGTTCTTAGATGAAGCTTTTAAGCAAATCTGAGTTAGCTTGTTAGTCAAGAATGCTTGACTGAACTTTGTATTGAAAGGGGTATCTTTCAAGTAGGTTGATACAGTTATTGTGACTATAACTGTTAGATATCACAGGTTGTGATTTAGGGAGTGAGATGGGTTTCTCTTATCTAGGATGGAGTTCTTAGATGAAGTTTTCATTGGGTAGTGATAGGTAAACCAGAGGTTGTTTACTATAAACCAGTGGTTGTATACATAAAACTATACTACTGATAATGAATTCTTCTTCCTGGCTTGGTATGCCCCCAAATATAGGTAATTTGCACCAAACTAGGTTATCATATTATGTGTTGTTTATCATTCTGCAATTTACAGTTCAGTTTTGATTAACATGTTGTAACAGATATCAAAACATCTGTCTTGCTGCTGTTACTAATATTCTGAATATCAATTTGTTGATCTGTTCTTGATTTAAAGATGTGCAGAGAACAATGTCTTGACATGTGTTAAGACATCTGCTATCTGCTATGCCAGAATTTCAATTGGTATTAGAGCAGGCATCCTGTCTGTGTCTGGATGAGATCTTAGGAGTTAATTTTTGGCGCTTTAAACAAGGAGGAGTTTTGGAGATCAGATCATTCACTCAGACATACTCAAGGGTATTAATGGATGGGATGGATGTACTAGATTGAAGGTAATGACTACTATTGGTCGTTCAAATTTTCTGAGGAGTTTCTACAACAACTGCAGGAGGAGTGGCTAGTTCTATTTTATGGTGTCTTATAAGATGTTCAGACATCTTATTAGGGCATGTTGAAGATGTTCCTTGGTGGTTCCGCTGCATATGTTTCTGATGGAAGAACTCTGGTATTTATGGGATTCTGGAGTTGTGATAGAAGAAAGATGGTGGAAGATCTCAATTGTCGGCATCTTCTCTTAAAGATATTAGCATCTATTCATTCCAAAGTCGAGAGCGATGGAATAGAGAGAGTTGTTGGCTGATGTCTGTCATGGTGACTTGGTACTTGGAAGTTTGGTTCCATCATGTATCTTGAAGTCAGTTTGAAGAAAAGGTGAGTTGAGATTGGGTTTATCAAGTTCATGCTCTAGGAAATTGGTAAATTATTTTTTGGCTAAGTTGTCAAAGATACTTGAGATTTCTCTCAAGTCCACATATAAAGGCATCTCAGTCGTGCATCTGGAGACTTCTAGTTACTCTTCTGACTAGAGGGTGTTTTTGTGAAACATAAATCTAAAGAGAGTGGAGGTTATTTATTTTCACCATCCAAATTTGCATGGAAGGATTCTTCTTTCTTAACCCTAAGGATGAATCCAATCTGAAAGGAGATTTCAGATCTGTTGAGGTAAATAGGGTTTGTTCAGAGAAAATCTTAGTTACTTGAGTCAAGGGTGGCAGCCTTGATATCTCAACACCTTGTTTGTCAATGAAGATACTTGGAAAAATTGAATACTTGATAAGTGTTAATGAAGTGACTTGTTGGAGTATATCTTCAACAGTATGATAGGGTTACTGAACAAGGATTTAAGATCAATTGCTACTTGTGGAATTCATAAATATTTAATTAATTATTCTTGTAATTGGAGTACAAGATCATTGATGATAAGTGGTACATCAAAAAGTACAACATCTCTTGCTGCATCTGCTCAAAGATCTATTCTCTGGTGAAAGGGTACAGTCAAGATAAGGAATTGATGTTCTATCACATATTGAAACATCTTGACAGTGGAGTATGTGCAGAATCCTGTTGATTCAAGGAGTCAATCTCTGGAGCAAATGAGTTGTAGTGGGTGGTAGAATTAGTCTTTATTACAAGGCATGTATTCAGACTTGGAAGTTTCGTGGCAGGAAGCTTGACTAGAATGTAGTGTTGTTGGAAGTGAAGATGAAGACAATTCTCTTTGTTCGGTTTATTTCTGACCTATGAGTATTGGAGTGCAGCAGGTGTGTTACAGTTGTTACTAGAAACATCTGCTCTTATTTGGAAAGTTTCCTGGCAAGAAACTTGTCTAGAATATGGTGTTGGTGATAGCACTGCTTTGGTCAGTTTATTTATGATCTAGGTGTGTATGAGCATGTTATCTTGCTCATCTTGGTGGTGAAGGATAAGTGGCAGTTATCTCTGACTTCCTGAAGAAGTCTCTATTCAAGGAAAGTGGGATTCCTTTTGTAAAGACCTTGTATGACCAATCTCTTCTGAAGAATCAAGCTTTGGCAGGTGTAGTTTCTCTGAAGGTGAGGAGTTGTTACAGTGCAGGATGTATGTTGTCTACTCTAACTTGATATCATTGATCAAGTCTATGAGAACATGGAACTCTTGTTCTATTACATAGAGGAGGTTCTTCTAAGTGGCAGAAGGAAGAGCTGAATTCTTCGGCTGGATGTCTGATCAGATGTTGTGACATCAAGCAAGAACTTCAGGGTCTTAGTTGATGTTGGGGCGCTTCATCGCAAGATAAGTTGATCTTCTCAGAAATAAATGGAATTAATGCTTCAAAATGGTATATCTCATGCAGTTTGCGGGAGCTACGAGAAGGAGTAGATGTTACATGTCTGAATCTTGGTGTATCTAAGATGGCTTGCTATGTAGTAAGTGGACTATGTGACATGAAGATTAGGTTTCATTGGTGGATCAGAATATTTTTTGGAATTCTGAAGAAAGTTGAGATTAATCAAACAGTGGCATTTGGTTGATATTAAAGTGCATTCAAGCAGGGTGCTTGGAACTAATTACTCTTGTGCAGAAGGGTAGTTGGTTGAAAATCAAAGGAGGTTCGAGTTCTGTTCATATCTTGGAGCTTATGGTAGAAGCCATAAGTTGCTTACGGAAGATTACCTTCTTTTGGGAGTTGAATGAGAGTCTATTTCTCTCTTTGGTTATCTGGAGTTCTTATTGATCAAGCTGGTGGCGCAGTGTTGTCTAGAGATCTTCAGTTGGATTACTATGCTGATAGTAAGTCCTGTGGTATTTGTATCAAGAACCATAGTGTATGGTGTCTGTAATATGATCAGGATGTCCTAACTGATGTTAGAACATCATCTTGGTTTTTGAACTTGGAGTTCAGATTGTGGAAGCTGATATTCACCAGTTGAATCAGAAGTGTTCTATCTTATCATATGGGAGAATGACAAATTGAAGACTGTCTTGGATCATGGGGTATTTATCTGAAATACTGACTCTTGCTGAGGTCATAATGCTTATGGAGAGGTGGTTTCTTCTGCTACAAGTCATGATAGAGAGAAGTGGATCAGTTTGGTGCTTGTTGAGCAAATAAGCTGAGGATTTCGGGGGCATGTGTTTGATGTCCTTCAAGTGTGAAGAACATCTGGGCGAGCTAGCAAACTAAGGGGCTCTGTATGTCTCTTTAAGGAATGTGAAGCATTCTAGATTCAATTGGATTGTATCTCAAGGAACAAGGATATTTATGGCTGTAAATTTCAAGGTGGATTTGTACAGGGTATGGATGGTTTCTGGATGAGAGGGATCAATGGCGATTTTGGTCTCAATCCAAGAGTTTGTTGGTTATGGTACAAGGATATGGTCCTGGTACTTTCTCACTATATGATCATGAAGTTGTCATGGGATATCATGTGGTGATTTTGGGTGTTTCTTGCTGAAGAAGCATCTTTTGTGAAAGATAGGGGAGAACTTCTGTTTGTTGAATGTACAGGTGTGGTACATGGATTGCTTGAGGATCAGGCAGTAGATGAATGCGTTCAACATGTGTGTTGAACAGAAGGTGCGCTCTTGAAGACATGAAGATGCGTCTTATGTTTTCCATTAATTTAAGGTGTTCTTCTTGCAAAGGAGCATTGGGTATCTACGACAGGGGGAGTTAGACTTCTGTTTTGGATATGTTGCTGCAATAGTACAGTTTTTTATCAAAATTGTTTGTGGTTTCAAGCAGTTTGTGATAGAATTCTTCAGGTGAGGATGATATGTCAGACGAGATGTCGTGACATTTCTCTACTGGTATAAGTTTTATGTGGACTTATCTGGTTATTTTGATTCAGTCGTTTGGTGTCAATGGATTGAATCAGAAGTGATACAAGTGTCTTAGGAGTGTTATGAGAGTCATTGCTTATTTCTAGGAGAATTTATTTTTCTCTGCAGAAGCAGATAAGGTCTTTTGGGAGTCTTTGCTGCTAACTGGGAGATGTTTGAAGAAATGTCTTAACATCTTGGTCAGTTATTCTTGGTCTTCTGTTTGAAAGGAT
This sequence comes from Lathyrus tuberosus, assembly GCA_022829125.1. Taxonomy (NCBI): domain Eukaryota; kingdom Viridiplantae; phylum Streptophyta; class Magnoliopsida; order Fabales; family Fabaceae; genus Lathyrus; species Lathyrus tuberosus. The sequence continues at coordinate 329,490 of JALAZF010000070.1, read as the reverse complement.
TACGCTTGGGGCTCATTGAAAGGGAAGGAATCTATGTGTTTGAGGTTACAAGAAGGACTAAACAAAGTTTGACAAGGTGTTAGAACATTGTTTAGGACATGCGGTTGTTTCCAAGATTGCTTGTCTTGGACGGTGGAGAAAGTGTCTTAGAGAACGTGTGTTAAACACGTGTCTTGAGACATGCGCATTCCTTGGACGGTTTCCCTTGAAAGAAGAAACAGTCAAAAGTGTTTTGGCCAATGCACATTTGTTTTGGAAGTTTCATTCCTCATTTAATGTTCGTCTTGAATTGGCTCGCGCTATTTTCAGTGGTTCGTTACATCCTAAGGAATTTACTCGAGTATATAAAGGGAGTTATTGGCTTCGACATAACTCAGGTTGTCTTTCTGTTGTGCTAAGTATTCATGGGATTTAGTAGCTTTTGGGTCTGTTCAAGCTGGGTTTGGTTCTGTCTTGGACATGTTTGTCAATTTTTGGCTAAAAAGGGGGAGAAAAGTACAGGGGTGGAGTCTGTCCTGGCAGTTAGTTTGCAAGGATGTTGGACAGAATGTTCTGACATTTTGTCTGAGTCTCAGGTTTCCTATATGTTCTGAATCTTTCCTCGTGTCCTGTGATCTGAGTTATGAACACAGTCGTGTCCAGTGGTCTGAGTTACCTGGAGTAGCAGCCTGCTTCCCTAAGTCCTTAACGGGATAAGTCAGGTTAGTGTGGGGTTGCTCCGGTAACTAGTATTGGTCCTGGGGTTGAGGGGGAGTGGTGTGCATCTTCTTCCAGATATACATCTTAAGAAGAGTGTAAGCTGCCGGCTGAAATGACTTCGGGACTTTCTACTCTCCTTCTCTGGTTATGGAGCATCCTGGGTTTATTGTGCAAAAGGAGTTTTAGCCAAAAATTTGTCAAAAGGGGGAGATTGAAGGCTCTGCAGATTTTAGCAAATTTTTGGTAAAACAAGATGTCAAATGCAATGTTCCAACAAGAAGAATTATGCTGAAAGAAGACATGTTGGACAAGATGTCCCAACACGATGTTAGGACATCGTATCTGTTACTAACAGCGGTATACTTGCATATCTGTTCCAAGAGTAAAGGCATGGATCAAGGAATCAGCCAACAGAAGATTTGAAGCCCAACGCAGCAGAAGGCAATAAAAGAAGACCAATACTTAGGCCAGAAAAGAGAGAGAGAACAACTTAGACTTAGGAATCCTATTTTGTAAAGTAGGGTTTAGGGTTTTGAGAGTCGTAGGTTTCTCTTGTAAGTCTCCCTCTGTATCGATTTGATACATTGTGGAAGACATAGGTACTTGTAAAGATTCTGAAACCAGTAGGTAATGAATCGTGTATTGTTCTTGGATGAAGCTTTTAAGCAAATCCGAGTTAGCTTGTTAGTCAAGAATGCTTGACTGAACTTTGTATTGAAAGGGGTGTCTTTCAAGTAGGGTGATACATTTATTGTGACTATAACTGTTAGATAATCACAGGTTGTGATTTAGGGAGTGAGATGGATTTCTCTTATCTATGATGGAGTTCTTAGATAAAGTTTCCATTGGGTAGTGATAGGTAAACCAGAGGTTGTTTACTGTAAACCAGTGGTTGTTTACATAAAACTATACTACTGATAGTGGATTCTTCTTCCTGGCTTGATATGCCCCCAGATATAGGTGATTTGCACCGAACTAGGTTATCATATTCTGTGTTGTTTATCATTCTGCAATTTATAGTTCAGTTTTGATTAACATGCTGTAACAGATTTCAAAACATCTGTCTTGCTACTGTTACTGATATTATAAATATCAGTTTGTTGATATGTTCTTGTTTTAAAGATGTGTAGAGAACAATGTCTTGACATGTGTTAGGACATCTGCTATCTGCTATGCCAGAATCTCAGATGTTCTCAATGTGCTCGTCAGGGACTATCATCTCGTCGTATGTCCCCAGGTTCGGGGGTTTTTCTAGCCTGACGGGAAGTGGAGTGTCCATGATCGCTCGAGATAGTGGACCGCGGGGCTCATGTTCGTCGCTCTTGAGTGGTGAGCATGGCAGAGAGTAGTTGTACTTCTCTCGCCATGGGCTGTCATCGCGGCCCGACGGCGAGTTCTTTGGCCGGTATTTTAATTTGCGTGGGGGTGAACGGCGGTTGTTTGGTCGTCCATCGGCTTTCTTCTTCTTGGCAACCGGGGATAGGCGGGCCTCGTGGGGATGGGTACAGTTGCGCTTCAGAGGTTGTGGTCTCTCCAAATGTGGTCAGCGGCCTGGTCGTTGCGGCGACGGGATGTGAGACTCGTACCGTTGGTGTTTCCGCGGGGGAGAGCTTGGACGAAGGTCTCTCTCCAATGCTCTGATCCTTTCATTCTGTTGATAGATCAGTGCATTGGTCTGGTTAAGGGTCGCGACCAGGGCTGCCATAGTTGGGTCGACATTGGCTTGCACTGGAATTAGTTGGAATTTCTCCAGTGTCTTCTCCGGGGCCTTTTGAACCTTTCGGGTCTCAACATAATGGACATCATCATCGGCCGCCTTGTCGGAGAAGGGAGAAGCGGTGTGTCTATCTCTCTTCGTCGGAGTTACGTCTTCCAGAATCGGCATACTGTTGTCGTTGCCGGTGTCATGGACGGGAGTGAAGGCGGTTTAGTGACCGCTGTTGTCGTGTTGATCGGCCATGATCGGTTTTTGGAGTTTTTCTGCATTGATCTCTCAATTTCAGGGAAAGGAAAGATGGGGGAGCAAGTTTCCCACAGACGATGCCACTGATCTAACCTGGCGGATTAGAACGTGGCCAGTAACACTTCCACAGCAGTAACGGTCACCAAGAGTGGATGGAGAGGGGGGTACCTGCGGATCCTCCGACGATCAAGTAAGTTCAGGCGAAGTAATAGCAAGTAAAGTAAGGAATATAATTGAATATCTGACCCTCCTGCAGAGGAGGGTATTTATAGAGAGCCCCCAGCGTTGGGCCAACGGTCTCCATTATGGGCTGGGTGACTAGGCCCATAATGGATGACTGCCAGAATTCCTACGTGGAGGTAGGGATGAGCAGCTCGTGCTAATCATCCTGGATCAACCTGCTCTGCATTCCCCGGATAGTGGGATAGGGGTGGATTTGCCTGTCACGTATGGCAGACTAGTTCCACAAAACGTGCGAACCAGGTTGATGACGTGTCTTCAGGTGAGAATCACGTAGGAAAATGCCTTCTGCTAGCCTTAATGGATTGGGCCAGCATTGTGAATCGTCCTCAACGCGGAGCTGGATTGAGCCGTGCTCGACGTTGGACCAACCAGAGGCATATAACCCAGATCAATATGGGTTTGTTTTCTACCCTCAGTTATGTGACTTTACATGATTCCCAATGACATCGTTTGACCATTTCAAATTAGTCGATTTCATGACTAGTCTATAGAAAGTTATAAAAGTACCATTCATTACAAAGAAAATTACTATGATAATTTTGATACTAATACTGTTATTAACTATTTTTATAATAATAAAAACTAAATTATGTGACAGCAACGAAAATTATGCTTAATTTACTGTAATTCTTGCAAAAACTTATATGTGACAGCAACCGCAACTGTTAATTAAAACCTTGACTATATAGTGTTATTTCATTGAAATTTCCATTGCTATACGAAACATCAACAATAAAACAATCTACTTTTCTTCGCTATCTTCTGATACAACCATGGCAATCTCCATAAAATACAAAATTAACACTGAAATTTCCATATTTTCTTTCTTTTTCCTATGTTGTTCTCTAGTTGCTAACTCATACAAGCCAGATTACAATTTAGCCATCAATTGTGGTTCAACAAATACTACAGAGTATGGTCGAACTTGGATTGGTGATTCTGATATAACAGATCTCTTTTCCATCATTGAAGCAGCTCCTTCATATACACTAAATCCTTTCGCAGCCGTACGTTTCTCTTACTCAAATTTCACATACTCATTTTCTAATATCACTAGTTCACCTGTTTTTCTTCGCCTTCATTTTCAACCAATATATTATCAAAACTTTGATCCCAAAGATGCACTTTTTTCTGTCCAAGTAAACAACAACCTCACCCTTCTTAAAAACTTCAACCCTTCACTTTGGATTCATGATGGTGATGAGGAAATCATCACGAAGGAATATTGCATCCAAATCAAACCAAATGAAAAGTTAAACATAACTTTCATTCCAAACAACACAAGTCAATCAAATTCCTCTCATGCTTTCATTAACAAAATCGAAGTTGTGTCTATGCCTTCTTCTCTCCATTTCTCAAAACCTGCTGAGGAAAAAGCTTTGGAGATGGTTTATAGAGTCAACGTTGGTGGTAGTCAAGTTCCACCAAATGATGATACAGGTATGTTTCGTAATTGGGAAAATGATTATCCTCTTTACTTGGAGAAACAATATCCACTATCTGTATCATCTGATTACGCACATGATCTCAACTTTAAAAACAATACCATTCCAAATTATACTGCACCAGAAGCTGTTTACTTAACTGCAAGAAGTTATGGAATGGATGCGACAGAGGATTATAATGTAACATGGAATTTTGAAGTTGATTCTGCTTTTACTTATATGGTAAGGTTACATTTTTGTGAGTTTGATTATCATATCAAGAATCAAGAGGATAGAGTTTTTCAGATTTTTATAAATGATAATTTGACTGAAGGAAGTGCTGATGTGATAAAGTGGAGTAGTGCTCGAATGGTTCCGGTTCATAGAGATTATGCTGTTAATATGTACTCTCTTGAAGGAAACTCTCAATTTGAAAGAGTTAATCTTTCAATCAAACTTCAACGAGTACCAGAAACTATCTTCACGAAATACTGGGATGTCCAACTGAATGGAATTGAGATTTTGAAAATAAGTGACGAAAATAACAATCTTGCCGGATCTATTACACCAAATTCCATAGGATCTATTACACCAAATTCCATAAGTATGTCAAAAAAGCATAAGTCCCCGAAAGCTTTTGTTATTGTTGTTGTCATTGTTTTGGGCCTTGTTCTAGTAATTGTTGGGGTTATCACAATATTTTGGCTTAGGAAAAGGTTTCAAAATTTTATGAAAGATAACTTATCAAACACAAAGAATGAAGGGTCATCATCTGTGCCGCCCCATTTGTGCCGCTACTTCACAATTGCAGACATCAAAGCGGCCACTAACAACTTTGATGATGCTTTCATCATCGGTGTTGGAGGGTTTGGCAATGTGTACAAAGGTTTTATAGATGGACCCACACCTGTTGCGATAAAACGCCTTAAACAAGGATCTCAACAAGGAGCCAACGAGTTCATTAACGAGATCGAATTGCTCTCCCAACTTCGCCACATTCATTTAGTATCCCTTGTTGGGTACTGCAACGACGGTCCAGAAATGATTCTTGTTTATGAGTTTATGCAACACGGTACTCTCGGCGAGTATCTGTATGGTTCCAATAAGCAGCCCCTACCGTGGAAGCAGAGGCTTGAGATTTTATTGGGTGCGGCGAGAGGACTGCATTATCTTCATGCAGAGGTGAAGAATAAGATAATACACCAAGACGTAAAGAGTACAAACATATTGTTGGATGAGAAATGGGTGGCTAAAGTTTCAGACTTCGGATTATCCAAGGTGGGACCTTCAGGGATATCGACTACCCACGTCAGCACAATGGTGAAGGGTAGCCTTGGATATTTGGATCCTGAATACTATATGCTTCATAGGCTGACTCCAAAGTCTGATGTGTACTCGTTCGGTGTTGTGCTTCTTGAGGTGTTGTGCGCTAGGCCACCTCTGGTTCGCGATTTGGATAGAAAGACAGCTAGCTTAGTTTGTTGGTTTCAAAGTTGTTTCGACGAAGGTGTGGCAATAGAACAAATAGTGGATCCATTCCTAAGGGATTCTATCACGGGCGATTGTTTGAAATGTTACTGCGAGTTGGCGTTGAGTTGTTTGCATGAAGACGGGACTGAACGACCAACAATGAATCAAGTCGTTGAGGATTTAGAGTTTGCATTGCATTTAGCTGGGAGTGAAGAAAGTAGCAAGTTTGGTAAGGCTCCAAAGGATGGAACACGTATGAAAGGACTGCAATTTTCGCAATTTATGACTGATGAAGAGAGTGATGTACATTTCACAAAATCCCATTCCTACAAGGAGAGCACAAGCTCTGCTAGGCCAAATACGCAGGAACATTCTTTCTTTGAAATTGGAAATCCAAGACTGCGATCATATTCATGTAAAAACCTCAAAGTTTATAGTTAGCAATCACTTTATATATAAATATAGTGTTAACATATGATATCAAAAGAAAACAATTTGGACACTGCATAAAATATGTCATTTTTATTTGTCTTGAATGTTTTGGTAAGTTAAGCCTTCCTTTTTTTTTTATCTAATTGTAGTTGTGATTATAGCTTAACTACTATGACATTTGATTTCTAGGGGCGCAAGTTGGAACATGCGCAGCTTATTTATTCACCTTTAATAACCTTTAATAAGTGAAATACAACCTAGCTTACTACTAGACTAAAATTAATATTTAAAAAATTTCATATATATATATATATATATATTGATCGTGAAGGCTGGATCAGATCCGGTAGGATCGGACCGCCAAGTGCGTCAGGGATGCTGGTCGTATGGAGAGGAGGGGGGTGTACCTGCAAGGTACTCCGACGCTCAAGTAAGAAAGGGTCAGAGAAAAGGGGCAAGTACAAAGTATGAATTCTTAGGGTGAATATTGGATACCTGGCCCTCTCAAGCGAGAGGGTTTATATAGAGCCCCCAGCGCGTGGCCAACGATCCTATTTTCGGGGCGAAATAACCGTTTTCCCCAAAGAATAGGTAACTACCCAAACTAGCCGTTATGTCGGGCAGGGTGCCCGAAACTAGCCGTTATGTCGGGCATAGGCATAGTTCCGGGCACCTGTCCATAGCTGTTCGGGGAGCAGTGAAGTCGTGCGTGACGGGCAGTAACTCCGGGGAGAATGTTGCTTTCCTTACCCGGTTGGAGGGGTAGAAAGGTAACTTTTGCTCCTCTGTGGATTGGACTTAGGCAATTTGGGCTGCTCTGGAGTATAGGCGGATTGGGCCAATTTTAGCCATTGGTCCAGTCCAGAACAGGAGCCCCCCAAGTCGTTGCTCCCGAGCATGAGAGTGATGACTTAAGGACTGCTCGTTGCTCCAGGGAGCCAGCATGGAGTCATCGTTTGATGACGAGGAGGATTGTCTTGATGCGCCCGTGGCCCCTGATGTTCGTGAAATTCGTGGTCGTGACCCTGTTGTCCGGTGTTCGGAGAGAGTAACGGTCAGACAGAATTGGAAACGATGGGACGCCACGTGTGCCTAGAGCTCCGTGTAGCAGTTGATAGGCAATGATGGCTAGTGCATAGCCATCATGTCCTACGAGCGCGTGTTCGCATGTGCCCCTTTGTATAAAAAGGGGAAAATCATTCCATTTGGAACTTTTTCTTTCTGATTTCTCTTCGCTTCCTTCAAGCTCTTGCTCGTCACCGTCTTCTGCCTTTCCAACCACCGTTACAAGCTTCGAGCAGCTACTTCCGCCTACTTAAATCAAGTAAGTTTTCTGATCCTTTCCTCGTTTTGCTCCTTTTTGTTGTCAATGGTAGGTTGCATGCGGTTAGGGCTAGGTTTAGAGGACGAAATGAGTGAGTTTCCGGCGATTATTGGTGGTGGACGGTGGCTGTGCCATTTTTCTACCTCTGACATGTCGCCGGAGTTAGTGGTGTGTTTCAGCGAGCAGGGCGGTCCACAGCGATGTTGCGACAGCTGTGTATGCGTGATCGCCGTGTCTGTTCATCTCCCGAGTGGGTGATGAGTTTTCCGGTAGAACATTCCCAGATTCCGGTGAAGCTTTGCGATTTCCGATGAAGCTTCAAACGGAACTGGGTGTGAGTGCGGGGAAGCTCCTCGCTCTGGGATGATTAGTTTCGAGCGTCTCCTCGCGGGGAGGTTTTAGCTTTTCTTTTGATGTTAGGGCTTAGGTCGGGGACGTTGTCCTTAGCCCTTTGCGCGCCCTTTCACTTGACTTAGCAGTGGAAGGGTGGATTTGATTTGTTGTCGAATTCACTTTCTTCTCTGCTTTTCAGGTTATCGTAATGGCGACGGGGCCAGATAGAGAAGTTATAATAGATACATCCGAGGAAGAAATGGGCTCCGAAGATAATAGCAGCTCGACGGCTTCGAGTTCGGCGACTTCGAGTTCTTCTAGCGATGTCGGCGAGGAGGAAGAGTTGGACGTCATGGACGAGGATGTCGACGGGTTCTTCGCGGAGGAGTGGGAGGTTGCCGAACCTGCCGAGCATGTGTCTACTTTCGCAAAGTCCTTGGTGGACGTTTTCACGGAGGTAGGGCCGGAGGGAGAGTGGAAGGTGCACTTCCCTTCCTTAGACGAGTGGGTCTGTACGAACTTCGGGGACCGCTTCACAATGTACGAGTATGCCTTTAAAGAGTTGGGTTTGAGGGTGCCTTTTACTGATTTTCAGCAGTCGGTGTTCGAGCATTTGAAGTTAGCCCCTACACAACTGCATCCTAATTCATTGGCCTTTATCCGGGCCTTCGAGTTGGTATGCGAGCATCTCTCCCTAGGGGCTACTCTCCCTCTGTTCTTCTCTGTCTTCCATCTCCAACGGCAACTGTCGGGGAAGAAGTATGGCTGGGTTTCTCTGAAGCAGTCCCGCAAGTTGTTCAAACCGTTTTCGGAGTCAATACGGACATTCAAGGAACGGTACTACGTCGTTGAGCCCGTGTCCGAGGCTGCCCAGGACAGTACATATGTCTGGGAGATCGAAGTTGACGAGGACGGGAACGAGCTGCACGACGAGGAGGGGAGGTTTATTGGGAGGAGACTCTACAAGTTCCCCCTCCATTAGGCACCAGATCATTTTGCAAAGAAGCCCAGTGACTATGTCTTCCAACCGAGTGAGCTACGCGGGCAGGACGCTGTGGCATACGAGGCACTGGTGAAGTGGGTCAACTGATTCCGGCTTGCTGAGTGTTGGACGAGCAAGGGTTGCCCGATCTTCGAGGAGGACGGGAGCCAGAGGGTTGAGTGTCGATTTGTCAATATCAAGGCACTACTAGAGTGCAAGACTCCCGTGGATGCCGAGAAGCTGCTTGGTAGCCTTAGTTATTTAGATTTTGTTTGCGTTATTTCTTTTCCTCGTATCTAACATGCTCGTATTTTGTTTGTGCAGGTTGTAATACCCCAAAATTTGCTCTCCCCTTTTGTCATCATAGCATGGCATTATCATTTATCATATCATATCCACCTCATTAACATTACATTGCATTTAACATAGAAAAATGAAGCATGGCATCCTTCTTACCATCAGGGCATGTGATCAGGTGGAAGGTGGACAATCAAGGAATCATTCAAAGCACAAAAAGGTCAATCAAGTTGGCTCTAGGCAAGCCAAGAGGTCTCTCATGTCTCATACTATCTCAATTGATCTTCCAAAACCTCAAGGAAGTGAGATTCAATGGGAGATTGAAGCACTACATCTTTCACTATGCAAGAGGTTCAAAAATTGAAGGAAAACCCTCAAAAGAGATAGCTCATTGATTCAAAATCATTCTCAAGTGGCATTTCTCATCATCCTTTAAGAGGATACACAACATACTCTGAGGAATTTGGATTTGGAAGATGTGCAATTTCCTCCTAACCAGAGAGGGTCAAAATTAGGGTTTCTAATAAAATCAGGATATCTCTGATTTTTTGGACAAAGCTTGTTGTCATGATATTCTACATGTTCTTAAGTGTATGTGTATGGAAAATTGCCTCTCAATTGGTTTTGGAAGTGTTTCAATTGGAAGAAAGATAAAAAATCAGGGAATTTGGGGCCAAGTCAAATAATCAGAGGAAAAAGTCAACTCTTGACTTTTTGAGACCAAATTCATGAAATTCATGTTACATATGTCCAATGTACAAAATTTGGTCAAGAAACTCCAAAGGAATCATGAAAAAATCAAGATGTGGAAAGTTGCCATTTTTGGAAGAGGAAGGGTTACTAAAAATAGCAAGTTTTGGCCATTTTGCATCAGAATTTGAACCAAGGCCATTCAAATTTGGAGTACCAAATGAAAATTCCACTCTGCCTCAATGAAAGGCCTTGCTTTAAGCTTCAAATCCATGTGTGGAACATCTCCATTGGATAAAAAATGAGGGAGATATGATTAATCAAAGTTTGAGCAAAGTAGGTTCAAAACTAGGTCATGACCAAGATTTTCAGGGCACGCGCGCAGTCATTTTAACAAACATGTGGTGGGCCAAATGTCCACTCATTTTACTCATGGTTAAAGGCTTCAAATGAAAAATCTTGCAACATCAAAGTTGTTCCCCTATGTGAGATCTTCAAGATTGATGTTCATGATTTTTTCATTTGATCAAAGGACAAGGAGTTATGATAGCTCAAAGATTGGTCAACACAACTGAAAATCCATGCCATGCACACCTTGCCATGCCATGCCACAAATTGCTCGCCCATGCACCAGTCGTTTTTCCATCTGTTTATGATGATTTTTAGACATGTTTGAGGTACCTTTTCAACTCAAGTCCAACACCAAAATTGTCCTATGATGCTTCCTCAATCCATTGACACCAAGATGATTCATTTTCGTGCCTTGGTCATAAAGAAATCCATGTTCAAACATCACCATCTGCATTGATGCATTGACTGCCATGTGTAGCAGTTCACACTTTTTTTTTTGGTTCAGTCACACCACAAACACTTCATCATCACCAGCTGATTTCTTTTCCTCATTTGCCCAAACATTCTTGCACGTGCTTTCTCTTTGTTACTTCTTACATGAGAAGGGAAACTTGCAAAACTTCCACCACAAGCTACTGCTGCATAACACCACCTCACCATTATCCTCACCATAAGTGACCATGAGCTCTTCCACACTAAAACAAAACCTCTCCAACTCGTGTCACTAACTGTCATGACTCATTCTGTTAACTCAAACTCAGTTAACTAACTCAGTTAACTGTAGTTCTAACCATCAACCACCAGGGTCAAATCATAACCACGCCTATATAAACAATTCTAATAGATTTGGAAAGGGAGATTCTGATTGTTTCACTCTCACTCCAAAAGCACTCTCAACTTTCTCTCTGAATTTTCTCTCTACCTGCACGAACTCCTCAAGTTCTTCTTCAACCTTCACAATCAAGCAAGAAGACATCATTGAAGCATGGAATAGCACAGTTATCTCCAATTTCAGATTCAGATTTCCTCTTATTCTCAAGATCAAATAGCATTTATTTTGCTCAAATTGAAGTTCTAGAAGTTCAAGAACAAGTTCTCATCTCTGGTTTTCTCAAAAATCCAAAGATCTTCAAGTTTCAGGTTCCAAAAGTTCTCAAACTTTGCTTGCACGATTTGATGTTATTTTAACTGGTTGATGTGTTATTTGAGCTTATTAGAAGCTATATGAAACCGATTAGTTGATAGAGCTTCTTAGAAGCTTAGATCCAAAACCTAGGGCTAATTTCATTGCTTCGATTCTCTCTGTTTGTGTGTTGTTTGTGAAAAATAAGCCTAGATTCATGATCTATGTGACTTCCTGAACATTTTGATGTGTATTGCATAAATTTCTGGAATGTTTGATTGATTGCAGTGCCGGAGAGTGGCCGGAGAAGGTGACCGGAGGTCCCTCTCCGGCCGGTGAGGTTTCATTAGGGTTTATATGCCAGATTAAGTCGTGTCCGTTGATTTGTTTTGATCCAAGGGTGGTGGTGGTGCCAGCGAATAAATGGAGAGGGTGTGTGTCACGTGCTTCATTTTTTCCATCTGATGATTAGCATGCGCGTGTGTACATGGTTATTAGTGTGTACTAGCAATGTGAGATGCTTGATTTGATTACCTTGACTTTTACATTGACCTGACCTAATCTGATGGTTGTGAGTGAGTCAAAATGGTTGACTGATGGTACACGCTAGTTATGGTGTTTTGCGTGCTTACTGGACCTAAGCCAGATTGATATCCACACCCCATGTTTTCAAGGCCCAATGATTTTGAACTGTTAATTTGCTATGCATGCACCCCCTTCTTTAGTTCCATTTCATTTTATTTCTCATTTTTGCTACACGTTTCATGATTAATTTTTAAAAAATACCAAAACATATTGGAAAATTCTACAAAAATTCATGTGTATTCTTAAAACATTTAGGAAATTTTTCATGATTTTATTTTCTGATTTTATGACCTTTTTGCCCCTGTTCCATAATTTTCTTTGAATTTCCACTTAGATGCATTCTAAGCATGATACATGAATTTGTTTAATTTTGTTCTTGCTCATTACCAACTATTTTGACATGATTCTTTTTGCATTGATTCACTAATACATTGAAACATGTTAGATGATTTTTGTTTGATTTTTTAGGTCACTTTATCATATGTCTTGATGCCTATATTTGCTCCACTTTGCATGATGTTTCAATTTGACCTAATTGCTTTGTTTGAAGTCATTTTGCTCTGAATTTTTACATGCTATCTTGATGTATGATGCATTTCTGACCTAGGCATTCCAATGATATGCTGGCATAATTTTCATGAATCCATTTGGTCTTTGTTTGATGCATCACATTGGATGTATAATCTATGGCATGTCATTACAACTTTAGTGCATGTTTACATGAATTCTTTTGTGCACATTTGTATGAGCATTTGCATATGTTATGAGCCATTCATATGATATTATAGGTCTTTGATACACATTATAGGTCATCTTTACATGTTCATTTCAATTTGAACTTTGTGCATCATTAACATGTATTGTTTGCCCTTTCTTTTTGAACTTTCATTTCAATTCTTCTTATATTACTTCTTGAATGTCTTGAAGTTACCTCATAAATACTTTTGAGATGTTTATAAACCCTTTTCCATTTAGTTTCAATTCTGGTTGTTGATTTACATGTTCCATTTATGCATGTCCTCTTCATTTCTTTCCATCTTTCATCTACCCCTTCTTCTTGTAACATGTTTAAATGCTAATGGGTGATGATGGTTGCTTATTCACTTGCACTTGTATGATAATAACCATTGGTTTCCATATGATGCCCATTCTGGTTGTGGTTCTAGGATTTGTTTTCTCATTTAATTCTTGTGAGTTTTATGATGCATTACATGTTCTTTTACTTCTTATACTTCTTATACATGTTTACTAACCATGTAGGGGCTTCGGTAAGTTTCAATTGAGTGTGGATAAGGAATCCACATTCAACTTCTATCCTTTCTCTTTTACAATTCCATTGTGTGTTTTGCTAAGCACTTATGTGCTTTCTTTTAATAACTCATTACTTTCCCTTTTTGAATTACAATTCATCTTCTACTTTGGAAGTGAATTGTTTAATTCTTTCTTTCTTTAGACTTTAGGTTGAAACCTCACAAACCTTAGGATCACTCCCTTAACTAATCAATTAGGATTGAGTCTTAGTCCATATAGATTTTTACCTTTATCCTCCCTTGAGTCTCTTTTCTCATCTCAAAGAAAATTCAAAATATCTAATAAAGGTAGGCATTTATTGCATTTAGGCCTTTCATATAAAGAAAAGATTATAAGGGGTCTTCTCTTATAATCTTAAGATGTGTAGCATATGGCCCATCTTAGGTCAATGTGTTACATATTTGATCTTGTATGAGGGACTTAAATGCAATACTTGTTGAAGGTGCAAATAATAAAAAACACTTCTTCACTTCATAATCAACAAAACACTTAATAAACACAAGTATGCTAGTGTGTTTGAACCTTGATAATTGGAACTAAGTGTGAGGGTCTTCTTCACCCTTAGTGTGCTTTCTTACCCATTCCATCTTGGAATGTGAGAAGGTACACATTCCAATGACTAAGATCCAGATACACTGTCGTATGCAAACAAATCCAAAACACTTCCTTCTAAAAGACAAAAACAAACAATAACGTCTTTCCTTCGGGAATTCTTTTCTCATCTCATTCATTCTCAACGCACGAACGCGCTTCTACTCGTTCTCTTGCAAGATGGTAACGCACTCGGACCAGCGAGCCTGCAACACCTGAGCTAGGACGTAAGCCGTTCTCTAAAAAACACAGACAATCCATCCCTAGTGAGGGGAACTACGTCGCTCTGATTCTCATGTTCCCGATGAGATACGTAGGCAGTGGGGTAGGGCCCATGCGAGCACTTCTTTTATTTTCCCTACATTTGTTTCTCGTTCCTTTTCCAGTTCTCTTTTCGTTCCTTTTCCAGTATTCTTTTCTATCACCCTTTGATCGAGACAAGCAAGCGTGGATCCCATCGGGTACGATGGACGCGAGGGGGTGCTAATACCTTCCTCTCGCGTAACCGACTCCCGAACCCATTTCTCTTGGTCGCAAGACCATGCTTTTCCTTTCTCTCAGGTTTACGCGGTGTTTCCTTTCCCTCTCTTGGGATAAATACACATTGCTGGCGACTCTGTTTCGGTGCCACTTTCGCGTTTGTACTTGGATGAAAATCCCGGGAGCGACAGCTGGCGACTCTGCTGGGGAAAAGAGGTTGACCTATTGCTGGTCCATCCTAAGCAAGTCAATCCTAGCGCTTGTCTGCTTTTCTTTCATTGGGTGTTTACTGTTGTGCTTTACTGTTTATTGTATGGTTATTTACTGTTTTACTGTACATTACTGTATTTACCGCATTTTAGCATTACATATCATATATTATATTGTGTTGCACTGTTTTGTCTGTTTGGCGGGATGGGTGTTCTGAGAGATAAGCCCACTACCAAGGCTTGAGTACATACATAGGTATTAGAGTGGATAGTCATGACGCTTGCGTGGTGGTGACCACGTATTGTTGTTCATGAGACCCACAACCAGACGAGGTTCTATCAGGAGCTTTCTGCTACTGCATGTTATGCAGGCCAGTAGTTATTCTCTTGAGGAACTGTCGACTCTGGTGACCATTCCCGAGAACTCAGTTGCGGCACTCCTCCCGAGTTGTGACAGTGGCAGACCATATTCTGTGGCAAACCCATTGCACATTCTCGATCCGAGGACCCAATGCTGGGAACTTGCTATAGGTTGTCCTTTTTGAAAGAGAATCAGTGGAGGCACTCCTCGATTGGCGATAGTACTGTACCCCGAGGGATGAATGTACTATTGCTTCTCGACCTCAGTGTCAGAAGCTGAGGACCTTTCGTCTCGGAGAATCAGTTGAGGCCTCCTCGATTGATGATGATGCCAAACCAGAAATGGTGAACGTATCATCATTTCTCGACCTGAGAGCCCGGGATATTGAACATCCTAGTACCCACATGTGAGAAGGGCGGGTTGTTTACAGGTTTGCAGGTAACCATGACCTCCTACATACCCGGTTTTCTATCATCATTGCACAAAAAGGAAGTTTCATCCTATTGTATTCAGATGGTTCTTATCTATGGTTCTATATTAGTCTCAGAGCTACACTGACACCGTTCACAGTTCAGCACAGACACCTGATTACCTGATCACATTGCCCTTTGCATTGCATTATCATATCCTAACATACATGTTTATTCATTTCCAGGTGCATATATTACCCTTGATTCCAGTCATCAGGTCCCTGCAAAGATGAACACTAAAGAGAGGAAGAATATCATCAGCTATAAGTTCCTTACGCCTACTTTGGGCCCTATTGTTGTGCTGAAGGGAATGGCGAGCCCGGCAGCACGAGAAGCTTTTGAAGAGAAATATGGGTGGATTTTATCTATGGTTCGTAATGTCAGTGATTATGAAGCCAGAGGTCTCCATACGTTGATGCAGTTCTATGATCCGCCTCTGAGATGTTTTGTATTTCCAGACTATGTGTTGGTTCCTACCCTGGAGGAGTATTCCAACATGTTGGGGATTGCTATCAAGGAGGAGCCCCCTTTCTTTGGATCAGTGGGGGATCTTGACTTTGGGAAGTTGGCTGGTGCTCTTTATTTGAGCAAATCAGAGCTAAGTGACAATGTCTCCAACAAAGGAAAGATTCGTGGTTACAAGCTGGAATATCTGATTAAGAAGGCCCAGGAAGCAGCTAAAGGCGAGAATTGGCTTGTTTTTAATGCTTTGCTAGCCCTTTGTATATACGGCATAGTGTTGTTTCCCAACGAGCCGGATTTTATTGATACGGACGTTATACGAATATTCATGATGAAGAACCCGGTGCCAACGCTACTGGGAGATCTTCACTACTCATTGTACAACCGAAATGAAAAGAAAAGAGGAGGGATAATTCGTTGTTGTGCACCCTTGTTCTATAAGTGGTTTGCGGGCCGTTTACCACAATCAGGGGCTTTTGTGGATTCCAAAGATTCTCTAGAGTGGAAACAGCGTTTAATGGGATTGGTGGCCAAGGACATCGTATGGGTAGATCATGGGCTGATTGGTAAGAATATTATCCACAGCTGTGGTAAGTTCCCTAACGTTCCACTGATAGGAAGACTGGGTGGGATTAACTACAATCCTTCTTTGGCCATTCGACAATTTGGGTATGCCCTGACAGGTCCGCCTATTAAGAGAGATGTGGAGGAGTCCCTCTATTTTCATACATCAGAAGGATGGGAAGCAGCACAGAAAGCTTCTGAAAGCTGGGGTAGCATACTGAAAAAGGGGAAAGTTACTCTAGGAAAGCCTAACAACCGGGTTTATCCAGCATATGAAGAGTGGGTGAAGAAAAGAGTTGAAGATTTTCTCTTGCCTTTTGGTAAGGCACCCCTTTTGTATCCGGAGAATGAGAAAGCAAGAAGCACTGCTACTGTGGAAGAAGTTGACAAGTTGCAAGCCTTGGTGAAAAAGCTCCAAGGAGAGAATTCCGAGTTGAGTAGCCGTCTTCAGAATGCTCTACATGCCAACAAAGAGCTGGAGCGGAAAGCCCAAGATGCTGAACAAATCCTAACTGCAAAAGAAAAAGACTTTGCTGGAAGAGCCCAACATTTCCGGAAGATTAGTAAAGGTGCTGATGATGCTACTCAAGCCCACAAGCAAACCAAACAGGCGTTAGCACAGACCAAAGAAAAGTTAACAAAGTTTCAGCACGCTTGGGACGAAGTTAGGATAGAGAATGCTGAATTACAGGAACAGTTGCAGATTAAGGACGAAGAGCTTGAAAAGGCGCATGAGCAGAGGAGAAAGTATCGGGAAAGCCTCGGTAAGAGTCAAGAACAGCTAGAAGAAGCTAGAGGTGAGCTGAGGAATACCAAGAAAGAGCTTGAAGAAGTCATGATAGAAAGGGAGATACTCAAGACGCAAGCCGGCATAAAGAGACACAAAGGAGTGTGTGATGACGAGGCTCTGATGCTGCACATGGGTTCTTTAACTGAAGCTCTTGAGAAAAGGGATGTCTTGATCAAAGAAATGATTGAAAAGCCGAATCACCAGTGTACCCGTATACTTTTTGAGGAGATCAAATACTCAAGTGATAAGCTGAAGGGTGTGGAATTGTCAGACTGATGTTCTTTTCCTTATATTTTGTTATTAATGGTTACCATCAGGCTTGTTGATGGATCCATTTTTCCTTGTATTGCATTTGCGGATGAGCCTTTCTTAAATGTACTTGAATACTTTGTTGAATGAGTATGAGCAGTTTTATTCAGAATTATTCCTTATCAGATAGCTGCACACAAGCACATGACCACGACACGTCTCTTTATATCACAATTTCTGGTCTTCAGATTTCTGTGGTTGGATTGGAATCAGGGTATAAAGCACCTCGGAAATGACAAACATGGCATTGCATGGCATTGCATATCATTTTGCATTTTTTGTTACTTGCTTTTCAGGTACTCGTTGCGGGGTCTCTAACCTTTATTTGGTTTCAGGCAGTATAGCGGAGAGTCATATTCACCGATATTCGACGCGAAGGAATCAAGTAAGAATCATGGATCAAGTGCAAAGTGATTTGGCGGAAATGAGGGCGCGTATGGACCAGTTCATGACCCTCATGACTGGCATGGCGCAAAATCAGGAGAGACTGAGGCTTCTGGTAGAGCGTCCCGACAATGGGCCCGAAGGTGATCATCATGACAATTCACAGGGACATGGCATTCCTCCTCCCGGTGGCAACCCTCCTCCTGGTGGTAACAATCGGGGTAATGGAAATGGTAGGCAGGCTGGTGTTACTCTTGAAGATACTCTGGAAGACCAATTTACTCTGCTGGATGCTGATGTGGGTAATCAAGGGGATCGAAGGTATGATGAGTTAGCAGAGAAGATCAGGGCCATAGAATGCAAGAACTCTATGGGTATTGATGTTACCAGCTTGGGGCTGGTCTCAGGAGTCAGAATTCCCCCTAAATTTAAACCTCCCACTTTTGATAAGTATCACGGCAATGCGTGTCCCCAAACGCATCTTCAAGCTTACTTTGGGAAGATTTCAGCCCATACGGATGACGAGAAGCTATGGATGCACTATTTTCAGGACAGTCTGGCGGGGGCGTCTTTGACCTGGTACATAAAGTTGAGTAGAGCTGCTGTGAAGAATTGGAAAGATCTGGCAGAAGCGTTCCTGAAGCAATACCAATATAATATTGACATGGCGCCCAACCGCACCCAATTGCAGGGATTGTCACAAAATGCCAAGGAGAGTTTCAAAGAATATGCACAGAGGTGGAGGGAAATGGCTGCCCAGGTTCAACCTCCCTTGTCAGACAGAGAAATGGCAGATATGTTCATGGGCACCTTGCAAGGGGCCTATCTGGATAGATTAGCTGCTTGTCCGTCAACTGGATTTGCTGATATTGTGATTGCGGGAGAAAGAATAGAAAGTCTGTTAAAGCTTGGAAAGATCCAGGATGTGAGTGGGGCTGGCTCTTCGGGGACGAAGAAACCGTTCGCTAGTAACCAGAAAAGAAGAGAAGGTGATACGAATGCTGTGTTTAGAGGACGAGGCAGAGGGCGTTCTCGAGCTTATTATCAGGTAGATGCTGTGACAATCCCCACACCGTCTGTTCAGAAACAACAACCCCAACAACAAGTTCAACAGCAACAACCTTTTTTCCAGCAAAGGTCTAGACAGAGGGATCGTAAGATGGATCCTCTCCCTATGACTTATGCCGCGCTGTTGCCCCGGCTACTCGAGTTAAAGTTGGTAGAACTCCGTACTATGAAAGCTCCGGTTGCTGGAAACCTGCCACCTAACTTCGATGCTAATGCTCGTTGTGAGTTCCACTCAGGTGCTCAGGGGCACTCCATTGAAAAATGCTGGGCTTTCCATCATAAAGTACAAGATTTGATTGATGCTAAAGCCATCAATTTCTCTCCCGCTCCTAATATTACTCAGCATCTCATGCCTGATCATAGCGCAGCAAATGTGTACGCTATTAAAGATGGGAGGAGATTGAATTTGGTGTTAGACGTTCATCAAGTGAAAACTTCTTTGTTGGTTGTAAAAGATCGTTTATTGAAGGGACAGGTGTTCCCGGGCTGTAATCAAGATTGCTCTGAGTGTATGAATCAGGAGAACGGCTGTGATAAGTTGAAGATGGGTTTACAGAATCTGATCGATGAAGGATGTCTACAGTTCGACAGAGTCGTGAAAGACACTGATGAGATATCAACCGTGACCATCTATTACACTCCCGCTGAGATTCAAATGCCGGTCAATGCAGTTCCCGTGGCGAGTGTTGCGCCAGAAGGGCCCAGTCCTGTCACTATCACGGTGCCAGGACCAATTCCGTTCACATCTACGAAAGCTATCCCATGGCACTATGGGGCAGATGTATATTACGAAGGTAAAAAGCAGGAAGTTGAGCCGTCAGTCAGCCCAAATATTGATAATGTAGGGGGTGTAGGGGGCTTTACAAGGAGTGGAAGGTTGTTCGCTCCCCAAACCTTGAGAAGTGATAAGGAGGTAGAAGCTGCAGCAAAGGCTAAGGGTAAACAGGTGGTTGAAAGTGCGCCTACACCTGAAGCAGAGACAAAGATTATTTTTGATAAGGAAATGGAAGAATTTATGAAGATAATCAAGAAAAGCGATTATAAGATTGTGGACCAACTGAATCAGACCCCTTCAAAGATTTCAATCTTGTCACTATTGATGTGCTCTGATGCGCACCGGCAGGCGTTGTTGAAAGTGTTGAAGAGTGCATACGTGCCACAAGAAATTACTGTTAATCAGCTCGAGGGCGTAATCTCCAATGTTAATGTCAGCCATGGCTTGGGCTTTACAAGTAGAGATTTGACTGTTGAAGGAAGAAACCATAATAAGGCTTTGCATATCACGATGGAGTGTAAGGGCGTAGTGTTATCTCATGTACTGGTAGACACTGGTTCATCACTTAATGTCTTGCCCAAGAAGGCATTGATGAAGCTGGAAGTTGATGGTTTGATCTTAAGGCCTAGTGAATTGGTGGTCAGAGCATTCGATGGGACCAGACGATCTGTGTTTGGTGAGGTGGAATTGCCCGTACAAATTGGACCACAGGTATTCAAATCCACGTTCCATGTAATGGACATACAACCTGCATATAGCTGCCTATTGGGACGCCCTTGGATTCACGGAGCCGGGGCTGTTACTTCTACTCTACATCAAAAGCTGAAGTATGAGTTTGAAGGGCAGGTTGTGACAGTGTGTGGGGAGGAAGACATCTTTGTGAGTCACTTGTCCACATTCAAGTACATTGAAATGGATGGGGAAATTCATGAGATGCTGTGCCAATCATTTGAAGCAGTCAATATTGACGATGCACCTGAGTCTTCTTCTGTACCAGTTGGGGCTGGTACCTCCATTTCATCTTACAAACAAGCTGTCGAAGTCGTCAGGGCAGGCAACGCCCAAGGTTGGGGCAGGTTGATAGAGACCCCAATGAAGGAAGACAAATTTGGTATTGGTTATCATCCCTCTACAACTTCAGATGCGGGGAGCAGGGGACCCATTACTTTCAATAGTGGGGGAATTATCTACATGGACCAGTCTTGTGCAGCCACGGAGGATAGTGTTGACAGTGATTGTGACCTGGACAACTGGGTACGCCCTCATGTTCCGGGACAACAAGTGCAAAACTGGTTCGTTGAAGAAGTCATCCGGGTTACTCTTCAGACAGAGTAATTTTTCTTTGTTTTTTCTAACCATAATGCATGACAAAATCTTGCGCTCTGCCCAAGGCGTATAGATTCATTTGTAGGGCCACCATGGTTGCATTTGCAATGTTTAATCATTAATAAAGGACGTTTTGCAATCAAATTTTGTTCTCTGTCTTTCAGTTTTTATTTTTGCACAAAAAATATAAAATGGCAATGTTTCATTTTCTTTTGTTTTGCTTAAAAATAAATTCTAAAATAAGGCATGAACCCGTTCATGCAGACTTGATCCTCCGGATACCACTGATAACGATTTTGATATGGCCATGTATGACTTTGACAATCCGATTTATCAAGCCGAAGAAGGGGATGGGAAAGATTGTGAACTTTCTGAAGAACTGGCCAGATTGTTGAAACAAGAGGAAAGGGTCATCCAGCCTCATCAGGAGACTGTAGAAATCATCAATATTGGTACCAAGGACGCCAAGAAAGAGATCAGGATTGGTGCCAGCTTGCAAGCAGATGTGAAGCAAACTTTGACGGAAATGTTGCGCGAGTATGTTGACATCTTCGCCTGGTCGTATCAAGACATGTCGGGGTTGGATACGGATATTGTCGTGCACAGGCTACCATTGAGAGAAGAATGTCCGCCAGTCAAGCAGAAACTTCGTCGGACTCACCCCGACATGGCCTTAAAGATTAAGGAGGAAGTCCAGAAGCAGTGGGACGCTGGTTTTCTTGCTGTGACAAAGTATCCTCCATGGGTAGCCAACATCGTGCCAGTACCGAAGAAAGATGGAAAAGTGAGAATGTGTGTGGATTATCGAGATCTTAATAAAGCTAGCCCGAAAGATGATTTTCCACTACCTCATATTGATGTGCTGGTCGATAATACAGCTCAGTTTTCAGTGTTCTCATTTATGGACGGTTTCTCCGGGTACAACCAGATCAAGATGGCACCTGAAGACATGGAGAAGACCACGTTCATTACTCCGTAGGGTACATATTGTTATAAAGTAATGCCTTTTGGGTTGAAAAACGCAGGGGCAACGTACCAGCGGGCGATGGTGACATTGTTTCATGACTTGATTCATAAGGAGATCGAACGTTATGTAGATGATATGATTGCCAAGTCGAGAACAGAAGAGGAACATCTGGTTAACCTGAAAAAGCTGTTTGAAAGGTTGAGAAAGTTCCGTCTGAGATTAAATCCAAACAAGTGCACGTTTGGGGTGCGTTCTGGAAAGTTACTGGGTTTCATTGTGAGCGAAAGAGGAATCGAGGTTGATCTGCCAAGGTGAAAGCAATACAAGAAATGCCTGAACCGAGAACAGAAAAAGAGGTTCGTGGTTTCTTGGGTAGATTGAACTACATTGCAAGGTTCATATCTCACCTAACAGCCACGTGTGAGCCAATATTTAAATTGTTAAGGAAAGATCAAACGGTCAGGTGGAATGACGATTGCCAATTGGCATTCGATAAGATAAAAGAATACTTGCAGGAACCTCTGATTCTAATACCTCCAGTTGAAGGGAGACCGCTGATAATGTATCTGACAGTGCTTGAAGGTGCCATGGGTTGTGTTCTCGGTCAACATGACGAGACAGGTAGGAAGGAGCATGCTATTTACTACCTGAGCAAAAAGTTCAATGATTGTGAGTCCCGATACTCAATGCTTGAAAAGACATGCTGTGCGCTTGCATGGGCCGCTAAGCGATTGAGGCAATATATGGTTAGGCACACGACCTTGTTGATTTCAAAAATGGATCCTATCAAGTATATTTTCGAGAAACCAGCATTGACAGGCAGAGTTGCACGGTGGCAAATGGTCTTGACAGAGTATGACATTCAGTACACTTCACAAAAGGCCATCAAAGGAAGTATCTTGTCCGATTATCTTGCGCAACAGCCAATGGATGATTACCAACCCATGAAGTTTGACTTCCCTGATGAGGACATCATGTTTCTCAAAGCTAAAGACTGTGAGGAACCACTCCCGGAGGAGGGGCCAGACCCTGAATCCAAATGGAGTCTGATGTTTGATGGGGCTGTCAATATGAATGGGTGCGGAGTTGGAGCAGTTCTTATCACGCCGGAAGGTGTTCATATGCCTTTCACTGCACGAATAACTTTCGGGTGCACCAACAATGAAGCAGAGTACGAAGCTTGTATAATGGGGATCGAGGAGGCGATTAATCTACGGATTAAAACCCTTGATATATTCGGTGATTCAGCTTTGGTAATCAATCAAGTGAAAGGGAGTTGGTACACGCACCAAGCAAATCTAGTGCCGTATAGAGATTATACGAGGAGATTGCTGACATTTTTCACAACAGTGAAACTGTACCACATTCCTCGAGATGAGAATAGGTTCGCTGATGCCTTGGCCACTTTGTCTTCCATGATCAAAGTGCAAGGATGGAACCATGTACCTAAGATTGAGGTATCCCGCCTTGACAGACCAGCATTTGTGTTTGCGGTCGATGCAACGTCTGATGACAAGCCATGGTTTCATGACATTAAGTGTTTCTTGAAAAGTCAAGAGTACCCGTCCGGGGCATCGTCCAAAGACAGGAAGACGTTGAGAAGGTTAGCTGGTAGTTTCTTCCTGAACAAAGATGGCGTGCTGTATAAAAGAAATTTTGACACGGTCCTGCTTAGATGTGTGGATAGACATGAAGCAGACTTGTTGATGATTGAAGTGCACGAAGGCTCTTTCGGTACTCATGCCGGAGGGCAGGCAATGGCTAAAAAGTTGTTAAGGTCGGGATATTATTGGTTGACTATGGAGTCAGATTGTTGCAAATATGCCCGCAAATGCCATAAATGCCAGATCTATGCAGACAAGGTGCATGTGCCTCCAAATCCGTTGAGTATCATGTCGTCGCCTTGGCCGTTTGCCATGTGGGGCATTGATATGATCGGAAAGATTGAGCCTACAGCTTCCAATGGTCATCGTTTCATCTTGGTGGCAATTGATTACTTCACCAAATGGGTTGAAGCCTCATCCTATGCCAATGTTACAAAACAAGTGGTCGCTCGTTTCTTAAAACGGGATATCATTTGCCGATATGGAGTTCCCGAAAGAATCATTACTGATAATGGTTCTAATTTGAACAATAAGATGATGGCTGAGTTATGCCGGGACTTCAAAATTGAACACCACAATTCTTCTCTGTACCGCCCAAAGATGAATGGCGCGGTCGAAGCGGCCAACAAAAATATCAAGAAGATTGTACAGAAGATGGTTGTCACGTACAAAGATTGGCATGAGATGTTACCATTTGCTTTGCATGGGTATCGAACGTCGGTACGCACGTCCACTGGGGCAACCCCATTCTCACTTGTATATGGTATGGAGGCAGTGCTACCGGTTGAAGTAGAGATTCCGTCCCTCAGAGTCATGATGGATGTTAAGCTAGATGAAGCTGAATGGGTACGAGCCAGATTTGATCAGTTGAGCCTTATTGAGGAAAAGCGATTGGCGGCTGTATGTCATGGGCAACTATACCAGCGCAGAATGAAGCAGGCATTTGACCAAAAGGTGCGTCCTCGGGTTTACAAAGTCGGAGATGTGGTACTCAAAAGGATCCTTCCTCCCAATACAGACCACAGGGGCAAATGGACTCCTAATTATGAAGGTCCATTCGTGGTTAAAAAGGTCTTTTCGGGCGGAGCTTTATTGCTTACAACCATGGATGGCGAAGACTTTTCATCCCCTGTCAACTCGGACGTAGTCAAAAAATACTTCGCATGAATAGACCCGCTGGATAATAAAAATAAAAAAATCCAGGCAAAAAAGGGCATCCCGGCGAACCAAAAACAGAATAAGGTTCGGGCAAAAATTAGGGATATAATTGAAAAAAAAATTGTACACCCGGTAAGTTGAAAACCCGAAAGGGCAACTTAGGCAAAAAAGGGTATCCTGGTGGATCGAAAACCTGAAAGGGCGGTCCACACAAAAGAGGGATTTAAGCGAATGACTACAGTCTGAGTTATCTGTACCCATTACCGTTTGAACAACTGACGTTCTGAAGAATAGGAATCGGTCTGATCATTCCTCAGAAGGCAAGGTCGGGGAGTTTTGAAGACATACTGGTCATAACAGAATGGAAACTCACTGGAATTCCGTTTTCACATTGCCATTAGGATAGTTTCTTTTCTCAATTTTCAGCGATCACCTCTTTCCAGGGATTGCTTCCAGATGTAATTGCCTATTCTGGGCTCTCAGTCAATAAATTGAATTTCAATAAAAAGCTTTCTATTTTTGTTTTATTGCTTTGTTTGCAAAAACGTCCTAATTGTTGATAAAACATTGCATTTGAAAACATGGCAGCCTTGCAATAACATGCGCAGAAAAAATATTTGAAATTACTTCGAATGTTGAATACTCCCGGATGGTGGATTCTAGCCACGCAATATTCGGGGCATGTGGGCATATTCTTTTGTTGCAGGTAGCAGGTGCAGATGATTTTAAGCACAAGACTAGCAATAAATCACCCCACGCAAAAGACTGGGGCAATTATGGGTAAGGAGATCGGCGTTCATCGGGTCGATCTCAGTGAATTAAGTTCAACTGGGTACCGTTGTATCTTATTAAGTCGATTCTCTCATTCAGTACTTCCAACAACTACAAGCTTTTCTGTGTCGATAACGGTCACAGGTTCCCCAAAAGGGTGGTCTCGTCGACACCGAAACTGATGGTCATTATCCCCAGCGAAGTCACAAGAGTTGGAAGAGGCTAGATCTTCTGTAAAATCCTCTTATGACATCCGCTTCGGGGACAAATTGTTGGTTTTCTTAAGCATGGGGCATGTTGTTTCCCCAGCATGAAGTGTTGATCACCCCCCAGTAGAGTTTGATGGTCATTATCCCCAGCGAAGTCGCAGGAGTTTGAAGAAGCTAAATTTTCTGTAAGATCCTCTTATGACATCCTCTTCGGGGACAAATTGTTTGGTTCCCCAGCATGAAGTGTTGATCATCCCCAGTAGAGTTTGAGGACAGTTGGTCTTCTGTAAAATCCTCTCAAAAGGCATTCCCCAACACGAGACGCTTTAAAGCAGTTTTCTCCAGCAGAGTTTGTTATAAACCCGTCATCCCTAACGGAATTGTCTAAAGGGAAGCTCGCCTAACATGGGGCATTGTAGTACTTATCCTAAGCTCGACAGTCACATTCTTCAGCAGACTACTGTGGATTTGCTTTGGGTTTCCCCAACAGATCTCTAAGGACTCTTTCTAGCAAGTTGCAGTGGAATGTTCTAACCAGGATTTGCATATCCCTGGCAGAGTAGCCCTGATACCCAGCAAGATCGTATCTCTGGTCATGGTATCCCCACAGAGGTCAGCATCGAATCTTGTCAGCAACTTCCAGCTGAGTTGTTGTTCTCTCCGCAGAGGTTTATCAGATCGACAGAATCTATTCCTCAACAAGGATGGTACAGCCTTTCCCCAGCCGGGTCAGAAGGTTGATAATCCCTATAAAGGATCTTGGGTTGAATAAATCCCCAAGCAGAGTTTTAATGGCTCATTTCCCCAGCAGGACGTCATTTAAAAATTCTCATCCCCAGCGGAATCGCTGTGACCAGAATTCATTCCCCCAAACAGATGGAATAATTCCTGGCAGAGTCGTCATTCCCTCATATCTTAAAGTCCAATTTATTGGTGGCAAGCTTGACAATTCGAAGCAGACGGATTGTTCATCCATTCGCCAGCAGAGATATTATCCTTTTAGGAGTCTCCGAGATTAAATCATTGATTGTGGTTCCTCAGCAGAGTCGGCAGAGATGTCTGGCGCAGAGGCAGAGAGTAATTCGATTTTAAAATTCTAAAAGTCCAACAGTGGATTGGCAAAAGTCCGTCTTCGGGTGGCAAAAGTCCAACAGTGGATTGGCAAAAGTCCGTCTTCGGGTGGCAAAAGTCCAACAGTGGATTGGCAAAAGTCCGTCTTCGGGTGGCAAAAGTCCAACAGTGGATTGGCAAAAGTCCGTCTTCGGGTGGCAAAAGTCCAACAGTGGATTGGCAAAAGTCCGTCTTCGGGTGGCAAAAGTCCAACAGTGGATTGGCAAAAGTCCATCTTCGGGTGGCAAAGCAGCTAAAAGTCCAACAGTGGATTGGCAAAAGTCCGTCTTCGGGTGGCAAAAGTCCAACAGTGGATTGGCAAAAGTCCGTCTTCGGGTGGCAAAAGTCCAACAGTGGATTGGCAAAAGTCCGTCTTCGGGTGGCAAAAGTCCAACGGTGGATTGGCAGAAGTCCATCTTCGGGTGGCACGAAGCTGCAAAGTCCACCAGTAGTGTGGCAGGCCAGTAGTCGTCTGGAATTGCATAAAAGACATTATTAAAGTCCACCAGTAGTGTGGCAGGCCAGTAGTCGTCTGGAATTGCATAAAAGACATTATTAAAGTCCACCAGTAGTGTGGCAGGCCAATAGTCGTCTGGAATTGCATAAAAGACATTATTAAAGTCCACCAGTAGTGTGGCAAGCCAGTAGTCGTCTGGCGTCGTTCAAAAAGACATTTCCAAAGTCCACCAGTAGTGTGGCAGGCCAGTAGTCGTCTGGAATTGCATAAAAGACATTATTAAAGTCCACCATCAGCGTGGCAAGCCAGTAGTCGTCTGGCATCGTTCAAAAGACAGATCTCTCCGACGTTTCATCGAGGATTCAATCCAGCAGTCTCGTTGGGTTTATATCCCTTTTCTTCTTCACCCAGAGCAAATTTTTGGTTATTTTTGGTATTCAATCACTATATACCTTGAAAGTCCGAAAGCATTTGCTTTCAGGCATTCAGGTCTACAGCGCTTGAATAGGGGCAGCTGTAATACCCCAAAATTTGCTCTCCCCTTTTGTCATCATAGCATGGCATTATCATTTATCATATCATATCCACCTCATTAACATTACATTGCATTTAACATAGAAAAATGAAGCATGGCATCCTTCTTACCATCAGGGCATGTGATCAGGTGGAAGGTGGACAATCAAGGAATCATTCAAAGCACAAAAAGGTCAATCAAGTTGGCTCTAGGCAAGCCAAGAGGTCTCTCATGTCTCATACTATCTTAATTGATCTTCCAAAACCTCAAGGAAGTGAGATTCAATGGGAGATTGAAGCACTACATCTTTCACTATGCAAGAGGTTCAAAAATTGAAGGAAAACCCTCAAAAGAGATAGCTCATTGATTCAAAATCATTCTCAAGTGGCATTTCTCATCATCCTTTAAGAGGATACACAACATACTCTGAGGAATTTGGATTTGGAAGATGTGCAATTTCCTCCTAACCAGAGAGGGTCAAAATTAGGGTTTCTAATAAAATCAGGATATCTCTGATTTTTTGGACAAAGCTTGTTGTCATGATATTCTACATGTTCTTAAGTGTATGTGTATGGAAAATTGCCTCTCAATTGGTTTTGGAAGTGTTTCAATTGGAAGAAAGATAAAAAATCAGGGAATTTGGGGCCAAGTCAAATAATCAGAGGAAAAAGTCAACTCTTGACTTTTTGAGACCAAATTCATGAAATTCATGTTACATATGTCCAATGTACAAAATTTGGTCAAGAAACTCCAAAGGAATCATGAAAAAATCAAGATGTGGAAAGTTGCCATTTTTGGAAGAGGAAGGGTTACTAAAAATAGCAAGTTTTGGCCATTTTGCATCAGAATTTGAACCAAGGCCATTCAAATTTGGAGTACCAAATGAAAATTCCACTCTGCCTCAATGAAAGGCCTTGCTTTAAGCTTCAAATCCATGTGTGGAACATCTCCATTGGATAAAAAATGAGGGAGATATGATTGATCAAAGTTTGAGCAAAGTAGGTTCAAAACTAGGTCATGACCAAGATTTTCAGGGCACGCGCGCAGTCATTTTAACAAACATGTGGTGGGCCAAATGTCCACTCATTTTACTCATGGTTAAAGGCTTCAAATGAAAAATCTTGCAACATCAAAGTTGTTCCCCTATGTGAGATCTTCAAGATTGATGTTCATGATTTTTTCATTTGATCAAAGGACAAGGAGTTATGATAGCTCAAAGATTGGTCAACACAACTGAAAATCCATGCCATGCACACCTTGCCATGCCATGCCACAAATTGCTCGCCCATGCACCAGTCGTTTTTCCATCTGTTTATGATGATTTTTAGACATGTTTGAGGTACCTTTTCAACTCAAGTCCAACACCAAAATTGTCCTATGATGCTTCCTCAATCCATTGACACCAAGATGATTCATTTTCGTGCCTTGGTCATAAAGAAATCCATGTTCAAACATCACCATCTGCATTGATGCATTGACTGCCATGTGTAGCAGTTCACACATTTTTTTTTGGTTCAGTCACACCACAAACACTTCATCATCACCAGCTGATTTCTTTTCCTCATTTGCCCAAACATTCTTGCACGTGCTTTCTCTTTGTTACTTCTTACATGAGAAGGGAAACTTGCAAAACTTCCACCACAAGCTACTGCTGTATAACACCACCTCACCATTATCCTCACCATAAGTGACCATGAGCTCTTCCACACTAAAACAAAACCTCTCCAACTCGTGTCACTAACTGTCATGACTCATTCTGTTAACTCAAACTCAGTTAACTAACTCAGTTAACTGTAGTTCTAACCATCAACCACCAGGGTCAAATCATAACCACGCCTATATAAACAATTCTAACAGATTTGGAAAGGGAGATTCTGATTGTTTCACTCTCACTCCAAAAGCACTCTCAACTTTCTCTCTGAATTTTCTCTCTACCTGCACGAACTCCTCAAGTTCTTCTTCAACCTTCACAATCAAGCAAGAAGACATCACTGAAGCATGGAATAGCACAGTTATCTCCAATTTCAGATTCAGATTTCCTCTTATTCTCAAGATCAAATAGCATTTATTTTGCTCAAATTGAAGTTCTAGAAGTTCAAGAACAAGTTCTCATCTCTGGTTTTCTCAAAAATCCAAAGATCTTCAAGTTTCAGGTTCCAAAAGTTCTCAAACTTTGCTTGCACGATTTGATGTTATTTTAACTGGTTGATGTGTTATTTGAGCTTATTAGAAGCTATATGAAACCGGTTAGTTGATAGAGCTTCTTAGAAGCTTAGATCCAAAACCTAGGGCTAATTTCATTGCTTCGATTCTCTCTGTTTGTGTGTTGTTTGTGAAAAATAAGCCTAGATTCATGATCTATGTGACTTCCTGAACATTTTGATGTGTATTGCATAAATTTCTGGAATGTTTGATTGATTGCAGTGCCGGAGAGTGGCCGGAGAAGGTGACCGGAGGTCCCTCTCCGGCCGGTGAGGTTTCATTAGGGTTTATATGCCAGATTAAGTTGTGTCCGTTGATTTGTTTTGATCCAAGGGTGGTGGTGGTGCCAGCGAATAAATGGAGAGGGTGTGTGTCACGTGCTTCATTTTTTCCATCTGATGATTAGCATGCGCGTGTGTACATGGTTATTAGTGTGTACTAGCAATGTGAGATGCTTGATTTGATTACCTTGACTTTTACATTGACCTGACCTAATCTGATGGTTGTGAGTGAGTCAAAATGGTTGACTGATGGTACACGCTAGTTATGGTGTTTTGCGTGCTTACTGGACCTAAGCCAGATTGATATCCACACCCCATGTTTTCAAGGCCCAATGATTTTGAACTGTTAATTTGCTATGCATGCACCCCCTTCTTTAGTTCCATTTCATTTTATTTCTCATTTTTGCTACACGTTTCATGATTAATTTTTAAAAAATACCAAAACATATTGGAAAATTCTACAAAAATTCATGTGTATTCTTAAAACATTTAGGAAATTTTTCATGATTTTATTTTCTGATTTTATGACCTTTTTGCCCCTGTTCCATAATTTTCTTTGAATTTCCACTTAGATGCATTCTAAGCATGATACATGAATTTGTTTAATTTTGTTCTTGCTCATTACCAACTATTTTGACATGATTCTTTTTGCATTGATTCACTAATACATTGAAGCATGTTAGATGATTTTTGTTTGATTTTTTAGGTCACTTTATCATATGTCTTGATGCCTATATTTGCTCCACTTTGCATGATGTTTCAATTTGACCTAATTGCTTTGTTTGAAGTCATTTTGCTCTGAATTTTTACATGCTATCTTGATGTATGATGCATTTCTGACCTAGGCATTCCAATGATATGCTGGCATAATTTTCATGAATCCATTTGGTCTTTGTTTGATGCATCACATTGGATGTATAATCTATGGCATGTCATTACAACTTTAGTGCATGTTTACATGAATTCTTTTGTGCACATTTGTATGAGCATTTGCATATGTTATGAGCCATTCATATGATATTATAGGTCTTTGATACACATTATAGGTCATCTTTACATGTTCATTTCAATTTGAACTTTGTGCATCATTAACATGTATTGTTTGCCCTTTCTTTTTGAACTTTCATTTCAATTCTTCTTATATTACTTCTTGAATGTCTTGAAGTTACCTCATAAATACTTTTGAGATGTTTATAAACCCTTTTCCATTTAGTTTCAATTCTGGTTGTTGATTTACATGTTCCATTTATGCATGTCCTCTTCATTTCTTTCCATCTTTCATCTACCCCTTCTTCTTGTAACATGTTTAAATGCTAATGGGTGATGATGGTTGCTTATTAACTTGCACTTGTATGATAATAACCATTGGTTTCCATATGATGCCCATTCTGGTTGTGGTTCTAGGATTTGTTTTCTCATTTAATTCTTGTGAGTTTTATGATGCATTACATGTTCTTTTACTTCTTATACTTCTTATACATGTTTACTAACCATGTAGGGGCTTCGGTAAGTTTCAATTGAGTGTGGATAAGGAATCCACATTCAACTTCTATCCTTTCTCTTTTACAATTCCATTGTGTGTTTTGCTAAGCACTTATGTGCTTTCTTTTAATAACTCATTACTTTCCCTTTTTGAATTACAATTCATCTTCTACTTTGGAAGTGAATTGTTTAATTCTTTCTTTCTTTAGACTTTAGGTTGAAACCTCACAAACCTTAGGATCACTCCCTTAACTAATCAATTAGGATTGAGTCTTAGTCCATATAGATTTTTACCTTTATCCTCCCTTGAGTCTCTTTTCTCATCTCAAAGAAAATTCAAAATATCTAATAAAGGTAGGCATTTATTGCATTTAGGCCTTTCATATAAAGAAAAGATTATAAGGGGTCTTCTCTTATAATCTTAAGATGTGTAGCATATGGCCCATCTTAGGTCAATGTGTTACATATTTGATCTTGTATGAGGGACTTAAATGCAATACTTGTTGAAGGTGCAAATAATAAAAAACACTTCTTCACTTCATAATCAACAAAACACTTAATAAACACAAGTATGCTAGTGTGTTTGAACCTTGATAATTGGAACTAAGTGTGAGGGTCTTCTTCACCCTTAGTGTGCTTTCTTACCCATTCCATCTTGGAATGTGAGAAGGTACACATTCCAATGACTAAGATCCAGATACACTGTCGTATGCAAACAAATCCAAAACACTTCCTTCTAAAAGACAAAAACAAACAATAACGTCTTTCCTTCGGGAATTCTTTTCTCATCTCATTCATTCTCAACGCACGAACGCGCTTCTACTCGTTCTCTTGCAAGATGGTAACGCACTCGGACCAGCGAGCCTGCAACACCTGAGCTAGGACGTAAGCCGTTCTCTAAAAAACACAGACAATCCATCCCTAGTGAGGGGAACTACGTCGCTCTGATTCTCATGTTCCCGATGAGATACGTAGGCAGTGGGGTAGGGCCCATGCGAGCACTTCTTTTATTTTCCCTACATTTGTTTCTCGTTCCTTTTCCAGTTCTCTTTTCGTTCCTTTTCCAGTATTCTTTTCTATCACCCTTTGATCGAGACAAGCAAGCGTGGATCCCATCGGGTACGATGGACGCGAGGGGGTGCTAATACCTTCCTCTCGCGTAACCGACTCCCGAACCCATTTCTCTTGGTCGCAAGACCATGCTTTTCCTTTCTCTCAGGTTTACGCGGTGTTTCCTTTCCCTCTCTTGGGATAAATACACATTGCTGGCGACTCTGTTTCGGTGCCACTTTCGCGTTTGTACTTGGATGAAAATCCCGGGAGCGACACAGGTGAGATGCCTCAGGCTCATGACCGGGTTGTGAGGAATGCTCTCGCGAGGAACAAGGCCGGTGCGGCTCCTCCGAAGTCTCGGTTTGCCGGTGCTCGTGTTCCCCCTCCCGTGCAGTCTGCTGCGGGGACCTCTTCGTCTCCTACTTCTGCTCCCCGGGGGTCTCCTCTTACTTTGGTCGTCGACCCAAGCGGCAAAGGTTTAATGATGCTGTGAACCTTACCCGGGCGTCGGAGAAGGGGAAGTTCGAGCTTCCTCCTTGCATTCATGACCGGAAGTTCTTCGAGGGGAACTCTCTGATTGTGCCTCGGGCAGAGTCTCTTCGCTTGGAAAGTATGGATCGCCCGAGCAAGAGGGCGTTGGTGGCCCAAGATGCTTCTGCCTTGGTCAGGATGTTGGAGATGGCAGCTGTGTACGCCGAAGGGGATTCGGCGACTGAGGCCGAACATACTGCTGACCGTGGTGCCATGGCGTCCCTCAAGGAAGAAGCTAAGGGTACCGACGATGCTCGGAAGAAAGCTGAGGAGGAGGTAGATCGTTTGAAGGAGGAGAACTCGATGCTGGCGGCGAAGAAGAAGTCTGTCGAGGAGTTGATCCAGCGGCTGAAGGTGGCCAATACCCCGGGTGACGATGAGCCGGAGGATGTGAAGGCGTTGAAGACGAGATCCGAGCTGGTTGCCCGTTTGCTGACGGCCGAGGATGATGGCATTGTCGTCGCGGAGGAGTCTTTTGGGAACACCGTGGCCCAACTGTGGGTGGTGAAACCTGAGCTTGATTTTTCTGTCGAGGGTACTCACTACCTGGCGCATGTTGAGGATGGTCGTATTGTCATGCCCGACGGTCTCCTTGAAGGTACCCCCGAGGATCAGCCCGCAGAGGACCAGGGATCTCAGCCAGAACCAGCCGAGCATGCAGACGAGTGAGGAGTTTGTATTTTTGATGTTGTTGTAATCTATCCAGCCTGTGTGCCGTGTAATTGTTTGTAATTTATTTTTGGGGGGTATGGCCCCCCGTTTCATGTAACTAAGTACAATCGTGACCCTTGCAGCCACTTATTATGTTAAATTATCATATGTTTGATTCTGTTGTTTGTATGAATTTACTTGCTTTTATTTTTTGCTAAGTATTGTATTCATGCTCGTTGTAAATGTATATCTGCCCGTGATCGGGAGTATTTGACTTGCGAAAATATTTTAGGGGGATTACTCGTTGCAGATGTGTTCGACAGTGAGGGGAACTGGTCGAACGACCGGGGAATGTCCTGGCAGGGTGCGGAGCTTAGGTCGCGTTTGAGGCCTGAGTTTGCGGCGTGAACGTCCCATCGCGAGCTGGGGTTCTGTCAGTCATGATACTTTGACGACATCGATGCTCGATCGAGGACCGCCATCGAGCAGTTACCCGGCTCGTTACTGAGCGAGGTTCTGCTTTATTCGTATGCGACGCTTGTACCTAGACGCACATAGTGGTCGGTAGCTGACGTTCGTCGTTGTGACGGGTCGAACCGAGGATTTAGCTGCAGAATTGTTTTAGCTTTTCAGCATTCCATGGTCGAGCAAGTTCTTCCCCGGAGAGATGTTCTAGATAGTAGGCCCCATTTTCTGTTTTTACTCGGACGCGATAGGGTCCTTCCCAGTTGGCTGCTAGTTTGCCTTCACGAGAGACTTTGTGGTTTCTTCTTAGAACAAGGCTTCCCACGTCGAACTCTCGCCGTATCACCTTGGCGTTGTGCCTGATGGTAATTTTTTGTTTTAGTGAGGCTTCACGGAGGGCTGCCCCAGTTCAGATTTACTCGACGAGGTCTAGCTCTTCTCTCAACAATTCATCATTCATCTCCTCGTCCATAGGCGACTCTGTCCACCTAGAGGGCACGTGAACTTCGACGGGAATTACAGCCTCGGTCCCGTATGCTAGACGGAAAGGTGTTTCCCCGGTTGTTGAGTGTGGAGTTGTGCGGTATGCCCACAGTACGTTGTGCAGTTCCTCGACCCATGCCTTCTTTGTTTCGTCCAGCCTTCGCTTGAGGCCTCGAAGGATGACTCGGTTGGCTGCCTCAGCCTGCCCGTTCGTTTGAGGATGCTCCACGGATGCGAAGTGTTACTTCGTGCCCAGTCGGGCGACGAAGTCTTGGAACTTCCTGTCTGTGAATTGCGTCCCGTTGTCCGTTACTATCGCTTGGGGAATACCGAAACGTGCAAGGATGTTTCATTTGTAGAAACGCAGGATGTTGATGCCAGTTATCTTGGGTAGAGCTTCTGCTTCTATCCATTTTGTGAAATAGTCTACGCCCACTATTAGGTACTTATTCTGACTTGATCCCACCACGAAGGGTCCTAGGATGTCTAGGCCCCACCAGGCGAATGGCCACGGGGATGACATAGCCTTGAGCTCGTTAGGCGGAGCCAGGTGCATGTCCCCGTGCCGTTGGCATTTATCGTATTTCTTCACGTGTTCCTTCGCATCGTTTTGCATGGTCGGCCAGTAGTAGCCTGCCCGGAGAGCCTTTCGAGCAAGGGACCTTCCGCCGAGATGTTGGGCGTCGATTCCCTCGTGGATTTTGCGCAGGATGTGTGCGACCATTCCCTCCTCGACACATTTGAGCAGCGGAATGGAGAATCCTCGTCTATAGAGTTTATCTTCGACCAAAACATAAGAGCAGGCTCTTCGCCTGATTACGCTGGCCTCCTTTGGGTTGGACGAGAGTTCGTCTTTGGCGAGATAGTTGTAGACCAGGGTCATCCAGCAGTTGTTGTCGCCGATCACCTATACGTCGAATGTCAGGGAGGCCTTCTCGATACTGGGTCGAGGAAGTACCTCTTGTATGACGGATTTGTTTCCACCTTTCTTCTTCGTGCTGGCTAGTTTGGATAGCACGTCTGCTCGCACGTTATGTTCGCGGGGAACGTGTTTCACTTCCACTGTTGTGAACTTTGCCATTTCCTTATTTACTAGGGCCAAGTATTCGGCCAAGTTGTCGTTTTTGGCTTGGTGTTCTCCCCGAACCTGGAGGGCCACGAGTTGTGAGTCTGTGAAAATGACGAATTCCTCTGCGTCCAGGTCCTTGGCAAGGCGTAGCCCAACGAGGAAGGCTTCGTATTCAGCTTAGTTATTGGAGGTTGGGAAAGATAGTGTGAGTGATACCTCGACGATAATTCCTTCGTCGCTCTCCAGTATGATTCCCGCACCGCTTCCTGCCGAGCTTGAGGTACCGTCGACGAAGATGGTCCATTTGCGCGCCTCGCTCGCGGGGGAGTCTGCGAATGTCATTTCTACGAAGAAGTCGGCCAGAGCTTGGGCCTTGAGGGCTTTTCTGCCTTTGTATTGGATGTTGAATTCGGACAGTTCCAGCGACCATTTGAGCATTCGGCCGGCCATATCTGGTTGTCCGAGCAGCTGCTTTATGGGCTGATCTGTTCGAACCACGATCGTGTGAGCCAAGAAGTAGTGTCTTAATCTTCTGGCTGCGTTGATGAGGGCCAACGCCACCTTTTCTATCTGTTGGTATCTTAACTCTGGTCATTGCAGCGCTTTGCTCGTGAAATAAATGGGCTTCTGCCCGTCAGGTGTCTTGCGGATGAGAGCGGCACTCACTGCTTCGGTCGCTACGGCCAGGTATAGGTACAACATTTCGCCATTGTCCGGGCGAGAGAGGACCGGTGGCTCTGAGAGTGCTTGTTTCAGGTGGAGAAGGGCCCTGTCGCACTCCTCGGTCCATTCGAATGCTGCCTCTTTGCGGAGGAGTTTGAAGAATGGTAGGGCGTGTTGGGCGGGCTTGGCCACGAAACAAGATAGTGACACGAGCATCCCGTTGAGGGACTGGATGGATTTTTTGGACTGGGGCGTAGAAAACTCGGAGAATTCCCGGCATTTGTCGGGATTGGCCTCGATTCCTCGTTCCGTTAAGTAGAAGCCGAGGAATTTTCCTGCTCGGACACCGAACGTGCACTTCTCCGGGTTAAAACGCATTTTGTATTTCCTGGCCTGTTCGAAGACCTTTCTCAAATGGGCAGTATGATCGGTTTCCTCGTGGGATTTTACGATCATGTCGTCCATGTAGACTTCGAGCATGTCGCCTATTTCTCCCCGAAACACTTTGTTCATCATTCGTTGGTACGTTGCTCTGGCGTTCTTCAGGCCGAAGGGCATTATATTGTAGTAATAGTTGCCCAATTTGGTCATGAAGGCCGTATATTTTTTGTCGGACATGCCTTATTGAGATCGGTATAATCAATGCATCCTTCGGGCATGCCCTATTGAGATCGGTATAATCAATGCACATGCGCCATTTTCCATTAGATTTTTTAACTAGTACAACGTTGGACAGCCAAGTGGTGTACTTGGCCTCCGAAATAAATTTGGCCTCGAGGAGGTCCTTTACAGCTTTTTCAGCAGCCTCCGTTTTCTCCGGAGACTGCTTTCTCCTACGTTGTGCTACGGCCTTGACGGCCGGGTCGATGGTCAGCTGGTGACAAGCGACGGATGGATCCAAGCCGGGCATTTCCGCGGCGCTCCATGCGAAGAGGTCGGCATTCTCGCGGAGGCATGCTTTGAGCTGCTTCCTCGCGATGTCAGACAGATCTGCTCCGATCTTCACTCCCCGATGGGGGTCTTCGCCGAACAGAACTATCTCGAAGTTGCCATCCGGGATTGGGCGCGTCAGATGGGAGTTGCTGCTGGATGATGTGGACGGGCTGGCTGAAGCTGCTCGTTCCTCCTGTTGGTCCTCGGGGAAGCGACTGTCAAGGTCGATAGAGTCGACCTGGGGCAGAGGTTTGGCCTCCTCGAAGCTGCTTGGCGGTGCTGGCTTGCTCGACACCTTTGGCTTGGGCGCAATGGCGTTGAGTCCCTTCGTAGCTGCTTCAAAACACCGTCGGGCAGCTTCTATATCGCCATGGAGGGTGGCGACCATCCCTTTCTAAGTGTAAGACTTCATCTTCAGGTGGACTGTTGAGGGCACTGCTACCAACTCGGCCAGAGTTGGCCTTCCGAAAATGCATTGGTAAAGCGACGGGCAGTCGATCACCAGGAATTGCACCTTGATGGATTTGGTCGTCTCAGCTGATCTGAAGGTTACGATCAGTTCGACGTATCCCCACAGCTTGGTCACAGAGCCGTTGAATCCCTGCAAATCGGACCCTACGTAGGGGGTAAGGTGCGATTCGTCCAGCTGAAGTGTTGAGAACAGCTGGGAGTACATGATGTCGAGCGAGCTGCCCTGGTCGACGAGTATTCTGCAAACGTCGAAGTTCGCCATCCGGGCTCTAACGAGCAAAGGTATGCTTGAGTTCGGGGATCCGTCGAGGAGTTCCTCCCGGTAGAAGGAGATGGGGACGAAGCCCTTCTGGGCCTGATCAAGCGTGGTCACTTTGTTGGAGCTTATGTTGATCAGGTGTTCAAACTTCCGTTTCACGGAGCCCACGGTGACTTTTTTGAAACCCCCGCCAGAGATGACCATGGCGGAGGGAAATGTCTCCCACGGTCTGTGAGCCGCGAAATATGCAGGGGCGCTGAGCCCGTCTGGGACGTTGAAGTCCTCCGGTCGAGATATGGACATAGCGACCTGTATATTGGCGTCTTCCGAGGGGGGTACCTCCTCCTCGACCTTCTTGGACTCCTGGGCGTCCTGCCGAGGAGTGTCCTTCTTCTTCACGAACTGTTTCAGGTGGCCGTCCTTGATCAGTATCTCAATGGCATCCTTCAGATGGATGCAGTGCTCCGTAGTATGGCCGTGACTTTTGTGGAAACGGCAGTATTTTAATTTGGCCACGTTTGGTCTGTTCGGCAGTTGTATAGGGAAGTGGACCCCAACCTGTTTGAACTCTGAATTGGTACATTCGGACAAGATCTTTTCCCTGGAGACGGTTAGGGGAGTGTAGTCATGGAACCGCCCTGAGGGCCCTTTGGTGTCACGGGAGTCACGAGGACGGTCCTCGCGCCTCCGTTCACTTCGACGAGATGTCGAGGCTTCCTCTCCTCTAGATGCCCCAGCATTCTCCTGATGGCGTGATGCTCGGACGTTGCTGGCCGCAACCTTCTCTTTGTACTGAATATGTGATTGGGCTTTGAGGAGGAGGGCGTCTAAGTTCTTCGGTGGTGCGAGGCCAATGACTTTTGAAAACTCGGAGCCTGGGCAGAGCCCTTGCTCGAGCAGAAACTTCTTCATTTCGTCCGTTGTAGGGACTTGTACAGCTTCCTTGTTGAACCACTTGATATATGCGCGGAGAGGTTCGTATTTTCCCTGGATTATGGCTCCAATTGAGGCCTCAGTTTTGGGGTGGCGGTGAGATGCTGTGAAGTGCCACGAGAACATCCTGCCCAGCTGTCTCCACGAGGTAATGGACTCCTCGGGCAGTTGCTTGTACCATGTCATCGCTCCCTTTCGGAGCATGGTCGGGAACAGTCTGCATTTGATGGTGCCCCGTACGCCGCGGTAGTCTAATAGCGCATCGATGTTCTCGATGTGCTCGTCAGGGTCAGTGGTCCCGTCGTACGTGCCAAGTGACGGGGGTTTCTCCAAGCCTTTTGGGAGACGGGTAGCTAAGATCTCCTGGGACAACGGGCCGCGAGGCTCGTCGTCGCTGCTAGAGCTGGTGTATGATGGGGACCGAACGGGATGCTCGCGGCGGCGGTTCCTTCGCGGAGAAGGTGAGCGGTTCCTTCGAGGAGAAGATGAGCGGTTCCTTCGAGGAGAAGGTGAGCGGGCCCGTCCTTTAGATTTGATCAGTGGAGATTGCTCGTTCCTTCGAGTCCTCTTGTGGTCATGAACGTGCTGATCACGCGGGGAGATCTGGTCGCGCTTTCGGGCTATGCGAGGATCAGTTTCTTGGTGCAGTCTTCGGTCGATTTCTCCTCGGGGCTGCGAGCTTCTTGATCGTCGCTGGTTCCTCCGCGTA
This sequence comes from Lathyrus tuberosus, assembly GCA_022829125.1. Taxonomy (NCBI): domain Eukaryota; kingdom Viridiplantae; phylum Streptophyta; class Magnoliopsida; order Fabales; family Fabaceae; genus Lathyrus; species Lathyrus tuberosus. The sequence continues at coordinate 289,499 of JALAZF010000070.1, read as the reverse complement.
GGAGGGGATCTTGGATGGTGGGACTCTTCTAATGCCCTGATCCTCTCGTTCTGCTGCAGGATCAGGGTGTTGGTTTTGTTGATCGCCTCCAGGAGGGCTGTCACGGCCGGGTCGGCGTTGGGCGGAACAGGAACGGGCTGGATGTCAAGGGAAGATTGATCGTTGTTGTGATCAGCAGGGGTAGGGGTAGGAGAAGCAGTGGCTCCGTCCCTGAGGAAATGGGCATCTCAGAGGAGAGATGACTGGCCGTCAACGTCAGATTTGTTGACGGGGAGGATGGTGGTTTGGAGAGCATCCTTGGTGCGATCTTGGGAGTCCATGATCGTGATGATGTTTGAGAATTTTTTTGATCTTCGGTTTCTGAGGAAAGAAAGATGGGGAGAATAATTTTCCCACAGACGGCACCACTGATCGTGAAGGCTGGATCAGATCCTGTAGGATTGGGCCGCCAAGTGCGTCAGGGATGCTGGTCGTATGGAGAGGAGGGGGTGTACCTGCAAGGTACTCCGACGTTCAACTAAGAAAGGGTCAGAGAAAAGGGGCAAGTACAAAGTATGAATTCTTAGGGTGAATATTGGATACCTGGCCCTCTCAAGCGAGAGGGTTTATATAGAGCCCCCAGCGCGTGGCCAACGATCCTATTTTCGGGGCGAAATAACCATTTTCCCCAAAGAATAGGTAACTACCCAAACTAGCCGTTATGTCGGGCAGGGTGCCCGAAACTAGCCGTTATGTCGGGCATAGGCATAGTTCCGGGCACCTACCCATAGCTGTTCGGGGAGCAGTGAAGCCGTGCGTGACGGGCAGTAACTCCGGGTAGGAATGTTGCATTCCTTGCCCGGTTGGAGGGGCAAAAAGGTAACTTTTTCCCCTCTGTGGATTGAACTTAGGCAATTTGGGCCGCTCTGGAGTAGAGGGGGATTGGGCCAATTCTAGCCATTGGTCCAGTCCAGAACATATATATATATATATATATATATATATATATATATATATATATATATATAGATATATATATATTTGTAACACTGAAATCATAGTGTGTGAAATTCAAAATAAATCAATAATACAGAACTATAGCTGCTCTATAGTAGCAAATGTAAGTATTTTGGCCGAATTGCGTGAACAAAGTTTTTATGTGTTTCTCTTTACTCTAATCAATTACGTACGTGATCCAACAATTAGTATTAGAGGTTGCTTAATCCTGAAGGTGCGAAATTCGAGGTGACTCAATTCGATGGAACATGCAATTTCAATTTATGGCAAATGAGGGTTAAAGATTTGTTGGTCCATCAAGGTTTACAGAAGGAGATTCATGATGAGAATATGGCGTACGTCGCAACCATTAATTAGAACGATACGAAGGAGAAGGCCACATGTTTAATACGACTTTGCGTTTAGATGACGTGATGAATCATATCACGGACCTCACAACTTGGAAGGATGTTTGGGATAAATTGAAAAATCAGTACATTTCTAAGAGGCTCACGAACAAACTGTTCGCGATCCAGCGTCTCTATTGTATGAAGATGCAGGAAGGAGGTGATTTGCAGTCTCATGTTAACGCTTACAACAACATCCTCGCTGATTTGGAACGACTTAGTGTGAAAGTTGATGACGAGGATAAAGCCATTATTTTGTTGTTCTATTTACCAAATTCTTATGACCACTTGGTGACCACTGTCAAATACGAGACATAAACAATCACGTTGGGTTATATTTCTTCTACCTTTTTGCAACACGTACAACGTCGCCAAAGTGTAGAGGAAGATTCAGGAAGTTCAAGTGAAGGTTTGTTTGTGAAGGGAGGCCAAGACTGTGGAGAGGCATGGGTAAGGCAGTGGGTTGTGGAAAGAAAAAGAGGTTTAAGTCCAAGGACAGTAAAACAGCAGAATGTTATGGTTGCAAGCAAATTGGTCATTAAGAGATGCTTCTAACATATCCCGATTCCGCTTCATTTCTTTCTCATACTTGATCTATTTGATGCAAACGAAACCAATAGAAAAAATAGAAACTATAGTTTCATTTAACCTAAATTGATAATCTATGTTTTATTTCTATAGAGAAATTAGAATTTTCTAGGTTTAGTTTGTAGGTATTGTTGTAGGAGGACAAACTTTTTGGGTTTGTTTAGAGGAGGTTTGTAACCTCCGCAATATTAGGTTTTTTTTCATATTTTGGCCAAGCTCTCTTCCACATAGCATGCCACATCAGCTTATTTTAATGGACGTTGATGACAGAGACCAAAATTGTGGATGAAAAATTTTAGAAAGACAATTATTTAAAGGAGTTTGTTAAAAGGACTAAAATTGAATTATGGGATATTTATATGGACCCCAAACCTATTTAACCTTTTCTTTAATGGGTTTTTCATGTTTTTGATCATTTACTTTCTTGTTGTTAAAAACTATAATTTCAGTTTGTTAAGTTTGGCTTATAGGTAATGTCAAGTGGGTAAGGGGTGGAGCCACGTAGCGGTTAGGACCATCGCCCTTGTGTTTAGACCAACTCTATATAGGGGGTGCGGAGGGTGAAGCCCCTTTGGTACGGTTTAGGGGTATTATTACCACTACTACAAATAACCCCAACTCACCTCGGACGCAAAGGAGATATACCCTCAATTACAGAAGCGAGGTAACAAAGGGAGACATCAAAACCTGCCACTTTACCCCTCGACTTTTGAAAAATCGAAGGGAAAAGTGGCATTGGTTATGGGTTCGATCCCTAGCAACTGCATTTTTTAGATTTTCAAAATCGTGCTACTTTTTACCTCGATTTTAAACAATAGCCGAGGGATAAAGTATTGTTTACAAAAATTTAGTTTAACCTATTTTTTTCTCGTTTTAGTTTGCAAAGCATCAAATTTGTTGAAAAATTATAAATCCTCCCCACACCATTAATAATAATACCAATAACAACAACAAAATCAAAATAAATAAACATTAAATCTCAACACACTACTACGAAAAACCCATTTAACAACGGTTGGGAATAACATATAATGACGCGGGCGAATGCGTTGTTATGTAGATTGTCGTTGTAAGTTCGCTGTTTCTACAACGGTCTGGAAACCGTTGTAATAAATTGGAAAACGCGCTACCTATAATGTCGGTTATTTTAAATACCCGTTGTTGTATGTCTTTTAAAAAAATGCAGCATTAGAACTACTTATTATGACGGTTATTTTAAATAACCGTTGTTGTATGTCTTTTAATAAAATAAAATAAAAATTACAGCATTAGAACAAGAACATTAGCAAGAACAAGAACAACAACAAGAACATCAAGAACAACAATAAGAACAACAACAACAACAACAACAACAACAACAACAACAACAACAACAACATCAATAACAACAACAACAACATCAATAATAACAACAACAACAATAACAAAAAGAGGAAGAAGAACAAGAACAAGAACAACAACAACAACAACAATAATAATAACAATAATAACAACAAGAACAACATTAATAGAAAAGAACAACAAGAACAACAATAATAAAAAAGAACAACAAAAAACAACAATAATTAAAAAAGAACACCAACAACTAACGTTGCTAACTCGAGTTCTAAAATTTGTTCTGAAATTTGGTTTAGTGGAGAAATAGAGTATCGTAAATGAAAGATGATGTTTAGAGGTAGGAGATGTCTAAGTTTTAGGTTTCACACGGATCACTAATAGTAGTGTCTTAGCCGTTGATAATCACTAAATGGACGGCCAAGATTTGTTTAAGGATAGTGAATAAACTCAATATGCACGCCACCTATAATGTTGGTAATGAGACTTGAAAAATGCTGGTGCTGGGACTTGAACCTATGACAAGACGATACCTATAACGACGGTTGGTTTAAATTACCCGTGGTGAAAGGTCTGTAAGCATTTTGAAAAAATAAGTAAAAAACGCCACCTATAATGACGGTTGGTTTAAATACCCGTGGTTAAAGGTCTGTCAGCATTTTGGAAAAATAGGAAAGAAGTAACATGATTAAAATAAATTCAGAAAAAACTAAAAACACGAAATTTAATCTAATTAGGTAAAATAAGAATTTTGAGAATTTTTATGGAATTTTTTGAGACTATGAAAACAGTAAAAAATTCATTAAAAATAGAAAAAAGATGAATTTGGGGTTTTGAGGGTGAAGTCCCATAACTCTTTTAGAGTATGGGACTAATTACCGCACGATGTTTCTGCTTCAGATGCACAAAACAGGTCTAAAAAAGGAGACGATTTTCCCTAAAACTGTTTTTTTGAAGTGCAAGACCTAAAACTAAACTATAGGCTATAATAACGGTTGAAAACATAACCATGGTGAAAAGTTGTTGGCATTTTGAAAAAATATTTAAAAACCATAAATGCTGGTGCTGGGAATTGAACCCATGACCAGACGCTACCTATAATGACGGTTTTTTAAATACCCGTGGTGAAAGACCTCACATTTCACCACGGTTGGAATTTTAACCGTCACTAAAAAAATGCGCGAATCTATTACAACGGTGTATAGGCAAGTCGTTATAAGTCTGGTGTTGTTGTTTGCGCGTTTTGTAGTAGTGACAACAAAAACAACAACTAACAATTAACAACAACAAAACCGATAGAATATTTAAACATTAAATCTCAACAACAAAAACAACAACAAAACCAATAGAATCATTAAATATTAAATTTCAACAATAACAATAACAACAACAATATTAAACATTTTACTAGATACAACTACAACTAATATTAATAAGTTACTTTCATACTTTCCTAACTAACATTAAACATTTTTTTATAAAAAATTAATAGAGAAAATATTAGATTAAGAAACAAATCTTGAAATATTTCCGTGTTCTTTCTTTCATTATCATCGTTTTCAATATGTTAAGTTTAAATTTCAGTATTTTGCATTCAAGATGGATAGTTGTCGCATTCACGTTTTGATTGACTAATGAGAGTTTCACACATATCACTAATGTTTCATGTGGATTGATGAGTTGACAATGGTTTGACCATTATTACTTCATAAATGAACGACAAAGATTCGTTACTTAATTTTTTCATTAAATAAGTCATAAATATAAATAAAAAATTATGCCACTTTACCCCTCGACTTTTCAGCAAAACCGAGATAATAGGTCATAAAAAATTTAACATAAAATTAAAAAGTGATAAAATGTAGTTGTTGTGATTCGAAGACGTGTCCTCTATATACTTTACCCCTCAATTTCCAACTAAACCGAGGTAATATGTCATAAAAAAAATTTAAAAGGTGCTAAAATATAGGTGTTGGGATTTGAAGACGTATCCTTTAAATACTTGACTCGTTGATTTCCATCCCAACCGAGGTAATAAGTCATGATTTTTAAACAAAAAAGGTTGTTGAGATTTATAGACGTGTCCTCCAAATACTTTACCTCTCAGTTGTCAGCTCAACCGAGTAAATATATGATATTTTTTAATAAAAAAATTAACATGTGATGTGTTTATGATTTACACTTTAGGTTTTTGTTAGATAAAGTGAAAGTTTTATTATAAAATATATTATTTATAGTAGTGTCCAAACACCATCAAATTGAATATTCTCCCATTTTAAATAAAACCACCATTTGTAATTCATTTTTAATTTTGAGGATGTAAAAAACATAGAGAAAGATGAAGGAGAGAAAAATAAAACAACACCAAAAATTGAAAGCTATAGCTTTGAAGTTGATGGTGGTGCTTGAATTGAACTAATCTTAAAGACGTGCTTAAATGAAACGAGAAAGGGCCGAGTTTCTCGAGTGACTGATGGATCCTAATCTTTTGAGTATTTGGAAGTCACATCCACCTGTGTTGTTTTTTTTTTTTTTTTTTCTGATACAACGTTTTTTATCTTTTATTTATTTATTTATTTTAATTATATTATCATTATTATAATAATTATTATTATTCATGTTATTATTTATATTTATGTTATTATGCTTTTCATTTTTACATGTTATTTAATTATTTTGGCCACTTGATTTTTTTTTCCTTTTTCACTTCAATTTTTTTAATAATTTAATTTTCTAAAATTTATATTTTTGTTATTAAGTTAAATAAATGTTATGGTATTTGGTGGGAAAGTTACAACCTAATTTTTTAATGGAAATTTTTATGTGACATTTATAAAATGATATCTTTTACATGTAATAATGCAACAATTTAAATTTGTCTCCATTATTATTTGAGAGAACATTTAAAAATTATTGCCAAAAATAAATTATATGAACACTTGAAAATAGTTTCCACAAATATTTTAGTTAATATTTGTTGCGACTTTTCTACCATCAACACATATTTGGGAGTAGATTTTTCTACGCTCAATTGTATTCTTACCACTCAATTGTTTCTCTTCCAAGTCTACTCAAAAGAAAGTTTTATGATATTAAACTTGATACTCCTTTCATGACCAGTTCCTATTGATGTTGTTTCTCAATAAATTCCTTACCTTTCGAAATAATTAGGTATGTGAAGACTACACTTTTATTTTTAGAATATTAAGTTTAAGGCATCATAAACTATTATTTCAGTTAAAATTTTCATCTAATACACACAACGGATTTAAAATTCGGGAATTCTTATCTAAATACAGTTATCTGGAGATCAAAATACTTTGATTTTTTTAAAATTAATTGATAAATAATTAAATATTATAAAATTAAATAATACGTATTTATGATATCACACAATATGAGAAATACTAGTATAAAAACGCACATAAATTTATATTTTAAAAGCATTCAATAAAGATAGAGAAAATTTTATATTTATTAAAATTTATTTATTTTTAATTGAAATTGTGACATGATTGTAATAATATAGGAGAGAAAAATTTTTATTTTTATTTTTAATTAATAAAAATATGTGATTGATTGTTGTAAAACTACGTTTTATATTTGTGTTTATCTAAAATTTTTTTCACAAAATATAGGCACCTATATTTGTTTCTATCTAAAAATTTTCTCACAAAATATAGGCACCAGAGATATTAAGGAATAAAAGAGAAATTGAAAAACAAATAAAAAAAGTCAAACACACAAAAACTAAACAGAAATAAAGTCCTCAAAGAAAACCAAAAAGGATGAGAACAACAAGCACCACCACATAAAATCTTGATATCTTGTTATCTTTATATTATCCTTTATATTATATACCACAAAGTATCCATAAACAAAACATAGATATTAGCTGCAACAAGACAATTTTCAAAAAGAACTTCATTATGAAAAAGTCCTTAATTTCTTCTTTGGTGTTAACAACACTGATGGTAATTACATCACTCTTTCAACCCCACCAACCTAACAAGCTGGTTGCAGCATCACAGAACACTACTGATGAAGGAGCTAATGGATGCACTGGAAATCATTGCCTACACAATTTCGCCGATGACCGAGCCGATTTGTTCACAGATCAACTGGCAAAATCAAGCAGAATGGCGGACATCATGAATACTCTGACTGGCAGTAAAAATACTAATCCCAGCTGTATGCCAATTGCTTTATACGGTAGCAGTTCATGCATTAACAAATTTAGCCCTCAGTATATGAAACGAGTTTCTGGCAAAAAGGTGTAATAAAATGAACAAATCATCTATATGTTTAGGGAATCATACAAACAGTTGTATAAATTACATCTTATTAAATCAAGTTTTTATTTTTCTATTTCAATATGTCTTGTTTGTTATTTATCTCTAATTCAAATACAATAATACTGTGTTCTGCACATAATTCTTTTAAATTTTCTTCGATTGGCTAATACTAATTCCTTTGTTTGTTAATTGTTAATTCTTCTTTGCCTTTCATTCTTCTTTGCTCAAATTTTTTCAAGTAATTTTGTTAAAACTCAATTTTTAAAATCTAAAATTTAATTTACTATTACTATTAAGTATTCTTCAATGGTGTATTTTAAACTCTTTATTTAAAATGTATACCGCAACAACCACAATACACAACAATTATAATAACCACAACTACATCCTTATTTACGACTGCAACCGCAATTTAAAATTATTGTTGGGCCAAAACATTTTGATACGGGATTGTGAACGACGGCTCATTTTAGATAATATATTTAAACAGTTTGACTGGGTTCAATTATTTGGATAGGAGTTAGACTAAGCATTTTTTTTTCACTCTATGGACTTCTTCCACACCATGTGACTTTCCACACATGCTTCTTGATTTCGGAGATATATTTTCGGACGCACCAAATTTCAATTAAACTTTAAACTATTTCGCAAACATATCTCCGGACGCACCAAAACTCAATTGAACGTTGAACTATTCTAGAGATATATCTCTGGCACAATTTGGGCATTATTATCGCACCACACTCTTCTCCTCCTACACTTTCTATTTTCATTCACAAAACTCTTCCACTCTCTCATTCCCAAATTTCTCCAAGTTCACCAAATTTGATTTCATTCATCTGAGGCTCAAGTACTTATCAAGCAGCATCCAGTTCATCATTCAACATCTTCCAAATCATAAATTTCGGGTAAGTCTTTCGAGTTTTCGGTAAATATTCGAGTTTTTTTGTAAACGAGTTAGAATCCATTGTTAGGTGTACAGATGATTAGAAATTAGCTGAAACGTAGTTTAGAGTAAATGTATGTATTGTTTGTTGGCTCAAATGGACGATCGGGACTTCAAATTTCACATTATGAGGGGCAGATGACACCATTGTCGTAACCTCTGAGTTTCAGAAAACTCTGGAGATACATCTCCGTAAAAATTTAACATTTCATGTACTCTGGGGGATTTCGAAGATACATATGCGGAATGTTTCCGTAGATATATCTCTGGATTTTTCTCAGTCTGTTTTTTATTCTTTTTGTTTTATAATTTTCTTGTTTGTGCTATTCATTTTTGTAAACTCATTGTACGACTAATTTTACCTTGCAGGCATAATGGCTGATAGAGCCGACCGACTGAGGTATGAGCGGGTTTCCCAGCACGCATCTGTTCGGCGGGAGCGGAGCTAGTCGGTTCTAAAGGCAGTAGGTACCTCTGGTCAAGGAAAGGTGTCGACTGATGTGGCACAACCTACTCCTGAGATTCAGTCCACTCCTGGGGCTCGACATTCAACTCAGGCCACTTCATCTACATCTCAGTCCACTCCATTTTTTACTTCTTCTTTTCACAGACCACAGGATGAACTAGCTGACGCGTCACTTCCCGCATCCTCCCGCATGCGTCAGGATGCACCGGTGCAACCTTCGGCTGATGATCTTGTTGCACCGATTTCACCCCCTGCTGATGATCCTGATGTACTAGTGCCACCTCCGGTGGGTGAGGTTACTGATGCCGAGCCAGAGGCTTTCAGAGGGGGTCCATCTGATATGTCCATACTTCCTCTGTATCCAGACCACAATGCTAGACATATCTGAGACGAAGAGGTAAGATTAGTGTAATTTTTGATTTATTTTTTTACGTTAATTTAAATTGATGACATTAATTATTTCTAATATTGATTATTACTGACATTGATTATGTCTGAAAATTCGTAGGTGCGTGATCCCCAGAAGTTTCTAAACCATGGGAGGAAGATATTGATTATTTCTAACATTGATTACTTACATTGATTATTGCTGACAATGATTATTTCTAACATTGATTACTGACATTGATTATTGCTTAATGCATTCATGGAGATATGGCATTCTGAGACATCTTCTTTTCATCTCCCGCATGGTGAGATGTCTATCACCCTGGATAATGTCTCGTCTTTGTTGCATGTTCCGATTAGGGGAGATTCTTCCAACATGGTAGAATGACCAGAGACGAGGCGGTCGATATGATGGTAGAACATCTGGGGGTTGATCCAGGGAAGACATTTAAGGAGGTGGATAGGACCAGGGGTGCTCATGTTAGGTTTTCGTTCCTGAAGAGGTTATTTGATGATGATATCATTGCAGCACAGCAGGCTGATGGTGATTTCGAGCAGGTGACCTTACACAGGACTCATGCTTTAAGGGCATATTTTCTTTATTTAGTTCGCACTGTGATTTTTGTGGATACGAGTGCCACCTATACTGACGTTGCATACCTCTAGTACTTCTTGGATCTCACACGAATCCATGAGTACAACTAGGGGGCGGCTTGCCTAACCTATCTGTATTCGAGGTTGAGAGATGGATGTCAGTGGAGGACAAAGCAGGTCACGGGCAGCACGGCACTACTGGTGGTAATAATTTTTTATCCTTGGATGTTTTTTTTTCATTTTCATTTCATATTTGCGATAATTCTTGATCCCTGGATTCTTTTTATTTTCATTTAGGCTTGGATCCTCCATCACTTCTCGCACGTTGCTGGTTGGGCATGTTGGGATGAGTACACTAAGGAGATGCCTCGTGCCTATGCTTTTATCCTGCTGAGAGGGAACTAGGTGGCTGAGCTTTTCAGAGTCTATCTTGACCGCTTGGCTGCCGAGGACATCCATTTCAAATGCTACGTGGATCACCGTATGACGCGGTCATCTAACGACATATCACTATACTACGGATGGTTGGCATGCAGATAGAGTATCACTGCTCCTCTTCTACCCGAGCGCATCATGCGGCAGTTCAGGCACCCCCAAATCATCCCCAGACACCCTGCTATCTCTACTCCTCCTAGCTTAACTCGTATATAGATACATGAGATGTTTGCTGATTATCAGAGTCATCTGGTACTAGATAAGGCTCGGGCTACCATAACGCCGAATGAATGGATCTACGTCGATGAATACATCATGTGGTTCATCAGGGTCTCAAATCCATACATGGTGCCGACTACTCTAGGAGATCCGCAGAGACCTGCTCATCAGGAGATTCTAGAGGAGGAGAAGGCTCAGCTAGATCATACTGTGGATGTATTGTCTAGGTGTCGTCGCATAGTGGAGATTGTGTGGGTAGGAATTAACGAGGGTATATACCCTTAGGGCTTTGTTGTGTGGAGGGTACTGGATGCCATGGTTGCGGAGGCACAGGGGGCACTATTTTACCGCAGACATCGCGCGAGGACGAGGGGGGATCGATGGACGAGGAGGCAGACCAGGCAGAGGAGGTAGAGGAGAGGTTGTCAGGCACACCCAATAGTTGTTTGTATTTATTTTGTTCCAGAACTATAGTTTGTACGTTTTTCCTAACATTGTTACTACATTTTGAATTTCATGTCGTACAACATTTTATTACTATATTATATTGTTACATTATTTTGTATGACTATTATTTTATGTTTCATCTGCGAACAAATACACAACGCTTTATAAAAAAACTTGTTCTGATACAATTGAGAGATATATCTCTGCAATTATTCAATTGAAAATGGATTATGGGAGATATGTTGTGACCGTTTAAGGTTTAAATAGTTTCGGAGATATATCTGCAGAATATTATTAACGTTTAGTCAGACGTGGGGTGCGTCCAAAGATATATCTCAGAAATTTGGGGGTATATGTGGAAATCCACACGATGGAAAAGAAATGTATGAGGTGCAATAAGAAATGCTCTAGACTAATCAGTAAGAAAATAGGTTGTACCATTTTCTAGGACATCACTATATTTGAATGTTGGCACAGATATACATCCTATTTTTTATAGTACATAATAGAAATCTCTTTTTTAGTATTATGCCCAAAGTTAAACTTTTGCAAAGGAATTATAAATTAAAAACATTATTTTATCTCATTCAAATTTTATCTTTACAATTTATTAATTCATTTTTATCGTCTCCATGACTTTCACTTCATTTTTATTAACTTGAAGAAGACTTATGACAGAGTGTCTAAAGATATTTTGTGGAAAACCCTAAAAAATAAAAGGGTTAGAATCGCATATATTAGAATTATTCAAGATATGTATGAAGAAGTATCGACTAATGTGTGGACACGGGGTGGGGAGACTGACGATTTCCTCCATTACAATAGGTTTGCATTAAGGTTCAACCAAAAGCACCTACTTATTTAACTTAATTTTGAATGTACATAAAACACATCCAAGAGCTACCACCGAGATGCATGCTTTTTTCAGAGGATATAATACTACTTAAAGAGTCGAATAAAGATTTAAATGAGAGGTTTGCGACTTAAAGATGAGTTTTAGAAATGCATGGTTTTCGCTTTGGCAGAAGTAAGATGAAGTATATATAATGTAAGTTCAATAAAAGAAGAAGTGTTTCTAATTTAGAGATGAAAGTCAAAAACCATATCATCCCCGAGTCACACAGTTTAAAGATCTTGGATTCATAATACAAAATTATGGAGAAATAAAAGGGGATGTAAATCATTGATAATTCAACTTGGATGCATTTCATGGAGGAAGGTATTAGGAGTTCTATGTGACATAAATGTACCGCTCAAGTTGAAGGGAAATTATATCGGAGTGTTTGGTAAGACCTGCGATGTTGTACATTACATAATATTGAGTAGTTTAGAATCAACACGAGAATAAAGTAAGTGTAGCAGAGATGAGGATTTTGTGTGTGATGTGTCTGAGTTTAGATAGGATATGATTAGAAATGATTATATTAGAGAGAGTTTTGGGGTAGCATCTATAGTAAAGAAGATGGTAGAAAATAGACTTAGATGGTTTGGGCATGTAGAGAGAAGACCCGTAGATTTTATGGTAAGGAGAGTAAAGTCGATGGAGAGAAGTAAAACAATTAGAGAGAGAGGAAGACCTATAAAGACCATAAGAGAAATTATTAAAAAATGTTTCAAAATGAATGATTTGGGTAAAAGCTATTATTGTACAATTTGGAAAAATTGCCACTGAAGAAATTATCAAGTGGAGTTGCGAAATAGTTTGCTCTCTTTAAGTCTTTTCACAACATTGCTCAAAGTTGTGCAAAGAAATCCCTCTACCACGACGTCTCCAAGATAAACCAAGTTCTATATTGTACAATTACTACTTACACAACAGATAATCGGTCTAAAAATACACTATCTGATGGTACAAAGACCATTCAAATATTTTATAAATACCACTTGTAATATCTGGTATAGAGACTAGTCATAATAATTTCTCAAACGAGGAGAAAATTAAATAATTATGCAAAGAGAATACAATAATGATCATTTGACCACTCAAAATAATTTCTCAAACAAAGAAAAATTCAAATGATTCTCCAAAGAGAATCCAAAAATTAAAACTTATAATTTCTCAACTCAAACAAGGAAAAATTAAATTATTATCTAAAGAGAACTAAAGAAAATATTCGGAAAATTCAACGAGTAGAAAGAAACAGGGAGAATTTGACGCTTCAACCATACAAAAACACCTATAATCGTGGTTGTGAAAGACCTATAATAACGGTTGAAAAACCATTGTTAGGTTGGGTGTGATTGTATGTGGGCTATTTACATGCACGGTCTAGTACGCGTGGTAAAAAATTGGAAAGCGCGTTACCTATAACCACGATTATTTTAAATACCCGTGGTGAAAGGTCTGTCAGCATTTTTTATTTTTTCCACACGTGTTTGCCTGACTACATTGATAACTTTCATCATAATATATAATATTAAATATTTTTAACACAACAATAACAAGAACAACAAGAACAATAACAAGAACAACAAAAATAATAATAACAACAACAACAAGAACAATAACCTCGTTTTGTGTGAAAAACTAATTTTGAGAGGCTCTAGCCCTCCAATGCTTAGTGGGCTATGGATGAGTAGTCCCAAATCGATATGTGGTGGCTCTGTCTAATGGATTATGTGATATACCCTGTGATGCCACTCACGAATCCGATGATACGATATGCCACAATTGGATATTACTCAATTGATTTGTAGCGCGAAGAACTAATATGTGTAGTACTAATTGTAACTCGATGCTAAGTCACATCCCAAAAGTAAAAAGGCTGGTAAACTTGCAATACCTTAATAGAGGGTACAATAGGTAAACCCGTAAGACCATTTCTTGAGTGAATTTCTGCCCAAAACTAGGTAGGTCGGTAACTTGTAAGACCCTACTATTGGGAAAGGCTTGAAAACCCATAAGACCTTATCTTGAGGGTTATCGCTCCCCAAAAGTAGAAAGGTAAGACCCTACTGTCATACCCCAAATTTTGACCATAAGAATTCCCATTATTGTGAGAATCATCACCATAATACGGATGTACCATCATGCCTCATCAATCTCCTCAAGGATTGTTGAGCATTCACTACAATTAAGAATTAGGGTTTTAATCCCTCTCAGAGCATTTGGACAAAAGATCAATCAAGAAACGACATGATCTTCAACTTGTCTAACCTCTCAAACATCCATGAAGGATTAAGAGGTCTTCCATATCATGAATCAAGCAAAGGTTGCAACATTCCAAGTGGATCAAGCCTCAAGATCGACAGTGTCACCAAATTAGGGTTTTGGTCGACCAAGGCCTCCAGATGAAAATTTTCATATAGGCATGAGCCAATACCTCAAAACATGATCCAAGAAGCTTAAAGGGACCTTATGGATCCAATCATCAAGTCAAAATAGCCTCAGGGGGGCCATTCATCAAAAGTCAGGAATTAGGGTTTCTTGACCCAATTTACCCCTAAGTTGACTTTTGAGGTAAGAAATGAACCAAAACCTCAAGACATAATTTGAGGGCCTCAAATACACCACTTTGATCCATTTACAACAATGGATTGATCCAAGAAGATTGATTCACAAGTTTCAATTTCATCAGGATCACAATTAGGGTTTTAAAGAAAAAGTCAATTGTACCTTTGACTTTTGACCAATGCATGCTCTCAAACCTTGGGACATGATTCAAGACACCCTAAAACACCTATGGAATCCATCCATTAGATTTAAATTAGGTCAAGAACTTGATTGCATAGAGGATCACACAGTTTGGAATTAATCTGACAAAAAGTCAACTGTGCCCAAAATCAAGTTTGACTTTTTGAAATTTTTCACAAATATGATTCCCCTAAGTCAAAAACAATGTTAATGTATGGTTTTGATCATCATTCATCAAGAAAAATCAAGAAAATTGAGGTTTCTTGCAAAAGGGGCAACCATGAGAAGTGAAATTTTTTCTAAGTTATGGAACAAAAGTGATTTTATACCAACTTTGCAAGGTCATAACTCCTAAACCATAAGGCATTTTTCTCCCATTCAAAGCTCAAATGAAAGTTCATCTTACATACTTTAAAAGTTTCAACTACAAGAGATTCCAATTCCTCATGGATTTCAAGTTATGAATTGATCAAAATCACAAAAATTGGAAATGACCACTTTTTTCAACACTTAGTGAAATTTGGTTAGAATCTGTTTCACTTTTTCTTAACTTTGAGGCCATTTTCCACCTTGATCCAAGCTGAACCAGGTCCATTGGTGGACATCAAAGTTAAAGTATGTCACGAGAGCTTTCCAACAAGTACCAGATCATCTCCAAATTCAATTTGAGTAGGGAGTTACAACCCTTGGAACATGGCATCAAGGACTGATTTCTTCCCAAGGAAGATTATAGGTCTTTGGCTTGAATTGATCAAAATCTGCATTTTAAAGTCTTGTAATTCTTCTAGAAACATTGAGGATCAGATCAAATAAAAATATCTCGGAGCCACAAGCCTTGCAAGTCAAGAAATCATCATGTTGTCATGTGAGATTCAATGACGCAAAATCCAAAAACTTCAAATTTGTCATGGAGCATTCAATGGATGCATCAAGGTGGCATGGACTGAGAAAAATCCAACCGAGTGAGTCAAGATGAACTCAAGAATCAGAAGACCATAGACCTGCTCCATTGGCTCAAGTCAATGGCTAGTGAAGACCAAAGATTCCTTTTTGACACCATTGAACAATGAGCTGAACCAGTTGCCATTCATTATTCCTTGCAAAACAAACTTGCTCCACTATAAATAGACATCATTTGTGGTCGGTTTGAGTACACCAAAGCACAACAACACTTGCTTTCCTCAAAATCTCTCTCAGTATGCATAATTGCCTTATTTTGCAAGTCATTGTCGAATTTTGAGTTAGGGAGCAAATCCACCACAACTTATGATCTAAACACATCCAATATATCATATATAAGATGTTCAAACACTCATCCTTCATCTGGAACCCATGAATCACAAAGTCATCAGTCAGTTGCTCAAGCTCTTTGGCAAAGTTGTAGTTGAGGTACCACAAGGTGATCCAAGTGCTTCCTTCAAAAATAGGAGTACCCGCCTGGGGCGTCCAGAAAGGATAGGAGGACCCTCAGAAGACTGGCTGGCAACTTCTTCCTGAACGGTGATACACTCTACAAGAGAAACTTTGACATGGTTCTGCTCCAATGCGTAGACAGACAAGAAGCAAACATGTTGATGAAAGAAATTCATGAAGGCTCCTTTGAAACTCATGCCAATGGATATACAATGGCGAGAAAAATTCTGAGAGCAGGGTACTATTGGTTGACAATGGAATCCGATTGCTACAAATACATGAGAAAGTGTCACAAGTGTCAGATATACGCTGACAAAATCCATGTACCGCCAACGCATCTCAAAGTTCTTTGTTCCCCATGGCCTTTTTTTATATGAGGAATTGACATGATCGGTATGATTGAACCCAAAGCTTCAAACGGACATCGGTTCATCCTGGTAGTCATTGACTAGTTCACCAAGTGGGTCGAAGTAGTGTTGTTGTACCCCAAATTTTACCCTTAGATTCTTTGATCTTTTGCATATCATTCCATGTCATTTTTTTTTCCAAGTAATTTGTCTTAGATTATTTAATTTTAATTCAGTTTAATTTCATTTTTTTTAATTAGTTCATTCCCATTTAATTTCTTTTAAACATAGTTTATTTTATCTTAGTTCAAATTTAATTTAGTTTATTTGTAAGTTTTAGTCAATTTAATTTTAGTTTTAATTTAGATTTTATTTCTAGTCTAGTCCTAATTAGATTAATTTTCATTTAATTTACTTTTAATTTTAGTTAAATTTTATTATTAATTAGCTTAAGTTTATTAATTGTAATTTTGACTTCAATTCTAATTTTAACTCTAACTTTAAATTTTAGTCTAATTTTAATTAGTTTAATTTTTTTATTAACGTAGTTTTACACTTCTTCTTTTCAAAGAATCCAAAAGTTTGGTGTTTTGCCCATCATATGAAGTTTGCCCGTGTAACGAAGTGCATGGCATGGTTTGCTTCTTTTCAAAACCATATCTTGAAACTAAACTAAGTCTGAGCAAGTTTGTGCCAAGTACAAGTTGTACTGAGTTATACCAACTTTCCCACAAAACCGCGCAAAGTTATCCAAGCCCCTACTGACCTTTATTTTGGTCATCAGTTCCAAGACACCAAAGCCCTAAAACTCGTGAGGGGAGGCTGCTGAAAGTACAACAACTTGTACTTAACAAGATAATATAAGAGTATTAACTATCATGTATTCTTGTTAACACTATAGCATGTTGGTTCATAAACTTTTTCTACTGACCAAAGCCCTAAAGCAAGCAACCATCCATTTTGGCACTTGGCTCAAGGTTGGTCTGCAAGGAAACCATGCGTGTAGTACCACCAAACCATCTTTCTTCGAAAAATAAAACCAGCCACAAGGAACTCCCTCATACAAAACTTCATATCACCACCATGCCGCTAACCACAAGCCATAAACTCTCTCCCACCATGTTTATGCTCTTGAGAGAGAACTATACCACAACTTGAATCCACCATCTTCCATCTCTCCTCACGCTTTGAAACACATCCTTGAAAACAAACCACCACTTCAATACCCCACTGCCAACATCACTCGTTTTCACTCTTTACTGCAATCTTCACTAAACCTCCACCTCCTTCTCATTCAACCCACCTTCAACCCTCATAATCGGCTCCATATTCATCCTAAAACCACACACCTAAACCTTTGTTCTGAAAACAAAAAAACCCAACTCCAACCGACATTCATAAACCTCATCAAACCCCACACGAACTCTGAAAACAAACAATAGCGCGACCTCTCCCATACAAAACTCCATTCACATACCTTCTCTCACAAGAGGAGATTTCTGTTTCAAATAAAAAACATCCTCTTCAACATAAACCGAAAACCTGCAATACTTGTCATGAGCCCTGTTTCTCAGCCTCCATCTTCAACAACAGACAGAAATTACCCAACATCAAAAAAACCCATAACAGAGTTCCCTCAAATCCTCACAACCTCTTCCTTCGTCACCACCAAACTCCAAAGTCTCGCATATTCTTTCAATAACCTCAAACCCTATCAAAACTGCAAATCCCAAATCAATAATCCAACCATACCAAATTAAGCCTTCAAACTCCACCATTTCAAATCGCACAAGACCTCCTTCAACCGAGACAAACCCTCCATCTTCAAACCAAACAGTAACCACACAATTACCCCAAATCAAAACCCATAAACCAAACAAACCCAGACCAGAGTTGCAAAACTTAGAAAAGAAAGAGATGAAGCGAGATGAAGGGAGATTGAATAGAACCAAGCACGAAAACCATAGATCGAACATGGTATGAATTGTAAAACTGAAATCGGAGATTGAGAGAGATCCGACATCACGAGAGGGCTGAAACACTTGGATGTTTTGGGTTCGATTTGTTCCTTCCATTGATTTTGGGTTGTTGAGTGAGATTTTGTGGTGAACCTCTCTCCGTGTAAGCTCGTTCGTTTCAAATGAGCGACTCCTTTTGATTGTTCCAGTTTTGACCATGTTTTAGTCAAAAAGAGAGATATTGATGATGCTGAACCAACTATCATACCTCAAATTTAGACCACTAAGATTTCCCATCATTGTGCAAATCATCAGCACAATATGGATGTACCTTTGTACCTCATTAGTCTCCCCAAAGGTGGGTGAGCATTCACTACAAACAGGATTTAGGGTTTTAAGCCCTCGCAGAGCTCTTAGACAAAGGATCAATCAAGGAATGACATGATCTTCAACTTTTCTAGCCTCTCAAATATCCACAATGGATCAAGAGGACTCCCACTACAAGGATTAAGCACAAGTTTGCTCCCTTCTAGGTGGATCAAGCCTCAGGATCGCTAGTATCACCAAATTAGGGTTTGGTCGACCAGGGCCTCCAGATGGAAATTTTCCTCTGGGCATGAGCCAATGCTTCAAAGCATAACCTAATATGCTCCATGCAACATCATAAACCCCATCATCAAGTCAATTTAGCCTCAGGGGATGCATACATCAAAAATCAGGAATTAGGGTTTCTTGACTTTTGGGACAAATCATGAGCCAAGACCTCATGACATGATTTGAGGGTCTCCAACATACCACGTTGATCCATTTGCAACAATGGATTGACCCAAGAAGCTTGAGCAACAAGTTTCAATTTCATCTGAACCACAGTTGGGGTTTCGCGGGAAAAGTTAACTGTAGCTTTGAATTTTGACCAGGACATGCTCCCAAGTCATGGGACACGATTAAATACACCCTATAACACCCATGGAACATGTCCATCAATTTTGATTTAGGTCAAGGACATGATTTCCTGAAGAATCGCACAGTTTGGAATTCATCTGATAAAAAGTCAACTGTGCACAAAAGTCAAACTTTGACTTTTTGAGATTTTTCATAAAAATGGTTTTTTAACCCTAAAATGATGTTAATGTGTGATTGGAATCATCATTCATCAAGAAAAATCAAAGAAAGTGGGATAACTTGTAAAAGGGGTAACCATAAAAACTTAGAAATTTTTCTAAGTTATGAAAAAAAGTGGCAAGGGTACCAACTTTGGAGGATCATAACTCCTAAACCACAAAGCCATTTTTCCCCATCCAAAGCTTGATTTGTAGCCCTCATTACCCTCTACAAAAACTTCAACTAGACCTAAGTCCAATTCATTAAGGATTTTGAGTTATGCTTGGATCAAAATGGCTAAAAATTTAAAATTGACATTTTTCAGCACAATGTCCCAACTTCAAGGCTGTTTTTCTCCATGATCCAAGTTGAACCAGGTCTAATGTTAAACATCAAAGTTGAAGTACGTCATCTAAGCTTTCCGAAAAGTCCTAGAACGTCCATATAGCATACTCGAGCAGGGAGTTATGGATCTTACAAAATGGCTTGCTGAAGCTGAATTTTTCAAGGCAGATTTGCACATTTTTTGTGCCACACGAATTTTCAAGCCTTGTCATCAGTTTGGACACATCTAAGGATCAAATCCAAGTGGGATGATCTGATCCATGAACCTCCCAAGTCCAAGGAACAAAGAAAAGCTTGCCAAAGCCTAGAAATCCCTAAAAGAGGGACAAAACTCCAATTTTGGTTTGAAGCATTTAATGGATGCTTAGAGGTGGCATGTACTGAGCCATTCTCATCTGAAATTAGTCAAGACTTATCCAAGACCAAGGGAACCAACAGCCTGTGCCCTAACCTCTTGTCAATGGCTAGAGGAGACTTGGATTTCCATTGGCCAACATGGAACAAACACCTGCTGCAGCCACCATTCACTGTGGATCCCAAAATAAACTTGCTCCACTATAAATAGAGCTCATTTGTGTTCAGTTTGAGTACACCAAAGCCATCAAACAGATGCTTTCCTCAAATTCTCTCTTTCACTCCAAAATGCCTTCATTAGTAAGGAAATTCTGAGTTTTTGAGCTAGAGAGCAATTCCACTCAAACTAATCACACACACACCTCATATATATCATATGTAAGCTGTGCAAACCATCAAAAGTGACCTGTAATCACAACATCACAAAGTCACCTCTCAAAACCTCAAAATGACACTTTTTTGCATTTTTCAAGTCATGTCTTGATTCAGTCACTTTCCAAACCAGATAAAACCTCAAACACACTTTAAATATCATCCTTGAACTATCCCAAATGGAGCCACACATCTGGAACACCATTTGAGAGAGTTGGCATTTTGGCCGTTTTTGACCATTTCGCGAGAAAGTGCACAAACTTGCTCCAGAGGTTTCCAGCCAATTCCAACCATCCTAAAAGCTTCTAAGAGGTCATTTGAGGTTGTCCAAAGCATCAAATCATTTCTGGAACAAAGCACTTGGAAGGTTGCCCAAAATCTCCAAAAAAGAGGTAAAATCCACAACTTGAATTCTTTGAATCATGCTTTCCTTTGTTGTCCACATACATGCATCATATTGAACAATTCTTGAGGTAAAAATGTAGTCCTTAATGAGTATGTTGTGATCCTCCCACTGTTTGCATTTTGACATGTTTTTATGTGGAATTTTGGTTGTTTTGAAACCATGTTCAGTTCTGTCTTTTCTTCATTGGTGTGTTCTATACATTAAGTTTTAGTTTGCATGAGTAACACCATTGGATTCCTTGCGAAAAATCGGTCAGGATAGGCTTTTGCGGATCTTGATTCGGTTAAAAATCGAGAGAGTTACGCGTGTTTGAAATTCAACGCGGAACGATGTTTTTAATCGATAACAGTTTTTGTTTTTTAATTTCTGCGTTTTATACGTCGATTTTCCACATGCGTGAGTAATACCATCGGATTCCTTGCGAAAAATCGGTCAAGTAGGTACTTCCGGATTTTGATTCCGATAAAAATCGAGAGAGTTACGCGTGTTGGAAATTCGGAGCGGAATGGTATTTTCAAAACGATAGCAGTTTTTTCTGCGTTTTGTGCGTCGATTTTCCGTGCGCATGAGTAATATCATCGGATTTCTTGCGAAAAATTGGTTAGGCAGGTATTTCCGGATTTTTATTCCGATAAAAATTGAGAGAGTTATGAGTGTTTGAAATTTGATAAAAACGTGTTGAAAATTAAAGTTTCGGTACTCGTTTTTACCCCAAAAAATGTCGAAAATGATATTTTGATATCTTTTCTCTTTTTCTTACTTTTTATTTTCAAAACTCAACCAATTTTTTTCACATAGCAAAAAAATCATCATTTTCCAATTCGTACCCCATAATATTTTAATCCAAAAAAATAAAAAAAAAAGTATTATTTTTAATATATTTAAAAATAGTGTTTTAAATTGTTTTAAATGCTTTTAAAATGATTTCTTTTTTTTTTTCTGGATTTTTAAAACCAAAATGATTTTAAATATTTATGTTGATAAAATATTTTTTTTCATAAACTTTAATCATTATTTAATGATTTTATTTGATATTTTTATCATTTTTTACTTAATTTTTCTTGAAAAAATGCCTAAAAAATGAAATTGGGGTTTTCTTTGATTTTCACCCTAACAAATCTTTTTTTAAACACTTGGGCCTCTAATAGAGTGTAAGACCCAATCCTTTTTTGACCAAATCATTTTTGGGCCTCATTCATTGTATAAGCCCCGATACCGTCAAAAACAAACGGCGCGATCGTCGCCTTTTTAAGAAATAACCTTGGGCCTCTCCTCGAGCAATAAGACCCATTCAAAACTTTTGGGCCTCTATTAGAGTGTAAGACCCAATCCCCTTTTAACTAAAACAATTTTCGGCCTCACTTATTGTATAAGTCCCTCTGCGTTAAAAGAAAACTTCGGCGCGATCGCCATTTTCAAACGAAAATCAATCGGGCTTCTCTTTGAGCTGTAAGTCCCATTTCTTTTCATTTTTAAACACTTGGGCCTCTATTAGAGTGTAAGACCCAACTTCCTTTTAACCGAAACAATTTTGGGCCTCAGCTATTGAATAAGTCCCGATACGTTAAAAATCTCGGCGCGATCGCCATTTTCAAACTGAAAATATTTTGGGCCTCTCCCTGAGTTATAAGCCCCATCTTTTGTACAAAAATACACTTTGGGCCTCTAATAGAGTGTAAGACCCAACCCCTCTTTTTTATATTTTCTTATTATTTTTTAATAATTTGGAAAATTAATAACTCCTTCAATTTTGATTATTTTTTATTGGTTCTTTTTCTGAAAAATCACAAAAATAGTAAAATATTTTATTCTACAAAAAAATAAAATTTATATTATTTATTTAATATAGTTAGTATTTTTGTGAATAAATTCATTTTTAATTGTTTTTAAGCATTTTAAAAGTGAATATTCATCTTGAAAATAAAGACTATGGGCATCCCCTCGTGTTGTAAGCCCCATTTCTTTTCTTTAAACTCTTTGGGCCTCTAATAGAGTGTAAGACCCAACCCCTTTGTAAATACCAAAATTTTGGGCCTCAGTCACTTGTATAAGTCCCACAGTGTTTACAAAACCTCGGCGCGACCGTCACCCTTTTCAAAATTAACCATTGGGCCTACCCTCGAGTAGTAAGACCCATTTCTTTTCTTAAAACTCACTTGGGCCTCTTGATAGAGTGTAAGACACATCCCTTTGTACAGAAAACCTTTCTTGGGCCTCAGTCACTTGTATAAGTCCCTCTGTACAAATTCAACAGTGCGCTCACTGATAAAACCCTGGGCCTCTCCTTGAGCTGTAAGCCCCAAATCTTTTTATTTCAAAGCACTTTTCTCCTTTGATTTTGAATATACTGTTGTTTTCAATCTTTCTTTGTTGAACAACTAACCAAACAGCATGGAAGCTCTACAACCGAGTAAGTGTTTACCCGCTTTCATTTACCGCTTTCATATGTATATAACTGTATTGTGGGGCTGTTTCACTGTAAGTCTCCTCTCACAAACTCATATATATATAACTGTATTGTGGGGCTGTTTCGCTGTAAGTCTTCTTTCATAAACTCATATCAACTGTGTAATAATAGTATAGATATTTAGAGTTTCCCCGGCAACTACGTCTAGAACTAGGTGACGCCGTTTCGTTTATTCATAGAAATAGACAACTAGATCCCCAATAGGATCACCAGATACAGTCTTCTCTTCGGCTGTCCTCATTAGGAATTGTCAAGAAACTCTACTCCCCAAGATGAATGTCTTCTCCGTGAATGGCATCTTTGAGTTTCTTCCAAATTCTCGAACTTTCCTGACTTGATCTATTCCTTGTGAATAGCTTGCCTTGAATTTCTCGGGATTTGGGGACCCACGGGCTTCCTAAAAGCATCGGCCTCCTCTTGGGCATCGTATAAGGACCCACAGGCTTCCTAAAAGCAACCCCGCCTCCTCTTGGGCTTCGTACAAGGACCCTACGACTTCTTAGAAGTATTCACAGCCTCCTCTTAGGCTTCGTATAATGATCTCTTCCTCCGGGAATGATAGCCTCCTCTTGGGCTTAGTACAAGGACCCGTCGGCTTCTTAAAAGTTTCCAGCCTCCTCTTGGGCTTCGTACAAATTGTCCCGACGACCTCCTAGAGGTATAGGAATAGAACCTAGTCATCCTCATAGAACAGTCCTTTCATAGAGTCTACTACTGTTTCTCAAAGCATAGTACAAAAGATGAAACTCTAGACTTGGACGGTCTAATCTCCTTGAGTCTCAAAGACAGTCTCAAGTGACCCCTTCGTTAAATAGGAAGGAAACCCGTAGACTCGGACAGTCAATACCCTTTGGATTTCCCGTTTCCTCAAAGAGAAGGAAATATCCCTGATCCCCAAATCAAATCCCTGAGTACAGTGTTGCTCTTATAAGAACTGATTTTCTCTTTTAAAATCAGTATATTGGACCTGTCACTCAACTGAAATAGTCACCATGGCCTCCTCTTGGGCTTTGTTCAATGATTCTTCCCAGCGAAGCATACGTTTAGACTCCATCTCGGGCTTCGTACGAGATACCAAAATTCTCCCCAGTGGAGCCAAACAAAGTTTAGCCTCTCTCTCGGGCTTTGTACGAGACACATATAGAGACTCTCTTGTTGAGTCAAATTTTTCGCCTCCATCTCGGGCTTCGTACGAGATACAAAGACTCTCTTGTTGAGTCAAACTTTTAGCCTCCATCTCGGGCTTCGTACGAGATACAAAGACTCTCTTGTTGAGTCAAACCTTTTAGCCTCCATCTCGGGCTTCATACGAGATACAAAAACACTCTCTTGTTGAGTATAAAAGATTCTCCTGTTGAGTCAACCCTTTTAGCCTCTCTCTCGGGCTTCGTACGAGACACATAAAAACTCCCTCTTGTTGGGCCAATAGCCTCCTCTTAGGCTTTGTATAAGAAAACCACTGGTTGATCCAATCAACCTTTTAGCATCAAAGTTGTGCCTCGTTCACAGTACACAAACATCAACAACTCCTTCCCCTTCATCTAATCGCTGTAAGCGGCAAGCCTCTGGATTATCTACATCCATGCCACTGTCCCTCTTTTAGCATGAGAAGTTCCTAAGGAAAGATAGCATTGCTCTACACTGAGTTAAAGTCTTCTCCTTCAGGTTAAAATCCCCTTTAAAGGAAATTATGGCATTGCTAGGATCCGCGTATCCCGGTTAAAGTAATTCTCCTTTATAACCAGTCACCCAATAGTTGTGACAGACAAACCCTTCTTTAGAGATGACAAATTCTCTCTAAAGTCGAGGTCCTTCAGCTTCATGTCTTGGGCTTTGAACAAGACACAAATAGACTTTTCAGCTTCACATCTTGGGCTTTGAACAAGATACAAATCACCTTTCGCTTCACGTCTTGGGCTTTGAACAAGACACCAAAAACCAATTTCCTCCCATAGAATAGGAGGAACTACGAACGCTCTGATTTCCCTGTTTCGGTAAACGGGAATACGTAGGCATAAGATCGAAAGAAAAGATCTTAGCGAGCACAATCAACAAAAAACCCAAATCCCGTATCTCTATCAATCAAAAGCAGTAATTCAAAAACATCAGTCCTAACATCCTAATCCTTGTTCCCCGCTAGAAAGTCCTAGAAAGAAAGAAAACCGTATTGGCGAAAATACAAATAACCAGTACAAAGGCCCCCCACATTGATAGCATTTGTAACCTAACAGACCGCTGTTTAAACTCAGTATGCAAGCAGGGTTAATTGGAGACATCTATTTCCCTTCCTTATTCAGCTCACAATAGGATAAAAAATGAATCGACATGTAGTCAAAGCTCAAACCGCAGAGAGCGACCAACGCTTAAGAACCGCATCCAAAATCGCTCGCTACAGAAAAATGGCGCCCACCGTGGGGCATGTCTTTGTCAAACTTTTTCTTCTTTTCATCTCTTGTGTGAATACCACAGATTGGGGCTTCCGTCGGGGAACCCATTTCTGTCAGGAACTTAGGATCCTTAGCTTTAAAGGTCTAGGATGTTTAGGACAAATATATATATATATATATATTGCTTTTCCTAATTGCCATACGTGTTTATTTTTCTACTAATGGGAATGCGGGTGATGCCGTATGTGGAAAGATTGAGTATACACTTAAGATAATTGATGGCGACGGGGTCGACCATCAACCTCAGTGGAGGCTGACCAACGCAACCCATTCACTCTTCTAGCCAATGGGCCGGTTGTTAAGTCTGAGAAGCTGAGGAGCCAAACCCTTTCGTAGTGCGGAAACTATCGGAAATAGTTGTTACACGATACTACCCTCATTTGAGACTGGTGATCTATTCTCGGTGAATGGCACTTACTCTAAGATTGCTCTACAACTCGCTGGCGATCCGCTTGTTGTTTTGCTTTCCTGGGAGGAGCTGATGATAATGAGTACAGGTACAAAAATCACTCTAGTATAAACCTTTGGGGATGGGTAGAGCCTTGACTTCATGACAACGACCCTCCGACCCCATGTTTTTTCTATGTTTTTGTGTGCTGCATTCATGCATTCATTTAATAAAACATTAAAACATTCAAAAAACTTCTCTTCTAGTCTCTCTGTTTTTCAAATTAAACTAAGACTGTGATTGCAAATATCAGAGAAAAGGATTACGCTAATGGATTTCGGTAGAAAGAGAACTCATACGTACACCTTCAAGGTTCCAAAACTAGAGGATTTGAGAAGGTTAGCAAGGATGATCACTAGCCCTGAGGCTTTTAGAGCCAAACACGGAGGTCTGCTACCGCTGTTAAGAGTCCATGTGATTGAGGGAATCATGGATGCACTCATTCAATTCTACGATCCGGTTTATCACTGTTTCACATTCCCGGATTACCTGCTAGCACCAACACTGGAGGAGTATTCTCATCTGATCGATCTACACATTACTGATCGAGCTCCATTTTTTGGACTGGAAGAAATTCCAAAGAATCAGACCATTGCAAGAGCAATTCATTTGGATGAGTCAGAAGTCAAGACTCACATAACTACTAAGGGTGGCATACAAGGTTTGCCAGCCCAGTTCTTGACGAAGAAAGCCCTGTATTTTGCCAGTATAGGGAACATCACTGCTTTTGAAAGCATCTTTGTCTTGCTCACCTACGGGTTATTTTTTTTTCCCAAAATCAATAACTTCGTCGATATTAACGCTATTAAGGTTTTTCTCATTGGAAACCCTGTGCCGACTTTGCTCGTAGATGCGTATCATTCTGTACACTTGGGAAATTTGTACAGCGGAGGGGAGATCACATGCTGTGTACCTCTGCTTTATAAATGGTTTATCTCTCACTTGCCCAAGTCTGCTGCTTTTTGGGATTGTAAGAGTGCCTTACGTTGGTCGAAGAAGATCATGTCTCTCACCAACTCTGATATAGATTGGTGTAAAAGGATCTATGATGGAATCAGAATCATTGATCATTGTGGAAACTTCCCCAATGTACCCCTCATAGGAACTAAGGGAGGAATCAACTACCATCCGGTATTGGTTCTTCGTCAATTTGGATACCCGATGAGACACATCCCATTGGGTGTTCATCTGGAAGGTCTTTTCTTCAAGGAAGGAGAAAACGACAGAGCACTAAAGACGGAAATAGTGCATGCTTGGAAACATGTTCATAAGAAAGGACGGGAGTCTCTGGGAAAACAGGACTGTGTCTCGGTGGAGCCTTATCTCCACTGGGTACAAACTAGAGCTCTCAAGCTAAAGATGCCTTATCCTCGTTACAGAATTCTTCCACCGAGGGAATCTGTCATGTACTTCATGACGGAAACTGAAAAGCTTCAGGTTACTCTCAACAAAGTTCAACGGGAGAGAAGGTCTTGGAAGAACAAGTACCGCACCCTCGACGTAGAGTGCATCAAAATACAGCAACTACTAAAAGAGAAAGATGCTCTGATTGAAATTTTGGAGCAACATGCTGTAGAGAATCAAGATGACTAAAGGAATTTGCTCACTCCTTTGACTTGGCAAAGGAATGACAACCCGACAACGGCCCAAGAGCCCCGGTCAAAGAAAAGGAAGATATCAGAATCAGCACCCCGGTTTCTCCTCAGAGAGGACTCGGGACCCTTTAGCTTAGGTTTCTGTTTCTGCACTTTGTAATCTACTGTATTTCCATTTCTGTAATCCTTTGGAATTCAATAAAAAGGGGTTTCCCCACCGTTTGATATTTGCAATCTAATTGTCGAAGTTTATTTTGATTAAACCAAAAAACAATTAATATAATCATTGCATTCATCATTCTCACATCGCGAATTCTTCTTACCTACGAATCTCACGTTTGTGTCTCGGTTCTAAAGTCAAACTGTCTCATTCGTACAATACTCGGGCTAATCGTCAGAAAAAGATGGATGATCTTGAGGAAGAGAACAGAGAGTTGAAAGAAGAGATCGACGCTCTGAGAGAGGATATGAGAAAGCTTCGTAACGACATGCAAGCCATGGCAGAAGCTCAGCTGCAAAGAACTGTGATCTCAGAGATCACCTCAATGCCCATAGTGGAGAAGAATGATCCTAGATATCAGATGCCGAAAGATCGTCCATGGGGCATGCCTGTTAACTATATCCCGGAAGGATATGTTCCGCCGATCACTGAAGATCAGGGAATCGCAACAGAAGCCGCTGGGCCTGAAGGTTACAAACTTCGGGAAAGCGAAGATGCCAGGGGCATACTGAAGACTCCTGAAGGTTACAAACTTCGGGAAGAGCCAAGACTTACTGCCGTAGTCACGGTACCACCCCCTGTGGTGCACACTGTCCCGGAAGGACAGATTCCGCCAACACCTTCTGGTAAGAAGGAAACTATGTTCGATAGAATGGATGAATTCCAGGAACAGTTCCTGGAAATGCAGAAGGAGCTGCAAGCCATTCGCGGTCAGGATCTATTTGGAAAGGATGCCGCAGACCTCTGCTTGGTCCCCAATGTGAAAGTCCCGCACAAATTTCAAGTGCCCGACTTTGAAAAGTACAAGGGTAACTCTTGCCCTCAGAGCTATCTGGTGATGTACGCTCGGCGGATGTCAGCTCAGACGGAGAATCAGGACCTGCTGATTCACTACTTCCAAGATAGTCTAACCGGTGCCGCATTAAAATGGTACATGGGTTTAAACCGTGCTACGATCAGTACTTTCAGAGATCTTGGTACTGCCTTCGTCCAACAATACAAATACAATTTGGACATGGCACCCGACAGAGATCAACTCAGATCGATGTCGCAAAAGGACAAGGAAACCTTTAAGGAGTATGCTCAAAGGTGGCGTGAAATTGCCGCTCAAATTTGTCCACCTCTTGAGGAAAAAGAGATGACAAAGATCTTCTTAAAGACCTTAAGCTCATTTTACTATGACCGAATGGTTGCCAGTGCGCCCAGTAATTTCACCGAGATGGTCGGCATGGGCGTACGTCTTGAGGAAGCCGTCCGAGAAGGATGTTTGGTAAAAGACACTGGATCGACGAGCGGTACTAAAAAATATGGTAGTGCTCTCCCTAAGAAAAAAGAGCAAGATATTGGGAATATCTCTCTCGGAAAGCAAAGGCGACGTTATCAGCCGGTAGCAGCTGTGACTCTTGCTACCAGCCCTGCGCCAATTCCTACATATCAACCTCAGGTTGCACAGAGCCAACCTGATCAGCAAAGGACACAACATCCTCTTCAACAGGCTCGTCCTCCATACAATAACAACCATACAACACGACCATCAGGGTTTGATCCTATGCCCATGTTGTACGCAGAATTATTTCCGTTACTACTGGCTAAGGGGAACATCCAGACTAAGTCTCCTCTTACCGTACCGTAAAATCTGCCTTTTTGGTTTAAGGTGGATTAGACATGCCCTTATCATTAAGGAGGTTCAGGGCATAACATTGAGACTTGTCTTAATTTCAAGTCCGACGTGCAAAAGCTTGTTAGGAGCGGGCTCTTATCTTTCAAAGATACGAATCCCAATGTTCTCACGAACCCGCTACCTCAACACGAGAAAGCTGCAGTCAATCTGCTTGAGAAAGAATTGAACAATGTCTACCAAATTCATGATGTACTCTTGTTAAAAACCAATCTGGTTAAGATGCATCGTAGACAGAGTGTATATGGCCATGTGCCACCTCAAAATTATCATCAATGTGATATCTGCTCTAAAAACAATCAAGGATGTTCTATGGTGCAAGCAGCCCTACAGGAATAGATGGATCTCGTATGGATCCAGGAGCACCGAGTTCGTGGAGTTAACATGGTCTACACGAATTCCAACGTCATTCAGAACCACGACATCCGTGCAATGAATGTCAACTTGGTGGCGATGCACTCAAGGCAAAGCCAGTATCATAATCTGTCGCGGCACGATTACAGTTCTTGTCTGATTTGCTCGGTAAATAAACAGGGATGCTCTTTCATACAAGAGGCCCTCTAGCGTCAGATGGATCTTGGATGGATCCAAGACTACCATGATAGGAACTCCTATCAAATCAACATGGTTCAGATCTTTGACATTCGCGTGATGAATACCAACCTGGTAGAGTTACATGCTGAGCAGGTCCGACTCGGATTCTTAATATCACATGACTATCAAAGCTGTAAAGCGGGTTGCGAAAACGATCGAGGTTGTACCCTTATCCAGGAAGCACTCCAACACTTGTTAAATCACTGGTGGATGTCAATCTACTTGGATGAAGATACTCAGCAGATTAGTATCAGTAACAGGAATCCTACTCGTCGTCAAAGTCAGGATGTCCGATCAGTGGAAGGTAACCTAGTGAGGTTACATTGTATTCAAAGTGGGCGTGGCCAGGTGCCACTACACAATTATGACAGTTGTAGCGTCTGTTTGGAAAGTAACCAGGGGTGTCACCTTGTGAGAGCAACTCTTCAGGGTCAGGTCGATCGTGGAGAAATTCGTCCCTATCTGGGTTCTGGACCCATCAACTGGTCGTCAAACTACCTTGCCGAGCAAATTAAGGATGTTGTCACCATCTCTGGTCATCACCATACCAGGGATGTTTTCGCCATTATCCTCTACTTGACGAATCTAAGGTTCCCAACCGGGAACGGATCGAGATTAATTATGATGGTCAGAAAAATCAGAAGGTTCCCATAGTCATCTATCTACCGGGACCACTACCGTATGAATCAACTAAGGCTATCCCTTACAAATACGGTGCAACGACATTTGAAAATGGAAAGGAAATTCCATTACCCTCCGTTGTGAACATTACAGACATCAGTCGAGTAACACGGAGTGGTAGAATCTTCAACCGAGGGGTTGGGGAACCTAACAAAGAAAAGGAACTTCAGACAGAAGCTCCCGATCCACCAATCGGTCAATCCAGTAATCCCGACCTTTCGAAAAATGATGATGAGATGCTGAAGCTCATCCAAAGGAGTGAATACAACATTGTCGATCAACTGTTGCAGACTCCTTCAAAGATCTCGGTATTATCACTGTTACTCGATAGTATTGTCTCTAACATCACTTCCTGCAACAATTTGGGATTTAGTAAT
This sequence comes from Lathyrus tuberosus, assembly GCA_022829125.1. Classification (NCBI taxonomy): domain Eukaryota; kingdom Viridiplantae; phylum Streptophyta; class Magnoliopsida; order Fabales; family Fabaceae; genus Lathyrus; species Lathyrus tuberosus. The sequence continues at coordinate 257,968 of JALAZF010000070.1, read as the reverse complement.
GAGGAATTACCCGAAGAGGGTCGCCGTCAAAACATGGCGCTCAATATTACAGTTAACTGCCAGGCCGATGCTTTAGCCAGCATACTGGTAGACACAGGGTCAGCCCTGAATGTTATGGTGAAGTCCACTTTGACGCAATTATCATTCAAGGGCCCTCCGATGAGAGTCAGCGAGGTCGTCGTCAAAGCATTTGACGGATCCAGAAAAACAGTTATCGGCGAAGTTGATCTTCCCATAACTGTTGGTCCTCACACTTTCCAAGTCACTTTCCAGGTCATGGATATCCGGGCAACATACAGTTGTTTATTAGGAAGACCTTGGATACATCAGGCTGGAGCGGTTACTTCAACCCTCCACCAAAAGCTAAAGTTCGTCAAGAACGGCCAACTTGTCACGGTTTGTGGGGAACAAGCCTTGCTTGTGAGTAACCTATCATCATCTACTTGTGTGGAACCCGAGGAGGTTATTGGAACTCCGTTCCAAGCACTATCGGTGAGCAAGGACAATCAGTTCAAAGAAGGAACTTCAATTTCTTCATACAAAGATGCTATCAAAGCGGTCGAGAGTACCGATACGACAGGATGGGGACGGCTTGTCATTCCTATTGACAATAAAACAAAGAAGGGTCTTGGTTTTTCTGCGACCTGTACCCAGACAGCTGCCAACGATGAAAGTCTTCATCCCCTTCAAAACTTCTTCCACAGTGGAGGTTTTCTTCACCCAGTGTCTCAGACAGTTCATGCTATCAATGAGGAAGATCCCTCTGACACAGATGAAGAATGAAAGTCCTACCTTAACAAGGACGGTTATATGTCTCAGGAAGAGGTGCCTATGCCTTTTTTCTTTCCTACAGAAAGTCCGAGATTTATACCAAGATCAGATGTCGAAATGATCTACGGAGATTGTGATCCGGAAGGATGTCGTGCTCCGCCAAATTCATTAGAGGAAGACACTCTGATGAAAGACAACTTTGACCACAATTACTATGGCCCGATGGATGGCCTGGCAATATGGCAGCCTTACCCAAGAAACTTGGGGGCAAGAGAGTCAGCCAAACAATGAAAATCAGCTGACCGTCGTTGAACAGAATACATGTGTCCCCACCATGTCATGGGATCAACACTCAGGTCATTTGGAAACTACTCAACATGAAGATGAATTTGCAATGTTTGCAGGACTTGAATTCATCAACTATGCTTTTCCCGAGGTCAACGTCATCGAGAGAGATGACTCCTCCAGTTCCAAAGAAGTGTGGGACACTCTGGGACAACCGAGTGTAAAATACGACTATATGGTCAAGTACACTGCTCCCGAAAGCTCTCGTATCAGGCTCGAAGATATCCAGCCTACTGGATGGGGAGATACAGCTGAGAGCACAAATGCTCTGCAAAATACAACAGAGGAATCCTCCTACGACAACTCTGCTTGGGAGACAGATTCCAATGATCCTGCTGCACCAGAAATCAGCGTCATTTCTAAAGACAAATCAAGGAAGGTGCCAGACTTTGTGATTCACCGAGGAGTTCGCCGCCAATGGGTTGCCGTCGAGGTTCCGAAGGTCGTCCATCAGTCAAAGTAATTGCCATCTTTAAACCTTTCACCCTGCCCAGGTGAAACGGATGTTTTGATAGGGCTCGCTTTTTGTAAATTTCCCTCTTCGCTTTGCCCAAAGCGACAGAGTTTTGTTTTATAGGGCTGTAGTTTCAAGAGTCGACTTGTTCATTAATAAAATAACGTCGTTCTGTAATTTCCGCATTAATTGTTGTTTTCTCTTTTTGCTTTTTCAGAAAATGGTAATCCTAAAAAACAATTCAAAAATAAAAACAAGCAGTAAAATAAATACACTACACACACTTGCATTTTCTCAATCTCTTCTAAACACGAATCATCACGTCATGCAGATTGCTTGTTTTAAACCCAGTTGAAACATACGATCCGATGCCTTCTCCTAACTTTGAATTCTCGGTATTCGAGGCTAAAGAAGAAGTTGACAACGAAATTCCAGATGAGATCTCCTGATTACTCAGACAAGAGGAAAGGTCCATTGAACCTCACAAAGAGCCGTTGGAAACGGTAAACTTGGGTTCAGAGTAAGAGAGAAAAGAAATCAGGATTGGGGCACTGCTCAGTCCAACTACCAGAGAGAGTTTGATAAAGCTTCTCAAAGAATTCACCGATGTATTCGCTTGGTCTTATCAGGATATGCCAGGGTTGGATACCAGCATCGTGGAACATCACTTACCGTTGAGATCAGAATGTCCTCCAGTAAAGCAAAGGTTGAGACGGACTCACCTGGACATGGCTATCAAAATCAAAGAGGAGGTACAGAAACAGATTGACGCGGGTTTCCTTGCTACATCTGAATATCCTCAATGGTTAGCCAACATCGTACCCGTTCCCAAAAAGGATGGAAAGGTTAGAATGTGTGTCGACTACAGGGATCTGAACAAGGCTAGTCCAAAGGACGACTTTCCTTTACCACACATTGACATGCTGGTTGACAGTACAACAAAGTTCAAAGTATTCTCTTTCATGGATGGATTCTCGGGCTATAACCAGATCAAAATGGCGCCGAAAGACATGGAGAAAACTTCATTCATTACCCCATGGGGCACCTTTTGTTACAAGGTAATGCCGTTCGGTTTGAAGAATGCCGGGGCAACCTATCAAAGGGCCATGACTACTCTGTTTCATGACATGATACACAAGGAAATCGAAGTGTATGTCGATGATATGATTGCAAAATCAAAAATAGAGAGTGAGCACGTTGAACATCTGTCAAAATTGTTCGAACATCTAAGAAAATTCAAGCTCCGCTTGAATCCCAACAAGTGCACCTTCGGTGTCCGTTCAGGGAAACTACTAGGGTTCATCGTCAGCCAGAAAGGAATTGAGGTTGATCCTGACAAGGTCAAGGCCATTCAAGAAATGCCTTCTCCGAAAACTGAAAAATAAGTCAGAGGATTCCTGGGACGTTTGAACTACATCTCCAGATTCATATTCCTCATGACCGCGACATGCGCGCCGATCTTCAAGTTACTAAAAAAGAACCAGGATTGCATTTGGTCAGAAGATTGCCAAACCGCCTTCGACAGTATCAAGGAATATCTGTTGAATCTTCCGATTCTATCACCTCCAGTGGAAGGAAGACCACTGATCATTTACCTCACAGTCCTAGAGGACTCAATGGGATGTGTACTTGGCCAACAAGACGAAACTAAAAGGAAAGAGTCTGCCATCTACTATCTAAGCAAGAAATTCACCGACTGCGAGACTCGGTACACGATGCTCGAGGAAACTTGTTGTGCTTTGGCTTAGGCAGACAAACGTCTTCGCCAGTACATGATTCGTCATACTACTTGGTTGGTCTCCGAAATGGATCCAATCAAGTACGTTTTCGAAAAACCTGCTCTTACGGGAAGGATTGCCCGTTGGCAGATGCTGTTATCAGAATATGACATAGAGTACCACGCTCAGAAAGCCGTTAAAGGAAGTATTTTAGCCGATCATTTGGCTCATCAACCGATTGACAATCAAGAATCAATCGGGTTTAACTTCCCAGACGAAGATGTCATGTATCTAAAGATGAAAGATTGCGATGAACCGCTACCCAGTGAAGGGCCAGAACCAGGTTCCCAATGGGGACTTATCTTTGATGGAGCAGTCAATCATTACGGAAACGGAATTGGGGCTACCCCTTTCTCTCTAGTATATGGCATGGAGGCAGTTCTCCCCATAGAAGTAGAGATCCCATCAATCTGGGTATTGATGGAAGCTAAGCTCACCGAAGCTGAATGGTGTCAAAGTCGACACGACAAACTGAACCTGATCGAAGAGAAGCAAATCACGGCACTATGCCACGGTCAGTTGTATCAACAGAGAATGAAAAGGGCGTTCGACAAAAAGGTCCGACCTCGTGTTTTCAGAAAAGGAGACCTCGTGCTCAAGAAGATACAATCTTTTCTCACTGATTCCCGGGGCAAGTGGACTCCGAATTATGATGGCCCCTTTGTGGTCACGAAAGCTTTCTCAGGCGGTGCCTTGAGACTTGCAACCATGGACGGAGAGGAATTTGCCTACCCCACGAATGTTGATGTAGTCAAGAAATACTTCGCCTAAACTAAAAAAAAAAAAAAAACGGCTCGGTGGATTGAAAACCCGAAAGGGCGGTCCAGGAAAAAGTTAGAGACATGAAAAAAATCATCCCGGTGGATTGGAAACATCATAGTACAATCCAGGCAAAAATTAGGGATAATGGCAAGTAACTATTTTCAACAGAGGCAAGTCCCTCAGCAGCAGTTACAGCATCCATCGGAGGAAAACTCCAGTTAAGGTCATCTTCGACAGAAGCTCAGGATGTCCCGAATTCAAAGTTGGTAGAAGGATAGTGGTCGTTATGTTTCAACGTAGCCCTTTTCCCTGTAAATTACCATTTTCAAACTTTGTAAATACTCTTTGGAATCACGCGTTTGGCTGATTTCCATCTTATCAATAAAATTTGAGCCCTTGTGCTTTTGTTTGTAATTCATATTTGTTTTAGCTTTACAGAACGACGTTGTTAACATGATTAACGATTCTTGAAATGAAACAAAAATGAATTTACTTGTTAAAACTTTTTCTGCTTTTTTAAAATAGAGATGGCAATTTCTTTTGACTGTTAAACATCGAAAGAACATCAATCGCATCTCCAAAGGTGTTCGAACCTCAAAGTGCAGAATCAAAGTACCCCTTCTAAACCAGTACGCCTGAATGAAGGATCAATAATGTCAAAGACCATGTTCCATCTGACATCTTCGGCCGAGTTCTCAGCTCCTAAGCCCGACCAGCGTCACCCCCAACAGGGACCGTTTTTCCTAAGAAAGGCAGAATTGCTATCTTGAACCAGCGATATTTCTACACGCCCCGCGGTGGCCGAGTATCCAATCGTGTTCATCCCTTAGTCTGTATGTTGCGTCAGTTTTGTCCGCATATACATATATACATCATGCATTATTGATTTGCATTCACATTCATATTGCATCAATATCACTCTAGTCGGTCTTATCCCCTAGTGGTAAAAGTCCTCTCAATCGGGTTGTCAGATCTTTCCTTGTTAGGAAGTGAATCATCTAAGCAATCTCTCTCCCGTTTATCTCTGGATTAGAGACGGTCCTTGACCACTTTGATAACTTGAACCTCTGAGAAACAAGAAAACTTTCAACAAATGTCGCTCTTCGCCATCGAAGACGATATCCTTGCTTTCCCGGATTAAGGAAAATCCCCAGAGAAAGCCTCTTAATCAGAGATTCGGCGGTACGACAGTTTTTCTCCGAAAAAAACCACTGATGAAAAGGTCATCGGCACCTCAAAAATTGGATCCCATCATATGGCATTTCTCCAGAAAGATCCCGAGAAAAGTATGATGTAAGCCCCCAAACGAAAACAGTCTCTCAAGAGACTCGCTTTCCCCAGTAGAATCAACAAATGGCGTCTCCAAAACAGAGAAGTTTGTGTACCTCTACAATTCAGACGAATGGGTTCCCCAGCAAGTCTGACATCAAAACTTTTTCCACTCAAATGGCATCGCCCCAGGAAAATTTGGCGAGAAGTTTGAAGGAAATCCGCTACAAATAGCGTTCCTTGTCAAGAAAGTTTATTTACAAAAGAAACTGAGACCAGTTCCTTGGTAGGAAACCAGGATCGAGGGGAAGTTTATTTCAGCAACTAAGACCAGGTCCTTGGTAGGAAACCAGGATCGAGGGGAAGTTTATATCAGAAACCGAGACCAGATCCTTGGAAGGAAACCAGGATCGAGGGGAAGTTTACAAAAGAAACTAAGACCAGTTCCTTGGTAGGAAACCAGGATCGAGAGGAAGTTTATTTCAAGAGAAACTGAGACCAGCTCCTTGGCTGAAGACCAGGATCGAGGGGAAGTTTACCTTTTCTAAGCATCTTCGCTTAGCTAAAGAAGATGAATGCGTAAGCTACTATTCATAACCACCATCAAAATTTCGGGTATTCCGATATTTAATCCTCTTGCACCCTGAATGCCCGAATACCTTCGCCATTCACACCTTCGGGTCCAAGAAGATTAAATAGGGGCATCTGTCATACCCCAAATTTTGACCACTAAGATTTCCCATCATTGTGCAAATCATCAGCACAATATGGATGTACCTTTGTACCTCATTAGTCTCCCCAAAGGTGGGTGAGCATTCACTACAAACAGGATTTAGGGTTTCAAGCCCTCGCAGAGCTCTTAGACAAAGGATCAATCAAGGAATGACATGATCTTCAACTTGTCTAGCCTCTCAAATATCCACAATGGATCAAGAGGACTCCGACTACAAGGATTAAGCACAAGTTTTCTCCCTTCTAGGTGGATCAAGCCTCAGGATCGCCAGTATCACCAAATTAGGGTTTGGTCGACCAGGGCCTCCAGATGGAAATTTTCCTCTGGGCATGAGCCAATGCTTCAAAGCATAACCTAATATGTTCCATGCAACATCATAAACCCCATCATCAAGTCAATTTAGCCTCAGGGGATGCATACATCAAAAAATCAGGAATTAGGGTTTCTTGACCTAATTCACCCCTAAGTTAACTTTTGGGACAAATCATGAGCCAAGACCTCAAGACATGATTTGAGGGTCTCCAACATACCACGTTGATCCATTTGCAACAATGAATTGACCCAAGAAGCTTGAGCAACAAGTTTCAATTTCATCTGAACCACAGTTGGGGTTTCGCGGGAAAAGTCAACTGTAGCTTTGACTTTTGACCAGGACATGCTCCCAAGTAGTGGGACATGATTAAATACACCCTATAACACCCATGGAACATGTCCATCAATTTTGACTTAGGTCAAGGACATGATTTCCTGAAGAATCGCACAGTTTGGAATTCATCTGATAAAAAGTCAACTGTGCACAAAAGTCAAACTTTGACTTTTTGAGATTTTTCATAAAAATGGTTTTTTAACCCTAAAATGATGTTAATGTGTGATTGGAATCATCATTCATCAAGAAAAATCAAAGAAAGTGGGATAACTTGTAAAAGGGGTCACCATAAAAACTTAGAAAGTTTTCTAAGTTATGAAAAAAAGTGGCAAGGGTACCAACTTTGGAGGATCATAACTCCTAAACCACAAAACCATTTTTCCCCATCCAAAGCTTGATTTGTAGCCCTCATTACCCTCTACAAAAACTTCAACTAGACCTAAGTCCAATTTATTAAGGATTTTGAGTTATGCTTGGATCAAAATGGCTAAAAAGTTAAAATTGACATTTTTCAGCACAATGTCCCAACTTCAAGGCTGTTTTTCTCCATGATCCAAGTTGAACCAGGTCTAATGTTAAACATCAAAGTTGAAGTACGTCATCTAAGCTTTCCGAAAAGTCCTAGAACGTCCATATAGCATACTCGAGCAGGGAGTTATGGATCTTACAAAATGGCTTGCTGAAGCTGAATTTTTCAAGGCAGATTTGCACATTTTTTGTGCCACACGAATTTTCAAGCCTTGTCATCAGTTTGGACACATCTAAGGATCAAATCCAAGTGGGATGATCTGATCCATGAACCTCCCAAGTCCAAGGAACAAAGAAAAGCATGCCAAAGCCTAGAAATCCCTAAAAGAGGGACAAAACTCCAATTTTGGTTTGGAGCATTTAATGGATGCTTAGAGGTGGCATGTGTAACGATCCGATTTTAATTATCTCTATTTGTGGTGTTAATTATATTATTTTGTGGAGTACTTTACTTTAATTTGACAATGATTATGTTATTTGTGAAATTGGTGTTTTAATATGTTATGTTTTCATATTAAGCATTTTTACCGTTTTTGAGAGTTTGCAGGAAAAATTGGAATAGAGGGTATTTTAGACTTTTCACCTTAAATAGTATTCAATTAATGAGTTAATAGATATTTTGGGATATTTATGTTAAGTAAATATTTTTGTGTTTGTGAGAAAAGAAATAGAAGGGATAGAATTAGAAAGGAAAGAAAAAGAGAGAAAACTATATATAGAGAGAGGTAGTAAGAGAAAGGGAAGGAAATAGGAGAGAAAGAAAAGGAGGAGAAGAGAAAGAGAAGGAAAAGAGGAATTTTCACCCGAATCGACTTCCGATCGTTTCTAAACTCGGGTAAGGGTGTGAAATATCATTATTCAAAATTTGTATACGATTATGTATGATTGTTTCCGATTGTTTTGGTTGTTTAGAGAAATATGAGTTTTAGGTTGAAAATGACATAATCGGTCGTAAACGATGTTTTCACGGATGGAATTCGAAATAAATTGCGTAGATTAGTCGAGTGAGGTGAGGCCGAGATTATAGAAACTCGTTTCGTTGAAATCGGTTGATATTTGAAGATTTCATGTTTTTTGGGTTTTGGAAAATTTGAGACTTTGGTGAAAAATAGTGGAGCATAGCATCTTGTTTTTATGATCCTAATAGTTGCTATATGATGTATATAGGTTGTATAACAATTTGTTTCATGAGAAATGATGGATTTATGAGGTTTTTATGTTGATTTTCGTGGCTGGACAGTAGCATTTTCGTACAGCAGTTTTTCTGGTTTTTCATGACAGTATTTTCGCAACAGCAATTTTCTGGTTTTGACAGCATTTTGCAAAACTTCGAAAATTCATATCTCTTGAACCGTAAGTCGGTTTTGACCCCTGTTCGAAGCGTTGGAAAGCTAACGAGATGTTCTTTCTAGTAAAAATAGTTTTGAGGTCTGAACCTAGTCCAATCGGTACAGTTTTTTCGAACCGTTTCGTAGTGTCGGGCGTCCGGTTTATGTTTTTGCGTTATTTTGAAATATCCATAACTTATTCGTTGTTTATCCGATTTAAACGTTCTTTATATCGAATCGAAGGTGTTGAGGAGTACTTTTTGATGATGATGGAAAATATTATTTTTGGCCGACTTTTGGCCGACTTTTCCGACTATTTATGAATAGTGATTTTGTAGAAAATGTTAAGTATGTTAATTGAGAATGGTATGAATGTGTTGTGGACAGGTTTGTGGAGTGAACCTTTGATTGAGGAATTCTTTGTGAATTGTGGATCTTTAGTGAATGTATGCATTGTTTGAATTAAGTGATAATGCATGTTAAATGTGAATATATGATGAGATGTTGTGATGATGGTTTGTGGCCTTAGGGCAAATAATTGCATTGATGTAAATTGAATTACAATGCATGAAAATGACTATGTGGATCACATTGTTGTATTTGAAGAATTGTATATGTTGTTATACAATTGATGTATGTGATATGTATGAGATAAATGCATGACTATATTGTGAATACGTATGCATTTCAAGAGTGTCATGAGTCATGTTGTATGTGAAACATCATGATGTGCATTCTTGGGTTAAAGGGTTCTAAGATGAACCCATTGTAAGTCGTGAACCTAAGTGATAGGTGTGAGCGATAATTACAAACGATTGTGAACCTAGGTGATAGGTGTGAGCAATCGGATTGTGAACCTAGGTGATAGGTGTGAGCAATCCATAAACATTGTGAACCTAGGTGATAGGTGTGAGCAATGGGTGAACGTCGTGAACCTAAGTGATAGGTGTGAGCGATGGTTCCAACAAGTTCTTCAATTGAACTTGGGTTGATGAGTCGGTACCGCATTGCATCTGCATAGAATCGAGTGTCGGTCTCTATGATTTGCATTTGACATCATTGTATTTGTGCATTGATGGAATGAACATAAATGTATGTATTTATGTTGGATGATAAGCATTGTGATGAATGTGTTTGGTTTGTATATATATATATATATATGCCTTGCGAGGTATATAGAATGAAATGTGATGATTTGCAGTAAGGATGGTATCGTTGTAATGCTACATTGGTAAGTAAACCAGTATGAGTGTTTATGTTGAATAAATGGATATGTATTAGTGATACATGTATTTGAGCATGAATGGATATGCCTATGGGATTTTATGTGTTGATTACGGATTGTTATGCCTTGTAAATGACTTATGGTATATGTTTGATGTTATGTGTATAAATATATGCATAGTGATGCGTTGTGGTGAGAACGTGGTATATGTGTATTAGATGTTAAGATATATATAATTATATGCAACGTTATTATGATAATATTTCTCACCCTTCTGCTGTTTTATAATGCTCTATGAGGCATTGTAGATTAGGTATGCTGGTGGTCTTTGGTGAAGCGTATCTTCACTTCCTTTTGGTCGTCTGGCTCTGATATGTAGTGTCGGGTAGCTAGGATGATTTTGAATTCCTTTTTGTGATGCATTGATTTATGTATCTGGCTGATGAATTATGTGTATAAACCTGATGTTTGATGTGATTCACTGGATGATGTATATATATGTTTGATGTTGCAATGTTTAGATTTTCCGCTTATATTCTAAATATTGATTGATATGTGGGTGTAAGGACTGAGATCCTTTATTGCTGATAGTTACCCCACTGTTGCATATCTATTTGAGCAGGTGTTGTTTGTTTTAATTTCATATAAATTGTGGCATGCCTCTTTTATCCCATGTTATAATTATACTCTGACGAAATTTTTAATATGTGCGTAAATGATTTAATTGATTATTTGGGGGTAAAAAGGGGGTGTTACAATAGTGGTATCAGAGCCAGTGTTGAGTCAGTTGTGTCTGTCTTGTGGTTGTGTTGGTTAAATTGTTGTTTACCTTGTTGTTAATTTTGGGAACAGTCGGATATGGCTGGTAGAAATGATGTTGCTATGGCTGCTGCTATGGAAGAATGGCTAGGGCTGTGCAGGGTGCACCGAATGCGAATGCGAACGATGAGTTCAGAAAGAATCAACCACCGGTCTTCAAAGGAAGATTCGATCCCGATGGTGCTCAACTCTGGTTGAAGGAAATTGAAAGAATTTTCAGGGTTATGGATTGTACTGAAGAGGATAAGGCGAGGCTTGGATCTCACATGCTAAAGGAAGAAGCCGACGAATGGTGGGTCGGTAGACGTCAAATTCTTGAGGTGGATCATGAGGAGATAACTTGGGAATTGTTTCGTACTGAGTTTTTGGTGAAGTATTACCCGGAGAGTGTTAAAGGAAAGAAAGAGATTGAATTTCTGGAATTGAAACAAGGTAGTATGTCAGTGGTGGAATATACTGCGAGGTTTGTTGAGTTGGTTCAGTTTTATCCTCATTATGCTATCGTTACTGTTGAGTTCTCAAAGTGTATTAAGTATGAGAACGGTTTGCGTCCTGAGATTAAGCAAGTTGTGGGATATCAGAGGATTAGAACGTTTTCTGATTTGACTGAATGTTGCAGAATCTTCGAGGAAGACAGCAAGGCTCGTTCTAGATATTACAAGAGTGTGAATGAGAGTAAGAGTAAGCAACAAGCGAGGAGTGGACCTTATGTGACACCCGCTGATAAGGGCAAGCATAAGGGAAACTTTGATAGGAAAGTTGGCGGAGGAGGTTCCGGTTCCATTAAGTGTTATGACTGTGGTGAAGTCGGACATAAATCCGTGGAGTGCAGGAATACTGCATTGAAGTGTTCTAACTGTGGACGTAAAGGGCATTCTGTTGCCGATTGTAGAAAGAGTTTAGTGACCTGCTACAACTGTGGAGAATTGGGTCACATGAGTACTAAGTGTACTAAACCAAAACAAGCTCAAGCGGGCGGAAAGGGGTCAGACACTGCTAGTGCGGATCGTTGATTAAAGGTATAAGTTTTATAAATTGTACCCTTTTGTTGCTGAAGTTGTTTTGAAAGAGACTCATTTGCTTATTTCCTATGAGTGCGCAAAGTGTTTGAATTTATTTATGACTGCTTCAGGGTCGGTAACTAAGTCCTTGGTGCGTGTCAGTTGTCTTTTGACCATGTATGGTAAAGTCTTCATTATGGATTTTGTGTATTTGTCGATGTTGTTGATTCCTTAGTACGTGATAGGTGTGTGGAACACTATCAGTACTCTCTAGTTTTCTAATCTTTGTCTTCAGGATTGAGAATGAGATAAGTGGGGGAGAAGCTGGTACTTCTCCAAGTGACTTCAGGTGTGGAGCGTTAGCTCAGTATGCTGTTGGTTGCCCGATTGTAAGTGTTGCTTGGACAGTGTTGTTCCCGATTCCGAAGGGAGTGCGGAGGTAAGGATATGTCAATTAAGGATTTGTACCTTTGGTGGTTTTGCGCACAAGAGGCAAGGAAGGTTGTTATAGCGTGGTAAAGATGGTCTATGCCCCATCATGATTGTCGGCTGTCTATTGGCAAATTGAGGAACTGATCACCCTTAATCTCTTGTTGATAGCAGACGGAAATTGTGTTGGATGGAGTAGACGTGTCTTTCCAGCTTAGATGGCATGTTGGTGGTGTTAGTGTTCTAGATATTAAAAGTAAAGCCAAAGAATGGATGATTGATTCGTATAGCCAGCATGTGGTGTATACTCGTATGGATGCTATGGAAAGCAAAACACAGAGTTACAATGAGTTAAGGAGTTTTGAGCTTAAGGTATCAATGTAAGAATTTTAAGGAAACCATTATGTATGAGTAGCAAGTTTAGAAAAGAGATGAAGTTTTAAGATAAGTTATCCAAGTGTGGATGTTCATTGCGAATAAGTTTCAAGGAGCTAAAAGTAGGAGTTGTCTACAACTCCAGTTTTGATTTTTGCCTGATCTTAAAGAACAGTTTGAGGAGCATTGAGTTATGTCTTGATGAGTTTAGTCGGTGGGTTAATGCAATATGGTTAAGTCGTAGCTTATGCTTTACGATAATTGAGGATTCATCCAAGGATTTATACTATTCAGGATTGGGGATTGGTTGCAGTGATTTTGTGTAGAAAGTATGGAAGTGTTGTTGTTATGGATCTAAGGTTGAAGTGATTGGTAATCGCAAGAGAATAGAGTATGAGACAACTAGGAGGGTTGGAATTCCAAGATGGGTTATGAATTTGGGTTGGATTATTCTTTGAGAAGGATTAATGTCTTGCCTGATGAGTTAAGTTGGAAGCCTTTGCATGGGTATGATCGGATGGTCAGATAAGTAGAATTGTTTGAGCAGTTCAGATGCTTGTGTCTGGTGTGTAAGCTAATGCAACATAGAATGAAGTAGTGGATATAATAAGTGAACAAGGATTTTCTGGTGATTAGTAGAAAAAGTCAAATGTTGATTATGGAATTAGTGGTTTTGTTAGTCGCGAGTAATCAGAGTGCACAGCGGAAGTGTGGAATTCTTGTATTAGTTGTTGAGAGACAAGGATGCAGGTATCCTGGTTTTGTGGATGTTGTTGAGATAATGTTGTGTCATGGAACGTTATGTTCTTGTCCGTGTTGTTGTTTCGTTTCCATTGTGATGGTTCGAGTACGTGTAGCTAATTCCTATGTTTGGGGATTAGGGGAGTGGTACCAATGGTGTTGGTGTCAATCTTGTCGTGGTCGTTGTCTTGTCGTTGTTGTTTGTTGGTTTGTTGTTTATGTTATTCGTGGTGTGCCTTGTGTCGGCATGATAGTTGGTTGGTCGGACGCGAGAGTAGTATCCGAGTTTGTGTGTGCTTAGCATATTTTCGGGGACGAAAATGTCTAAGTGGGGGAGAGTTGTAACGACCCGATTTTAATTATCTCTATTTGTGGTGTTAATTATATTATTTTGTGGAGTATTTTACTTTAATTTGACAATGATTATGTTATTTGTGAAATTGGTGTTTTAATATGTTATGTTTTCATATTAAGCATTTTTACCGTTTTTGAGAGTTTGCAGGGAAAATTGGAATAGAGGGTATTTTAGACTTTTCACCTTAAATAGTATTCAATTAATGAGTTAATAGATATTTTGGGATATTTATGTTAAGTAAATATTTTTGTGTTTGTGAGAAAAGAAATAGAAGGGATAGAATTAGAAAGGAAAGAAAAAGAGAGAAAACTATATATAGAGAGAGATAGTAAGAGAAAGGGAAGGAAATAGGAGAGAAAGAAAAGGAGGAGAAGAGAAAGAGAAGGAAAAGAGGAATTTTCACCCGAATCGACTTCCGATCGTTTCTAAACTCGGGTAAGGGTGTGAAATATCATTATTCTAAATTTGTATACGATTATGTATGATTGTTTCCGATTGTTTTGGTTGTTTAGAGAAATATGAGTTTTAGGTTGAAAATGACATAATCGGTCGTAAACGATGTTTTCACGGATGGAGTTCGAAATAAATTGCGTAGATTAGTCGAGTGAGGTGAGGACGAGATTATAGAAACTCGTTTCGTTGAAATCAGTTGATATTTGAAGATTTCATGTTTTTTGGGTTTTGGAAAATTTGAGACTTTGGTGAAAAATAGTGGAGCATAGCATCTTGTTTTTATGATCCTAATAGTTGCTATATGATGTATATAGGTTGTATAACAATTTGTTTCATGAGAAATGATGGATTTATGAGGTTTTTATGTTGATTTTCGTGGCTGGACAGTAGCATTTTCGTACAGCAGTTTTTCTGGCTTTTCTTGACAGTATTTTCGCAACAGCAATTTTCTGGTTTTGACAGCATTTTGCAAAACTTCGAAAATTCATATCTCTTGAACTGTAAGTCAGTTTTGACCCCCGTTCAAAGCGTTGGAAAGCTAACGAGATGTTCTTTCTAGGAAAAATAGTTTTGAGGTCTGAACCTAGTCCAATCGGTACAGTTTTTTCGAACCGTTTCGTAGTGTCGGGCGTCCGGTTTATGTTTTTGCGTTATTTTGAAATATCCATAACTTATTCGTTGTTTATCCGATTTAAACGTTCTTTATATCGAATCGAAGGTGTTGAGGAGTAATTTTTGATGATGATGGAAAATATTATTTTTGGCCGACTTTTGGCCGACTTTTCCGACTATTTATGAATAGTGATTTTGTAGAAAATGTTAAGTATGTTAATTGTGAATGGTATGAATGTGTTGTGGACAGGTTTGTGGAGTGAACCTTTGATTGAGGAATTCTTTGTGAATTGTGGATCTTTAGTGAATGTATGCATTGTTTGAATTAAGTGATAATGCATGTTAAATGTGAATATATGATGAGATGTTGTGATGATGGTTTGTAGCCTTAGGGCAAATAATTGCATTGATGTAAATTGAATTACAATGCATGAAAATGACTATGTGGATCACATTGTTGTATTTGAAGAATCGTATATGTTGTTATACAATTGATGTATGTGATATGTATGAGATAAATGCATGACTATATTGTGAATACGTATGCATTTCAAGAGTGTCATGAGTCATGTTG
The DNA here is from genome assembly GCA_022829125.1 of Lathyrus tuberosus. NCBI lineage: Eukaryota > Viridiplantae > Streptophyta > Magnoliopsida > Fabales > Fabaceae > Lathyrus > Lathyrus tuberosus. The sequence goes on along the minus strand of JALAZF010000070.1, from coordinate 242,770 downwards.
TATGTGAAACATCATGATGTGCATTCTTGGGTTAAAGGGTTCTAAGATGAACCCAATGTAAGTCGTGAACCTAAGTGATAGGTGTGAGCGATAATTACAAACGATTGTGAACCTAGGTGATAGGTGTGAGCAATCGGATTGTGAACCTAGGTGATAGGTGTGAGCAATCCATAAACATTGTGAACCTAAGTGATAGGTGTGAGCAATGGGTGAATGTCGTGAACCTAAGTGATAGGTGTGAGCAATGGTTCCAACAAGTTCTTCAATTGAACTTGGGTTGATGAGTCGGTACTGCATTGCATCTGCATAGAGTTGAGTGTCGGTCTCTATGATTTGCATTTGACATCATTGTATTTGTGCATTGATGGAATGAACATAAATGTATGTATTTATGTTGGATGATAAGCATTGTGATGAATGTGCTTGGTTTGTATATATATATATATATATATATATATATATATATATATATATATATATATATATATATATATATATATATATATATGCCTTGCGATGTATATAGAATGAAATGTGATGATTTGCAGTAAGGATGGAATCGTTGTAATGATACATTGGTAAGTAAACCGGTATGAGTGTTTATGTTGAATAAATGGATATGTATTAGTGATACATGTATTTGAGCATGAATGGATATGCCTATGGGATTTTATGTGTTGATTACGGATTGTTATGCCTTGTAAATGACTTATGGTATATGTTTGATGTTATGTGTATAAATATATGCATAGTGATGAGTTGTGGTGAGAACGTGGTATATGTGTATTAGATGTTGAGATATATATAATTATATGCAACATTATTATGATAATATTTCTCACCCTTCTGCTGTTTTATAATGCTCTATGAGGCATTGCAGATTAGGTATGCTGGTGGTCTTTGGTGAAGCGTGTCTTCACTTCCTTTTGGTCGTCTGGCTCTGATATGTAGCGTCGGGTAGCTAGGATGATTTTGAATTCCTTTTTGTGATGCATTGATTTATGTATCTGGCTGATGAATTATGTGTATAAACCTGATGTTTGATGTGATTCACTGGATGATGTATATATATGTTTGATGTTGCAATGTTTAGATTTTCCGCTTATATTCTAAATATTGATTGATATGTGGGTGTAAGGACTGAGATCCTTTATTGCTGATAGTTACCCCACTGTTGCATATCTATTTGAGCAGGTGTTGTTTGTTTTAATTTCATATAAATTGTGGCATGCCTCTTTTATCCCATGTTATAATTATACTCTGACGAAATTTTTAATATGTGCGTAAATGATTTAATTGATTATTTGGGGGTAAAAAGGGGGTGTTACAATAGTGGTATCAGAGCCAGTGTTGAGTCAGTTGTGTCTGTCTTGTGGTTGTGTTGGTTAAATTGTTGTTTACCTTGTTGTTATTTTTGGGAACAGTCGGATATGGCTGGTAGAAATGATGTTGCTATGGCTGCTGCTATGGAAGCAATGGCTAGGGCTGTGCAGGGTGCACCGAATGCGAATGCGAACGATGAGTTCAGAAAGAATCAACCACCGGTCTTCAAAGGAAGATTCGATCCCAATGGTTCTCAACTCTGGTTGAAGGAAATTGAAAGAATTTTCAGGGTTATGGATTGTACTGAAGAGGATAAGGTGAGGCTTGGATCTCACATGCTAAAGGAAGAAGCCGACGAATGGTGGGTCGGTAGACGTCAAATTCTTGAGGTGGATCATGAGGAGATAACTTGGGAATTGTTTCGTACTGAGTTTTTGGTGAAGTATTACCCGGAGAGTGTTAAAGGAAAGAAAGAGATTGAATTTCTGGAATTGAAACAAGGTAGTATGTCAGTGGTGGAATATACTGCGAGGTTTGTTGAGTTGGTTCAGTTTTATCCTCATTATGTTGTCGTTACTGCTGAGTTCTCAAAGTGTATTAAGTATGAGAACGGTTTGCGTCCTGAGATTAAGCAAGCTGTGGGATATCAGAGGATTAGAACGTTTTCTGATTTGACTGAATGTTGCAGAATCTTCGAGGAAGACAGCAAGGCTCGTTCTAGATATTACAAGAGTGTGAATGAGAGTAAGAGTAAGCAACAAGCGAGGAGTGGACCTTATGTGACACCCGCTGATAAGGGCAAGCATAAGGGAAACTTTGATAGGAAAGTTGGCGGAGGAGGTTCCGGTTCCATTAAGTGTTATGACTGTGGTGAAGTCGGACATAAATCCGTGGAGTGCAGGAATACTGCATTGAAGTGTTCTAACTGTGGACGTAAAGGGCATTCTGTTGCCGATTGTAGAAAGAGTTTAGTGACCTGCTACAACTGTGGAGAATTGGGTCACATGAGTACTAAGTGTACTAAACCAAAACAAGCTCAAGCGGGCGGAAAGGGGTCAGACACTGCTAGTGCGGATCGTTGATTAAAGGTATAAGTTTTATAAATTGTACCCTTTTATTGCTGAAGTTGTTTTGAAAGAGACTCATTTGCTTATTTCCTATGAGTGCGCAAAGTGTTTGAATTTGTTTATGACTGCTTCAGGGTCGGTAACTAAGTCCTTGGTGCGTGTCAGTTGTCTTTTGACCATGTATGGTAAAGTCTTCATTATGGATTTTGTGTATTTGTCGATGTTGTTGATTCCTTAGTACGTGATAGGTGTGTGGAACACTATCAGTACTCTCTAGTTTTCTAATCTTTGTCTTCAGGATTGAGAATGAGATAAGTGGGGGAGAAGCTGGTACTTCTCCAAGTGACTTCAGGTGTGGAGCGTTAGCTCAGTATGCTGTTGGTTGCCCGATTGTAAGTGTTGCTTGGACAGTGTTGTTCCCGATTCTGAAGGGAGTGCGGAGGTAAGGATTTGTACCTTAGGTGGTTTTGCGCACAAGAGGCAAGGAAGGTTGTTATAGCGTGGTAAAGATGGTCTATGCCCCATCATGACTGTCGGCTGTCTATTGGCAAATTGAGGAACTGATCACCCTTAATCTCTTGTTGATAGCAGACGGAAATTGTGTTGGATGGAGTAGACGTGCCTTTCCAGCTTAGATGGCATGTTGGTGGTGTTAGTGTTCTAGATATTAAAAGTAAAGCCAAAGAATGGATGATTGATTCGTATAGCCAGCATGTGGTGTATACTCGTATGGATGCTATGGAAAGCAAAACACAGAGTTACAATGAGTTAAGGAGTTTTGAGCTTAAGGTATCAATGTAAGAATTTTAAGGAAACCATTATGTATGAGTAGCAAGTTTAGAAAAGAGATGAAGTTTTAAGATAAGTTATCCAAGTGTGGATGTTCATTGCGAATAAGTTTCAAGGAGCTAAAAGTAGGAGTTGTCTACAACTCCAGTTTTGATTTTTGCCTGATCTTAAAGAACAGTTTGAGGAGCATTGAGTTATGTCTTGATGAGTTTAGTCGGTGGGTTAATGCAATATGGTTAAGTCGTAGCTTATGCTTTACGATAATTGAGGATTCATCCAAGGATTTATACTATTCAGGATTGGGGATTGGTTGCAGTGATTTTGTGTAGAAAGTATGGAAGTGTTGTTGTTATGGATCTAAGTTTGAAGTGATTGGTAATCGCAAGAGAATAGAGTATGAGACAACTAGGAGGGTTGGAATTCCAAGACGGGTTATGAATTTGGGCTGGATTATTCTTTGAGAAGGATTAATGTCTTGCCTGATGAGTTAAGTTGGAAGCCTTTGCATGGGTATGATCGGATGGTCAGATAAGTAGAATTGTTTGAGCAGTTCAGATGCTTGTGTCTGGTGTGTAAGCTAATGCAGCATAGAATGAAGTAGTGGATATAACAAGTGAACAAGGATTTTCTGGTGATTAGTAGAAAAAGTCAAATGTTGATTATGGAATTAGTGGTTTTGTTAGTCGCGAGTAATCAGAGTGCACAGCGGAAGTGTGGAATTCTTGTATTAGTTGTTGAGAGACAAGGATGCAGGTATCCTGGTTTTGTGGATGTTGTTGAGATAATGTTGTGTCATGGAACGTTATGTTCTTGTCCGTGTTGTTGTTTCGTTTCCATTGTGATGGTTCGAGTACGTGTAGCTAATTCCTATGTTTGGGGATTAGGGGAGTGGTACCAATGGTGTTGGTGTCAATCTTGTCGTGGTCGTTGTCTTGTCGTTGTTGTTTGTTGGTTTGTTGTTTATGTTATTCGTGGTGTGCCTTGTGTCGGCATGATAGTTGGTTGGTCGGACGCGAGAGTAGTATCCGAGTTTGTGTGTGCTTAGCATATTTTCGGGGACGAAAATGTCTAAGTGGGGGAGAGTTGTAACGACCCGATTTTAATTATCTCTATTTGTGGTGTTAATTATATTATTTTGTGGAGTATTTTACTTTAATTTGACAATGATTATGTTATTTGTGAAATTGGTGTTTTAATATGTTATGTTTTCATATTAAGCATTTTTACCGTTTTTGAGAGTTTGCAGGGAAAATTGGAATAGAGGGTATTTTAGACTTTTCACCTTAAATAGTATTCAATTAATGAGTTAATAGATATTTTGGGATATTTATGTTAAGTAAATATTTTTGTGTTTGTGAGAAAAGAAATAGAAGGGATAGAATTAGAAAGGAAAGAAAAAGAGAGAAAACTATATATAGAGAGAGATAGTAAGAGAAAGGGAAGGAAATAGGAGAGAAAGAAAAGGAGGAGAAGAGAAAGAGAAGGAAAAGAGGAATTTTCACCCGAATCGACTTCCGATCGTTTCTAAACTCGGGTAAGGGTGTGAAATATCATTATTCTAAATTTGTATACGATTATGTATGATTGTTTCCGATTGTTTTGGTTGTTTAGAGAAATATGAGTTTTAGGTTGAAAATGACATAATCGGTCGTAAACGATGTTTTCACGGATGGAGTTCGAAATAAATTGCGTAGATTAGTCGAGTGAGGTGAGGACGAGATTATAGAAACTCGTTTCGTTGAAATCAGTTGATATTTGAAGATTTCATGTTTTTTGGGTTTTGGAAAATTTGAGACTTTGGTGAAAAATAGTGGAGCATAGCATCTTGTTTTTATGATCCTAATAGTTGCTATATGATGTATATAGGTTGTATAACAATTTGTTTCATGAGAAATGATGGATTTATGAGGTTTTTATGTTGATTTTCGTGGCTGGACAGTAGCATTTTCGTACAGCAGTTTTTCTGGTTTTTCTTGACAGTATTTTCGCAACAGCAATTTTCTGGTTTTGACAGCATTTTGCAAAACTTCGAAAATTCATATCTCTTGAACTGTAAGTCAGTTTTGACCCCCGTTCAAAGCGTTGGAAAGCTAACGAGATGTTCTTTCTAGGAAAAATAGTTTTGAGGTCTGAACCTAGTCCAATCGGTACAGTTTTTTCGAACCGTTTCGTAGTGTCGGGCGTCCGGTTTATGTTTTTGCGTTATTTTGAAATATCCATAACTTATTCGTTGTTTATCTGATTTAAACGTTCTTTATATCGAATCGAAGGTGTTGAGGAGTAATTTTTGATGATGATGGAAAATATTATTTTTGGCCGACTTTTGGCCGACTTTTCCGACTATTTATGAATAGTGATTTTGTAGAAAATGTTAAGTATGTTAATTGTGAATGGTATGAATGTGTTGTGGACAGGTTTGTGGAGTGAACCTTTGATTGAGGAATTCTTTGTGAATTGTGGATCTTTAGTGAATGTATGCATTGTTTGAATTAAGTGATAATGCATGTTAAATGTGAATATATGATGAGATGTTGTGATGATGGTTTGTAGCCTTAGGGCAAATAATTGCATTGATGTAAATTGAATTACAATGCATGAAAATGACTATGTGGATCACATTGTTGTATTTGAAGAATCGTATATGTTGTTATACAATTGATGTATGTGATATGTATGAGATAAATGCATGACTATATTGTGAATACGTATGCATTTCAAGAGTGTCATGAGTCATGTTGTATGTGAAACATCATGATGTGCATTCTTGGGTTAAAGGGTTCTAAGATGAACCCATTGTAAGTCGTGAACCTAAGTGATAGGTGTGAGCGATAATTACAAACGATTGTGAACCTAGGTGATAGGTGTGAGCAATCGGATTGTGAACCTAGGTGATAGGTGTGAGCAATCCATAAACATTGTGAACCTAGGTGATAGGTGTGAGCAATGGGTGAATGTCGTGAACCTAAGTGATAGGTGTGAGCAATGGTTCCAACAAGTTCTTCAATTGAACTTGGGTTGATGAGTCGGTACTGCATTGCATCTGCATAGAGTTGAGTGTCGGTCTCTATGATTTGCATTTGACATCATTGTATTTGTGCATTGATGGAATGAACATAAATGTATGTATTTATGTTGGATGATAAGCATTGTGATGAATGTGCTTGGTTTGTATATATATATATATATATATATATATATATATATATATATATATATATATGCCTTGCGATGTATATAGAATGAAATGTGATGATTTGCAGTAAGGATGGAATCGTTGTAATGATACATTGGTAAGTAAACCGGTATGAGTGTTTATGTTGAATAAATGGATATGTATTAGTGATACATGTATTTGAGCATGAATGGATATGCCTATGGGATTTTATGTGTTGATTACGGATTGTTATGCCTTGTAAATGACTTATGGTATATGTTTGATGTTATGTGTATAAATATATGCATAGTGATGAGTTGTGGTGAGAACGTGGTATATGTGTATTAGATGTTGAGATATATATAATTATATGCAACATTATTATGATAATATTTCTCACCCTTCTGCTGTTTTATAATGCTCTATGAGGCATTGCAGATTAGGTATGCTGGTGGTCTTTGGTGAAGCGTGTCTTCACTTCCTTTTGGTCGTCTGGCTCTGATATGTAGCGTCGGGTAGCTAGGATGATTTTGAATTCCTTTTTGTGATGCATTGATTTATGTATCTGGCTGATGAATTATGTGTATAAACCTGATGTTTGATGTGATTCACTGGATGATGTATATATATGTTTGATGTTGCAATATTTAGATTTTCCGCTTATATTCTAAATATTGATTGATATGTGGGTGTAAGGACTGAGATCCTTTATTGCTGATAGTTACCCCACTGTTGCATATCTATTTGAGCAGGTGTTGTTTGTTTTAATTTCATATAAATTGTGGCATGCCTCTTTTATCCCATGTTATAATTATACTCTGACGAAATTTTTAATATGTGCGTAAATGATTTAATTGATTATTTGGGGGTAAAAAGGGGGTGTTACAATAGTGGTATCAGAGCCAGTGTTGAGTCAGTTGTGTCTGTCTTGTGGTTGTGTTGGTTAAATTGTTGTTTACCTTGTTGTTATTTTTGGGAACAGTCGGATATGGCTGGTAGAAATGATGTTGCTATGGCTGCTGCTATGGAAGCAATGGCTAGGGCTGTGCAGGGTGCACCGAATGCGAATGCGAACGATGAGTTCAGAAAGAATCAACCACCGGTCTTCAAAGGAAGATTCGATCCCAATGGTGCTCAACTCTGGTTGAAGGAAATTGAAAGAATTTTCAGGGTTATGGATTGTACTGAAGAGGATAAGGTGAGGCTTGGATCTCACATGCTAAAGGAAGAAGCCGACGAATGGTGGGTCGGTAGACGTCAAATTCTTGAGGTGGATCATGAGGAGATAACTTGGGAATTGTTTCGTACTGAGTTTTTGGTGAAGTATTACCCGGAGAGTGTTAAAGGAAAGAAAGAGATTGAATTTCTGGAATTGAAACAAGGTAGTATGTCAGTGGTGGAATATACGGCGAGGTTTGTTGAGTTGGTTCAGTTTTATCCTCATTATGTTGTCGTTACTGCTGAGTTCTCAAAGTGTATTAAGTATGAGAACGGTTTGCGTCCTGAGATTAAGCAAGCTGTGGGATATCAGAGGATTAGAACGTTTTCTGATTTGACTGAATGTTGCAGAATCTTCGAGGAAGACAGCAAGGCTCGTTCTAGATATTACAAGAGTGTGAATGAGAGTAAGAGTAAGCAACAAGCGAGGAGTGGACCTTATGTGACACCCGCTGATAAGGGCAAGCATAAGGGAAACTTTGATAGGAAAGTTGGCGGAGGAGGTTCCGGTTCCATTAAGTGTTATGACTGTGGTGAAGTCGGACATAAATCCGTGGAGTGCAGGAATACTGCATTGAAGTGTTCTAACTGTGGACGTAAAGGGCATTTTGTTGCCGATTGTAGAAAGAGTTTAGTGACCTGCTACAACTGTGGAGAATTGGGTCACATGAGTACTAAGTGTACTAAACCAAAACAAGCTCAAGCGGGCGGAAAGGGGTCAGACACTGCTAGTGCGGATCGTTGATTAAAGGTATAAGTTTTATAAATTGTACCCTTTTATTGCTGAAGTTGTTTTGAAAGAGACTCATTTGCTTATTTCCTATGAGTGCGCAAAGTGTTTGAATTTGTTTATGACTGCTTCAGGGTCGGTAACTAAGTCCTTGGTGCGTGTCAGTTGTCTTTTGACCATGTATGGTAAAGTCTTCATTATGGATTTTGTGTATTTGTCGATGTTGTTGATTCCTTAGTACGTGATAGGTGTGTGGAACACTATCAGTACTCTCTAGTTTTCTAATCTTTGTCTTCAGGATTGAGAATGAGATAAGTGGGGGAGAAGCTGGTACTTCTCCAAGTGACTTCAGGTGTGGAGCGTTAGCTCAGTATGCTGTTGGTTGCCTGATTGTAAGTGTTGCTTGGACAGTGTTGTTCCCGATTCTGAAGGGAGTGCGGAGGTAAGGATATGTCAATTAAGGATTTGTACCTTAGGTGGTTTTGCGCACAAGAGGCAAGGAAGGTTGTTATAGCGTGGTAAAGATGGTCTATGCCCCATCATGATTGTCGGCTGTCTATTGGCAAATTGAGGAACTGATCACCCTTAATCTCTTGTTGATAGCAGACGGAAATTGTGTTGGATGGAGTAGACGTGCCTTTCCAGCTTAGATGGCATGTTGGTGGTGTTAGTGTTCTAGATATTAAAAGTAAAGCCAAAGAATGGATGATTGATTCGTATAGCCAGCATGTGGTGTATACTCGTATGGATGCTATGGAAAGCAAAACACAGAGTTACAATGAGTTAAGGAGTTTTGAGCTTAAGGTATCAATGTAAGAATTTTAAGGAAACCATTATGTATGAGTAGCAAGTTTAGAAAAGAGATGAAGTTTTAAGATAAGTTATCCAAGTGTGGATGTTCATTGCGAATAAGTTTCAAGGAGCTAAAAGTAGGACTTGTCTACAACTCCAGTTTTGATTTTTGCCTGATCTTAAAGAACAGTTTGAGGAGCATTGAGTTATGTCTTGATGAGTTTAGTCGGTGGGTTAATGCAATATGGTTAAGTCGTAGCTTATGCTTTACGATAATTGAGGATTCATCCAAGGATTTATACTATTCAGGATTGGGGATTGGTTGCAGTGATTTTGTGTAGAAAGTATGGAAGTGTTGTTGTTATGGATCTAAGTTTGAAGTGATTGGTAATCGCAAGAGAATAGAGTATGAGACAACTAGGAGGGTTGGAATTCCAAGACGGGTTATGAATTTGGGCTGGATTATTCTTTGAGAATGATTAATGTCTTGCCTGATGAGTTAAGTTGGAAGCCTTTGCATGGGTATGATCGGATGGTCAGATAAGTAGAATTGTTTGAGCAGTTCAGATGCTTGTGTCTGGTGTGTAAGCTAATGCAGCATAAAATGAAGTAGTGGATATAACAAGTGAACAAGGATTTTCTGGTGATTAGTAGAAAAAGTCAAATGTTGATTATGGAATTAGTGGTTTTGTTAGTCGCGAGTAATCAGAGTGCACAGCGGAAGTGTGGAATTCTTGTATTAGTTGTTGAGAGACAAGGATGCAGGTATCCTGGTTTTGTGGATGTTGTTGAGATAATGTTGTGTCATGGAACGTTATGTTCTTGTCCGTGTTGTTGTTTCGTTTCCATTGTGATGGTTCGAGTACGTGTAGCTAATTCCTATGTTTGGGGATTAGGGGAGTGGTACCAATGATGTTGGTGTCAATCTTGTCGTGGTCGTTGTCTTGTCGTTGTTGTTTGTTGGTTTGTTGTTTATGTTATTCGTGGTGTGCCTTGTGTCGGCATGATAGTTGGTTGGTCGGACGCGAGAGTAGTATCCGAGTTTGTGTGTGCTTAGCATATTTTCGGGGACGAAAATGTCTAAGTGGGGGAGAGTTGTAACGACCCGATTTTAATTATCTCTATTTGTGGTGTTAATTATATTATTTTGTGGAGTATTTTACTTTAATTTGACAATGATTATGTTATTTGTGAAATTGGTGTTTTAATATGTTATGTTTTCATATTAAGCATTTTTACCGTTTTTGAGAGTTTGCAGGGAAAATTGGAATAGAGGGTATTTTAGACTTTTCACCTTAAATAGTATTCAATTAATGAGTTAATAGATATTTTGGGATATTTATGTTAAGTAAATATTTTTGTGTTTGTGAGAAAAGAAATAGAAGGGATAGAATTAGAAAGGAAAGAAAAAGAGAGAAAACTATATATAGAGAGAGATAGTAAGAGAAAGGGAAGGAAATAGGAGAGAAAGAAAAGGAGGAGAAGAGAAAGAGAAGGAAAAGAGGAATTTTCACCCGAATCGACTTCCGATCGTTTCTAAACTCGGGTAAGGGTGTGAAATATCATTATTCTAAATTTGTATACGATTATGTATGATTGTTTCCGATTGTTTTGGTTGTTTAGAGAAATATGAGTTTTAGGTTGAAAATGACATAATCGGTCGTAAACGATGTTTTCACGGATGGAGTTCGAAATAAATTGCGTAGATTAGTCGAGTGAGGTGAGGCCGAGATTATAGAAACTCGTTTCGTTGAAATCAGTTGATATTTGAAGATTTCATGTTTTTTGGGTTTTGGAAAATTTGAGACTTTGGTGAAAAATAGTGGAGCATAGCATCTTGTTTTTATGATCCTAATAGTTGCTATATGATGTATATAGGTTGTATAACAATTTGTTTCATGAGAAATGATGGATTTATGAGGTTTTTATGTTGATTTTCGTGGCTGGACAGTAGCATTTTCGTACAGCAGTTTTTCTGGTTTTTCTTGACAGTATTTTCGCAACAGCAATTTTCTGGTTTTGACAGCATTTTGCAAAACTTCGAAAATTCATATCTCTTGAACTGTAAGTCAGTTTTGACCCCCGTTCAAAGCGTTGGAAAGCTAACGAGATGTTCTTTCTAGGAAAAATAGTTTTGAGGTCTGAACCTAGTCCAATCGGTACAGTTTTTTCGAACCGTTTCGTAGTGTCGGGCGTCCGGTTTATGTTTTTGCGTTATTTTGAAATATCCATAACTTATTCGTTGTTTATCCGATTTAAACGTTCTTTATATCGAATCGAAGGTGTTGAGGAGTACTTTTTGATGATGATGGAAAATATTATTTTTGGCCGACTTTTGGCCGACTTTTCCGACTATTTATGAATAGTGATTTTGTAGAAAATGTTAAGTATGTTAATTGTGAATGGTATGAATGTGTTGTGGACAGGTTTGTGGAGTGAACCTTTGATTGAGGAATTCTTTGTGAATTGTGGATCTTTAGTGAATGTATGCATTGTTTGAATTAAGTGATAATGCATGTTAAATGTGAATATATGATGAGATGTTGTGATGATGGTTTGTAGCCTTAGGGCAAATAATTGCATTGATGTAAATTGAATTACAATGCATGAAAATGACTATGTGGATCACATTGTTGTATTTGAAGAATCGTATATGTTGTTATACAATTGATGTATGTGATATGTATGAGATAAATGCATGACTATATTGTGAATACGTATGCATTTCAAGAGTGTCATGAGTCATGTTGTATGTGAAACATCATGATGTGCATTCTTGGGTTAAAGGGTTCTAAGATGAACCCATTGTAAGTCGTGAACCTAAGTGATAGGTGTGAGCGATAATTACAAACGATTGTGAACCTAGGTGATAGGTGTGAGCAATCGGATTGTGAACCTAGGTGATAGGTGTGAGCAATCCATAAACATTGTGAACCTAGGTGATAGGTGTGAGCAATGGGTGAATGTCGTGAACCTAAGTGATAGGTGTGAGCAATGGTTCCAACAAGTTCTTCAATTGAACTTGGGTTGATGAGTCGGTACTGCATTGCATCTGCATAGAGTTGAGTGTCGGTCTCTATGATTTGCATTTGACATCATTGTATTTGTGCATTGATGGAATGAACATAAATGTATGTATTTATGTTGGATGATAAGCATTGTGATGAATGTGCTTGGTTTGTATATATATATATATATATATATATATATATATATATATATATATATATATATATATATATATATATATATATATATATATATATATATATGCCTTGCGATGTATATAGAATGAAATGTGATGATTTGCAGTAAGGATGGAATCGTTGTAATGATACATTGGTAAGTAAACCGGTATGAGTGTTTATGTTGAATAAATGGATATGTATTAGTGATACATGTATTTGAGCATGAATGGATATGCCTATGGGATTTTATGTGTTGATTACGGATTGTTATGCCTTGTAAATGACTTATGGTATATGTTTGATGTTATGTGTATAAATATATGCATAGTGATGAGTTGTGGTGAGAACGTGGTATATGTGTATTAGATGTTGAGATATATATAATTATATGCAACATTATTATGATAATATTTCTCACCCTTCTGCTGTTTTATAATGCTCTATGAGGCATTGCAGATTAGGTATGCTGGTGGTCTTTGGTGAAGCGTGTCTTCACTTCCTTTTGGTCGTCTGGCTCTGATATGTAGCGTCGGGTAGCTAGGATGATTTTGAATTCCTTTTTGTGATGCATTGATTTATGTATCTGGCTGATGAATTATGTGTATAAACCTGATGTTTGATGTGATTCACTGGATGATGTATATATATGTTTGATGTTGCAATATTTAGATTTTCCGCTTATATTCTAAATATTGATTGATATGTGGGTGTAAGGACTGAGATCCTTTATTGCTGATAGTTACCCCACTGTTGCATATCTATTTGAGCAGGTGTTGTTTGTTTTAATTTCATATAAATTGTGGCATGCCTCTTTTATCCCATGTTATAATTATACTCTGACGAAATTTTTAATATGTGCGTAAATGATTTAATTGATTATTTGGGGGTAAAAAGGGGGTGTTACAATAGTGGTATCAGAGCCAGTGTTGAGTCAGTTGTGTCTGTCTTGTGGTTGTGTTGGTTAAATTGTTGTTTACCTTGTTGTTATTTTTGGGAACAGTCGGATATGGCTGGTAGAAATGATGTTGCTATGGCTGCTACTATGGAAGCAATGGCTAGGGCTGTGCAGGGTGCACCGAATGCGAATGCGAACGATGAGTTCAGAAAGAATCAACCACCGGTCTTCAAAGGAAGATTCGATCCCAATGGTGCTCAACTCTGGTTGAAGGAAATTGAAAGAATTTTCAGGGTTATGGATTGTACTGAAGAGGATAAGGTGAGGCTTGGATCTCACATGCTAAAGGAAGAAGCCGACGAATGGTGGGTCGGTAGACGTCAAATTCTTGAGGTGGATCATGAGGAGATAACTTGGGAATTGTTTCGTACTGAGTTTTTGGTGAAGTATTACCCGGAGAGTGTTAAAGGAAAGAAAGAGATTGAATTTCTGGAATTGAAACAAGGTAGTATGTCAGTGGTGGAATATACTGCGAGGTTTGTTGAGTTGGTTCAGTTTTATCCTCATTATGTTGTCGTTACTGCTGAGTTCTCAAAGTGTATTAAGTATGAGAACGGTTTGCGTCCTGAGATTAAGCAAGCTGTGGGATATCAGAGGATTAGAACGTTTTCTGATTTGACTGAATGTTGCAGAATCTTCGAGGAAGACAGCAAGGCTCGTTCTAGATATTACAAGAGTGTGAATGAGAGTAAGAGTAAGCAACAAGCGAGGAGTGGACCTTATGTGACACCCGCTGATAAGGGCAAGCATAAGGGAAACTTTGATAGGAAAGTTGGCGGAGGAGGTTCCGGTTCCATTAAGTGTTATGACTGTGGTGAAGTCGGACATAAATCCGTGGAGTGCAGGAATACTGCATTGAAGTGTTCTAACTGTGGACGTAAAGGGCATTCTGTTGCCGATTGTAGAAAGAGTTTAGTGACCTGCTACAACTGTGGAGAATTGGGTCACATGAGTACTAAGTGTACTAAACCAAAACAAGCTCAAGCGGGCGGAAAGGGGTCAGACACTGTTAGTGCGGATCGTTGATTAAAGGTATAAGTTTTATAAATTGTACCCTTTTATTGCTGAAGTTGTTTTGAAAGAGACTCATTTGCTTATTTCCTATGAGTGCGCAAAGTGTTTGAATTTGTTTATGACTGCTTCAGGGTCGGTAACTAAGTCCTTGGTGCGTGTCAGTTGTCTTTTGACCATGTATGGTAAAGTCTTCATTATGGATTTTGTGTATTTGTCGATGTTGTTGATTCCTTAGTACGTGATAGGTGTGTGGAACACTATCAGTACTCTCTAGTTTTCTAATCTTTGTCTTCAGGATTGAGAATGAGATAAGTGGGGGAGAAGCTGGTACTTCTCCAAGTGACTTCAGGTGTGGAGCGTTAGCTCAGTATGCTGTTGGTTGCCCGATTGTAAGTGTTGCTTGGACAGTGTTGTTCCCGATTCCGAAGGGAGTGCGGAGGTAAGGATATGTCAATTAAGGATTTGTACCTTAGGTGGTTTTGCGCACAAGAGGCAAGGAAGGTTGTTATAGCGTGGTAAAGATGGTCTATGCCCCATCATGATTGTCGGCTGTCTATTGGCAAATTGAGGAACTGATCACCCTTAATCTCTTGTTGATAGCAGACGGAAATTGTGTTGGATGGAGTAGACGTGCCTTTCCAGCTTAGATGGCATGTTGGTGGTGTTAGTGTTCTAGATATTAAAAGTAAAGCCAAAGAATGGATGATTGATTCGTATAGCCAGCATGTGGTGTATACTCGTATGGATGCTATGGAAAGCAAAACACAGAGTTACAATGAGTTAAGGAGTTTTGAGCTTAAGGTATCAATGTAAGAATTTTAAGGAAACCATTATGTATGAGTAGCAAGTTTAGAAAAGAGATGAAGTTTTAAGATAAGTTATCCAAGTGTGGATGTTCATTGCGAATAAGTTTCAAGGAGCTAAAAGTAGGAGTTGTCTACAACTCCAGTTTTGATTTTTGCCTGATCTTAAAGAACAGTTTGAGGAGCATTGAGTTATGTCTTGATGAGTTTAGTCGGTGGGTTAATGCAATATGGTTAAGTCGTAGCTTATGCTTTACGATAATTGAGGATTCATCCAAGGATTTATACTATTCAGGATTGGGGATTGGTTGCAGTGATTTTGTGTAGAAAGTATGGAAGTGTTGTTGTTATGGATCTAAGTTTGAAGTGATTGGTAATCGCAAGAGAATAGAGTATGAGACAACTAGGAGGGTTGGAATTCCAAGACGGGTTATGAATTTGGGTTGGATTATTCTTTGAGAAGGATTAATGTCTTGCCTGATGAGTTAAGTTGGAAGCCTTTGCATGGGTATGATCGGATGGTCAGATAAGTAGAATTGTTTGAGCAGTTCAGATGCTTGTGTCTGGTGTGTAAGCTAATGCAGCATAGAATGAAGTAGTGGATATAACAAGTGAACAAGGATTTTCTGGTGATTAGTAGAAAAAGTCAAATGTTGATTATGGAATTAGTGGTTTTGTTAGTCGCGAGTAATCAGAGTGCACAGCGGAAGTGTGGAATTCTTGTATTAGTTGTTGAGAGACAAGGATGCAGGTATCCTGGTTTTGTGGATGTTGTTGAGATAATGTTGTGTCATGGAACGTTATGTTCTTGTCCGTGTTGTTGTTTCGTTTCCATTGTGATGGTTCGAGTACGTGTAGCTAATTCCTATGTTTGGGGATTAGGGGAGTGGTACCAATGGTGTTGGTGTCAATCTTGTCGTGGTCGTTGTCTTGTCGTTGTTGTTTGTTGGTTTGTTGTTTATGTTATTCGTGGTGTGCCTTGTGTCGGCATGATAGTTGGTTGGTCGGACGCGAGAGTAGTATCCGAGTTTGTGTGTGCTTAGCATATTTTCGGGGACGAAAATGTCTAAGTGGGGGAGAGTTGTAACGACCCGATTTTAATTATCTCTATTTGTGGTGTTAATTATATTATTTTGTGGAGTATTTTACTTTAATTTGACAATGATTATGTTATTTGTGAAATTGGTGTTTTAATATGTTATGTTTTCATATTAAGCATTTTTACCGTTTTTGAGAGTTTGCAGGGAAAATTGGAATAGAGGGTATTTTAGACTTTTCACCTTAAATAGTATTCAATTAATGAGTTAATAGATATTTTGGGATATTTATGTTAAGTAAATATTTTTGTGTTTGTGAGAAAAGAAATAGAAGGGATAGAATTAGAAAGGAAAGAAAAAGAGAGAAAACTATATATAGAGAGAGATAGTAAGAGAAAGGGAAGGAAATAGGAGAGAAAGAAAAGGAGGAGAAGAGAAAGAGAAGGAAAAGAGGAATTTTCACCCGAATCGACTTCCGATCGTTTCTAAACTCGGGTAAGGGTGTGAAATATCATTATTCTAAATTTGTATACGATTATGTATGATTGTTTCCGATTGTTTTGGTTGTTTAGAGAAATATGAGTTTTGGTTGTTTTGATGATGATGGAAAATATTATTTTTGGCCGACTTTTGGCCGACTTTTCCGACTATTTATGAATAGTGATTTTGTAGAAAATGTTAAGTATGTTAATTGAGAATGGTATGAATGTGTTGTGGACAGGTTTGTGGAGTGAACCTTTGATTGAGGAATTCTTTGTGAATTGTGGATCTTTAGTGAATGTATGCATTGTTTGAATTAAGTGATAATGCATGTTAAATGTGAATATATGATGAGATGTTGTGATGATGGTTTGTAGCCTTAGGGAAAATAATTGCATTGATGTAAATTGAATTACAATGCATGAAAATGACTATGTGGATCACATTGTTGTATTTGAAGAATTGTATATGTTGTTATACAATTGATGTATGTGATATGTATGAGATAAATGCATGACTATATTGTGAATACGTATGCATTTCAAGAGTGTCATGAGTCATGTTGTATGTGAAACATCATGATGTGCATTCTTGGGTTAAAGGGTTCTAAGATGAACCCATTGTAAGTCGTGAACCTAAGTGATAGGTCTGAGCGATAATTACAAACGATTGTGAACCTAGGTGATAGGTGTGACCAATCGGATTGTGAACCTAGGTGATAGGTGTGAGCAATCCATAAACATTGTGAACCTAGGTGATAGGTGTGAGCAATGGGTGAACGTCGTGAACCTAAGTGATAGGTGTGAGCGATGGTTCCAACAAGTTCTTCAATTGAACTTGGGTTGATGAGTCGGTACCGCATTGCATCTGCATAGAGTCGAGTGTCGGTCTCTATGATTTGCATTTGACATCATTGTATTTGTGCATTGATGGAATGAACATAAATGTATGTATTTATGTTGGATGATAAGCATTGTGATGATTGTGCTTGGTTTGTATATATATATATATGCCTTGCGATGTATATAGAATGAAATGTGATGATTTGCAGTAAGGATGGTATCGTTGTAATGATACATTGGTAAGTAAACCGGTATGAGTGTTTATGTTGAATAAATGGATATGTATTAGTGATACATGTATTTGAGCATGAATGGATATGCCTATCGGATTTTATGTGTTGATTACGGATTGTTATGCCTTGTAAATGACTTATGGTATATGTTTGATGTTATGTGTATAAATATATACATAGTGATGAGTTGTGGTGAGAACGTGGTATATGTGTATTAGATGTTGAGATATATATAATTATATGCAACGTTATTATGATAATATTTCTCACCCTTCTGCTGTTTTATAATGCTCTATGAGGCATTGCAGATTAGGTATGCTGGTGGTTTTTGGTGAAGCGTGTCTTCACTTCCTTTTGGTCGTTTGGCTCTGATATGTAGCGTCGGGTAGCTAGGATGATTTTGAATTCCTTTTTGTGATGCATTGATTTATGTATCTGGCTGATGAATTATGTGTATAAACCTGATGTTTAATGTGATTCACTGGATGATGTATATATATGTTTGATGTTGCAATGTTTAGATTTTCCGCTTATATTCTAAATATTGATTGATATGTGGGTGTAAGGACTGAGATCCTTTATTGCTGATAGTTACCCCACTGTTGCATATCTATTTGAGCAGGTGTTGTATGTTTTAATTTCATATAAATTATGGCATACCTCTTTTATCCCATGTTATAATTATACTCTGACGGAATTTTTAATATGTGCGTAAATGATTTAATTGATTATTTGGGGGTAAAAAGGGGGTGTTACAGCATGTACTGAGCCATTCTCATCTGAAATTAGTCAAGACTTATCCAAGACCAAGGGAACCAACAGCCTGTGCCCTAACCTTTAGTCAATGGCAAGAGGAGACTTGGATTTCCATTGGCCAACATGGAACAAACACCTGCTGCAGCCACCATTCACTGTGGATCCCAAAACAAACTTGCTCCACTATAAATTGAGCTCATTTGTGTTCAGTTTGAGTACACCAAAGCCATCAAACAAATGCTTTCCTCAAATTCTCTCTTTCACTCCAAAATGCCTTCATTAGTAAGGAAATTCTGAGTTTTTGAGCTAGAGAGCAATTCCACTCAAACTAATCACACACACACCTCATATATATCATATGTAAGCTGTGCAAACCATCAAAAGTGACCTGTAATCACAACATCACAAAGTCACCTCTCAAAACCTCAAAATGACACTTTTTTGCATTTTTCAAGCCATGTCTTGATTCAGTCACTTTCCAAACCAGATAAAACCTCAAACACTCTCTAATTATCATCCTTGAACTATCCCAAATGGTGCCACACATCTGGAACACCATTTGAGAGAGTTGGCATTTTGGCCGTTTTTGACCATTTCGCGAGAAAGTGCACAAACTTGCTCCAGAGGTTTCCAGCCAATTCCAACCATCCTAAAAGCTTCTAAGAGGTCATTTGAGGTTGTCCAAAGCATCAAATCATTTCTGGAACAAAGCACTTGGAAGGTTGCCCAAAATCTCCAAAAAAGAGGTAAAATCCACAACTTGAATTCTTTGAATCATGCTTTCCTTTGTTGTCCACATACATGCATCATATTGAACAATTCTTGAGGTAAAAATATAGTCCTTAATGTGTATGTTGTGAACCTCCCACTGTTTGCATTTTGACATGTTTTTATGTGGAATTTTGGTTGTTTTGAAACCATGTTCAGTTCTGTCTTTTCTTCATTGGTGTGTTCTATACATTAAGTTTTAGTTTGCATGAGTGACACCATTGGATTCCTTGCGAAAAATAGGTCAGGATAGGCTTTTGAGGATCTTGATTCGGTTAAAAATCGAGAGAGTTACGCGTGTTTGAAATTCAACGCGGAACGATGTTTTTAATCGATAACAGTTTTTGTTTTTTAATTTCTGCATTTTATACGTCGATTTTTCGCGTGCGTGAGTAATACCATCGGATTCCTTGCAAAAAATCGGTCAGGTAGGTACTTCCGGATTTTGATTCCGATAAAAATCGAGAGAGTTACGCGTGTTGGAAATTCGGCGCGGAACGGTATTTTCAAAACGATAGCAGTTTTTTCTGCGTTTTGGGCGTCGATTTTCCGTGCGCGTGAGTAATATCATCGGATTCCTTGCGAAAAATCGGTCAGGCAGGTATTTCCGGATTTTGATTCCGATAAAAATTGAGAGTTATGAGTGTTTGAAATTTGATAAAAACGTGTTGAAAATTAAAGTTTCGGTACTCGTTTTTACCCCAAAAAATGTCGAAAATGATATTTTGATATCTTTTCTCTTTTTCTTACTTTTTATTTTCAAAACTCAACCAATTTTTTTCACATAGCAAAAAAATCATCATTTTCCAATTCGTACCCCATAATATTTTAATCAAAAAAATAAAAAAAAAATATTATTTTTAATATATTTAAAAATAGTGTTTTAAATTATTTTAAATGCTTTTAAAATGATTTCTTTTTTTTTTCTTGATTTTTAAAACCAAAATGATTTTAAATATTTATGTTGATAAAATATTTTTTTTCATAAACTTTAATCATTATTTAATGATTTTATTTGATATTTTTATCATTTTTTACTTAATTTTTCTTGAAAAAATGCCTAAAAAATGAAATTGGGGTTTTCTTTGATTTTCACCCTAACAAATCTTTTTTTAAACACTTGGGCCTCTAATAGAGTGTAAGACCCAATCCTTTTTTGACCAAATCATTTTTGGGCCTCATTCATTGTATAAGCCCCGATACCGTCAAAAACAAACGGCGCGATCGTCGCCTTTTTAAGAAATAACCTTGGGCCTCTCCTCGAGCTATAAGACCCATTCAAAACTTTTGGGCCTCTATTAGAGTGTAAGACCCAATCCCCTTTTAACCAAAACAATTTTGGGCCTCACTTATTGTATAAGTCCCTCTGCGTTAAAAGAAAACTTCGGCGCGATCGCCATTTTCAAACGAAAATCAACTGGGCTTCTCTTTGAGCTGTAAGTCCCATTTCTTTTCATTTTTAAACACTTGGGCCTCTATTAGAGTGTAAGACCCAACTTCCTTTTAACCGAAACAATTTTGGGCCTCAGCTATTGTATAAGTCCCGATACGTTAAAAATCTCGGCGCGATCGCCATTTTCAAATTGAAAATATTTTGGGCCTCTCCCTGAGTTGTAAGCCCCATCTTTTGTACAAAAATACACTTTGGGCCTCTAATAGAGTGTAAGACCCAACCCCTCTTTTTTATATTTTCTTATTATTTTTTAATAATTTGGAAAATTAATAACTCCTTCAATTTTGATTATTTTTTATTGGTTCTTTTTCTGAAAAATCACAAAAATAGTAAAATATTTTATTCTACAAAAAAAATCAAATTTATATTATTTATTTAATATAGTTGGTATTTTTGTGAATAAATTCATTTTTAATTGTTTTTAAGCATTTTAAAAGTGAATATTCATCTTGAAAATAAAGACTATGGGCATCCCCTCGTGTTGTAAGCCCCATTTCTTTTCTTTAAACTCTTTGGGCCTCTAATAGAGTGTAAGACCCAACCCCTTTGTAAATACCAAAATTTTGGGCCTCAGTCACTTGTATAAGTCCCACAGTGTTTACAAAACCTCGGCGCGACCGTCGCCCTTTTCAAAATTAACCATTGGGCCTACCCTCGAGTAGTAAGACCCATTTCTTTTCTTAAAACTCACTTGGGCCTCTTGATAGAGTGTAAGACCCATCCCTTTGTACAGAAAACCTTTCTTGGGCCTCAGTCACTTGTATAAGTCCCTCTGTACAAATTCAACAGTGCGCTCACTGTAAAACCCTGGGCCTCTCCTTGAGCTGTAAGCCCCAAATCTTTTTATTTCAAAGCACTTTTCTCCTTTGATTTTGAATATACTGTTGTTTTCAATCTTTCTTTGTTGAACAACTAACCAAACAGCATGGAAGCTCTACAACCGAGTAAGTGTTTACCCGCTTTCATTTACCGCTTTCATATGTATATAACTGTATTGTGGGGCTGTTTCACTGTAAGTCTCCTTTCACAAACTCATATATATATAACTGTATTGTGGGGCTGTTTCGCTGTAAGTCTTCTTTCATAAACTCATATCAACTGTGTAATAATAGTATAGATATTTAGAGTTTCCCCGGCAACTACGTCTAGAACTAGGTGACGCCGTTTCGTTTATTCATAGAAATAGACAACTAGATCCCCAATAGGATCACCAGATACAGTCTTCTCTTCGCCTGTCCTCATTAGGAATTGTCGAGAAACTCTACTCCCCAAGATGAATGTCTTCTCCGTGAATGGCATCTTTGAGTTTCTTCCAAATTCTCAAACTTTCCTGACTTGATCTATTCCTTGTGAATAGCTTGCCTTGAA
Source organism: Lathyrus tuberosus (assembly GCA_022829125.1). Lineage (NCBI taxonomy): Eukaryota > Viridiplantae > Streptophyta > Magnoliopsida > Fabales > Fabaceae > Lathyrus > Lathyrus tuberosus. The sequence goes on along the minus strand of JALAZF010000070.1, from coordinate 220,800 downwards.
TTTCTCGGGGTTTGGGGACCCACGAGCTTCCTAAAAGCACCGGCCTCCTCTTGGGCATCGTACAAGGACCCACAGGCTTCCTAAAAGCAACCCCGCCTCCTCTTGGGCTTCGTACAAGGACCCTACGGCTTCTTAGAAGTATTCACAGCCTCCTCTTAGGCTTCGTATAATGATCTCTTCCTCCGGGAATGATAGCCTCCTCTTGGGCTTAGTACAAGGACCCGTCGGCTTCTTAAAAGTTTCCAGCCTCCTCTTGGGCTTCGTACAAATTGTCCCGACGACCTCCTAGAGGTATAGGAATAGAACCTAGTCATCCTCATAGAACAGTCCTTTCATAGAGTCTACTACTGTTTCTCAAAGCATAGTACAAAAGATGAAACTCTAGACTTGGACGGTCTAATCTCCTTGAGTCTCAAAGACATTCTCAAGTGACCCCTTCGTTAAATAGGAAGGAAACCCGTAGACTCGGACAGTCAATACCCTTTGGATTTTCCGTTTACTCAAAGAGAAGGAAATATCCCTGATCCCCGAATCAAATCCCTGAGTACAGTGTTGCTCATATAAGAACTGATTTTCTCTTTTAAAATCAGTATATTGGACATGTCACTCAACTGAAACAGTCACCATGGCCTCCTCTTGGGCTTTGTTCAATGATTCTTCCCAGCGAAGCATACGTTTAGCCTCCATCTCGGGCTTCGTACGAGATACCAAAATTCTCCCCAGTGGAGCCAAACAAAGTTTAGCCTCTCTCTCGGGCTTTGTACGAGACACATACAGAGACTCTCTTATTGAGTCAAACTTTTCGCCTCCATCTCGGGCTTCGTACGAGATACAAAGACTCTCTTGTTGAGTCAAACTTTTAGCCTCCATCTCGGGCTTCGTACGAGATACAAAGACTCTCTTGTTGAGTCAAACCTTTTAGCCTCCATATCGGGCTTCATACGAGATACAAAAACACTCTCTTGTTGAGTATAAAAGATTCTCCTGTTGAGTCAACCCTTTTAGCCTCTCTCTCGGGCTTCGTACGAGACACATAAAAACTCCCTCTTGTTGGGCCAATAGCCTCCTCTTAGGCTTTGTATAAGAAAACCACTGGTTGATCCAATCAACCTTTTAGCATCAAAGCTGTGCCTCGTTCACAGTACACAAACATCAACAACTCCTTCCCCTTCATCTAATCGCTGTAAGCGGCAAGCCTCTGGATTATCTACATCCATGCCACTGTCCCTCTTTTAGCATGAGAAATTCCTAAGGAAAGATAACATTGCTCTACACTGAGTTAAAGTCTTCTCCTTCAGGTTAAAATCCCCTTTAAAGGAAATTATGGCATTGCTAGGATCCGCGTATCCCGGTTAAAGTAATTCTCCTTTATAACCAGTCACCCAATAGTTGTGACAGACAAACCCTTCTTTAGAGATGACAAATTCTCTCTAAAGTCGAGGTCCTTCAGCTTCATGTCTTGGGCTTTGAACAAGACACAAATAGACTTTTCAGCTTCACATCTTGGGCTTCGAACAAGATACAAATCACCTTTCGCTTCACGTCTTGGGCTTTGAACAAGACACCAAAAACCAATTTCCTCCCATAGAATAGGAGGAACTACGAACGCTCTGATTTCCCTATTTCGGTAAACGGGAATACGTAGGCATAAGATCGAAAGAAAAGATCTTAGCGAGCACAATCAACAAAAAACCCAAATCCCGTATCTCCATCAATCAAAAGCAGTAATTCAAAAACATCAGTCCTAACATCCTAATCCTTGTTCCCCGCTAGAAAGTCCTAGAAAGAAAGAAAACCGTATTGGCGAAAATACAAATAACCAGTACAAAGGCCCCCCCACATTGATAGCATTCGTAACCTAACAGACCGCTGTTTAAACTCAGTATGCAAGCAGGGTTAATTGGAGACATCTATTTCCCTTCCTTATTCAGCTCACAATAGGATAAAAAATGAATCGACCTGTAGTCAAAGCTTAAACCGTAGAGAGCGACCAGCGCTTAAGAACCGCGTCCAAAATCGCTCGCTACACCAGCCCTTATCTTTTGTCTTGTTTGGTTTGGCTGATGGAAATGAAGCCCATGTGCGCATTCCCTTGTTCGAATCATCACACTTGCTTCAGATCCGCCCGTCTAACATTTTGAGAGTTGGGTGATGGGCTGTCAAAGCCCACATGATCTTCACCTGTTCTCTTTTTCTAATATACCCCTTTTATTTATTTACACTTTATATTTTATTATGTTTTCAATAATTTGTTTTCTAAATATTATCATGTTTTCTTTCAAATCAACTCTATTTGATTTCCATTTTTAGATTTCCATTTCTTTTTATTTTCACTATTTTTGGGCCAATGACATATAAAAAATCTTAACTTTGTTGGTTATTTCAAACCCATAAGTTTTGATAAATATGAGGCAACTTTTCATTTCTTTATCTTTGTTGATCAATGAAAGTCGAATATCAAAAGATTATCGATCCTCCGATTAAATCTTGATTAAGACGAGATCAACCTTATTTTATTTCATCTTCTATTTTGGCTAATGATCTCACAAAAATCATGTTTTGTTGATTTATCAAAATCAATAAATCTCTTGATTAGTATGAGGCCACCTTTTATTTATTTTTATTGGTCGATGAAAGTTAAATATAGAGATTATCGATTTACCGATATAAATCTTGATTAAATACGAGACCAACTTTATTTTTCACTTCGAGTCCATTTTCTTTTATTTGGGCCGATGATATCACAAAAATCACGACTTGTCGATCTATTCAAAATCACTAAAGTCGTGATGTATATGAGGCAACCTCTTTTATTTTTTATACCGGACAATGAAAGTCCAACATCATAGATTATCGATTTCTCGATTAAATCATGATTAAAACGAGACCGACTTTATTTTCACTTCCTATCGCATTTATATCCATTTTCATGTTTCGATCAATGAAGTCTTTCTGTTCACAAACGTTATTTGTCAAGGCGATTAACCTTCATTGTTCCAAATCTGTAGTGAGTGATCATCGAGATCTCTTTCTATACTTTGGGATCGTGATAGGTTACCTTCGATAAATTAACGAGAGTTTGTGATTTAAGACGAGGTCTTTACCTTTTCTTTTCGTGTGTCACGATTGTATCGGAGAATGATCATCAATATCATCTCTCCATCGTGTCTTAACACAAAGATTGAATTGTGCCTTCACCTATAGTGTGGTCTTCCTCATAGACCGTGCTACGACGGTTTAGCACTACATTGGACCCGATTCATCGATCCAATAAGTTAATCATCAATCACTGACTTTACTTTCAGTCAATATATCTTGATTTATTTTTGTTCATATTATCTTGATTATATCATTGTTCATGTTGTTCATATATATCATGTTCATACTTGTTCATCTGACCCTCCTTCCAAAGGAAAGTTCTTTTATTTTGACTCCTAAGTCAATAAACCACTCACATTTCATCTTTGGCCTCCTAAGAGCCATTTTCCTCATAGTTTAGTAATAGGATAGAGTTATCGTGAACTTTATGTGATTCTCACCATCATGAGAACTCACTTTCCCTTTACTTAGACTTACAGAGTTATCGTGAACTCTATGTGATTCTCACCATCATGAGAACTTACTTTCCCCTTTTAACGTAGACTTAGAGAGTTATCGTGAACTCTAAAATGAGCTCGTACTCATTTCCCTTTGGAACTTTGACCATAGTCAATGGTTCCTCTTTCACCCTTAGTTAGGTGAACTACGGTTACTCTGATTCTTTAGTCAGATACGTAGGCACAAGATGCGACGTCTTGGCGAGCAAATTTAGTGTACATACTTTTAGGTCTTTACCTTTAGTATATAGCTTAGCAAGCAAACATAACATAACACAAACTAAACAAGAGGTTCCTGTAGAGTACTATAGATACTTAGGATGCTAATACCTTCCCTTCGTATAACCAACCCCCGAACCTTAGATCTCCCCCCTTTAGGTTTTTTTCTAACGATCTTGAACCTTTCCTTTGGATAAATCAAAGTTGGTTGTAAAAGAAATACGATGCAAGTTAATTAATAGCTTGTTATCCGATTTTCACCGCAACAAGTGTCATACACCAATGTAACCAGACAAGTGGTAGTCCGCTTTATCAAAAACAATCTCATATGCCGTTATGATGTTCCAAGCCAGATCATTACTGATAATGGATCTAACTTGATCAACAAGATGATGAAAAAGTTGTGCGCTGAGTTCAAAATTAAACACCATAACTCATCTCCCTACCGGCCTAAGATGAACAGAGCGGTAGAAGCAGCTAATAAAAACATCAAAAAGATAGTTCAAAATATGGTTGTAACCTACAAAGACTGGCACGAGATGCTACCCTTTACTCTTCACGGTTATCGCACATCTGTCTGCACCTCAACAGGGGCAACCCCTTTCTCTCTAGTATATGGTATGGAGGCAGTACTCCCCATAGAAGTAGAGATCCCATCAATCCGGGTATTGATGGAAGCTAAGCTAACAGAAGCTGAATGGTGCCAAAGCAGGCGCGGTGAACTGAACCTCATCGAAGAAAAGAGAATGATAGCTCTATGCCATGGTCAATTATATCAGTAAAGAATTAAGAAAGCGTTCGACAAAAAGGTCTGACCCCGTGTCTTTAGGAAAGGAGACCTCGTGCTCAAGAAGATACAATCATTCCTCACTGATTCCCGGGGCAAATGGACTCCGAATTATGACAGCCCCTATGTGGTCAAGAAAGCCTTTTCAGGCGGCGCCTTGAGACTCGCAACCATGGATGGAGAGGAGTTTGCCTACCCCACGAATGTTGATGTAGTCAAGAAATACTTCGCCTAAATAAAAAAAATATCTCGGTGGATTGAAAACCCGAAAGGGCGGTCTAGGAAAAATTAGAGACATAAGCAAAAACCATCCAGATGGATTGGAAACCTTGAAAAAAAAAATCCAGGCAAAAGTTAAGGATTCATGGCAAGTAACTACGTCCGACAAGGTTAAATCCCCAGCAGTAATGCCATCCATCAGGAAAACTTCAGTCAAGGCCACCTTCGACAGAAGCCCAGAATGTCTAGAATTCAAAGTTGGTATAAGGATATCGGTCGTTATGTTTCAATGTAGCCCATTTTCCCTTAAATTACCATTTTCTAAGCTTTGTAAAAACTCTATGGGATCACGCGCTTGGCTGATTTCCATCCTATCAATAAAATTTGAGCCCTAGTGCTTTTATTTGCTATTCTCATTTGTTTTTGCTTTATAGAATGACATTTTTACATGATCAATGATTCATGAAACAAAAAAATAAATTTACTTGTCAAAGTTTTTCTTCTACTTTTAAAATAAAGATGGCAGTTCCTCTTGACTTTGAACATAAAAAAGGAATCTCGATAGCTTCTCCGGAAGTGATTAAACCTCAAAATACAGAATCAAAGTACTCCTTCTAAACCAGTACACCTGAATGAAGGATCAACTATTTCAGATGCAATGTCTCATCTGATATTCCCGGCAGAGCTCTTACCTCTTAAGACCGATTGACGATTCTGTTTTCTCCACGGGGTCTACCTCTCCCAAGCAAGACAGGATTGCTATCTTGAACTAATGGTACTTTTCATTCCCCCGCAGTGGCCGAGTATCCAGTCGTGTTCATCCAATAATTTGTATGTTGTGTCAGTTTTGTCAGAATAAACATACATACGTCATTCATAATTGATTCATATTCATGTTCATATTGCATTGCTGTCACTTTGGTCATACTTATTCCCAAGTGATAAATGTAACGCCCCAGTTTTTGTTAGTTTTATTTAATCGAGTCGATTTAATTATTTTATTATTATATTATTTTATTCTTGACTTTTATTTGGCAATATATTATTTTTCATCGTGATTATGTTTTATCGTGTTTTGGGAGTGTTTGCGAGATATTTGAGTGTAGGGGTATTTTGGTCTTTTTACTTATTTTCTTAAGTTAGAACTTAAAGAGAAAAAAAGAGAGAAAATAGAAAGGAAAGAAAAAGAGAAGAAGAAAAAGAGAAGAAGAAAAAGAGAAAGAAGGAAAAGAAGAGAAGAAAAAGAGAGAAAAACTTGGGGTTTAAGAAATTGAATCAACCAACTTTTCAAACACGATTAAATCGGGTAAGGGTGCGAAACTCGATTATTCTATACTTGTGTATGATTATGTATGTATGTATTTGTTGATTGTTGGGTTGAAATTGGATATAGAACCAAAACCATAATATGTTGAAATTGTTGGAAATTGATTCAAATTGTGTCTGAAATCATGTTTTGATGTTCCTAATTGCTGAGACATGTTAGATAGGTGTTGTTGTGTATTCAATTGGTAATTTTCTGGTGTTTTGGTGAGATTTGGAGTTGAATTTGGGTGAACCCGTAGCAGAAAAAATCTGCAGGAAAATTTCTGGGTTTCTTTACCCATACGCGTAACACGCAGGGCAATACGCGTATTGGTTTGGGCAATACACGTATGGCAAGGGGAATTTTGGGCATTACGCGTATGGAAATCCATTTTTCTCGGCCATCTGTTGATTTGCGTAATGGTACGCGTATCTGGCAAGGCAATACGCGTAACGTGTGAGCCATTACGCGTATGGAGTTTTTAGTGGGGTTTTTGGGGAGAATTTGGTCTCTGCCCATACGCGTATCAAGTTAGGCAATACGCGTATGGAATGGGCGAGTGAGCTCGGCATTACGCGTATGGATCAGGGCAATACGCGTATGACCAGAGAGGGTGCAGAATTGTGCCATTTCGCGATTCCTTTTTTTTTTAATTCCATAACTTGTGTTCCGATTATCCGTTTTGAATATTCTTGGTATCGTTGGAAAGCTATTGAGATGTACTTTATTATTAAAATGGTTTTGAGAGTTGTGGCCGATTTAATTATGTCGGGAATTTGGAATAGTGTCGTTTTGTCGATTTTTACCGTCATAATTGTGTGCAATTGATGTGTATCATGCAATGTGCTTTTGATATGGGTATCGTATGACTTATGTGATGTTATATGATGTGAATGCATGTGATGACATGTTGTGATGATGGTTTGTGGCCTAAGGGCAAGTAAATGCATTGTGTTGTGTTTGGTTGTAAATGCATGATTTGGTTGCATATATATGTGCATTTGAATGTCATGAGTCATTGTATGCCAAGCATCATGATATGCATTCTTGTGATGTCGTGTGCCCTAGTGGGTGTGAGCGACGAAACGGTTCCAGAGGGAATCCGCTATAACATCGTGTGCCTTATACAAAGAGGTGTGAGCGATGATTATAGACGATCGTGTGCCTTATACAAAGAGGTGTGAGCGACCGGGTCGTGTGCCTTATACAAAGAGGTGTGAGCGACCGGGTCGTGTGCCTTATACAAAGAGGTGTGAGCGATCCATAAACGTCGTGTGCCTTATACAAAGAGGTGTGAGTGACGGGGAACATCGTTTGCCCGACGGGGGTTACACTAAGTAACAAGCGATGATTCCAATAGTTCCTGAGTGAACTAATGATGAGATGATGGATGGATGGTACTGCATTGCATTGCATAGAGTCATTGTGTCGGTCTCTGTGCATTTGCATAAATCATGAATGTAATTCATGCTATTGATATATATATATATATATATATATATATATATATATATATATATATATATATATGTTGGTGATAAATGTATTGTGCATGGTTGATATACCTTGGTGATGGATATATGAGATATGCATCGTGTTGTTTTGTATTTGAATTATGGTGTAAATTGTGGTGAGAACGTTTTGTATGTGTATTTTGGGTTATTATATAATTGTATGCAATTGTATTATGATTGTGTTTCTCACCCTTCTGCTGTTTTGAATGCTCTATGAGGCATTGCAGATTAGATGCTGGATGTCTTTTTGTGAAGCTTAGGTCGTTATTCTTTTATCGGTCGGCTCTGATATGTAGCACCGGGTAGTCGGGGAGATCGTTTATGTGTGTATGTATATGTTCTTTTGGATTGTATATGTATGATACTGTATATGACAGACAAACTTTTATGTTATATATATATATATGAGATTCAGTGCAGATTTTCCGTTTATATTGTGTAACTGAATTTGGGGTTAGGAACTGAGTTCCCCTGTTATTTGCTACCTGATTGTTGCATATCTATATGAGCAGGTTGTTGTATTTTGTTTCAATTGATGTGACACCTCCGTCTATGCTTTGTTTCAATTGATGTGACACCTCCGTCTATGCCATGAATGTTTTAATTATACTCTGATTATTTGTTATCGCTTTATTTAATTGGGGGTATACATTGGGGGTGTTACATTAAGTGGCATCAAAGCCAGTCCGTGCTAGTCTGTGTCGGTTGTTGTGTTTGGGTGAGCTGTTTGTTTAACCATAGTTGCTATTATTGGATATAAACAGAATATGGCTAGTAGGAATGGCGCTGCTCTTGCTGCTGCTATGCAAGCTATGGCTCATGCTGTGCGGGGTGTACCTAATGCTGGCGAGAATGATGAGTTCAGGAAGAACAAACCGCCTGTCTTCAAAGGGAGACATGATCCTGATGGTGCACAAATTTGGCTTAAGGAGATTGAAAGAATCTTTCGAGTGATGGACTGTGCTGAGGAAAATAAGGTGAGACTGGGTACTCACATGTTGCTGGAGGAGGCTGATGATTGGTGGGTTAGTATGCGTCATGTGTTGGAAGCTGCAGATGAAGAGGTCACTTGGACTTTGTTTAGCAGGGAGTTTTTGAGGAAGTATTTTACCAAAGATGTAAGAGGAAAGAAAGAGATAGAGTTCTTGGAGTTGAAACAAGGTAATATGTCTGTTATTGATTACACTGCTAAGTTTGTGGAGCTTGTTCAGTTTTATCCACATTATACTGAAGCAACTGCGGAGTTTTCCAAATGTTTGAAGTTTGAGAACGGATTGCGTCCTGAGATCAAGCAGGAAATCAGTTATCAAAGGATTAGGAGGTTTTCAGATTTGGTGGATTGTAGTAGGATTTATGAGGAGGATAGCAAAGCCCGTTCTACTCACTATAAGAGTGTGAACGAAAGGAAAGGGAAGCAACCGGAGCGACTCATTCATTTATTTCGTCTGAGTGCACGAAGCATTTGAAATATTTGTTGTCTTCGATGGGTGGAGAGATGGTTATTAATACTCCTGCAATGGGGTCTGTAACTACTTCTTTGGTTGCAGTTCAAACGAGTTCATATCGATTGTTATCGTAAATTGGTGCGATTTCCTTTACTTGAGGAAGACGAGGAATCGAGTTTCTTATCTACCAAAGAGTTGAAGAAACTTTTGGCGGAGGAAGCTCAGTTGTTTGGGTTATTTGCATCGTTGATAGTGGATAGTCAAGTTGCACTTGATGTGTTTCCAGTTGTGTGTGAATTTCCAGAGGTGTTTCTGGAGGATATTTCAGATGTGCCGCCAGAGAGAGAGGTGAAGTTTTCTATAGATCTAGTTCCTGGTACTAGACCTGTATCTATGGCACCTTATCGTATGTCGGCATCTGAGTTGGTTGAGTTGAAGAAGAAGTTGAATGAATTATTGGAAAAGAGGTTTGTGAGACCGAGTGTATCGCCTTGGGGTGCTCCAGTTTTATTGGTGAAAAAGAAGGATGGAAGTATGCGATTGTGTATTGATTATCGCCAGCTGAATAAGGTGACGATTAAGAATAAGTATCCTCTTCCGAGAATTGATGATCTGATGGACCAGTTGGTAGGTGCGTGTGTGTTTAGTAAGATTGATTTGAGGTCAGGTTATCATCAGATTAGAGTGAAAGAGGACGATATTCAGAAGACGGCTTTTAGGACACGATACGGTCATTACGAATATTCTGTGATGCCGTTCAGGGTTTCTAATACGCCGGGTGTGTTTATGGAGTATATGAATCATATTTTCCATGAGCATTTGGATCGATTTGTTGTTGTGTTTATTGATGACATATTGATTTATTCTAAGTCCCGGGAGGAACATGCGGAACATTTGCGTGTTGTGTTGCAAATTTTGAAGGAAAGGAGACTTTTTGCCAAGTTGTCCAAGTGTGAGTTCTGGTTGTCAAAAGTGAGTTTTCTTGGGCATGTGATTTCAGGTAATGGTATTGCTGTGGATCCATCTAAAGTAGATGCAGTTCTACAATGGGAGGCTCCTAGATCTGTTACTGAAATTAGAAGCTTTTTGGATTTAGCTGGATATTATCGAAGATTCATTGAAGGTTTTTCCAAGTTAGCACTTACTTTGACCCAACTGACTTGTAAAGGTAAAGCGTTCATTTGAGATATTCAGTGTGAGGAATGTTTTAGTGAGCTGAAGAGAAGATTAACTACTACTCCGATTTTGATCTTACCAAATCCTAGTGAACCGTTTGTGGTGTATTGTGATGCGTCTTTGATTGGTTTAGGTTGAGTGTTGATGCAAGAAGGTAAGGTTGTGGCTTATGCTTCGAGACAATTGAGGATTCATGAGAAGAATTACCCTACTCATGATTTGGAATTAGCGGCAGTGGTTTTTGTGTTGAAAATTTGGAGGCATTATCTCTATGGTGCAAGATTCGAAGTCTTTAGCGATCATAAAAGTTTGAAATACTTGTTTGATCAGAAAGAGTTGAATATGAGGCAACGGAGATGGTTGGAATTTTTGAAGGACTACGATTTTGGCTTGAATTACCATCCTGGTAAAGCTAATGTGGTAGCCGATGCGTTAAGCCGGAAATCTTTGCATATGTCCGCTTTGATGGTTAAAGAGTGGGAACTTTTAGAAGCATTTAGAGATTTGAGTTTGGTGTGTGAATTGACATCTGATAGTGTGAGGCTTGGTATGTTAAAGGTCACTAATGATTTTCTGTTAACCGTTAGCGAGAAACAGAAGTTGGATGTGAAATTTGTTGATTTGATGACGGTTGGAGATCAAAGTGTGAATGGTGACTTTAAGGTGGATGATAAGGGTGTTTTGAGATTCCGTGGTAGAATTTGTATTCCTGATGATTCGGACTTGAAAAAGATGATTTTGGAGGAAGGACACCGGAGTAATTTGAGTATACATCCGGGAGCTAATAAGATGTATCAAGATTTGAAGAAGATCTTTTGGTGGCCTGGATTGAAGAGGGATGTGGCTCAGTTTGTTTATGTGTGTTTGACGTATCAGAAGTCTAAGGTAGAACATCAGAAGCCTAGTGGATTGTTGCAACCGTTGGATATTCCCGAGTGGAAATGGGACATCATTTCTATGGATTTTGTGACAGGGTTGTCGAATACACAGAGGGGACATAATGCCATTTGGGTAGTTGTGGATAGGCTGACTAAATCGACGCATTTCATTCTGATTGACATCAGTTTTTCTTTGGAGAGGTTGGCTGAGATTTATATCAGTGTGATTGTGAAATTACATGGTGTTCCATTGAGTATTGTTTTAGATCGAGATCCGAGGTTTACTTCCAGATTTTGGGAAAGTTTGCAAAAGGGGTTAGGTTCCAAGTTGAGATTGAGTTCTGCTTATCATCCGCAGACGGATGGTCATACCGAGAAAACTATTCAGTCGTTGGAAGATTTGCTGAGAGCGTGTGTTCTTGAACAAGGTGGTGCTTGGGATAGTTATCTTGCGTTGGTGAAATTCACGTATAATAACAGTTTCTATTAAAGTATTGGAATGACACCTTTTGAAGCATTGTATGGAAGGAGATGTCGAACGCCGTTGTGTTGGCATGAATCTGGTGAGAGTTCGGTGGTTGGACCGGAGTTAGTGCAACAGACTACGGAAAAGGTGAAACTTATTCGTGAGAAAATGAAGGCTTCTCAGAGTAGGCAGAAGAGTTATCATGATCGAAGGAGGAAAGATCTTGAGTTTCAAGAAGGCGATCATGTATTTTTGAGAGTTACACCGGTGACGGGTGTTGGTCGTGCATTGAAGTCGAAGAAGCTTACTTCTCGGTTTATTGGTCCTTATCAGATATCTGCGAGAGTGGGTGCTGTGGCTTATCGGGTGGCGTTGCCGCCGAGTCTTTCGAATTTGCACGATGTGTTTCATGTTTCACAACTTTGGAAGTATGTTCCGGAACCGTCGCATGTGATTCCGATGGATGAGGTAGAGGTAAGGGAGAACCTTACGGTTGAGGCATTACCGGTGAGGATTTTGGATCGCGAGTGTTAACCCTCATTTTCGATGCTAGGAAAGATTAAAGCTATTTTAAGTTAAAAAATTATTTTTAACATAAAGAAGGCTTTGACCCAGCTTTGGTGAAGCCTGAGTCGAATAGAGGTTTTGGAAACCTCAAAAATGGCTAAGTGTTGGGAAAGGTTTGACCATGGGAATATGGAAAAGCGCGCTGAAGTTGTTATGCTAAGGCTGGAGGGAATTTCCAATGTTTGAAATTTAAATAAGAGCAGTTGTGAACGTGGGAACAGTTGAGACCAAGGAGAAGGCGCCAAAATCCACATGTTTGAAGCAATAACCACCACTTAGTAGTTATTTACTAGCACTATAAATAGGAGTTAGTTCTATGTAATAGGTGTGTTCATATTTCTGTACAAGTTACTCAAAGAAACTCAAAGTACCCGCGTGTAGAGAAACGAGTTCGTGAGAATGTACGTAATGTAACACCACTTTCCTTCACCAATGCAATTTATCTTCATCATGTTTAAGATTCAGCCATTTACTTTCCATGCCTTTACAATTTCTTGAACTTTATCTTACATGCCAAATTTATTTTCAAAGTCCTTTATTTTTCCTGCACTTTACCTTCGACAGCAATTTTATCATTCCAGCCTTTACTTTTCAAGAACGTGGAGTTCGTCGCATTTTACTTTCAAAGCTTTTTACTCAGTGTCATTTCCTTTCGACGCCTTAATTTTTGCATCCTTTATCTACAGCCCTTTAAATTTCAAGCCTTTACTTTACCTTATTGCAAGTAGTCAAACGTGGAGTTCAGTTAGATTTTATTCCAGCATTGTCGAACGTGGAGTTCAATTTCCATTCTCTTTAATTTTCATTTGTCATTTACACTTGTCTCTCAAATTTAGCACATGTCCTAGGATTTGTGTGGTCGATCCTGCAAGTTAGTCAGTTTTCATTTAAGATTGATAGACCAGAGGTTGTTTACCAAAATTCACAGTAAACAAATTGGCACACCCGGTGGGACCCAGTGCTAAGTTTTACACTTTTTGTCAACCTTATCTTTCTTGGTGAAGAAGTACTTTCATTGTATGTTATTGAGAAGTGGGAAGTTAGCCACAACAAATGAAGGGATACCAAAGAGAATATACACTAAGAGAATGGCAACTAATGCTAGCCAGCAAGTTGATCCTCAAGGGAGTATTTCAAACACTCAGGCAAGTAGCAGTATGGGGTCTCAAAGCACACCATCACCAGTGTCTTCGACAAGAGGACAGGCGTCACTTCCATTAGTAGTGTCTGAACCAGGATCAACATATACAAAAGCATATACTCAACCTGTGTTGGAATACATAGGACCACAAAGTCCTAATTCACCAACACCCCCTGGAGGAAATTCAATGTACAGGCATGTCCCTCATCCAGGTTTTCCACATCCAGGTTCAAGGAGTCAACCCTATGGTATGCCTACATCAATGATGCAAAATCTGCAGAATACTCCACCTATATTTTCAGAAACTGTAGTGTCTTCGCCATTACAAGGGCCAGGATCAGGAGGGCAAAATAATCAGAGTATAGGTGTTGGTTACTTTGTTCAAACGCCTAGCCTTACAAATACATTCATAAATTGTTTGAGACAACAGATGGATAAAAGTAACATGCAAATGGTGCATACGTTGTCTCAGACAATGGGAGAAGTTTTTCAACCCTTGATTCAAAATACGACTCAAACTAACCAATAATTGGCTGCACAAGTGGCACGCATGGCTGATTTCATGGGAGTACCAGTGGTGGAATGAAGAGCAACTGTTGTCGAAGATATCCCAAGACGTCATCCACGTCAGATACCTGAGGCGAACTTGGAAGATCAAGAGATGATTGATCATTTTAGAGTCGAACCACCAAGAAACCAGATGCCATACCAGATGGAGGAAGAGCCAGTAGTGATGGTGAACATGAACCAAAATGCAGATCAATTACTTAGACAGGTTCAACATCGAAATCAAGCAGAAGAAAATAACCTTGCAGCCATGGTTGAAAGGATAATTACCATAAATGGTGTGAATTTTGGCTTCACCAGGCCAAATTATACTTCGCCTATAGTGGATTATATTCTCCAAGCAGAATTACCCCCTAGGACGAAGGTTCCAAAGTTTAGCAAGTTTTCAGGAGATACTACTGAATCTACTGTCGAACATGTGGCTAGGTATTTGATTGAAGCAGGCGAAATTACAACTGACGAAAGCCTTAGGATCAAATACTTCCCAAGTTCCCTTACCAAGAATGCCTTCACATGGTTTACTACTTTGCCTCCAAATTCCATATACAATTGGACCCAACTAGAACGTTTGTTTCATGAACAGTTCTACATGGGGCAAACTAAGATTAGTTTGAAAGAGTTGGCTAGCATCAAACGCAAAGTTACTGAGCCAATTGATGACTACCTGAATAGGTTTCGACTTCTTAAAGCTAAGTGCTTTACACAAGTGCCAGAACATGAGTTGGTCGAAATGGCTGCTGGGGGTCTTGATTATTCCATTAGGAAGAAATTAGATACCCAATATCTTAGAGATATGGCCCAGTTGGCTGATAGGGTTCGACAGCTAGAAAGGTTGAAAGAAGAAAAGGCTAAATTCAGCAGGGGTAAAAAAGTAGCCTTTGTTGAATGCAATGAAGATGTGGAGAATCTGTATGGTGAAACATCTTATTTCGATGGAAATGAGGTTGACGTTGCTGAGTTAAAGCAAGGTCCACCTTATGCCTGCAAATTATTAGCTCCCTCAGAAGGAAAAAATCCTGTCGAATCTAACGACAAATTTCCTAAGAAAACATACACTTTCGACGTTACTAAGTGTGACGAAATTTTTGATTTATTAGTTAAAGATGGGCAAATGATAGTACCTGCTGGTGCTAAGATGCCACCTTTAGAACAAAGAAAGAAAAGAGGTTTTTGTAAGTACCATAATTTTTTGGGTCATAAAACTTCTCAATGTTTTCTTTTTAGGGATTTGGTGCAAAATGCTATCCAAGAAGGAAGGCTGAAGTTTGGTGACAAAGGCAAAGCTCAGATGAAAATTGACTCTGACCCATTGCAAGTTGCAGAGGTTAACTATACAGAGCCTCACGAGGTTCAGATGGTCGAAGCCACAGAGGAATTTGATGAGTCAGTCAACATGGTGGAAGTTACTGAGGACTTCGCCACCAATCCTGTGATAACTGAAGGTTTCAGTAAGGCTGCAAATGGCCTGAATGTTGATGGTACCAGTCTAATGTTGGTGACCAAAGAAACTGCTGCTAAGTTTGTTGAAATGGATAATGCTGCCAAGGTTTTGGATATGGCAGTGAGTGGATTGAAGATAAATGCCAATGAAGGCATTAACATGGTCGAATTGGTTGAAGAATCTGATTCTAGCTCAGGTAGCTTCAGCACCAATGAAGCCATGGGCAGAAATGCCCCCAAAGTCCAAGTTGTTAAGGAATTGGAAGATGACTTACTGTTGGTAGGAGAGATGATAGACATGGACGGTTGTTTGGTGGAAAACTGGATATGTATGGCAGCTGAACAATTCTTCATGACATCCCCAGATGTCGAAAAGGTTAATGCTAAAGAAATGGTTGAAGCTAAAAAAGCTGCTTGGCAAGAAGCTTCCCAAAAAGCTGCAAAAGCAGCAACAAGTGGTGGATGTCTGGCGAAGGCCACTGAAAGTCTAGAAGCCCATTTCTCTAAGATGCACTTAAAGGACAGAATTGATGTCAATATGGTCGAAATTATAGACCAAAAAGCTGAACAGGTGAGTAAGGCAGATGAACAAGAAGAGCAAGACAAGATAGCCTATCCTAAGCAAGAGGAGACAATTGTGGATTTTCTGCACCGTTGCCAGAAGAAAGGTTCTGGAGTAATGTTATGTCCTAGATGCAGCACCATTTTTGATGAGAAAGCTGCCCACAAGTTAGACGATGTCAAAAAAGCTGGTGGAAACTGGGGGCAGAAGGTAAATAAAGGTCCCAAAGGTTTTAACCATAGACGACTTTCGACAGGGTTAAAAAACCAAGTACCTGGAGTTAGGCCAGGTACATTCAAACCAGCTGCGAATGTGCCAACAGGTAGTTGGATCAAGCCTATCGAAGGGAGAGGACAGAAGAAGAAGTGGGAGAAATTTGATATGGAAAGAGGTTCTTCATTTGAGTGTAGAAAAGAGAACCATACCACCAACAAATCAACATACATTTCTCAAAATTACAAGGGTAAAAATCCCATGTCTAGATCACAATGGCGAAGAGAGCAACGCAGGCGAAAGGCTATCAGGGAGGCTCAGGTTCAAGGAGAGTCAAGCACCAATGTTGATAATCAAGCTGGGGCAATTGAGAAGATGCCCATAAGACAAAAGTTGTTCACTGTTCAGCCAGAAAAGAAGGTTGAAGATGATGAGAATATGACTGATAACTTCGACAGTGAACCAACAGCTTCTCTAGATATTCTTGTGAATGTGGTGTCAGTAATGCCAAAAGAATTTGGTCAAGTCTCAGAGGTCGAAGACTTGGATCAAACTGCTGAATTGGAAATGTTGGCACACAAGCCTGTGTGTTATTACATCATGAACAATGGGTGCATCGAAGAACATAATTCTTTCTTTGAATGCCCCACAGAGGCAATGAAGGGTCATTTGAAGCCTCTTTACATTACTGGCAAAGTAGAAAATGTTCCTGTCAACAAAATTTTGGTGGATTGTGGTGCAACTGTTAATTTAATGCCAAGATTTTTGCTGACCAAGATTAGGAAGTTTGAGACTGATACCAAACCCCACAACATGGTTCTGTCGAACTATGAAGGAAAAGTTGGTTCCACTCTAGGAGTGATTCAAGTGGATCTCACTGTGGGAACCATTACCAGACCAACAGTGTTTATTATCGTCGAGACGAAAGCTAACTACAATATACTCTTGGGTAGGGAGTGGATTCATGGAATAGGAGATGTACCTTCATCTATGCATCAAAGAATCACCATTTGGAGACCAGATGGAATAGTTGAAAATATTGAAGCTGATCAAGGGTACTTTAAGGTGCCTATTAATCATGTGGATAGTAGGCAATTTGAGAAACATCTGGCAAACATTGCTCCATGTCCTCCAGCTGATTTTGAGTTTACGCCTGATGTAGAAACGTTTTATTCATTATATTTACACCCTGTCGAAGGTTTCAGATGGGACAGGGAGGTACCAGGAGGAAGGTTGCCATGCTTAGGCTCACCTCCAATAGAGTCCATAGGACGGGGAGATGAATTCAGTGATCATGACTGAGTTCGACGCTTTAAAAAGAATTTCGGCCTATGTGGCCGAAACAAAACTACAAGCGGCTTTGGAAGCCGCCAATGACTATATGGCTGGCGAAGCCATTTCTGAATTATATCAAGAAGGTCCTGGTAAGGACTTCGACCCAAAACCTCCAGATAAGGTTGAAACTGGAGAGCAAAGCCAGAGGCTCGACGCCATCTATGAAGATGAGCCTTTGGGATTTGAGAAGGATCCGTTGGCAAATAATATCAAAATGCTAGCACAAGATCCTTTAGAAGAAGTTGACCTCAGTGAGGGGACAACCAAAAGGCCTACTTACATCAGTGTTAATCTTGATCCCCAATTAAAGGTTGAAGTGGTTCAGTTGTTGAAAGAGTTCAAGGACTGCTTCGTCTGGGATTATGATGAGATGCCTGGTTTGAGTAGGGAGTTGGTCGAATACAGGTTGCCTATGACGCCTGGGAAAAAACCAGTCAAGCAAAATCCAAGACGGTTTGCCCCAGAGATATTGTCAAAGATCAAAGAGGAAGTCGAAAGACTGCTTCGTTGTAAATTCATTCGCACTGCAAGGTATGTCGAATGGTTGGCTAATATAGTACCCGTTATTAAAAAGAATGGGTCTTTGAGAGTTTGCATTGATTTTAGAGATTTAAACTCTACAACTCCTAAAGATGAATATTCAATTCTAGTAGCAGAAATGTTAATAGATTCTGCAGCAGGACATGACTATCTTAGTATGCTGGATGGATATTCTGGCTACAACCAAATATTCATTGCTGAGGAAGATGTTCATAAAACTGCTTTTAGATGCCCTGGAGCCTTTGGCACCAATGAATGGGTAGTGATGCCTTTTGGTCTCAAAAATGCTGGTGCCACTTATCAAAGGGCAATGAATTCAATCTTCCACAATTTTATAGACACATTCATGCAAATTTATATTGATGATATTGTTATAAAATCTATTTCTGGGAAAAGTCACATTGACCATCTTCGACAGTCCTTTGAAAGGATGAGAAAATATGGTCTTAAGATGAATCCTCTCAAATGTGCTTTTTGTGTGCAGGCAGGGGATTTCCTAGGCTTTGTGGTCCACAAGAAAGGGATTAAAATAAATCAGAATAAAACCAAAGCCATAATAGAGGCAAAAACGCCATCAACTAAAAAGGAGTTGCAGTCGTTGCTGGGCAAGATCAACTTCATAATAAGGTTTATATCCAACCTGAGTGGCAAAACACAAGCCTTTTCGCCATTGCTTCGTTTCAACAAAGATGGTTTTGAGTGGGGGCAATTACAGCAGGAAGCCTTCGACAAGATCAAGGAATACCTAAGCCACCCTCCAATTCTTTCACCACCTCGTAGAAACAAGAGTATGAGATTGTATATAGCTGCATCAGATAAAACTCTAGGGAGCATGTTAGCTCAGGAGGATGAAAATGGAGTCGAAAGAGCCGTTTATTACCTTAGTCGAGTTTTAAATGATGAAGAAACTAGGTATAGCATGATTGAAAAGTTATGTTTATGCTTGTATTTCTCTTGTACTAAATTGAAGCAATATATAAAGCCAGCTGATGTGTATGTTTCTTCTCACTTTGATGTTGTAAAACATATGTTATCTAAACCTATTTTGCATAGTCGAATCGGCAAATGGGCATTAGCATTAACAGAATTTTCCCTAACATATTAACCTTTAAAAGCTGTGAAAGGGAAAATAGGTGCAGACCTTATAGTTGATCACTCCATAAATGAAAATGATTTGAATTATGTTGAATTAAAATCCTGGAAGTTATACTTTGATGGATCAAGTCATAAAAATGGAACAGGAGTGGGAATACACATTATTTCTCCTGAAAAAATTCCAACAAAATAAAAGTACAAGGTCGAAGGACCTTACTCTAACAATGAGGCTGAATATGAAGCATTAATTGCTGGCCTTGAAATTTTGTTAGAATTGGGGGCAACTAGAGTCGAAGTAATGGGAGACTCAGAATTGGTTATAAAACAAATCACAAAGGAGTATAAATGTGTTAAAGAAAATCTCATTATGTACTTTGTGATAACCAATAGATTATTAAAGAAATTTGAGGTAGTGGCCATCCAACACATACCTAGAATAGAGAACCAAGTTGCTAACGAATTGGCTCAAATTGCCTCTGGATACAAGGTGTCGAAGGAAAACATTCAAGAAGTAATTGAAGCAAGAGGTAAAGTGGTGGCTGTTGGATTGTGCCCATCAGACTTAGAAACAACTAAGCTTGGGTGCATAGATGGCGAAAATTTTGAAATTTTGGCCATAGATAATGTAACAGATGAAGATTGGAGGAAGCCCATAGTTGAGTATTTGCAAAACCCAACGGCTTCGACAGAGCGAAAAATTAGGTATCAAGCTTTAAGCTATGTACTTTTGGGTAATGAATTGTTTAAAAAGACCCCTGAGGGAGTCTTATTGAAATGCCTTAGTGAAGCAGAGGCATATTTGGCTCTTTCGACAGTACATAGTGGGGCATGTGGACCACAACAAGTTGGCCAGAAGATGAAATGGCTGTTGTTTCGACAAGGCATGTATTGGGCTACTATGCTGAAAGATTGCATAGAATTTGCTAAGGGTTGCCAAGAATGTCAAATTCATGCTGGCATATAGCATATCCCTGCAAGTGAATTACATTCCATAGTGAAACCATGGCCTTTCAGAGGATGGGCTTTGGATATAGTGGGAGAGATTCGACCAGCATCTTCAAAGAACCAAAGATATATTTTGGTGGGAATTGATTATTTCACCAAGTGGATTGAAGCAATACCACTGGCGAATATAGGTCAAGAAGATGTTATTGAATTCATTCAAAATCACATTATTTATAGATTTGGTATTCCTGAAACAATCACTACGGATCAAGGATCAGTGTTTACTGGTCGAAAGGTGCAGGAGTTTGCCAAAGAAATAGGTTTCAAGTTATTGACTTCTACACCTTATTATGCCCAGGCCAATGGGCAAGTCGAAGCTGCCAATAAGGTAGTGATTAGACTAATTAAGAAGCATGTGGGAAAGAGGCCTAGAAATTGGCACAAGACGTTAGACCAAGTTCTTAGGGCATGTTTAACATCCCCTAAAGAGGCTACCAACACTACCCCATTTCGACTTACTTTTGGTCGTGATGCAGTATTGCCTGTTGAGATTTATTTACAGTCTATAAGAGTTCAAAGACATCACGAGATTCCCTCTGAGAATTATTGGGAAATGATGATGAATGAGTTAGTGGATTTGGATGAAGAAAGGCTTAGAGCCTTGGAGTTGTTAAGAAGGCAAAAGAAAAGGGTCGAAGAATCCTACAACAAAAAGGTTAAGTCTAAGTCTTTTGCATGTGGGGAATTAGTTTGGAAAGTGATTTTGCCCATGGATTGAAAGGATAGAACATTAGGCAAATGGTCTCCTAAGTGGGAAGGCCCGTTCCAAGTCATACAAGTTTTCTCTAATGGAGCTTATGAAGTGGAAGAGTTAGACAAAGATAAAAGAGTCTTGAAAGTAAATGGCAAGTATTTGAAAAAATATAAGCCTATGCTGCAAGAGATTCATATTAAAGCATAAGCTTTATTCAATAAAAAGAAAGCCAAAATAGGCCAAGTTAGGCTAATATGGCATACAAAGCAGAATTAATACAACAATTTCTAATCAAGGAAAGGTTATTCATAATCTCTCCAATCTATGGATTTGAGGAAATCCATATAATCTGCATCTGGTTCATCATCAGAGTCTTGGGTGCTGGAGCGCCCTTTCTTAGAGATCTTCATTTTAGTTTCTCTCTTCTTGGCTTGAGAGGTTGCTCCAATGGAGGCTTCAGGTTTCTTGGTTGCCTCCATCTTTTTTGTTTCCTCAACTGCCTTTACCTTTTCAGCCATTTTCTTGGCTGATGATTTCTCTGAATTATTCATGTTTGCTTCTATGCAAAACATGGTCATGTGGAAGAAATTTATAGAGGCGAAGTACCGATTGGATTGGCCAGTCAAACGGTGGAAACACGTGAGTTATTCTTGGAAGTATGCCTGAGGGCTATGCTATAAATGTTACTTTAAAAGCTAGAGGCTTATGCCTTGGAATTTAAAGCTCGAAAGTTTGACTTTCCAAGAAAAGATAGAATGCCTTAATTGCAAATTTGACTGATGAGAGGCAACAAATAAAGTGCATCATAATATAATATGGGTCGAAAGCAGTTAATGGCAAAATAATAATGATTGATTAAGTAATGCCAAAGGCATAAAACTGTCATTACATAAGGGCCTGAAAAAGGCCAAGAAACAAATGATGGGTTAAGCAAATAAAGGTCTTGAAAGCATCAGAAGGGAAGCCTCGACTCCAACTAGGCAAAGGTTTCGATGTGATGTTTGAGGCGAGCATTGCACAAGGACTCTCAAGCTTGGTTGTGGCAAGCTGTTTCTCAAGTTTTTGAGCTGCCTAAACACGATCTATGGCATGTTTCATTTCCCTAGCCATCTCAGTGGTGTCGAAGTTCTGCAAATCACGGTTGCATTTTTCAGCATCCTCAATTTTAGCTTGTAACTCAGTGATTTGCTGCTTCTAGGCTTCATTGTTCTTCTTATTGGAGGCTATTTCATGTTGTGTTTTCTTTTGTTTAGCCTCTATACTTTCGACCTTCTCATATGACTCCTTTGCACCACACCAAGCTGCACTCTCAAGACCAGATGTTTCCTCTAGGGCCTTCCTGATAGATGGAAGTAGCTTTATCTCTGCAGCTATTTGGTTCACCACAGCAGTTAATTCTATCAGAAAACCAAAAACGTCTGATTAAGAGTGGTGAGTTCCAGCTTTCCAAGGGTATCCTTCAAATAAGCAGTTGCAGATGGGTCTGAGGCCAAAACTCTGTGAATATCCCCCCTGAAGAATTTTTTCTTGATGGCTTGGAGAATTGGTTGGGCGAAGTCATCTGATGCTGGAGTCGAAGAGACAGAAGAAGAAGAACCATACCTCTGCCCAAGAATTAATTTGGTAAACTCACGTGGGTTCGACCACTTGAGTGCTGTCAGTGAGTCTCCAGGCGGTGGAAGGACTATGGGCGAAGGAGTATGGTGGGGATTAGGATCAGTTTGTTCTTCTTCCTCTTCTTCTGATTCTTCTCCTTCTTCATCTCTTTCTTCTTCGACTACCATCTCTTCGTTAGGCCCTTCAGCAGTTGGTTGAATATTCTCCTGATCATCAGCTGGTGTAGGATGTGGTTCGTTTGTCTCCTCAGGCGCAGCTTGACCAGGATTGTCGTTGTGTGTTTGAGCTTCAGGGTCATTCCTTTCTTCTTCAACCAATTGATCACCATCCATGAAGTTGGACAGGTTGAAAGGTGGGGGACTTGAGGTATCATCATCATCTGAATTGGCGCCATCAGCTTGTGCGTTTTGAGTAGTGGTTTGAACTGGTGGTGTGGTGTGTTCTGCAGCATGTGGAGTAGGTTGATTAATCTCACTCAAACCAGAGCCAATATCAGAAGATGGGTGATAAGTTGGCTCACCTTGGCTGTTGAGGAGCGTGGTGGTGAAGCTTCCTGAAGTTGGTTGAGGAACAGGATCATCAATTATGGTGGTGGCTAAGTTGCTTGGAGTTGGTCGGGGATCAGGATTGTTGATTATGGGTGCCTAAAGAACACAAGTGGAGAAAATGAGATTGAAATAATGGGCAAAAAACGTCAGCATAATGAAAAAATAGTGCACATACCTGAGTTTGTTCAACAGCAAGACTTGATTTATCACTCCCAGGGTCACCAAGAGAAGTTCTCAAGGCTACCTTGGAAGGTTCCTTCTCGACACCACTTGTGGCGGGTGCCTTTTCGAGTATTTTGGCCACCTTCGAAGGAGGTGGGCCAGTAGGTCCAGAAGCCTTTATGGGTTTCTTTCTTTTCTTTGTGAGAACCTCCTCAGGAGATTCATCTGAGGCCTCTAAAGTTATAATCACGGCTGGGGTATCCTTTTTGCCTTTCTTGGAAGGTGTTGGAGGTCTTCGACCAGTCTGAAGAGGCAATGCAAACATAAGAAAGGAATTCATATAGCAAAAGCGTAAGCAAGGGATGTGAAAGATACCTGTGTGCTCTCTGGTTCTTTGCCACTCTGTGAAGCAACAGCCCTAGTTGAAACAGTTTTCCTAGGCACAGCTGAAAGACAGTAAACTTGTTACAAGTTAATGATTACGTGGTTAGTTATAAAGCCATGGAGTAAGGATTCCAAACCTTCATATATTTCAAATTCGACACGAACGTCCTGAATTCCTATATGAAGGTGGCCTTTAAAACTATCTAACGTATGCTTAGTCGAAACCACTCGTTGGACCTTTGGCTGAGACTGCTGTCGAAGAAGTTTTAAATGCTCCCCACAGACAAACCAATCTGGAAATGGAGGGGCAAGCGCCACTCCAAAATCAGCATTAGGCAATCGAGGGAACTTTGGAGGAAAAAGTTTAAAAGCTACCTCATAACGTTTCTCACAAGGGGCGCTGGGAGGAATTTTTAGTTGATCCAGCTTTTCTAAAAATTTTCTCTTTAGGGTGATAGCAGCCTCATGAATGGTTCGACTAAGATCATCTGGTCGATAGATAGTTTTAAAGTATTTCTGAAAAGCCTGTATTTCTTCGATGTGAGTAAACTTACTCTTTTTCATCTTGTTCTGCACATTGAGAAAAGCTTGGTCAAGTAACGAAGAAAATGTAGCCACATCAAGAAAGTGCTCACTATAGTGCTTCGACCACCATTGGTGGAATGATGAAGTGCATAGAGAAGAGGGCTCAAAAAACACAGGAGAGAGGATTCTTCTTTTCTCAGTCCGGCTGTCGAGTGTAAGGGAGACATTTTCCTCGTCGAAGCAGGCAGTGTGAAGGATTACTTGGCCCTTTCTCTCATACAAGCATTGAGGGAAGCTCTGGGCCAGCCCAAACTGTCGAGAGACAAGGTTTGGTTGATAGGCAATCAGTGCTGATAAACCTCTCCCTAAGTTCAGCTTGTGGATAAAGAACCTGGGAATCAAAAAGGCTTCCCAGGTAGCCACAGATTCTTGATCAAGAGTTTGATGAGGATTTAGAAATGGCCTTTTAAACCACACAGGGCCGTATCTTCGTTGAGCAAAAGGTGCCATGCTAGGAGTGAACTCATAGCGCTTGGCAAACATCATAATATAACTGGTAAAGGCCCTTTGAAGGGTTTCACCATCATCATTAGGAGTGAGTTTGGTCAGACGCGTCCCTTCGACACTCCTTTCCCGGATTTCAGCAGAGGCTTCATCAATTAGGCCTTTTCTGGGGAGGCTAGCCTCAAATGTAGCATTAGGCCACAATTGAAGTAGCCAAAGAGGCCCACTCAAGTTCATAGGACCTTGGGCTTCCATATTTTTAAGTCGAGAAGCCCCTTCGCTAATAGACTCATAAAGGCTCGCCAAGATAAGTTCACTCAAGCAGGTTCCTCTATTGTGGTGGAGTTGATTCGCCAGGGGCAGGTACTTCTTAGCTACCTGCAAAGACTTTGTACAAAAAACATATCTCGACAGCCAGACTGTGAGAAAAGCAATATGTTCTTCATCGGACACTTCGTCATCTTCTTGTTTAAAGTGGTGTTTGATGAAGAGGGTGTATGTAAGTTTGGAGCCTGAAATATTGATGGTGTCCTCAGCATCAACATCAGGATTATAGACAAGGCCATCGGGGCGAAGCCCTGTGATGGCAGCTACATCGAACAAGGTTGGGGTAACCATTCCACATGGCAGATGGAAGGTATAATGGGTGCTGTCTCAAAAGTATAAGGATGCTGCCAACATGTTCAGACAATATGGTATGCTGGTCTTCGACAGCATAAGAAGGTCATAAATACCTATATCCTTCCAATGTTCAGCTTTGACCTTCTCCATCTTTGCCATCCATTGGTCAAATTCTTTCAAGGGGTTGACAGCTCTCACCAGCCTGGTGCCATCAGTGAGATAGCCAACGTTGATTTTGGGTAGGGGGATTTCTTCAGGAGAAGTTCCAGCAGCAGCATTGATTTTGGGAAAACTCTTTTACCCTAACGGTCTGGTTTTCCGGTACGAGGGGAGAAACTCACTTAGTCTCTCATTAGATACGTCCACATCAGCCAAAGGACCAGATAGCGCATAAGGTTTATCAGACACAACTATAGGAATCATTACCCGAAATTTGTAGATGGCTCTTGCTTCTTCAGTGGTGGGTTCTGGCATGCAACGACGGTTATCTACTAGTTGGGGGTCTGGGATATTAGCGAAGGGAGGAATGGTTTGTTTAAAAGGAGTAGCTTTGCCTCTCTGAGTCTTCTTTTGTTGAGGATTGATTTGGGAAGACGCCATTGTTGAAGAAGACGAAAAGATGGTGTTGTTTTTCTTCTCTGGGTTTGCGTAAGAGAAACTGAAGAGAAGAAGAGGTTGCTTGAGAGTATGAAAAGTGTGGAAAGTTCACAAAGTGGCGGAAATGGGTATATATAGACATTTGAAAACCCCAAGAGCCTTGGATCTACCATTGAAGCTGAGGAGTTAGTGGGACGCGTGTCCTTCTCTTGAAGACGTGATGAAAAGTAGCAGTTATGGTCAGACTGCAAACGTCTGTTTTCAAGAAAAAGGTCATGATGAATACGGCTGAAAAGACGTTTAGGGATTTATCATGATTGTATGACGTCATCAGCGTGGGTTAAAGGAACTGAACAATTCATCCACTAAGTAATTAGTAGATTATTCAGTTAAGGCCATGCTAACAAGCATCGAAATGGTTATTATATCAAGAAATGACCTTCCTACCAATTATGGCGAAAGGACATTCCTTGGGGGCAATTTGTTAGCCCTCATTTTCGACGCTAGGAAAGATTAAAGCTATTTTAAGTTAAAAAATTATTTTTAACATAAAGAAGGCTTCGACCCAGCTTTGGTGAAGCCTGAGTCGAATAGAGGTTTTGGAAACCTCAAAAATAGCTAAGTGTTGGGAAAGGTTCGACCATGGGAATATGGAAAAGCGCGCTGAAGTTGTTATGCTAAGGCTGGAGGGAATTTCCAATGTTTGAAATTTAAATAAGAGCAGTTGTGAACTTGGGAACAGTTGAGACCAAGGAGAAGGCGCCAAAATCCACACATTTGAAGCAATAACCACCACTTAGTAGTTATTTCCTAGCACTATAAATAGGAGTTAGTTCTATGTAATAGGTGTGTTCATATTTCTGTACAAGTTACTCAAAGAAACTCAAAGTACCCGCATGTAGAGAAACGAGTTCGTGAGAATGTACGTAATGTAACACCACTTTCCTTCACCAATGCAATTTATCTTCATCATGTTTAAGATTCAGCCATTTACTTTCCATGCCTTTACAATTTCTTGAACTTTATCTTACATGCCAAATTTATTTTCAAAGTCCTTTATTTTTCCTGCACTTTACCTTCGACAACAATTTTATCATTCCAGCCTTTACTTTTCAAG
Organism: Lathyrus tuberosus; assembly: GCA_022829125.1. Classification (NCBI taxonomy): domain Eukaryota; kingdom Viridiplantae; phylum Streptophyta; class Magnoliopsida; order Fabales; family Fabaceae; genus Lathyrus; species Lathyrus tuberosus. The sequence goes on along the minus strand of JALAZF010000070.1, from coordinate 193,960 downwards.
AACGTGGAGTTCGTCGCATTTTACTTTCAAAGCTTTTTACTCAGTGTCATTTCCTTTCGACGCCTTAATTTCTGCATCCTTTATCTACAACCCTTTAAATTTCAAGCCTTTACTTTACCTTATTGCATGTAGTCGAACGTGGAGTTCAGTTAGATTTTATTTCAGCATTGTCGAACGTGGAGTTCAATTTCTATTCTCTTTAATTTTCATTTGTCATTTACACTTGTCTCTCAAATTTAGCACATGTCCTAGGATTTGTGTGGTCGATCCTGCAAGTTAGTCAGTTTTCGTTTAAGATTGATAGACCATAGGTTGTTTACCAAAATTCACAGTAAACAGCGAGTTGAAGCGGTTAAGAGGCAAGGATATTGCGCTTGTGAAAGTAACGTGGAGAGGCGCTGCCGAGGGCAATTTGACTTAGGAGTTGGAGAGTCGGATGCGGGAGTCGTATCCGGAGTTGTTCGTCTCAGGTAATATTTTCGAGGACGAAAATTTCTAAGTGGGGGAGAGTTGTAACGCCCCAGTTTTTGTTAGTTTTATTTAATCGAGTCGATTTAATTATTTTTATTATTATATTATTTTATTCTTGACTTTTATTTGGCAATATATTATTTTTCATCGTGATTATGTTTTATCGCGTTTTGAGAGCGTTTGCGAGATATTTGAGTGTAGGGGTATTTTGGTCTTTTTACTTATTTTCTTAAGTTAGAACTTAAAGAGAAAAAAAGAGAGAAAATAGAAAGGAAAGAAAAAGAGAAGAAGAAAAAGAGAAGAAGAAAAAGAGAAAGAAGGAAAAGAAGAGAAGAAAAAGAGAGAAAAACTTATGGTTTAAGAAATTGAATCAACCGACTTTTCAAACACGATTAAATCGGGTAAGGGTGCGAAACTCGATTATTCTATACTTGTGTATGATTATGTATGTATGTATTTGTTGATTGTTGGGTTGAAATTGGATATAGAACCAAAACCATAATATGTTGAAATTGTTGGAAATTGATTCAAATTGTGTCTGAAATCATGTTTTGATGTTCCTAATTGCTGAGACATGTTAGATAGGTGTTGTTGTGTATTCAATTGGTAATTTTCTGGTGTTTTGGTGAGATTTGGAGTTGAATTTGGGTGAACCCGTCGCAGAAAAATTCTGCAGGAAAAATTATGGGTTTCTCTGCCCATACGCGTAACACGCAGGGCAATACGTGTATTGGTTTGGGCAATACGCATATGGCAAGGGGAATTTTGGGCATTACGCGTATGGAAATCCATTTTTCTCGGCCATCTGCTGATTTGCGTAATGGTACGCGTATCTGGCAAGGCAATATGCGTAACGTGTGAGCCATTACGCGTATGGAGTTTTTAGTGGGGTTTTTGGGGAGAATTTGGTCTCTGCCCATACGCGTATCAAGTTGGGTAATACGCGTATGGAATGGGCGAGTGAGATGGGCATTACGTGTATGGCTCAGGGCAATATGCGTATGACCAAAGAGGGTGCAGAATTGTGCCATTTCGCGATTCCTTTTCTTTTTAATTCCATAACTTGTGTTCCGATTATCCGTTTTGAACATTCTTGGTATTGTTGGAAAGCTATTGAGATGTACTTTCTTATTAAAATGGTTTTGAGAGTTGTGGCCGATTTAATTATGTCGGGAATTTGGAATAGTGTCGTTTTGTCGACTTTTACCGTCGTAATTGTGTGTAATTGATGTGTATCATGCAATGTGCTTTTGATATGGATATCGTATGACTTGTGTGATGTTATATGATGTGAATGCATGTGATGACATGTTGTGATGATGGTTTGTGGCCTAAGGGTAAGTAAATGCAATGTGTTGTGTTTGGTTGTAAATGCATGATTATGGTTGTATATATGTGTGCATTTGAATGTCATGAGTCATTGTATGCCAAGCATCATGATATGCATTCTTATGATGTCGTGTGCCCTAGTGGGTGTGAGCGATGAAATGGTTCCAGAGGGAATCCGCTATAACATCGTGTGCCTTATACAAAGAGGTGTGAGCGATGATTATAGACGATCGTGTGCCTTATACAAAGAGGTGTGAGCGATCGGGTCGTGTGCCTTATACAAAGAGGTGTGAGCGATCCATAAACGTCGTGTGCCTTATACAAAGAGGTGTGAGCGATCATGTATATGACAGACAAACTTTTATGTTATATATATATGAAATTCAGTGCAGATTTTCCGCTTATATTCTGTAACTGAATTTGGGGTTAGGAACTGAGTTCCTCTGTTATTTGCTACCTGATTCTTGGATATCTATATGAGCAGGTTGTTGTATTTTGTTTCAATTAATGTGACGCCTCCGTCTATGCCATGAATGTTTTAATTATACTCTGATTATTTGTTATCGCTTTATTTAATTGGGGGTATAGATTGGGGGTGTTACAATAAAGTCCTTTGTCGATTGAGTTGTCAGTTTTCCTTTCCGTGTCAGATAAAACCAAAATCTCGGTTTAAGTTCGTTTCTCTTCAGGAAATGTATCATCTGAGCAATCTCTCCCCAGTTTATTTCTGGATTGGAGCATGTCCTCGACTACTTTGATAACTTGAACCTCTAAAAGGCAAGAAGACATTCGACAAACACCTTTGGAACATCACTCTTCACTATTGAAGATGATATCTTTGCTTTCCCGGATTAAGGAAAATCTCCAGAGAAGGCCTCTTAACCGAAGACTCTCAGCAATACATCATTTTTTCTCCCAAGAAATTAAATGCTAATAAGGTCATCGGCACCTCAAAATCAGATCACATCACATGGCATTTCTCCGAAAAGATCTCGAAGAAAAGTATGATGTAATGTCCCCAAGTGAAAAGCAGTCTCTCAAGAGACTCGTTTTTCCCAGTAGAGTCAACAAATGACATCTCCAAACAGAGAAGTTTGCACACCTCTACAGCTCAGACGAATGGGTTTCCCCAGCAAATCTGACATCAAATTTTTCCATTAAAATAGCGTCTCCCCAGTATAACTCGGCAAGAAGTTTGATGAAGACCACTACAAATAGCGTTCCTTGTCGAGGAAGGAACTCGACAAAAAGAAACTGAGACCAATTATGTGGCTGAAAACCAGGATCGAGGGGAAGTTTATTTAAGAAACTGAGACTAGTTCCGTGGCTGAAATCCAGGATCGAGGGGAAGTTTATTTCAGAAACTGAGACCAGTTCCGTGGCTGAAGACCAGGATCGAAGGGAAGTTTATTTCAGAAACTGAGACCAGTTCTGTGGATGAAGACCATGATCGAGGGGAAGTTTTACCTTTTTTAAGTAACATTGCTTAGCAAAAGAAGATGCATGAGCAAACTGCCATTCATAACCACCGTCAAAATTTGGGGTATTCCGATATTTAATCCTCTTGCACCCCGAATGTCCGAATATCTTCGCCATTCACACCTTCGGGTCCAAGAAGATTAAATAGGGGCATCTGTCATACCCCAAATTTTTACCACAAGAATTCCCATTATTGTGAGAATCATCACCACAATATGGATGTACCATCATGCCTCATCAATCTCCTCAAGGATTGTTGAGCATTCACTACAATTAAGAATTAGGGTTTTAACCCCTCTTAGAGCATTTGGACAAAAAATCAATCAAGAAATGACATTATCTTCAACTTGTCTAACCTCTCAAACATCCATGAAGGATCAAGAGGTCTTCCATATCAAGAATCAAGCACAAGGTTGCAACATTCCAAGTGGATCAAGCCTCAAAATCGACAGTGTCACCAAATTAGGGTTTTGGTTGACCAAGGCCTCTAGATGAAAATTTTCATCTGGGCATGAGCCAATACCTCAAAACATGAGCAAGAAGCTTAAAGGGACCTCATGGATCCAATCATCAAATCAAAATAGCCTCAGGGGGAGCATTCATCAAAAGTCAGGAATTAGGGTTTCTTGACCTAATTTACCCCTAAGTTGACTTTTGAGGTAAGACATGAACCAAAACCTCAAGAGATAATTTGAGGGCCTCAAATACACCACTTTTATCCATTTACAACAATGGATTGATCCAAGAAGGTTGATTCACAAGTTTCAATTTCATCAGGATCACAATTAGGGTTTTAAAGAAAAAGTCAACTGTACCTTTGACTTTTGACCAATGCATGCTCTCAAACCTTGGGACATGATTCAAGACACCTTAAAACACCTATGGAATCCATCCATTAGGTTTGAATTAGGTCAAGAACTTGATTGCGTAGAGGATCACACAATTTGGAATTCATCTGACAAAAAGTCAACTGTGCCCAAAATCAAGTTTGACTTTTTGAAATTTTTCACAAATATGATTCCCCTAAGTAAAAAACAATGTTAATGTATGGTTTTGATCATCATTCATCAAGAAAAATCAAGAAAAGTTAGGTTTCTTGCAAAAGGGGCAACCATGAAAAGTGAAATTTTTTCTAAGTTATGGAACAAAAGTGATTTTGTACCAACTTTGCAAGATCATAACTCCTAAACCATAAGGCCTTTTTCTCCCATTCAAAGCTCAAATGAAAGTTCATCTTACATACTTTAAAAGTGTCAACTACAAGAGATTCCAATTCCTCATGGATTTCAAGTTATGAATTAATCAAAATCACAAAAATTGGAAATGACCACTTTTTTCAACACTTAGTGAAATTTGGTAAGTATCTGTTTCACTTTTTCTCAACTTTGAGGCCATTTTTCACCTTGATCCAAGCTGAACCAGGTCCATTGGTGGACCTCAAAGTTAAAGTATGTCATGAGAGCTTTCCAACAAGTACCAGATCATCTCCAAATTTAATTTGAGTAGGGATGGAGTTATAACCCTTGGAACATGGCATCAAGGACTGATTTCTTCCCAAGGCAGATTATAGGTATTTAGCTCGAATTGATCAAAAAGTGTACTTTCAAGTCTTGTAATTCTTCTAGAAACATTGAGGATCAGATCAAAGCAAAAGATCTCTGAGCCACAAGCCTTGCAAGTCAAGAAATCATCATGTTGGCATATGAGATTCAATGGCGCAAAATCCAAAAACCTCAAATTTGGCATGGAGCATTCAATGGATGCATAAAGGTGGCATGGACTGAGACAAATCTAACCGAGTGAGTCAAGATGAACTCAAGAATCAGAAGACCATAGGCCTTCTCCATTGACTCAAGTCAATGGCTAGTGAAGACCAAAGATTCCTTTTTGACATCATTGAACAATGAGTTGTACCATTTGCCATTCACTATTCCTTGCAAAACAAACTTACTCCACTATAAATAGACATCATTTATGGTCAGTTTGAGTACACCAAAGCACAACAACAGTTGCTTTCCTCAAAGTTTCTCTCATTATGCAGAATTGCCTTATTTTTCAAGTCACTGTCGAATTTTGAGTTAGGGAGCAAATCCACCACAACTTATGATCCAAACACATCCAATATATCATATATAAGATGCCCAAACACTCATCCTTCATCTGGAACCCCTGAATCACAAAGTCACCAGTCAGTTGCTCAAGCTCTTTGGCAAAGTTGTAGTTGAGGTACCACAAGGTGATCCAGGCATCTCCAATCAAGTCTACGCATTCCAACACACTCCATAGGGTATATTGAAGCTGTCCAGGTCCTTACAACACATCTGTAACACCTCTATCATCAAGCTCGATACCAGCTGCAAGAGGTAAGCCTGAACCCTTCAAACTCTATAATCCATGCATCATAAATGAATTTTTGAGTTACCATCTTGTTCTTGCATGTATGGAGAGTAATAAACCTCAATCAATTGCCATGAATCAATCGTGTATGGAATTTCATTGTGTTCATGCTGAAATTAGGGTTCTTGAGGTTATCCTTTGATTTCTCACTCCATACTTAATATAAATGCAATTAATCTATATGGTTATGATCCTTGTTCAAAAACGAACAAGATTGATACTTGAATCGTGTAAAACCATTGAATAATTAGGGAGAAAAGTGAGAAAATGCAAATCTAAAGAAACAGGGTGCGCTCGAGGTTGAAGTTGGCCGTTGGCGCTCTTTTTTCAAAATTTTGAATTTTTGAATATTTTGATATTTTTGTTAATTGATTCAAAAATTAATTTCTCTCTCAATTTTTATCATTTTGGTTGGTTCTTTTTTTTTTAAATTCACAAAGATGTTTAAATATTTTATTTTTGCAAAAAAATCGCATGTGTATTATTTATTTAATATAGTTTGATTTTTGAAGTTAATTTCATTTTATTTTGTTTTAAACATTTTTAAATGAGATTCTCATCTTGATTTTGCAAAAAGAATTAAGTTTCAAGCTTTTATGTGATTAAACTTGGTTTTAAAAAATATTTTTCAAAGCTTCCAACTTATTTTTGAATATATTTGATATTTTATATCATTTGTTATTTAAATTTTCTTTGAAAAATGATATTTTGATTTAAAATTAGGGTTTCCTCTTGATTTTAAATATTTAACAAACTTTTGGGCCTCTAATAGATTGTAAGACCCACCACTTATCACATACAAACCAATTTGGGCCTCGGTCATTGTATAAGTCCCACTGTGATTATAAAACCGCGACGCGGTCGTTGCATTTTTTAAACAAAAATCATCTGGGCCTCCCTTAGGTTGTAAATCCTGTTTTTCTTCTTTCTCAAACTTTTTGGGCCTCTAATAGAGTGTAAGACCTAACCCCTTTTTGTACATAAATAATTTTGGGCCTCAGTCATTATATAAGTCCCAGTACAATTTTCAAAATAACGGTGTGATCACTGTTTTTCATCTGGGCCTCTCCTTGAGTTGTAAGCCCCGCCTCTTGTTTAAAAATAAACTTTGGGCCTCTAATAGAGTGTAAGACCTAACCTCTTTTTGTAAATACAATAATTTGGGCCTCAGTCATTGTATAAGCCCCTCTGTGATTTTAAAACTACGACGCGATCGTCGCCTTTTCGAAAGAATTCATATGGGCCTCTCTTTGAGTATAAGCCCCAAACTTCTTTTTAAAACAACTTTCCTTGTGATTTAAGATTCAAAATTCATATTTTTCTTATCAAAACTTTCTTCAATTTTTTGAATAACTAACCATACAGCTGTAACAGTGGAAGCTTGCTCACCTGTAAGTTCTATCAGCTTTCTTTTACATACTTGTTTATATATTTTATCTGTATATATATATACCTGTATATCTGCTTAGAGTTTTCCCCGACAACTAGGTCTAGGCTTAGATAAAAACCAGTGGTCACTCTTTCAACACAGTCAAAACTAGTTCCCGGTAAGAAATTTCAGATACAGTCTTGCCTCCTCTTGGGCTTATACAATATGGAACAGAGAAAGGCATTAATCCCGGTGAAACTTTTCTCAAGACTGTCACTATTATAATTTTGTCAAGAAATTCTTTTCCCCCCAGAGAGGATTAATTCTCGGTGAAACCTCTCTTGAATTTCTTCAAACCCTAGAACTGTTCACTAAAGAAAGGATTATTCTCGGTAAAACCTTTCTTGAACTTTTCATAGGTTTGGACCCACAGGCTTCTTAAAAGCATCCCCAGCCTCCTCTTGGGCTTTGTACAAGGACCCTCAGGCTTCCTAGAAGTTCTCAGCCTCCTCTTGGGCTTAGTACAAGGACCCAAAGACCTCTTACAGGTATAGGACAAAACCTAGTCATCTTTTGTTAGAGCAGTCCTCTAAAGAGTCAAAACATCAGACCAGTTTAGGGTTGATTCTCATCCCTTAAAACATCAGCCTCCTCTTGGGCATCATACAAAGATAAACCTTTTATATACTAGTAGACTTGGACAGTCTCATCTCCTCTTGGATCACAAATAGACCCTCTAGTTTCCTAGTAGGAACAGGAAACAATCTTAATCATTTCATCATTCAACGGCGGAGTAAAAAACCTCCAAAAGGTCAAAACTAAATCTTTATACCTTTAGTTTAAATTCCCCAACTAGGGTCAATTTACTATCAATAAACTCTCAGAAAATACTGAACCTCAAGGCATCTGACCCCTAAACTTTTCTGCAATTCTCAACAAGAGTTGATTCCCCAATTTGGACCTATCTCCGGATATCAATAATCCTCAGCAGAAGCTAGCCTCCTCTTAGGCTTCATATAAGAAATTCCCCAACCAGCCTCCTCTTAGGCTTTGTATAATGATCATCTCCCAGTAGCCTTTTAGCCTCAATCTTGGGCTTTGTACAAGACACATATAAATATTCTCCAACTGAGTCAATAACTTTTAGCCTCAATCTTGGGCTTTGTACAAGACACATATAAATATTCTCCAACTGAGTCAATAACTTTTAGTTTCAATCTTGGGCTTTGTACAAGACATATAAAACCCCTCCCCAATGGAGTCATAACTTTTAGCATCAATCTTGGGCTTTGTACAAGACAGATAAAATATTCCCCAAAAAGAATCAAATCTCTTTTAGCCTCAATCTTGGGCTTTGTACAAGACAGATAAAACACTCTCTAGTCGAGTCTGTCTTTTTCAGCCTCCTCTTAGGCTTTGTATAATGATCTCTCTAAACAAACAACTTTTAGCTTCAACCTTGGGCTTTGATCAAGGCACACAAAAATCAACATCCCCTCAGAGGAAATAAAAAATCTCTCTGTAGGAAGATATTTATCTATATATCACACACCAAAATTGACAAATCAAACAAACCCTAATCCCCGATAACTGCTGTAAGCGACACACTTGTTAATTCAAAAATCCAAGCTATAGTCCATCTCTTATCCTGGCAAACTCCCTCTTTCATCTAATTGATGTAAGTAACAAGCCTCTGGGTTATTTACATCAAGCCAATGTCCCTCTATTAGTATGAAAAATTCCTAAGGAAAAAAGGCTTTGCTCTACACAGAGTTAAAGTTTCCTCCTTCAGGATAAATCCCTCATAAAGGAAATTATGGCATTGTTGGATTCCTTACATTCCAGTTAAAGTAATTCTCCTTTATAATCAGTTACTCAACAACTGTGATAAATAGATGTGATATCTCCCTTTAGAGATGACAAATTCTCTCTCAGTCAAACCTTTTAGCTTCAATCTTGGGCTTTAAACAAGACACAAAATACCCTTTAGCTTCAATCTTAGGCTTTGAACAAGACACCAAACATCTCTTTCCTCCCATAGAATAGGAGGAACTACGATTGCTCTGATTTCCCTATTTTATTTAACGGGAATACGTAGGCATAAGATTGCGAAATCTTAGCGAGCACACTAATAAAAAACCTTAGGTGCAGTTCCTTACCAAAAACATCGAAAAAACCCGAAAACAACAAAAACTCTTTCTCTCTCAACTCTCCCAAAAAAGAAACTTTCCCATTTACGACAGATAAACACCAGCAAGTAGAATAACAGAATAAAATGCCAAACAATCTATGGATAACCATATATAGGATGGGTAATTGACAACTCCCCATTGTATAACCTGGCGCCGAACTCCCCAATCTCTTAGCATTTGTTAAAGAAAAAATTTGCGTGCAAGGTTAGTTTTAGATAACTTCCCTTTCCTTTCCAGCTTCATAGGATAAATAAGAAATCAGAAAGTAGCACCAAGTTCCAACCAATTGCGGTAAGGTGGTCGCGTCACCGACAAAAATCACACGTTACACCTACCAGAGGGTAAGGCTGGTAGATCCATAAGATCATTCCTTCGGGGAAGCAAGATAGTGAACCCTAATGATCCGGGATCAATATCATTATAAATGTAATGGTACCTTTTGTGATGTGAATTGCATGAGATAAAATGTTAAAATGAGGAACCTTAAAAATTAAATAGGTAAATTCCTATGATCGAGAGGACTCCTAAGATAAGAGAACTCCACTGAGGTAGTTTGTTCTCACCTCTGTTGCTATCATAATTCTTCCAAGTGAGTAGTCTATAGTTAAGGTAAAAGGGAAGATGATGTTATGATGCTCTTTCTTTTTTGGTGTGATTGTCAAGGTGTATTGTATGCAAATTTTATGTAATTATGTATCTCTTTTGCTATTGCATTATGTTTATGTACCTCAATTAAAAACTTAATATATGTGATTATATACACACATTTTATTGGGTTGCTACAATTGGTATCATAGTAGGTCGATCCTCGGCCCAATTGAGAAACATCAATAACTAGATGTGTGTTGCCGTCATGATGTCTATTATCATATTATGTAGTGTTGTGCCTGATAGAACTTAACATATATATATATATATATATATGACTTGTGGGAATCAATATTGAGCAACCAAGATAACGTAAAAGGCCGAAGGTGGCCCGGGCCAAAATGTGGAGGAAAATCCAGAAGGAAGATGCGATGGAAACAATTGGGAGAAATTTCAAGGTTATGTTGTTAGAGAGGTATTCTTCTTTGAAGCTTGAATGCCCAACAAAAGTTAGAATTTTAGCAGCTCCATCAAGGGTAGATGACTATGATTGAGTTTGCAAAGTAGTTGAAATTTCACAACATATGGGAATGTTGAGGCTTCCACACTATGTATAACTAGAAGCAAATATGAGTCTTACCCTGTGCTAGTGGGAATCAGAGATCTCATAATACTAGAATTAGCGAGTAAGGTTTGTAGTTCGTCAAACATTTCGTAATGCTATAAGTGACCCACAAGGTATTAGCAAGATGCTAGTGGACTATAATGATAGACTCGATGTTGTGGTGTGGGTAGGTGTGAGGTAGTCCTTGGATTTTTGTATGCGGACAGTGTAGGGACGGTCACATGCATGGCATGTCAATGTGAATGGATTTTGGCAGGAAAATCCTAGCTTGCTGTATCCAGAAAAGAGGAACCCTGGACGTGTGACACTCTTAGGTCTTATTATTCCTAAAAGGTGGAACTTGAAGAACCTGCGAGATGATGACCTCAAAAGAGACCAAATGAATTATCTGAATGTGTATCTATAGGATACAAATGGTAATCGTTTTACAATTTTGGGTAAATCACTTGAGTACATGGCTCTTGAAGGCGAACCCATGTGGGTGTACTAGATATGTATGACGTTGCAACGTCTTTATTAGACACAGGATAAGTGAGTTATCCTTTTGGTTCAAATATGGGATTATGATAATTTCGGTCCCAATGTATAATTATGATTATAAGCTTACGAGGCACTGGCAGGATTCTCATTAAGTAGAGTAGGACGGTCAACGATCCATTCATCGTACATCACAGTTGAGAATTACGTGTGTAGTCCATGACCTACGAGCTATTAATGAGGTGATTTTCATTTCTTGCTATGTGTTTGAGCTGTGAAAGTCTTAATAAAATGGATTGATTGAGAATAAGTCTTGTATCAATGGGATACAAACAAAGAAGTCTAGAGCCAAAATGCTTGAATAAGTCTTAATCAAGTAGATTAGAGCAGTAAGTCTTTTATCTGAGGGATCAAGCAGGGAGGCTCGTTTCATGGCACCTGGAGCAAAATTCTTGAGCCAATGTGGCTTGAGTAGGAGAGCTTAGTACATGGAATTGGAGTAGTAAGTCTTGACCAGAGGGGTTCAAGCAGGGAGGCTTGTTTCATGGGACTTGGATCTGAAGTCTTGGGTTGAGGGCCTGAGCAAGGAAGTCTTGGGTTCGGGGAACCTAAGTAGGAACTCTCGAGTGAGGAGCTTGAGAAGAAGTCTTGGACCTTGGGTCTGAGCAATTGTAAAAGTCTTCTGCAGAATGCATATGGGATTGTAATCATGATTTGATTATAGTTAAAATCTCTTGTGATGCAAGGAAATTGGACTACTCTCAGTTTGGGAGGAACCAATATAAATCTTTGTGTCTCTTGCTATTATTTAGTTTCTTCTGGTAATATTCCACTACTAAGAATTAACAAGAATCTGAACACCAATTTAGATTCTGAACTCTAATCAGATGCAAACTAAGAAAACAGAAAACACAATTCAACCCCCACTTCTTGTGTACTTTTCTCACCTTTAATTGGTATCAGAGTCTGGTATGGGCTTAACACTTAACAGTGGCGCATATAATAATCTAATAAGAAAAGTATGTCTGTCAAGACTTTACTTCAAGAAGGAATCAAGTGCCACATGAAAAATATTATACTATTTTTCCTACCATATTCAAAGGGTGATTCCACTGAATTTAAATGATGGAAAAGAAAAACATATTTTTAACTCATTAGTCTTGATAAAAGGGGTTTCTGAATGTCTATAGAATATCCTTGAAAAAGGTATTACTATAGAAGTTGATGGTGTAGAGATGATCTGTTTGAAAGTCTCTATCACTAGCTCAGAAGAAACTTATTGAATATCTTCAGAGGTAGTTGCATTCTGGTAGATGCTCTATCTCACTTCTGAATATATCATCATTATTGATATGTTTGATGCTCGGACTATCTTTGAATTCTTGTGCTCAGATTTGTGGGAATCGGTTTTAAAGTTTGTCTAGTTACACTTCATCTAATCTTACAAGCAAATTCTAAGAATATTGGTTTAGATTCAAACCTGAGGTCGCAGTTATTCAAGAAGTTATACAATTTGAAGTTATTGTGCTCTGTCGGTTTGTCTTGCAAATCTTCAAAGAAAATAAATAAAATTAGATGATGAAAATCTATCTAACAGATCACCTTTCCTAAAGCTTGGTTCTTTGAAATGTCTGATGATGATGGATTTATATTTCTTGTCAGAAGTACTTCTTAACCAGCTGAATGGGTTGTAACATCTGTTGATAGAAAAGTAACTTCCGAAACTTCTCAAATACTTGTATTTCAACTGATCTCCCAAATATGAAAGCAAGGAGAAACACTACCATAACCTAATGTCAGTTAATCTTCACTGCATATTCTTTTGAAGTTGACATTAGTGCAGGATTCAGATAAAAGAGTAATTTGGCTCTGCCCGTCATTACTGCTTTGGAAGAAACGTCTGAGTCCTGAAATAAAAATCAAGTATTGAAGAGAAAGAAATTATGTCAAATCTATCTTACTTCAATATTTGATAATAAGGAGTCTGTTCTTTAAGGTGATATCTTAGGAGACTTCATTGCTCCACTGGGATTTGCTATAATACACCCACTTATTTTTATTAAGGTGTGTTTTAGCAAGATTTAACTAAAATTGGTTAAATGCACCTTAAGGTACATGTTGCTAAAATAGACCTTCATAAAAATAAGTGGGTCTGTTAGCAAAATATGTTAATGATTTTTTTCCATACATATTCAATTGGAGACACAAATAAAGGATATACCATAGAGAAAAAGACAAATAGAAAGGAATCAAAGTTTAGACTTTTCTACGATTCACATCTATTTTGGAGTAGATTTTTCCACGTTGAAGGGTACTCCTACGGTCCTACCACTCAATTATTTATTTTCTAAATCTTCTAAATGGAAAGTTTGATTATATTAAATTTGCAATTACTGTCAAGACCAGTTCTTATTGATGTTGTTTTTCAATAATTTCTCAACCTTCCAAAATAATTAGCTATTGGAAGACAAGAATATTATTATTTGATGACTACGTTTAGGACATAGGACAACATATACTATTTGAAGAATATAATTTTCATCTATTACATAACGGAATTAAAATTAGAAAATTCTTATCTACCATAAAAAGTTAAATATAGTTATTTAGATACTATTAAAAATATATTAAAGAAGGTTTTGGTCCAGAGATATTAAGACAAAAAAATAAAAATAAAGTTATCTCTTTGTTATAATGATCTTTAAATTTATTAGTAAATATTTTGGACACAAAAAATCATCATATATCATATTTTTTTTCTTCAATATGGTCTGACATTAAGCTTTTCTTTTTTATTCTAAAGGAACATAGTAGATAGCAAATTAATAATGAAAAGAACATTAATTTATGATCTGACAAACGGTTGGAATACAAACTAAAGATCTACACCTAGTATTGCGCTTGAATATTTAATTTATACAAATGGCTATGATCAATTCAATTATCAAAGACATTAATTGAAGTATTTATCATCGCCTATCAATTTAGTCTCTTCAAATATGTCTTTTAAAGATGCCTACAACTATATTAAGTGGGATCAGATTGAATTTTCTTGGATAAAATTTATTTGACATCCCTACATATCATTTGCTAAGTCATTAATCTACTAAAGGGTATAATAAAAAAGATTAATATAAAAAATAATAAAATTGACTTCATAACCCGTTGTCGCAACGCAAAAAACAATCGGCAGAAAAACAAAGTCGTCAGCAAACGTTCTTTATCCCGACGGAGGAAAGGAAACGATCGAAGAAACCTCAAAAAGGAAAAGAACATGGTCTTGCAACCAAATTACGGGTTCGGGAGTCGATTACGCGAGAGGAAGGTGTTATCACCCCCTCGCGTTTGTTGTACTCAACGGGATCCACTCTTGTTGTTCTAATCAAAAGGTGTGTTTGTCTAAAGCCTATTTGCTAAACGGAAACGAAAAGGGGAAAAACAAAAAGGAGACTAAATAGGACTTCGCCGTCCTATGCCTACGTATTCCCTCGTGCAATGGGAAAGTCAGAGTCAACGTAGTTCGGAGGACTACGGGTGAATGGGGAAAGCGTTGCTCGCCAATACTTCGCCGTCTTGTGCCTACGTATCCTCATTTGGACGAGAATGAAGAAATTAGAGCGTTCGTAGTTCGGCCTACCAATTGTTAGGTTTTTTTATGAGCGATGCTAAGTTTGCGTTCCAGCAGTTAGGGTCGCTGTCTGTTTGCGGTAGAACGGAAATAACATGCCCTTTCTGAAAAAGGTTTGAAAAAGGAATCCCGAACGACAAAATGATTTGCAATTTGTTTAAGATTTTTAACATAAGTGAATTGACTTTATTTGAGATGCACATTGCACTAATGTCTATGACATAGGATCTAATACTTCGCGCTAACGATCCAAACGTCTCGCGCAAAAAGTACCCTAAGATGAGGTTAGAAATGTATCCAATCATCTGTTCCTATGTGTTTAAGGCTCGTAACGCACTGTGCACATCATATTTATTAAGTATTTTGATATGATTTGAGAGAGATAAGAGAAAGACTCAAAGGGCAAAGAAGAATCTAAGGGAAACTCACCTAGATGTTGTCATGCCAAATGGTCCTATAGTTGACGATGAGAAAAAGGAAGTCTACCTAATGTTATCATACAAAGATGGACCTAAGGTTGAGGTCTATATGGGACTACCCTAATGTTGTCATGCAAAGGATTGAGAGCCTAATGTCTATCCTACTCCAAACTTAATCAGAAATTAATTTGGACTAGGAGCCTTAAGGGAGCATGTGAACAAACACAAGTAAACATTAAATAACCCAATCTCAAACAATAACAACAAGGAATTCAAAGCTCAAAGGAGAAGAAGGGAGATGAAGAGAAGAAAGATCAAGGTATCAAGTAATCAACTGAAACATCACATTCATTAGGAAGATTCAATAATCAATTCTCAGATGACATACATCAATGCTAAAGTCAAAGAATGCTTATCATATGGATCAAAACATCAAAGATGGATAAGGCACACAATCAACATACACATTCCCAATCATCACAAACCATGATCAAAATATTCACACATTGAAGTTCAAGAAGATAGGTAAAGACAATCATAGAAGTGCACAAGCAAACATGTCTTAAAACCATATCAAACAACACCAATAAGCAAACCAAAGCAAGATGGGTCAAGCAAGGTAGTATTCAAGGAAGGTCAAAATCTACATCATATCATGATCAACTCATTTCAAAGAAGAAGAAAGAAGCACCAAAGCATCTATAATGATATACATAAATGGCTAAGCACTTATCAACAATTATCTCATGAAAACAAACCATAAATGATTCACACAATGAAATTAGGGTATGTAAACATGGAAGGTCAGAAGCAAACTCAAACATTCCAATCCAAAACAAACTCAAATTGGAAAGAAGGATTCAATAGGCATCACACTCAAAGCATGAACAAGAAACTAGGTATCCATCACCCAAAGTCATCCACAAAAGGAAAAAAAAAATCATGAGAAGCAAAAGAGACAAGATGATCATGAAATGGATATTAAAATGTGAGGGTCAGAACCTCAATAAAGTCATTTAAGTCACACAAGAGCACCAAGCATCAAGGGATAATACAAGAGAACAAATTCAAGAGACTAGGTCAAGACCACACAAGAACCATGCTCAACACATCACTAAATTGAAAACTCAATTAAAAATATTTAAATGATCAAACAAAGGTGGATTTAAGGCTCTAACTCATGTTAAAAAAATCAATATCAAGGATGAAACAGATCCCAAAAATAATTGCATGAATGCATCCTCAAATCAAATCAACAAGTTCAAGTATGTCACTAATCGAGCATATATCAAGGGCAAAACAAAAACAATTAAGAAACATTCAAGAATTCATCATCAAGTCATCAAAACATCACTCAAATATCTATCAATCAAGTGTCAAAACATGCTAACAAAATCTGCTCAAGAAGGAAATCAAAAGGCATCAAGGACACAAACTCTAATTCAAGGTTAAAAAAGTAAAAGCACATCACAATTTAATTCAAATAAAATAGCAAAATTAAATGAAAAATAAAATAAAAATTATGAAAAATTTCTAAAGATGTCAAGGAATCAGAAGCATATTTTCATGGATTTTTAAAATGGTTTTATCAATTAAAAATAAAATGAAAATATAAAATAAAATAAAAGAAATAAAAAGAAAATAACAAAACAATGGGGGGTGCATGAGCAAATCCCAAATGAACTAGGTTCATGTTCAAAGCGCGTTGGGCCACTAATCAGGGGGTGTCAAAATCAAATGTGTAAAGCCCAAACCAATAATCAGAAAAAACCAAAAAAAAACAAAAGCCACGCGTGCTCTTATTAAATGAGGTGGCTCCTACTCAGCGCCACATCAAGAACACCTCAGCAAGTCAAAGAATCAAAGGGCACACATCAGCATGCCGTGACTAGACGCCAGAGCTAGGGCTCCGGTCCTTTTCTCCAGTGGTCTCGCCGGAGTTGCAGAACAAAACCTCACCAAAACAAACAAACCTTATACCATTCTCAAGGAAATTTCACGTAGATTCTAAATCTAGCATCAAAAATTAATTTAGAGCAAGCTATCATCATAAAATAAGGGCACGAAAGTTTGGAGCATAAACTGAAACTTGCACAAACAAGAACCATCACTTCAGAAACTCAAATATGGAAAAAAAATACAAGTTCATAACACGTGAGTCATGGAAGAGCAAGGTTGAGAAAAAGTTTCCAACAATGGAGAGCTCTATGGCTTCTAATCCTTGCTCAATGCTTCACCAAACTCCTCCTCAAGCTTTCTGGGAACTCAGGGATGAAGATTGAAGCAAGAAAATGGAGAGAGGAGCTTTGTATAATGAGATTCGAAGAAATGGAATATTTGAGAGAAAGAGAGAATTTTGGATCTAATTCTTGCAGCCAATGAAGTTGTTAACCAATTGTTTAGGGTTTGGAGAGATTTTATAGGGTGAATGGCATGTGAGATGAGAATGAGATGAGTTAAAAAGTTTGTTTTGCAAAATTTGAAAATGGGAAAGTGGAAGGAGAGCACACGAGTATAGCACATGTGGGTAGTTGGTTATTTTTGGTGATTTTAGTGAGCAAAAAGGGTCATGAGAATGTTGCATGAAGTACAACATGTGAGGTAAATTGGTGAGCAAGTTTGTTGCCATATTATTCTTTTCCTATTTTGGCAACAATTTGAAAATAGAGTGCAAAAGGAATGTTCATATGTTTGATCATTTGTGAAGGTGCGAGAAAGACACAAGAAAGGGGGGTTTGAATTGTGTATTTACTCTTTAACAACTTTTCTCTTCTTAACATTTAGACTTTGAGATAACATCAGAGTTCGTTGAGAGACTCTGACTCGCGAAGTAACATTCAGACTTACCATGCGTGAAGCATAAGAATCAACAAGAGTCTGAACGGAATATGGATTATTCAGAACTTGCAGTGCGGAAGCTTATCAGAGTTAAGCTGCAAGGTTCTGACTTGCTCATGTAAGGTTTTGATACTCAATACAGAAACATAAACTTTAACATAAAGCATAATAAGAGTAAAGAACACACGATATATCCTGGTTCACCACAAGGCTAATGCAGTCCACCGTCCTCAGGTGATTTCGCCTTGAACACAAGAACTTAATCCACTATAATCAATCTCGATTACAGATGCACGGGTAACAGCTGGTGACTAACAACTTGCACATCCGCACTGTGACTAACCCACAATGAACCGTTCAGGGATTCATCTTAATGAATATAACGAACATGGACCTGCAGGTTTCAATCTTGCAAAATCTACTACTAGGATTTTAACAGCTAGACGTTCAGGGATTCATCGCAATGAATATAACGCTACTGACCCTATTTCAGGATTTACCATAATGACATCTCGCCATTGTCTTCTTGAGTCTCCGGTCGCACTGACCACTCAAGGAATCCTAATTAACCAAGAATTAGTTTTACAGGATATTACAAAGATGCTTCTTAACAAGAAGATTACTCCTAAGTTTAAGTACATAAGAACACACAAGTGTTCAAGCAAGATGTGAGCAGCAACTCCTTGCTATCTTAAGAAACTACAAAGATGTATGTGAATTTGAAAGTTGATAACATATTGTAGATCTTCTCCTTCTTCGTCTTCTTGGTTGAGCAAGCTTTGAGAAGCAACTCCTTGCTTCAGATCTTCAATGTAGCGCTGACGAGAAGGTGGTTGATGACTTGAATAATTTGCAATGTTGTCTTCTTCATCCACAACTTCTGTACTAATTGATTATTGTTATGTTGATTTCTGATCTTTGAGCTTCAACAACAATGGCCATGTGTAAATGGTGATAGCTTTGGATATTTTAAGTGTTACAACGAGAACTCATCGTTGTTGCTATCTTCACATAATGACTTGATCAATTCATCTTTTTATGGAGAGTGAATCGATGTCTACAGAAGTGAATACTCCTTTCTTTAAATAACCCAGTAAAATATAGCCGTTTGAATTACTGTTGGCTGTTGGAAAAGAGACGTTGTGTAATGATAAAGCTGTACTGACACATCTCCTTTTTATTGTGGAGGAAGTGACATGATATATCTTCTTGGACGCTGTGTACAGTCTTTCACAACGGTAACACTTGTCTTCAAAATGTTAGAGGCTTCTGATGGTAATTAGTTGAAGCATGAGTAAAGACTTCTTAAAAGGATATCTGAAACTCCAAGTCTTCAGTCTTTCGAAGTCGTCCATTAGGAATCAGCCTTCAGAACTTCAGCAATTGTCTTTAAATCCATTATCCTTTACTGATTCAAGTCTTCAGAAACTTTAGAACTTGTCCATTAGGAATCTGTCTTCAGAATCTTCAGCACTTGACCTTTGGAACCATATTCTTCAGAACGCATAAGTCTTTAGAGTCTTTCTGCACTTGGTCTTCAGAGCCTTCAGCCTTCAGAACTTCAAGTCATGAGATTCTTCAGCACTTTGGTTCTTTATAACATTGTCTTCTTCAGAAGCTTCGCAATCTTCAGAATCACAACCACTTTCAAAGAGCATCCACAAGAGCATTGCAACAGTAATATCGGCATCCATGGATCTGACTGATCATGATCAGATACAGAAGCATTCTTGCTTCTTGCGACTTGTGTCACACATAGTAACTTCGCATATAATCAATTACACTCATCTGGCTGGTGCTTTGTAGGATTTGACATCTTCTGTAAATATGATCTGCACACAACACACGTTAGAACACAAAAAGGTTCTTTCACAAATAGGCTTGATATCATCAAAACATATATTTGACTTGTAGAGACAATTCTTGCTCTCACAATCTCCCCCTTTTTGATGATGACAAAACCATGTATTTTGATTAAACATTTTATACAAGGCAATCACCAAAACTAAAACATATTCAGAGTCCAGAACAGCAGCTCCCCTTGAATGTGTTATCCTCAAAGTTTTATCTGTGATCATCTAGAATCTCATATAATCCAAAGACACACAAAATAACAACTTGAGTTTCCAGAACAAATAATAGAAAAGGAATACTTCTCTATCTTGTCTTTAAGGAGACAAAAGTCTTCAGCATCTGGACTAGTTCATCAGAACTTCCATCTTCAGATCTTTAGAGCTTAGTTCCTTTTAACGTCATATCATAACACATAATCTTCAGAGTCATCTGAAGCATTTTCTACTTTTCAGCAGAATCATTTTAGCACAGAAATAGAACAATTCTTATCTAATAACATAGCCTTTCTATTTATCAGAAACAGACACTGTCTTAGGAAACTCCCCCTGAGTTTCAGACTTAGTGAAGATTATAGAATTTTGAAGTTTGAATCTTCTGGGTAGTCTCCCCCTAATTTCCATAAGTTAGATAATGGGATCTTCAGAACGTAGTTCAGAAATATTAAATTTTTAATCACCAATAATGGTCACGACTTTTCAGAGTTTGACTTTGAACACAGGCTTTCTTCTCAGAACCTTGTTACTGTCACAACTCAGTGGTTTATCAAAGCTTAATTTTTGATCAGATACCAATAGAAGGTTATTTTAGTGATCAATCAACGCTTGAATCTGAATCTGGTACACATGTGATTTTATTCTTTTCTGATACAAAAATGTGTACTGAGTCTGATACCAGAATATGTTGAGTCTGATACCAACTGAGGTATTTTTCTCATACCACTTGAAGGGTATTTCCTTAGTGTGCTGAAATTGATACCAATGAAGGTATTTGAAACCTTTTCACAGCTTAGCTCTGATTGATATCACTACAGACTGAGTCTGATACCAATCTTTATATTCAGAGTCTGATTACCAATTGTTGATTTAGTCTAATACCAAATCATTTTCTTTTTAATTGGTTCTTGGTTAAATCAGAACTACTTCTTCTTGGATCTTCAATCCAGATCTTCAGACAGTCCTTGACTTCTGATTTGAACAATTCTTCTGGAAAAAATCTTGGGATATAGACTTTGTTTTGACTACTTTCAGAATTTTTGTTTTCAGAGCTTTCCTTCTTCTGATTCTTATGTTCTGAATATCATAGACAGCTTACAGCTTCTGAACCAAGTGAGACAGAGATCACGATAACTTTGACTTTTAGAAAGTTCTCAACTTCTGAACAGTACTGGGTAGATCTGATTCTGAACACATGTTCACGAAGTCTACAACTTTAATCATATGAACAAACAGTTCATAAGAACTTCTATCAGAGTTCTTTCTTTCTTAACCTGTTTTGAGAATGCCTAGTGAACTTGTTTAGAGTTCCTCGGTTAAACATCAAACATCAAACGTTAGTAGTCAACACATTTTATATGATTGATTTACTTGTTTGAGTTTCCATTCTTTCTTTCTTTCTTTTAAGATTTCTAATCAAAATCATACTTCTATTTCTCCCCCTTTTTGACATCATCAAGAAGTTTAGAGCGTTTGAGCGTTTTAAGTGTTATCAATATGATAATGAACATTCTAACATAAATATTATCAATATGCTATTTTGTAAATAGATTCAAATGATATATCATAAACGTTTCATACTTTTGAGAACGGTATTCATGTAGTCCTTAAACCCATTCAAAGGAAACTTCGTTCATAATCAAGAGGAGAATACATAATGCAAGAGACAAGGCAACAAATAGAGAGAAAAATAATCATAATTCTATCCTATTATCCTTCAGGGAATTCCAGATAGTTCCACATAATTTATGGGTGAACATTCTTCAGTTGCTCCAATGTGTTCTACTCTAGAGATTACATCCTGAATCTAAAGAACACGAGATATGACCCTTCCATATGGAATACTAAAGGAAGACTTGTCTTTAGACAAGAGGATTTGTTCCTGTAAATGATTGAACATGGTTTGAGGGAGGTTTATTTTTCTTCTGTAGATCAGAAAGAAAATAAATAGTCGGTTTGAGTGAGACAACACTCTTGTTCTTATTTCTCTAGGTCTTAAGTTAGTTTCCATGATCCTGTGCCAGATTTTTGCAGAGGGGATGAGTGTGGAGGCACAGTTGGAAGGACCATTTCCACAATGAATTTTGTGGATGAGATCATTGAAGATTTTTCTTTCCTTGTAGTCTTCAATGGTGTCACCGTTTTCATCGTACTTGATTGCTTGTGCAACGACAGAAGGTTTAATTACTACGGGAATTCCGGAGACAGCTGACTGAATGATGCGCTAGTTATACACGTTAGAAAACACATCAGCATTTTCCCATAATTCTTTGACAAGATCTATGTAAATTAGACCTGGAATCATCTCAAGATAACCTTCCCATTTCTGACATTTTAATTCGGACGAAGTTCTTGTCAAGCCAAGTTCTTTGAGAGAACTTGTGTTCAAAGAGAATTCATTGAGGATTCTTAACTTAGAGATTTCTATTTTAGTAGGTTTTGGATGAGAGGTGGACATCTTAGAGGAAATACTAAAGAGAGACACTGACTGAGATGGTTTGGAATGATGGATACGGAAGTGAACAAGGTGCCTTAAATAGACAACGAATAGAGAGAGTTAATAAAAGCTTGTAACTCCAACCGTTAGGTTCATCATTTCCTAGATATTTTAGGCTAGCTATGAATAGGTTAAGAGACCGGTACTAAGTCTAATAGATTGTCAATCTTGGAAAGACCAAGAGATCACGCAAAGAGTTCGCTAATTAATTCTTGACAGAAGTCAAGGATTCGTAATAAGTGCACATGTAAGAGTGGTATCGTTTAATTAGGAGAGAAAACAGAGAGACACATTTTCTACTTTCGAGAATATTTATCTTATCTGTCTAATAAGTACACAGACACAGATGTAAGCATAAGGACAACACATACTTCATTAGATGAGTGATTACATAGTATAAACATATGTGGTCTTAACAAACTATTGCAAACTGATAACTTAACCTAATTGTAATCGTATAATTTTATGAGAACCATCTGCTGTCAAAGGTTTCACAAAACTTCCTATCCAGAGCAGTATCTGGACCACATCGAACTCTGCAGATCTTTTGCATGATTCCTGCTCTGAAGAGTACTTATGATAAAACTCTTCCATAAGGAATGAATGATTTGTTCATGGTTC
This sequence comes from Lathyrus tuberosus, assembly GCA_022829125.1. Classification (NCBI taxonomy): domain Eukaryota; kingdom Viridiplantae; phylum Streptophyta; class Magnoliopsida; order Fabales; family Fabaceae; genus Lathyrus; species Lathyrus tuberosus. Next base: position 170,964 of record JALAZF010000070.1, on the reverse strand, counting down.
GAGACGTGACGATTGACTCTTTAAGATGATCAAAAATTACTTGGGGCAAATTTATAGGGGTTGGCCTAAGGAGACACATGATGAGAAGCTTATCATCATGATATAGGAAATCTTTATTTGTATTTCAAGGAAGAATATTTGTCAAGATGAACTTGAACCATCCTTTTGCTGTAGGCAGGCGTTTTTCAGGGTTTGTGGGTTCAAAAGCAGAGTCTTCATTAAACATATGATGCATTTCAGCATCGGAGGTGTATCGAATGGATGCATGATTAGGTGTGACACCACCTGGGGGACAGTCAATGGCTTCAGCAATGTATGTGGCGTTGAATGTAACAGGAAGACCATAGATGTCAGAAGAGATAGTCAGACCATTACTGCTGATAGAGGCGTTGATCCAAAAAGTCTTTAAGATGTTAGGATAAATTGAACCCCTTAGCATGGATAGGTACCGATTCCCGTTTTGAAAATGAATCCCAAGATAAAAGTTTCAACTAATATTTCCTGAATTTGGTCGTTTCTCAATGATGATTTCTAGAAGATCATCGTTCCCATGTGTAGCGAGCGATTTTGGACGCGGTTCTTAAGCGCTGGTCGCTCTCTGCGGTTTGACCTTAAAACTACAGGTCGATTCATTTTTTATCCTATTGTGAGCTGAATAAGGAAGGGAAATAGATGTCTCCAATTAACCCTGCTTTGCATACTGAGTTTAAACAGCGGTCTGTTAGGTTACGGATGCTATCAATGTGGGGCGCCTTTGTAGTGGTTATTTGTATTTTCGCCAATACGGTTTTCTTTCTTTCTAGGAATTTCTAGCGGGGAACAAGGATTAGGGTGTTAGGACTGATGCTTTTGAAATACTGCTTTTGGTTGATGGAGATATGGGATTTGGGTTTTTTGTTGATTGCGCTCGCTAAGATCTTTTCTTTCGATCTTATGCCTACGTATTCCCGTTTACCGAAACAGGGAAATCAGAGCGTTCGTAGTTCCTCCTATAGAATAGGAGGAAATGGTTTTTGGTGTCTTGTTCAAAGCCCAAGACGTGAAGCGAAAGGTCTATTTGTGTCTTGTTCAAAGCCCAAGACGTGAAGCGAAAGGCCTCGGCTTTAGAGAGAATTTGTCATCTCTAAAGAGGGGAGAAGGAGAATTACTTTAACTGGGATACGCGGATCCGAGCAATGCCATAATTTCCGAAGAAAGGGTTTTAACCTGAAGGAGAAGACTTTAACTCAGTGTAGAGCAATGCCATCTTTCCTTAGGATTTTCTCATGCTAAAAGAGGGACAGTGGCATGGATGTAGATGATCCAGAGGCTTGCCACTTACAACGATTAGATGAAGGGGAAGGAGTTGTTGATGTTTGTATACTGTGAACGAGGCACAGCTTTGATGCTAAAAGGTTAATTGGATCAACCAGTGGTTTTCTTATACGAAGCCTAAGAGGAGGCTAATTTCCGCTAGGAAAATCATTATACAAAGCCTAAGAGGAGGCTGTTTGGTGTCTCGTACAAAGCCCGAGAAAGAGGCTAAAAGGGTTCGACCCAGTGGGGCATATCTTTATACAAAGCCTAAGAGGAGGCTATTTGTTTGGCTCAATATGAACCTTTTTGTATCTCGTACAAAGCCCGAGATGGAGGTGAAAGGGGGATTGACTCAACGAGGGAGTCGCCTATGTGTCTCGTACGAAGCCCGAGAGAGAGGCGAAAAGGTTGTTTGACTCCACTGGGGAGAATTTTGGTATCTCGTACGAAGCCCGAGATGGAGGCTATTGTAACTGTTTCAATTGAGTGACAGATCCAATATACTGATTTTAAAAGAGAAAATCAGTTCTTATATGAGTAACACTGTACTCAGGGGTTTGATTTGAGGATCAGGGATATTTCCTTTTCTTTGAGGAAACGGGAAATCCAAAGGGTATTGAGACTGTCCGAGTCTGCGGGTTTCCTTCCTATTTAACGAAGGGTGCTTGAGAATGTCTTTGAGACTCAAGGAAGTTAGACTGTCCGTGTCTAGAGTTTTATCTTTTGTACTATGCTGTGAGAAACAGTAGTAGACTCTATGAAAGGATTATTCTATGAGAATGACTAGGTTCTGTTCCTATACCTCTAGGAGGTCGTCAGGACAATTTGTACGAAGCCCAAGAGGAGGCTGGAAACTTTTAAGAAGCCGACGGGTCCTTGTACGAAGCCCAAGAGGAGGCTATCATTCCCGGAGGAAGATATCATTATACGAAGCCTAAGAGGAGGCGGTGAATACTTCTAAGAAGCCGTAGTGTCCTTGAATAATGCCCAAGAGGAGGCCGATGCTTTTAAGAAGCCCGTGGGTCTATCATCTCCTTTCCATTAGGAGAGATAACTCTTTTAAAGATAAAAACCACTGGTAAACGTGCGAGGTTTACTATCCAGCGACTTCTAGCTTTTAAAGAGGGTTCCTTAGTTAAGGTCCAAGATTATGACTGTAGTGGGTACCCAAACCCCGAGACATTCAAGGCAATCTATCCACAAGGAATAGATCAAGTCAGGAAAGTTCGAGAATTGGGAAGAAACTCAAAGATGCCATTCACGGAGAATACATTCATCTTGGGGAGTAGAGCTTCTTGACGATTCCTAAGGAGGACAGCCGAAGAGAAGACTGTATCTGGTGCTCCTATTGGGGATCTAGGCGTCTATTTCTACGAATAAATGAAACGGCGTCACCTAGTTCTAGACGTAGTTACCGGGGAAACTCAAAATATATATACTATTATTACACAGTAGATATGATTTTATGAAAGGAGACTTACAGTGAGCAGCCCCACAATACAGTTTATAATATGAAAGCAGTAAACGAAAGCGATAACCACTTACTCGGTTGTAGTGCTTCCATGCTGTTGGGTTAGTTGTTCAACAAAGAAAGATTGAAAACAACAGTATATTCAAAATCAAAGGAGAAAGTGCTTTGAAAAAGAAAGATTTGGGGCTTACAGCTCAAGGAGAGGCCCAGGGTTTTATCAGTGAGCGCACTGTTTGAATTTGTACAGCGGCACTTATACAAGTGACTGGGGCCCAAAATGGTTTTCTGTACAAAGGGATGGGTCTTACACTCTCTCAAGAGGCCCAAAAAGGTTTAAAGAAAAGAGTGGGGCTTATAACACGAGGGTAGGCCCAAATGATTTTTCGTTTAAAATGGCGATCGCGCCGAGGTTTTCTTTTAACGCAGAGGGACTTATACAATAAGTAAGGCCCAAGATGTTTTGGTTAAAAGGGGGATTGGGTCTTACACTCTAATAGAGGCCCAAAGTGTTTTGAATGGGTCTTATAGCTCAAGGAGAGGCCCAAATGGTTTTTATTTTTAAACGGGCGACGATCGCGCCGTTTACTTGTACAGAGGGACTTATACAATGGATGAGGCCCAAAAATTTTTTGTACAAGGGGGGATGGGTCTTACACTCTCTCAAGAGGCCCAAAAAGTTTTGAAAATGATTTGTGAGGGTTGAATTAATCCAAAACCCTAATTTGTTTTCAAAATGTATTTAATTGAATAAAAATTCAATTTAAATGATCAAAATTGTTTAACATGTGGAAAACAAATTGTGATCTTGGATTAATGCTTCAAAAATTAAGTATTGACCTACAAAATAATTAGAAAGCATTAAAAGTTACAAAATCAATGTAGAAAAAATATTTAAAATGTCAAAAACAATCAAAATATTAATTCTTTGCAAAAATATCAATTATATGAAATAAATAATATTTTTGGGATTTTTTGATAAAATAAAATATTTTAACATTTTTGTGAATTATTAAAAAAAGAATCAACTCGAAATCATTAAAACTCAGAGAGAAATTAATTTTTGAATCAATTAAACAAAATCACAAAATTCAAATATTTGAATTTCTAAAAATGGCGCCAAGAACAACACCAAGAACACGCGCGTTTTTCAGTTTGCCCAGATTTGCGTTTTCTATCCAATCTCCATGAATACGTAATCATATCATGCAATCCACATATCATTATGCTCGTTTCAACCTCACGATCATGTCTATGTACTTTAATTTCATTTAAATTAAACATACAACAAGAAATCACGAAGAGACCTTAAGAACCCTAATTTCTGCATGAAGGCTAGGATTTTTGATACATGATTCAAACAATGCAATTAATTGAGGGAAAACATTCCATGCATGATTATGAACATATGGCCAAATTATTGTGCGAGGAAATATGCATAGATTGAGAGATGACCAAGTATGTGCTTCCTTCAAGTCGTGACAGCAAGTCCAAAGTGATTTTTGATTTAGAGGTGCTACAGATGAGTGGTGATGATATGAACAGCTTCCCTACACCCTATGGATTGTGTTTGGATGGTTGGACTTGATTGAAATTGGCTGGATCTGTTTATGGCATCTCAGCTGCAACTTCACTTCAAACTTGTGTGGATGGCAAGTGATTTTGAGATTTTGATGCTCCAGATGTTATGTGAGTGTTTGATCAGCTCATATGTGATGTATGTGAGGTGTGTGAGTGATTGGTTTGTGTAGAATTGCTCTCAAACTCAAAACCCGATAGCTACCTTGCTAAGAAAGGCATTTTTGCCAAGAAAAAGAGATTTTGAAGAAAGCATCTGTTAGATGGCTTTGGTGTACTCAAACTGACCACAATTGAGCTCTATTTATAGTAGAGCAAGTTTGTTTTGCAAGGAATAGTGCATGGAAGCTGGTAAGTAGGTTTGGCCAATGTTGGCAAATGAAAATCCAAGTCTCCTCTAGCCATTGACTAGAGGTTAGGGCACAGAGCTTTGGTCCCCTTGGTCTTGGATAAGTCTTGACTGATTTCAGATGAGAATGGCTCAGTCCATACCACCTTGATGGTTCCATTGAATGCTTCATTCCAAATTTGAAGTCTTGTCCCCATTTTGGCCATTCTAGGTTCAACATGCTACTTCTTGTTCCATGGACTTTGGAGGCTTGGCTCAGTGATTGTCCCCTTTAGATTCAATCCTCTGAGGTGTCCAAGTGTATTGGAGCAATTGAATTTGGCTGATTTTGGCAAATCGAGCAAAATTGCAAATTCTGCCTTGCCTTGACAGATTTCAGCAAGGCAACTTGGCAATGTTGTATCTCATGGTGTAGGTTGAATTTGGCAATGTTCTTGGCCATTTTGGAAAGCTCTTACATGATACAACAACTGTTTGAACAAGTTTGGTTTAGATCTCTTTTGATTCCAAGTGAAAAATCCCCCTACATTTGGCAAAAAGTGAGGCAAAATCTGACTTAGTGAAAATTTCACTAAGTGTTGGAAAAAGTGACATTTTCACTTTTCAGCCACTTTGATCACTCCATAACTCAAAATCCTTAATGAATAGGAATGACTTGTAGTTGAAGTTTTTGTAGGTGATAATGAGGGCTACAAATCCATCTTTGGATGAGAAAAAATGACCTTGTGGTTTAGGAGTTATGGTCCTCCAAAGTTGGTACCTTTGCCACTTTATTTTTAACTTAGAAAAATTTCTAAGTTTTATGGTTACCCCTTTTACAAGTTATCTCACTTTTCTTGATTTTTCTTGATGAATGATGATTCAAATCATACATTAACATCATTTTAGGGTTAAAAATCCATTTTGGTGAAAAATCTCAAAAAGTCAAAGTTGACTTTTGTGCACAGTTGACTTTTTATTAGATGAATTCCAAACTGTGCAATTCTTCATGAAATCATGTCCTTGACCTAAATCAAACTTGATGGACATGTTCCAAGGGTGTCATAGGGTACATTAAGGCATGGTCTAGGGTTTGGGAGCATGTCCTGGTCAAAAGTCAAAGTTACAGTTGACTTTTCCCTTAAAACCCTAATTGTGGTGCAGATGAAATTGAGACTTGTTGCTCAAACTTCTTGGATCAATCCATTGTTCCAAATGGATCAATATGGTATATTAGAGACCCTCAAATCATGTCTTGAGGTCTTGGCTCATGGTTTGTCCCAAAAGTCAACTTAGGGGTGAATTAGGTCCAGAAACCCTAATTCCTGATTTTTGATGAATGCATCCCCTGAGGCAAAACTGACTTGATGCATGGGTTCATGAGGTTCCATGAAGTATATTAGGTTATGTTTTGGATCAATGGCTTGTGCCCAGATGAAAATTTCCATCTGGAGGCCCTGGGTGATCAAAACCCTAATTTGGTGACACTGTCGATCTTGAGACTTGATCCACCTAGAAGGGAGCAGCCTTGTGCTTAATCCTTGAAGTGGGAGTCCTTTTGATCAAATGTGGATGTTTGGGAGGTTAGACAAGTTGAAGATCAAGTCATTCCTTGATTGATCCTTTGTCTAAAGCTCAGAGAGGGCTTGAAACCCTAATTTTGATTGTATTGGATGCTCACCCATCTTTGGGGAGACTGATGAAGCATAAAGGTACATCTATATTGTGATGATGATTTGCACAATGATGGGAAACTTTAGTGGTCAAAATTTGGGGTATTACAGATGCCCCTATTTAATCTTCTTGGACCCGAAGGTGTGAATGACGAAGGGATTCGGGCATTCGGGGTGCAAGAGGATTAAATATCAGAATACCCGAAATTTTGATGGTGGTTATGAATGGTAGCTTACGCATTCATCTTCTTTAGCTAAGCGATGATGCTTAGAAAAGGTAAACTTCCCCTCGATCCTGGTCCTCAGCCAAGGAACTGGTCTCAGTTTCGGATTTAAACTTCCCCTCGACCCTGGTTTCTTACCAAGGAACTGGTCTCAGTTTTCTTTTGAAATAAACCTCCCCTCGTTCTTGGTTTCCTACCAAGGAACTGGTCTTAGTTTATGATTTAAACTTCCCCTCGATCCTGGTTTCCTAACAAGGAACTGGTCTCGGTTTCTTTTGAACTTCCCCTCGATCCTGGTTTCCTACCAAGGAACTGGTCTTAGTTCCTTTTGTCAATAAACTTTATTGACAAGGGACGTTATTCGTAGCGGTTTTCCTTCAAACTTCTCGCCGAATTTTCCTGCGGAGATGCCATTTGAGTGGAAAAATTTTGATGTCAGACTTGCTGGGGAACCCATTCGTCTGAATTGTAGAGGTACACAAACTTCTCTGTTTTGGAGACGCCATTTGTCGATTCTACTGGGGAAAGCGAGTCTCTTGAGAGACTGTTTTTGTTTGGGGTTACATCATACTTTTCTCGGGATCTTCCCGGAGAAATGCCATATGATGGGATCCAATTTTGAGGTGCCAATGACCTTCTCATCAGTGGTTTTTCGGAGCAAAACTGGCGTGTTGCCGAATCTCTGATCACGAGGCTTTCTCTGTGGATTTTCCTTAATCCGGGAAAGCAAGGATATCATCTTCAATGGCGAAGAGTAATGTTTATTGAAAGTCTCTTTGGTCATTCAGAGGCTCAAGTTATCAAAGTGGTCAAGGACCAACTTCTTTCCAGAATTAAACTGGAAGCGAGGTTGTTCAGACACAGTATTTCCTGACGAGGCAAGAGCTGACAACTCAATTGAGAGGACTTCTACCACTAGGGGACAAGACCGACTAGAGTGATAGTGATGCAATATGAAATGTAAATGCAAATAAAAAATGCATGAAGTACGTATGTATATGCTGACAAAACTGACGCGACATACAAACTAAAAGATGAACATGACTGGATACTCGGCCATCGCAGGGCGTATAGAGATATCGCTGGTTCAAGATAGCAATTCCACCTTGATTAGGAGAGATAGTCCCTGTTGGGAGCTATGTTGATCGGGCTTAGGAGATGAGAACTCAGCCAAGGCGTGTTAGACAAAACAAGGTTTCTGACACAGTTGATCCCTTCATTCAGGCATACTGGCTTAGAAGGAGTACTTTGATTCTGCACTTTGAAGTTCGCTTACTTCGAGAGAAGCGATCGATGTTCTTCTGATGTTCCAACAGTTAAAAGAAATGTCATCTTTAATTTAAAAGCAGAAAAAGTTTAACAAGTAAATTCATTTTTGTTTTATTTCAAGAATCGCTGATTAAGTTAAAACAACGTCGTTCTGTAAAGCTAAAACAAGTAAAGAATTACAAACAAAAGCACAAGGGCTCAAATTTTATTGATAAGATGGAGATCAGCCAAACGCGTGATTCCAAAGAGTATATACAAAGTTAGAAAATGGTAATTTACAGGGAAAAGGGCTACGTTGAAACATAACGACCACTATCCTTCTACCAACTTTGAATTCGGGACATCCTGAGCTTCTGTCGAAGATGACCTTGACTGGAGATTTCCTCCGATGGATGTTGTAACTGCTGCTGAGGGACTTACCTCTGTTGAACATAGCTACTTGCCATTATCCCTAATTTTTGCCTGGATTGTACTATGATGTTTCCAATCCATCGGGATGATTTTTTTCATGTCTCTAACTTTTGCCTGGACCGCCCTTTCGGGTTTACAATCCACCGAGACGTTTTTTTTTTTTTATTTTTTTTTTTTTAGGCGAAGTATTTCTTGACTACATCAAAATTCGTGGGGTAGGCAAATTCCTCTCCGTCCATGGTTGCAAGTCTCAAGGCGCCGCCTGATAAAGCTTTCGTGACCACATAGGGACCATCATAATTTGGGGTCCATTTGCCCCGAGAATCAGTGAGAAATGATTGTATCTTATTGAGCACGAGGTCTCCTTTCCTGAAGACACGAGGTCGGACCTTTTTGTCGAACGTCCTCTTCATTCTCTGTTGATATAACTGACCATGGCATAGTGCCGTGATTCTCTTCTCTTCGATCAGGTTCAGTTCGTCGTGTCGATTTTGACACCATTCAGCTTCGGTGAGCTTCGCTTCCATCAATACCCGGATTGATGGGATCTCTATTTCTATGGGAAGCACTGCCTCCATGCCATATACTAGAGAGAAAGGGGTTGCCCCTGTTGAAGTACGGATAGATGCGCGATAACCATGAAGCGCAAAGGGTAGCATGTCGTGCCAATCTTTATAGGTTACCACCATCTTTTGAACAATCTTCTTGATGTTCTTGTTAGCCGCTTCTACCGCTCCGTTCATCTTGGGTCGGTAGGGAGATGAGTTATGGTGTTCGATCTTGAACTCTGTACACAACTCCTTCATCATCTTATTATTCAAGTTAGATCCATTATCAGTAATGATCTCGCTTGGAACACCATACCGACAGATGATATTGTTTTTGATAAATCGGACCACCACTTGTCGGGTTACATTGGCGAATGACGGTGCTTCGACCCACTTGGTGAAGTAGTCAATGGCTACTAGGATGAACCGATGTCCGTTTGAAGCCTTGGGCTCAATCATGCCAATCATGTCAATTCCCCATATCGAAAATGGCCACGGGGAAGAAAGAACTTTGAGATGTGATGTCGGTACATGAATTTTGTCGGAGTATATCTGACACTTATGACACCTCCTCATGTACTTGTAGCAGTCGGATTCCATGGTCAACCAATAGTACCCGGCCCTAAGAATTTTTCTCGCTATTGTGTGTCCGTTGGCATGAGTGCCAAAGGATCCTTCATGAATTTCTTTCATGAGCATGTCTGCTTCTGGTCTGTCGACGCATCGGAGCAAGACCATGTCAAAATTTCTCTTGTAAAGTGTATCACTGCTCAGGAAGAAGCTTCCAGCCAATCTTCCGAGGGTTTTTCTGTCTTTCCTGGATGCCCCAGGTGGATACTGTTGTTTCTGAAGGAAGCATTTGATATCGTGATACCAAGGTCTGTCGTCTATGACTGCTTCAATCGCAAAGATGTAAGCGGGCCGTTCAAGGCGCATTATGTCGATCTTAGGTATGTCGTTCCATCGACCTTCACTAATCATGGAAGAGAGAGTGGCTAATGCATCAGCCATGTGATTCTCATCACGAGGGATGTGATGAAAGTCGACTCTGTTGAAGAAGGGCAATAACCTCCTTGCATAGTCTTTGTAAGGAATCAATCCTGATTGGTATGTGTTCCAATCTCCTTTTATCTGATTGATCGCTAGGGCTGAGCCGCCGTATACGTCCAAGTTTTTTATCCTTAAATCAATTGCTTCTTCGAGACCCATAATACATGCTTCGTATTCGGCCTCGTTGTTCGTACATTTGAACGTAAGTCTGGCAGTGAAAGGAATGTGGGAACCCTGAGGGGTAGCAATGATTGTCCCAATTCCATTTCCATAATGATTGATTGCTCCGTCAAAGATAAGTCCCCACTGGGAACCTGGTTTTGGCCCTTCACTGGGTAGCGGTTCATCGCAATCTTTCATCTTTAGATACATGACATCTTCGTCTGGGAAGTCAAACCCGATTGATTCTTGATCGTCAATCGGTTGATGAGCCAAATGATCGGCTAAAATACTTCCCTTAACAGCTTTCTGAGCGTGGTACTCTATGTCATATTCTGATAGTAACATCTGCCAACGGGCAATCCTTCCCGTGAGAGCAGGTTTTTCGAAAACGTACTTGATTGGATCCATTTCGGAGACCAACCAAGTAGTGTGACGAATCATGTATTGGCGAAGACGTTTGGCTGCCCAAGCCAAAGCGCAACAAGTTTTCTCAAGCATTGTGTACCGAGTTTCACAGTCGGTGAATTTCTTGCTTAGATAGTAAATGGAAAACTCTTTCCGCTTGATTTCGTCTTGTTGGCCAAGTACACATCCCATCGAGTCCTCTAGGACTGTGAGGTAAATGATCAGTGGTCTTCCTTCCATTGGAGGTGATAGAATCAGAGGATTCAACAGATATTCCTTGATACTATCGAAGGCGGTTTTGCAATCTTCTGTCCAAACGCAATCCTGGTTCTTTTTTAGTAATTTGAAAATCGGCGCACACTTCGCGGTCATAAGGAATATGAATCTGGAGATGTAGTTCGAACGTCCCAGGAATCCTCTGACTTGTTTTTCAGTTTTCAGAGAAGGCATTTCTTGAATGGCCTTGACCTTGTCAGGATCAACCTCAATCCCTTTCTGGCTGACGATGAACCCTAGTAGCTTCCCTGAACGGACACCGAAGGTGCACTTGTTGGGATTCAAGCGGAGCTTGAATTTTCTTAGAAGTTCGAACAATTTTGACAGATGTTCAACGTGCTCACTCTCTATTTTTGATTTTGCAATCAAATCATCGACATATACCTCGATTTCTTTGTGTATCATGTCATGAAACAGAGTAGTCATGGCCCTTTGATAGGTTGCCCCGGCATTCTTCAAACCGAACGGCATTACCTTGTAACAAAAGGTACCCCATGGGGTAATGAACGAAGTTTTCTCCATGTCTTTCGGCGCCATTTTGATCTGGTTATAGCCCGAGAATCCATCCATGAAGGAGAATACTTTGAACTTTGCTGTGCTGTCAACCAGCATGTCAATGTGTGGTAAAGGAAAGTCGTCCTTCGGACTTGCCTTGTTCAGATCTCTGTAATCAACACACATTCTGACCCTTCCGTCCTTTTTGGGAACGGGTACGATGTTGGCTAACCATTGAGGATATTCAGATGTAGCGAGGAAACCCGCGTCGATCTGTTTCTGTACCTCCTCCTTGATTTTGATGGCCATGTCCGGGTGAGTTCGTCTCAACCTTTGCTTTACTGGCGGACATTTCGATCTTAACGGTAAGTGATGTTCCACGATGCTGGTATCCAACCCTGGCATATCCTGATAGGACCAAGCGAACACATCGGGGAATTCTTTGAGGAGCTTTATCAAACCCTCTCTGGCAGTTGGACTGAGCAGTGCTCCGATCCTGATTTCTTTTCTCTCTTTTTCTGAACCCAAGTTTACCGTTTCCAACGGTTCTTTGTGAGGTTCAATGGACCTTTCCTCTTGTCTGAGTAGTCGGGAGATCTCTTCTGGAATTTGGTCGCCATTTTCTTCTTCAGCCTCGAATACTGGGAACTCAAAGTCGGGAGAAGGCATCGGATCGTATGTTTCAACGGGGTGTAAAACAAGCAATCTGCATGACGTGATGATTCGTGTTTAGAAGAGATAGAGAAAATGCAAGTGTGTGCAGTGTTTTTATTTTACTGCTTGTTTTTATTATTGAATGTTTTTTAGGATTACCATTTTCTGAAAAAGCAAAAAGAGAAAACAACAATTAATGCGGAAATTACAGAACGACGTTATTTTATTAATGAACAATTCGACTCTTGAAACTACAGCCCTATAAAACAAAACTCACTCGCTTTGGGCAAAGCGAAGAGGGAAGTTTACAGAGAACGAGCCCTATCAAAACATCCGTTTCACCTGGGCAGGGTGAAAGGTTAAAGATGGCAATTACTTCGAGTGACGAACGACCTTCGGAACCTCGACGACAACCCATTGGCGGCGAACTCCTCGGTGAATCAGAAAGTCTGGCACCTTCCTTGATTTGTCTTCAGAAATGACGCTGATTTCTGGTGGAGCAGGATCATTGGAATCTGTCTCCCAAGCAGAATTTTCGTAGGAGGATTCCTCTGTTGCATTTTGCATAGCATTTGTGCTCTCAGCTGTATCTCCCCATCCAGTTGACTGGATATCTTCGAGCCTGATACGAGAGCTTTCGGGAGCAGTGTACTTGACCATAAAGTCGTATTTTCCACTTGGTTATCCCAGAGTGTCCCAAACTTCTTTGGAACTGGAGAAGTCATCTCTCTCAATGACGTTGACCTCGGGAAAAGCATAGTTGATGAATTCTAGTCCTGCAAACGTTGTGAATTCATCTTCATGTTGAGTAGTTTCCGAATGACCTGAGTGTTGATCCCATGACATAGCGGGGACATAGGTATTCTGTTCAATGATGCTTAGCTGAGTTTCATTACTCGGCTGACTTTCTGGCCCCAAGTTTCCTGGGTAAGGCTGCCACATTGGCAGGACATCCATCGGGCCGTAGTAATTATGATCAAAGTTGTCTTTCATCAGAGTGTCTTCCTCTAATGAATTTGGCGGAGCACGGCATCCTTCCGGATTACAATCTCCGTAGATCATTTTGACATCTGATCTTGGTATAAATCTCAGACTTTCTGTAGGAAAGCAAAAAGGCATAGGCACCTCTTCCTGAGACATATAGCCGTCATTGTTAAGGCAGGACTTCCATTCTTCATCTGTGTCAGAGGGATCTTCCTCATTGATAGCATGAACTGTCAGAGACACTGGGTGAAGAAACCCTCCACTGTGGAAGAAGTTTTGAAGGGGATGAAAACTTTCATCGTTAGCAGCTGTCTGGGTACAGGTCGCAGAAAAACCAAGACCCTTCTTTGTTTTATTGTCAATAGGAATAACAAGCTGTCCCCATCCTTTTGTATCGGTGCTCTCGACTGCTTTGATAGCATCCTTGTATGAGGAAATCAACGTCCCTCCTTCGGATTGATTGTTCTTGCTCACCGATAGTGCTTGGAACTGAGTTCCAATAACCTCCTCGGGTTCCACACAAGTAGATGATGATAAGTTACTCACAAGCAAGGCTTGTTCCCCACAAACCGTGACAAGTTGATCATCCTTGACGAACTTTAGCTTTTGGTGGAGGTTTGAAGTAACCGCTCCAGCCTGATGTATCCAAGGTCTTCCTAATAAACAACTGTATGTTGCCCGGATGTCCATGACCTGGAAAGTGATTTGGAAAGTGTGAGGACCAATAGTTATGGGAAGATCAATTTCGCCGATAACTGTTTTTCTGGATCCGTCGAATGCTTTAACGACGACCTCGCTGACTCTCATCGGAGGGCCCTTGAATGATAATTGCCCCAAAGTGGACTTCGGCATAACATTCAGGGCTGACCCTGTGTCTACCAGTACGTTGGCTAAAGCATCGCCCTGGCAGTTAACTGTAATGTTGAGCGCCATGTTATGACGGCGACCCTCTTCAGGTAATTCCTCATCACTAAATCCTAAATTATTGCAGGAAGTGATGTTAGACACAATGCTACCGAACTGTCTGATTGTTACATCCTGTTCCACAAAGGCTTGCTCCAAAACTTTCTGTAGAGCTTCTCTGTGTGCTTCTGAACTGAGTAACAGTGATAATACTGAAATCTTTGAAGGAGTCTGTAACAGTTGATCAACAATGTTGTATTCACTCCTTTGGATGAGCTTTAGCATCTCATCTTTGTCTTTTGAAAAGTCGGGATTGCTAGATTGACCGACTGGTGGATCAGGAATTTCTGCCTGAAGTTCCTTTTCCTTGTTGGATTCTCCAACCCCTCGATTGAAGATTCGACCGCTCCGTGTTACACGACTGATGTCTGCAATATTCACGACGGAGGGTAATGGAATTTCCTTTCCATTTTCAATTGTTGTTGCACCGTATTTGTAAGGAATTGCCTTAGCTGATTCATACGGTAGTGGCCCCGGTAGATAGATGACTATGGGAACCTTCTGATCTTTCTGACCATCATAAGTAACCTCGATCCGTTCTCGGTTGGGAACTCTAGATTCGTCAAGTAGAGGGATGATGGCAAAAACATCCCTGATCTGGTGATGACCAGAGATGGTGATAGCATCCTCAACTTGCTCGGCAAGGTAGTTCGGCGACCAAATGATGGGTCCAGAACCTGGATATGGACGAATTTCTCCACGGTCCACCTGACCCTGAAGTGCTGCTCTCACAAGGTAACACCCTTGGTTACTTTCTGAACAGACGCTACAACTGGCATAGTTGTGTGGTGGCACCTGGCCACGCCCACTTTGAATGCAATGTAACCTCACTAGGTTAGCTTCCACTGATCGGACATCCTGACTTTGACGACGAGTAGGATTCCTGTGATTGATACTAATCTGCTGAGTATCTTCGTCCATATAGATTGGCATCCACCAATGATTTAACAAGTGCTGAAGTGCCTCCTGGACAAGGGTACAACCTCGATCATTTTCGCAACCTGCTTTACAATTTTGATAGTCATGTGATATTAAGAATCCAAGTCGGACCTGCTCAGCATGTAACTCTACCAGGTTGGTATTCATTACGCGGATATCGAATATTTGAACCATATTGATCTGATAAGAGTTCCTATCATGGTAGTCCTGGATCCATCCTAGATCCATCTGACGCTGAAGGGCCTCTTGTATGAAAGAGCATCCCTGTTTGTTTACCGAGCAAATCAGACAGGAACTGTAATCGTGCCGTGGCAGATTATGATACTGGCTTTGCCTT
Organism: Lathyrus tuberosus; assembly: GCA_022829125.1. Lineage (NCBI taxonomy): Eukaryota > Viridiplantae > Streptophyta > Magnoliopsida > Fabales > Fabaceae > Lathyrus > Lathyrus tuberosus. The sequence goes on along the minus strand of JALAZF010000070.1, from coordinate 155,904 downwards.
GAGTGCATCGCCACCAAGTTGACATTCATCGCACGGATGTCATGGTTTTGAATGACGTTGGAATTCGTGTAAACCATGTTAACTCCATGAACTCGGTGCTCTTGGATCCATCCAAGATCCATTTGTTCCTGTAGAGCTGCTTGCACTACAGAACATCCCTGGTTGTCTTTAGAGCAGATATCACACTGGTGATAATTATGAGGTGGCATTTGGCCATATCCACTTTGTCTACAATGCATCTTGACCAGATTGGTCTTTAACAAGAGTACATCATGAATTTGATAGACATTGTTAGTCTCTTTCTCAATCAGATTGACTGCAGCTTTCTCATGTTGAGGCAGCGGGTTCGTGAGAACATTAGGATTCGTATCTTTGAAAGATAAGAGTCCGCTCCTAACAAGCTTTTGCACGTCGGATTTGAAATTGAGACAAGTCTCAATGTTATGCCCTGAACCTCCTTAATGATAAGGGCATGTTTGATCCACTTTAAACTAAAAAGGCGGATTTTTCGGAACTGAAAGGGGAGACTTAGTCTGAATGTGCCCCTTAGCCAGCAGTAACGAAAACAGTTCTGCATATGTTACAGGTATAGGATCAAATCCTGGTGGCCGTATTGTACGGTTGTTGTTATATGGAGGACGAGCCTGCTGAAGAGGTTGTTGTGTCCTTTGTTGGTCAGGTTGGCTCTGCGCAATCTGAGGTTGATACATAGGAACAGGCGCGGGGCCGATAGCAGGAGTAACAACTGCTACTGGCTGATAACGTCGCCTTTGCTTTCCGAGAGAGATATTCCCAATATCTTGCTCTTTTTTCTTAGGGAGAGCACTACCGTATTTTTTAGTACCGCTCGTTGATCCAGTGTCTTTCACCAAACGTCCTTCTCGGACGGCTTCCTCAAGACGTACACCCATGCCGACCATTTCGGTGAAATCACTGGGCGCACTGGCAACCATTCGGTCATAGTAAAATGAGCTTAAGGTCTTTAAGAAGATTTTTGTCATCTCTTTTTCCTCAAGAGGTGGACAAATTTGAGCGGCAATTTCACGCCACCTTTGAGCATACTCCTTAAAGGTTTCCTTGTCCTTTTGCGACATCGATCTGAGTTGATCTCTGTCGGGTGCCATGTCCAAATTGTACTTGTATTGTTGGACGAAGGCAGTACCAAGATCTCTGAATGTACTGATCATAGTACGGTTTAAACCCATGTACCATTTGAGTGCGGCACCGGTTAAACTATCCTGAAATTAGTGAATCAGCAGGTCCTGATTCTCCGTCTGAGCTGACATCCGCCGAGCGTACATCACCAGATGGCTTTGAGGGCAAGAGTTACCCTTGTATTTTTCAAAGTCGGGCACTTGGAACTTGTGCGGGACTTTCACATTTGGGACCAAGCAGAGGTCTGCGGCATCTTTTCCAAATAGATCCTGACCGCGAATGGCTTGCAGCTCTTTCTTCATTTCCAAGAACTGCTCCTGGAACTCCTCCATTTGGTCAAACATAGTTTCCTTCTTACCAGAAGGTGTCTGTGGAATCTGTCCTTCCGGGACAGTGTGCACCACAGGGGGTGGTACCGTGACTACGGCAGTAAGTCTTGGCGTCTCCCGAAGTTTGTAACCTTCAGGAGTCTTGAGTATGCCCCTGGCATCTTCGCTTTCCCGAAGTTTGTAACCTTCAGGCCCAGCGGCTTCTGTTGCGATTCCCTGATCTTCAGTGATCGGCGGAACATATCCTTCTGGGATATAGTTAACAGGCATGCCCCAAGGACGATCTTTCGGTATCTGATACCTAGGATCATACTTTTCTATGATGGGCGTTGAGGTGATCTCTGAGATCACAGTTCTTTGTAGCTGAGCTTCTGCCATGGCTTGCATGTCGTTACGAAGCTTTCTCATATCCTCTCTCAGAGCGTCGCTCTCTTCTTTCAACTCTCTGTTTTCTTCCTCAAGATCATCCATCCTTTTCTGACGATTGGCCCGAGTATTATACGAATGAGACAATTTGACTCTAGAATCGAGACACAAACGTGAGATTCGTAGGGAAGAAGAATACGCGATGTGAGAATGATGAATGCAATGATTATATTAATTGTGTTTTTTTTTGGTTTAATCAAAATAAACTTCGACAATTAGATTGCAAATATCAAACAGTGGGGAAAACCCCTTTTTATTGAATTCCAAAGGATTACAGAAATGGAAATACAGTAGATTACAAAGTGCAGAAACAGAAACCTAAACTAAAGGGTCCCGAGTCCTCTTATTTGACCGGGGCGCTTGGGCCTTTGTCGGGTTGTCATTCCTTTGCCAGGTGAAAGGAGCGAGCAAATTCCTTTGGTCATCTTGATTCTCTACAGCATGCTGCTCCAAAATTTCAATCAGAGCATCTTTCTCTTTTAATAGTTGCTGTATTTGGATACACTCTACGTCGAGGGTGCGGTACTTGTTCTTCCAAGCTCTTCTTTCCTTTTGAACTTTGTTGAGAGTAACCTGAAGCCTTTCAGTTTCCGTCATGAAGTACATGACAGTTTCCCTTGGCGGAAGAATTCTGTAACGAGGATAAGGCATCTTCAGCTTGAGAGCTCTAGTTTGTACCCAATGGAGATAAGGTTCCACCGAGACACAGTTCGGTTTTCCCAGAGACTCTCGTCCTTTCTTGTGAACCTGTTTCCAAGCTTGCACTATTTCCATCTTTAGTGCTCTGTCACTTTCTCCTTCTTTGAAGAAAAGACCTTCCAGATGAACATCCAGTGGGATGTGTCTCATCGGGTATCCAAATTGACGAAGAACTAATATCGAATGATAGTTGATTCCTCCTTTAGTTCCTATGAGGGGTACGCTGGGGAAATTTCCACAACGGTCAATGATTTTGATTCCCTCATAAATCCTATTACACCAATCTATATCAGAGTTGGTAAGGGACATGATCTTCTGCGACCAACGTAAGACACTTTTGCAATCCCAAAAAGCAGCAGACTTGGGCAAGTGAGAGATAAACCATTTGTAGAGCAAAGGTACACAGCATGTGATCTCTCCTCCGCTGTACAAATTTCCCAAGTGTACAGAATGATACGTATCTGCGAGCAAAGTCGGCACAGGGTTTCCAATGAGAAAAACCTTAATAGCGTTGATATCGACGAAGTTATTGATGTTGGGAAACAAAAATAACCCGTAGGTGAGCAAGACAAAGATGCTTTCAAAAGCAGTCGTGTTCCCTATACTAGCGAAGTACATAGATTTCTTTGTTAGGAACTGGGCTGGCAAACCTTGGATGCCACCCTTAGTGGTCATGTGAGTCCTGACCTCAGACTCGTCCAAATAAATTGCTATTGCAATAGTCTGATTCTTTGGAATTTCTTCCAGTCCAGAAAACGGAGCTCGATCAGTGATATGTAAATCAGTCAGATGAGAATACTCCTCCAGCGTTGGTGCAAGCTGGTAATCCGGGAATGTGAAACAATGATAAACCGGATCGTAGAACTGAATGAGCGCGTCCATGATTCCCTTAATCACATGGACTCTTAACAGTGGTAGCAAACCTCCGTGCTTGGCTCTGAAAGCCTCTGGGTTAACGATCATCCTCGCTAACTTTCTCAAATCCCCTAGTTTTGGAATCTTGAAGGTATACTGGTGAGTTCTCCTTCTACCGAAATCCATTAGTGCAATCCTCTTCTCTGATATTTGCAATCACAGTCTTAGTTTAATTTGAAAAACAGAGAGACTATAAGAGAAAGTTTTTTGAATGTTTTAATGTTTTATTAAATGAATGCATGAATGCAGCACACAAAAACATAGAAAAAACATGGGGTCAGAGGGTCGTTGTCATGAAGTCAAGGCTCTACCCATCCCCAAAGGTTTATACTAGGGTGATTTTTGTACCTGTACTCATTATCATTAGCTCATCCCAGGAAAGCAAGACAACAAGCGGATCGCCAGCGAGTTGTAATGCAATCTTAGAGTAAGTGCCATTCACCGAGAATAGATCACCAGCCTCAAATGAGGGTAGTATCGCGTAACAACTATTTCCGATAGTTTCCGCACTACAAAAAAGGTTGGCTTTTCTTAAGTGTATACTCAAACTCACCACATGCGGCATCACACGCATTCCCATTAGCAGAAAAATAAACACGTATAGCAATTAGGAAAAGCAGTATATATATTTGTCCTAAACATCCTAGACTTATAAAGCTAAGAATCCTAAGTTCCTGACAGAAATGGGTTTCCCGGCGGAAGCCCCAATCTGTGGTTCCCTGCCTAAGAGATGGACCAGCATAGGTCAATCTTTCTCTTCGGTAGAGTTCCCATTTTCCATAGAAAATGGGGATGATGCCCTAAGGCAGAAAGATCTTGGCAATGACTCCCCAGCAGAGTCGCCATTTTACAAAGAAAACAGAAAGAAAGAAAAATAGGCCCCACGGTGGGCGCCATTTTTCTGTAGCGATCGATTTTGGACGCGGTTCTTAAGCGCTGGTCGCTCTCTGCGGTTTGAGCTTAAAACTACAGGTCGATTCATTTTTTATCCTATTGTGAGCTGAATAAGGAAGGGAAATAGATGTCTCCAATTAACTGCTTTGCATACTGAGTTTAAACAGCGGTCTGTTAGGTTACGGATGCTATCAATGTGGGGGGCCTTTGTACTGGTTATTTGTATTTTTGCCAATACGGTTTTCTTTCTTTCTAGGAATTTCTAGCGGGGAACAAGGATTAGGGTGTTAGGACTGATGCTTTTGAAATACTGCTTTTGGTTGATGGAGATATGGGATTTGGGTTTTTTGTTGATTGCGCTCGCTAAGATCTTTTCTTTCGATCTTATGCCTACGTATTCCCGTTTACCGAAACAGGGAAATCAGAGTGTTCGTAGTTCCTCCTATTCTATGGGAGGAAATGGTTTTTGGTGTCTTGTTCAAAGCCCAAGACGTGAAGCGAAAGGTCTATTTGTGTCTTGTTCAAAGCCCAAGACGTGAAGTGAAAGGCCTCGGCTTTAGAGAGAATTTGTCATCTCTAAAGAGGGGAGAAGGAGAATTACTTTAACTGGGATACGCGGATCCGAGCAATGCCATAATTTCCGAAGAAAGGGTTTTAACCTGAAGGAGAAGACTTTAACTCAGTGTAGAGCAATGCCATCTTTCCTTAGGAATTTCTCATGCTAAAAGAGGGACAGTGGCATGGATGTAGATGATCCAGAGGCTTGCCGCTTACAGCGATTAGATGAAGGGGAAGGAGTTGTTGATGTTTGTATACTGTGAACGAGGCACAGCTTTGATGCTAAAAGGTTAATTGGATCAACCAGTGGTTTTCTTATACGAAGCCTAAGAGGAGGCTAATTTCCGCTAGGAAAATCATTATACAAAGCCTAAGAGGAGGCTGTTTGGTGTCTCGTACAAAGCCCGAGAAAGAGGCTAAAAGGGTTCGACCCAGTGGGGCATATCATTATACAAAGCCTAAGAGGAGGCTATTTGTTTGGCTCAATATAAACCTTTTTGTATCTCGTACAAAGCCCGAGATGGAGGTGAAAAGGGGATTGACTCAAAGAGGGAGTCGCCTATGTGTCTCGTACGAAGCCCGAGAGAGAGGCGAAAAGGTTGTTTGACTCCACTGGGGAGAATTTTGGTATCTCGTACGAAGCCCGAGATGGAGGCTATTGTAACTGTTTCAGTTGAGTGACAGATCCAATATACTGATTTTAAAAGAGAAAATCAGTTCTTATATGAGTAACACTGTACTCAGGGGTTTGATTTAAGGATCAGGGATATTTCCTTTTCTTTGAGGAAACGGAAAATCCAAAGGGTATTGAGACTGTCCGAGTCTGCGGGTTTCCTTCCTATTTAACGAAGGGTGCTTGAGAATGTCTTTGAGACTCAAGGAAGTTAGACTGTCCGTGTCTAGAGTTTTATCTTTTGTACTATGCTGTGAGAAACAGTAGTAGACTCTATGAAAGGACTGTTCTATGAGAATGACTAGGTTCTGTTCCTATACCTCTAAGAGGTCGTCGGGACAATTTTTACGAAGCCCAAGAGGAGGCTGGAAACTTTTAAGAAGCCGACGGGTCCTTGTACGAAGCCCAAGAGGAGGCTATCATTCCCGGAGGAAGAGATCATTATACGAATCCTAAGAGGAGGCGATGAATACTTCTAAGAAGCCGTAGTGTCCTTGAATAATGCCCAAGAGGAGGCTGATGCTTTTAAGAAGCCCGTGGGTCTATCATCTCCTTTCCATTAGGAGAGATAACTCTTTTAAAGATAAAAACCACTGGTAAACGTGCGAGGTTTACTATCCAGCGACTTCTAGCTTTTAAAGAGGGTCCCTTAGTTAAGGTCCAAGATTATGACCGTAGTGGGTACCCAAACCCCGAGACATTCAAGGCAAGCTATCCACAAGGAATAGATCAAGTCAGGAAAGTTCGAGAATTGGGAAGAAACTCAAAGATGCCATTCACGGAGAATACATTCATCTTGGGGAGTAGAGCTTCTTGACGATTCCTAAGGAGGACAGCCGAAGAGAACACTGTATCTGGTGCTCCTATTGGGGATCTAGGCGTCTATTTCTACGAATAAATGAAACGGCGTCACCTAGTTCTAGACGTAGTTGCCGGGGAAACTCGAAATATCTATACTATTATTACACAGTAGATATGAGTTTATGAAAGGAGACTTACAGTGAGCAGCCCCACAATACAGTTTATAATATGAAAGCAGTAAACGAAAGCGATAACCACTTACTCGGTTGTAGTGCTTCCATGCTGTTGGGTTAGTTGTTCAACAAAGAAAGATTGAAAACAACAGTATATTCAAAATCAAAGGAGAAAGTGCTTTGAAAAAGAAAGATTTGGGGCTTACAGCTCAAGGAGAGGCCCAGGGTTTTATCAGTGAGCGCACTGTTTGAATTTGTACAGGGGGACTTATACAAGTGACTGGGGCCCAAAATGGTTTTCTGTACAAAGGGATGGGTCTTACACTCTCTCAAGAGGCCCAAAAAGGTTTAAAGAAAAGAGTGGGGCTTATAACACGAGGGTAGGCCCAAATGATTTTTCGTTTAAAATGGCGATCGCGCCGAGGTTTTCTTTTAACACAGAGGGACTTATACAATAAGTGAGGCCCAAGATGTTTTGGTTAAAAGGGGGATTGGGTCTTACACTCTAATAGAGGCCCAAAGTGTTTTGAATGGGTCTTATAGCTCAAGGAGAGGCCCAAATGGTTTTTATTTTTAAACGGGCGACGATCGCGCCGTTTACTTGTACAGAGGGACTTATACAATGGATGAGGCCCAAAAAGTTTTTGTACAAGGGGGGATGGGTCTTACACTCTCTCAAGAGGCCCAAAAAGTTTTGAAAATGATTTGTGAGGGTTGAATTAATCCAAAACCCTAATTTGTTTTCAAAATGTATTTAATTGAATAAAAATTCAATTAAAATGATCAAAATTGTTTAACATGTGGAAAACAAATTGTGATCTTGGATTAATGCTTCAAAAATTAAGTATTGACCTACAAAATAATTAGAAAGCATTAAAAGTTACAAAATCAATGTAGAAAAAATATTTAAAATGTCAAAAACAATCAAAATATCAATTCTTTGCAAAAATATCAATTATATGAAATAAATAATATTTTTGGGATTTTTTGATAAAATAAAATATTTTAACATTTTTGTGAATTATTAAAAAAGGAATCAACTCAAAATCATTAAAACTCAGAGAGAAATTAATTTTTGAATCAATTAAACAAAATCACAAAATTCAAATATTTGAATTTCTAAAAATGGCGCCAAGAACAACACCAAGAACACACGCGTTTTTCAGTTTGCCCAGATTTGCGTTTTCTATCCAATCTCCATGAATACGTAATCATATCATGCAATCCACATATCATTATGCTCGTTTCAACCTCACGATCATGTCTATGTACTTTAATTTCATTTAAATTAAACATACAACAAGAAATCACGAAGAGACCTCAAGAACCCTAATTTCTGCATGAAGGCTAGGATTTTAGATACACGATTCAAAAAATGCAATTAATTGAGGGAAAACATTCCATGCATGATTATGAACATATGGCCAAATTATTGTGCGAGGAAATATGCATAGATTGAGAGATGACCAAGTATGTGCTTACCTCCAAGTCGTGACAGCAAGTCCAAAGTGATTTTTGATTTAGAGGTGTTACAGATGAGTGGTGATGATCTGAACAGCTTCCCTACACCCTATGGATTGTGTTTGGATGGTTGGACTTGATTGAAATTGGCTGGATCAGTTTATGGCATCTCAGCTGCAACTTCACTTCAAACTTGTGTGGATGGCAAGTGATTTTGAGATTTTGATGCTCCAGATGTTATGTGAGTGTTTGATCAGCTCATATGTGATGTATGTGAGGTGTGTGAGTGATTGGTTTGTACAGAATTGCTCTCAAACTCAAAACCCGATAGCTACCTTGCTAAGAAAGGCATTTTTGCCAAGAAAAATAGATTTTGAAGAAAGCATCTGTTAGATGGATTTGGTGTACTCAAACTGACCACAATTGAGCTCTATTTATAGTAGAGCAAGTTTGTTTTGTAAGGAATAGTGCATGGCAGCTGGTAAGTAGGTTTGGCCAATGTTGGCAAATGAAAATCCAAGTCTCCTCTAGCCATTGACTAGAGGTTAGGGCACAGAGCTTTGGTCCCCTTGGTCTTGGATAAGTCTTGACTGATTTCAGATGAGAATGGCTCAGTCCATGCCACCTTGATGGTTCCATTGAATGCTTCATTCCAAATTTGAAGTCTTGTCCCCATTTTGGCCATTCTAGGTTCAACATGCTATTTCTTGTTCCATGGACTTTGGAGGCTTGGCTCAGTGATTGTCCCCTTTAGATTCAATCCTCTGAGGTGTCCAAGTGGATTGGAGCAATTGAATTTGGCTGATTTTGGCAAGTCGAGCAAAATTGCAAATTCTGCCTTTCCTTGACAGATTTCAGCAAGGCAACTTGGCAATGTTGTATCTCATGGTGTAGGTTGAATTTGGCAATGTTCTTGGCCATTTTGGAAAGCTCTTACATGATACAACAACTGTTTGAACAAGTTTGGTTTAGATCTCTTTTGATTCCAAGTGAAAAATCCCCCTACATTTGGCAAAAAGTGAGGCAAAATCTGACTCAGTGAAAATTTCACTAAGTGTTGCAAAAAGTGACATTTTCACTTTTCAGCCACTTTGATCACTCCATAACTCAAAATCCTTAATGAATTGGAATGACTTGTAGTTGAAGTTTTTGTAGGTGATAATGAGGGCTACAAATCCATCTTTGGATGAGAAAAAATGGCCTTGTGGTTTAGGAGTTATGGTCCTCCAAAGTTGGTACCTTTGCCACTTTATTTTTAACTTAGAAAAATTTCTAAGTTTTATGGTTACCACTTTTACAAGTTATCTCACTTTTCTTGATTTTTCTTGATGAATGATGATTCAAATCATACATTAACATCATTTTAGGGTTAAAAATCCATTTTGGTGAAAAATCTCAAAAAGTCAAAGTTGACTTTTGTGCACAGTTGACTTTTTATTAGATGAATTCCAAACTGTGCAATTCTTCATGAAATCATGTCCTTGACCTAAATCAAACTTGATGGACATGTTCCAAGGGTGTCATAGGGTACATTAAGGCATGGTCTAGGGTTTGGGAGCATGTCCTGGTCAAAAGTAAAAGTTACAGTTGACTTTTCCCTTAAAACCCTAATTGTGGTGCAGATGAAATTGAGACTTGTTGCTCAAATTTCTTAGATCAATCCATTGTTCCAAATGGATCAATATGGTATATTAGAGACCCTCAAATCATGTCTTGAGGTCTTGGCTCATGGTTTGTCCCAAAAGTCAACTTAGGGGTGAATTAGGTCAAGAAACCCTAATTCCTGATTTTTGATGAATGCATCCCCTTAGGCAAAACTGACTTGATGCATGGGTTCATGAGGTTCCATGAAGTATATTAGGTTATGTTTTGGATCAATGGCTTGTGCCCAGATGAAAATTTCCATCTGGAGGCCCTGGGTGATCAAAACCCTAATTTGGTGACACTGTCGATCTTAAGACTTGATCCACCTAGAAGGGAGCAGCCTTGTGCTTAATCCTTGAAGTGGGAGTCCTTTTGATCCATTGTGGATGTTTGGGAGGTTAGACAAGTTGAAGATCAAGTCATTCCTTGATTGATCCTTTGTCTAAAGCTCAGAGAGGGCTTGAAACCCTAATTTTGATTGTATTGGATGCTCACCCATCTTTGGGGAGACTGATGAAGCATAAAGGTACATCCATATTGTGATGATGATTTGCACAATGATGGGAAACTTTAGTGGTCAAAATTTGGGGTATTATACCATGAAAGGTTCTTGGAGTCATTTTTGAAAATGTTTTAAGAGTACTAAGATGATTGAGAACAAGAGATAATGAATGATTTTAGAAGAGTGGTGTGTCCCTAAATAGGCAATGGAGGAGACTTTGAATTGAATGGGTTAATGACTGAGAATGATTTAGAAGAACTGGTTCATGATTACCTAGACTCTAGAGTAGGCAAGGATAGTCCAGAATAGTCACGCAGTGTAACAGTCGGTTAGCCTAGGGAAGACAAAGACATTACACATACGATTCTTCTTAATTAATTCTTGGCAGAAATTAACTATTTGTGATGAGCGGAGTTATAAAAACGAAGGGCACAATTCCTGGTTCCAAGAATTTTTATTTATCGTTTTAATGAGCACATGACCTAAAGATATAAGCATGAGAATATTTTTTTTTATATTATTTCCAACACAAAATCCAATCCTAACTTGTCAGAAAATTATCATGCTGGGTTAGTAGCTGTAGAACTAGGTTACAGGCTATTTATGAAAAAGTAGCACGTTTTCCAATATCATACTCATACGTACAACCAAATGTCATTCAATATGCGTATTTCAAGAAGACTTGAATGGCTGAGATTATCCCTAAGGAGAGAGTAAGGCTGTTGGGAATAGATACTCCTATCTGAGATGACTCAAGAGAAATTGAGCTGAGGTAATTTAACATTGTTATTTCCAAGGCTAGATTGATAGACTCTAAGAGGTAGAGAGGGTTTAGATTGGACTAAGAATACTTGTAAGGGTATGCTAATGAACTATAAGAGGTAGTCAATTCAGAGACAATAGAATTTTCAAGTATATTTATCATGAATTTTAATAAGTAAAAAAATGTACCTTGAAAATACTAAGATCTTGTACGGAAGATATTTATCTGAGAACTTTTCATTTTGATTTTGAGATTCTGGTCATCATCCTTCAGCTTCTACTTCCTTCAGAGTAATCTGATGTTTATAGGTGTCCTCTGAACATGGATTACTAGTTTGAGACTAGAATCAAGTTTTCTTTTCAAATGACCACTTAGTTAGCTTATTCAGAAGTATCATCTGATTTCTAAGGAAATCCTCAGAGTGTGGAAGTACTGATTATCAGAAGGACACTAATTCTTTAGCTTAAACATAGACTTCTGAAAAGTTATGTACTAGAGAATTAGTTAGTATCTCAACACATCTTCTGATTTCGGATTAATGAGATTCTGAGAATCTTATCAGATAGAGTCTGACCAATCACAACTGGTACAACTGAGATAGAATCTCAAGTTAACAGAACTTAACTATGATAATCAAGACTCAGAAATCTTTTCTTAACAAATTCTTGATGACTCATTGGACATCATTTTCCTAAATATTCTTTTAGTTTTCTGCAAAGCTTTCCAAGGAAATAATATTTAGTTCTTCATTAAATCTCTTAACTTCTTGATCAGTCAAGATTTAGATGTTGAATCATTTCTAAGAGTTTGAATTCTTCAGTTTTCTGAATTCAATAACCTTTATTCTGAAGTTCAAAATCATAGAACAACAATCTTTCTTCTTTACATGAAGAAGTTCTGAATGAGTTTCAAACGAGAAAGTCAAGGGTGGACCTAATCCGTTTCTTGAAACATCTCAAAAACTCATAAAGAATTAATCTTCAGCAAACAAGACTTCTTGTTTTCTGATGATTCAACCTTGAGGAAAATACGTGGTTCATCCACACATATCTTCTGAGATAAGCATTCAACTGATACTATTACTTATCTGATGAATCTATCTTGTCAGCTGATTCTTCAATCTTCAACAAGGCTTTTAGTGAGGAAGATTTGGTTGTTGACAATTTTGAACCTTCCAGAATCAGTGACTTGCTCAAGTAATTCGATTGATTATAATTTTGTACACAGTCATCTTCTGAACTATTACAGAAATTGTAAATGGATCGAAATCTCACCCAGAGTATTTCTATGCACCACATCTGGATCTTTTTCTGACACTGTTAAGTGTTTGATATCCATCAATAACAAAACCGGCGCTCTGATACCAATTGAAGGTGCGAGAAAGACACAAGAAACGGGGGTTTGAATTGTGTATTTACTCTTTAACAACTTTTCGCTTCTTAACGTTAAGACTCTGAGATAACATCAGAGTTCGTTGAGAGACTCTGACTCGTGAAGTAACATTCAGACTTGCCATGCATGAAGCATAAGAATCAATAAGAGTCTGAACGCAATATGCATTATTCAGACTTGCAATGCAGAAGCTTATCAGAGTTAAGCTGCAAGGTTCTGACTTGCTCATGTAAGGTTCTGATACTCAAAACAGAAACATTAACTTTAACATAAAGCATAACAAGAGTAAAGAACACACGATATATCTTGGTTCACCACAAGGCTAATCCAGTCCACCCTCCTCAGGTGATTTTGTCTTGAACACAAAGACTTAATCCACTATAATCAATCTCGATTATAGATGCATGGGCAACAGCCGGTGACTAACAACTTGCACAACCACACTATGACTAACCCACAATGAACCGTTCAGGGATTCAACTTAATGAATATAACGAACATTGACCTGCAAGTTCCAATCTCGCAAGATCTACTTCTAGGATTTCAACAACTAGACGTTCAGGGATTCATCGCAATGAATATAACGCTACTAACCCTATTTCAGGATTTACCACAATGACATCTCACCACTGTCTTCTTGAGTCTCCGGTCACACTGACCACTCAAGGAATCCTAATTCACCAAGAATTAGGTTTACAAGAGATTACAAAGATGCTTCTTAACAAGCAGATTACTCCTAAGTTTAAGTACATAAGAACACACAAGTGTTCAAGCAAGATGTGAGCAGAAGCTCCTTGCTATCTTAAGAAACTACAAAGATGTATGTCAATTTGACAGTTGATGACATCTTGTAGATCTTCTTATTCTTCGTCTTCTTGGTTGAGCAAGCTTTGAACAACAACTCCTTGCTTCAGATCTTCAATGTAGCGCTGACGAGAAGGTGGTTTATGACTTGACTAATTTACAATGTTGTCTTCTTCATCAATAGCTTCTGTACCATTTAGTTCTTGTTGTGTTGATTTCTGATCTTTGAGCTTCAACAACAATGGCCATGTGTAAATGGTGACAGCTTTGGATATTTTAAGTGTTAGAACGAGAACTCATCGTTGTTGTTATCTTCACACAATGACTTGATCAATTCATCTTTTTATGGAGAGTGAATCGATGTCTACAGAAGTGAATACTCCTTTCTTTAAATAGCCCAGTAAAATATAGTCGTTTGAATTACTGTTGGTGGTTGGGAAAGAGATGTTGTATAATGATAAAGCTGTATTGACACATCTCTTTTTTACTGTGGAGGAAGTGACATGATATATCTTCTTAGGCGCTGTGTACAGTCTTTCACATCGGTAACATTTATCTTTAAAACGTCAGAGGCTTCTTATGGTGATTAGTTGAAGCATGAGTAGAGACTTCTTAACAGGATATCTGAAACTTCAAGTCTTCAGTCTTTCGAAGTCTTCCATTAGGAATCAACCTTTAGAACTTTAGCACTTGTCTTTAAATCCATTATCCTTTACTACTTCAAGTCTTCAAAAACTTCAGAACTTGTCCATTAGGAATCTGTCTTCAGAGTCTTCAGCACTTGACCTTTGGAACCATATTCTTCAGAACGCATAAGTCTTCAGAGTCTTTCTGCATTTGGTCTTCAGAGCCTTCAGCCTTCAGAACTTCAAGTCATGAGAGTCTTCAGCACTTTGGTTCTTTATAACATTGTCTTCTTCAGAAGCTTCGCAATCTTCGGAATCACAACCACTTTCAGAGAGCATCCACAAGAGCATTGCAACAACAATATCAGCATCCTTGGATCTGACTGATGATGGTCAGATACAGAAGCATTCTTGCTTCTTGCGACTTGTGTCACACATAGTAACTTCGCATATAATCAATTATGCTCATCTGGCTGGTGCTTTGTAGGATCTGATATCTTCTATAAATATGATCTGCACACAACACACGTTAGAACACAAAAAGGTTCTTTCACAAATACGCTTGTTATCATCAAAACATAGATTCGACTTGTAGAGATAATTCTTGCTCTCACAATTTGAGGCAATGGAAAAGAGTGAAGTACGTGTGGAATGATGAAGTGAATCATGCTGCAAGAAATAATTCAAGTTGTGCCAAGAAATAATAACATAAGTGTCATACCCCAAATTTTGACCACTAAGATTTCCCATTATTGTGCAAATCATCATTACAATATGGATGACTACAAAAACAAATTAGGGTTTCAAGCCCTCTCAGAGTACTTAGACAAAGGATCAATCAAGAAAGGACATGATCTTCAACTTGTCTATACCTCTCAAACATCCACAATGGATCAAGAGGACTCCCATTTCAAGGATTAAGCACAAGGCTGCTCCCTTCTAGGTGGATTATGCCTCAAGATCGCCAGTGTCACCAAATTAGGGTTTTGGTCGACCAGGGCTTCCAGGTGGAAATTTTCCTCTGGGAATGAGCCAATGCTTCAAAGTATAAACTAAAATACTCCATGGGACCTCATGGACCCCCAACCATCAAGTCAATTTGGCCTTAGGGGATGCATTAATCAAAAATCAGGAATTAGGGTTTCTTGACCTAATTCACCCCTAAATTGACTTTTGGGACAAATCATGAGCCAAGACCTCAAGACATGGGAGGAGGGTCTCTAACACGCCACATTGATCCATTTGCAACCATGGATTGGTTTAAGAAGCTTGAGCAACAAGTTTCAATTTCATCTGAACCACAGTTAGGGTTTCGCGGGAAAAGTCAACTGTAGCTTTGACTTTTGACTAGGACATGCTCCCAAACCATAGGACATGATTCAATACACCCTATAACACCTATGAAATCAATCCATCAAGTTTGATTTTGGTCAAAGACTTGATTTCATAGAGGATCGCACAGTTTGGAATTCATCTAACAAAAAGTCAACTGTGCACAAAATTCAACCTTGACTTTTTGAGATTTTTCACAAATATGGTTCTCTAACCCTAAAATGATGTTAATATGTGATTTGAATCAACATTCATCAAGACAAATCAAGAAAAGTGGGATACCTTGTAAAAGGGGTAACCATAGAAACTTAGAAATTTTTCTAAGTTATGGAATAAAGTGGCAAGGGTACCAACTTTGGAGGATCATAACTCCTAAACCACAAGGCCATTTTTCCCCATCCAAAGCTGGATTTGTAGCTCTCATGGCCCTCTACAAAAGCTTCAAACTGAACTCATACCAATTCATCATGGATTTCAAGTTATGGAATGATAAAAATCAAGAAAAATGAAAATGTCACTTTTTTCCAACACTTAGTGAAATTTTCATTAAGTCAGAATCTGCCTTACTTTTTTCCAAATGTAGGGGCATTTTTCACTTGGATCCAAAAGGTATCAATACCAAATATGATCAAACAGTTGTTGTATCATATAAGGGCTTACCAAAATGGCCAAGAACTCCATCAAATTCCACTTGAGCCATGAGATATGACAATGGCAATATGCCTTGCTGAAAACTATCAAAGCAAGGCAGATTTGTGCATTTTGCTCGATTTGCCAAATTTGTGCAAATGACAAACACACTTATCCATCTGAACACCTCAAGGGGGGACCAAGGAGGAACCAACTCTGATCCCAAGCCTCCCAAGTCTTTGGAACCAAAAATAGCATGCTAAACCTAGAAATCCCTAAAGAGGGGACAAGACTCCAATTTTGGATTGGAGCATTTAATGGATGCACCAAGGTGGCATGGACTGAGCCATTCCCAACTGAATTCAGTCAAGACTTATCCAAGACCAAGGGAACCAGCAGCCTGTGCCCTAACCTCTAGTCAATGGCTAGGGGAGACTTGGATTCTCATTGATCAACATTGGCCAAACCTATACAGCAGTTGCCATTCACTATTCCTTGCAAAACAAACTTGCTATACTATAAATAGAGCTCATTTGTGATCAGTTTGAGTACACCAAAGCCATCAAACAGATGCTTTCCTCAAAATCTCCTTCTCACTTCCAATTTTGCCTTCTAAGGCAAGTCACTATCGGGTTTTGAGTTTGAGAGAAATTCCAACCAAACCAATCACACACACACACCTCACATACATCATATAGAAGTGATCCAAACACTCACTTAACACTTGGAACACCAAAATCACAAAATCACTAGCCAATTGCTCAAGTTCTTGACAGATTTGCAGTTGGGGTACCATCTCAAGTTCCAGATCATTTCAATCCACTCCAAGCATCCAGACACACTCCATGGCACCTAGGGAAGCTATCCACATCATTGGACCCTAGCTGTAACACCTCCAACACAAAACACGATCACCAGCTGCAAAAGGTAAGCATGAGCTCTTCTAACTCTATGATCCATGCATTTTTTGCCGCACAATAATTTGGCCATATGTTCATAATCATGCATAGAGTGTTAACCCTCAATCAATTGCTTTGTTTGAATCGTGTGTGGAATTTCTGAACCTTCATGCAAATTTTAGGGTTCTTGAGGTTTCTCTTTGATTTCTTATACCATGTTTAAAATAAATGAAATTAAAGACCATAGACATGATCGTGAGGTTGAAACGAGTAGATTGATACGTAGATTGCATGATATAATCAAGTATTTAGTGAGATTGGATAGAAAACGCAAATTTGCAAAAACAGAGGAAGGGCGCGTGTTCTTGCCATGTTCTTGGCGCCCTTTTTCAAATATTTGAATATTTGAATTTTGTGATTTTATTTAATTGATTCAAAAATTAATTTCTCTCTGAGTTTTAATGATTTTGAGTTGATTCTTTTTTTAATAATTCACATAAATGTTAAAATATTTTATTTTACCAAAAAAATCCCAAAAATATTATTTATTTCATATAATTGATATTTTTGCAAAGAATTAATATTTTAATTATTTTTGACATTTAAAATATTTTTTCCCTTCTTGATTTTGCAAATTTTAATGATTTCTAATCATTTTGTAGGTCAAAACTTGATTTTTGAAACATTAATCCAAGATCACCATTTGTTTTCACATGTTAAACAATTTTGGTCATTTTAATTGAATTTTTTATTCAATTAAAATACATTTTGAAAACAAATTAGGGTTTTTGATTAATTCAACCCTCACTATACTTTTTCAAACACTCATGGACCTCTAATAAAGTGTAAGACCCAACCCTTCTTTGAAACCAAAATGATTTGGGCCTCAATCATTGTATAAGACCCACGGAGTTTTCAAAGATCTCGGCGCGATCGCCTTTTCAAAAATAATCAACTGGGCCTCTCCTCGGTTTCTCGAAACACCAGTAGACTTGGACAGTCTCAATACCCTTTGGATTTCACATTTCCTTAAAGAATAGGAAATAACCGCGATCTTCTGATCAATCCCGAAGCACGAACATACCATTAATCAGTCTCTTTATAAGAACTGATTTTCTCTTTTATCCAACATATTGGACATGTCACTCAACTGAAATAGACCAGCGCATTTAGCCTCCTCTTGGGCTTTGTACAAATGATTCTCCCCAGTGGAGCTAACCTTTTCAGACTCTCTTGTTGAGTCAATAAACCTCTTTAGCCTCCATCTCAGGCTTTGTACGAGATACAAAAGCACTCTCTTGTTGAGTATGAAAGACTCTCTCGTTGAGTTAATCACCTTTAGCCTCCATCTCGGGCTTCTTACGAGATACAAAAACACTCTCTTGTTGAGTATAAAAGATCCTCTTGTTGGGTCAACACAACTTTTAGCCTCCTCTTGGGCTTTGTACAATGATTTTCCCCACACTCTCTTGTTGAGAATAAAAGACTCTCTTGTTGATTCAAACCCCCTTAGCCTCCATATCGGGCTTCGTACGAGATACAAAAAGACTCTCTTGTTGAGTATAAAAGACTCTCTTGTTGAGTCAACCAACTTTTCAGCCTCCATTTCGGGCTTCATACGAGATACAAGAACTCTCTTGTGGAGTTAACCCCTTTTTTAGCCTCTATCTCGGGCTTCGTACGAGACAGATAAAAAACACTCTCTTATTAAAAGATCCTCTTGTTAGGTCACAAACACCTTTAGCCTCCGTCTTAGGCTTCATACAAGGCACATATGAAAACACCCTCTTGTTGGGTCAATAATCTCCTCTTAGGATTTGTATAAGGAAAACCCCGGTTGAGTCAATCAACCTTTAAGCATCAAAGTTGCGCCTTGCCGCAGCGTACAAACATCAACAACTCCTCTTTAGAGACGATAGATTCTCTCTCAAGCCAAAAACCCTTTAGCTTCACATCTTGGGTTTCGAACAAGATACATATACTCCCTTTAGCTTCACGTCTTGGGCTTTGAACAAGACACCAAAACAACTTTTTACTCCCATAGAATAGGAGGAACAACGATCGCTCTGATTTCCCTGTTTCGTTAAACGGGAATACGTAGGCATAAGATTGTAAAATCTTAGCGAGCATACTAATCAAAAAACCCAAAATACCATATATCAATCGAAAAGCATCAGTCCTAACATCCTACCAAGAACCTAGACACTGTTTTTAGTTAATAACCCAAAGGGAGAACCCCCCTATTTTGATAGCATCTGTAAATCAACAGTTTTGACTGTTTAACCTCAGTTTGCAAGCAGGGTTAATTGGAGACATCTATTTCCCTTCCTTCACCAGCTTTAAAAGGATAAAAAATGAATCGAAATGTAGTACCAAAGCGATAGTGATTCGAAACCACAAAAATCGCGCTACAATAAGATGCATCAAGAATCATGTTCATATAGGCCACTTTGAATGGTTATAACTTGATGAATAAGAAACCATTCAATGTAATCTTGTGCTCAAAAGAAAGTATGAAGAGTGGTGAGCAACTTTGATGTTGAAAGCAAGTTAGAATGAGGGTTAGAATCGTGTGAGAAAAGGACTTGAAGTTGTGCATCCAAAGTTGACTTGAAATAGTTAGAAAAATTCTAAGTTAAAAACCAAATTGAACCTTAAA
Source organism: Lathyrus tuberosus (assembly GCA_022829125.1). Taxonomy (NCBI): domain Eukaryota; kingdom Viridiplantae; phylum Streptophyta; class Magnoliopsida; order Fabales; family Fabaceae; genus Lathyrus; species Lathyrus tuberosus. The sequence continues at coordinate 136,569 of JALAZF010000070.1, read as the reverse complement.
ATTCCTTGACTTTAAAGCCCCATAACTTGAGAATCATTTATCCAAATGAGAAGTTCTTGTATGTATGAAAAGCTTAAATCATGAAGAATAACTCTCATGTTGAAATAAAATTGAGTTGAAGCTTGGAACTATGTTGAAAATGCCCTTGAAGTTGGCTTCATGAAGTTGACTAAGGACTTGCCATTTTGACCACTTGAAAAACCCTAACTTTGAGACATCATAACTTGGGGAGTTTTGATCCAATTGAGGAGATCTGGGCATCAAAAGAAAGTTTGAAGAATAAGGAATAACTTTCATTTTGAATGAAATTTGAATTGAATCTTGGATTATCAAGAAAAATGGCCTTGAAAACATGCCCTCCAAGCTGAATTTCTATACTTAGAAAAATTCTAAGTATTGAAATGATGAATCTTGATTTTTCTCAACTTTATGCCACCATAACTTTTGATATATGCATCTTTTGAAGTTCCTTTATTCTACAAACTTGTAGTATGTGATGTCCTCTTTAATATGATAACAGGTTTGCATAATTTGGATCATGAAAGAGGAAGTTATGAATCTTGCAAGATAGCACCATAAACATAAATTCTTCCACACTTAGAAAAATTCTCGAAACCCTACTTTAGTAACTTCTCCTGATTTTATGATTTCTCTTGATTTCTCTTGATCAAACCTCATCATAACATGTATGATGACTTGAAATGCCCAAACATGACCCAAGAACTCAAGAGTTGACTTTTGTAGGGCATCCTTTGACTTTTTGACCAGATGAATCCAATTCATCCTTTATCCACTTAGGAACCTTCTAAAATGATTTTTGATGAACCATTAGGCATGTAAAGAACCATTGAGATGTATGTTAAGCTATAGAACCTTGATTTGCTCAAGAAAGCAATCACAAGTGGCATTTGCATCAAACCCTAGCTCAAAGCTACTAGGAGCTTGATCAGATGAATCCCTTGAAACCGATGAAACCCTAACCCTCATATGATTGGGTGAACTTGTTGAGATACTTTAGAGAGTATGAACACATTTGTAGCTTGAAAATAACATGATGTTGAGACTATCTCCTTGCTCATTGCTTTGAGAACCAACTCTCTCTCTTGAAGAAAATCAAGATGCCTTGATCCCATGTCTAGAACCAATGCAATGCATAAATGAAGATGCAAATGAAATAAAGCATAAGCCGAAAAGGTTAAAGAAAAGGAGAGCAAATTTTGGGGTGTTACACGTATCACTTTATCCCAAACACGACGCATCTACCGTGAGATGTGTTCTTAAATGATGATTTTGATTAAGAATAATTTCACTTATATGCCTTAGTTTCTAAGCGTGTTTGTTTCATTTTTTTGCACTACTTTTGAATTCAGCTTTATTTAAAATTTAGTAATTTCTTGCTTTTTATACTTTGAATTTCCCCAAATTTGAATTAATAAAAATGTGGTATTTTGATTTCTAAATTCTTAAGTGTTAATGAGTTTCATATTTAATTTTTTCGCCATGCATCTTTTTATCCATGTCGCTCCCGGGATTTTCATCCAAGTACAAACGCGAAAGTGGCACCGAAACAGAGTCGCCAACAATGTGTATTTATCCCAAGAGAGGGAAAGGAAACACCGCATAAACCTGAAGGAAAGGAAAGTGCATGGTCTTGCGACCAAGAGAACTGGGTTCGGGAGTCGGTTACGCGTGAGGAAGGTATTAGCACCCCCACGCGTCCATCGTACCCGATGGGATCCACGCTCGCTTGCTTCAATCAAAGGGTGTAAGGAAAGGATACTGGAAAAGGAACTGCTAACTGGAGAACTGGAAAAGGAAAGGAGAGAAAGAGAAACAAATGTAGGGAAAATAAAAGAAGTCCTCGCATAGGCCCTACCCCACTGCCTACGTATCTCATCGGGAGCATGAGAATCAGAGCGACGTAGTTCCCCTCACTAGGGATGGATTGTTTGTGTTTTTTAGGGAACGGCTAACGTTCTAGCTCAGGTGTTGCAGGCTCGCTGGTCCGAGTGCGTTACCATCTTGCAAGAGAACGAGAAGAAGCACGTTCGTACGCTGAGAATGAATGAGATGAGAAAAGAATTCCCGAAGGAAAGACGTCATTGTTTGTTTTTTGTCTTTTAAGAAAGAAGTGTCTTGTTTATTTGGTGTTTTGTAACACATATTGGATTTAAGTCCCTCATGTAAGATCGAATGCCTCGCATATCGACCCAAGACGGGACGTATGCTAAACATTCCAAGAAAGTGAGAGAAGACCCCACACTTCCTTGTTATCACATGAAAGGCCTAAATACAATAGGTGTTATGCCTTTATTAAGTATTTTTTACTTTTTGTTTTAAGATGAGAAGAAGAGACTCAAAGGTCGATAAAGGTAAAAATCTAATGGGGGACTAAGACACACCCTAGTGTTAGCATGCTTGGAGATCCTATGGTTAATGTGGTTTAAAGAGCACTATCCTAAAAAAGGAGGAGAAGAACATAAGAAGCAACTTACTTCCGAGTTGGAAGTTAAGTTGATCTTAAAGAGGGATGAAGAAAATTAAGCAAGGAAACAAGCATTTACTCAGGAATTAAACAGAAATTAATCAACAATTAATCAAGAATAGGCAATTAAAATCATGGTCAAAATAACCAAGCTAGAATTAAAATGCTAAGTAAAAACAAGATTAAATTCTAACAAGAAAATATTAATCTAAGACTAAAACTAATTCTAAGATTTAACCTAAAGTTAATTCAAGTTAACTCTAAAACTAAATCTATAGAAAATTAATTCTAAAATTAAATCTAGAATTAAAACTAAAATTAAACCTAAAATTAATTCCAATTAAATTCTACTTAAAACTAATCAAATTTCAAAGTTAAGACTATAAACTCCTTCTAACGAAAATTAGTCCTAGAAAAACTAATATTAAAATCTGAAAGTTAATTCTAAGTCCTCTAATTAAAATTTAGTTATCCTAAAATAACATCAAATCCTAAAGTCATATTTAATTCTAAAAACAACTAAATCCAAGATTATCACTTACTATCTAAAATAAAAAAGATGAAGTTAATTTGAAAATAAAACTAAACTTAAAATAAAAGAAGGGTGTAGACAGAGATTGGGAGTGTGCGAAAGGAAAAGACATCTGGGAGTGTGGGCTCCAAACAAATTAAGCCCAATGATCTAAAAGAAATTGAACCCACAAGGGGGAGGTACGAGTAAATTCGAGGTGTGATCAGTAAAAAAAATCGCATGGCCCTCTAGTGTCAATCAAGAGGGGAGGCGGAAGTGTTTCTGGTGGTGTATATTGAAAAGAAAATCAGCTAAAGGGTCTAAGGCCCAATTTGCATTAGGTTTAACATCACAACACCTTCAGTCTACTCTCTGATGACCTTCCTTCATCACCCGTCACTTAGCCGCCGTGCTTCTCTTTAACATCACCCCTTGCCAATACTACCTCCACACAACACCTTTCCCTCCGTTCAAAAAGCCAGTCGCCGGCAATCACTTCCGCTTCACTTACCATCTCCTCCGTTCACCTCTTTCTCTTCCTCGCCTTCGAACTCATCTCTTCGCAACATTTGCGCCGCCGGAACTCTCTCCGTCTTCAGCTTGTTTTCACTCGCCACACGATCGCACCATCGGAATCACGCCAACGGAAACGACGTCTTGCTCTCACTCATCTCAGTGACGCCGTCTTCCCTTCACATCGCTTATGTCACGATCCTCCTTCTCCGGCCATAACTCACGCCATCGAAACAGATTCCTCCAATCAAAATCCCTCCGTTGAATCGCACACGAACCTCCATACACAACAAATGACAAAACAACTCAACGATCCACCGCGCCGTGGCCTTTTGCCGGTGACGGCGGAGCCTTCGCGTCATAAACAAATGCTCCTCTCCGATCGTAATGCTCTCCACTCTCAGCAGAATTTTGCACTCATTCCTATCCCTACGCACGACTTGATTAAATGGTTTACGCGTCGGCGATATAACAACACTATCACGCCAAACGGTTTCAGTCGAAATCCTAATATCCACCACGAATCAAGGCCTAAACTGAGACGATCTAATTCATACAAAAGAAAGAGATGCAAAGGATGAAGATGCTTAGCTATCGGAGTTCGTCCGATGCGCCTTTGAAAGCAAGGTAAGCGTGTTCTTAAACTTCTGGTTTCGAATTCCATTCCTCGTTCCTCTTCTTCTTCGAAATTCTCTTGCTCATTCTTCTTCTTCTAATTTCTACAAATCGTGTTGAGTTTATTTGGCGCTGAATTCTGTTGCAAAATTGTTGATGTCTGTTGGTTGAATCAATTTGCAGGTTTTGGTAGATTTTGGTGAAGATGAGAATGCGGTTCGTGTTGTTTTTGCAGAGATTGAAACTTGTTGATGAAGATGAAGAGAGAATGAAAAGATTAAAGTGTTGAAGAAAGAAAAATCCAGAGAGGAGCGAAGTGAAGAGGTGGTTGAAATAGAAAAAAATCGAGAGCATGCAAAGTGATGATTGAGGCTTTTATAGAGAAAATTGGAAGGATCTAGAGGAAATTCTGTTAGAGATTGAAATATGTTTTTCTGTTATTTCCTTTTCTGTTCAGAAATTCTTTGTGTATCAATCTCTGTTATGCATTTTTTTTACTGAATTTGTTATAATGCTGTACTGAGGTGAAATTATAATGAAAAATGAAATTCTATTGGAGTTGTCTTTTTTGGAATTTGCACAACGTTTGGCTTGTGAATTCATGTAGCTGGGGCGAATTGTTTTTTTTGTAGCTAACATTTTTCATCGGCTTGGCTTGGTCACTTAACCGTATTTGGCTTCACGTGCAGGGTGTGCAGCTCCATCCAATAGCTTTTTCATTTCCATTCCTCTTGGGGCCTTTGTAAAACATGATATTTGGATTTGAATTAAAATGGAGTTAGGTTTTAAAATGGATTTAATTGGGAAATGAATTTGGAATTGGATATTTGAAACTGAACATGGATTCGAAAATAGGTATAGATTTTAACAAATGTATATAGAATATGGATTAATTGGTTTGTAACAAAACGGGCTTGGATGTGAATTTAGATTTTAAAATTGGTTAAAATGGTTATGAATTAGAAAGTGGATTAGAAAAATGGTTAAAAATGGTTTTGTGAAATGGATCTAAAATGGCCATGGGTGAAAATGGATTTGAAAATGGGTTAATGACTTAAAATGAATGGTTAATTGGATTAACAATAAGGGATAATGGTTCATGATGACTTTGGAATTTGGAGAAATAGTTATTAGATCCAAAAGTGAATTGAAGATGGACTTTAAATGGACGTGGATTTAAAATGAATATGGATTGGGTTATTTGTGATATAAATGGATATTGGATATAAAATTTGGACATGGAAAGAAAATTGGTTAAAATGGTTGAAAATGGTCATGATGGATAGAAAATGGATAACCCAAAGAATTCAACCAATCACAAAATATTCACAAGCCTCTGATAAAATGGTCACAACTACCACTGAACAATCTGGCCACTCACATGACCCACTAAAAAATCTCAACCGATAAACAGTCCACAAGCTCAACCAAGAATAAAAACCTAAATCACCCAGAGGTACACTGATGAACTTTGCAGAAGATGGCTTGCAGAATCGTCCCGAACAGGGCAAACACTTATAACAAGAAAATCCTTCGATCCCGTGTCTCAGAAAACCAATGCAATGATATGATTATGAGGTTATGACCTAAAAATGCAGATGAACGCAAAACAAGAGCCAGAAAAAGGTAGGGAAAATTTTGGGGTACTACAGCTGCCCCTATTCAATCAGCTTGGACCTGAAAGGATGATAGCAACTGCTTTCAGACATTCAAGGTACAAGGTGATTGAATACAAAAGAACCGCAAAATTTGCCCTCTGTGGAGAATAAGAAAAAGGGATATAAACCCAACCAAATGAACTCTGCTTGGATAAAAAACTCTGATGGGAAGAATAGCATTGGAGAACTGTCTTTTAGAACAACGCCAGACAACTACTGGCTTGCCACACTAAGGGTGGACTTTCGCCAATCTACAGTTGGACTTGCAGCTGATTTGCCACCCTTGGATGGACTTTTGCCAATCTACGGTTGGACTTAGCTGGTTTTCCACCCTTGGATAGACTTTTGACCGGAGGTTTGTAGAATCAACGGACCTACAAAGATGACTCCGCTAGGGATAAGAGGGTAGACCATCAACTCTGAGGTTGAGGAAAAATGGCATCAGCTCTGAGATTGAAAAAATTTGAAGTAAACAATAACACTGGGGTTGAGGAAAAGGTAGACATCAACTCCGAGGTTGAGAAAAACCATAACTTCAACTCTGGGGTCAGAAGAAGGATATACGTCAACTCTGAGGTTGGAGACGAAAGGTGTCAACTAGGAGTTTTGGGAAGAAAGGGACGTTCATCAACTCTGAGGTTGAGAAGAGGTACATGACAACTTTGAAGTTGGGGAAGAAAAGGATATTCATCAACTCTGAGGTTGAGAAAAGGTGGTGCGACAACTCTGAGGTTGGTAAAGAAAAGGATATTCATCAACTCTGAGGTTGAGAACAGGAGGTGCGACAACTCTGAGGTTGGAGAAGGGAGGTGTCAATTCTGAGATTGGGAGCAAAGGAAGGTACGACAACTTTGAGGTTAGGGCGAAAGGCTTCAACTCTGAGGTTGGAGAGAAGATATACAACAACTTTGAAGTTAGGGCAGAAAATGATATCCATCAACTCTGAGGTTGAGAAAAAGGTATACGACAACTTTGAAGTTGGTAAAGGAAAATGTTTTCATCAACTCTGAGGTTGAGAAGAAGGTAGACGACAACTTTGAAGTTGGAGAAAGGCTATACGACAACTCTGAGGTTGGTAAAAAAGGCTTCAACTCTGAGGTTGGAGAAGGAATGTACGGCAACTCTGAGGTTGGGGGCGAAAGGCTTCAACTCTGAGGTTGGAGAGAAGATATACAACAACGCTGAGGTTGGTACAAAAGGCTTCAACTCTGAGGTTGGAGAAGGAATGTACGACAACTCTGAGGTTGGGGGCGAAAGGCTTCAACTCTGAGGTTGGAGAGAAGATATACAACAACGCTGAGGTTGGTACAAAAGGCTTCAACTCTGAGGTTGGAGAAGGAATGTACGACAACTTTGAAGTTGGTATAAAGGGCGTCAACCCTGAGGTTGGGGCTCTCTTCGGAGGATTGGAATCACTGTTTTTGGTTGAGGGTTGATCTGGGCATTTGTACAAGGTACCAAATCCGGCTTATGCTTCGATGCATGTTTGAATTTTCTTTCTATGGCGTAATGCTCCACATGAAATGGAAATGCTATGCATTTTGAGGATGCAATGCAATGATGATTACTATATGCATGAATGAGAGGACACTCCACTAGGGAATGCGCAGAACAAAATAAGCAAACTTCTCTAAGGAAGGGATCACCAATATCTGACCTCCTGTGGGGAGATAACCAACTGTACTACCAATAACCACAGGTGACGCAAAATATGTCGAGGAACCGCAAGCTGAATTGCAAACTCTGTTGGGGAGATGCCAATGAAGATTGGACTTTGAACCCCTGAGAATACCAATAACCATTGTACTTTGACTTGCGGAGAGTGCCAAAAACTTGACTTTTGAGGAAGAGAATACTCTGACTTCTCACCGTTTTCAAACTGCTTGAGAATATTCCATCGTCTTATCCTGCTGAGGAATCCACCTACACTGCTAGAGATGAGAAATCCTCATGAAGAACCCTTTTCGATTTGAGAATGATTCTCTGCTTGGGGAAGAATGTCAACTCCAACACCTTACTGGAAAAGATACCTTCTGACTCCTTGCTGGGGAATAGACTTAGTACTTCAAGTTTCTGCTGATTGACTGCATACCGATTATCAAGAGTGAACAACAGTTCTTTCCTAACTTGCCCCAGACCACAGGGTCCAATAGAAGAAATCATCTCAACAGGATTTTATAGAAGATCAGGCGTTCACACTGTCCCAGGGTCTTCAAACTCTTGGAGAGATTTATCGGATCTCGACGTAACTGCCCCAGACTGTATGATCTATGAAGGAATTTACCCCGAGAGGACTTGTAGTGACTTGAAATACTCTGCCTTAGTATTTTTAACCTTGAAGAGGTGCTTCTGATCAACTGCCTTCTAGAGAGAATAACTTCTCATGCTCCGGAGGTAGCCTGCCTCGATATGGGCTTTGAAGTGACTTTGCTCTTGATCTTTGAATGAATGCCCCAGAATAACTGAACTTCAGAGAGATTTCTCGACGTGACTGCCCCAAATTGACTACATCTCATCACGACTTACTAGGGAGAGCCCACGACACTGATTTTCTTGGCAACATGCCCCTTGATTTGACTGTCCTTTAGAATTTCCAAGCATCCTAACTTGGCAGGATCAAGCTTCTCGACTGACATTCACTGTGTAAGCCTCACTGATGCTTAGGCACATGTATGCAAGCAGAACAAGTTTATTGTGAGAACGATAATTCTAATGCAACAAACATGTTAACCTTGAAGTTCATTGAAAGTATGTCGCCAAACCTTGTGAACGAGCCACTAGTTACGACATTGATTTTTGAATGGAAAACAATACGCACATGCAATACCAACAAAAATCTTATTAGCACAACTCATGGGAGTCAGGAACGCTATCTCGTTGAAGTACGCCTTCAGAATAAACCCTGCTTCAATTAGGACTTTTAAGGGTTGTAACGTGGCCTGGTTCATGGTTTTAGAAAAAAGGATTTATGGCTCAAAATTTTGTTTGTACCCACCCATTCTCCTTGATGTTCTTCAGTCCTACGCTCAGTTAATTTGGCACAAGCGCTCATCTTCCTAAAGGATTTTTGTGAGGAATGATAGTTAATGGAACCCATGAGGTTTGCGAAATGACAGTCACCCTTTTTGTGTTCAGTGTTTCGATCACACGACTTTGTCCTTATTTGAGGGTTTTCTCTTGATCATTTCTTTTTTCATTTTTCGCATTTATTTTTATTTCCCTGATTTTTCCTGGACTGATTCTCTTTTGAATCTTTCAATCTTGAAGTCCAGCGGGATGCCCTACCTTTTTCCTAAGTCGCTCGTTTTCAAGTTTCGACTTAGCGGGCTTTCTTTCTTTTTTTTTTTGAACCAATCGTGTGACACTGGTTATCTGACTTGTTTGAAAATGTTGTGACAACCTCACTTTTCGGTTGGTGAGGGATAACCATTGTGGTTTCAACTCTTTCTACCTCCCGATGAGTAAAAGGTAATGGATCCTTCGATGCACACTCCTTTTGAAATCTGAACGCTTGGTCAAATTACTGACGACTACCCTGCCCCTAGTTAAATGTGAGGGTTTTTTTGAATGAAAAGAAAATCCTACTTCAAGGCTCAAAGGGGTTGACGAAGGTCTATCTCCCTTATATCTCCGGTGTTTGGGGATTTGAAGCAATTCCTGTACATCCTCAACATGGTTTTATCCAAAAGCATACAACCAAAGATTTTGCATTTTTACCTCATCATCCTCCCTCCAAGAGTTTAAGCAAGAAAATTGGTATTGTAATGCGCAGAAACATTATATGAATGAATAAAAATGAATTACTTCAAGAAAAAAAAAACATATTCATTGCATTAAAACATCATTCAGAACACAAACAAGTTTTTTAGGCATACAATGCTTTAACACGAAATGAAAAACTACTAATGAAAATGCAGTAAAGAAGCTGAAGATTGCCATCGCTGAGGAGGCTTGATTCTGCCTGGACGTACTTGTAAACTGAGTGCTCACTTGAGACAGGAGGCTTCAATTGATATACATATCATCTTCAGTGAATGCAATGATCTCTGAGTCCACCAAGTCTTGCACCTTGTGCTTGAACACGTTGCAATTTTCAATGGAATGACCCGGTGTGTCTGAGTGATACTCGCATCTAGCATCCAGATCATAATCAGGAGGAATGGGGTCAGGGACAGGCTTGGCATCCCTTAGTTCAACCAGAGAACTCTCAAGTAGACGGGCAAGAACATCACTATGAGGAATAGGGAGTGGATCGAACCTTCTCGCAGGCCTTCGTGATCTTTGTTGTCTCTGTTGCTGAGGAGCATAAGGTCGCTGATACAAAACAGGCTGTTGAACAACAGGAGAAATATACACAGCACTAGTTTCTCCTTCCTTTCCCTTGGAGGATTCAACATAAGACTTCTTTGCATCTTCAGAGGGATTAGCAGCAATTCGAATCTTTCCCATTTTGATGTCGTTTTCGACTCTTTCTCCTGCCAATACAAGACCTGAAAATCCAGCTGACAAACATCCAACCAATTTCTCATAATAATGCCCATGAAGCGTATCCATGAACATATCAACGAGCTCTCTTTCCAACATCGGAGGTTGAACTTGGGAAGCCAATTCATGCCACCTCTGGGCGTATTCTTTGAAGCTTTCGTTTTGTCTCTAAGAAAGACTCTGCAATTGTATTCTATTAGGCACCATGTCCGTGTTGTATTGGTAGTGCTTGATGAAAGCCTCTGCCAAATCTCTCCAGCTTTTAATATGCGTTCTCTCCAAGCTCATATACCAGTCCAAAGATGCCCCAGTTAAGTTGTCCTGAAAGAAATGCACCAGCAGCTTCTCATCATCAGTATAGGCAGACATTTTACTGGAATATGCCCTGATGTGAAGCTTAGGGCAGGTGCTTCCATTGTATTTTTCGAAAGTAGGCATCTTGAACTTTAGAGGAACCTTCACACCTGGGACCAACCCTAAGTCATACATGTCCATACCCAAATCATTATGGCCTTTAATAGCCTTCAATCTCTCTTCGTGCATACCAAGCTTCTTGTCCGCCTCAGTAGGGAAATTCATCCCAGCATCGTAAAATTGTTCTTCCTGATTATCCACCTTCTGACGAGGAACATGAATCCTAGCAGCACTTCCTCTGGATTGACTCATAGGAGAGGGTGGAGGAAGATCAACACATGGAGGATTCACAACTCCGCCTAGAGTATTACCAACAACATTCCCATTACCAGCCTCTGGGATAACAACAGTAGTCCTTCGAATAATTGCCCCTAGTTCCTCTTGTTATTGAGCCATGCCCTGCATCATCTCAAAGCACTGGGCCATACGAGTCTGGAATTCTGACAACTTTGCTCGCATCTGATCCATGATCCTCCCCTGATTGCTTCAAGTTGCGTAGTGGTGAGAAGTCAAGCTTGCAGTTCTGGAGATAATACTAAGTCAGAAAAAGAATCCCCTATCTGAATACATGTTATGCATATGAGTATGTGAATGCCAAATGTCATGCAATGCAAATGCAAAGACACGGGATCAAGGTATCCATAAATCCTGAATTGCTGTTATGATGTTGACTGAATAGGTTCACAGGTCTGCTCTGAAGAAAATATCGAAATACCAGAATATCTGAATAACCAGAATACCAGAATACCAGGCTGATAAGTCAACACTGATAGGAAATCCAGAATACCGGGTATGTTAAAGGTCAAGGTTACCTGTAAACCTGTAAACAACCCACCCCTCTCACATGTGGGTACTAAGATCCTCAGTATCCCGGGCTCTCAGGTCGAGAAATAATGATACGTTCACCATTTCTGATTTGGCATCATCATCAATCGAGGAGGCCTCAACTAATTCACAAAAACGAAAGATCCTCAGCTTCAGGCACTAAGGTCGAGAAGCAATAGTACATTCATCCCTCGGGGTACAGTACTATCGCCAATCGAGGAGTGCTTCCGCTGATTCTCTTTCAAAAAGGACATCCTATAGCAAGTTCCCAGTATTGGGTCCTCGGATCGAGAATGTGCAATGGGTTTGCCACAGAACATGGTCTGCCACTGTCACATCTCGGGAAGAGTGTCGTTACTGAGCTCTCGGGAATGGTCACCAGAGTCGACAATTCCTCCAGAGAATATCTACTGGCCTGTATCAAACATACAGTAGCAGATAGCTCCGGATAGAACCTCGTCTGGTTGTAGGTCTCGTGAACACCCACATGTGGCCAAACACCACGGGAGCGACACGTCCACCCACACTAATACCTAAGTGTATGCTCAAGCCTGGGTAGTGGGCTTATCTCTCAGAAATCCCATCCCGCCAAATAGAAAACCAGTCCAGCACAACAGTAATAATATGATATGTAAGGCTAAAATGCAGTAAATACAGTAAAATAAATAAATAGCAAAATAAAGCACGACAGTAAACACCCAATGAAGGAAATAAAACAAACAAGCGTTAGGATTGACTCGCTAAGGAAACCAGAGATTGTGGGTTCAATCCCTAGCAGAGTCGCCAACTGTCGCTCCCGGGATTTTCATACAAGTACAAACGCGAAAGTGGCACCGAAACAGAGTCACCAGCAATGTGTATTTATCCCAAGAGAGGGAAAGGAAACACCGCATAAACCTGAAGGAAAGGAAAGAGCATGGTCTTGCGACCAAGAGAACTGGGTTCGGGAGTCGGTTACACGTGAGGAAGGTATTAGCACCCCCACGCGTCCATCGTACCCGATGGGATCCACGCTCGCTTGCTTCAATCAAAGGGTGTAAGGAAAGGATACTGGAAAAGGAACTGCAAACTGGAGAACTGGAAAAGGAAAGGAGAGAAAGAGAAACAAATGTAGGGAAAATAAAAGAAGTGCTCGCATGGGCCCTACCCCACTGCCTACGTATCTCATCGGGAGCATGAGAATCAGAGCGACGTAGTTCCCCTCACTAGGTATGGATTGTTTGTGTTTTTTAGGGAACGGCTAACGTTCTAGCTCAGGTGTTGCAGGCTCACTGGTCCGAGTGCGTTACCATCTTGCAAGAGAACGAGAAGAAGCACGTTCGTACGCTGAGAATGAATGAGATGAGAAAAGAATTCCCGAAGGAAAGACGTCATTGTTTGTTTTTTGTCTTTTAAGAAAGAAGTGTCTTGTTTATTTGGTGTTTTGTAACACATATTGGATTTAAGTCCCTCATGTAAGATCGAATGCCTCACATATCGACCCAAGACGGGACGTATGCTAAACATTCCAAGAAAGTGAGAGAAGACCCCACACTTCCTTGTTCTCACATGAAAGGCCTAAATACAATAGGTGTTATGCATTTATTAAGTATTTTTTACTTTTTGTTTTAAGATGAGAAGAAGAGACTCAAAGGTCGATAAAGGTAAAAATCTAATGGGGGACTAAGACACACCCTAGTGTTAGCATGCTTGGAGATCCTATGGTTAATGTGGTTTAAAGAGCACTATCCTAAAAAAGGAGGAGAAGAACATAAGAAGCAACTTACTTCCGAGATGGAAGTTAAGTTGATCTTAAAGAGGGATGAAGAAAATTAAGCAAGCAAAGAAGCATTTACTCAAGAATTAAACAGAAATTAATCAACAATTAATCAATAATAGGCAATTAAAATCATGGTCAAAATAACCAAGCTAGAATTAAAATTCTAAGTAAAAACAAGATTAAATTCTAACAAGAAAATATTAATCTAAGACTAAAACTAATTCTAAGATTTAACCTAAAGTTAATTCAAGTTAATTCTAAAACTAAATCTATAGAAAATTAATTCTAAAATTAAATCTAGAATTAAAACTAAAATTAAACCTAAAATTAATTCCAATTAAATTCTACTTAAAACTAATCAAATTTCAAAGTTAAGACTATAAACTCCTTCTAACGAAAATTAGTCCTAGAAAAACTAATATTAAAATCTGAAAATTAATTCTAAGTCCTCTAATTAAAATTTAGTTATCCTAAAATAACATCAAATCCTAAAGTCATATTTAATTCTAAAAACAACTAAATCCAAGATTATCACTTACTATCTAAAATAAAAAAGATGAAGTTAATTTGAAAATAAAACTAAACTTAAAATAAAAGAAGGGTGCAGACAGAGATTGGGAGTGTGCGAAAGGAAAAGACATCTGGGAGTGTGGGCTCCAAACAGATTAGGCCCAATGATCTAAAATAAATTGAAGCCACAAGGGGGAGGTACGAGTAAATTCGAGGTGTGATCAGTAAAAAAACCGCATGGGCCTTTAGCGTCAATCAAGAGGGGAGGCGGAAGTTTTTCTGGTGGTGTATATTGAAAAGAAAATCAGCTAAAGGGTCTAAGGCCCAATTTGCATTTGGTTTAACATCACAACACCTTCAGTCTACTCTCTGATGACCTTCCTTCATCACCCTTCACTCAGCCGCCGTGCTTCTCTTTAACATCACCCCTTGCCAATACTTCCTCCACACAACACCTTTCCCTCCGTTCAAAAAGTCAGTCGCCGGCAATCACTTCCGCTTCACTTACCATCTCCTCCGTTCACCTCTTTCTCTTCCTCGCCTTCGAACTCATCTCTTCGCAACATTTGCACCGCCGGAACTCTCTCCGTCTTCAGCTTGTTTTCACTCGCCACACGATCGCACCATCAGAATCACGCCAACGGAAACGACGTCTTGCTCTCACTCATCTCAGTGATCTCGTCTTCCCTTCACATCACTTCTGTCACGATCCTCATTCTCTGGCCATAACTCACGCCATCGCAACAGATTCCTCCAATCAAAATCCCTCTGTTGAATCGCACACGAACCTCCATACACAACAAATGACAAAACAACTCAAAGCTCCACCGCGCCGTGGCCTTTCGCCGGCGACGGCAGAGCCTTCACGTCGTCAACAAATGCTCCTCTCCGATCGTAATGCTCTCCACTCTCAGCAGAAATTCGCACTCACTCCTATCCCTACACATGGCTTGATTCAAGGGTTTACGCGTCGGCGATAAAACAACACTATCACGCCAAACGGTTTTAGTCAAAATCCTAATATCCACCACGAATCAAGGCCTAAACCGAGACGATCTAATTCATACAAAAGAAAGAGATGCAATGGATGAAGATGCTTACCTATCGGAGTTCGTCTGATGCGTCTTTGAAAGCGAGGTAAGCGTGTTCTTCAACTTCTGGTTTCAAATTCCATTCCTCGTTCCTCTTCTTCTTCGAGATTCTCTTGCTCATTCTTCTTCTTCTAATTTCTGCAAATCGTGTTGAGTTTATTTGGCGTTGAATTCTATTGCAAAATTGTTGATGTTTGTTGGTTGAATCAATTTGCAGGTTTTGGTAGATTTTGGTGATGATGAGAATGCGGTTCGTGTTGTTTTTGCAGAGATTGAAACTTGTTGATGAAGATGAAGAGAGAAGGAAGAGATTAAAGTGTTGAAGAAAGAAAAATTCAGAGAGGAGCGAAGTGAAGAGGTGGTTGAAATAGAAAAAAATCGAGAGCATGCAAAGTGATGATTGAGGCTTTTATAGAGAAATTTGGAAGGATCTAGAGGAAATTCTGTTAGAGATTGAAATCTGTTTTTCTGTTATTTCCTTTTCTGTTCAGAAATTCTTTGTGTATCAATCTCTGCTATGCATTTTTTCTACTGAATTTGTTATAATGTTGTAATGAGGTGAAATTATAATGAAAAATGAAATTCTGTTGGAGTTGTCTTTTTTGGAATTTGCACAGCGTTTGGCTTGTGAATTCATGTAGCTGGGGCGAATTGTTTTTTTTGTAGCTAACATTTTGCATCGGCTTGGCTTGGTCACTTAACCGTATTTGGCTTCACGTGCAGGGTGTGCAGCTCCATCCAACAGCTTTTTCATTTCCATTCCTCTTGGGGCCTTTGTAAAACATGATATTTGGATTTGAATTAAAATGGAGTTAGGTTTTAAAATGGATTTAATTGGGAAATGAATTTGGAATTGGATATTTGAAACTGAACATGGATTCGAAAATAGGTATAGATTTTAACAAATGGATATAGAATATAGATTAATTGGTTTGTAACAAAATGGGCTTGGATGTGAAATAAGATTTTAAAATTGGTTAAAATGGATATGAATTAGAAAGTGGATTAGAAAAATGGTTAAAAATGGTTTTGTGAAATGGATCTAAAATGGACATGGGTCAAAATGGATTTGAAAATGGGTTAATGACTTAAAAAGAATGGTTAATTGGATTAACAATAAGGGATAATGGTTCATAATGACTTTGGAATTTGGAGAAATAGTTATTAGATCCAAAAGTGAATTGAAGATGGGTTTTAAATGGACGTGGATTTAAAATGAATATGGATTTGGTTATTTGTGATATAAATGGATATTGGATATAAAATTTGGACATGGAAAGAAAATTGGTTAAAATGGTTGAAAATGGTCATGATGGATAGAAAATGGATAACCCAAAGAATTCAACTAATCACAAAATATTCACAAGCCTCTGATAAAATGGTCACAACTACCACTGAACAATCTGGCCACTCACATGATCCACTGAAAAATCTCAACCGATAAATAGTCCACAAGCTCAACCATGAATAAAAACCTAAATCACCCAGAGGTACACTGATGAACTTTGCAGAAGATGACTTGCAGAATCGTCCTGAACAGGGCAAACACTTATAACAAGAAAATCCTTCGATCCCGTGTCTCAGAAAACCAATGCAATGATATGATTATGAGGTTATGACCTAAAAATGCAGATGAACGCGAAACAAGAGCCAGAAAAAGGTAGGGAAAATTTTGGGGTACTACAATCCACCATTTTGAATTTGAAAAAGGGGGAAAACTATACTCTCATGGAGACAATTTCAAAGTGAGTAATTCAAATCTTTTTGTAACGAGAATGGTATTAGGCACAACTTTTCCACTCCACGAACTCCCCAATAAAATGGGTAGTTGATAGGAAAAATATATCTCTAGGTTGATGATGTGAATATTGTAGCGAGCGAATTTTGTGTGGTTCTTAAGCACTATCGTTCTGGGGTACTACAGGTCGATTCATTTTTTATCCTATTAAGCTGATTAAGGAAGGGAAATAGATGTCTCCAATTAACCCTGCTTGCATACTAAATTTAAACAACTGACTGTTGGTTTACAGATGCGGTTAAGATGTGGGTCTCACTTTGGTTATTTTGTTGAGAATAAACTGTCGGGATTGATTATGAGGCTCTTGGATGAGTGTTGGATCTGATGTTTTTGATTAGTGTGCTCGCTAAGATTTTTCAACCTTATGCCTACGTATTCCCTGTTATGGAGTATAGGGAAATCAGAGCGATCGTAGTTCCTCCTATTCTAAGGGAGGAAAAAGGTGTTTTTGGGTGTCTTGTTCGAAGCCCAATACATGAAGCTAAAAGGTGATTTGTATCTTGTTCAAAGCCCAAGATATGAAGCTAAAAGGTTCTTTAAAGAGAATTTGTCATCTCTAAAGAGGAGTTGTTGGTGTTTGTATGCTGTGAGCAAAGCATGATTTTGATGCTAAAAGGTTGATTGATTCAACCGGGGATTTCCTTATACAAAGCCTAAGAGGAGGCTAAAAGGTTGACTTTTCCGGGAAAAAATGTTTTTTCTGTCTTGTACAAAGCCCAAGATTGAGGCGGAAAGGGTTCACTCAACAGGAGAGTGTTTTTGTGTGTGTCTTGTACAAAGCCCGAGACGGAGGCTAAAAGGGGTTGACTCAACAAGAGAGTCTTTTATCTGTGTCTTGTACAAAGCCCAAGATGGAGGCTAAAGGGTGATTCAATAAGAGAATCTTTTATACTCAACAAGAGAGTGTTTTTATTCGTGTCTTGTACAAATCCCAAGACGGAGGCTAAAGTGTGACTCAACAAGAGAATCTTTTATACTCAACAAGAGAGTGTTTTTACTGTTATTGGCTCAACAAGAGAGTCTGAAAAGGTTAGCTCCGTTTGAGGAGAATCATTGTACAAAGCCCAAGAGGAGGCTATCTTCGCCGAGGAAGAATCATTGTAAGAAGCCTAAGAGGAGGCTGTGAAAACTTCTAAGAAGCCGCAGGGTCCTTGTACAACGCCCAAGAGGAGGCGGGGATGCTTTTAAGAAGCCTGTGGGTCCCCAAACCACGAGAAGTTCAAGACATGCTATTCACAGAGAATAGATCAAGCCAGGAAAGTTCGAGAATTTGGAAGAAACTCAAGAGATGCTATTCACGGAGAATAGATCAACCCTGGGGAGTTAGAGTTTCTTTGACAATTTCTAGGGGTGACAGTCTGAGAAAGGGTTCACCAAGAATACTGCCTTTCACATTTCTGTATTGTTTAACCCCAAGAGGAGGGAAGACTGTATCCGGTAATCCTATGGGGATCTAGTGTTGATTGTATTCAAGAGTGACCAACAGGCTTTACCTAGTTCTAGACGTAGTTGCCGGGGAAAACTCTACATAACTATACTAGTATTACACAGTGGATATATGACGTGTATATAAAAGGATGTGAAAGAAGACTTACTGTGAAACAACACCACAATACAGTTATATACATATGAAAGCGGATAAATAAAGCATGTAAACACTTACTCGGTTGTAGAGCTTCCATACTGTTTTGTTAGTTTTTCAATAAAGAAATCAAAGACAATATATATATGAATTCAAAATCAAAGTAGAAAGTGTTTTGAAAAGATTGTTGGGGCTTACAGCTCGAGGAGAGGCCCAGGGTTTAATAATGGTCGCACCGTTGTTTTGAATATCATATCGGGACTTATACAACGACTGAGGCCTAGAGAGGTTTTTTGTACAAAGGGATGGGTCTTACAACTCAAGGAGAAGCCCAAGTGGTTTTATTTTAAACTGGCGATCACGCCGAGATTTTTTGAAAATACCGTGGGTCTTATAAAATGACTGAGGCCCAAAAGGTTTTGGTTTCAAAAATGGTTTGGGTCTTACACTCTATTAGAGGCCCAAAAAGTTTTATTTTTGTATAAGAGATTGGGCTTACAACTCAAGGAGAGGCCCAAATGATTTTTGTTAGAAAGGCGATAATCGCGCCGAACTTTTTGACGGTATCGGGACTTATACAATACACTAAGGCCCAAATAATTTTGGTTTTCAAAAAGGGGTTGGGTCTTACACTCTATTAGAGGCCCATGAGTGTTTGAAAAAGATTTGTTTGGGTGAAAATCAAGGAAACCCTAATTTCATCATTTTAAAAGTAAATTCTCAAAGAAAATCAATAAAAAATGATAAAATACCAAATAAGTTTGAATAAACAACTTGTGATTTTTGGTTGAGATTTTAAAAATGATGTTTTAATCACAAGATGAATTAAAATTCATTTAGTTTTGATTTTCAACATGAGAATTCATTTTTAAAATGTTTAAAATAATTAAAAGTGAATTTATTCACAAAAATACTATTTATATTAAATAAATAATATAAAACTAATTTTTTTTGTGGAATAAAATATTTTAATATTTTTGTGATATTTTGCAAAAAGAACCAATAAAAAATAATTAAAATCGAGGGAGTTATTAATTTTCTAAATCATTTAAAAATAATATGAAAAATGACAAAAATAGGAAAACGTGGTAAAAAGAGGATCTGGGGCGAGGGGGATTCGAACCCCAGATCTCTTGTGTGCAGTGCGCGCCTCCTACCACTGGGGTGGTGATACATTCGTGTATTGAAACACAACCACAAATATACAAGGCTTGCCTTGTTTTTTGTCCTGGCCCAAGGCAAGGCAAGGCAAGATTTTGTTTAGAAACGTGAAGGCCATAACTTTCTCATTTCTTCATGGATTGGGACAAAATTTATATGTATCTGGCCTAGAATTTCACAAGGAATCCAATAGTGGTGGTAGTTTTTTCAGAAAACAAATCCTCCTCAAAACCCGATAGTGGTTTTGAAATAGACCTTGTTTTGCATTTTCTGTGCTACCTTTTGATACAGGTATGAATTACATGATAAATTGGTGCAAACACAACACATATAACATGTATAAGATATGCATGATCAGTGGACTTCAAAGCAAGGCATATTTCAGAGAGTTCAACTTGTGATGCTTACCTCTTTTTGGAACTTTGTGCAATCTGCCAAGTGCTTTATTCTAGAAATGATTTGATGCCTTGGATACCCTCAAATGATCTCTTAGAACCTTTTAAGATGGTTGGAATCAGCTGGAAACCTCTGGAGCAAGTTTGAGCTCTTTCTTGCAAAAGGGGCAAAATTGGCCAAAATGACAACTCTCTCATATGGTGTTCCAGATGAGGGGAACCATTTGGGACAGGTCAAGGATTATATTTGGAGTGTGTTTGAGGCTTTATCTGGTTTGGAAAGTGATTGAATCAAGACATGGCTTGAAAAATGTAAAACAACCCTATTTTGAGGTTTTGAGAGGTGAATTTGTGATTTTGTTGTTACAGGTCACTTGTGTGAGTTTGGACAACTTAGATATGAGATATTGGATGTGTTTGGATCATGAGCTGTGGTGTAAATGCTCTCTAACTTAAAAACTCAGAGTTACCTTGCTAAAGAAGGTATTTTGTAGTGAAAGAAGAGATTTTGAGGAAATCATCTATTTGATGGCTTTGGTGTACTCAAACTGAGCACAAATGAGCACTATTTATAGTAGAGCAAGTTTGTTTTGGCAGCAATAGTGAATGGCAACTGCTGCAGAAGTTTGGCAAATGTTGATCAATGGGAATCCAAGTCTCCTCTAGCCATTGACTAGAGGTTAGAGCACATAGTTGTGGTTACCTAGTTGTTGGATAAGTCTTGACTAAATTCAGTTGGAAGAAGCTCAGTCCATGCCACCTTGATGCAGCAATTAAATGCTCCAAAACAAAATTGGAGTCTTGTCCCTCTTTTAGGCATTTCTAGGTTTGGCATGCTACTTTTGGTTCCAAGGACTTTGGAGGCTGATGGATCAGTGTTGGTTCCTCCTTGGTCCCCCCTTGAGGTGTTCAGATGGATAAGTTTTCTTGCCCTTTGCAAAATTTGAGCAAATCGAGCAAAATGCCTAAATCTTCCCTGTTATGGCAGCTGCAGCATGGCATATTGCCACTATCATAACTTCTTGCTCAGGTTGAGTTTGGTGAAGTTCTTGGCCATTTTGGAAAGCCCTCATATGATACAATATATGTGTGATCATAGTTTGTCTTGACACTTTTTAGATCCAAGTGAAAAATGCCCCTACATTTTGGAAAAAGTCAGGCTGATTCTGACTTAGTGAAAATTTCACTTAAGTGTTGGAAAAAGTGACATTTCATGTTTCAACAATTTTGTTCCAACCATAACTCAAAATCCATGATGAATTGGAATGAGGTGTAGTTGAAGCTTTTGTAGAGGGTCATCAGAGCTACAAATCCATCTTTGAATGGGGAGAAATTGCCTTATGGTTTAGGAGATATGATCCTCCAAAGTTGGTACCCTAGCCACTTTGTTCCATAACTTAGAAAATTTCTAAGTTATTTAAGGTTACCCCTTTTACAAGTTATCCCACTTTTCTTGATTTTTCTTGATGAATGATGATTCCAATCACACATTAACATCATTTAGGGTTAAGGTACCATAATTGACCAAAAAATCAAAAAGTCAAACTTTGACTTTTTGGCACAATTGACTTTTTGTTTGATGAATTCCAAACTGTGCGATCCTCTATGAAATCATGTCCTTGACCTAAATCAAACTTGATGGACATGTTCCACAGGTTTTATAGGGTGTATTGACTTATGCCCCAAGGTTTGGGAGCATGTCCTGATTAAAAGTCAAAGGTGCAGTTGACTTTTTCCTCGAAACCCTAATTGTGGTCCTGATGAAATTGAAACTTGTAGACCAAGCTTCTTGGATTAATCCATTGTTGCAAATGGATTAATGTGGCTTATTGGAGACCCTCAAATCGTGTCTTGAGGTCTTGGCTCATGTTTTGTCCCAAAAGTCAACTTAGGGGTGAATTAGGTCAAGAAACCCTAATCCCTGATTTTTTATGAATGCATCCCCTGAGGCTAAATTGACTTGAAGATGGGGTCCATGAGGTCCCTTGGAGTACTTTGGGGTATGTTTTGAAGTCTTGGCTCATGCCCAGAGGAAAAATTCCATCTGGAGGCCTCAGTCGACCAAAACCCTAATTTGGTGACACTGGTGATCTTGAGGCTTAATCCACTTGGAATGATGCAGCCTTGTGCTTGATTCTTGATGTGGGAGTCCTCTTGATCCATTGTGGGTGTTTAAGATGTTAGACAAGTTGAAGGTCATGTCCTTTCTTGATTGACTTTTGCCTAAGCGCTCTGAGAGGGCTTGAAACCCTAACCTTTCATGGTAAAGAATGCCTGACAATTCCTGAGGAGATTGATGAGACATGATGGTTCATCCATATTGTGATGATGATTTACACAATGATGGGAATTCTTAGTGGTCAAAATTTGGGGTATGACAGATGCCCCTATTTAATCTTCTTGGACCCGAAGGTGTGAATGGCGAAGGTATTCGGGCATTCGGGGTGCAAGAGGATTAAATATCGGAATACCCAAAATTTTGACAGTGGTTATGAATGGCAGTTTGCCCATCCATCTTCTTTTGCTAAGCCATGATGCTTAGAAAATGTAGAAACTTCCCCTCGATCCTGGTCTTCAGCCAAGGAACTGGTCTAGATTTCTGATATAAACTTCCCCTCGATCCTGGTCTTCAGCCAAGGAACTGGTCTAGATTTCTGATATAAACTTCCCCTCGATCCTGGTTTCCTACCAAGGAACTGGTCTCAGTTTCTGATATAAACTTCCCCTCAATCCTGGTTTCCTACCAAGGAACTGGTCTTAGTTTCTGATATAAACTTCCCCTCGATCCTGGTTTCCTACCAAGGAACTGGTCTCAGTTTTTTTTGTCAATAAACTTTCTTGACAAGGGACGCTATGTGTAGCGGTTTTCCTCAAACTTCTTGCCGAATTTTCCTGGGGAGATGCCATTTGATGGGAAAAGGTTTTGATGTCAGACTTGCTGGGGAGACCTATATGTCTGAGCTGTAGAGGTGTCCAAACTTCTCTGTCGGAGACACCATTTTTCGACTCTACTGGGAAAAACGTGTCTCTTGAGGGACTGCTTCCTGCTTGGGGATATTACATCATACTTTTCCTCAAGAGCTTCTCGGAGAAATGCCATATGGTGTAATCCGATTTAGAGGTGCTGATGACCTCATTTACAACAAACTTTTCAGAGAGAAATTGTTGTGTTGTCGAATCTTTGATAAAGGGCCTTTCTCTAGGGATTTTCCTTAATCCGGGAAAGCGAGGATATCATCTTCAATGGTGAAGAGTGACGTTCGTCGAAGGTCTTCTTGTTTTTCAGAGGTTTAAGTTATCCAAGTGGTCAAGGACCGACTTCAATCCAGAAATAAACTGGAAGAGAGATTGCTTAGGTGATTCGTTTCCTGACGAGGAAAGAATTGACAACTCGATTGACAAGAGGACTTTTATTACTAGGGGATAAGACCGACTAGAGTGATAGTGATGTGATATGAATATGCATGTAAAATAATAATGCATGATGTATGTATGTATATGCTGACAAAACTGACACGACATATAGATTAGAAGATTAACATGACTGGATACTCAGTCACTGTGGGGGACGAAGAAGTACCACTGGTTCATGATAGTAATTCTGCCTTGCTTAGGAGAGATGATCCCTGCGGGGAAAACCGTTGGTCGGGCTTAGGAGGTGAGAACTCTGCCAGGGTGTCGGACGGAAATTTCGCATTTGACATAGCTAATCCTTTATTCAGGTGCACTGGTTTAGAAGGAGTACTTTGATTCTGCACTTTGAGGGTCGATTACTTCTGGAGAAGCGATCGATGACCTTGATTGGGATTTCTTTGAAGGATGATGTAACTGCCGCTGAGGGACTTGCCCCATTGTTAGACGTAGTTACTCGCCATTAATCCCTAACTTTTGCCTGGATTGTACTTTTTGAGATTTCCAATCCATCGGGATGATTATTTATCATGTCTCTAACTTTTGCCTGGACCGCCCTTTTGGGTTTTCAATCCACCGAGACATTTTTTTTATTTAGGCGAAGTATTTCTTGACTACGTCAACATTCGTGGGATAGGCGAATTCTTCTCCATCCATGATTGCGAGTCTCAAGGCGCCGCCTGAGAATGCTTTCTTGACCACATAGGGGCCGTCATAATTCGGATTCCATTTGCCCCGAGAATCAGTGAGAAATGATCGTATCTTCTTGAGCACAAGGTCTCCTTTCCTGAAGATACGAGGTCAGACCTTTTTGACAAACGCTCTCTTCATTCTTTGTTGATACAACTGACCATGGCATATAGCCGTCATCAATTTTTCTTCGATCAGATTCAGTTCGTCGTGTTGACTTAGCGAGCGATTTTTGACGTGGTCCTTAAGCACTATCATTCTGGGGTACTACATGTCGATTCATTTTTTATCCTATTAAGCTGATTAAGGAAGGGAAATAGATGTCTCTAATTAACCCTGCTTGCATATTGAGTTTAAAAAGCTGACTGTCAGTTTACAGATGCTATTATGGCCGTGGGTCTCTCTCTGCTTATTTTGTTAAGGGTAAACTATCGGGATTGATTATGAGGCTTTTGGTTAGGATACTGCACCAGATTGATTGATGTATTGGGGTACCGGATTTGGAGTATTTTGTTAGTATGCTTATGAAGTATAGGGAAATCAGAGCGAACGTAGTTCCTCCTATGCTAAGGGAGGAAAAGGGTGTTTTGGTGTCTTGCTCAAAGCCCAAGATATGAAGCTGAAGGGTCTATTTGTATCTTGTTCAAAGCCCAAGATATGAAGCTAAAGGGTTGTGACTGAGAGAGAGTTTATCATCTCTAAAGAGGAGTCGTTGATGTTTGTATGCTATGAGCAAGGTATGTTTTGATGCTAAAAGGTTATTTGACTTAATCGGGGATTTCTTTATGCAAAGCCTAAGAGGAGGCTAAAAAGTTGACTTTTCCAGGGAAAATGTTCTTTCTGTCTTATACAAAGCCCAAGATTGAGGCAAAAAAGGGTTTACTCAATCAAAAGAGCGTTTTTGTGTCTCGTACGAAGCCCGAGATGGAGGCTAAAAGGATTTGACTCAACAAGAGAATCTTTTATACTCAACAAGGGAGTGATTTGCTGTCTCGTACGAAGCCCGAGATAGAGGTTAAAAGAGGGGTTGACTCAACAAGAGAGTCTTTTATACTCAACAAGAAAGTGTTTCGGTGTCTTGTATGAAGCCTGAGACGGAGGCTAAAAGTTGTTTGACTCAACAAGAGAGTCTTTTATACTCAACAAGAGAGTGTTTTTGTATCTCGTACGAAGCCCGAGATGGAGGCTAAAAGTTGTTTGACTTAACAAGAGAGCCTTTTATACTCAACAAGAGAGTGTTTTTGTATCTCGTACGAAACCCGAGATGGAGGCTAAAAGTTGTTTGACTCAACAAGAGAGTCTTTTATACTCAACAAGAGAGTGTTTTTGTATCTCATACGAAGCCCGAGATAGAGGCTAAAAGGAGATTGACTCAATAATAGAGTCTTTTATACTCAACAAGAGAGTGTGAAAAGGTCAGCTCCGCTGGGGAGAATCATTGTACAAAGCCCAAGAGGAGGCTATCTTATTGCTGAGGATTATTGAGATCCTTAGGCAGGTCCAAGTATGGGGAACTCTCATGGGAGAGACCGGACTTAGGTTCTTCTAGAGATTTAAAATGATCAGGGTTTCTATAGTGCTTGAGAATGTCTTTGAGACTCAAGGGGCTTAGACTGTCCAAGTCTATAGTTTTGTCTTTTGTACTATGTCCAATAGGAAGTACGTTTACGGGAGAAAGATCTAGACTCTTTTGAAAGACTATTCTATTAAGATGACTAATTTTTGTTCCTATACCTTTAGGAGGTCATCGGGACAATTTGTCAAAGCCCAAGAGGAGGCGGGAGAAAAAACTTTTAAGATGCCAAAGGGACAATTTGTACGAAGCCCAAGAGGAGGCTATCTTCGCTGAGGAAGAATCATTATACGACGCCTAAGAGGAGGCTGTGAAAAACTTCTAAGAAGCCGAAGGGTCCTTGTACAACGCCCAAGAGGAGGCGGGGATGCATTTAAGAAGCCCGTGGGTCCTAAGCCGGGAAAGTTCAAGAAATGCTATTCACAGAGAATAAATCATTTAGTGAGAGTTCCGGGTTTGAGGAATTCAAGAGATGCCATTCAAGGAGAATAGATCAACTCTGGGGAGTAGAATTCCTTTGACAATTTCTAGGGTTACAGTCTGAGAAAAGGTTCACCGAGAATACTAGCTTTCTCTTTGTTCCATATTGTTTAACCCCAAGAAGAGGGAAGATTGTATCTGGAAACCTATGGGGATCTAGTTTTGTTTGTATTTAGGGGCGATCGACAAGGCTTTACCCAGTTCTAGACGTATTTGCTAGGGAAACTCTAAATAACTATACTAGTATTACACAGTGGATATATAAAAGGATGTGAAAGAAGACTTACAGTGAAGCAACCCCACAATATAGTTATATACATATGAAAGCGGTTAAATGAAAGCGGATAAACACTTACTCGGTTGTAGAGCTTCCATGCTGTTTTGTTAGTTGTTCAACAAAGAAAGTTTGAAAAAAACAACAGTATATTTCAAAATCAAAGGAGAAAGTACTTTGAAAAGAAATTGGGGCTTACAGCTCAAAGAGAGGCCCAAATTTTAACAGTGATGGCACTTTTGTTTTGAATTTGTACAGAGGGACTTATACAATAAGTGAGGCCCAAAAAATGTTTTTTGTACAAAGGGACGGGTCTTACACTCTCTCAAGAGGCCCAAAAGTGTTTGAAAATGAATAAAGATGGGTCTTATAGCTCAAGGAGAAGCCCATGTTTTTTTGTAAAAAAGGCGACGATCGCGCCAAACTTTTTGACGGTATCGAGACTTATATAATACATTGAGACCCAAAAAAGGTTTATTTACAGAGGGGTTGGGGCTTACACTCTATCAAGAGGCCCAAAAGTGTTTTGAAAAAGTTTGATAGGGTGAATATCAACAAAACCCTAATGTCATCATTTTTAAAGTAATTATTCAAAGAAAATTAATTGAAATGATAAAAATACCAAATAAGTTTTAATAAACAACTTATGATTTTTGGTTAAGGTTTGAAAAATGAAGTTTTAATCACAAGCTGAATTAAAGCTCATTTGGTTTTTATTTTTCAAGGTGAATATTCATTTTAAAATGTTTAAAAAACAATAAAAATGAATTTATTCACAAAAATATTAACTATATTAAATAATTAATACAAATCTGATTTTTTTGTGGAATAAAATATTTTAACATTTTTGTGATTTTTTGCAAAAAGAACCAATAAAAAATAATTAAAATTGAGTGAGTTATTAATTTTTCAAATCATTAATAAAATAATATGAAAAATGACAAAAAATAGGAAAAAGTGGTAAAAAGAGGATTTGGGGCGAGGGGGATTCGAACCCCAGACCTCTTGTGTGCAGTGTGCGCCTCCTACCACTAGGGTGGTGATACATCCGTGTATTAAGCCCAACCTAAAAATATACAAGGCATGCCTTGATTTTAGGCCTGACCAAGGCAAGGCAAGGCAAGGTTTTGGCAAGAAATGTGAAGCTTGTAACTTTCTCATTTCTCCTTGGATTGGGACAAAATTTAAATGCATCTGGCCCATAATTTCACAAGTAATCCAATGGTTGTGGTAGTTTTTTCAGATCATGCTCCTATTGAAAAACCCGATAGTGGTTTTTAAATAGCCCATGATTTGCATTTTCTGTGCTATCTCTTGTTACAGGCATGAATTACATGATGAATTGGTTCAAACACAACATCAATAACATGTATGAGATGTGTATGATCAGTGGACTTCAAAGCAATGCATATTTCAAAGAGTTCAAGTTGTGATGCTTACCTCTTTTTGGAGTTTTTGTGCAATCTGCCAAGTGCTTTGTTCCAGAAATGATTTGATGCTTTGGACACCCTCAAATGATCTCTTAGAAGCTTTTAGGATGGTTGGCATCAGCTGGAAACCTCTGGAGCAAGTTTGAGCTCTTTCTTGCAAAAAGGGGCAAAAGTGGCCAAAATAGCAACTCTCTCAAATGGTGTTCCAGATGTCGGGAACCATTTGGGATAGTTCAAGGATGATATTTGGAGTGTGTTTGAGGCCTTATCTGGTTTGGAAAGTGGCTGGATCAAGACATGGCTTGAAAAATGCACAAAAGTCCTATTTTTGAGGTTTTGAGAGGTGACTTTGTGATTTTGTTGTTACAGGTCACTTGTGTGAGTTTGGACAGCTTAGATATGATATATTGGATGTGTTTGGATCATGAGCTATGGTGGAAATGATCTCTAACTCAAAAACTCAGAGTTACCTTGCTAAAGAAGATATTTTTGCCTAGAGAAAGTGATTTTGAGGAAAGCATCTGTTTGATGGCTTTGGTGTACTCAAACTGAGCACAAATGAGCTCTATTTATAGTAGAGCATGTTTGTTTTGGGATCAATAGTGAATGGCAACTGCAACAAAGGTTTGGCCAATGTTGATCAATGAGAATTTAAGTCTCCTCTAGCCATTGACTAGATGTTAGAGCACAGAGTTGTGGTTCCCTAGTTGTTGGATCATCCTTGACTGAATTCAGTTGGAAAATGCTCAGTCCATGCCACCTTGGTGCATCCATTAAATCCTCCAAAACAAAATTGGAGTCTTGTCCCTCTTTTAGGCATTTCTAGGTTTGGCATGCTACTTTTGGTTCCAAGGACTTGGGAGGCTGATGGATTAGTGTTTGTCCCTCCTTGGTCTCCCCTTGAGGTGTTCAGATGGATAGACTTGCTTGCCCTTTGCAAAATTTAAGCAAATCGAGCAAAATGCCCAAATCTGCCTTGTAATGACAATTTCAGCAAGGCATATTGCCACTATCATAACTTCTTGCTTAGATTGAGTTTGGTGAAGTTCTTGGTCATTTTGGAAAGCCCTCATATGATACAACAAGAGTGTGATCATAGTTTTTTTTGATACTTTTAGGATCCAAGTAAAAAATGCCCTTACTTTTTGGAAAAAGTGAAAAAGATTCTGACTTAGTGAAAATTTCACTAAGTGTTGGAAAAAGTGACATTTCACGTTTTCAGCCATTTTGATCCAACCATAACTCAAAATCCACAATGAATTGGAATAAGGTGTAGTTGACACTTTCATAGAGGGCCATGAGAGCTACAAATCCAGCTTTGAATGGAGAAAAATTGCCTTGTGGTTTAGGAGATATGGTCCTCCAAAGTTGGTACCCTAGCCACTTTGTTCCATAACTTAGAAAATTTCTAAGTTATTTATGGTTACCCCTTTTACAAGTTAACCCATTTTCTTTGGTTTTCTTGATGAATGGTGATTCAAATCACATATTAACATCATTTTAGGGTTAAGGGACCATAATTGATGAAAAATAAAAAAGTCAAACTTTGACTTTTTGGCACAGTTGACTTTTTGTCAGATGAATTCCAAACTGTGCAATCCTCTATGAAATCAAGTCCTTGACCTAAATCAAACTTGATGGATGGATTCCATAGATGTTATAGGGTGTATTGAATCATGTCCCACGGTTTGGGAGCATGACTGGGTCAAAAATCAAAGATACAGTTGACTTTTCCCGCGAAACCCTAACTGTGGTCCAGATGAAATTGAAATTTGTGAATCAAGCTTCCTGGATTAATCCATTGTTGCAAATGGATTAATGTGGTATATGGGAGACCCTCAAATCATGTCTTGAGGTCTTGGCTCATGTTTTATCCCAAAAGTCAACTTAGGGGTGAATTAGATCAAGAAACCGTAATTCCTGATTTTTGATGAATGCATCCCTTGAGGCTAAATTGACTTGATGATTGGGTCCATGAGGTCCCTTGGAGTATCTTAGGTTATGTTTTGAAGCCTTTGCTCATGCCCAGAGGAAAATTTCCACCTGGAGGCCCTGGTCGACCAAAACCCTAATTTGGTGACACTGGTGATCTTGAGGCTTGATCCACTTGGAATGCTACAGCCTTGTGCTTGATTCTTGATGTGTGAGTCCTCTTGATCCATTGTGGGTGTTTGAGAGGTTATACAAGTTGAAGATCATGTCCTTTATTGATTGATCCTTTGTCTAAAGGCTCTGAGAGGGCTTGAGAACCCTAATTCTTGATTGTAGTGAATGCTCACCCATCTTTGGGGAGACTAATGAGTATGAAAGATCATCCATATTGTGATGATGGTGTTCACAATGATGGGAATCTTGGTGGTAAAAATTTGGGGTATGACAGGGAGCACTACTTCCATGCCATATACTAGAGAAAAAGGGGTTGCCCTTGTTGAAGTGCGGACAGATGTGCGATAACCGCGAAGAGCAAAGGGCAGCATTTCGTGCCAGTCTTTGTAGGTTACAACCATATTTTGAACGATCTTCTTGATGTTCTTGTTAGCCGCTTCTACCGCTCCGTTTATCTTAGGTCGGTAGGGAGATGAATTATGGTGTTCGATCTTGAACTCTACGCACAACTCTTTTATCATCTTATTGTTCAAGTTAGATCCATTTTCAGTAATGAACTAGCTTGCAACACCATAACGGCAGATGAGATTATTTTTTATAAATCAGACCACCACTTGTCGGGTTACATTGGCGTATGACGCTGCTTCGACCCACTTGGTGAAATAGTCAATGGCTACCAGGATGAACCGATGTCCGTTTGAAGCTTTGGGTTTAATCATACCGATCATATCGATTCCCCATATGGAAAAAGGCCATGGGGAAGAAAGAACTCTGAGATGTGTGGGCGGTACATGGATTTTGCCTAAGTATATCTAACACTTGTGACATCTCCTCATGTACTTATAGCAGTCGGATTCCATGGTCAACCAATAGTACCCGACTCTTAGGATTTTTCTCGCCATTGTGTGTCCATTGGCATGAGTGCCAAAGGATCCTTCATGAATTTCTTTTATCAGCTAGTTGGCTTCTGGTCTGTCTACGCATCAGAGCAAGACCATGTCGAAGTTTCTCTTATAGAGGGTATCACCGCTCAAGAAGAAGTTTCCAGCCAGTCTTCTGAGGGTCTTTCTATCTTTTTTGGATGCCCCGGGTGGGTACTCTTGTTTCTGAAGGAAGCATTTGATATCGTGATACCAAGGTTTGTCGTCGATGACTGCTTCAATCGTGAAGACGTAAGCGGGTCGTTCAAGGCGAATTATGTCATTCTTAGGTACGTCATTCCATTGACCTACACTAATCATGGAGGAAAGAGTGGCTAATGCATCAGCCATGTGATTCTCTTCACGAGGGATGTGATGAACTCGATTCTGCTGAAGAATGGTAACAACCTCCTCGCATAGTCTTTTTAAGGAATCAATCCTGATTGGTATATGTTCCAATCTCCTTTGATCTGATTGATAACTAGGGCTGAGTCACAATATACATCCAAGTTCTTGATCCTTAAGTCGATCGCTTCCTCGAGACCCATGATACAAGCTTCGTATTCGACCTCGTTGTTTGTACACTTGAATGTTAATCGGGAGGTGAAAGGAATGTGGGTACCCTGAGGGGTTACGATGATTGCCCCAATTCCGTTTCCGTAATGATTGACAGCTCCGTCAAAGATAAGTCCCCATTGGGAACCTGGTTCTGGCCCTTCACTGGGTAGTGGTTCATCGCAATCTTTCGTTTTTAGATACATGACATCTTCGTCTGGGAAGTAAAACCCGACTGATTCTTGATCGTCAATCAGTTGATGAGCCAAATGATCGACTAAAACACTTCCTTTAACGGCCTTTTGAGTGTGGTACTCGATGTCGTATTCTGACAACAACATCTGCCAACGAGCAATCCTTCCTGTGAGAGTAGGCTTTTCAAAGACGTACTTGATCGGATCCATTTCGGAGATTAACTAAGTAGTGTGGTGAATCATGTACTGGAGGAGACGTCTGGCTGCCTAAGCCAGATCATAGTAAGTTTTCTCAAGCATAGTGTACCGAGTCTCGCAGTCGGTGAATTTCTTACTCAAATAGTAGATGGCAGACTCCTTCCTTTTTGTTTCGTCTTGTTGGCCAAGCACACAGCCCATGGAGTCTTCCAAGACTGTTAAGTAGATGATTAGTGGTCTTCCTTCCACCGGAGGTGATAGAATCGGTGGGTTCAACAGGTATTCCTTGATACTGTCAAAGGCGGTTTGGCAGTTTTCTGTCCAAACGTAGTCCTGATTCTTTTTGAGTAATTTGAATATCGGCACGCATGTCGCGGTCATGAGGAATATAAATCTGGAAATGTAGTTCAAACGTCCTAGGAATCCCCTGACTTGTTTTTCAGTCTTTGGAGAAGGCATTTCTTGAATGGCCTTGACTTTGTCAGGGTCAACCTCAATTCCTTTTTGGCTGACGATGAATCCTAGCAGTTTCCCCGAACGAACACCGAATGTAAACTTGTTAGGATTCAAACAGAGTTTGAATTTTCTTAGACGTTCGAACAATTTTGATAGATGTTCAACGAGTTCATTTCTGTTTTTGATTTAGCAATCATATCATCGACATATACCTCGATCTCCTTGTGTATCATGTCATGAAACAGAGTTATCATAGCCCTTT
Source organism: Lathyrus tuberosus (assembly GCA_022829125.1). Classification (NCBI taxonomy): domain Eukaryota; kingdom Viridiplantae; phylum Streptophyta; class Magnoliopsida; order Fabales; family Fabaceae; genus Lathyrus; species Lathyrus tuberosus. The sequence continues at coordinate 104,218 of JALAZF010000070.1, read as the reverse complement.
GATAGGTGGCCCCGACATTCTTCAAACCGAACGGCATCACCTTGTAACAAAAGGTGCCCTATGGGGTGATAAATAAAGTTTTCTCCATGTCTTTCAGCGCCATTTTGATTTGATTATAGCCCGAGAATCCGTCCATGAAGGAGAAAATTTTGAACTTTGTTGTGCTGTCGACCAGCACGTCAATGTGCGGTAAGGGAAAGTCATCCTTTGGTCTGGCTTTGCTCAGATCCCTGTAGTCTACGCACATTCTGACTTTTCCGTCCTTTTTCGGGACTGGTACTATGTTGGCTAGCCATTGAGGATATTCTGACGTGGCGAGGAAACCCGCGTCAATTTGTTTCTATACGTCCTCTTTGATTTTAATGGCCATGTCTGGATGAGTCCGTCTCAACTTCTGTTTTACTGGCGGACATTCTGATCATAACGGCAGATGATGTTCTACGATGCTGGTATCCAACCCTGGCATGTCCTGGTAGGACCAGACGAATACATCGGGGAAATATTTGAGAAGCTTTATCAAATCTTCTTTGATAGTTGGACTGAGCAGTACCCCAATCTTGACTTCCTTTCTTTCTTCTTTTGAACCCAAGTTTACCGTTTCCAACGGCTCCTTGTGCAGTTCAATGGACCTTTCCTCTTGTCTGAGTAGTCGGGAGATCTCTTCTGGAATTTCTTCGTCATTTTCTTCTTCAGCCTCGAATATCGAGAATTCAAAGTTAGGAGAAGGCATCGGATCGCGTGTTTCAACGGGGTTTAAAACAAGCAGTCTGCAAGACGTGATGATTTGTTTTTAGAAGAGATAGAGAGAATGCAAGAGTGTGTGAAGTGTATTTGAACAATGCTTGTTTTTTTTATTTGAATTTTTTTTTAGGATTACCATTTTCTAGAAAAATCAAAAAGAGAAAACAGCAATAGATGCGGAAATTACAGAACGCCGTTATTTTATTTATGATCAGTCACTTCTTGAAACTACATCCCTATAAAACAAAAATCTGTCGCTGTGGGCGAAGCGATGAGGTATATTTACATAAAGTGAACCCTATCAAAACATTCGTTTCACCTGGGCAGGGTGAAAGGTTAAAGTAAAGACGACAATTACTTTGACTTATGGACGATCTTTGGAACGTTGACTGCAACCCCTTGGCGGCGAACTCCGCGGTGAATCACAAAGTCCGGTACTTTCCTTCTTGCTTTGTCTTCAAAAATGACGCTGATTTCTGGTGAAGCGGGATCGTTGGAATCTGTCTCCCAGGCAGAGTTGTCGTTGGAGGATTCCTAACTGTATTTTACATAATATTCGTACTCTCAAGCGTATCTCCCCATCCAGTTGGCTGGATGTCCTCGAGCCTGATACAAGAGCTTTTAGGAGCGGTGTACTTGACCATAAAGTCGTATTTGCCGCTCGGCTGTCCCAGGGTGTCCCACACTTCTTTGGAACTGGAGGGGTCATTTCTTTCAATGACGTTGACCTCGGGAAAGGCATAGTTGATGAATTATAATCCTGCGAATGTTGCGAGCTCCTCGTCATGCGGGATACTTTCTGAATGCCCTGAGTGTTGATCCCATGACATGGTGGGGACGCAGGTATTCTTCTCAATGATGCTCAACTGATTTTCATTGTTTGGCTGATTTTCTTGCCCCGAGTCTCCTGGGTACGACTGCCAAATAGGAAGGCCATCCATTGGCCCATAATACTCGTGGTCAAAGTTATATTTCATTAGAGTGTCCTCCTCTAATGAGTTGGGTGGAGCACGGCATCCTTCCGGATCACAATCTCCGTAGATCATTTTGACGTCTGACCTTGGTATAAATCTCGGACGCTGTGAGGGAAAGCAGAATGGAGTCTGCGTTTCGTCCTGAGACATATAATCGTCTTTGTTAAGATAAGACTTCCATCCTTCCTCCGTATCGGAGGAATCACCCTCGTTGATGGTATGCACTTCTTGAGGCACTGGGTGAAGGAAACCTCCACTGTGGTAGAAGTCCTGAAGGGGATGAAAACCTTTATCGTAGTAGCAGTCTGGGTACAGGTTGATGAAAAACCAAGACCTTTCTTTGTCTTGTCATCAGTAGGCATGACAGGCTGCCCCCATCCTGTTGTATTGGTACTCTCGACCGCTTTGAGAGCATCTTTGTAAGAAGAAATCGATGTTCCTTTTTCTGCCTGATCATTATTGCTTACCGAAATTGCTTGGAACTGGGTTCCGGTTATCTCCTCCGGTTCTACAACAGTGGATGATGATAAGTTACTCACGAGCAAGGCTTGCTCTCCACAGACTGTGACGAGTTGGTCGTTCTCGACAAACTTCAGCTTCTAGTGAAGTGTCGAAGTGACTGCCCCAGCCTGGTGTATCTAAGGTCTCCCCAACAAACAGTTGTATGATGCTCGGATGCCCATGACCTGGAAAGTGACTTGGAAAGTAGAAGGACCGATAGTTATGGGAAGGTCGACTTCGCCGATAACCGTTTTTCTGGATCCATCGAATGCTTTGACGACGACCTCGCTGGTTCTCATCGGAGATCCTCGGTATGATAGTTGCATCAATGTAGACTTCGGCATTACACTCAAGGCTGACCCTGTGTCTACTAGTACGCTGGCTAAAGCATCATCCTGACAGTTGACTGTGATATTGAGTGCCATGTTGTGATGGTGGCCCTCTTCTGGCAGTTCTTCATCACTGAACCCCAAGTTATTGCAGGAAGTGATGTTGGAGACGATGTTGTCGAATTGTCGTATTGTTACATCCTGTTCCACGAACGCTTGCTCTAAGACTTTCTGTAGAACTTCTCTGTGAGCTTCGGAACTGATTAAAAGGGACAACACCAAGATCTTTGAAGGAGTCTGTAGTAGCTATTCTACAATGTTGTATTCACTCCTTTGGACGAGCCTTAGCATCTCATCGTTGTTCTTGGACAGGTCGGTGTCACTGGATTGACCGACTGGCGGATTGGGAACTTTCGTTTGAGGTTCCTTTTCTTTGCTTGGTTCTCCAACCTCTCGGTTGAAGATTCGACCGCTCCGTGTTACTCGACTGATGTCTGCAATATTCACGACGGAGGGTAATGGAGTTTCCTTTCCATTCTCGATTGTTGTTGCACCATATTTGTAAGGGATAACCTTAGTCGATTCATACGGTAGTGGTCCCGGTAGATAGATTACTACAGGAGCCTTCTGATTTTTTTGACCATCGTAAGTAACTTCAATCTGTTCCTAATTAGGAGCTCTCGATTCGTCAAGTAGAGGGATGATAGCACAAACATCCGTAGTCCTTTGATGATCAGAGATTATGATAACATCCTTGATTTGATCTGCGAAATAGTCTGGCATCCAGTTGATTGGCCCAGAACTTGGACACGGTCGAATCTCTTTGTGGTCCAACTGACTTTGAAGGACTGCTCGCACGAGGTAGCATTCTTGGTTATTTTCTGAGCAGACCCTACAGCGCTCATAGTTGTGCGGTGGCACCTGGCCGCGTCCGCTCTAAATGCAGTGTAACCTTACTAAGTCTATTTCCATAGATCGGACATCCTGACTTTGATGCCTAGTAGGGTTCCCATTTGTCACACTGATTTGTTGCGTGTCTTCGTCTAGATAGATCAGAAGCCAACAATGGTTTAACAAGTGTTGTAAAGTTCTTTGAATGAGGGCGCACCCTTGGTTGTTCTCACAGAATCCCTCACAGCTCAGGTAATCATGGGAAGTGAGAAATCCGAGTTGGACTTGCTTGGCGTGTAACTCCACCAAATTGACCTTCATTGCCAGAATGTTGTGATTCTGAATGATATTGGAATTTGTGTAAGTCATGTTGACTCCACGAAATCAGTGCTCTTGGATCCATCCAAGATCCAACTGCTCCTGTAATGCTGATCACACCACAGAACGTCTGTGATTATCTTTAGAGCAGATATCACACTGGTGATAATTATGAGGTGGCACATGGATGTATCCGCTCTCTCTACAATGCATCTTGACCAGATTGACCCTCAATAAGAGTACATCATGAATTTGATAGATGTTGTTAGACTCCCCCTCTATCAAATTGACCGTAGCTTTCTCATGTTGAGGCAGCGGGTTTGTGAGAACATTAGGATTTGTATCCTTGAAGGATAAGACCCCACTCCTGACGAGTTTTTGCATATCGGATTTGAAACTGAGACAGTTCTCTATGTTATGCCCTGGTCCTCCTTGATGGTAAGGACAAGTCTGATCCGTTTTGAACCAAAAAGGCAGATTTTTCGGTATTGCGAGAGGAACCTTGGTCTAGACGTGCCCGTTGACCAGTAGTAATGGAAACAGCTATGCGTACAACATGGGACTAGGGTCGAACCCTGGCAGCCGCGTTGTACGGTTGTTATTGTACTGAGGACGAGCCTGCTGAAGAGGTTGTTGTGTCCTTGACTGATATTGTTACTGATTCGGTTGGCTTTGAGCAACCTGAGGTTGATACGTAGGAACAGGCACAGGGTTAATAGCAGGAGTTACAACTGCTACTGGTTGGTACCGTCGCCTTTGCTTTCCGAGAGAGATATTCCCAATATCTTACTCTTTCTTCTTAGGGAGAGTACTACCGTATCTTTTGGTACTGCTTGATGATCCAGCATCTTTAACTAAACGTCCTTCTCGGAATGCTTCCTCAAGATGAACTCCCATGCCTACCATTTCGGTAAATTCATTGGGCGCGCTGGCGACCATTCTGTCGTAGTAAAATGAGCTCAAGGTCTTTAAGAAGATCTTTGTCATCTCTTTTTCCTCAAGAGGTGGACTAATCTGAGCGGCAATTTCACGCCATCTCTGAGCGTATTCCTTAAAGGTTTCCTTGTCCTTTTGTGACATGGCTCTAAGTTGATCTCTGTCCGGTGCCATGTCTAGGTTATATTTGTATTGCTGAACGAAGGCAGCGCAAAGATCTCTGAAAGTGGTGATCTTAGTGTGGTTTAAACCCATGTACCATTTGAGTGCGACACCGGTTAAACTGTCCTGGAAGTAGTGGATCAGTAGTTGTTGATTCTTTGTCTGAGTCGACATCCTCCGAGCGTACATTACCAAATGACTCTGAGGGAAAGAGTTACCCTTGTACTTTTCAAATTCGGGTACTTTGAACTTGTGCGGAACTTGCACATCGGGAACCAAACAAAGGTCTGCGGCGTCCTTTCCGAATAGATCCTGACCGCAAAAAGCTTGCAGTTCTTTCTGCATCTCTAGGAATTGCTCTTGGAATTCCTTCATTCTGTCATCCACATTTGTGTTTCCAACAGACGGTATCTATGGAATTTGTCCTCCTGGGAAAGTATGTACCACAGACGGTGGTATAGTTAATACGGCGGTGACTTTTGGTGCTACCCCATCCCGAAGTTTGTAACCTTCAGGAGTCACTGCCATCCCTCTTGCATCTTTGCCTCCCCGAAGTTTGTAACCTTCAGGTCCAGCGGCTGTTCCAGTTACGGTTTTCGGGTTTTCCATGACCGGCGGAATGTATCCTTCAGGGACAAAATTGAAAGGCATGCCCCAGGGCCGACCCTTAGGCATGTTGTACCAAGAATCATATGGCTCCATAATATGTATAGATGTGATCTCCGAGATCAAAGTCTGCTGTTGTTGCCCCTTAGCTGTTGCCAGGGATTGCATGTCACCTTGAAGCTTCCTTAAATCTTCCTTTAGAGCGTCGATTTCTTCTCTCAGCTCTCTGTTCTCTTCCTCGAGTTCACTCATTTTCTTTTGTCGATTAGCGCGAGTATTGTACGAATGAGACAGTTTGACTCTAGAATCGAGACACAAACGTGAGATTCGAAGATAAGAGGAAAACGATTACGTGAGAATGATGAATGATATGCAATGATATTTATGTATCTTATTATTTTTTTCAAAATAAACTTCGACAATTGGATTGCAAGTATCAAACAATGGGGAAACCCCATTTTATTGAATTCAAAGATCGCGGAAATGCAAAGTACAGTAGATTACAAAGTGCTGAAAAGAAATCTAAGCTAATGGGTCCCGAGTCCTCTCTGAGGGGAGCTCAGGTGCTGGTTTGGGTGCTTTCCTTTTCTTTGACCGGGGCTCTTGGGCCATTGTCGGGTTTTCATTCCTTTTTCAAGTGAAAGGAGCGAGCAAATTCCTTTGGTCTTCTTGATTTTCTACAGCATGTTGCTCTAAAATCTTGATCAGAGCATCTTTTTCTTTTAACAGTTGCTGTATTTTGGTACACTCCACATTGAGGATGCGATACTTGTTCTTCCAAGATTTCCTTTCCCGTTGAACTTTGTTGAGAGTAACCTGAAGTGTTTTCGTATCAGACATAAAGTACATGACAGATTCCTTTAGCGGAAGAACTCCGTGACGAGGGTAAGGCATCTTCAGCTTAAGAGCTCTAGTTTGTACCCAGTGGAGATAAGGTTCTACCAAGACACAGTCTGGTTTTCCTAGGGACTCTCGTCCTTTCTTATGAACATGCTTCCAAGCATGCACTATTTCTGTTTTTAGAGCTCTATCATTTTCTCCTTCCTCGAAGAAAAGACCTTCCAGATGAGCATTACATGGGACATGACTCATTGGGTATCCGAATTGACGACGAACTAAAGTTGGATGATAATTGATTCCTCATTTAGTTCCTATAAGAGGTACATTGGGAAAGTTTCCACAACGGTCAATGATCCTGATCCCGTCATAGATCCGATTAGACCAATCGATGTCAGAGTTGGTAAAAGACATGATTTTCTGCGACCAACGAAAATAACTCTTAGGATCCTAAAATGTAGCAGACTTAGGTAAGTGGGACGTGAACCATTTGTATAGCAGGGGTACACAGCATGTGATCATTCCTCCGCTGTACAAATTCCTTAAGTGTACAGAATGATAAGCATCTCCGAGCAGGGTTGGTACAGGGTTTCCAATGGGAAAAACATTAATGGTGTTGATATCAATGAAGTTATCGATGTTGAGGAACAGAAATAACCCGTATGTGAGTAGAACGAAAACGCTTTCAAAAGAAGTAATATTCCCTATACTAGTGAAGTATAGAGCCTTCTTTACCATAAATTTGGCTGGTAAACTTGGGATTTCACCCTTAGTGGTCATGTGAGTCCTGACTTCTGACTCGTCCAAATAGATAGCTCTTGCTATGGTTTGATCTTTTGGAATTTCTTCCAGTCCAGAAAAGGGAGCTTGGTCAGTGATAGGTAAATCAGTCAGGTGAGAGTACTCCTCCAGTGTTGGTGCTAGCTGGTAATCCGTGAATGTGAAACAGTGATAGACCGTATTGTAGAACTAGATGAGTGTAGACACGATTCCTTCAATTACATGGACCCTTAATATAGACAATAGACCTCCGTACTTGGCTCTGAAAGCCTCAGGGTTGGTGATCATCCTTGCCAACCCTCTCAAATCCTCTAGTTTTGGAACCTTGAAGTATACTTGTGAGTTTTCCTCCTACCGAAATCCATAACGCAAATTCTCTCTATTATTTACAATCATTGCCTTAGTTTAGTTTGAAAAAGAGAGACTAGAAGAGAAAATTTTTTTTGTTTAATGTTATTTAAATGAATGCATGAATACGGCACACAAAAACATAGAAAAAACATGGGGTCAAAGGGTCGGTGTCATGAAGTCTAGGCTCTACCCATTCCCAAAGGTTTATACTGGGGATTTTTGTACCTATCCTCAAAATCATCAGCTCCTCCCAGGATAACAAACAGCAAGTATCTTAGAGTAAATGCTATTCACAGAGAATAGATCATCAACCTCAAATGAAGTAGTATCGCGTAACAACTATTTCCGATAACTTCCGCACTACAAAATGGTTTTAGTCTACTAACTCCTCAGCTTCTCAGATAACCCCAATCGACCACACTACTTTCAACAACCGAAGTCGTATAGGCAATGTATCTGGAAAGGGAGTCTCCACCGAGGTTGATGGTCGACTAGGATCTCTTATCTGGGATTCATTCCCCGTAAGATTACCTGTTTTTCCATCACTTATCTTAGGTGTATACTTAATCTTTCCATATGCGGCATCACACACATTCCCATTAGCAAAAAAATAAACACAGATATCAATTAGGAAAAGCAATATATATATTTGTCCTAACATCCTAGACCTTTTAAGAGCTAAAAATCCTATGATCCTAACAGAAAATGGCTCCCTGGCAGAGTCACCATTATGTGGCGCCTTCCCAACTTTAAAGGTTTCGACCTAAGATCCTAGTGATGACAGATACTATGTCCCCAGTGAAGTCTCCTTTCGGTCTCATCTTAAGAGAGGTAAGAAAGAATACCTCCCATTGTGGTTACCATTTTTCGTGGCAATTTTTTTTTACTCAAGGTTTCACCTAGAGAGATGGGAGGGACAAGATGCCCCTAGGCCCCACGGTGGGCGCCATTTTTCTGTAGCGAGCGATTTTTGCGTGGTTCTTAAGCACTATCATTCTGGGGTACTACAGGTCGTTTCATTTTTTATCCTATTAAGCTGATTAAGGAAGGGAAATAGATGTCTCCAATTAACCCTGCTTGCATACTGAGTTTAAACAGCTGATTGTTGGTTTACAGATGCGGTTAAGATGTGGGTCTCTCTCTGGTTATTTTGTTGAGAATAAATTGCCAGGATTGATTATGAGGCTCTGGTTAAGATGCGGTTAAGATGTGGGTCTCTCTCTGGTTATTTTTCAATCTTATGCCTACGTATTCCCTGTTTTGGAGTATAGGGAAATCAGAGCGATCGTAGTTCCTCCTATTCTAAGCGAGGAAAAAGGTGTTTTGGGGTGTCTTGTTCGAAGCCCAAGACATGAAGCTAAAAGGTGATTTGTATCTTGTTCAAAGCCCAAGATATGAAGCTAAAAGGTTCTTTAGAGAGAATTTGTCATCTCTAAAGAGGAGTTGTTGGTGTTTGTATGCTGTGAGCAAAGCATGATTTTGATGCTAAAAGGTTGATTGATTCAACCGGGGATTTCCTTATACAAACCCTAAGAGGAGGCTAAAAGTTGAATTTTCTGGGAAAAAATGTTCTTTCTGTCTTGTACAAAGCCCAAGATTGAGGCGGAAAGGGTTCACTCAACAAGAGAGTGTTTTTGTGCGTGTCTTGTACAAAGCCCGAGACGGAGGCTAAAAGGGGTTGACTCAACAAGAGAGTCTTTTATCTATGTCTTGTACAAAGCCCAAGACGGAGGCTAAAGGGTGATTTAACAAGAGAATCTTTAATACTCAACAAGAGAGTGTTTTTATATGTGTCTTGTACAAAGCCCAAGACGGAGGCTAAAGTGTGACTCAACAAGAGAATCCTTTATACTCAACAAGAGAGTGTTTTTACTGTTATTGGCTAACAAGAGAGTCTGAAAAGGTTAGCTCCGTTTGAGGAGAATCATTGTACAAAGCCCAAGAGGAGGCTATCTTCGCTGAGGAAGAATCATTATACGAAGACTAAGAGGAGGCTGTGAAAACTTCTAACAAGCCGCAGGGTCCTTGTGTCGCTCCCGAGGATTTGCATCCAATGGTACAAACGCGAAAGTGGCGCGGAAAACAGAGTCCCAAGAGAGGGAAAGGAAACACTGCGTAAACCTAAGGGAAGGGAAAGAACATGGTCTTGCGACCAAGAGAAACGGGTAAGGGAGTCGGTTACGCGAAGGGAAGGTGTTAGTACCCCACACGTCCATTGTACTCGATGGGATCCACACTTGTTGTCTCAATCAAAGGGTGTCGTCATTTGGAGCTCCACTGCTACTGGACCGGAAAAGAAATGGGAACGGGAAAGAATGGAGAAACGAAGAAGAAAAGAAAAAAGAAGTGACTCGATAGGACATGGCTCGTCCTACGCCTACGTATTCCCTCGTGCAATGGGAAAGTCAGAGTCAACGTAGTCCGGACACGAACTAAGGGGGGAGGTTGCTCGCCAAGCATCGTCGTTTTGTGCCTATGTATCCTCAATCGGACGAGAAAGAGGAAATCAGAGCAGTCGTAGTTCGACCTAACGAGGTCGGTTAGTGTTTTTTATAAGCGACGTTAGATTCACGTCCGGCAGTTAGGGTCGATGCCTGTTTGCGATGAGACAGAAAATAACGTGCCCTTTCCTGAAAATGATTTGAGATTAACGATCCCGAAGGATGAAAAAGGTTTGAGTTTGTTTTTGTGTTTTTTAGACAGAAGTGGATTGAAGTTAGTTCGTAACTTGCATTGCACCGAAGTCTATGAAGTAGGAACGAATGCTTAGCAAATCGTTCCAAGATGGAACTTCCACCAAACACTCTAGAAAAATGAGAGGGAACCCCTCATTCCTCACTTCCCACATGCAAGGCTCATGCGCAATACACGTTAATTTTATTAAGTGTTTTAGAAGTGTTATAAGATGAGAAGAGAAGACTCAAAAGAAAACACTAAGGGGAAACTAAATTGTTCCTAATGTTATCATGCAAAGGTGGCCCTAAGGTTGAGGTTGAAAAGGGAACTTCCACCTAAGTTTGCATGCAAAGGGAAGCCTAATGCTAATCCTACTCCAAGCTTAATCGAAAATTAAGTTGGACTAGGTAGCTCTAAAGGAGTGAATCCAAGACTTAAACAAGTCTTGAGACTCAAGGGAAGAGAAAGAGTGAAGGAGACGAAGGAGGAAAAAAAAGCGAATAAATAAAAACAGCAGCTACCACAACACCCTTGCACCAAAACAGCAGAAAAAAGTAGCACACTAGCAAGGCAACATACAACAGCATACAATTCAACACAAGAAAAGGTGTAGAATGTCAGCCAGCAGCACATACAACAACACACATACACTTAGACAGCTATAGAAACAAGGCAGCATGCGATACATTTGAAGACAATTCAAACATGGCATAGCAAACATGCATCAAGCATCATATAATCTTCACTCAAACATGATCACAAATCATACCAAACATCATGGTAAACATCATGAAAGAACAACATGAGATGATGCACAACATTAATCACATGAACATGTCAAACCAAGTATGTATCTCATGAAATTACAAAGCAATCAAGCGTGCACAACATGATAAATCCAGTAACACCGACAACAATCAACAATCATCATGCTCAAAGAGTGTGTGCAAAGTGTTCAACACATCAACAAAACAATCATAGACATTCATCAATGCAAACCAAAAGCCGTGTGTCGATAAAATGTGTGCATACAATAGTGTGAGGTGCAACAGCTCAAGAATAGTCCACAAATCATCAATGCATCAATCCATAAAGTTTAGATGTGCAAGAGATCTCAAACAAACAAGAAAATGCAAGAAAAACACAATTTGCTTCAGTGGTAATCGATTACTCACATAGGGTAATCGATTACTCAGTTGAAAATTGGCTAAAAACGTGAAAATCAGGCAGAGTAATCAGTTACCCTGTTAGAGTAATCGATTACCACTGAAACAGAGGCACAAATTCAACTTTGAAAAGAACTTTTCAGCAACAAGTCACTTATCCAAACATTCAAATGATCATGTAAACAATAGTGCAAGAAAATTAAGTTCAATCACAGCAATCAAACATCAATTAGATCCAACAATCATCAACATCCCAAATCAAGATCAACCAAATGAATCAAAACACATCAAAATTCATGGATCTACATTGTATAAGTTGCAATTAAGCTAAAATGAGTATGGATCTAAAATTAACCAACCTACAAAGCTGAGATTTTCTTTGGTAAGTGTTGTAAACAGAAATGGATGAATTCAAGTAGAGAAATCCAAGATCCACAAGCTTCTTGCACTCAAAAGTTGAAGATCCAAGCAAATAAGCTACAAAAATCGAAAATCACCTTCAATAATCACTTCTGAAAAATCAGAACTAGATCCAAACGAAAATCCAAGTTGAAAAGCTGAAATGTAGTGATGATGAGAGGCTTTAGCTCAAGAATTAACAAGTTCCAATGAAGAACTTGTTATTCTCTATGAAGGAGCTTTGAGTGTGGTTGAAAATGGAGGTTGAGAGTGAAAAAGTGAGAGAGAATTGAGAGAATTCTGAAAATTGAGAGTGGAAAAAAATGATCTATGTTGGTGAGGTTTGGAATGAATTGGTTTAAATAACCCCTAGGTTAGGAGTTAAGTTTGGGTTGGGAGTGAGGTTAAGTGAGTGGAAATTGGGATGAAATGTGAATTAGGAAATGAAATGAGGAATTAGAGTGGAAAAATGATGGAGAGAATTTGAATTTTGGGTGGAAAATGATGCAAATAGATCAGTTCTAGATCCTTCCCACACATGCACAAGCCAAGCACATGACCACAAAATACTCCAAAATTCTGCAGTGCTGAAAATGCCACATTTTTTGCAATTTCGCCCAGAGTAATCGGTTACTCACCTTGAGTAATCGATTACTCCATTCAAAAATTCAAAAATTGGCGCCAAAAGGAGGGAAAGTTGGATATTCGCCCGGTTCCACCTGTTCTAGACCATGATAGACCTCTGAAACTTGTCGACTGATATTACCACTGGAACACACTTGAAATATGCTGCGAAATGTTTTTCCTCACTCGGATTAAACTGCTGATACCAACTGTCTGGTGCTGAATAACTGATCAAAAATTGACTGCCGGGGTTTCTGATCATCCAATCACTTAATGAGCAAAATAAATGCTCAAAAAGACTTGGAAAGCTATCTGTTTGGCTCTGAACACTGTTAAAAATCATACTAGAACTGATGACACCGTGAGCTGCTGAAAGAATACCTTGATCCCATGCTCAAAAGGACAATGCAAATGCAGGAATGATAATGCAAATGAAAGGAAGCATAAACCAGTTAGGTTAGAAACAAAAGGGCAAAATTTGAGGTGTTACAGCTGCCCCTATTCAAACTTCTTGGATCCGAGGGTATGGAAGCAACGACTTTCAGACAATCGGGATACACGGAGATTGAATACCAAAATAACCTGAAAAATTTGCACCCTGCAGGGAGGATGAAATAACGTGAATACGAGAACGGCCGAAGGCGAACTCGGAAAGGTAAACCGGCCAAAGGCGGGCTAAACTGGGGATATAAGGATAAACGAGAATGCCCGAAGGCAAACTCGAAAAGGTAGATCGGCCAAAGGCGGACCACGCTAGGGAGATATAAAGGATACAAGACCATGCCGAAGGTGGGCTCGAAAAAGGAAAGACCAAACCGAAGGTGGACTTTCAAAGAAAGACTATGCCGAAGGTAAACTTTCAAACAAAGGATACGAGACCATGCCGAAGGATGGCTTGAAAAAGGAAAGATCAAACCGAAGGTGGACTTTCAAAGAAAGAGTATGCTGAAGGTAGACTTTCAAACAAAGGATACGAGACCATGCCGAAGGTGGGCTCAAAAAAAATAAAGACCTAGCCGAAGGTGAACTTTCAAAGAAAGACCATGCTGAAGGTGAGCTTTCAAGCAAAGGATATGAGACCATGCCGAGGGTGGACTCGAAAAAGAAAGACCAAGCCGAAGGTGAGCTTTCAAGGAAAGTCTATGCCGAAGGTAGACTTTCGAACAAAGGATATGAGACCATGCCGAAGGTGGGCTCGAAAAAGAAAGACCAAGCCGAAGGTGAGCTTTCAAAGAAAGGCTAAGCCGAAGGTAGACTTTCAAGCAAAGGACACGAGACCATGCCGAAGGTGTGTTCGAAAAAGAAAGACCAAGCCGAAGATGGACTATCAAGGAAAGACTATGCCGAAGGTAGACTTTCGAACAAAGGATACGAGACCATGCTGAAGGTGGGCTCGAAAAAGATAGACCAAGCCGAAGGTGAGCTTTCATGGAAATACTATGTCAAAGGTAGACTTTCGAACAAAGGATACGAGACCATGCCGAAGGTGGGCTCGAAAAAGAAAGACCAAGCCGAAGGTGGACTTTCAAAGAAAGACCATGCCGAAGGTAGACTTTCGAACAATGGATACGAGACCATGCCGAAGGTGGGTTCGAAAAAGAAAGACCAAGCCGAAGTTGAGCTTTCAAAGAAAGGCTAAGCCGAAGGTAGACTTTCAAGCAAAGGATACGAGACCATGCCAAAGGTGGGCTCGAAAAAGAAAGACCAAGCCGAAGGTGGACTTTCAAGGAATGACTATACCGAAGGTAGACTTTCAAACAAAGGATACGAGATCATGCCGAAGGTGGGCTCGAAAAAGAAAGACCAAGCTGAAGGTGGACTTTCAAAGAAAGACTATGCCGAAGGTAGACTTTCAAACAAAGGATACGAGACCATGCCGAGGGTGGACTCGAAAAAGAAAGACCAAGCCGAAGGTGAGCTTTCAAAGAAAGACTATTCCGAAGGTAGACTCTCAAACAAAGGATATGAGACCATGCCGAGGGTGGACTCGAAAAAGAAAGACCAAGCCGAAGGTGAGCTTTCAAAGAAAGACTATGCCGAAGGTAGACTCTCATGGGGATAACAAAATAACAGCGGATGCGAGGACGGCTGAAGGCGAACTCGAGGAAAGAGGAATACCAAGCCGATGGTGGACTTTTAAAGAAAGACTAAGCCGAAGGTAGACTTTCAAACATCAATGTGTAGAATTGACAGTTCCACAAAGATGACTCCGCCGGGGAAAAGAGAAATCTAAACAGAAAACTCTGTGGGGGAGTACAGGAAGGACCCACAAGAAGGAAGAATCCACTGGTTGCGGTGTAGCATAAAACAACGTCTCCTGAATTTTGTTACTTTCTGCTGGGGAAAGAATTTGGTAAAGGATATCAAACCTGACTTATGCTTCGAATGCATATGTTTGAATTTTGCCGTAATTCTCCATACCAATGGAATGCTATGCTTTTGGGAGGATGCCATGCAAAAATGCTTATGCAATGCAAAAGAAACGTCCCAGCAAACTAAATGCTGAAGACAAAGGCAACTCCACCGGGGATGACAAACCGAGTTGTCCTCTGAAATAAGAGACCCTGATGGGAAAGGCTTCACTCTGCTGAGGAAGACACTGATCACAAACTCTGCTGGATGTGAAAACTCCGAGAGAAATTCCACTCTGTCGGGGATGGATATGAACGAATATTGAAGATGGAACCCAAAGAGCAATTCTCTCTGCTGGGGATTACCAATGACTTCCACCTGGATCCGAAAGAATTCCAATAACTATTGGACTTAAAACCTGCTGGGGATTTCAACTGCTCTTGAACAAATCCTTGTGAAGATCACCACCAAACTCTGCTCAGGGAGACAAGTCAATGGTTCCGAACCTGTTTGGGGATATCACCGAACTCAACCTGCTGTTGAAAGGTGCTCTTTCCTTTTTAACCTGCCGGGGAATATTAGTACTTTTACCCTGCTGGGGGAGTACCGGCCATGACTAGCAAACCTGCTTGTGGAGCGGTAGATGATGACATCAATTCTGCTAGAAGATAACATCAAGCCTACTCATCTGAGGGGATTCAATCATATCGTTGCTGGTGAGGAAAACATTTCTCGACTAGCTGAGGAGAATGAGTGCTCAGGCTCTGTGGGGAAATAATATCTTTGTCCACAGAAGATATTCCATCAGTCTCTTCCTGGGGATTGTAACACCCCAAAATTTTCCTTGTTGTTTTTAACTAACTGGCTTAAGTTTCATCTCATTTTGCATTATCATTTGTGCATCGCATTGGTTTTTTAGGACATGGGATCAAAGGGTTTTCTTATTATCAGTATTTTGTTATTCAGAGGTGCGTCAAGTTCTGAGGTTTTCTTGTTCAGAGGATTCATCCAAGGCTTTGGGGTCAGGGGTTCATTGGTGTGAGTCAGAGTTTAATTTCTTCTCAGTTCAAATCATCTTCTTCAAGATTTATCAGTGTACATCAGGCTTCAGGGGATTATTCTTGTGGCAAGATCCTTGGTTATAAGGACAGGATATCTGTAGACTGAGTTGCAAAGCATCGAGTTATGTTGTGAAAGATCTGATTGTGGATTCATATTGTGGTCAAGGCGTTGTTGTTCCCTCAGTTGTTTATTTCTTGTTGCTTGTAATGCAAGCTAATATGGATCTGAGATTGAGATTGATGGGTGCATTGAGAATATGAGTTGATTTGTCAAGTATTGATATATGGATTTCTTGGAAGCTAAGATACAAGTGCATTAAACCAAGTCCAATTGTCCACTCGCATATCCATTTCTATGTCATTATCCATATCACTTTCTTTTTGTCCATATTCGATATCCATCTTGTAAATCCATTTTTCTAGACCACTTTTAAAACCATTTTTCTTAATAGTATCCATTTACTAAACCAATAACCCATTTTCTCTTATTAATGAACCTTTCCATATCCAAATTGAATTCAACATTCTATTTGTATCCATTTTTGTTCTAATCCATGTCCATTTTTATCCATATTTTTTTAAGTCCAATTCAAAGTCCAAATAGGCCCATTTTAACTATTTTTCTTATCTTGCTTTCAAATTCCAATTGTACAAAATCCATATCAAGAAGTTCAAATCCATATCCATTTATTTCTAACCCATCCCAAATCAATTATCCAATTCCATGTTTACTAACCATCCATATTCAATCTTCCATTGTTAAATCAATTACCAAGTTTTTGAAATAAGAGTTGAGGAGGGTATTGTCAAAGGAAAAGGCCACCTATGTGTTTCATTTGGTTTTCCATGTAGCTGAACTTAATGCTACTGGCTGCAACGTGAGGGAAATGCACATACAGAGGAAAGAAAGGCGCAAGTTTACATCAGAGAAATCACAAAGAAAAAATAACAAATTATACATAATCAAGCAAATGTTCCATGGCCCCACATCCTTACACAAAGCGTGACAGAATCACAAAAGGAAAAAACTACATGCTGGTGCGAGACTAGTGACAGATTACACAAAGAGGTCATAACAGAATTTCATTTCGAAACACGTACAAAACCGTTACGCAAATCACGTGAGAGAAATTCACAGCTCATCAATTCCTTCACACAATTCCTCCCCATTCTACGCTTCATATCCTCTATAAAACACACACTCCTCTCTCTCAAGAACCAATCTCTAGCAGCCAAAAAACCTCTGCAGAAATCTCTCCCCAACACCTCCATTCCAAATCTCCTTCTACAACCTCAAATCAAAAACCATTTCTGAATTCATTTCACAAACCCGAATCACTATCTTCTTCTTCCAATTCCTTCTGCAACCGAAATCATCACTACAAACCCTTACACCGCCATTTTGTAAACTCTATCAACCTTCAATATTCTCGTCCCCAACCCAAAATCCACATACAACCCATTCCAAAATTCACAGCCAAACCCAAAACCAGCCGAGAATAAAGAAGAAGAAGATTGAGAAATTGCAGGAGATCTTCAAACCTCATAACCACCAATCTCTCATAACAAATTGCAACATCGTATCACCATCGTCAAGTCTCCATCTCAGATTCAGCATCAACAACAACAATTTGAAAGCTGCTGAAATCAAAGATAATGATTCACAATTCAAATCAGCGTAGCAGAATTGAAGAAGAGTAAACAAGAGTAGATCGTACAAGGAGAACAAGCAATTCCAGCAGAAGAAAGAAGGTGCGGGATACCTGAAGAATAGCTTCTGATTTTCTTTTGTTATCGTCGAAGACGCCATCGGAGTGACTCCGATTTGTAAGTATTCCTCTCCTTCACGTAACTGTTGATCGTTTTCACCTAGGACGATTTATTTACTATCTACTTGAGCTTTGATATGAGTTATGTCGCGGCGATGAATCGTTACGCTGATGAGGCCATGCGTTCTTTTCTGAATGTGGTGAGGGTTTCGTGCGAGCTTTAGAGTTCGTTTTGATCTGTCAATTCCATTAAGCTCAGAGGCGGTGGCCGGCGAAACAGCGGACGAAGGAGAAGTGGTTGGAATGGTGTGAACGGGGGAAAGAAGGTGAGACGGACAGAGTTCGTGGCAGTAAGGTTTGGAGATGTTGAAGCTTGTCGTGAGGAAATGGCGAGAAGAATGGCTGAGAGTGAGGAGATGAGTTTGAGACAAGGAGAAAGAGAAGGTTGAGCAGAGACGACGAGGATGAAGTAGAAGGAGGAGGACGGCGAAACAGGGGAGCGGCGGTGAATGTTGGTAATTTGTTGTTCTGAGATTAACACTCTCACTTTTAGGTTTAGATTTGTTTCATGTGAAGTGAACCGGGCTTAAGGCCCTCATGTTTTTTTTCACACCAACCAGTTTACACTCCACACCCCCCCTGGCTGCTAAGAGAACATTGGGCTTAGTGCAGAGGCCCAGGCGCCTAATACTGTTCATACCTCTCCAAACCGTTTCTGCACCCTTGCTTTTAGTTTTTTTTTTGTTTTTAATTGTTTCGTGATTTGTTAATTGGTTTAGGATAATTAGGATTAGTTATTTTTGAAATTACTAACTTTGGTTAATTAATTTTGAATTTTAGTTTTAACTTTGGAATTTAATATTAGAATTAGACTTTAATTAGAGTTTATTACTTTAATTTGGATTTTGGTTTTGAGTAATTAAAAGTTAATTTTGGGTTTTCTTCTAATTAGATTAACTTTAGAAATAGATTTAATTAGAAATTAATTAGGAATTAATTCTTAGGTTTAGACACTAATTTTCCAATTAATCCTTAATTTTAGCTTTTAGTCTTAGAATTTAATCTTTCTTTTAATTAGCACTTTAATTCTAACTTGGATATTTTGAGTCATTGTTGAGCTTGATTTTAATTGTCTATTCTTGTTTAATTTCTGGTTAATTCATGATTACTTTTTTTCACTCTTTCTCCTCCCATGGATCTCAAGACTTGTTTAAGTCTTGGATTCTTTTCCCCTTAGAGCTACCTAGTCCAACTTAATTTTTGATTAAGCTTGGAGTAGGATTAGCATTAGGTTAGGTAGTCGTCTCTCCTAAACCTCATTAACTATAGGACATCCATGCATGATAACGTTAGGACTCTTAGTTCCCCTTTAGAGTTTCCTTTGTGTCCTCTCTCTTCTCATCTCAAAACTTCTTCAAAACACGTAATAAAAGTTAACGTGTATTGCGCTTGAGCCTTCTATGTGGGAAGTGGGGAACGAGGGGCTTCCTCTCATTCTTCTAGGATACTTAGTGTACGTCCTGTTGGGGGCGATGCGCGAAGTATTCGTTCCTATGTTTAAGACTTTGGTGCAATGCAAGTTATGAACAACTTAAAAGACACTTCTGTCTAAAAAACTCAAAACACACAATAACGTCTTTCCTTCAGGAATTCTTTTCTCATCTCACCCACTCTCGGCGTACGAATGTGCTTCTACTCGTTCTCTTGTAAGACGGTAACGCACTCGATTCAGCGATCCTGCAACACCTGAGCTAGAACGTAAGCCGTTCCCTAAAAAACACAATCCACCCCTAGTGAGGGGAACTACGTCGCTCTAATTCTCGCGTGCGAGCGAGATACGTAGGCAGGAGATCGTACGAGATCTCTCCGAGCACAACCTTTCTTTATCACCTTTTTTAGACCTTTCCGACCCCGTAGGTCGAACTACGACTGCTCTGATTTCCTCTTTCTCGTCCGATTGAGGATACGTAGGCACAAGACGGCGATGTCTTGGCGAGCAACCTTCCCCCACAGTTCCCGTCCGAACTACGTTGACTCTGACTTTCCTATTGCACTGAGGGAGTACGTAGGCCTAGGACAACTATACCGTCCTATCGAGTCACTTCTTTTTCTTTTCTTCTTCGTTTCTCCGTTCTTTCCATTCTCGTTTCTTTGCCGATCCAGTAGCAGTGGAGTTCCGGACGACGACACCCTTTGATGCAGACAACAAGCGTGGATCCCATCGAGTACGATGGACGTGTTGGGTGCTAACACCTTCCCTTCGTGTAACTGACTCCCGTACCCGTTCTCTTGGCCGTGAGACCACGTTCTTTCCCTTTCCCTCAGGTTTATGCAGTGTTTCCTTTCCCTCTCTCGGGATAAATACACATTGCTGGCGACTCTGTGTCTTTTCCGCCACTCTCGCGTTTGTACCGTTGGATGCGAATCTTTCGGAAGCGACAGCTGGCGACTCTGCTGGGGACCGAACCCAGAATCTTTGGTTGACCTATGCTGGTCCATCCCATTTAGCGAGTCGATCCTAGCGCTTGTTTGCCTGTTTTCTTTGGGTGTTTTGTGGTGCTTTGTAGTGTTGTACATTACTGTATTGCTGTATTTTTGCTTTACTGCTTTACTGTTTTTACAGCTTTTATTGCATTGCATTTTATTACTGTTATACTGGATATTACTGTGCTGTGCTGGCTGGTTTTCTGTTTGGCGGGTTGGGATGTTTTGAGAGATGAGCCCAATACTCAGGCTCGAGCATACACCTAGGTTTTAGCGTGGGCAGGCGTGACGCTCCCGTGGTGTTGGCCACGTGCGGGTGATCATGATCCCTACAATCAGACGAGGTTCTATTCGGAGCTTTCTGCTACTGTATGTTGATACAGGCCAGTAGTTATTCTCTGGAGGAATTGTTGACTCTGATGACCATTCCCGAGGACTCAGTTGCGGAACTCCTCTCGAGATGTGATAGTGGCAGCCCACTTCTGTGGCAAACCCATTGCACACTCTCGATCCGAGGACCCAATGCTGGGAACTTGCCATAGGATCCTTCTTTTTGAAAGTGAATCAGCAAATGACCTCTTTGATTGGCGGTAGCATTGTATCCTTCGGGCTGAATGTGCTATTGTTTCTCAAACCTCTGAAGCTGAGGATCTTTTGTTTTTGGAGAATCAGTTGAGGCCTCCTCGATTGATGATGATGCCAAACCAGAAATGGTGAACGTATCATCATTTCTCGAACTGAGAGCCAGGGATACTGAACATCCTAGTACCCACATGCGAGAGGGGCGGGTTGTTTACAGGTTTGCAGGTAACCTTGACCTTTAACATACCTGATATTCTGGATTTCCTGTCAGTGTGGACTTATCAGCCTGGTATTCTGGTATTCTGATCATTCGGTATTCTGGTATTTCTCTTCAAAGCAGGCCTTTGAACCTATTCAGTCAGCACAGTGCATCCAGTTTGTGTGGATACCTTGATCCCATGTCCGTTGCATATGCATTATCATCCTTGCATACATGTTCTTGTATTTCCAAGGATATCATTGTTGAGGCTCACTGTTGAGCATTTCCATTTATTCCTTGTGGTTCTTCTGAAAATTCTTGAATTAAAACAGAATGATTCCTTGGAAATATTTGAACATGGCGTTTGCATTTGCATAATCATCTCATTTTGCATAGCAGGTGTTCAAGGCTGGTTATTCTTGTTCTGATCTGGTTTTCTTCAGAATTTCAGACTTAACTCTTCGAAGAAGCTGAGAGTTGATCATGGAGCAAATTCAAATTGAGTTGAGGGAAATGCGAGGCCAAACGAGGCAATTTGGGGAAAACATGCTGGTCATGCCACAAGAACAGAAGATGCTGAGAGAGGAGGTCAATCAGATGAAGACTCAGATGGGTTTGATCATGGAAATTTTGAAGACAGTGTTACAGAAGGAAAACAGTCATGTGCTCACTTCCGCAACAGAAGTCCTTAATCCTCCCATCTCTTTGGGGTCTTCGCTAGATCATGGATTTCCTCGTGAATCCCCTCCACAACCCAAGGTTCCAGAACCTTCCAAACAGAAACCAGGTCCTGTCTCCCGAGAGAAGCCCAAGAATAAAAAGTGTGCACAAAGACCGAAGCAGTCTGAAAGAGTTTTTCAGCCGCTCCCTATGCCATATTCTCAGCTATTGCAGCATCTCCTTCAGTTGCAGCTGGTACAGAAAAGGACTTTGGCTCCTCTCACAGGTAATCCCCCACCAGGCTACAATGCAAGAGCCCATTGTGATTTCCATTCTGGGGCACCAGGGCATACTGTGGAGAAATGTAGGGCCTTTCAGAACCAAGTCCAGGATTTGATTGATGCAGGGGCAATTGAATTCACGTCGGGCGGCGTGAGCATACAAGGTGATTTTACCCCAATTGTTGCAAAAAAAGTAGGGACTCTTTCCTCTTCTAAAGGATCCACCTCATGTCACGGACCTTCTCCACAACCTTTTGTTGTAGAAGCTCTACGTCAACAACCTTTGTTGGTGCCTCAGCCAAATGTGGAAAGGAAAGTGCAAGCGCAGGTTGGACGCCCGAATCATCAGCAGCAGAATCATCAGCAGCAGAGGCAGTTCAGACCAAGAGGGCCCAAGAGGATATTCGATCCCATTCCTATCCCTTATAGTCAGTTGTTTGGTCGTCTACTCAATAACTCTTTGATTCAGCTGAGGGATGTCGTGCCAGTGCCATACCGTATTCCTCCGGACTTTGACATGAACGCTAGCTGTGAGTTCCATTCGGGAATGTTTGGGCATACAATTGACGACTGTAATGCATTCCAGCACAAGGTGCAAGACTTGATCGACTCAAAGGTCATCACGCCAGATGGTACCCCTTTGGTTTAAAGCTTCTTTCTCAGAGTAAGTACCAGGTTGCAAGAGCGTCATCAGAAGCAACAAGGCCAGACGGAGTCAAGTCTCCTCAACAAGGGCAATCATCAGCTTCCTTTATTGTATTTTCATATGTAGCTTTCATTTGTTTGTTTAAACATTGTTTGCATGTAAGAACTCATTTGTTTCTGAATGACAATCATAATGCAATAAGTATGTTTTTCTTGAAGAGTTCCATTCGTGTTTACTCATTTTTAATGCTTATATACACTGCAATACCAACTTTCTTGGTCAAACTCTTTGAGGGAGGATGAAGAAATAAGAACGCAGGTTTCTAATGGTACGCTTTTGGATGAAACCCTGTTAAGGATGTACAGGCATTGTTTCCAATCCCCAAACACTAGAGATATAAGGAGATAGACCTTTGTCAACCCCTTTGAGCCTAGTAGTATGAGTTCTTTCTGAAAACGAAAAACCCTCAATTTTAACCCAGGGGGCAGGGTAGGCGTCAGTTAGTTTGACCAAGTGTTCAACTTTCGGAGGGAATGTACATCTGAGGATCCATTACCTTCCATTCCACCGTCAAGAGGTGTAGAACCACAATGGTTACTCCTCACCAATCAAAGAGTGAGGCAGTCACAACCCTTTCAAGCAAGTAAGACAACCAGTGTCACACGACTTGTTCAAAAAAAGAAAAAAAAAGCAAAAGAAAAGCCCGCTAAGTCGAGACTTGAAAACAAGCGACTTAGGCAAAAGTTAGGGCATCTCGCTGGACTTCAAAATCGAAAAACTCAAAAGAGTCAGTCCAGGAAAAATCAGGGAAATAAAAAAGGCGAAAAACAAAAAGGAATGTTCAAAAGAGAAAATCCTCGATAAAGAACAAGTCGTGTGACCAAAACACTGAAGACAAAAAGGGGTGACTGTTGCTCCAAAACCTCATTAGGTATCAAACCATCAGTTGCATGGGTCCCTTAAAGTTCAAGGACCTTTCGAGAGGTGAGCGCTTGTGTCAGATTAGCTGAACATAGGAATGGAGAACATCACGAAGAGTGGGTGGGCACCGATAAACTTTGAGCCTTAAATATTTTTTCTCAAAACCGTGAACCAGACCACGCTACAACCCCTAAAAGTCCTAATTGAAACAGGGTTTAGTCTGAAGGTATACTTCAACGAGATAGTGTTCCTGACTCCCATGAGTTGTGCTAATAAGATTTTTGTTGGTGTTGCATGTGCGTATTGCTTTCCTTTCAAAAATAAGTGTCATAACTCGGTTGTGCGACATATTTTCAATAAGGACTTCAAGATTAACAAATGTGTTACATTTGAATAATCATTCTCAGAATAAATATTTTCTGCTTGCATACATTTGTTTGACATTAAAGAAGCTTACACGATGAACATCAGTCGAGAAGCTTAGACTGGCCAAGTTGAGGTGCCTGAGACTCCAGAGGATATGTTGCTGAAAGATTATGTGGGAAAAAGGCGTTCCCAGCCATTTGTGTTGAGATGTAACCAATCTGGGACAATCACACCGGGAAATCTCTTCAAAGTGTAGCCAAGCTGGGGTATTTAAGTTGAGAAGGTCTTTTCAGAGTACAATCAACCATGGGGCATTCATGTTGAGAAAATTTCTTCGAACTGGGGCAATTATGTCGAGATCCGGTAAATCTCTCCACAAGCGTGTAAAATGGGGCAATCACGTCGAGATTCGGTAAATCTCTCAAAGACTAGTCGGTCAGAGACAAATGTACTACAAGGTTTGTGCTGGGGCAAGTCACTTCAAGGACGCGAGAAGTTTTTCCCTTCAGAACACAGTCAATCAATAGCACCTTTGCAAGGTTCAGAATACTGTGGCAGAACATTTCATGTTATTACGAACCCTCTCGAGGTGGTATGGGACAGTTATGTCCAGACCGGGTACATCTCTAAGAGTTTGAAGACCCTGGGGCATTGTTGAACGCTAGGTTTTTTGTAAAATCCTCTTAAGATGATTGCTTCAAGTAGACCCTGTGGTCTGGGGCAAGGTGGAGAGTTAAAGGAACTGTGTTTCGCTCTTGACAATCAACACTGAGTTGTTCCCAGTGTGGGACTTTTGGAGTCTTTTCCCTCCAGCAAAGAGCCAGAGGGTATCTTCTTCCAGCAAGGTGTGGGAATTGTTGTTCTTCCTCAAGCAGAGAATTGTCCTATGTTCGAAAAGGGCTTTTATGAAGGTTTCTTATCTCTAGCAGTACAGATGGAATCCTCACTCTCAGCAAGGTAAGACGATAGAGTATCGTCAAGAAGACGATGAGGAATCAGAGTGCTCTCTCCCTCAACGGTCAGATCTAGTCATCTCAAGTAATTCAAATTCCAATTTTCATTGGTACCTCCCCAGTAGAGCTGCTCTCTCCATTTTTGAAGTCTGATCGTCCTCAGCAGCTGGATGTTTTCCCCAATAGAGTAGAGCTCTCCTCAACTTTGAAGTCTAATCGTCCTCAGCAGTTTATTGCTCTTCTCCATCAGAGTATCGAGGGTCGTCTTCCTCAACCAGAGTATAAAGAAGTAATTCCCTAAGCGGAGTCGTTAAGGATCGTCCTCCTTAGCAGGGTATAAGAGGTTTTTCCCCGGCCATAGTTGTGATTTGGCTCACTTTTTTTCAGCAAGTGATGTCTCCCCACGAAGCATGGGGCAGTTGTTTTCCCCAGCTAGTCAGGAAGCATGTGTTATCCGCTAGCAGGGTGGATGTTGACAATTACTTTCTCTCCCAAACTGAGTCGTTGAGGATCGTCCTTCTCAGCAGAGTACAGAGGATTGTATACCCAACCGAAGTTGTGTTTGGATTATTATTCCCCAGCAAGTACTCAGAAGATGATTGCTTTAAGGTGAGTGTTGCAGTACCTCCCGCAGGAAGTTTGTGGACGAAGATGTTTTTATCCCCACAGGGTCCTGGACTCTACGTTCCTTAGTTGGTCAGAAAGTATAATCTCGGGGACGATGGTTTAATCTAATGCCCAGCAGAGTCAGGGTAAAGTTACTTCCCTAGCAGCAGATTAAGCTCATTTCCCCAAGCAGAGTCTGGTGGTGAGTGGTATCCCCAGCAGGTCTTAAGGCCAATCATTTTTGGCAGGTGCCGAAGCCAGGTTCTGAAGTGTTTGGTCATCCCCAGCGGAGGAATTTCCATCTTCAGTATTCATTTGTTCCCCAGCAGAGCGGGTATTCTCTCGGAGCTTCGTCCATCTCCAGCAGAGTTGTTGATCTTGATATTCCCCAACGGAGTGGGTATTCTCTCGGAATTTCGTCCATCCCCAGCAGAATTGGTGTTTGTGATCTTCCCTAGTAGGGAGAAGTTTTCCTCAACAGGATTTCCTTGGTTTCAGTGGCAATTTAGTTTGTCATCCCCAGCGGAGTTGCTTCTGGTCTTCAGTATTTATTTTGTTGAGGCGCCTCTTTTGCATTGTATAAGCATGTATTTTGCATGGCATCCTCCCAAATGCGTAGCATTTCCACTTCGTGTGGAGCATTACGGCAAAATTCAAACATATGCATCTGAAGCATAAGCCAGGTTTGAGGTTTCCTTCGTCAGGAAAGCCGGATTTCAGGAAGATATCTTTACTCTACAGGTGTCGGGTTAAGCAATATTTGACAGTTCCCCGACAGGGTGTTTTGCCAGGATTGTTTACCTTTGATTTCATTTTTGCCCCTTCGTCCAGGTGGTCCTTTGGTTTATTCCCTCGAATTTTACCGTCAGATACTCGTCCGTGTTCTTTTCAGCACCCGTCCGTGTTTGAACTTTTTCAATACCTGTCCTTATTGACCTTTAACACTCATCCGTGTTCTTTTCAGCACCCGTCCGTGTTTGAACTTTTTCAATACCCGTCCGTATTGACCTTTAACACTCGTCCGTGTTCCCTTCGGCACCCGTCCGTGTTTGAACCTTTTGTTTAAATACCCGTCCGTATTGACCTTTTGATGACACTCGTCCGTGTTTCCTTCGGCACCCGTCCGTGTTTTTTATGACCTTTACCCAATACTGTTTTCTAGACACCCGTCCGTGTTGCTTTCCATTCCCCCAGCGAGATTAATTCCCGATAAAGTTGCTTTACAACCTTTTTCAGTACCCGTCCGTATTGAATTCTTTACACCCGTCCGTGTACCTTTTCAGTACCCGTCCGTATTGAGTCCGTGTACCCTTTTCAGTACCCGTCGGTATTGAAACCTTTTACACCCGTCCGTGTACCTTTTCAGTACCCGTCCGTATTGAATCCTTTTTACACCCGTCCGTGTACCATTTCAATCCCCAGGGAGGTCGCCTTGAATCCTTTTTACACCCGTCCGTGTACCTTTTCAATGCCCGTCCGTATTGACCTTTTACACCCGTCCGTGTACCTTTTCAGCACCCGTCCGTGTTTGAACTTTTGTTTCAATGCCCGTCCGCATTGACATTTAACACTCGTTCGTGTTCTTTCAACACCCGTCCGTGTTTGAACTGTTGTTTCAATGCCCGTCCGCATTGACCTTTGACACCCGTTCGTGTTCTTTCAGCACCCGTCCGTGTTTGAACTTTGGTTTCAATGCCCGTCCGCATTGACATTTGGCACCCATCTGTGTTTGAACTTTTGTTTCAATGCCCGTCCGCATTGACATTTGGCACCCGTCCGTGTTCTTTTCAGCATCCGTTCGTGTTTGAACTTTTGTTTCAATGCCCGTCCGCATTGACCCTTTGGCACCCGTCCGTGTTCTTTCAGCACCCGTCCGTGTTTGAAATCTTTTACACCCGTCCGTGTACCTTTTTGATTCCTGTCCGTATCCGATATCCTAGATCCCTTGACACTCGTCAGTGTTTATCCCCAACATAGTTAACACTCGTTTGTGTTTATTTCATGATATTTCAATACATTGTTTGTATTGGTTTCCAACACTCGTACGTGTTATGACAGTGCAACATTTATTGCTTATTCCCCCGCGGAGTCGTCTCTCCGTTGAGGATTGCAAATTTCAGGTTTCTTTTGGTATTCAATCTTCGTGAACCTTGAATGTCTGAAAGCTGTTGCTATCACCCTTTCAGGTCCAAGTTGATTGAATAGGGGCAGCTGTAACACCCCAAAATTTGCCTTGTTGTTTTTAACTAACTGGCTTATGTTTCATCTCATTTGCATTATCATTTGTGCATTGCATTGGTTTTCTAGGACATGGGATCAAAGGGTTTTCTTATTATCAGTATATTCCTATTCAGAGGAGCGTCAAGTTCTGAGGTTTTCTTGTTCAGAGGATTCATCCAAGGCTTTGGGGTCAGGGGTTCATTGGTGTGAGTCAGAGTTTAATTTCTTCTCAGTTCAAATCATCTTCTTCAAGATTTATCAGTGTACATCAGGCTTCAGGGGATTGTTCTTGTGGCAAGATCCTTGTTTATAAGGACAGGATATCTGTAGACTGAGTTGCAAAGCATCGAGTTATGTTGTGAAAGATCTGATTGTGGATTCATATTGTGGTCAAGGCGTTGTTGTTCCCTCAGTTGTTTATTTCTTGTTGCTTGTAATGCAAGCTAATATGGATCTGAGATTGAGATTGAGGGGTGCATTGAGAATATGAGTTGATTTGTCAAGTATTGATATATGGATTTCTTGGAAGCTAAGATACAAGTCCATTAAACCAAGTCCAATTGTCCACTCGCATATCCATTTCTATGTCATTATCCATATCACTTTCTTTTTGTCCATATTCGATATCCATCTTGTAAATCCATTTTTCTAGACCACTTTTAAAACCATTTTTCTTAATAGTATCCATTTACTAAACCAATAACCCATTTTCTCTTATTAATGAACCTTTCCATATCCAAATTGAATTCAACATTCTATTTGTATCCATTTTTGTTCTAATTCATGTCCATTTTTATCCATATTTTTTTAAGTCCAATTCAAAGTCCAAATAGGCCCATTTTTACTATTTTTCTTATCTTGCTTTCAAATTCCAATTGTACAAAATCCATATCAAGAAGTTCAAATCCATATCCATTTATTTCTAACCCATCCCAAATCAATTATCCAATTCCATGTTTACTAACCATCCATATTCAATCTTCCATTGTTAAATCAATTACCAAGTTTTTGAAATAAGAGTTGAGGAGGGTATTGTCAAAGGAAAAGGCCACCTATGTGTTTCATTTGGTTTTCCATGTAGCTGAACTTAATGCTACTGGCTGCAACGTGAGAGAAATGCACATACAGAGGAAAGAAAGGCGCAAGTTTGCATCAGAGAAATCACAAAGAAAAAATAACAAATTATACACAATCAAGCAAATGTTCCATGGCCCCACATCCTTACACAAAGCGTGACAGAATCACAAAAGGAAAAAACTACATGTTGGTGCGAGACTAGTGACAGATTACACAAAGAGGTCATAACAGATTTCATTTCGAAACACATACAAAACCGTTACGCAAATCACGTGAGAGAAATTCACAGCTCATCAATTCCTTCACACAATTCCTCCCCATTCTACGCTTCATATCCTCTATAAAACACACACTCCTCTCTCTCAAGAACTAAGCTCTAGCAGCCAAAAAACCTCTGCAGAAATCTCTCCCCAACACCTCCATTCCAAATCTCCTTCTACAACCTCAAATCAAAAATCATTTCTGAATTCATTTCACAAACCCGAATCACTATCTTCTTCTTCCAATTCCTTCTGCAACCGAAATCATCACTACAAACCCTTACACCGCCATTTCGTAAACTCTATCAACCTTCAATATTCTCGTCCCCAACCCAAAATCCACATACAACCCGTTCCAAAATTCACAGCCAAACCCAAAACCAGCCGAGAATAAAGAAGAAGAAGATTGAGAAATTGCAGGAGATCTTCAAACCTCATGATCACCAATCTCTCATAACAAATTGCAACATCGTATCACCATCGTCAAGTCTCCATCTCAGATTCAGCATCAACAACAACAATTTGAAAGCTGCCGAAATCAAAGATAGTGATTCACAATTCAAATCAGCGTAGCAGAATTGAAGAAGAGTAAACAAGAGTAGATCGTACAAGGAGAACAAGCAATTCCAGCAGAAGAAAGAAGGTGCAAGATACCTGAAGAATAGCTTCTGATTTTCTTTTGTTATCGTCGAAGATGCCATCGGAGCGACTCCGATTCGTAAGTATTCCTCTCCTTCACGTAACTGTTGATCATTTTCACCTAGGACGATTTATTTGCTATCTACTTGAGCTTTGATATAAGTTGTGTCGCGGCGATGAATCGTTACGCTGATGAGGCCGTGCGTTCTTTTCTGAATGTGGTGAGGGTTTCATGCGAGCTTTAGAGTTCGTTTTGATCTGTCAATTCCATTAAGCTCAGAGGTGGTGGCCGGCGAAACAACGGACGAAGGAGAAGTGGTTGGAATGGTGTGAACGGGGGAAAGAAGGTGAGACGGACAGAGTTCGTGGCGGCAAGGTTTGGAGATGTTGAAGCTTGTCGTGAGGAAATGGCGAGAAGAACGGATGAGAGTGAGGAGATGAGTTTGAGACAAGGAGAAAGAGAAGGTTGAGCAGAGACGACGAGGATGAAGTAGAAGGAGGAGGACGGCGAAACAGGGGAGCGGCGGTGAATGTTGGTAATTTGTTGTTTTGAGATTAACACTCTCACTTTTAGGTTCAGATTTGTTTCATGTGAAGTGAACCGGGCTTAAGGCCCTCATGTTTTTTTTCACTCCAACCGGTTTACACTCCACACCCCCCCTGGCTGCTAAGAGAACATTCGGCTTAGTGCAGAGGCCCTGGCGCCTAATACTGTTCATACCTCTCCAAACCGTTTCTGCACCCTTGCTTTTATTTTTTTTTTGTTTTTAATTGTTTCGTGATTTGTTAATTAGTTTAGGATAATTAGGATTAGTTATTTTTGAAATTACTAACTTTGGTTAATTAATTTTGAATTTTAGTTTTAACTTTGGAATTTAATATTAGAATTAGACTTTAATTAGAGTTTATAATTTTAATTTGGATTTTGGTTTTGAGTAATTAAAAGTTAATTTTGGGTTTTCTTCTAATTAGATTAACTTTAGAAATAGATTTAATTAGAAATTAATTAGGAATTAATTCTAGGTTTAGACACTAATTTTCTAATTAATCCTTAATTTTAGCTTTTAGTCTTAGAATTTAATCTTTCTTTTAATTAGCACTTTAATTCTAACTTGGATATTTTGAGTCATTGTTGAGCTTGATTTTAATTGTCTATTCTTGTTTAATTTCCGGTTAATTCATGATTACTTTTTTTCACTCTTTCTCCTCCCATGGATCTCAAGACTTGTTTAAGTCTTGGATTCTTTTCCCCTTAGAGCTACCTAGTCCAACTTAATTTTTGATTAAGCTTGGAGTAGGATTAGCATTAGGTTAGGTAGTCGTCTCTCCTAAACCTCACTAACCATAGGACATCCATGCATGATAACGTTAGGACTCTTAGTTCCCCTTTAGAGTTTCCTTTGTGTCCTCTCTCTTCTCATCTCAAAACTTCTTCAAAACACGTAATAAAAGTTAACATGTATTGCGCTTGAGCCTTCTATGTGGGAAGTGGGGAACGAGGGGCTTCCTCTCATTCTTCTAGGATACTTAGTGTACGTCCTGTTGGGGGCGATGCGCGAAGTATTTGTTCCTATGTTTAAGACTTTGGTGCAATGCAAGTTATGAACAACTTAAAAGACACTTCTGTCTAAAAAACTCAAAACAAACAATAACGTCTTTCCTTCGGGAATTCTTTTCTCATCTCACTCACTCTCGGCATACGAACGTGCTTCTACTCGTTCTCTTGCAAGACGGTAACGCACTCGATTCAGCGAGCCTGCAACACCTGAGCTAGAACGTAAGTCGTTCCCTAAAAAACACAATCCACCCCTAGTGAGGGGAACTACGTCGCTCTGATTCTCGCGTGCAAGCGAGATACGTAGGCAGGAAATCGTACGAGATCTCTCCGAGCACAACCTTTCTTTATCACCTTTTTGAGACCTTTCCGACCCCGTAGGTCGAACTACGACTGCTCTGATTTCCTCTTTCTCGTCCGATTGAGGATACGTAGGCACAAGACGGCGATGTCTTGGCGAGCAACCTTCCCCCACAGTTCCCGTCCGAACTACGTTGACTCTGACTTTTCCATTGCACTGAGGGAGTACGTAGGCCTAGGACAACTATACCGTCCTATCGAGTCACTTCTTTTTCTTTTCTTCTTCATTTCTCCGTTCTTTCCGTTCTCGTTTCTTTGCCGATCCAGTAGCAGTGGAGTTCCAGACGACGACACCCTTTGATGCAGACAACAAGCGTGGATCCCATCGAGTACGATGGACGTGTTGGGTGCTAACACCTTCCCTTCGCGTAACCGACTCCCGTACCCGTTCCCTTGGTCATGAGACCATGTTCTTTCCCTTTCCCTCAGGTTTATGCAGTGTTTCCTTTCCCTCTCTCGGGATAAATACACATTGCTGGCGACTCTGTGTCTTTTGCGCCACTCTCGCATTTGTACCGTTGGATGCGAATCTTTCGGGAGCGACAGGGATGCAACAGCGTCAACTTTCAATTGTTTGCTGAAAAAGTGATAAATCAATCATGACTATAGCTGGGGAATTAATCCTCTATACCCTGCTGAGGAAAATAATTCTCAACACTATGGTTGGGAAAAATAACAACCTGCTGCTGTTGGAGGAAGGAATCCACCCTGCTGGGGATTAGAGCATGTCGTTACTGACGGAACTACACTCCCTGACGTCCTGAGGAAAGTGACTACCAGGATCTGAGGGGAACACAAAGTCTTTTCAAATACATCCAACACACCTCCTGCTGGAGATACAACCACACCCACCTTGGAGCAATCCACTTTAAATTGCTTGCTGGGGGAATGGGTTCTGCTGAGGAATGAACTTTCAGTGCTGGGGGGAATGGGTTCTGCTGAGGAATGAACTTTCAGTGCTGGGGGAGGCGACTCCACTGGGGAAGAAACAAACCCGTTGT
Organism: Lathyrus tuberosus; assembly: GCA_022829125.1. NCBI lineage: Eukaryota > Viridiplantae > Streptophyta > Magnoliopsida > Fabales > Fabaceae > Lathyrus > Lathyrus tuberosus. Next base: position 71,935 of record JALAZF010000070.1, on the reverse strand, counting down.
CCTGCAAACACAATTAATAGGAAGTTCTATACGCAAAAAGGTCACCTCTATTACCAATACAATGACCGTTGCCTAAGTAATTTCCACTGTTTTCTGATATGCTTCGCAAAGCTTAACATTTCGCATGCAATGTTTTATCAAAATATCGGACGTTTTTACAAACAAAACAGTAAGGTAAAAACACAAATAGAAAGCTTTTTGAGTGAAATGAAGATTTTATTGAATGAAATTGGCCTGTGAATAGGCATTTACATTTGGAAGCAATTCCTGAAAAGAGGTAATTGCGAAAAAGAAAGAAAAAAGAAAATACACATATCGGCAATGTGGGGAATAGATATCCACCATGATTCAACTCAGCTATGATCCGGTATGCCTCGCTTATTCGCAGATGTTTTGGCCTTTGAAGATATTGACTGGACTGATTCCTTTCCTTCGAAATTTCCATGTATCAAAAGTGTTCACAGATCGAACGCAGATCGTAGCCTCTTGCTTTTAAATCCCTAACTTTTGCCTGGATCGCCCTTTTCGGGTTTTCAATCCACCGGGATACCCTTTTTTGCCAAAGTTGCCTTTTCAGGTTTTCAACTTGTCATACCCCAAATTTTGACCACTAAGATTTCCCATCATTGTAAAAATCATCATCACAATATGGAGGAACCATCATACTTCATCAGTCTCCCCAAAGATGGGTGAGCATCCACTATAATCAAAATTAGGGTTTCAAGCCCTCTCAAAGCCTTAGACAAAGGATCAATCAAGGAATGACATGATCTTCAACTTGTCTAACCTCTCAAACATCCACAATGGATCAAAAGGGCTCCCACTTCAAGGTTCAAGCATAAGGCTGCTCCCTTCTAGGTGGATCAAGTCTCAAGATCGACAGTGTCACCAAATTAGGGTTTTGGTCGACCGGGGCCTCCAGATGGAAAATTTTCATCTGGGCACAAGCCAATGATCCAAAACATAACCTAATATACTTCATGGGACCTCATGGACCCAATCATCAAGTCAATTTTGCCTCAGGGGATGCATTCATCAAAAATCAGGAATTAGGGTTTCTTGACCTAATTCACCCCTAAGTTGACCTTTAGGGCAAATCATGAGCCAAGACCTCAAGAGAGGGTTTGAGGGTCTCTAATGAACTATATTGATCCATTTGGAACAATGGATTAATCCAAGAAGCTTGAGCAACAAGTCTCAATTTCATCTGCACCACAATTAGGGTTTCGCGAGGAAAGTCAACTGTAACTTTGACTTTTGACCAGGACATGCTCCCAAGCCCTAAGACATGATTCAATATACCCTATGACACCCATGGAACATGTCCATCAAGTTTGATTTAGGTCAAGGACATGATTTCCTGAAGAATTGCACAGTTTGGAATTCATCTGATAAAAAGTCAACTGTGCACAAAAGTCAACTTTGACTTTTTGAGATTTTTCGCCAAAATGGATTTTTAACCCTAAAATGATGTTAATGTATGATTTGAATCATCATTCATCAAGAAAAATCAAAGAAAGTGGGATAACTTGTAAAAGGGGTAACCATAAAAACTTAGAAAAATTTCTAAGTTATGGAAAAAGTGACACTAATGTGCCAACTTTAGAGGACCATAACTCCTAAACCACAAGGTCATTGCTCCCCATTCAAAGCTTGATTTGTAGATCTCATTTCCCTCTACAAAAGCCTCATACTTACCTATGTCCAAATTCCTCATGGATTTTGAGTTATGGAGTGATCAAAATCAAGAAAAGTCACTTTGTTCCAACACTTAGTGAAAATTTCACTAAGTCAGATTTTACCCTACTTTTTGCCAAATGTAGGGGGATTTTTCACTTGGATTCAAAAGAGATCAAAACCAAACATGTTCAAACAGTTGTTGTATCATGTAAGGGCTTTCCAAAATGGCCAAGAACATTACCAAATTCAATTTGAGTCATGAGATATGACATTGGCAAGTTGCCTTGTTGAAATCTGTCAAGGCAAGGCTGATTTTGCATTTTTGCTCGATTTGCCAAAATCAGCCAAATCCAAATGCTCCTATCCAATTGGACACCTCTGAGGATTGAATCTAAAGGGGACAATCACTGACCCAAACCTCCAAAGTCTTTGGAACAAGAAATAGCATGTTGAACCTAGAATTGCCAAAATAGGGACAAGACTCTAATTTTGGATTGGAGCATTCAATGGAAGCATCAAGGTGGCATGGACTGAGCCATTCTTAACTGTATTCAGTCAAGACTTATCCAAGACCAAGGGAACCAGCAACCTGTGCCCTAACCTCTAGTCAATGGCTAGAGAAGACTTGGATTTTCATTTTCCAACATTGGCCAAACCTACTCAGCAGTTGCCATTCACTATTCCTTGCAAAACAAACTTTCTCTACTATAAATAGAGCTCAATTGTGATCAGTTTGAGTACACCAAAGCCATCAAACAGATGCTTTCCTCAAAATCTCTTATTTCCCTCCAATTTTGCCTTCTAAGGCAAGTCACTATCGGGTTTTAAGTTTGAGAGCTTTTCCAATCAAACCAATCACTCACACACCTCACATACATCATATAAAAGTGATCCAAACACTCACATAACATCTGGAACACAGATTTCACAAAATCACCAGCCAATTGCTCAAGTTCTTGATAGTTTTGCAGTTGAGGTACCATCTTCAGCTCCAAACCATTTCAATCCATTCCAAGCATTCATACACACTCCATGGCACCTAGGGAAGCTATCCAGATCATTGGAACCTAGATGTAACACCTCCAACACCAATCACGATCACCAGCTACAAGTGGTAAGCGTGAGCTCTTCTAACTCTATGATCCATGCAATTTTTGCTGCACAATAATTTGGCCATATGTTCATAATCATGCATTGAATGTTTCCCCTCAATTAATTGCATTGTTTGAATCGTGTATCAAAAATCCTAGCCTTCATACAGAAATTAGGGTTCTTGAGGATTTTTCATGATTTCTTGTTATATGTTTAATTTAAATGAAATTAAATACCATAGACATGACCGTGAGGTTGAAACGAGTTGATTGGTATGTGGATTGCATGATATGATTAAGTATTTAGTGAGATTGGAGAGAAAATGAAAATCTGGGCAAAACTGAAAAAACGCGCGTGTTCTTGCCTTTGTTCTTGGCGCCATTTTTCAATATTTGAATATTTGAATTTTGTGATTTTATTTAATTGATTCAAAAATTAATTTCTCTCTGAGTTTTAATGATTTTGAGTTGATTCTTTTTTTAATAATTCACAAAAATGTTAAAATATTTTATTTTCCCAAAAAATCCCAAAAATATTATTTATTTTGTATAATTGATATTTTTGCAAAGAATTAATGTTTTAATTATTTTTAACATTTAAAATATTTTTTCCACCTTGATTTTGCAACTTTTAATGCTTTCTAATTATTTTGTAGGTCAATACTTAATTTTTGAAGCATTAATCCAAGATCACAATTTGTTTTTCCTATGTTAAACAATTTTGATCATTTTAATTGAATTTTTATTCAATTAAAACACATTTTGAAAACAAATTAGGATTTTTGGATTAATTCAACCCTCATAAATCATTTTCAAAACACTTTGGGCCTCTAATAGAGTGTAAGACCCAATCCTTTTTTTGACCAAATCATTTTTGAGCCTCAGTATATTGTATAAGTCCCGATACCGTCAAAAACAAATGGCGCGATCGTCGCCTTTTCAAAACAAAAAAACCTTGGGCCTACCCTCGAGTAGTAAGACCCATTTCTTTTCTTAAAAAACTTTGGGCCTCTATTAGAGTGTAAGACCCAACCCCCTGTGTACAAAAAACTTTTCGGGCCTCATTCGTTGTAGAAGTCCCACTGTATATTTTTTACTAAACAACGCGATCGTCGCCAGTTTAAAATTAACCAACTGGGCCTCTCCTTGAGCTATAAGACCCATGCAAAACTTTTGGGCCTATAATAGAGTGTAAGACCCAATACCCTTTTAACCAAAACATTTTGGGCCTCAGATATTGTATAAGTCCCTTCGCGTTAAAAAAAAATCTCGGCGCGATCGCCATTTCAAAACGAAAAAACAAACTGGGCCTACCCTCGTGTTAAAAGCCCCACTCTTTTTCTTTAAACTTTTTGGGCCTCTTGAGAGAGTGTAAGACCCATCCCTTTGTATAGAAAACTTTTTGGGCCTCAGTCACTTGTATAAGTCCCTCTGTACAAATTCAACAGTGCGCTCACTGATAAAACCCTGGGCCTCTCCTTGAGCTGTAAGCCCCAAATTTTTCTTTTTCAAAGCACTTTCTCCTTTGATTTTGAATATACTGTTGTTTTCAATCTGTCTTTGTTGAACAACTAACCAAACAACATGGAAGCTCTACAACTGAGTAAGTGGTTATTGCTTTCATTTACCGCTTTCATATACATATAACTGTATTGTGGGACTATTTCACTGTAAGTCTTCTTTCATAAACTCATATCAACTGTGTAATAATAGTATAGATATTTAGAGTTTCCCTGGCAACTACGTCTAGAACTAGGTGACACTGTTTCGTTTATTCATAGAAATAGACAACTAGATCCCCAATAGGATCACAAGATACAGTCTTCTCTTCGGTTGTCCTCATTAGGAATTGTCAAGAAATTCTACTCCCAGAGATGAATGTATTCTCCGTGAATGGCATCTTTGAGTTTCTTCCAAATTCTCAAACTTTCCTGACTTGATATGTTCCTTGTGAATAGCTTGCCTTGAATTTCTCAGGGTTTGGGGACCCACGGGCTTCTTAAAAGCATTGGCCTCCTCTTGGGCATAGTACAAGGACCCACAGGCTTCCTAAAGGCAACCCCGCCTCCTCTTGGGCTTAGTACAAGGACCCGCCGGCTTCTTAGAAGTATTCACAGCCTCCTCTTAGGCTTCGTATAATGATCTCTTCCTCCGGGAATGATAGCCTCCTCTTGGGCTTCGTACAAGGACCTCTCGGCTTCTTAAAAGTTTCCAGCCTCCTCTTGGGCTTCGTACAAATTGTCCCGACGACCTCCTAGAGGTATAGGAACAGAACTTAATCATCTGCATAGAACAGTCCTTTCAAAGAGTCTACTACTATTTCTCAAAGCATAGTACAAAAGATGAAACTCTAGACTTGGACAGTCTAATCTCCTTGAGTCTCAAAGACATTCTCAAGTGACCCCTTCGTTAAATAGGAAGAAAACCCATAGACTCGGACAGTCTCGATACCCTTTGGATTTTCCACTTCCTTAAAGAACAGGAATAGCCTGGATCCTCGAATCAAATCTTTGAGTACAGTGTTGCTCATATAAGAACTGATTTTCTCTTTAAATCAGCATACTGGACCTGTCACTCAACTGAAACAGTAACCATAGCCTCCTCTTAGGCTTTGTATAATGATCCTTCTCCAGTGAAGTCCAGCCTCCTTTTGGGCTTTATACAATAATTCTCCCCAGCGGAGTCAAACAACGTTTAACCTCTTTCTCGGGCTTTGTACGAGACACATAAGAGACTTCCTCGTTGAGTCAATCACCCTTTCGCCTCCATCTCGGGCTTCGTACGAGATACAAAAAAAAAACTCTCTTGTTGAGTCAAATAGCCTCCATCTCGGGCTTCATACGAGATACCAAAAGATTCCCTCGTTGAGTCAAAACCTTTTAGCCTCTCTCTCGGGCTTTGTACGACACACATATTAGCCTCCTCTTAGGCTTTGTATAAGAAAACCACTGGTTGATCCAATCAACCTTTTAGCATCAAAGTTGTGCCTCGTTCACAGTACACAAACATCAACAACTCCTTCCCCCCCATCTAATCGCTGTAAGCGGCAAGCCTCTGGATCATCTACATCCATGCCATTATCCCTCTTTTAGCATGAGAAATTCCTAAGGAAACATAGCATTGCTCTAAACTGAGTTAAAGTCTTCTCCTTCAGGTTAAAATCCCCTATAAAGGAAATTATGGCATTGTCGGATTCACAAATCTCGGTTAAAGTAATCCTCCTTTACAGTCAGTCACCCAACAGTTGTGACAAACAGACCCCTTTAGAGATGACAAATTCTCTCTAAGGTCAACACCTTCAGCTTCACATCTTGGGCTTTAAACAAGATACAAATCACCTTTCGCTTCATGTCTTAGGCTTTGAACAAGACACCAAAACAACCATTTCCTCCTATAGAATAGGAGGAACTACGAACGCTCTGATTTCCCTGTTTTGGTAAACGGGAATACGTAGGCATAAGATTGAAAGAAAAATCTTAGCGAGCACACTAAACAAAAACTCAAAATCCCATACTTTCATACATTCGTCCTAACATCCTAACCGATAGCCTAAAGTACCCCTTGTCAACAAAATAACCTAGGAGAAACCCTGAATATTTGTAGCATCTGTAAACCAACAGTTTTGACTGTTTAATCTCAGTATGCAAGCAGGGTTAATTAGAGACATCTATTTCCCTTCCTTCGTCAGCTTTAATAGGATAAAAAATGAATCGAGCTGTAGTACTAGAGCGATTGTGCTTCGCAACCACATCCAAAAATCACTCGCTACAGAAAAATGGCGACTCTGCTGGGGAAATACAGGTCTCTTTAGGGATCTTGTTCTCTTTTTGTCCCCTAGGTAGAATCCTTGACGTCACTAGGATCTTAGGTCAAAACGCCGTTAATTTGGAATGAAACCACAGGATGGTAATTCTGCTGGGGAAGCCATTTTTTGTCAGGAACTTAGGATTCATAGCTTTATAGGCCTAGGATGTTTAGGACAAATATATATACTGCTTTTCCTAATTGCTATATGTGTTTATTTTTCTGCTAATGGGAATGCATGTGATGCCGCATGTGGAAAGATTGAGTATACACTTAAGATAAGTCATGGCGACGAGGTCAACCATCAACCCCAGTGGAGGCTGACCAATGCAACCCATTCTCTCACCTAGACAATGGGCCGATTGTGATGTCTGAGAAGCTGAGGAGCCAAACCCTTTTGTAGTGCGGAAACTATCGGGAATAGTTGTTATGCGATACTACCCTCATTTGAGGCTGGTGATCTATTCTCGGTGAATGGCACTTACTCTAAGATCGCTCTACAACTCGCCGACGATCCGCTTGTTGTTTTGCTTTCCTGGGAGGAGCTGGTGATAATGAGTACCAGTACAAAAATCACCTTAGTATAAACCTTTGGGGATGGGTAGAGCCTGGACTTCATGACAACGACCCTTTGACCCCATGTTTTTTCTATGTTTTTGTGTGCTGCATTCATGCATTCATTTAAAAAACATTAAAACATTCAAAAAAATGTTCTCTTCTAGTCTCTCTGTTTTTCAAATTAAACTAAGACTGTGATTGTAAATATCAGAGAAAAGGATTACGCTAATGGATTTCGGTAGAAGGAGAACCCATAGGTATACCTTCAAGGTTCCAAAGCTAGAGGATTTGACAAGGTTAGCAGGGATGACCACAAACCAAGAGGCTTTCAGAGCCAAGTACGGAGGTTTGCTATCACTGTTAAGAGTCCATGTGATTGAGGGAATCATGGATGCGCTCATTCAGTTTTATGATCCAGTTTATCACTGTTTCACATTCCCGGATTACCAGCTCGCACCAATGCTGGAGGAGTATTCTCCTCTGATTGATCTACACATTACTGATCGAGCTCCATTTTCTGGACTGGAAGAAATTCCAAAGGATCAGACCATTGCAAGAGGAATTCATTTGGACGAGTCTGAGGTCAGGACTCACATGACCGCTAAGGGTGGCATCCAAGGTTTGCCAGCCCAGTTCTTGACAAAGAAAGCCCTGTATTTTGCCAGTATAGGAAACGTGACTGCTTTTTAAAGCGTCTTTGTCTTGCTCACCTACGGGTTATTTTTGTTTCCTAACATCAATAACTTCGTCGATATCAACTCCATTAAGGTTTTTCTCATTGGAAACCCTGTACCGACTTTGCTCGCAGATGCGTATCATTCTGTACATTTGGGAAATTCGTACAGCGGAGGGGAGATCACATGCTGTGTACCTTTGCTTTACAAATGGTTTATCTCCCACTTGCCCAAGTCTGCTGCTTTTTGGGATTGCAAGAGTGCCTTACGTTGGTCGTAGAGGATCGTGTCTCTTACAAACTCTGATATAGATTGGTGTAATAGGATCTATGATGGAATCAGAATCATTGATCGTTGTGGAAACTTCCCCAACGTACCCCTTATAGGAACTAAAGGAGGAATCAACTACCATCCGGTGTTGGTTCGTCGTCAATTTAGATACCCGATGAGGCATGTCCCATGGAATTCTCATCTGGAAGGTCTTTTCTTCAAGGAAGGAGAAAACGACAGAACACTAAAGATGGAAATAGTGCACACTTGGAAACACGTTCATAAGAAAGGACGAGAGTCTCTAGGAAAACCAGATTGTGTCTCGGTGGAGCCTTATCTCCATTGGGTACAAACTAGAGCTCTCAAGCTAAAAATGCCTTATCCTCGTTACGGAATTCTTCCGCCAAAGGAATCTGTCATGTACTTCATAACTGAAACTGAAAAGCTTCAGGTTACTCTCAACAAAGTTCAAAAGGAGAAAAGGTCTTGGAAGAACAAGTACCGCACCCTCGACGTAGAGTGCATCAAAATACAGCAATTACTAAAAGAAAAAGATGCTCTAATTGAAATTTTGGAGCAACATGCTGTAGAGAATCAAGATGACCAAAGGAATTTGCTCGCTCCTTTCACTTGGCAAAGGAATGACAACCCGACAACGGCCCAAGAGCCCCGGTCAAAGAAGAGGAAAGTACCAGAGTCAGCACCTAATTTCTCTTCAGAGAGGACTCGGGACCCATTAGCTTAGGTTTCTATTTCCGCACCTTGTAATCTACTGTATTTCCATTTATGTAATCCTTTGAATTCAATAAAAAGGGGTTTCCCCACTGTTTGATATTTGCAATCTAATTGTCGAAGTTTATTTTGATTAAACCAAAAAAACAATTAATATAATCATTGCATTCATCATTCTCACATTGCGGATTCTTCTTACCTACGAATCTCACGTTTGTGTCTCGGTTCTAGAGTCAAACTGTCTCATTCGTACAATACTCGGGCCAATTGTCAGAAAAAGATGGATGATCTTGAGGAAGAAAACAGAGAGTTGAAAGAAGAGATCGACGCTCTGGGAGAGGATATGAGAAAGCTTCGTAACGACATGCAAGCCATGGCAGAAGCTCAACGCCCATAGTGGAGAAGTATGATCCTAGGTATCAAATGCCGAAAGATCTTCCTTGGGGCATGCCTGTTAACTATATCCCGGAAGGATATGTTCCGCCAATCACTAAAGATCAGGGAATCACAACAGAAGCCGCTGGGCCTGAAGGTTACAAACTTCGGGAAAGCGAAGATGCCAGGGGCTTACTGAAGACTCCTGAAGGTTACAAACTTCGGGAAACGCCAAGATTTACTGCCGTAGTCACGGTACCACCCCCTGTGGTGCACACTGTCCCGGAAGGACAGATTCCACAGATACCTTCTGGTAAGAAGGAAACTATGTTTGACCGAATGGATGAGTTCCAGAAATAGTTCTTGGAAATGCAGAAGGAACTGCAAGCCATTCGCGGTCAGGATCTATTTGGAAAGGACGTCGCAGACCTCTGCTTGGTCCCCAATGTGAAAGTTCCGCACAAATTTCAAGTGCCCGACTTTGAAAAATACAAGGGTAACTCTTGCCCTCAAAGTCATCTGGTGATGTAGGCTTGGATGTCAGCTCAGACGAAGAATCAGGACCTGCTGATTCACTACTTTCAGGATAGTTTGACCGGTGCCACACTCAAATGATACATGGGTTTAAACCGTGCCACGATCAGCACTTTCAGAGATCTTGGTACTGCCTTCGTCCAACAATACAAATACAATTTGGACATGGCACCCGACAGAGATCAACTCAAATCAATGTAGCAAAAGGACAAGGAAACCTTTAAGGAGTATGCTCAAAGGTGGCGTAAAATTGCCGCTCAAATTTGTCCACCTCTTGAGTAAAAAGAGATGACAAAGATCTTCTTAAAGACCTTTAGCTCATTTTACTATGACAGAATGGTTGCCAGTGCACCTAGTGATTTCACCGAGATGGTGGGTATGGGAGTTCGTCTTGAGGTAGCCATCCGAGAAGGACGTTTGGCAAAAGACGCTGGATCATCGAGTAGTACAAAACGAAATGGTAGTGCTCTCCCTAAGAAAAAAGAGCAAGATATTGGGAATATCTCTCTCGGAAAGCAAAGGCGACGTTATCAACCGGTAGCAGCTGTGACTCCTGCTATCAGCCCTGCGCCTATTCCTACGTATCAGCCTTAGGTTGGACAGAGCCAACCTAATCAGCAAAGGACACAACAGCCTCTTCAGCAGGCTCGTCCTCTATACAATAACAACCGTACAACACGGCCACCAGGGTTTGATCCTATACCTATGTTGTACGTAGAACTATTTCCGTTAATACTGGCTAAGGGGCATATCCAGACTAAGTCTCCTCTTACAGTACCAGAAAATCTGCCTTTTTGGTTTAAGGTGGACCAGACATACCCATATCATCAAGGAGGATTAGGGCATAACATAGAGAACTGTCTCAATTTCAAATCTGATGTGCAAAAGCTTGTTAGGAGCGGGCTCTTATCTTTCAAAGATGCGAATCCCAATGTTCTCATGAACCCGCTGCCTCAACATGAGAAAGCTGCAGTCAACCTGATTGAGAAAGAATTTAACAATATCTATAAAATTCACGATATACTCTTGTTGAGGGCCAATCTGGTCAAGATGCATTGTAGACATAGTGGATATGGCCATGTGCCACCTCATAATTATCACCAGTGTGATGTCTGCTCTAAAAACAATCAAGGATGTTCTGTGGTGCAAATAACTCTACAGGAACAGATGGATCTCTGATGGATCCAAGAGCACCAAGTTCGTGGAGTTAACATGGTTTACATGAATTCCAACGTCATTCAGAACCACGACTTCCGTGCGATGAATGCCAACTTGGTGGCAATGCACTCAAGGCAAAGCCAGTATCATAATCTTCTGCGACACGATTATAATTCCTGTCTGACTTGTTCGGTAAACAAACAGGGATACACTTTCATATAGGAGGCCCTCCAGCGTCAGATGGATCTCGGATGGATCCAGGACTACCATGATAGGAATCCATATCAGATTAATATGGTTCAAATCTTTGACATTCGCTTGATGAATGCCAACTTGGTAGAGCTACATGCTGAGTAGGTCCGACTTGGATTCTTGATATCACATAATTATCACAGTTGTAAAGCGGGTTGCAAAAATGATCAGGGATGAGCCCTTGTCCAGGAAGCACTTCAGCACTTGTTAAATCATTGGTGGATGCCAATCTACATGGATGAAGATACTCAGCAAATTAGTATCAATAACAGAAACCCCACTCGGCGTCAAAGTCAGGATATCCGACTCGTGGAAGCTAACCTAGTGAGGTTACATTGTCTTCAAAGTGGGCGTGGCCAGGTGCCACCATACAATTATGAATGTTGTGGAGTCTGTTCGGAAAGTAACCAAGGGTGCTACCTTGTGCGAGCAGCTCTCCAGGGGCAATTAGATCGTGGAGAGATCCGTCCATATCTAGGTTCCGGACCCATCAATTGGTCGCCGAACTATCTTGCCGATCAAATTGAGGACGTTGTTGTAATATCTGATCATCAAAGAACTAGGGATGTTTTTACCATTATCCCTCTGCTCGACGAATCAAGAATTCCCAACCGGGAACGGATCGAGATTACTTACGATGGTCAGAAAAACCAGAAGGTTCCCATAGTCATCTATCTTCCGGGAGCACTACCGTATGAATCAGCTAAGGCAATCCCTTACAAATACGGTGCGACAATAATTGAAAATGGAAAGGAAATTCCATTACCCTCCGTCGTGAATATTGCAGACATCAGTCGTGTAACACGGAGTGGTAGAATCTTCAACCGAGGGGTTGGGGAACCTAACAAAGAAAAGGAACTTCAGACAGAAGCTCCCGATCCATCAGTCGGTCAATCCAGTAATCCTGACCATTCGAAAAACGATGATGAGATGCTGAAGATCATCCAAAGGAGTGAATACAACATTGTCGATCAGCTGTTACAGACTCCTTCAAAGATCTCGGTATTATCACTGTTTCTCAGTTCGGAAGCGCACAGGGAGGCTCTACTGAAAGTTTTGGAGCAAGCCTTTATGGAACAGGATGTAACAGTCAAACAGTTTGATAGTATTGTCTCTAACATCACTTCCTGCAAGAATTTGGGATTTAGTGATGAGGAATTACCTGAATAGGGTCGTCGTCATAACATGGCGCTCAATATCACAGTTAACTGCCAGGACGATGCATTAGCCAGCGTACTGGTAGACATAGGGTCAGCCCTGAATGTTATGCCGAAGTCCACTTTGATGCAATTATCATTCAAAGGCCCTCCGATGAGAATCAGCGAGGTCGTCGTCAAAGCGTTCGACGGATCCAGAAAAATAGTTATCGGCAAAGTTGATCTTCCCATAACTATTGGTCCTCACACTTTCCAAGTCACTTTCCAGGTCATGGACATCCGGGCAACGTACGGTTGTTTATTAGGAAGACCTTGGATACATCAAGCTGGAGCGGTTACTTCAACCCTCCACCAAAAGCTAAAATTCGTCAAGAACGATCAACTTGTCACAGTTTGTGGGGAACAAGCCTTGCTTGTGAGTAACTTGTCATCATCTACTGGTATAGAACCCGAGGAGGTTATTGGAACTCAGTTCCAAGCACTGTCGGTGAGCGAGAACAATCAGTTCAAAGAAGGAACTTCTATTTCTTCATACAACGATGCTATCAAAGCGGTCGAGAGTACCGATACAACAGGATGGGGACAGCTTGTCATTCCTATTGACAATAAAACAAAGAAGGGTCTTGGTTTTTCTGCAACCTGTACCCAGACAGCTGCCAACGATGAAAGTCTTCATTCCCTTCAGAACTTCTTCCACAATGGAGGTTTCCTTCACCCAGTGTCTCAAATAGTCCATGCTATCAATAAGGAGGATCCCTCCGACACAGATGAAGAATGGAAGTCCTATCTTAACAAGGACGGTTATATGTCTCAGGAAGAGGTGCCTATGCCATTTTGCTATCCCGCACAGAGTCCGAAATTTATACCACGATCATATGTCGAAATGATATACGAAGATTGTGATCCGGAAGGATACCGTGCTCTGCGAAATTCATTAGAGGAGGACACTCTGATGAAAGACAACTTTGACCACAATTACTATGGCCCGATGGATGGCCTGCCAATGTGGCAGCCTTACCCAGGAAATTTGGGGCAAGAGAGTCAGCCGAACAATGAAAATCAGCTGACCGTCATTGAACAGAATACCTGTGTCCCCACCATGTCATGGTATCAACACTCAGGTCATTCAGAAACTACTCAACATGAAGATGAATTCGCAACGTTTGCAGGACCTGAATTCATCAACTATGCTTTTCTCGAGGTCAACGTCATCGAGAGAGATAACTCCTCTAGTTCGAAAGAAGTATGGTACACCTTGGGACAACCGAGTGGAAAATACGACTATATGGTCAAGTACACCGCTCCCGAAAGCTCTCGTATCAGGCTCAAAGATATCCAGCCTACTGGATGGGGAGATACAGCTGAGAGCACAAATACTATGCAAAATACAACTGAGGAATTCTCCTACGACAATTCTGCCTGGGAGACAGATTCCAATGATCGTACTCCACCAGAAATCAGCGTTATTTCTGAAGACAAATCAAGGAAGGTATCAGACGTTGTGATTCACCGAGGAGTTTGCCGCCAATGGGTTGTTGTCGATGTTCCGAAGATCGTTCACCAGTCAAAGTAATTGCCATCTTTTAACCTTTCACCCTGCCCAGGTGAAACGGATGTTTTGATAGGGCTCACTTTCTGTAAATTTCCCTCTTCGCTTCGCCCAAAGCGACAGAGTTTTGTTTTATAGGGTTGTAGTTTCAAGAATCGACTTGTTCATTAATAAAATAACGTCGTTCTGTAATTTCCGCATTAATTGTTGTTTTCTCTTTTTGCTTTTTTAGAAAATGGTAATCCTAAAAAACAATTTAAAAATAAAAACAAGCAGTAAAAAAAAAATATACACTGTACACACTTTTGCATTTTCTCTATCTCTTCTAAACATGAATCATCACATCATGCAGATTGCTTTTTTTAAACCCAGTTGAAACATACGATCTGATGCCTTCGCCTAACTTTGAGTTCCCGATATTTGGGGCTGAAGAAAAAGTTGACAACGAAATTCCAGAAGAGATCTCCCGACTACTTAGACAAGAGGAAAGGTCCATTGAACCTCACAAAGATCCGTTGGAAATGATCAATGTGGGTTCGGAAAAAGAGAGAAAAGAAATCAGGATTGGGGCACTGCTCAGTCCAACTGCCAGAGAGGGTTTGATAAAGCTTCTCAAAGAATTCCCCGATGTATTCGCTTGGTCCTATCAGGATATGCCAGGGTTGGATACCAGCATCGTGGAACATCACTTACCATTAAGATCGGAATGTCCGCCAGTAAAACAGAGGTTGAGACGCACTCACCCGGACATGGCCATCAAAATCAAAGAAGAGGTACAGAAACAGATTGACGCGGGTTTCCTCGCCACATCAGAATATCCTCAATGGTTAGCCAACATTGTACCCGTTCCCAAAAAGGATGGAAAGGTCAGAATGTGTGTTGATTATAGGGATCTGAACAAGGCAAGTCCAAAGGACGACTTTCCTTTACCACACATTGACATGCTGGTAAACAGCACAACAAAGTTCAAAATTTTCTCCTTCATGGATGGATTCTCGGGCTATAACTAGATCAAAATAGCGCCGAAAGACATGGAGAAAACTTCATTCATTACCCCATAGGGTACCTTTTGTTACAAGGTAATGCCGTTCGGTTTGAAGAACGCCCGGGCAACCTATCAAAGGGCCATGACTACTCTTTTTCATGACATGATACACAAAGAAATCGAGGTATATGTCGATGATATGATCGCAAAATCAAAAACAGAGAGTGAGCACGTTGAACATCTATCAAAATTGTTCGAACGTCTAAGAAAATTCAAGCTCCGCTTGAATCCTAACAAGTGCACCTTCGGTGTCCGTTCAGGGAAACTACTAGGGTTCATCGTCAGCCAGAAAGGAATTGAGGTTGATCCTGACAAGGTCAAGGCCATTCAAGAAATGCCTTCTCCGAGAACTGAGAAACAAGTCAGAGGATTCTTGGGACGTTTGAACTACATCTCCAGATTCATATTCCTCATGACCACGACATGTACGCTGATTTTCAAATTACTCAAAAAGAACCAGGACTGTGTTTGGACAGAGGACTGCCAAACCGCCTTCGACAGTATTAAGGAATACCTGTTGAATCCGCCGATTCTATCACCTCCAGTGGAAGGAAGACCACTGATCATTTACCTCACAGTCCTAGAGGACTCAATGGGATGTGTACTTGGCCAACAAGATGAAACCAAACGGAAAGAGTCTGCCATCTACTATCTGAGCAAGAAGTTCACCGACTGCGAGACTCGGTACATGATGCTTGAGAAAACTTATTGCGTTTTGGCTTGGGCAGCCAAACGTCTTCGCCAATACATGATTCGTCATACTACTTGGTTGATCTTCGAAATGGATCCAATCAAGTACGTCTTCGAAAAACCTGCTCTCACGGGAAGAGTTGCCCGTTGGCAGATGTTGTTATCAGAATATGACATAGAGTACCATGCTCAGAAAGCCATTAAAGGAAGTATTTTAGCCGATCATTTGGCTCATCAACCGATTGACAATCAAGAATCAATTGGGTTTGACTTCCCAGACCAAGATGTCATGTATCTAAAAATGAAAGAATGCGATGAACTGCTACCTAGTGAAGGGCCAGAACCAGGTTCCCAATGGGGACTTATCTTTGACGGAGCAGTTAATCATTATGGAAACGGAATTGGGGCATTAATTGTTACCCCTCAGGGTACCCACATTCCTTTCACCGCTCGACTTACGTTCAAATGTACAAACAACGAGGCCGAATACGAAGCTTGTATTATGGGTCTCGAGGAAGCAATTGATTTAAGGATCAAAAACTTAGACATATATGGCGACTCAGCCCTGGTTATCAATCAGATAAAAGGAGATTGGAGCATATACCAATCAGGATTGATTCCTTACAAAGACTACGCAAGAAGGTTGCTACCTTTCTTCAACAGAATTGAGTTTCATCATATCCCTCGTGATGAGAATCACATGGCTGATGCATTAGCCACTATCTCTTCCATGATTAGTGTAGGTCAATGGAATGACATACCTAAGATCGACATCATGCGCCTTGAACGGCCCGCTTACATCTTCGCGATCGAAGCGGTCATAGACGACAGACCTTGGTATCATGATATCAAACGCTTCCTTCAGAAACAAGAGCACCCACCTGGGGCATCCAGGAAAGACAGAAAAAGCCTCAGAAGATTGGCTGGAAACTTCATCCTGAGCGGTGACACTCTTTATAAGAGAAATTTTGACATGGTCTTGCTCCGATGTGTAGACAGACCAGAAGCAGAAATGCTGATGAAAGAAATCAATGAAGGATCCTTTGGCACTCATGCCAACGGACACACAATGGCGAGAAAAATTCTCAGAGCAGGGTACTAATGGTTGACCATGGAATCTGACTGCTACAAGTACATGAGGAGGTGTCACAAATGTCAGATATACTCCGACAAAATTCATGTACCGCCATCACATCTCAAAGTTCTTTCTTCCCCGTGGCCTTTTTCCATATGGGGAATCGACATGATTGGCATGATTGAGCCCAGGGCTTCAAACGGACATCGGTTAATTCTAGTAGCCATTAACTATTTCACCAAGTGGGTCAAAGCAACGTCATTCGCCAATGTAACCCGACAAGTGGTGGTCCGATTTATCAAAAACAATATCATCTGCAGTTATGGTGTTCCGAGCCAGATCATTACTGATAATGGATCTAACTTGAACAATAAGATGATGAAAGAGTTGTGTGCTGAGTTCAAGATCGAACACCATAACTCATCTCCCTACCGACCCAAGATGAATGGAGCGGTAGAAGCGGCTAACAAGAACATCAAGAGGATTGTTCAGAAGATGGTTGTAACCTACAAAGACTGGCACGAGATGCTACCCTTTTCTCTTCATGGTTATCGCACATCTGTCCGCACTTCAACAGGGGCTACCCTTTCTCTCTAGCAGTGCTCCCCATAGAAGTAGAGATCCCATCAATCCGAGTATTGATGGAAGCTAAGCTCACCGAAGCTGAATGGTGTCAAAGCCAACACGACGAACTGAATCTGATCGAAGAAAAGAGAATAACGACACTATGCCATGGTCAATTGTATCAACAGAGAATGAAAAAGGCGTTCGGCAAAAAGGTCCGACCTGGCATCTTCAGGAAAGGAGACCTTGTGCTCAAGAAGATACAATCATTTCTCACTGACTCCCGGGGCAAGTGGACTCCGAATTATGATGGCTCCTATGTGGTCACGAAAGCTTTCTCAGGCGGCGCCTTGAGACTTGCAACCATGGACGGAGAGGAATTTGCCTACCCCACGAATGTTGATGTAGTAAAAAAATACTTCGCCTAAACTAAAAAAAAAATGTCTCGGTGGATTGAAAACCCGAAAGGGCGGTCCAGGCAAAAGTTAGAGACAGCAAAAAAAAATAAAAAAATAAAAAATCATCCCGATGGATTGGAATCATCATAGTACAATCCAGGAAAAAGTTAGGGATAATTGCAAGTAACTATGTTCAACAGAGGCAGGTCCCTCAGCAGCAGTTACACCATCCATCGGAGGAAAACTCCAGTCAAGGTCATCTTCGACAGAAGCTCAAAATGCCCTGAATTCAAAGTTGGTAGAAGGATAACGGTCGTTATGTTTCAACGTTGCCCTTTTCCCTGTAAATTACCATTTTCTAACTTTGTAAATACTCTTTGGAATCACGTGTTTGGCTGATCTCCATCTTATCAATAAAATTTGTACCATTATGCTTTTGTTTGTAATTCTTATTTGTTTTAGCTTTACAGAACGACGTTGTTAACATGATTAACGATTCTTGAAATAAAACAAAAATGAATTTACTTGTTAAAACTTTTTCTGCTTTTTAATGAAGACGGTAATTTCTTTTGATTGTTGAACATCAGAAGAACATCGGCCGCTTCTCCAGAAGTAATCGAACCTCAAAGTACGGAATCAAAGTACTCCTTCTACGCCAGTACGCCTGAATGAAGGGATCAACTGTGTCAGAGACCTTGTTTCATCTGAAACATCTCGACCGAGTTCTCATCTCTTAAGCCCGATCAACATAGCTCCCAACAGGGACTATCTCTCCTAAGAAAGGCAGAATTGCTATCTTGAACCAGTGGTACTTCTTCGCCCCGCAATGGCCGAGTATCCAGTCGTGTTCATCTTTTAGTTTGTATGTCGCGTCAGTTTTGTCAGCATATACATACATGCATCATGCATTATTGATTTACATTCACAGTCATATTGCATCACTATCACTCTAGTCGGTCCTTTCCTCATCAGGAAATGTTAAGTCTGAACAATCTCTCTCCTCCAGTTTTATTTCTGGATTGAAGTTGGGTCCTCGACCACTTTGATAACTTGAACCTCTGAAAGACCAGAGAGCCCTCAGTTAACATCACTCTTCGCCATTGAAGATGATATCCTTGTTTTCCCGGATTAAAGAAAATCCCGAGAGAAAGCCTCCTAAATCGGAGATTCGGCAGTACGGTAGTTTTTCTCCGAAAAACCCACTGATGAAAAGGTCATCGGCACCTCAAAATTGGATCACATCATATGGAATTTCTCTGAGAAGATCTCCGAGAAAAGTATGATGTAAAGACCCCGAACGAAAGCAGTCTCTCAAGAGACTTGTTTTCCCCAGTAGATTCGACAAATGGCGTCTCCAAACAGAGAAGTTTGTGCACCTCTACAACTCAGAAGGCTGGGTTCCCCAGCAAGTCTGACATCAAAACTTTTCCACTCAAATGGCATCTCCCCAGGAAAATTCGGCGAGAAGTTTAAGGAAAACCGCTACGAATAGCGTCCCCTGTCAATAAAGTTTACTGACAAAAGAAACTAAAACCGGTTCCTTGGTAGGAAACCAGGATCGAGGGGAAGTTTACATCAGAAACTAAGACCATTTCCTTGGTAAGAAACCAGGATCGAGGGGAAGTTTACATCAGAAACTAAGACTAGTTCCTTGGTAAGAAACCAGGATCGAGGGGAAGTTTACATCAGAAACTAAGACCAGTTCCTCGGTAGGAAACCACGATCGAGGGGAGGTTTACATCAGAAACTAAGACCAGTTCCTTGGTAGGAAACCAGGACCGAGGGGAGGTTTTAATCAGAAACTGAGACCAGTTCCTTGGCTGAAGACCAGGATCAAGGGGAAGTTTTACCTTTTCTAGGCATCATCGCTTAGCTAAAAAAAGATGAATGCGTAAGCTATCATTCATAACCACCATCAAAATTTCTGGTATTCCGATATTTAATCCTCTTGCACCCCGAATGCCCGAATACCTTCGCCATTCACACCTTCGTGTCCAAGAAGATTAAATAGGGGCATCTGTCATACCCCAAATTTTGACCACTAAGATTTCCCATCATTGTAAAAATCATCATCACAATATGGAGGAACCATCGTACTTCATCAGTCTCCCCAAAGATGGGTGAGCATCCACTACAATCAAAATTAGGGTTTCAAGCCCTCTCAGAGCCTTAGACAAAGGATCAATCAAGGAATGACATAATATTCAACTTTTCTAACCTCTCAAACATCCAAAATGGATCAAAAGGGCTCCCACTTCAAGGATCAAGCACAAAGCTGCTCCCTTCTAGGTGGATCAAGTCTCAAGATCGACAGTGTCACCAAATTAGGGTTTTGGTCGACCAGGGCCTCCAGATGGAAATTTTTCATCTGGGCACAAGCCAATGATCCAAAACATAACCTAATATACTTCATGGGACCTCATGGACCCAATCATCAAGTCAATTTTGCCTCAGGGGATGCATTCATCAAAAATCAGGAATTAGGGTTTCTTTACCTAATTCACCCATAAGTTGACTTTTAGGGCAAATCATGAGCCAAGACCTCAAGAGAGGGTTTGAGGGTCTCTAATGAACTATATTGATCCATTTGGAACAATGGATTAATCCAAGAAGCTTGAGCAACAAGTCTCAATTTCATCTGCACCACAATTAGGGTTTCGCGAGGAAAGTCAATTGTAACTTTGACTTTTGACCAGGACATGCTCCCAAGCCCTAAGACATGATTCAATATACCCTATGACGCCCATGGAACATGTCCATCAAGCTTGATTTAGGTCAAGGACATGATTTCCTGAAGAATTGCACAGTTTGGAATTCATCTGATAAAAAGTCAACTGTGCACAAAAGTCAACTTTGACTTTTTGAGATTTTTCACCAAAATGTATTTTTAACCCTAAAATGATGTTAATGTATGATTTGAATCCTCATTCATCAAGAAAAATCAAAGAAAGTGGGATAACTTGTAAAAGGGGTAACCATAAAAACTTAGAAAAATTTCTAAGTTATGGAAAAAGTGACACTAATGTGCCAACTTTGGAGGACCATAACTCCTAAACCACAAGGCCATTTTTCCCCATTCAAAGCTTGATTTGTAGATCTCATTGCCCTCTACAAAAGCTTCATACTGACCTATGTCCAAATTCCTCATGGATTTTGAGTTATGGAGTGATCAAAATCAAGAAAATTCACTTTGTTCCAACACTTAGTGAAAATTTCACTAAGTCAGATTTTACCCTACTTTTTGCCAAATGTAGGGGGATTTTTCACTTGGATTCAAAAGAGATCAAAACCAAACATGTTCAAACAGTTGTTGTATTATGTAAGGGCTTTCCAAAATGGCCAAGAACATTACCAAATTCAATTTGAGTCATGAGATATGACATTGGCAAGTTGCCTTGTTGAAATCTGTCAAGGCAAGGCAGATTTTGCATTTTTGCTCGATTTGCCAAAATCAGCCAAATCCAAATGCTCCTATCCACTTGGACACCTCTGAGGATTGAATCTAAAGGGGACAATCACTGACCCAAGCCTCTAAAGTCTTTGGAACATGAAATAGCATGTTGAACCTAGAATTGCCAAAATAGGGACAAGACTCCAATTTTGGATTGGAGCATTCAATGGAAGCATCAAGGTGGCATGGACTGAGCCATTCTCAACTGTATTCAATCAAGACTTATCTAAGACCAAGGGAACCAGCAGCCTGTGCCCTAACCTCTAGTCAATGGCTAGAGAAGACTTGGATTTTCATTTGCCAACATTGGCCAAACCTACTCAGCAGTTGCCATTCACTATTCATTGCAAAACAAACTTTCTCTACTATAAATAGAGCTCAATTGTGATCAGTTTGAGTACACCAAAGCCATCAAACAGATGATTTCCTCAAAATCTCTTCTTTCCCTCCAATTTTTTCTTCTAAGGCAAGTCACTATCGGATTTTGAGCTTGAGAGCTTTTCTAATCAAACCAATCACTCACACACCTCACATACATCATATAGAAGTGATCCAAACACTCACATAACATCTGGAACACATATTTCACAAAATCACCAGCCAATTACTCAAGTTCTTGACAGTTTTGCAGTTGAGGTACCATCTTCAGCTCCAAACCATTTCAATCCATTCCAAGCATTCATACACACTCCATGGCACCTAGGGAAGCTATCCAGATCATTGGAACCTAGCTGTAACACCTCCAACACCAATCACGATCACCAGCTGCAAGTGGTAAGCATGAGCTCTTCTAACTCTATGATCCATGCAATTTTTGTTGCACAATAATTTGGCCATATGTTCATAATCATGCATGGAATGTTTCCCCTCAATTAATTGCATTGTTTGAATCGTGTATCAAAAATCCTAGCCTTCATGCAGAAATTAGGGTTCTTGAGGATTTTTCATGATTTCTTGTTATATGTTTAATTTAAATGAAATTAAATACCATAGACATGATCGTGAGGTTGAAACGAGTTGATTGGTATGTGAATTGCATGATATGATTAAATATTCAGTGAGATTGGAGAGAAAATGCAAATCTGGCCAAAAATGAAAAAACGCGTGTGTTCTTGCCTTTGTTCTTGGCGCCATTTTCCAATATTTGAATATTTGAATTTTGTGATTTTATTTAATTGATTCAAAAATTAATTTCTCTCTGAGTTTTAATGATTTTGAGTTGATTCTTTTTTTAATAATTCACAAAAATGTTAAAATATTTTATTTTCACAAAAAATCCCAAAAATATTATTTATTTTGTATAATTGATATTTTTGCAAAGAATTAATGTTTTAATTGTTTTTAACATTTAAAATATTTTTTCCACCTTGATTTTGCAACTTTTAATGCTTTCTAATTATTTTGTAGGTCAATACTTAATTTTTGAAGCATTAATCCAAGATCACAATTTGTTTTTCCTATGTTAAACAATTTTGATCATTTTAATTGAATTTTCATTCAATTAAAACACATTTTGAAAACAAATTAGGGTTTTTGGATTAATTCAACCCTCATAAATCATTTTCAAAACACTTTGGGCCTCTAATAGAGTGTAAGACCCAATCCTTTTTTTGACCAAATCATTTTTGGGCCTCAGTATATTGTATAAGTCCCGATACCGTAAAAAACAAACGGTGTGATCGTCGCCTTTTTCAAAACAAAAAAACCTTGGGCCTACCCTCGAGTAGTAAGACCCATTTCTTTTCTTAAAAAAATTTGGGCCTCTATTAGAGTGTAAGACCCAACCCCCTGTGTACAGAAAACTTTTTGGGCCTCATTCGTTGTATAAGTCCCACTGTACATTTTCGACTAAACAACGCGATCGTCGCCATTTTAAAATTAACCAACTGGGCCTCTCCTTGAGCTATAAGACCCATTCAAAACTTTTGGGCCTCTAATAGAGTGTAAGACCCAATCCCCTTTTAACCAAAACATTTTGGGCCTCAGATATTGTATAAGTCCCTTCGCGTTAAAAAAAAATCTCGGCGCGATCGCCATTTCAAAACGGAAAAACAAACTGGGCCTACCCTCGGGTTATTAGCCCCACTCTTTTTCTTTAAACTTTTTGGGCCTCTTGAGAGAGTGTAAGACCCATCCCTTTGTACAGAAAACTTTTTGGGCCTCAGTCACTTGTATAAGTCCCTCTGTACAAATTCAACAGTGCGTTCACTGATAAAACCCTGGGCCTCTCCTTGAGTTGTAAGCCCCAAATTTTTCTTTTTCAAAGCACTTTCTCCTTTGATTTTGAATATACTGTTGTTTTCAATCTGTCTTTGTTGAACAACTAACCAAATAGCATGGAAGCTCTACAACCGAGTAAGTGGTTATTGCTTTCATTTACCGCTTTCATATACATATAACTGTATTGTGGGGCTGTTTCACTATAAGTCTTCTTTCATAAACTCATATCAACTGTGTAATAATAGTATAGATATTTAGAGTTTCCCCGGCAACTACGTCTAGAACTAGGTGACGCCGTTTCGTTTATTCATAGAAATAGACAACTAGATCCCCAATAGGATCACCAGATACAGTCTTCTCTTCGGCTGTCCTCATTAAGAATTGTCAAGAAATTATAGTCCCAGAGATGAATGTATTCTCCGTGAATGGCATCTTTGAGTTTCTTCCAAATTCTCGAACTTTCCTGACTTGATCTGTTCCTTGTGAATAGCTTGCCTTGAATTTCTCGGGGTTTGGGGACCCACGGGCTTCTTAAAAGCATCGGCCTCCTCTTGGGCATAGTACAAGGACCCACAGGCTTCCTAAAAGCAACTCGCCTCCTCTTGGGCTTAGTACAAGGACCCGCCGGCTTCTTAGAAGTATTCACAGCCTCCTCTTAGGCTTCGTATAATGATCTCTTCCTCCGGGAATGATAGCCTCCTCCTGGGCTTCGTACAAGGACCTCTCGGCTTCTTAAAAGTTTCCAGCCTCCTCTTGGGCTTCGTACAAATTGTCCCGACGACCTCCTAGAGGTATAGGAATAAAACTTAATCGTCTGCATAGAACAGTCCTTTCAAAGAGTCTACTACTGTTTCTCGAAGCATAGTACAAAAGATGAAACTCTAGACTTGGAGAGTCCGACGACCTCCTAGAGGTATAGGAATAAAACTTAATCGTCTGCATAGAACAGTCCTTTCAAAGAGTCTACTACTGTTTCTCGAAGCATAGTACAAAAGATGAAACTCTAGACTTGGAGAGTCTAATCTCCTTGAGTCTCAAAGACATTCTCAAGTGACCCCTTCGTTAAATAGGAAGAAAACCCATAGACTCAGACAGTCTCGATACCCTTCAGATTTTCCACTTCCTTAAAGAACAGGAATAACCCAGATCCTCGAATCAAATCCTTGAGTACAATGTTGCTCATATAAGAACTGATTTTCTCTTTAAATCTGCATACTGGACCTGTCACTCAACTGAAACAGTAACCATAGCCTCCTCTTAGGCTTTGTATAATGATCCTTCTCCAATGAAGTCCAGCCTCCTTTTGGGCTTTATACAATAATTCTCCCCAGCGGAGTCAAACAACATTTACCCTCTTTCTCGGGCTTTGTACGAGACACATAAGAGACTTCCTCGTTGAGTCAATCACCCTTTTGCCTCCATCTCGGGCTTCGTATGAGATACAAAATAAAAACTCTCTTGTTGAGTTAAATAGCCTCTATCTCGGGCTTCATACGAGATACCAAAAGATTCCCTCGTTGAGTCAAAACCTTTTAGCCTCTCTCTCGGGCTTTGTACGAGACACATATTAGCCTCCTCTTAGGCTTTGTATAAGAAAACCATTGGTTGATCCAATCAACCTTTTAGCATCAAAGTTGTGCCTCGTTCACAGTACACAAACATCAACAACTCCTTCCCCCTCATCTAATCGCTGTAAGCGGTAAGCCTCTGGATCATCTACATCCATGCCACTGTCCCTCTTTTTGCATGAGAAATTCCTAAGGAAAGATAGCATTGCTATAAACTGAGTTAAAGTCTTCTCCTTCAGGTTAAAATCCCCTATAAAGGAAATTATGGCATTGTCGGATTCACAAATCCCGGTTAAAGTAATCCTCTTTTACAGTCAGTCACCCAACAGTTGTGACAAGCAGACCCCTTTAGAGATGACAAATTCTCTCTAAGGTCAACACCTTCAGCTTCACATCTTGGGCTTTAAACAAGATACAAATCACCTTTCGCTTCATGTCTTGGGCTTTGAACAAGACACCAAAACAACCATTTCCTCCCATAGAATAGGAGGAACTACGAACGCTCTGATTTCCCTGTTTCGGTAAACGAGAATACGTAGGCATAAGATTGAAAGAAAAATATTAGCGAGCACACTAAAAAAAAACCCAAAATCCCATACTTTCATACATTCGTCCTAACATCCTAACCGATAGCCTAAAGTACCCCTTGTTAACAAAATAACCTAGGAGAAACCCCGAATCTTTGTAGCATCTGTAAACCAACAGTTTTGACTATTTAATCTCAGTATGCAAGCAGGGTTAATTAGAGACATCTATTTCCCTTCCTTCATCAGCTTTAATAGGATAAAAAAAGAATCGAGCTGTAGTACCAGAGCGATTGTGCTTCGCAACCACATCCAAAAATCCCTCGCTACACAACTTTGTAGTTTTATTCCTATTTTTCTTTTTATCCCTAAATTTTGCCCGAACCCTTTCTTTTTATGGTTCGCCGGGATGCCCCTTTTTTGCCTGGACTTTCTTTTTGTGTCCAGCGGGTCTTTTTTATGCAAAGTATTTTTTGACTACGTCTGCGTTCACAGGGGACGTAAAATCTTCGCCATCCATAGTTGAGAGTAATAAGGCTCCACCAGAGAAAACCTGTCTTACTACATATGGCCCTTCGTAGTTTGGAGTCCATTTGCCTCTGTGATCTGTCTAAGGAGGGAGGATCCTTTTCAAAACCAATTCACCAGCCTGAAAACACCGAGGATGGACTTTCTGATTAAAGGCTTTCTTCATCCTGCTCTGATACAACCGACCATGTGCAATGGCTGCCAATCTCTTCTCTTCAATAAGGTTCAGTTGATCCAGTCTGGAACGCACCCACTCAGCTTCATCAAGCTTCACATCTGCCAGAATTCTTAAAGAAGAAATCTCAACCTCTAGTGGTAGAACTGCTTCCATACCATATACTAATGAGAAAGGAGTTACCCCAGTTGATGTGCGTACCGACGTATGATAACCGTGTAAAGCATAAGGCAACATCTCATGCCAGTCCTTTTAGGTCACTACCATCTTTTGCACAATCTTCTTGATGTTCTTATTCGCTACTTCAACAACCCCATTCATCTTCGGACGATAGGGAGAAGAATTGTGATGTTCAATCTTAAAGTTCTGACATAGCTCCTTCATCATCTTGTTATTCAAATTTGAACCATTATCAGTAATGATTCTCTCCGGGACTCCATACCGGCAGATGATGTCCTTCTTGATAAATCTGGCTACCACTTGTCTGGTGACGTTGGCGAACGAGGTTGCCTCTACCCACTTCGTGAAATAATCGATGGCAACCAAAATGAAACGATGCCCATTGGAAGCAGTTGGCTCAATCTTTCCGATCATATCAATGCCCCACATAGCAAATGGCCAAGGTGATGACAACACATTCAGAGGAGTAGGCGGCACCTGCACCTTATCAGCATAAACCTGGCATTTATGACATTTTCGGGCGTATTTGAAACAATCAGATTCCATAGTCATCCAATAATACCTCGCTCTCAGCAGTTTTCTGGCCATAGCATGCCCATTGGCATGAGTACGGAAAGATCCTTCATGAACTTCCTCCATTAACAGGTTTGCCTCGTGTTCATCAACAAAACGTAGCAAGACCATGTCAAAATTCCTTTTGTATAGCACATCGTCCTTTGTCAGAAAGAAATTTCCCGCCAACCTCCTCAGAGTTTTCTTGTCTTTGGTGGATACACCTTCTGGATACTCTTGACTCTTCAGAAAAACCTTGATATCATGATACCAAGGTTTGCCATCTCACACATCTTCAATTATAAACACAAAAGCTGGCCTATCCAAGCGCATGATTCTGATCGAAGGAGTTTCATTCCACCGATTCACCTGATACATCGAAGACAACGTCGCCAACGCATCGGCCATCTGATTCTCCAACCGGGGTATATGATGCAAATCAATTCTGTCAAAGAAAGGTAACAACCTCCTGGCATAGTTGTTATAAGGAACCAAGTTTGCTTGACGAGTTTCCCATTCTCCAGTGATATGATTAACCACCAACGCGGAATCACCATAGACATCGAGGTTCTTGATTCTCAAATCAATCGCTTCTTCCAACCCCATAATGCATGCTTCATACTCTGCCTTATTGTTGGTGCATATGAACGCTAATCGGGCAGTGAAAGGTATATGAGAACCTTTTGGAGTTGTAATGACTGCCCCGATTCCGTTACCGTATGAGTTGACAACCCCATCAAAGACCAGCTTCCATTGGGATCCAATTTCTGGCCCTTCATCAGGTAGAGGCTCTTCACAGTCTTTCATCTTCAGATACATAATGTGCTCATCAGGAAATTCAAACTTCATCGGTTAATAATCCTCAATTGGTTGTTCAGCGAGATATTCTGACAAAACACTTCCCTTAATGGCCTTTTGGGAAACATATTAAATATCATATTCCGTCAGAACCATCTGCCAACGGGCTATTCTTCCAGAAAGCGCCTGCTTCTCAAACACATATTTTATTGGATCCATCTTCGAAATCAAGAGGGTTGTGTGGTTTAACATATACTGCCTCAAATGCTTAGCTGCCCAAGCGAGTGCACAACATGTTTTCTCCAGCATTGAGTACCTTGACTCACAATTAGTAAATTTCTTACTCAGGTAGTAGATGGCATGCTCTTTTCTACCTGACTCGTCGTGTTGACCGAGCACACACCCCATTGAGCTCTCAAGAACTGTAAGATACATAATCAATGGCCTTCCTGGCACTGGCGGCATAAGGACCGGAGGTTCCTGCAAATATTCTTTTATTTTTCGGACGCCTTTTGACAATTATCGTTCCACCTGACCTCTTGATCTTTTCTTAACAACTTGAATATTGGTTCACACGTGGCTGTAAGGTGAGAGATGAATCTAGCAATGTAGTTCAACCTCCCTAAGAAACCACGAACCTCCTTTTCTGTTCTTGGTTCAGGCATTTCTTGAATGGCTTTTACTTTATCAGGGTCCACCTCGATACCTTTTTCGCTGACAATAAAACCTAGTAACTTTCCAGATCTCACCCCGAAGGTGCACTTGTTCGGATTCAACCTCTGTCTGAACTTTCTCAACCTCTCAAACAGTTTCTAAAGATTCACTAGATGTTCTTCCTCCGTCTGTGACTTCGCAATCATGTCATCAACATAGACCTCGATCTCCTTGTGAATCATATCATGAAAGAGAGTCACCATCGGCCGCTGATATGTTGCCCCAGCATTTTTTAATCCAAAGGGCATCACTTTGTAACATAATGTTCCCCACGGTGTTATGAACATTGTTTTCTCCATGTCCTCTGGGGCCATCTTGATTTGGTTATACCCAGAGAAGCCATCCATGAAGAAAAACACAGAATACTGAGCGGTATTGTCCACTAACACGTCAATGTGAGGAAGCGGGAAGTCGTCTTTTGGGCTTGCTCTATTTAGATCTCTATAATCAATGCACATCCTAACCTTTCCGTCCTTCTTAGGTACAGGCACAATATTAGCAACCCACGGAGGATAATTCATTACAGCAAGAAACCCAGCACCTAACTATTTCTGAACCTCTTCTTTAATCTTGACAGACATCTCTGGTTCCGTCCTTCTCAGTTTCTTCTTAACCGGAGCACATCCTTCTTTGAGCGGCAGTCGGTGTACCATGATGTTATTGTTGAGCCCAAGCATGTCTTGGTAAGACCAGGCGAAGATATCCACATACTCTCGGAGCATTTCAATCAATCTTCCCTTGACAGTGTCTTCCAAAGCAGCCCCAATCCGTACCTCTTTCTTTGCGTCCTCGGTTCCCAAGTTAACACCTCGATTTCCACCTGATGAGGCAGAATGACCTTCTCCTCTTGTTTTAACAGCCTGGCTAATTCCTCTGGTAAGGCACAATGTTCATCAGTCCCCTCTTCAGCCTGATATAGGGATTATGGAAGTCATATCGAGCCATAGCTGAATCATGATGGGTGGAATCTGAACAAGAAAACCTGCATGATTGATGATATATGTTTATTATGGATGCATCAAACAAAACACATTGCCATTTTGCTGTGATTTTAATGCAAAAACAAAAAAACAGAAAAACAGGGATCAAAACATTTGAATGTGAAAACGTCCTTTATTAATGATAAAGAAAAAGCATACAAAAACATTCAAGCCCTACAAACAAGAATCACTACGTCTTGGGCAGAACGTAGGATTAACAGAGATGACAAACAGAAGCAATTACTCTGGTCCGGTCACTTGGATAACTCTCTCCGACGACCAGTTGCGAAGGCTTTGACCTGGGACACATGGGCGGATCCAACTATCCATATCACAATCACTATCCCCATCCTCCTCAATAGCATTGACTCTGTCGAAGAAAACACCAGCACTAGTGAAACGGACTAGGCCATAGAACTTGGGAGGCTCTTCAGGACGTCTGAGTGGCTTATAACCCAGTCCATGAGTATTTCGCTTTTCTTGGACATCAATAATCTGGACCCACTTTCGTGAACCGTCGACTTCAACCACGGCCCGAGCATCTCTGAAAGAAGACATAGAAATCTCCGGCTGATGTACCACTGTAGGCTGAACCACTTTAGAATGGCTACCTTCCTTGAGAGGCTTCTCAGTGATCTTCACTGCTTCGAAACCCTGACATAGAGTTTCATGTATTTCACCATCTACCTCCACATATTTGAAAGTAGATAGATGGCTTCTCATAATATCCTTTTCTCCACAAACCGTCACCACATGCCCTTCTACCATGTACTTTAACTTCTGATGCAATGTAGACATCACAGCCTCAGCACTGTGAATCCATGGACGACCTAGCAGACAGCTGTAAGTAGGTTGGATGTCCATGATATAAAAGGTAGCATCGAAAACTTCCGACCCAACCTTAATTGGTAGCACAATCTCACCGAAAACAGACCTCTTCGAGCCGTCAAAAGCGCGCACCACCAAATCACTAGGTGTGCATATCAACCCTTGGGTGTCCAACTTCATCAAGGCTTTCTTAGGCAGAACATTCAAAGAGGACCCAGTATCCAAAAGCATATGAGACATCAACGAACCACGACATTCAACAGAAATATGCAAGGCATTGTTATGGTTTCTCCCAGTTGGAGTCAAGTCAACATCAGTAAAACCCAGACCATTGCCTGCGTTGACATGGCCCACTACCCCCTCCAACTGATTAACAGAGATCTCTTGAGGTACGTAAGCAGCATTCAGTACTTTCAGCAATGCATTCCGGTGTGCCTCGGAACACAATAACAGGGACAAGATGGATATCTTGGACGGAGTCTGATGCAACTGATCAACAATCTTGTAGTCGCTCTTCCTGATTAATCTCATAAATTCTTCTACATTCTCGGAGAAAGAATTATCAACCGGCCCTGCAGTGGAGTCATTCACTACTGGTGCTTGCACAGAATTACCTACAACCTGCTTCCCTCTGTCTTGTTTAAAACTACTAGCTTGTCATTTGAAGGAATAAAGACCCTACCACTTCACGTGATAGCCCCTGACTCAATATTACTTTTGACACAAGAGTTCACTACAGAAGTTCCCACCAGTTCTTGTTTCTATCTATTGACAAACACTTCGGCCCAATAGTTCCAAGGAATGGGCTTGGTACTCTCATATGGCATGGGTCCGGGAGCTGTAATAATCACCGGTGCTGGTCTGACTGGCCCTGAAATAGTGATTGTTTTGAAAGGGATAGTAATGGTAGCAACCTCGTTTTTCCTGCTAACAACTTCTTTCTGTTGGTCATACCAGTCAAACTGCAATCGACCTTCATCTATCAGCTTTTGAATTCCTGACTTCAACAAATCACACGTATTCACTTGCGTCATACACTCCGAACAATTCTCATCACATCTGGGGGACACCCCACCCCTCAATAACCTCTCCTTTACCACCATCAGGGGAGTCCTTAATTCCTTAACATCCGTAATCAAAATTCAAAGATTCATTTTCCTCTAACACAATGTTGACCCTTGGCTCACCGTGGTTCGGTATTGGGTTCTGGATGACGTTCGACCCATCATTTGAAAAGTTAATGGCCTTTGAATCCACCAAGTCTTGGACTGCGTGCTTAAAAGCTTTGCAGTCTTCAATATAGTGTCCGGGTGCCCCAGAAGGAAAGTCACAGTGGGCGTTAGAATTATAACCCGGAGGGGGATTACCGGTGGGAGGAGGTAGAGTCCTTTTCTGGATTAACTGCAACTGTAGCAAATGCTGAAACAACTGTGAATATGGTAGAGGTGGAGTATCGAAATGTCGGTTCTGCTTAGGCCTTGGCTGATACTGACGTGTAGCCTGAGTTTGCTGCTGCTGAGGTGGAAGCGCTGCAGGAATTGTCACTGAAGCTACCTGCTGGTTATAACTCTGATGCTGCTTTCCTTTACCTCGGTGAGCCGTCACAAAATTGGTTTCCTCATTTTTCTTATAATTAGCATAGGGTTTCTTCCCCTGACCATGAGACGACCCATCACTACCTGCTACCTTCCCAGCTTTGATTCCACTTTCTAACATCTCCCCGACCATGATCAAATCAGCAAACTTTCCTGATGCGCAAGGTAATAGTTTCTCATAATAACGTCCCGACAAAGTATCCATAAACAAATTTAACATTTCCTTTTCCAACATGGGCGGCTGCACCCTTGCCGCTAGTTCACGCTATCTCTGTGCATATTCCTTGAAGCTTTCGTTATTCTTCTGGGACATATTCTATAGCTGGGTCCTGTTGGGAGCCATATCAGTGTTATATTGGTAGTGCTTGATAAAGGCCTTGACCAACTCTCTCCAATTACGGACATGACATCTCTCTAGTTGCATATACCATCCAAAGGATGCCCCAGACAGGCTATCCTAGAAGAAATGCATAAGAAATTTCTCATCTTTAGAATACGCGGCCATCTTCCTCGCGTACGCCCTGACATGCGTCTTGGGACACGTAGTACCATTGTATTTCACAAAAGTGGGCACCTAAAATTTGTATGGAATTACAACACCAGGAACCAGCCCTAAATCCTCCAGATCCATTCCTACAGAATTCTGATTCACCACTCTCCTTAATTGTTCTTCAATGAGTCTGAACCTCTGATCATTGTCAGCCTGAGGACCAGCATCCCCACCTGGCAGAGAGAAAACGTCATCTTGTTGGTCTTCGAAATGACGACCATGGATAGCACAAACACTTCCTCCTCCCACAACAGAAGGAATCACAAGCTGCTCTCCTCCGCCCGGAGGGATCACAACACCAGGAATGGGGATCTCTACGCCCATAGGACCTCCTTGAGCACCGTTACCAACAACGCCATTATGAACTCCTCCATGAAGAACCCCGTCTTCATCCACTCTTGCCACTAATGGTTGGACCAGAGTCCTCAACTGCTCTTGCCCTTGGGCAACACCTTGCATCAGCTCCATGAATTGGTCTATACGGGCCTGCATGGCAGTCATGTCAGTTTGCATCTTCTCCCTAATTCTCTTCTGATTTGATCTAGAAAAATACCGGTGAATTGGCTGATTATCAATCCTGCCTGCAACCAAATAAAGGTTAGAGAAACCCGAGACGAACACCTGCGATGCAAAAAATGATTATGATATTGCAAATGCAAATGAACATGTTTGAATATTTGCAGGGCGATCCACCCCTTGATTCCAGTTTAAAGACAAGATAGGATGAAACTGCTGCTCACAGATAAATCAGAGAAAATCACTGTCAGAGGTTACAACCCAAGATAACAATAATAAGTCTGAAAACAAAAGAAGCAAAGATCCCAGCCAACAATTCTGGTGGTGACCCGAGATACAAAGAAAAACAAACTACAAAGTATCATCAATGCGCGAGTTCTCCTCAACCATCATGATCTTGCACCCTTTAAGGACCGTTGCCTGAGTTAGAGCCTTCTCCCCTAGAACTCTTCACCTCAGCTCGTATCTTCAGCTCTTCTATGGTTGCTATGGCTTCATTGATTCGTTCCTCGACTGCGTGTCTTTAGAACATCCCTGATAAGATCTCCTCGTCTTTCTTCCTGAGCTTCGACTTCAAACTCTCGATCTAACCCAGGAACTTATCTTCTTTCTGCTTGTTGGCTGTTATTGCAATATCTCGGTAAGCGTTGAATTTGTGAATCTTTGACCAAGCTTTGGCTAGATCTTCCTTCTTGGATTTGAGGATCCTGCTAACATTTCTTAGAGCTTGCCCTACCTTTTGTCTGGCTGTGACCTCTTCAGCTAGCTCTTTTCTTTCTTAGCGAGAAGCTCTGTCTTCAACTTGGCGACATGAACAGCTTCACCCGGCTCATGCTTCAACTGGTAGATTTCTCTTTGCAGCTCACCGTTCTCCTCTCGAAGTTTCTCCTTTTCAGCCAACAGTTTGCTATACTCCTCTATCTTCACTGTGGTTGGTGGCTCAATCAACAGAGGGTACAAAGGCGGCTCCATCGGGAAAGGAAGAAGCTCATCTTCTGCCCTTTTTCGGACCCACTCCACATACGGAGAGAAAGCTTGGTTGTTACACTTCCCAAAGAAAGTCTTTCCTCTCTTAAAAACTTGTTTCCAAGCGTCCACGACTTTCCTTACCACCTCTTGGTCTGCAGTGCCATTGAAAAACAAGGATTCTCTGACATCTCGTTCCTCAGGGGGAGTCTTCAATGCATACCCAAATTGTCTGATGGAAAGGGAAGGGTTATAATTAATTCCGCCTTTCCTCCCTATTAAGGGCACATTTGGGAATCCTCCGCAGTTGTAAATGAGCTCAATCCCTAGCAAACTGTGATTAAACCAAATGATGTTGTCACCAGTCAATCCCATCAACCTCTTAGACCACTTCATAGAATCCCTTGCATCAACAAAAGCCCCAGCTTTAGGGAGATGACTGAAAAACCAAGTAGATAGGAGCGGCGCGCAGCAACTTACAGTCATTCCTCGTCTCTTTAGGTTCTTGTAGTGGACTGAATGATACACGTCACCAAGAAGAGTAGGCACGGGGTTTCTCAAGATGAAAATCCGAATTGCTTGCATGTCAACAAACTCCGAGATGTTGGGGAATAGGACAATCCCATAAATGCAAAGAGCTAGAATAACATTGAAAGCAGGCCAATTTCTCTCCTTAGCACATGAGCAGGCTTGGTCAAACAGAAACTTCAATGGGAGGCCCTTAAACCCTTACTTGTCACTGATATTGTTACTCAGAATGGATTCCCCCATGCTGTCGCGAGCGATTTTGGACGCGGTTGCGAAGCGCTATCGCTCTTTGGTGTCTACAACTCGATTCATTTTTTATCCTATTAAAGATGATGAAGGAAGGGAAATAGATGTCTCAAATTAACCCTGCTTGCAAATCGAGGTTAAACAGCGGTCTGTTAGGTTACAGATGCTACAAAGATTCGGGGTCTCTATCGGGTGTATTTTGTTAAAAGTGGCGTCGGTTTAGATGTTAGGACAGATGCTTTTTGATAGATATGTGAGAGTATGGGATTTTGGGTTTTTGTTTAGTGTGCTTGCTAAGATTTTTCTTTCAATCTTATGCCTACGTATTCCCGTTTACTGAAACAGGGAAATCAGAGCGTTCGTAGTTCCTCCTATTCTATGGGAGGAAATGGTTGTTTTGGTGTCTTGTTCAAAGCCCAAGACATGAAGCGAAAGGTGGTTTGTATCTTGATCAAAGCACAAGATGTGAAGCTGAAGGGTTTGACTTTAGAGAGAATTTGTCATCTCTAAAGGGGTCTGTTTGTCACAACTATTGGGTGACTGACTCTAAAGGAGGATTACTTTAACCGGGATACGCGGATTCTAGTAATGCCATAATTTCCTTTATAGGGGATTTTAACCTGAAGGAGAAGATTTTAACTCAGTTTAGAGCAATGCCATCTTTCCTTAGGAATTTTTCATGCTAAAAGAGGGACAGTGGCATGGATGTAGATGATCCAGAGGCTTGCCGCTTACAGCGATTAGATGAAGGGGAAAGAGTTGTTGATGTTTGTGTACTGTGAACGAGGCACAACTTTGATGCTAAAAGGTTGATTGGATCAACCAGTGGTTTTCTTATATAAAGCCTAAGAGGAGGCTAATATGTGTCTCGTACAAAGCCCGAGAGAGAGGCTAAAAGGTTTTGACTCGACGAAGGAGTCTTTTGGTATCTCGTATAAAGCTCGAGATGTAGGCTATTTGACTCAACACGAGAGTTTTTTGTATCTCGTACGAAGCCCGAGATGGAGGTTGTTGTTTGTTTGGCTCAATAAGAACCTTTTTGTATCTCGTATAAAGCCCGAGATGGAGGCGAAAGGGTGATTGACTCAACGAGGGAGTCTCTTATGTGTTCATACAAAGCCCGAGAGAGAGGCTAAACGTTGTTTGACTCCGCTGGGGAGAATCAATGTACAAAGCCCAAGAGGAGGGTAACTTCACTGGAGAAGGATCATTATACAAAGCCTAAGAGGAGGCTATGGTTACTATTTCAGTTGAGTGACAGGTCCAGTATGCTGATTTAAAGAGAAAATCAGTTCTTATATGAGCAACACTGTACTCAAGGATTTGATTCGAGGATCCGGGTTATTCCTGTTCTTTAAGGAAGTGGAAAATCCGAAGGGTATTGAGACTGTCCGAGTCTACAAGTTTCCTTCCTATTTAACGAAGGGGTCACTTGAGAATGTCTTTGAGACTCAAGGATATTAGACTGTCCGAGTCTAGAGTTTCATATTTTGTACTATGCTTTGAGAAACAGTAGTAGACTCTTTGAAAGGATTGTACTATGCAGATGACTAAGTTCTGTTCCTATACCTCTAGGAGGTCGTCGGGATAATTTGTACGAAGCTCAAGAGGAGGCTGGAAACTTTTGAGAAGCCGACGGGTCCTTGTATGAAGCCCAAGAGGAGGCTATCATTCCCGGAGGAAGAGATCATTATACGAAGCCTAAGAGGAGGCTGTGAATACTTCTAAGAAGCCGTAGGGTCCTTGTACTAAGCCCAAGAGGAGGCGGGGTTGCTTTTAGGAAGCCTGTGGGTCCTTGTACGATGCCCAAGAGGAAGCCGATGCTTTTAAGAAGCCCGTGGGTCCCCAAACCCCGAGGAATTCAAGACAGGCTATTCACGAGGAATAGATCAAGCCAGGAAAGTTCGAGAATTTGGAAGAAACTCAAAGATGCCATTCACGGAGAAAACATTCATCTCTGGGAGTAGAGTTTCTTGATAATTCCTAATGAGGACAGCTGAAGAGAAGACTGTATCTGGTGATCCTATTGGGGATCTAGTTGTCTATTTCTAAGAATAAACGAAACGGCGTCACCTAGTTCTAGATGTAGTTGCCGGAGAAACTCTAAATATCTATACTATTATTACACAGTTGATATGAGTTTATGAAAGAAGACTTACAGTGAAACAGCCCCACAATACAGTTATATGTATATGAAAGCGGTAAATGAAAGCAATAACCACTTACTCGGTTGTAGAGCTTCCATGTTGTTTGGTTAGTTGTTCAACAAAGAAAGATGAAAACAACAGTATATTCAAAATCAAAGGAGAAAGTGCTTTGAGAAAGAAAGATTTGGGGCTTACAGCTCAAGGAGAGGCCCAGGGTTTTATCAGTGTGCGCACTGTTTGAATTTGTACAGAGGGACTTATACAAGTGACTGAGGCCCAAAAAGGTTTCCTATACAAAGGGATGGGTCTTACACTCTCTCAAGAGGCCCAAAAGGTTTAAAAAAGAGTGGGGCCTATAACACGAGGGTAGGCCCAATTGATTTTTCGTTTAAAAATGGCGATCGCGCTGAGGTTTTCTTTTAACGCAGAGGGACTTATATAATAAGTGAGGCCCAAATGGTTTTGGTTAAAAGGGGATTGGATCTTACACTCTATTAGAGGCCCAAAGAGTTTTTTAAAGAAAAGAAATGGGTCTTACTACTCGAGGGTAGGCCCAAGGTTTTTTTTGTTTTGAAAAGGCGACGATCGCGCCGTTTGTTTTTGACGGTATCGGGACTTATACAATATACTAAGGCCCAAAAATGATTTGGTCAAAAAAGGATTGGGTGTTACACTCTATTAGAGGCCCATGAGTGTTTGAAAAAGTTTGATGAGGGTTGAATTAATCAAAAACCCTAATTTCATTTTTTAAAGGGCATTTTTCAAAGAAAAATCAAGTAAAAAATGATAAAAAAATATCAAATAAAATCATTAATCATGTTATAAATTGTGATTAAGGTTTATGAAAAAGTATTTTATCCACATGAATATTTAAAATCATTTTGGTTTTAAAAATCAAGAAAAAGAAATCATTTTAAAAGCATTTAAAACAATTTAAAACAATATTTTTAAATATATTAAAAATATATCAAATAATAATATTTTTTGTGATTTTTTGGTGGATTAAAATATTATGGAGTATGAATAAGAAGTGTGTAAAACAGATTTTGAAAATGATGATTTTTGCAATGTAAAAGAATTGGTTGAGTTTTGAAGATAAACTAAGAAAAAGAGGAATGTGATGTCACAACATCACTCATGAGACATCACTCATGAGTTTTGAATATAAGAGAAAAGGGATGATGTCACAACATCACATTCGACATCAGACAAAAACTAGAATTACACCTTGATTTTCAACATCTTTTTATCAAACTACAAACATTCATAACTCTCTCAATTTTTAACGGAATTAAGATCTGGAAGAGCCTATCTTGACCAATTTTTTGCAAGGAATCCAATGGTATCACTCATACATACTGAAACTTAATGTACAGTGCACACAAGGCAAAAAACCAGATCTGCACCTTAAGTTTAAACATCTTTGCTTATCAAATTTTCAAACATTCATAACTCTCTCAATTTTTAACGAAATTGAAATCCGTAAGAACCTATCTTGACCAATTTTTCGCAAGGAATCCAATGGTATTACTCATACATACTGAAACTTAATGTACAGCACACACAAGGCAAAAAACCAGATTTGCACCTTAAGTTTAAAACAACATAAACTCCACATATAAACATGTTAAAGTGCAAACAGTAGGAGGATCATAACATACACATTAAAGACTACATTTTTGCTTCAAGAATTGTTCAATATGATGCATGTATGTGGACATCAAAGGAAAGCATGATTCAAAGAATTCAATTTATGAATTTTACCTCTTTTTATGGAGATTTTGTGCAACCTACCAATTGCTTTGTTCCAGAAATGATTTGATGCTTTGGACACCCTCAAATGACCTCTTAGAAGCTTTTAGGATGGTTGGAATCAGCTGGTACCTGCAAAAACACAAACTGTCCCTTTCTTGCAAAAGGGGTTAAAAGTGACCAAAATAGCAACTCCCTCAAATGGTGTTCCAGATGTTGGGAACCATTTGGGATAGTTCAAGGATGATATTTGGATTGTGTTTGAGGTTTTATCTAGTTTGGAAAGTGACTGAATCAAGACATGGCTTGAAAAATGCAAAAAAGTGATATTTTGAGGTTTTGAGAGGTGACTTTGTGATGTTGTGATTACAGGTCACTTGTGATAGTTTGCGCAGCTTGCATATGATTTATATGAGGTGTGTGTGTGATTAGTTTAAGTGGAATTGCTCTCTAACTCAAAAATTCAGAATTATTTGCTTTGGAAGGCAAATTTGAGGTGAAAGAAGAGATTTTGAGGAAAGCATCTGTTTGATGGCTTTGGTGTACTCAAACTGAGCACAAATGAGCTCTATTTATAGTAGAGCAAGTTTGTTTTCGCAGCAATAGTGAATGGTGGCTGCAGCAGAGGTTTGGCCAATGTTGTCCAATGACAATCCAAGTCCTCTAGCCATTGACTAGAGGTTAGGGCACATGGTTGTGGTTCCCTTGGTCTTGGATAAATCTTGACTGAATTCAGTTGAGAATGGCTCAGTCCATGCCACCTTGATGCTTCCATTGAATGCTCCAATCCAAAATTGGAGTCTTGTGCCTCTTTTAGGGATTTTTAGGAATAACATGCTTCTTCTTGTTCCAAGGACTTTGGAGGCTTGGCTCAGTGATTGTCCCCTTTAAATTTGATCCTCAGATGTGTCCAAAGTGATGACAAGGCTTGGAAATTCGTGTGGCACAAGAAATGTGCAAATCTGTCCTGAAACATGTCTCAAAAAATCAGCTGCAGTAAGCCTTGTTGTAAAATCCATAACTTCTTGCTCAAGAATGATGAATGGTTGTTCCAGGACTCTATGGAAAGCTGAGATGACATACTTTAACTTTGATGTTTGACTTTGGTCTTGGTTCAGCTTGCAAAGTCATCAAAAATGGTCTTGAACTTGTGTAGTCAAATCTGTCCTAAAAGCTGTCATGAAAATTCTGCTTTATCAAAGCTTTTTGCAAAAATCTTATCTCCTTGCTCGAGTATGCTACAAGGACGTTCTACAACTTTATGGAAAGCTGAGATAACGTACTTCAACTTTGATGTTCAAGGTTTGGCTTGAATCAACTTGGATCATGGAGAAAAACATCCTTGAAGTTGGTACATTCTTGCTGGAAAAATATTAGCGATGTCATATGCAATGTCAGAACATCAGAAATTAAGAATTCCAAACTTTGATCACTTATATCTTTCAATCCTTATGATATTTTGAGTTGATTCCTTCTACAATGTTGAAGTATCAAATACCCTCTTTAAAAGTAGCTTTTACTCAAAATAATGGATGCTTGGATCAATAGTTACAACCTTGAAAAGTTGTGCACTTGGACATGATTTTAACTTAGAAAAAATTTCTAAGTTTCTTTCAATTTGATCAATTTTGCAATTTTGCGTGATTTCTTGATTTAAATTTGTTCAAATTAAATCATCCATCATATTTTCTTGAGTAATGGCTTGTGAAGCTCATAGTTGACCAAAAGTCAAACTTTGACTTTCTGCGTCAGTTGACTTTGTATTAGATGAACTTGAGGCTTGATCCACTTGAAATGTTGCACTCTTGTGCTTAATTCTTGATGTGGGAGTCCTCTTGATCCGTTGTGGATGTTTGAGAGGTTAGACAAGTTGAAGATCATGTTATTCCTTGATTGATCATTTGTCTAAAGGCTCTGAGAGGGTTTGAAACCCTAGTTTGATTGTGGTGAACGCTCACCCATCTTTGGGGAGACTAATGAGGTACAAAGGTACATCCATATTGTGCTGATGATTTACACAATGATGGGAAATCTTAGTGGTCAAAATGTGGGGTATGACAGATGCCCCTATTTAATCTTCTTGGACACGAAGGTGTGAATGGCGAAGGTATTCGGGCATTCGGGTTGCAAGAGGATTAAATATCGAAATATCTGAAATTTTGATGATGGTTATGAATGGTAGCTTACGCATTCATCTTCTTTAGCTAAGCGATGATGCTTAGAAAATGTAAACTTCCCCTCGATCCTGGTCTTCAGCCAAGGAGCTGGTCTCAGTTTTCTTTTGAAATAAACCTCCCCTCGATCCTGGTTTCCTACCAAGGAACTAGTCTTAGTTTCTGATTTAAACTTCTCCTCGATCCTGGTATCCCACCAAGGAACTGGTCTTAGTTGAAATAAACCTCCCCTCGATCCTGGTTTCCTACCAAGAAACTGGTCTTAGTTTCTTCCGTCAATAAACTTTATTGACAAGGGATGCTATGTGTAGCAGTTTTCCTCAAACTTCTCGCCGAAACTTCCTGGGGAGATGCCATTTGATGGGAAAAACTTTGATGTCAGACTTCCTGGGGAACCCATTCGTCTGAGTTGTAGAGGTGTACAAACTTCTCTGTTGGAGACGCCATTTGTTTCTACTGGGGAAAGCAAGTCTCTTGAGAGACTGTTTCTGTTTGGGGACTAACATCATACTTTTCTCGGGATCTTTCTGGAGAAATGCCATATGATGGGATCCAATTTTGAGGTGCCGATGACCTTTTCATCAGTGGGTTTTTCGGAGAAAAACTGTTGTACTGCCGAATCTCTGCTTAAGAGGCTTTCTCTGGGGATTTTCTTTAATCCGGGAAAGCAAGGATATCATCTTCAATGGTGAAGAGTGACATTTGTTGAAGGTTCTCTGGTCTTTCATAGGTTCAAGTTGTCAAAGTGGTCGGGGACCCAACTTCAATCCAGAAATAAACTGGAGGCGAGATCATTCAGACGCGACACTTTCTAACGAGGAAAGGGGTAGGAAAATTCCTCTCCGTCCATGGTTGCAAGTCTCAAGGCACCGCCTGAGAAAGCTTTCGTGACCACATAGGGACCATCATAATTTGGGGTCCATTTGCCTCGAGAGTCAGTGAGAAACGAATGTATCTTCTTGAGCACGAGGTCTCCTTTCCTGAAGACGCGAGGTCGGACCTTTTTGTCGAAGGTCATTCTCTGCTGATACAACTGACCATGGCATAGTGCTGTGATTCTCTTCTCTTCGATCAGGTTTAATTCGTCGTGTCGACTTTGACACCATTCAGCTTCTGTAAGCTTAGCTTCCATCAATACTCGGATTGACGGGATCTCTACTTCTATGGGGAGCACTGCTTCCACGCCATACACTAGAGAGAAAGGGGTTGCCCCTGTTGAAGTGCGGACAGATGTTCGATAACCATAAAGAGCAAAGGGTAGCATCTCGTGCCAATATTATAGGTTACAACCATCTTTTGAACAATCCTCTTGATGTTCTTGTTAGCCGCTTCTACCGCTCCGTTCATCTTGGGTCGGTAGGGAGATGAGTTATGGTGTTCGATCTTGAACTCTGCGCACAACTCTTTCATCATCTTGTTGTTCAAGTTAGATCCATTATCTGTAATGATCTGGCTCGGAACACCATAACGACAAATGATATTGTTTTTGATAAATCGGACCACGACTTGTCGGGTTACATTGGCGAATGACGCTGCTTAAACCCACTTGGTGAAGTAATCAATGGCTATCAGGATGAACCGATGTCCGTTTGAAGCCTTAGGTTCGAACAAGCCAATCATGTCCGTTTGCATAGTCTTTGTAAGGAATCAGTCCTGATTGGTATGTGTTCCAATCTCCTTTTATCTGATTGATAACCAAGGCTGAGTCGCCGTATACGTCCAAGTTTTTGATCCTTAAATCAATTGCTTCTTCGAGACCCAGAATACAAGCTTCGTATTCGGCCTCATTGTTTGTACATTTGAACGTAAGTCTGGCAGTGAAAGGAATATGGGTACCCTGAGGGGTAACAAAGATTGCCCCAATTTCGTTTCCGTAATAATTCACAGCTCCGTCAAAGATAAGCCCCCATTGGGAACCTGGTTCTGGCCCTTCACTGAGTAACGGTTCATCGCAATCTTTCATTTTTAGATACATGACATCTTTGTCTGGGAAGTCAAACCCGGTTAATTCTTGATTGTCAATCGGTTGATGAGCCAAATGATCGACTAAAATACTTCCTTTAACGGCTTTCTGAGCGTGGTACTCTATGTCATATTCTGATAACAACATCTGCCAATGGGCAATTCTTCCCGTGAGAGCAGGTTTTTTGAAGACGTACTTGATTGGATCCATTTAGGAGATTAACCAAGTTGTATGACGAATCATGTATTGACGTAGACGTTTGGCTGCCCAAGCCAAAGCGCAACAAGTTTTCTCAAGCATCGTGTACCGAGTCTCGCAGTCGGTGAACTTCTTGCTCAGATAGTAGATGAGAGATTCTTTCCATTTAGTTTCGTCTTGTTGGCCAAGTACACACCCCATTGAATCCTCTAGAACTGTGAGGTAAATGATCAGTGGTCTTCCTTCCACTGGAGGTGATAGAATCGGCGGATTCAACAGGTATTCCTTAATACTGTCGAAGGTAGTTTGGCAATCTTGTGACCAAACACAATCCTGGTTCTTTTTGAGTAATTTGAAAATCGGCGCACAGGTCGCGGTCATAAGGAATATGAATCTAGAGATGTAGTTCAAACGTCCCAGGAATCCTCTGACTTGTTTTTCAGTTTTCGGAGAAGGCATTTCTTGAATGGCCTTGACCTTGTCAGGATCAACCTCAATCCCTTTCTGGCTGACGATGAACCCTAAAAGTTTCCCTGAACGGACACCGAAGGTGCACATGTTAGGATTCAAGCGGAGCTTTTACTTTCGCAAACGCTCGAATAGTTTCGACAGGTGGGTCACATGCTCCTCTTCTGTCTTAGATTTTGCAATCATGTCATCGACATATACCTCTATCTCTTTGTGTATCATGTCATGAAACAGAGTAGTCATGGCCCTTTGATAGGTTGCCCCGGCATTCTTCAAGCCGAACGACATTACCTTATAACAAAAGGTGCCCCATGGGGTAATGAACGAAGTTTTCTCCATGTCTTTCGGCGCCATTTTGATCTGGTTATAGCTCGAGAATCCATCCATGAAGGAGAAAACTTTGAACTTTGCTGTACTGTCTACCAGCATGTCAATGTGTGGTAAAGGAAAGTCGTCCTTTGGACTAGCCTTGTTCAGATCCCTGTAATCAACACACATTCTGACCTTTCCGTCCTTTTTAGGAACGGGTACAATGTTGGCTAACCATTGAGGATATTCAGATGTAGCGAGGAAACCCGCATCAATCTGTTTTTGTACCTCATCTTTGATTTTGATGGCCATGTCCGGGTGAGTCCGTCTCAACCTTTGTTTTACTGGCGGACATTCCGATCTCAATGGTAAGTGATGTTCCACGATGCTGGTATCCAACCCTGGCATATCCTGATAGGACCAAGCGAACACATCGGGGAATTCTTTGAGAAGCTTTATCAAACTCTCTTTGGCCGTTGGACTGAGTTGTGCCACAATCCTGATTTCTTTTTTCTCTTCTTCTGAACCCAAGTTTACCGTTTCCAACGGTTCTTTGTGAGGTTCAATGGACCTTTCCTCTTGTCTGAGTAGTCGGGAGATCTCTTCTGGAATTTTGTTGTCAGCTTCTTCTTCAGCCTCAAACACCGGGAACTCAAAGTTGGGAGAAGGCATCGGATCGTATGTTTCAACGGGGTTTAAAACAAGCAATCTGCATGACGATATCATTCGTGTTTAGAAGAGATAGAGAAAAATGCAAGTGTGTGCAGTGTTTTATTTTTATTACTGCTTGTTTTTATTTTTAAATTGTTTTTTATGATTACCATTTTCTGAGAAAACAAAAAGAGAAAACAGCAATTAATGCGGAAATTACAGAACGACATTATTTTATTAATGAATAAGTCGATTCTTGAAACTACAGCCCTATAAAATAAAACTCTGTCACTTTGGGCAAAGCGAAGAGGGAAATTTACAGAAAGCGAGCCCTATCAAAACATCCGTTTCA
Organism: Lathyrus tuberosus; assembly: GCA_022829125.1. Taxonomy (NCBI): domain Eukaryota; kingdom Viridiplantae; phylum Streptophyta; class Magnoliopsida; order Fabales; family Fabaceae; genus Lathyrus; species Lathyrus tuberosus. Next base: position 27,396 of record JALAZF010000070.1, on the reverse strand, counting down.
CCTGGGCAGGGTGAAAGGTTAAAGATGGCAATTACTTTGACTGATGAACGACCTTCAGAACCTCTACGGCAGTTCATTAGCAGCGAACTCCTCGGTGAATCACAAAGTCTGGCACCTTTCTTGATTTGTCTTCTGAAATGACGCTGATTTCTGGTGGAGCAGGATCATTGGGATCTGTTTCCCAGGAAGAGTTGTCATAGGAGAATTCCTCTGTTGCATTTTGCATAGCATTTGTACTCTCAGGCAGATTTCCTCATCCAGTTGGCTGGATGTCTTCGAGCCTGATACGAGAGCTTTCGGGCGCAGTGTACTTGACCATACAGTCATATTTTCCACTTGGTTCTCCCAGAGTGTCCCAAACTTCTTTGGAACTGGAGGAGTCATCTCTCTCGATGACGTTGACCTCGGGAAAAGCATAGTTGATGAATTCAAGCCCTGCAAACGTTGCGAATTCATCTTCATGTTGAGTAGTTTCTGAATGACCTGAGTGTTGATCCCATGACATGGTGGGGACACAAGTATTCTGTTCAATGAGACTCAGTTGATTTTCATTACTCGGCTGACTCTCTTTCCCCAAATCTCCTGGATAAGGTTGCCACATTGGCAGACCATCCATTGGACCATAGTAGTTATAGTCAAAGTTGTCTTTCATCAGAGTGTCTTCCTCTAATGAATTTGGCGGAGCACAACATCCTTCCGGATCACAACCTCCATATATCATTTCGACTTCTGACCGTGGTATAAATCTCGGACTCTGTGTGGGATAGCAAAATGGTATAGGCACCTCTTCCTGAGACATATAACCGTCCCCGTTAAGGTAGGACTTCCATTCTTCATCTGTGTCAGAGGGATCTTCCTCATTGATAGCATGTACTGCTTGAGACACCGGGTGAAGGAAACCTCCACTGTGTAAGAAGTTTTGAAGGGGATGAAGACTTTCATCGTTGGCAGCTGTCTGGGTACAGGTTGCAGAAAAACCAAGACCCTTCTTTGTTTTATTGTCAATAGGAATGACAAGTTGTCCCCATCCGGTTGTATTGGCACTCTCTACCGCTTTGATAGCATCGTTGTATGAAGAAATCGAAGTTCCTTCTTTGAACTGATTGTTCTTGCTCACCGACAGTGCTTGGAACTGAGTTCCAATAACCTCCTCGGGTTCTATACCATTAGATGATGACAAGTTACTCACAAACAAGGCTCGTTCCCCACAAACCGTGACAAGTTGATCGTTCTAGACGAACTTTAGCTTTTGGTGGAGGGTTGAAGTAACCGCTCCAGCCTGATGTATCCAAGGTCTTCCTAACAAACAACTGTACGTTGCCCGGATGTCCATGACCTGGAAAGTGACTTGGAAAGTATGAGGACCGATAGTTATGGGAATATCAACTTCGCCGATAACCGTTTTTCTGGATCCGTCGAATGCTCTGACGACAACCTCGCTGATTCTCATCGGAGGGCCTTTGAATGATAATTGCATCAAAGTGGACTTCGGCATAACATTCAGGGCTGACCCTGTGTCTACCAGTATGCTGGCTAAAGCATCGTCCTGGCAGTTGACTGTGATATTGAGTGCCATGTTATGACGGCGACCCTCTTTAGGTAATTCCTCATCACTAAATCCCAAATTGTTGCAGGAAGTGATGTTAGAGACAATGCTATCGAACTGTCTGATTGTTACATCCTGTTCCACAAAGGCTTGCTCCAAGACTTTCTGTAGAACCTCCCTATGCGCTTCTGAACTGAGTAAAAGTGATAACACCGAGATCTTTGAAGGAGTTTGTAACAGTTGATCAACAATGTTGTATTCACTCCTTTGGATGAGCTTCAGCATCTCATCATCATTTTTCGAAAGGTCGGGATTACTGGATTGACCGACTGGTGGATCAGGAGCTTCCGTCTGAAGTTCCTTTTCTTTGTTAAGTTCCACAACCCCTCGGTCGAAGATTCTACCACTCCGTGTTACTCGACTGATGTCTGCAATATTCACAACGGAGGGTAATGGAATTTCCTTTTCATTCTCAATTGTTGTTGCACCGTATTTGTAAGGGATTTCCTTAGCTAATTCATACGGTAGTGGTCCCGACAGATAGATGACTACGGGAGCCTTCTGATTTTTCTGACCATCATAAGTAATCTCGATCCGTTCCCGGTTGGGAACTTTAGATTCGTGAAGTAGAGGGATGATGGCAAAAACATCCCTGGTCCTATGATAACCAGAGATTGTGACAACATCCTCAACTTGATCGGCAAGGTAGTTCGGCGTCCAGCTGATGGGTCCAGAACCCGAATATGGACGAATCTCTCCACGATCCACCTGACCCTGAAGAGCTGCTCTCACAAGGTAGCACCCTTGGGTACTTTCCGAACAGACGCTACAAAGGTCATAATTGTGTGGTGGCACCTGGCCACGCCCACTTTGAATACAATGTAACCTCACTAGGTTAGCTTCCACTCATCGGACATCCTGACTCTGACGCCGAGTAGGATTCCTGTTACTGATACTAATTTGCTGAGTATCTTCATCCATGTAGATTGGCATCCACCAATGATTTAACAAGTGATGAAGTGCCTCCTGGACAAGGGTACAACCTCGATCGTTTTCGCAACTCGCTTTACAACTTTGATAGTCGTGTGATATCAGGAATCCGAGTCGGACTTGTTCAGCATGTAACTCTACCAGGTTGGTATTCATCACGCGAATATCAAAGATCTGAACCATGTTGATCTGATAAGGGTTCCTGTCATGGTAGTCTTGGATCCATCCAAGATCCATCTGACGCTGGAGGGCCTTCTGTATGAAAGAGTATCCCTGTTTGTTTACCGAGCAAGTCAGACAAGAATTGTAATCATGCCGCGGCAGATTATGATACTGGCTTTTCCTTGAGTGCATTGCCACCAAGTTGACATTGATTGCACAGATATCGTGGTTTTGAATGATGTTGGAGTTCGTGTAAACCATGTTAACTCCACAAACTCGGTGCTCTTGGATCCATCCGAGATCCATTTGTTCTTGTATAGCTGTTTGCACTACAGATCATCCTTGATTGGTTTTAGAGCAGACATCACACTGGTGATAATTATGAGGTGGCACATGGCCATATCCACTCTGTCTACAATGCATCTTGACCATATTGGTCCTTAATAAGAGTACATCGTGAATTTGATAGACATTGTTAGTCTCTCTCTCAATCAGATTGACTGCAGCCTTCTCGTGTTGAGGCAGCGGGTTCGTAAGAACATTAGGATTTGTATCCTTGAAGGATAAGACCCCGCTCCTAACAAGTTTTTGCCCGTCGGACTTGAAATTGAGACAATTCTCAATGTTATGCCTTGATCCTCCTTGGTGGTAAGGGCAAGTTTGATCCACCTTAAACCAGAAAGGCGGATTTTCAGGTACTATAAGAGGGGACTTAGTCTGGATGTGCCCCTTGGCTAGCAGTAATGGAAACAGCTCTGCGTACGATACGGGTATAGGATCAAACCCTGGTGGCCGTGTTGTACGGTTGTTGTTATATGGAGGACGAGTCGGCTGAAGAGGCCGTTGTGTCCTTTGCTGATCTGGTTGGCTCTGCGCAACCTGAGGTTGATACGTAGGAATAGGCGCAGGGCTGATAGCAGGAGTTACAGCTACTACCGGCTGATAACGTCGCCTTTGCTTTTCGAGAAAGATATTCCCAATATCTTGCTCTTTTTTCTTAGGGAGAGTACTACCGTATTTTTTAGTACCGCTCGTCGATCCAGTGTCTTTTACCAAACGTCCTTCTCGGACGGCTTCCTCAAGACGTATGCCCATGCCCACCATCTCGGTGAAATCACTGGGTGCATTAGCAACCATTCGGTCATAGTAAAATGAGCTTAAGGTTTTTAAGAAGATCTTTGTCATCTCTTTTTCCTCAAGAGGTGGACAAATTTGAGCGGCAATTTCACTCCATCTTTGAGCGTACTCCTTAAAGGTTTCCTTGTCCTTTTGCGACATCGATCTGAGATGATCTCTGTCGGGTGCCATGTCCAAATTGTATTTGTATGTTTGGACGAAGGCAGCGCCAAGATCTCTGAATGTAATCGTAGTACGGTTTAAACCCATGTACCATTTAAGTGCGGCACCGGTTAAACTATCCTAGAAGTAGTGAATCAGTAAGTCCTGATTTTCCGTCTGAGCTGACATTCTCCGAGCGTACATCACCAGATGGCTCTGAGGGCAAGAGTTACCCTTGTACTTTTCAAAGTCGGGCACTTGGAACTTGTGCAGAAATTTCACATTGGGGACCAGACAGAGGTCTGCGACGTCCTTTCCAAATAAATCCTGATCGCGAATGGCTTGCAGCTCCTTCTGCATTTCCAGGAACTGCTCCTGGAATTCATCCATTCTATCGAACATAGTTCCCTTTTTACCAGCAGGTATTGGCGGAATCTGTCCTTCCGGGACAGTGTGCACCACAGGGGGTGGTACCGTGACTACGGCAGTGAATCTTGGCATTTCCCGAAGTTTGTAACCTTCAGGAGTCTTTAGTATGCCCCTGGCATCTTCGCTTTCCCGAAGTTTTTAACCTTCAAGCCCAGCGGATTCTGTTGTGATTCCCTGATCTTCAGTGATTGGCGGAACATATCCTTCTGGGATATAGTTAACAAGCATGCCCTAAGGACGATCTTTCGGCATCTGATACCTAGGATCATACTTCTCCACTATGGGCGTTGAAGTGATCTCTGAGATCACAGTTCTTGGTAGCTGAGCTTCTGCCATGGCTTGCATGTCGTTACGAAGCTTTCTCATATCCTCTCTCAGAGCGTCGATCTCTTCCTTCAACTCTCTGTTTTCTTCCTCAAGATCATCCATCTTTTTTTGACGATTAGCCCGAGTATTGTACGAATGAGACAATTTGACTCTAGAACCGAGACACAAACGTGAGATTCGTAGGTAAGAAGAATACGCGATGTGAGAATGATGAATGCAATGATTATATTAATTATTTTTTTGGTTTAATCAAAATAAACTTCGACAATTAGATTGCAAATATCAAACTGTGGGGAAACCCCTTTTTATTGAAATTCAAAGGATTGCGGAAACAAAAATACAGTAGATTACAAGGTGCAGAAACAGAAACCTAAGCTAATGGGTCCCGAGAGAACTCGGGTGCTGATTCTGGTATTTTCCTTTTCTTTGACCGGGGCTCCTGAGCCGTTGTCGGGTTGTCATTCCTTTGCCAAGTGAAAGGAGCGATCAAATTCCTTTGGTCATCTTGATTTTCTACAGCATGTTGCTCTAAAATTTCAATTAGAGCATCTTTCTCTTTCAGTAATTGCTGTATTTTGATGCACTCTACGTCGAGGGTGTTGTACTTGTTCTTCTAAGACCTTCTCTCCTTTTGAACTTTGTTGAGAGTAACCTGAAGCTTTTCAGTTTCCGTCATGAAGTACATGACAGATTCCCTCGGCGGAAGAATTCCGTAACGAGGATAAGGCATTTTTAGCTTAAGAGCTCTAGTTTGTACCCAATGGAGATAAGGCTCCACCGAGACACAGTCCGGTTTTCCTAGAGACTCTTGTCCTTTCTTATGAACGTGTTTCCAAGCGTGCACTATTTCCATCTTCAGTGCTCTGTCATTTTCTCCTTCCTTGAAGAAAAGACCTTCCGGATGAACACCCCGTGGGACGTGTCTCATCGGGTATCCAAACTGATGGCGAGCCAATGCCGGATGATAGTTGATTCCTCCTTTAGTTCCTATGAGCGGTACGTTGGGGAAGTTTCCACAACGACCAATGATTTTGATTCCATCATAGATCATATTACACCAATCTATATCAGAGTTGGTGAGGGACATGATCTTTTGCGACCAACGTAAGGCACTCTTGCAATCCCAAAAAGCAGCAGACTTGGGCAAGTGGGAGATAAACCATTTGTAAAGCAAAGGTACACAGCATGTGATCTCCCCTTCGCTGTACAAATTTCCTAAGTGTACAGAATGATATGCATCTGCGAGCAAAGTCGGCACAGGGTTTCCAATGAGAAAAACCTTAATGGAGTAGATATCGATGAAATTATTGATGTTGGGAAACAAAAATAACCCGTAGGTGAGCAAGACAAATACGCTTTCAAAAGCAGTCACGTTTCCTATACTGGCAAAATACAGGGCTTTCTTTGTCAAGAACTGGGCTGGCAAACCTTGGATGCCACCCTTAGTGGTTAAGTGAGTCCTGACCTCAGACTCATCCAAATGAATTACTCTTACAATGGTCTGATTCTTTGGAATTTCTTCCAGTCCAGAAAATGGAGCTCGGTCTGTGATATGTAAATCGATCAGATGAGAATACTCCTCCAGCGTTGGTGCGAGCTGGTAATCCGGGAATGTGAAACAGTGATAAGCCGGATCGTAAAACTGAATGAGTGCATCGATGATTCCCTCAATCACATGGACTCTTAGCAGTGGTAGCAGACCTCCGTGCTTGGCTCTGAAAGCCTCTTGGTTTGTGATCATCCCTGCTAACCTTCTCAAATCCTCTAGCTTTGGAACCTTGAAGGTATACCTATGGGTTCTCCTTCTACCAAAATCCATTAGCGCAATCCTTTTCTCTGATATTTGCAATCACAGTCTTTCAAAAACAGAGAGACTAGAAGAGAAATTTTTTTAATGTTTTAATGTTTTTTAAATGAATGCATGAATGCAGCACACAAAAACATAGAAAAAACCTGGGGTCAAAGGGTCGTTGTCATGAAGTCAAGGCTCTACCCATCCCTAAAGGTTTATACTAGGGTGATTTTTCTACTTGTACTCATTATCATCAGCTCCTCCCAAGAAAGCAAAACAACAAGCGGATCGCCAGCGAGTTGTAGAGCAATCTTAGAGTAAGTGTCATTCACCGAGAATAGATCACCAGCCTCAAATGAGGGTAGTATCGTGTAACAACTATTCCCGATAGTTTCCGCACTACAAAAGGGTTTGGCTCCTCAGCTTCTCAGACATCACAATCGGCCCATTGCCTAAGAGAGGGAATGGGTTGCATTGGCCAGCCTCCACTGAGGTTGATGGTCAACCTCGTCGCCATCACTTATCTTAAGTGTATACTCAATCTTTCCACATGCGGCATCACACGCATTCCCATTAGCAGAAAAATAAACACGTATAGAAATTAGGAAAAGTAGTATATATATTTGTCCTAAACATCCTAGACCTTTAAAGCTACGAATCCTAAGTTCCTGACAGAAAATGGGTTCCCCGGCGGAAGCCCCAATCTGTGGTTTACACACAAGTGAAGAGAAAAAAGGTTTAGAAGCAGCCCCACGGTGGGCGCCACTTTTCTGTTTCCACCTGATAGATGGGAAGAGAACAAGATCTCGCTACAAAGGTGAGATAGATCCTAATGACGTCCCCAGTGAAGTCGCCATTTTTCTGTAGCGAACGATTTTGGACGTGGTTGCGAAGCGCTATCGCTCTTTGGTGTCTACAACTCGATTCATTTTTTATCCTATTAAAGCTGATGAAGGAAGGGAAATAGATGTCTCAAATTAACCCTGCTTGCAAACTGAGGTTAAACAGCGGTCTGTTAGGTTACAGATGCTACAAAGATTTGGGGTCTCTATCGGGTGTATTTTGTTAAAAGTGACATCGGTTTAGATGTTAGGACGGATGCTTTTTGATATATATGTGAGAGTATGGGATTTTGGGTTTTTGTTTAGTGTGCTCGCTAAGATTTTTCTTTCAATCTTATGCCTACGTATTCCCGTTTACCGAAACAGGGAAATCCGAGTGTTCGTAGTTCCTCCTATTCTATGGGAGGAAATGGTTGTTTTGGTGTCTTGTTCAAAGCCCAAGACATGAAGCGAAAGGTGCTTTGTATCTTGATCAAAGCCCAAGATGTGAAGCTGAAGGGTTTGACTTTAGAGAGAATTTGTCATCTCTAAAGGGGTCTGTTTATCACAACTGTTGGGTGACTGACTGTAAAGGAGGATTACTTTAACCGGGATACGCGGATCCTAGTAATTCCATAATTTCCTTTATAGGGGATTTTAACTTGAAGGAGAAGACTTTAACTCAGTTTAGAGCAATGCCATCTTTCCTTAGGAATTTCTCATGCTAAAAGAGGGACAGTGGCATGGATGTAGATGATCCAGAGGCTTGCCGCTTACAGCGATTAGATGAAGGGGAAAGAGTTGTTGATGTTTGTGTACTGTGAACGAGGCACAACTTTGATGCTAAAAGGTTGATTGGATCAACCAGTGGTTTTCTTATATAAAGCCTAAGAGGAGGCTAATATGTGTCTCGTACAAAGCTCGAGAGAGAGGCTAAAAGGTTTTGACTAGACAATGGAGTCTTTTGGTATCTCGTATAAAGCCCGAGATGAAGGCTATTTGACTCAACAAGAGAGTTTTTTGTATCTCGTACGAAGCCCGAGATGGAGACTGTTGTTTGTTTGGCTCAATAAGAACCTTTTTGTATCTCGTATAAAGCCCGAAATGGAGGCGAAAGGGTGATTGACTCAACGAGGGAGTCTCTTATGTGTCTCGTACAAAGCCCGAGAGAGAGGCTAAACGTTGTTTGACTCCACTGGGGAGAATCATTGTACAAAGCCCAAGAGAAGGCTAACTTCACTGGAGAAGGATCATTATACAAAGCCTAAGAGGAGGCTATGGTTACTATTTCAGTTGAGTGACAGGTCCAGTATGCTGATTTAAATAGAAAATCAGTTCTTATATGAGCAACACTGTACTCAAGGATTTGATTCGAGGATCCGGGTTATTCCTGTTCTTTAAGGAAGTGGGAAATCCGAAGGGTATTGAGACTGTCCGAGTCTACGGGTTTTCTTCCTATTTAACGAAGGGGTCACTTGAGAATGTCTTTGAAACTCAAGGATATTAGACTGTCCGAGTCTAGAGTTTCATCTTTTGTACTATGCTTTGAGAAATAGTAGTAGACTCTTTGAAAGGACTGTTCTATGCAGATGACCAAGTTCTGTTCCTATACCTCTATGAGGTCGTCGGGACAATTTATACGAAGCCCAAGAGGAGGCTGGAAACTTTTGAGAAGCCGACGGGTCCTTGTACGAAGCCCGAGAGGAGGCTATCATTCCCGGAGGAAGAGATCATTATACGAAGCCTAAGAGGAGCCTGTGAATACTTATAAGAAGCCGTAGGGTCCTTGTACTAAGCCCAAGAGGAGGCGGGGTTGCTTTTACGAAGCCTGTGGGTCCTTGTACCATGCCCAAGAGGAGGCCGATGCTTTTAAGAAGCCTGTGGGTCCCCAAACCCCGAGAAATTCCAGACAGGCTATTCACGAGGAATAGATCAAGCCAGGAAAGTTCGAGAATTTGGAAGAAACTCAAAGATGCCATTCACAGAGAATACATTCATCTCTGGGAGTAGAGTTTCTTGACAATTCCTAATGAGGACAGCCAAAGAGAAGACTGTATCTAGTGATCCTATTGGGGATCTAGTTGTCTATTTCTACGAATAAACGAAACGGCGTCACCTAGTTCTATACGTAGTTGCCGGGGAAACTCTAAATATCTATACTATTATTACACAGTTGATATGAGTTTATGAAAGAAGACTTACAGTGAAACATTCCCATAATACAGTTATATGTATATGAAAGCGGTAAATGAAAGCAATAACCACTTACTCGGTTGTAGAGCTTCCATGCTGTTTGGTTAGTTGTTCAACAAAGAAAGATTGAAAACAACAGTATATTCAAAATCAAAGGAGAAAGTGCTTTGAGAAAGAAAGATTTGGGGCTTACAACTCAAGGAGAGGCCCAGGGTTTTATTAGTGAGCGCACTGTTTGAATTTGTATAGAGGGACTTATACAAGTGACTGAGACCCAAAAAGGTTTCCTATACAAAGGGATGGGTCTTACACTCTCTCAAGAGGCCCAAAAGGTTTAAAAAAGAGTGGGGCTTATAACATGAGGGTAGGCCCAATTGAGTTTTCGTTTAAAAATGGCGATCGCGCCGAGGTTTTCTTTTAACGCAGAGGGACTTATACAATAAGTGAGGCCCAAATGGTTTTGGTTAAAAGGGGATTGGGTCTTACACTCTATTAGAGGCCCAAACAGTTTTTTAAAGAAAAGAAATGGGTCTTACTACTCGAGGGTAGGCCCAAGGTTTTTTTGGTTTTGAAAAGGCGACGATCGCGCCGTTTGTTTTTGACGGTATCGGGACTTATACAATATACTGAGGCCCAAAAATGATTTGGTCAAAAAAGGATTGGGTGTTACACTCTATTAGAGGCCCATGAGTGTTTGAAAAAGTTTGATGAGGGTTGAATTAATCAAAAACCCTAATTTCATTTTTTAAAGGGCATTTTTCAAAGAAAAATCAAGTAAAAAATGATAAAAAAATATCAAATAAAATCATTAATCATGTTATAAACAGTGATTAAGGTTTATGAAAATGTATTTTATCCACATGAATATTTAAAATCATTTTGGTTTTAAAAATCAAGAAAAAGAAATCATTTTAAAAGCATTTAAAACAATTTAAAACAATATTTTTGAATATATTAAAAATATATCAAATAATAATATTTTTTGTGATTTTTTGGTGGATTAAAATATTATGGAGTATGAATAAGAAGTGTGTAAAACTGATTTTGAAAATGATGATTTTTGCTATGTAAAAGAATTGGTTGAGTTTTGAAGATAAACTAAGAAAAAGAGGAATGTAATGTCACAACATCACGCATGAGACATCACTCATGAGTTTTGAATATAAGAGAAAAGGGATGATGTCACAACATCACATTCGACATCAGACAAAAACCAAAATTGCACCTTGATTTTCAACATCTTTTTATCAAACTTCAAACATTCATAACTCTCTCAATTTTTAACGGAATTAGGATCCGGAAGAGCCTATCTTGACCAATTTTTCGCAAGGAATCCAATGGTATCACTCATACATACTGAAACTTAATGTACAGCCCACACAAGGAAAAAAACCTGATCTGCACCGTAAGTTTAAACATCTTTGCTTATCAAATTTTCAAACATTCATAACTCTCTCAATTTTTAACGAAATTGAAATCCGTAAGAACCTATCTTGACCAATTTTTTGCAAGAAATCCAATGGTATTACTCATACCTACTGAAACTTAATGTACAGCACACACAAGGCAAAAAACCAGATCTGCACCTTAAGTTTAAAACAACATAAACTCCACATATAAACATGTTAAAGTGCAAACAGTAGGAGGATCATAACATACACATTAAAGACTATGTTTTTGCTTCAATAATTGTTCAATATGATGCATGTATGTGGACATCAAAGGAAAGCATGATTCAAAGAATTCAAGTTATGAATTTTACCTCTTTTTTTGGAGATTTTGTGCAACCTACCAAGTGCTTTGTTCCAGAAATGATTTGATGCTTTGGACACCCTCAAATGACCTCTTAGAAGCTTTTAGGATGGTTGGAACCAGCTGGTACTTGTAAAAACACAAACTGTCCCTTTCTTGCAAAAGGGGTTAAAAGTGACCAAAATAGCAACTCCCTCAAATGGTGTTCCAGATGTTGGGAACCATTTGGGATAGTTCAAGGATGATATTTGGATTGTGTTTGAGGTTTTATCTGGTTTGGAAAGTGACTGAATCAAGACATGGCTTGAAAAATGCAAAAAAGTGATATTTTGAGGTTTTGAGAGGTGACTTTGTGATGTTGTGATTACAGGTCACTTGTGATAGTTTGCACAGCTTGCATATGATATATATGAGGTGTGTGTGTGTGATTAGTTTGAGTGGAATTGCTCTCTAACTCAAAAACTCAGAATTACTTGCTTTGGAAGGCAAATTTGAGGTGAAAGAAGAGATTTTGAGGAAAGCATATGTTTGATGGCTTTGGTGTACTCAAACTGAGCACAAATGAGCTCTATTTATAGTAGAGCAAGTTTGTTTTTGCAGCAATAGTAAATGGTGGATGCAGCAGAGGCTTGGCCAATGTTGTCCAATGACAATCCAAGTCTCCTCTAGCCATTGACTAGAGGTTAGAGCACAGGGTTGTGGTTCCCTTGGTCTTGGATAAGTCTTGACTGAATTCTGTTGAGAATGGCTCAGCCCATGCCACCTTGATGCTTCCATTGAATGCTCCAATCCAAAATTGGAGTCTTGTCCCTCTTTTAGGGATTTTTAGGAATAGCATGCTACTTCTTGTTCCAAGGACTTTGGAGGCTTGGCTCAGTGATTGTCCCCTTTAAATTTGATCCTCAGATGTGTCCAAAGTGATGACAAGGCTTGGAAATTCGTGTGGCACAAGAAATGTGCAAATCTGTCCTGAAACATGTCTCAAAAAATCAGCTGCAGCAAGCCTTGTTATAAAATCCATAACTTCTTGCTCAAGAATGATGAATGGCTGTTCCAGGACTCTATGGAAAGCTGAGATGACATACTTTAACTTTGATGTTTGAATTTGGTCTTGGTTCAGCTTGCAAAGTCATCAAAAATGGTCTTGAACTTGTGTAGTCAAATCTGTCCTAAAAGCTGTCATGAAAATTCTGCTTTATCAATGCTTTTTGTAAAAATCATATCTCCTTGCTCGAGTATGCTACAAGGACGTTCTACAACTTTCTGGAAAGCTGAGATAACTTACTTCAACTTTGATGTTCAAGGTTTGGCTTGAATCAACTTGGATCATGGAGAAAAACATCCTTGAAGTTTGGACATTCTTGCTGGAAAAATATTAGCGATGTCAAATGCAATGTCAGAACATCAAACATTAAGAATTCCAAACTTTGATCACTTATATCTTTCAATCCTTATGATATTTTGAGTTGATTCCTTCTACAATGTTGAAGTATCAAATATCCTCTTTAAAAGTAGCTCTTACTCAAAATCAATGGATGCTTGGATCAATAGTTACAACCTTGAAAAGTTGTGCACTTGAACATGATTTTAACTTAGAAAAAATTTCTAAGTTTCTTTCAATTTGATCAATTTTGCAATTTTGCGTGATTTCTTGATTTAAATTTGATCAAATTAAATCATCCATCATATTTTGTTGAGTAATGACTTGTGAAGCTCATAGTTGACCAAAAGTCAAACTTTGACTTTCTGCGTCAGTTGACTTTGTATTAGATGAACTTGAGGCTTGATCCATTTGAAACGTTGCACTCTTGTGCTTAATTCTTGATGTGGTGAACGCTCACCCATCTTTGGGGAGACTAATGAGGTACAATGGTACATCCATATTGTGCTGATGATTTACACAATGATGGGAAATCTTAGTGGTCAAAATTTGGGGTATGACACATGCGAATAGTAGTCGCCATCTTTTCCAGTCTGGGCTGTTCTTCAGAAAAGAAAGGTATCCCTGGATCGGCAGAGATTCCCAAAATAAATGAGAACTCTTCCAGAGTCGGAGCCAATACATAATCCGGAAAAGTGAAACAACGAAAAGGAGGGTCATGGAATTGAAGGAGCGTGTGAATGGCATCGTGCTCTTCTTGTGAAATATTTTGGACAACCTTTAATATCTCCCCATATTCCTCCTTGAACCTGGCACGGACCTCAGGATCAGTCATACTAATCAGCTTGTGAATCAACTTCAGAGTCGGATCTGGGAACGTGTATGCTACATTCTTCTTCCTCTGAGCTTCCATGACGAGAACACCTCAACAACCGGAATCAAAGGTAAGATGCAAGCCCTGAAAAATGTCAAACATATTAGAATGCAAGAAATGATGCAAACGCAAACATGGGATCAAGGTATCACTGCTCTGGACATATGCTGTGTTGTTAACTGCACGAGAACCACAACCCAGAAAACCAGAATTCCAGAACATCGGACCACTGAGATAACCAGAAAACCAAGTAAATAACTACACACTGTTGAGAAATCCAGAAAACCGGGTAGGTTGAAGGTTTCGGTTACATGCAGACCTGTAAACACCCATCCCCTCTCACATGTGGGTTCTAGAAAACGGGATCCTCAGTCTCAGATTCTCGATTTGAGAAGCAATAGTATATTCATCCCTCGGGGTACAATACTGTCGCCAAACAAAGAGGTCGTCCTATGCAAGTTCCCAGCATTGGGTCCTCGGATCGACAAGTGTAATGGGTTTGCCATTTCTGGTATGCCATTATCTCATGTCGGGAGGAGAGGCGTTGCTGAGTCCTCGGAGAAACGGTCGCCAGAGTCGACAGCTCTCTAGATCAACATTCTGAAATACGCAAGACACGCACGTCAGAATATCTCCCAAGATAACCTCGTCTGGATGTGAATTTCGTGAACACCAAACGCACCAAGACGGCGCGTAAGTCCCACTACTTTCCACTCTAGTCCTAAATGTATGCTCAAGCCTGTGTATTGGGCTTATCTCTCAAAGAATCCCAACCTGCCAAACAGAAAACCAGCACAACACAGTACAGTCCAGCATAATAATGAAATGCAATGCAATAAATGCGGTAAAAACAGAAAAACAGTAATACACAGTAATATACAGCAAAATAAAGCACAACAGTAAACACCCAATGAAATAGAAACAAACAAACGCTAGGATTGACTCGCAAAAGGGGATGGACCAGCAAGAGGTTAACCAGTCCCCAGCAGAGTCGCCAGCTGTCGCTCCCGACGATTTGCATCCAATGGTACAAACGCGAAAGTGGCACAAAAAATAGAGTCGCCAGCAATGTGTATTTATCCCAAGAGAGGGAAAGGAAATACTGCGTAAACCTGAGGGAAGGGAAAGAACATAGTCTTGCGACCAAGAGAAACGGGTAAGGGAGTCGGTTACGCGAAGGGAAGGTGTTAGCACCCCACACGTCCATCGTACTCGATGGGATCCACGCTTGTTGTCTCGATCAAAGGGTGTCGTCATCTGGAGCTCCGCTGCTACTGGACCGGAAAAGAAACGGGAACAGGAAAGAACGGAGAAACTAAGAAGAAAAGAAAAAAGAAGTGACTCGATAGGACATCGCTCGTCCTACGCCTACGTATTCCCTCGTGCAATGGGAAAGTCAGAGTCAACGTAGTTCGGACACGAACTAAGGGGGGAGGTTGCTCGCCATGACATCGTCGTCTTATGCATATGTATCCTCAATCGAACAAGAAAGAGGAAATCAGAGCAATCGTAGTTCGACCTAACGAGGTCGGTTAGTGTTTTTTATAAGCAACGTTAGATTCGCGTCCGGCAGTTAGGGTCGATGCCTGTTTGCGATGAGACGGAAAATAACGTGCCCTTTCCTGAAAATGATTTGAGATTAACGATCCCGAAGGATGAAAAAGGTTTGAGTTTGTTTTTGTGTTTTTTAGACAAAAGTGGATTGAAGTTAGTTTGTAACTTGCATTGAACCGAAGTCTATGAAGTAGGAACGAATGCTTAGCAAATCGTTCCAAGATGGAACGCCCACCAAACACTCTACAAAAATGAGAGGGAACCCCTCATTCCTCACTTCCCACATGCAAGGCTCATGCGCAATACACGTTAATTTTATTAAGTGTTTTAGAAGTGTTATGATATAAGAAGAGAAGACTCAAAAGAAAACACTAACGGGAAACTAAATTGTTCCTAATGTTATCATGCAAAGGTGGCCCTAAGGTTGAGGTTGAAAAGGGAACTTCTACCTAAGTTAGCATGCAAAGGGAAGCTTAATGCTAATCCTACTCCAAGCTTAATCGAAAATTAAGTTGGACTAGGTAGCTCTAAAGGAGTGAATCCAAGACTTAAACAAGTCTTGAGACTCAAGGGAAGAGAAAGAGTGAAGGAGACGAAGGAGGAAAAAAAAGCGAATAAATAAAAACAGCAGCTACCACAACGCCCTTGCACCAAAATAGCGGTAAAAAGCAGCACATTAGCAAGGCAGCATACAACAACATACAATTCAGCACAAGAAAGGGTGTAGAATGTCAGCCAGCAGCACATACAACAGCACACATACACTTAGACAACTGTAGAAATAAGGCAGCATGTGATACATTTGAAGACAATTCAAACATGGCATAGCAAACATGCATCAAGCATCATATAATCTTCACTCAAACATGATCACAAATCATACCAAACATCATGGTAAACATCATGAAAGAACAACATGAGATGATGCACAACATTAATCACATGAACATGTCAAACCAAGTATGCATCTCATGAAATTACAAAGAAATCAAGCGTGCACAACATGATAAATCCAGCAACACCGACAACAATCAACAATCATCATGCTCAAAGAGTGTGTGCAAAGTGTTCAACACATCAACAAAACAATCATGGACATTCATCAATGCAAACCAAAAGCCGCGTGTCGACAAAATGTGTGCATACAATAGTGTGAGGTGTAACAGCTCAAGAATAGTCCACAAATCATCAATGAATCAATCCATAAAGTTTAGATGTGCAAGAGATCTCAAACAAACAAGAAAATGCAAGAAAAACACAATTTGCTTCAGTGGTAATCAATTACTCACATAGGGTAATCGATTACTCAGTTGAAAATTGGCTAAAAACGTGAAAATCAGGCAGAGTAATCGGTTACCCTGTTAGAGTAATCGATTACCACTGAAACAGAGGCACAAATTCAACTTTGAAAAGCACTTTTCAGCAACAAATCACTTATCCAAACATTCAAATGATCATGTAAACAATAGTGCACGAAAATTAATTTCAATCACAACAATCAAACATCAATTAGATCTAACAATCATCAACATCCACAATCAAGATCAACCAAATGAATCAAAACACATCAAAATTCATGGATCTACATTGTATAAGTTGTAATTAAGCTAAAATGAGTATGGATCTAAAATTAACCAACCTACAAAGCTGAGATTTGCTTTGGTAAGTGTTGTAAACAGAAATGGATGAATTCAAGTAGAGAAATCCAAAATCCACAAGCTTCTTGCACTCAAAAGTTGAAGATCCAAGCAAATAAGCTACACAACTCCAAAATCACCTTCAATAATCACTTCTGAAAAATCAGAACTAGATCTAAACGAAAATCCAAGTTGAAAAGCTGAAATGTAGTGATGATGAGAGGCTTTAGCTCAAGAATTAACAAGTTCCAATAAAAAACTTGTTATTCTCTATGAAGGAGCTTTGAGTGTGGTTGAAAATGGAGGTTGAGAGTGAAAAAGTGAGAGAGAATTGAGAGAATTCTGAAAATTGAGAGTGGAAAAAAATGATCTATGTTGGTGAGGTTTGGAATGAATTGGTTTAAATAACCCCTAGGTTAGGAGTTAAGTTTGGGTTGGGAGTGAGGTTAAGTGAGTGGAAATTGGGATGAAATGTGAATTAGGAAATGAAATGAGGAATTAGAGTGGAAAAATGATGGAGAGAATTTGAATTTTGGGTGGAAAATGATGCAAATAGATCAGTTCTAGATCCTTCCCACACATGCACAAGCCAAGCACATGACCACAAAATACTCCAACATTCTGCAGTGCTGAAAATGCCACATTTTTTGCAATTTCGCCCAGAGTAATCGGTTACTCACCTTGAGTAATCGATTACTCCATTCAAAAATTCAAAAATTGGCGCCAAAAGGAGGGAAACTTGGATATTCGCCCGGTTCCACCTGTTCTGGACCATGATAGACCTCTGAAACTTGTCGACTGATATTACCACTGGAACACACTTGAAATATGCTGCGAAATGTTTTTCCGCACTCGGATTAAACTGCTGATACCAACTGTCTGGTGCTGAATAACTGATAAAAAATTGACTGTCGAGGTTTCTGATCATCCAATCACTTAATGAGAAAAATAAATGCTCAAAAAGACTTGGAAAGCTATCTGTTTGGCTCTGAACACTGTTAAAAATCATACCGGAACTGATGATGCCGTGAGCTGCTGAAAGAATACCTCGATCCCATGCTCAAAAGGACAATGCAAATGCAGTAATGATAATGCAAATGAAAGGAAGCATAAACCAGTTAGGTTAGAAACAAAAGGAAAAAATTTGAGGTGTTACACTTTGTACAACGCCCAAGAGGAGGCGGGGATGATTTTAAGAAGCCTGCGGGTCCCCAAACCACGAGAAGTTCAAGACATGCTATTCACAGAGAATAGATCAAGCCAGGAAAGTTTGAGAATTTGGAAGAAACTCAAGAGATGCTATTCACGGAGAATAGATCAACCCTGGGGAGTTAGAGTTTCTTTGACAATTTCTAGGGGTGACAGTCTGAGAAAGGGTTCACCGAGAATGCTGTCTTTCACATTGCCATATTCTTTAACCCCAGGAAGAGGGAAGACTATATCCGGTAATCCTATGGGGATCTAGTGTTGATTTTATTCAAGAGTGACCAACGGGCTTTACCTAGTTCTAGACGTAGTTGCCGGGGAAACTCTACATAACTATACTAGTATTACACAGTGGATATATGACGAGTATATAAAAGGATGTGAAAGAAGACTTACAGTGAAACAGCCCCACAATACAGTTATATACATATGAAAGCGGATAAATAAAGCATGTAAACACTTACTCGGTTGTAGAGCTTCCATGCTGTTTTGTTAGTTGTTCAACAAAGAAATCAAAAACAATATATATATATATGAATTCAAAATCAAAGGAGAAAGTGTTTTGAAAAGTTTGTTGGGGCTTACAGCTCGAGGAGAGGCCTAGGGTTTAAAAGTGGTCGCACCGTTGTTTTGAATATAATATCGGGACTTATACAAGGACTGAGGCCCAGAGAGGTTTTCTGTATAAAGTTATGGGTCTTACAACTCAAGGAGAGGCCTAAGTGGTTTTATTTTAAACTGGCGATCGCGCTGAGATTTTTTGAAAATACTGTGGGTCTTATACAATGACTGAGGCCCAAAAGGTTTTGGTTTCAAAAATGGGTTGGGTCTTACACTCTATTAGAGGCCCAAAAAGTTTTATTTTTGTACAAGAGATGGGGCTTACAACTCAAGGAGATGCCCAAATGATTTTTGTTAGAAAGGCGATAATCACGCCAAACTTTTTGACGGTATCGGGACTTATACAATACACTGAGGCCCAAATCATTTTGGTTTTCAAAAAGGGGTTGGGTCTTACACTCTATTAGAGGCCCATGAGTGTTTGAAAAATATTTGTTTGGGTGAAAATCAAGGAAACCCTAATTTCATCATTTTAAAAGTAAATTCTCAAAGAAAATCAATAAAAAATGATAAAATACCAAATAAGTTTGAATAAATAACTTGTGATTTTTGGTTGAGATTTGAAAAATGATGTTTTAATCACAAGATGAATAAAAATTCATTTAGTTTTGATTTTCAACATGAGAATTCATTTTTAAAATGTTTAAAAATAATTAAAAGTGAATTTATTCACAAAAATACTAATTATATTAAATAAATAATATAAAACTAATTTTTTTGTGGAAAACAATATTTCAATATTTTTGTGATTTTTTGCAAAAAGAACCAATAAAAAATAATTAAAATTGAGGGAGTTATTAATTTTCCAAATCATTTAAAAATAATATGAAAAATGACAAAAATAGGAAAAAGTGGTAAAAAGAGGATCTGGGGCGAGGGGGATTCGAACCCCAGACCTCTTGTGTGTAGTGCGCGCCTCCTACCACTGGGGTGGTGATACATCCGTGTATTGAAACACAACCACAAATATACAAGGCTTGCCTTGTTTTTTGGCTTGGCCCAAGGCAAGGCAAGGCAAGATTTTGGTTAGAAACGTGAAGGCCATAACTTTCTCATTTCTCCATGGATTGGGACAAAATTTATATGTATCTGGCCCAGAATTTCACAAGGAATCCAATGGTGGTGGTAGTTTTTTCAAAAAACAAATCCTCCTCAAAACCCGATAGTAGTTTTGAAATAGGCCTTGTTTTGCATTTTCTGTGCTACCTCTTGATACAGGTATGAATTACATGATAAATTGGTGCAAACACAACACATATAACATGTATAAGAGATGCATGATTAGTGGACTTCAAAGCAAGGCATATTTCAGAGAGTTCAAGTTGTGATGCTTACCTCTTTTTGGAGCTTTTGTGCATCTGCCAAGTGCTTTGTTCCAGAAATGATTTGATGCCTTGGATACCCTCAAATGATCTCTTAGAAGCTTTTAGGATGGTTGGAATCAGCTGGAAACCTCTAGAGCAAGTTTGAGCTCTTTCTTGCAAAAGGGACAAAAGTGGCCAAAATGACAACTCTCTCAAATGGTGTCCCAAATGAGGGGAGCCATTTAGGACAGTTCAAGGATGATATTTGGAGTGTGTTTGAGGCTTTATCTGGTTTGGAAAGTGATTGAATCAAGACATGGCTTCAAAAATGCAAAACAGCCCTATTTTGAGGTTTTGAGAGGCGACTTTGTGATTTTGTTGTTACAGGTCACTTGTGTGAGTTTGGACAGCTTAGATATGACATATTGGATGTGTTTGGATCATGAGCTATGGTGGAAATGCTCTCTAACTCAAAAACTCGGAGTTACCTTGCTAAAGAAGGAATTTTGTAGTGAAAGAAGAGATTTTGAGGAAAGGATCTGTTTGATGGCTTTGGTGTACTCAAACTGAGCACAAATGAGCTCTATTTATAGTAGAGCAAGTTTGTTTTGGCAGCAATAGTGAATGGCAACTGCTGCAGAAGTTTGGCAAATGTCGATCAATGGGAATCCAAGTCTCGTCTAGCCATTGACTAGAGGTTAGAGCACAGAGTTGTGGTTCCCTAGTTGTTGGATAAGTCTTGACTGAATTCAGTTAGAAGAAGCTCAGTCCATGCCACCTTGGTGCATCCATTAAATGCTCCAAAACAAAATTGGAGTCTTGTCCCTCTTTTAGGCATTTCTAGGTTTGGCATGCTACTTTTGGTTCCAAGGACTTTGGAGGCTGATGGATCAGTGTTGGTTCCTCCTTGGCCCCCCATTGAGGTGTTCAGATGGATAGGATTGCTTGCCCTTTGCAAAATTTGAGAAAATCGAGCAAAATGCCTAAATCTGCCCCGTTATGGCAGCTGCAGCAAGGCATATTGCCACTGTCATAACTTCTTGCTCAGGTTGAGTTTGGTGAAGTTCTTGGCCATTTTGGAAAGCCCTCGTATGATACAACATACGTGTGATCATAGTTTGTCTTGACACTTTTTGGATCCAAGTACAAAATTCCCCTACATTTTGGAAAAAGTCAGGCTGATTCTGACTTAGTGAAAATTTCACTATGTGTTGGAAAAAGTGACATTTCATGTTTTCAGCCATTTTGTCCTAACCATAACTCAAAATCCATGATAAATTGGAATGAGGTGTAGTTGAAGCTTTTGTAGAGGGCCATGAGAGCTACAAATCCAGCTTTGAATAGGGAGAACTGGCCTTATGGTTTAGGAGATATGATCCTCCAAAGTTTGTACCCTAGCCACTTTGTTCCATAACTTAGAAAATTTCTATGTTACTTATGGTTACCCCTTTTACAAGTTATCCCACTTTTCTTGATTTTTCTTGATGAATGATGATTCCAATCACACATTAACATCATTTTAGGGTTAAGGGACCATAATTGACCAAAATTCAAAAAGTCAAACTTTGACTTTTTGGCACAGTTGACCTTTTATCAGATGAATTCCAAACAGTTCCATCCTCTATGAAATCATGTCCTTGACCTAAATCAAACTTGATGGATATGTTCCATGGGTGTTATAGGGTGTATTGACTTATGTCTCAAGGTTTGGGAGCATGTCCTGATTAAAAGTCAAAGGTGCAGTTGACTTTTTCCTCGAAACCCTAATTGTGGTCCTGATGAAATTGAAACTTGTAGACCAAGCTTCTTGGATCAATCCATTATTGCAAATGGATCAATGTGGATTATTGGAGACCCTCAAATTGTGTCTTGAGGTCTTGACTCATGTTTTGTCCCAAAAGTCAACTTAGGGGTGAATTAGGTCAAGAAACCCTAATCCCTGATTTTTTATGTATGCATCCCCTGAGGCTAAATTGACTTGATGATGGGGTCCATGAGGTCCCTTGGAGTACCTTGGGGTATGTTTTGAAGTCTTGGCTCATGCCCAGAGGAAAAATTCCATCTGGAGGCCTCAGTCGACCAAAACCCTAATTTGGTGACACTGGTGATCTTGAGGCTTAATCCACTTGGAATGCTGCAGGCTTGTGCTTGATTCTTGATGTGGGAGTCCTCTTGATCCATTTTGGGTGTTTAAGAGGTTAGACAAGTTTAAGGTCATGTCCTTTCTTGATTGACTTTTGCCTAAGTGCTCAGAGAGGGCTTGAAACCCTAACCTTTGATGGTAAAGAATGCCTGACAATTCCTAAGGAGATTGATGAGACATGATGGTTCATCCATATTGTGATGATGATTTACACAATGATGGGAAATCTTAGTGGTCAAAATTTGGGGTATGACAAATATCGCTTGCTATGTTATGAATCATGTCCTAATACGACAAATTCTAAAGCAAACACCTTATGAACTATATAAAGGAAGAAAGCCAAATATCTCTCACCAATGCATATTTGGGCGCAAATGCTTTATCCTTAACAACGGGAAAAATTACATTGGAAAATTTGACGCAAGAGCTGATGAAGGCATACTCATAGGATATTCCACTTTGAGCAAAGATTTTAGAATCTATAAAATAATAATAATAATAATAATAATAATAATAATAATAATAATAGAAGAATCAATTCATGTTACCTTTGATGAATCTAACCCCAAAAGTATAGAAGTAGAAGTTATTGATTGTGCATATATCTTAGAAAAAACAAATCTTGAAGACAATCAAGATCCAAATCAAGAGGAAAATTAAAATCAAGTGACAAGAACATCCAGATCTTGTAAACAAAATGAGACTAACAAAAGATCATCATATTCAGAATGTTATTGGAGATATATCCATGGGAGTGATCACTCCACTCTTTCAACAAGGAATGTAACTTTGTGGATTTTGTTTCACAAATTGAGCCAACGGGAATCAATGAAGCTTTGGTTGAAGAACATTAGTCTCTTTCTATGCAAGAAGAGCTAAATCAATTTGCATGAAACAATGTTTGGGCACTCGTTCCCAAAGCTTCATCTAATCTAGTATTTGGAACCCGATGGGTCTTTTGCAACAAGTTAGATAAAGGTGGAAATGTTTTAAGAAATAAATCCAAACTTGTTGCGAAAGGATATAATCAACATGAGAGAATCGATTTCAATGAATTTTATGCTCCTATAGCTAGATTAGAAGCTATAATGATGTTATTACCTTTCTCCTGCATCATGAATTTCAAGAGAAGGTATTCTTTGATTAACCTGTAGGTTTATAAACCCAACTTTTACAGACCATGTCTTCAAGCTTAAGAAGTCACTATATGGTCTGAAAGAAGCTCCTAGAGCATGGTATGTCCAATTAAGTAAGTTCTTGCTTGAAATCAAGTTCCAGAGAGGAAAGGTTGATAAAAACCTATTAATCAAGAAAATTGAACATGATATTCTATTAGTTTAAATCTATGTTGATGATGTTATCTTCAGTGATACTAACAAATCCTTGTGCAAGAAATTTTCTAAATTATTTAGAATGAGTTTGAAATGTCAATGATAGGAGAATGAAAATATTTTTTATGACTTCAAATCCATCAAACTAAAATTGAAATATTTATAAATCAAGATAATTATTGTAAAGAGATTTTGATAAAATTTGATATGGAGAAGTCCAAAGTAATAGCAACCCCAAATCTCAACCTCATACTACCTAGATAAAGACGAAGACGGAAAACTAGTTAAAGAGAGAAAATGTTGATGTATGATAGGTTCTCTTCTTTATCTAACTACATCTCGATCTGCCATAATGTTTGTTGTATGTGTGCATGCTTTTTAGTATCCCTAAAAGAATCACATCTCATTGTTGTCAAACGCATTATGAGATACCTATCTGGCATGCAACTAGTGGGTTTATGGTACCTCAAGGGAGAAGATTATGAATTAGTTGGGTACTCTGACTTCTTTTTTGCTGGGTGAAGATTGGATACAAAAGTACCAACAGTACGTGTCATTTACTTGGGAACTCGTTTGTCTCATGGCATAGTAAGAAATAAGAAAGTGTCACATTATCCATAGCTGAGGCAAAATACATTGTCGTGGGAAGTGGTTACGCTTAACTGATTTGGATGAAACAAGTCAATGACAACAATTTCAAATTTGGAGATATCCCAATAAGATGTGACAACACTAGTGCCATAAATCTCCTAGAAAACCCGATACTTCACTATCTGAATAAACAAATTGACTCTAGGCACCACTTTATTAGATATCATGTTGAAAAACAGGAATGAGTACTTGATTTTTTAAACTCATCTAATAAAGTTGCAGATATTTTTACCAAACCCTTTCCTAAAGAAAACTTCTTTTCATAGGAACTGAATTAAGAATTTTAAATCAATCATGCATAGTTAATTGATATATGTGCATCTATGTGCTTATGCTTGCATCTTTCACTTCATAATTTATCTACCTTTTTTATTTCGACAAGGGGGGGGGGGGGGGGGGGGGGGGGGGAGTATACTCTCAAGAGGAGTAGAGTATATTCCATAGTTAATTGAGGGGGAGTTTAATCACTCTAAAACAATTTTTTACCACCTCCCTAAGACATGTGTTGTCATCATTAAAAAGAAGGAGAATGTTGATCTATGTTCTTGTTGTAACACCCTAAACCCGTAAAATTATATAAAAATATTTAATCGTTAATTTTTAGGATGCTACTTTCAAACGACATGGATGTTTCACGTTTAAATCAAAATACCCGTATCGAAATTTCAAATTAATATTTATAACCACCAAATATCTCAAAAATTCTAAATGATAAATCAAGATATCATCATCCACTGATTAACTCAACAACAAAATAAAATAATACACCATGTTCCCGATGTTTCAGTTTAGAGCATTAAACCGACTAAAAGCGATAAACAGTAAAATAAATGAAGATGAGCTCTAAGGAAATCTTCAAACTCACAGCATCTAGTACTCATGTTCTTGAGTATCTGTACACATTGTACATTAACACACAAACAAAACAATAAAAGGGTGAGAATACACTCAAATATGTTAGCGACACTAAATATTAGGAAGGGTAGCCTAAACAACAATAACAATCATCGATAAGTAATGTATTCACACAACAATCATCAATCACAAATGCCAACTTATATGCAATGTGACAACACCTTGAATCTATAAGCATATGGTACCAACTCAATAGTGGTTCTTCATACGAACTGGGTCCTAACATCTTAACCCCAAGCCTCAACGTTTGAGCTTCAAGCCCCAACATCTGAGCTTGGGACAAACCACAAGTCCCAACATCTAAACATGTGACTTGCCTCTTTCATAAAAACGACAACATATGATGCATGGCATAAAACAATACAACAACTATTATATCCCCATATTTGATTGTAACAATCATGCATTTAATTCATCAATAATAGTTCTCACTCTGAACTATGCATCTCGACAATCATTAACAAGTATTTACAGCAATCCACATGATTATACTTGCACTTCACAACATGTATTCTCACATCGAATAAACAATGCACCACAGTCAATCATATTAATTCATATTATCATTGTTTCATTATTAATTCATTTAGTCACAACAATTTACCATTTGTTAGCTAGCGTCAACTGTTACGTAACTAGTAAAAACAATTAATTTTAAAAAATTCCATTACCCATCCAACCTCTGAATACATCACTTGGGATAATCATAGGCATCATCTTTCCAGTGCTTTAAAACGCACCTTATTTGGATTTATGGAATTAAAATTATCCCATTTTTAGTTTTACTTCAAAAAAAATTCCTGCCATCCTGCAGTAATCGATAATAAGTACGCGGTAATCGATTAGTGACCCCAAAAACTCAATAAAAACTTAATTTTTAAGTTGGTAATCAATTATCATTAAGTGGTAATTGATTACCACATAACCCATGACGAGAATACTCAGTTTATGTAATCTATATCCCTTCCAAACCCCATCCAAACATGTCCTAACATGTTATCAGAATTTATTTCAAAATTCTAACATCTTATATCAATTATCTACTTTTATTAGATCCTAAACCTACCAATTCATATCAAATTTCACCAATTTAACATCACCAATAATGCATCACAAAAATCATCTTCATCTTCATCATCACCAACACAACACATCAATGAAAACAATTTCAAAATTTAGATTTCACATGCAATTCACATAACAAATTCTGAAATCATTATACCATGAACACATATATCAATTTCATACCAATTGGACATATAATTTACATGATTTTCATCAAGAAATCATGAACACATCAACAATGGTGCAGTCAAAAGAAAATACTTGAAGAGGGTGAGGATCTCTTTGTACCCTTCATACAATATACACCTATAGATGAGTAATCTCCCCCTTACAAGAATTTCTAGCAAAGCAAGCTCTACCATAATGGTGATCTCTCTCTCTTCCTCAAACCCAAGGTTTTCTCTCTTGCCTCTTTTCTCTTGTTCCAACTCTCACTTCCTATTTAAACCAAAATCTAATTTCCCTAAATTAGGTTATTCACTTCTTACCTCATCTTACTCTCATATTCCCTATGTGTCCTTACTCCTCTTACTAACTTCAATTTCTTTTATTTTAATTTTAATTCTAATAATCAATATCCACCAAATTCTACTATTTCTCTTATTTTTCTACAATTATTTTATTTTAAATTTTAAATATAAATTTTCTCCCAATAATATTTTTTTAATCAGTCCTTTCGAATTATATTAATTAAAATTAACTAATTAATCTTTACCGTTCTCTTAACTCTCTCAAATACCCACCAATGCACATATTTTCACCAATTATTCAAATAAAAATATATGAATTAATTTAAATAATCAAATAAAATGCAGCCAAATCCAACTAAATTAGAGACATGATAAAAAAATCATCCTGGTGGATTGGAAACCTCAAAGTAGAATCCAGGCAAAATTAGGGATAATGGCAAGTAACTACGTTCGGCAAAGGGGCAAGTCCCTCGGCAGCAGTTACATCATCTGTCAGAAAAACCCCAGTAAAGGTCATCTTCGACAGAAGCTCAGGATGCCCCGAAGTCAAAGTTGGTAGAAGGATAGTGGTCGTTATGTTTCAATGTAGCCCTTTTCCCCTTAAATTACCATTTTCTAAACTTTGTAAATACTCTATGGAATCACGCGTTTGGATGATTTCCATCCTATCAATACAATTTGAGCCCTTGTGCTTTTGTTTGCAATTCTTATTTGTTTTAGCTTTATAGGACGACATTTTAACATGATCAACGATTCTTGAAATAAAACAAAAATGAATTTACTTGTAAAAATTTTCTGCTTAAAATAAAGATGGCAATTTCTTTTGACTGTTGAACATCGAAAGAACATCAATCGCTTCTCCAGAAGTAAGCGAGCTTTAAAGTACAGAATCAAAGTACTCCTTCTAAACTAGTGCACCTGAATGAAGGATCAGCTGTGTCAGAGACCATTGTT